>CM042689.1:123216051-124466051 GCA_023614405.1 Avena insularis | reverse complement strand
AATGTGAATTCGAATGTGATTTGGGCTAATTTTATAAATTATTGATTATTTACTGCCTGGAACATCTCACTGGTGGGACCAGTTTTAAAAAAAAATAAAAAATGGATAAAAATGTTGGGCCAAAAAATGCCATAATCGAAAAAATATGGGCAGAATTTTTGGGCTTGGACTACTAAATAACTAACTACACGGTAAATGCCAAATTTGTAAAATAAAAAGGCTGGAATTTTTGGGCTTGGCCCACCGAGAGCACCTCGTTGGATTGGGTTGAATTCGATCTACAAGCATTACCAGGTAGGATTGGCTTACATGGACATGCTAGATTGCCGGTGACCAAACCAACTATATTGGTCGTAGTAGTCTATGATCAATGCACAGAGGTCTTTATTGTCCGTCGGTGACTCAGCTTTTGACCATCTGATTTTGGTCACAAGATGGTTACAAATAAAGAACAATGACCATCTAGTGACCAATATAGAGGGTAAAAAATTACCACATTTCTTATAGTGTTAAAAGAATCTCGTCACGAGATTCGGAAGAGATAGGGTTAGGGGATTTTTTAGTTGGGATAATACTATGTGTCTCAAGCATACTAACTTACGGACTTCATCTTTGAAATTGGTTACTTGGTTGGTATAGTTGAACTTCATTCTTCTTCTTGGATGCACAGAGAGTTGAGTGAGCTTCAGACCTGGTTGAGCTGGATGATCTTCTTTTCCCTCTATACTCGCTAACTTGAAGGCTTGGACTGGATGGTTACATCTAATTGTAACTTCATGAAGTACCGTTCTAAGGTCAGGATCTACATATGGATGTCTTCTCTATAAGGATCCGTGGCTTTTCCTTCGAGGGTTATCGTAACTTATTCAACGACTTAGCATCAAAACTCCATAGGTTGCTTTTGGTGAAAGGTTACTCTATTTTTGTAGGAAAGACTGTGTCTTTCCTCCTTAGGATTAAACTAATAAGGTAGCTCGGAGATACATTAGTTCTTCCTTCTTGAAGTAGTAGGATGGTGTTTTCAAGGCTATCGCCAACCTTCTTTCTAGAGTTAGAATCTTCATGGTACGTTCGTTAACTATGTTCTACAAGGCTTATATACTACGTTTATTCATACTTAGCCCATTAGAGCATCGGAGGTCCTTCACGTGGTCTTCGGCAGAGGTAGCAGAGTAGGGCTTCGTAAAATCTTCAGTAAATGTTGTCTCCCTTAGGTTTCTTCATACTCGTTGAGAGTTGGTCATATTTGCTTCACGCATTCATGTCATCTCGGTTTTTAGCTTCTTTGGTGCTGGAAGATTTTAGTAGACATCTGACGTTGTTGCCGGGGGCGATCTTTAGTGATTCTCTCAGCTGATGATTTGCAAGTTGATGCTTGGAGAATGACGTCGTATCGGGAAACCTTTCCGGAGTATCTTCTGATAGGCGGTTTTCTTGAATTGAGTTGGAAATAAACAGTCTTTCCACCTTAGAGCTTTACTAGAGGTTGTCGAGGCTAGTGTAGATCTTTCATCTTGGAGTGCTGGCATGATTCTTAGAGGCAATATTTCATTGGATCTTGTGTTGAGGTCTTCGAGTGACGCCTTATTGCGACTACTTCGTTGTGGTGATTTTCTAGAGAAGCTTTAAGGGGGTTTACTCTAGGCAGGTTAGAGGTTAGCGACACTTCGTGTAACATCCCAAATTTCATCAAATCAAAAACATCATGATTGCATTCATATTATCATGGCATGTTTACTTTGTATAAAAAAGTTCAAAGTTAAAACCCTAGAAAAACCCTATTTTATACCCCTTTTATATTACATGTATGGGGCATGTTTTTATTTTTATTTTTATTACCCTAAGCGTTTTTCAGTGGTAAAAATTTGAAGTGATTTGGAATTGATTTGCTTATTCAAATCTCATTTGAAAAATCAAAACAAAAAATAAAAAGCTTTGGAGAAAAAAAATAGAAACGAACCTCCCAACAGACGCAGCCCATTAGTAGCCCAGCAAGCCCACCTGGGAAAACCCCCTCTTCCCTCTGTTTCTCACGCACGCGCGTCGCACTCACTCGCTGACAGGTATCCCCGCGCTCCACGTCACCCCGTCGTCTTCAATCACGCCCTGGAGACCCGCGCTGCTGTCGTTTCTCCCCATTCAAACCTCGACGCTGCGAACCTGGTAAGCCCCAGTTCCCCCTTCCTTGCCCTCTGGCATCACCGGAGCATCGCCGTCTGTCGCGCCGCCACCACGTGGCCATTTGCGCTGCTCGACTTTGGTCAGAGCATTAGGATCCGCTGGATCTTGTTAGGTTCCCAACCTTTAATAAGGTAGAGATCCCTGTGTTTACAATGCTAGTCCCTGGATCAATAGCTAGCATCCACAATTAAGATGTAATATCAAGAAACAAAGATCATAATATAACTTTATAACCAGGAATAAAATAATTTATTACATCTTACATAGCTCATTTGGCTATCTTATTACAATGCAGCAGAATATAACAATAGCATGTGGTCCTTCATCTTCAAAGTGCCACAAAACTCTGGTTGTAGACTTGTAATCCTAATCAATAACTTCACTAATATCAAACAATCCTGCAACATAACAAGTTACAGCCACAAGGGTCAATACATTTGAATTGTATTGGCAAGTGATACTATGGTAGTATAGTGGTAACTATCATCTATATGCATTTGGCTAAGTGGAGCTTAGGCTTGCTTTGCTCAAAATAGATTTTCCTTATCATTTGAAAACACTAAGTTTTTGCTTTGAAAAAATATTCCCAAGGCATCTCCCAATAGAAATTGGTGATCCATTCAACCCTTGTTCACCCACAAGTTTTTAACTTAGAAATTTGGATGATGAGATTCTTGATACTCAAATTGTCCTTTACCAGGGACATGGCTAAGTACTTAGATTTTACACTCTACAGAGGTGGTGCACTTTCCCCACAAGACTTGGTTTCACCAAGACAAGATCTTTCAGAAGCCTTCCCTTAGACCAATATGGACGCGCTCCAACCTATCAAACCCCTACCACCAACTGTCCATTTGGCTAAGTTCTTGCAACCTATATGATCTAGGCAGAGCCCATAATGCCATGTGGCTGCACTTCAAGCTTCTCAACATTTGACATCTCAAATCTCTTTGTTCCTGGGTGGCCATCCACAAGTGAGATACACAAGGTAAACCATAGAAATGGGCCTTGTGAACCACTCAACACAAACCATTCCTTCCATTCCACCCAGGTGATTCATTTACTTAGTTGTTTTATTAAACAAAACTCAAGTCCTCAGACTTAGAAATTTTTCCATAGCATGAATATATATTCCACCCTTGTTTTCTATTAGTTAAGCTAAGCATGATAGTAGTAGGAATCTTAACTTAGGAAATTCTACTATGGTTTCATCTACTAGGATTTCCCATAGCATAGTTTATACTTAGCAAAATTCCATGCAAGTCCTACTTAGAAATAACACTAATGCATAGTGAAAAATAATGGGACAAAAGTATGAAGCATCACTTGCCTTTTTGGTAGAGTATAGGTTCACTTCTTGATCTTTGCAATGTTCACACACTTCAAGTCACTACAACTCAATCAAGCAAATAATATTTCAATCTATCATTCAAGTAATTCATCACATAAAATGATAGCAACAAAATAATGCATGTAAGCATGCAATAGGTTGTTCTATTTGTAAAAGTGGTTTCTAGTAGGTTTTAAACATTTGGAAACACCTATTGGTCATTTTATAAAGTGGCAAAGTCATTTGCAATAGGTTTCACTTTATAAACCCTTTTTAAAACAAGGTATCATTTTATGTGGTGTAAAAATGTTTTAGTAAGGCATTAATCTATATGATTCACAAAATATGTTTTCAAACCATAAAACTTTGTGTTTAGGGTCAAAGAGTTTATTTCCAAAACATTTCTCAAAGGTTTCCTTCCAAAATCATTTTTATTAATCAAACCATATTTTTATTTGACTAGAAATGGTTTAAATCAACGGTTCATTCTTTTGTTTCACCAAATATATTTTTGAAACCACAATTTGTTTCCTATGGTTAGTAGGTTCAAAACAAACCATTTGCCAAAGATTTTATCCTAAAAATAATTTTTGAATAATTTTTATATCCTAACAAGCATACATAAGTTTCTGCAAAAACAAACATTTTAACAGAAGCTTTTTACTAAAAAAATGACATGGTTGGCTAGGTATTGCTTTTCTGAATCCATTGATATAAAGTTTGCAAAATTTGGACGTGTAGATTTAAAGTTATGGAATTTACAAAATCACATATCTAATAGATTCAAATCTGTTTTTAAAACCAGAGTCTGGCCACGCGTCCTATTTCTATTGGTCGAAAACGTTTCGCGCGGATCAAGCGATGGCAGCCGTTAGATTTAAGTCATATCGCACGGTGCAGATACGCTACTTACCCCTTCGCTCTCTTTCTATCCTAGCCGCTGGATCCTAATCGCACGGCGCACAGCACTGCTGCGAGGACGCGGCCAGCGCGTGGCGGCGGCGTGCAGCTACTGGCGGAGTCGACGCTACAGGAAGCGAGGAAGGAAGGGGAGATGCTCACCGTGTTCGTGGAGTGATGCTGAAGCTCAACTTGCTTGCAGTTTGTCAAGGGGCGCACGGGATCAGTCGGGATTCCTCGCAGGAGTCAGTGACGGCGTCGGGCGGCTCTGGAGGTCGTCGAGGGCGACGCTGCGGTTCACCTCGAGGAAAAACAGGGACACGGTTAGACGCGGGAGAGTGTGGCGAGTGCAGGAGTATCATCAGGAAGGAGAGGGGAGAACGGAGTTCACCTGGGAAGCTCGACGGAGCAATGGCAGACGGTGGTGGCGGTCAGTGGTTGTCTTTGCCGAGGTTCAGGGGCGCGCGCGAGCGAGCTAATGCCTCTGGGAGGTTCGCCAGGATGTGGGGATCAGGTGAGGGTGGTCGAGGAGGCGAGGGGCGGTGAGGGGCTGCCGGAATCGTCGTTGGAGCGTCGTCGGACAGAGGGTGGTGCGGAGAAGAATTGGGTGGCCTGGGGGCACGCTAAGGTGGGGCAACAAAGGGGAAACGGGGGGAAACGCAGGCGGTTAAGAGGGCGTCGTCAAGGGAAGGATTCATTGCGCCAGTAATGCGAATTAAGCTGGGTGTTAATCGCCTGCAACGGCGAGGTGAGTCGAGTCCATGGTGGGGAAGAAGGTGACGTGGCGTGGGGTCGTGGCGCCAAGAGTGAGAGAGAGAGGTGGGGTGTCGTTCTGCTGCTGGCTTTATGGTTCTGTCTTTGGTGCCAACCGTTTTCCTGCGGGAGAGATGGAGAGGTGGGCTGGCTGGGCTTAATGGGCCAGGCTAGTTGGGCTGGGTCCTTTTCTTATTTTTTTCTGTTCTGTTTGTTTTTCTTTTTCTCTTTTGATTTTTCTGTTTTGATTTTGTCTAATCAATTCAAAACTCATTTTGATTTCAAACCTTTGTCAAAGTTTGTGTAGGTTTAAGTACTGATTAATAAAACTTTCTGAAGTCATTTTTAGGATAATTTATTCCTTCTTTTTGGGGTCTTTTAATTAATAAAAAGGGCCCTTGTTTTAAATCAAAATAGGTTTTAATAATATTTCTAAACACCATTTAAAATATTTTTAAACCTTCCAAAACTTTTCAGTAGGTTTTGTTTACTTAAAAGGGTGTCAAATAATTCTTGAATTATTTGGAAAAGCTTTTAATAAGATTTATTAATCATTTAAAATTGGTTTTGGGAATTTGGTTTAAGCCATTTGATTTTATTTTGGAAATTCTTTATCCTTTTATTTTATTTGGATTTGGGTTAAATTCATTCCACTTGTTTAAGGATTTGGCCAAGGTTTGGTTTGGTCTTTAAATATTCTTTAATTAATATTTCTTTCTTTAACTTATAGAATCCTTATCTTTTTATTTAGAGATCCAAACTTGGTGATTCCAATTTGTGAAATCTTGTTTGATATTTATTTATCCTTTGTGAATGTTTGTTGATCAATTTTTATATGGATCAAATCCATAGACTTGGAGATACTTTGGAAATGATTTTTATTCCATTAGGGTTTTAGGATTTGGATTTATTTTTCCAAGTGTTCAAATTTCCAGATACATTCATTGAGGAATGCAATTCCCTTGATTTGGATTTTTGTTGGATTCAAACTTTTACCAAAGTTTGTTCAAGATGGGATTTTAAGTTTCCTTTTAGAAACAAAAGTTTCTTTTCTCCGTGATTTTCAACAAAATTTTTATTTTGTTTATTTTATTTTTCACATTACAAGATTTGGAAAATCTTGGGATGTGACAGGCTACCACCCTTAAAATAAATCTTGTCCCGAGATTTGGGGAGGCTAGGGGTTACAAATTGGCTCAAAGCATCTAGGGTACTACCACCCTTAAAAATATTCCATCTATATTACATATTGTCCTTCTTGGGATCTTGTTGAAATCTCTCTAGACAAACATCTGCATAGTGTCCTTTGTTTCCACACTTGAAACATGTGACAGGGCTGAGATCCTTCACAGGCTTGTTTATCTTGTGCTTCATATTTTCTGGACAGTTGCTTGCATAATGTCCTTGGTTACCACAATTGTAACATGTGATAAGATTGAGTTCATAACGTATCTTCTGTGGGCAAGTTGCTACATAATGGCCTAGCTCTTTGCAGTTGCTGCACCACACTTGGCTAATATCTTTCTTTTCCTTTGGTATCATTTCCTCTCATTTGTTTCCTTGGTTCTTCTTCTTTTCTGGGCATTCATTGGCATAGTGTCCCATCTCTTTGCAAGTGTAACATTGCACATGGCTTTTGTCCTTCTTTTTCTTGGGTTTCTCCAAAGCTAGGAGTGCTTCTAGTTCTTGCTCTTCATATGTTATCTCATAGGTAGGAATGTTTACTTGTTTCTTTGACTTTCTATTACTCCTTGGATAATTCATATGTCTCCTCTTTGGTCCTTTAAATTGAGTCATATTGCATGGAGTACAAGCTGAGATTTTCCTTTGTCTTCATCCTTCTTGGTAGACTTGGCTCTCTCATGGTAGTCTGCAATCAGTTGTTGCACTCCACCTTGTTTCCTTTGTTCAACTATGGAATAGATGGGGCATTGGATAGGGACATGATTGTTTCCTTCACATAGGTAACAAGTAGCTTGGGATGTGGGGCATTGGTCAATTGGATGTTTCTCTTCACAATTGGGGCATTGATCTACGTGCTCCTTGGAAGTGTGATCCTTGTCTCCACAAATATTGCAAGCTTGGGTTCCTTCTAGAATAACATCTTTGTCATCCTTGTTGTCATTAGCTCCTTGGGAAGAGTTTTCTCCCATGTTGATCATTTGAGTGGCCATCCCTTGCAAAAATTGGGATTGAAGTTTCAAAATCCTTTGTATGGCTGGGTCTAATCCATTGTTGTTGGCTAAAAGCTGAGTTGTCACTTGGCTCAACTGGGTTTGGTTTGTTAGTAGTTGTTCTCTCATGTGCATCTCTTGGTTGTTGTTGTTGTCACCATCCTTGATGTTGGAGTTTCTTAGAGAAGTCATCTGTTTGGGTTGGATTGGGATTAGAATAGGGAAAGATTTTTAAGGAAATAATTCTAATCACACACATCACAATTTTCACAAGCAATGTGCAAGCATTCACAAACAAACATTCCACTCAACAACAAGTTTCAAGAATATTTTTAGGCAACCAAAAATATTTTTGTTGCACCACATAAGTTGGTGGGTTTGACTTAAACAAAATATGGTGGTCCATCTATATGGTTCACTTGTGATCTTTCCATCCTTCCTAGTTGATTCTTCATGAACAAGGTCTTTGTATCCTTAAAGAATTTCTTGCATCTTGGTCTCAAACTTCAAAGAGATGATGGTTCCTTCTGAGTTGTGTTTCCTTAGTCTTCAAGTCTTGAGCAACATTTCTTGTCACACTTGTTGTCCTTAGTGATATCCAAGATTGGAGTCCTTGGTGAAAATGAAGAAGATGTTGAAGTCATTAGAGTTGAAGATGTTAAAGTCATTAGAGTTTATGAAGTCCTTTGCACATGATGAAGTCTTTGGCCATGGGTAGGTTTTTCCATCAGGTTTGAATAGATGAGATGGGGAATCAAACCAAAATGGTTGAGGAAAGAGTTTACAAGATTGTTGGGAAATAAGTTTTGGAACAAATACAACTCCTATTTTTCTAAGGGGTTTTGTCCATTCCTAGGTTTACAAATCCTACAGGCAACACAATGCTCTGATACCATCTGTTAGGTTCCCAACCTTTAATAAGGTAGAGATCCCTGTGTTTACAATGCTAGTCCCTGGATCAATAGCTAGCATCCACAGTTAAGATGTAATATCAAGAAACAAAGATCATAATATAACTTTAGAACCAGGAATAAAATAATTTATTACATCTTACATAGCTCATTTGGCTATCTTATTACAATGCAGCAGAATATAACAATAGCATGGGGTCCTTCATCTTCAAAGTGCCACAGGCAGACCTGCTGGTTGTAGACTTGTAATCCTAATCAATAACTTCACTAATATCAAACAATCCTGCAACATAACAAGTTATAGCCACAAGGGTCAATACATTTGAATTGTATTGGCAAGTGATACTATGGTAGTATAGTGGCAACTATCATCTATATGCATTTGGCTAAGTGGAGCTTAGGCTTGCTTTGCTCAAAATATATTTTCCTTATCATTTGAAAACACTAAGTTTTTGCTTTGACAAAATATTCCCAAGGCATCTCCCAATAGAAATTGGTGATCCTTTCAACCCTTGTTCACCCACAAGTTTTTAACTTAGAAATTTGGATGATGAGATTCTTGATAGCTTCCATGTCTTGATGCTCAAATTGTCCTTTACCAGAGACATGGCTAAGTACTTAGATTTTACACTCTGCAGAGGTGGTGCACTTTCCCCACAAGACTTGGTTTCACCAAGACAAGATCTTTCAGAAGCCTTCCCTTAGACCAACATGGACGCGCTCCAACCTATCAAACCCCTACCACCAACTGTCCATTTGGCTAAGTTCTTGCAACCTATATGATCCAGGCAGAGCCCATAATGCCATGTGGTTGCACTTGAAGCTTCTCAACATTTGACATCTCAAATCTCTTTGTTCCTGGGTGGCCATCCACAAGTGAGATACACAAGGTAAACCATAGAAATGGGCCTTGTGAACCACTCAACACAAACTATTCCTTCCATTCCACCCAGGTGATTCATTTACTTAGTTGTTTTATTAAACAAAACTCAAGTCCTCAGACTTAGAATTTTTTCCATAGCATGAATATATATTCCACCCTTGTTTTCTATTAGTTAAGCTAAGCATGATAGTAGTAGGAATCTTAACTTAGGAAATTCTACTATGGTTTCATCTACTAGGATTTCCCATAGCATAGTTTATACTTAGCAAAATTCCATGCAAGTCCTACTTAGAAATAACACTAATGCATAGTGAAAAATAATGGGACAAAAGTATGAAGCATCGCTTGCCTTTTTGGTAGAGTATAGGTTCACTTCTTGATCTTTGCAATGTTCACACACTTCAAGTCACTACAATTCAATCAAGCAAATAATATTTCAATCTATCATTCAAGTAATTCATCACATAAAATGATAGCAACAAAATAATGCATGTAAGCATGCAATAGGTTGTTCTATTTGTAAAAGTGGTTTCTAGTAGGTTTTAAACATTTGGAAACACCTATTGGTCATTTTATAAAGTGGCAAAGTCATTTGCAATAGGTTTCACTTTATAAACCCTTTTTAAAACAAAATATGTGGTGTAAAGTGGCAAAGTCATTTTATGTGGTGTAAAAATGTTTTAGTAAGGCATTAATCTATATGATTCACAAAATATGTTTTCAAACCATAAAACTTTGTGTTTAGGGTCAGAGAGTTTATTTCCAAAACATTTCTCAAAGGTTTCCTTCCAAAATCATTTTTATTAATCAAACCATATTTTTATTTGACTAGAAATGGTTTAAATCAAAGGTTCATTCTTTTGTTTCACCAAATATATTTTTGAAACCACAATTTGTTTCCTATGGTCAGTAGGTTCAAAACAAACCATTTTCCAAAGATTTTATCCTAAAAATCATTTTTGAATAATTTTTATATCCTAAACAAGCATACATAAGTTTCTGCAAAAACAAACATTTTAACAGAAGCTTTTTACTAAAAAAATGACATGGTTGGCTAGGGCTTGCTTTTCTGAATCCATTGATATAAAGTTTGCAAAATTTGGACGTGTAGATTTAAAGTTATGGAATTTACAAAATCACATATCTAATAGATTCAAATCTGTTTTTAAAACCAGAGTCTGGCCACGCGTATTATTTCTATTGGTCGAAAACGTTTCGCGCGGATCAAGCGATGGCAGCCGTTAGATTTAAGTCATATCGCACGGTGCAGAGACGCTACTTACCCCTTCGCTCTCTTTCTATCCTAGCCGCTGGATCCTAATCGCACGGCGCACAGCACACTTGCCAGAGACGGGCGGCGCTGGCGGCGGCAGGTGGCGGCGGCGTGTCTGGCTACGGCGGAGTCGACGCTACAGGAAGCGAGGAAGGAAGGGGAGATGCTCACCGTGTTCGTGGAGTGATGCTGAAGCTCAACTTGCTTGCAGTTTGTCAAGGGGCGCACGGGATCAGTCGGGATTCCTCGCCGGAGTCAGTGACGGCGTCGGGCGGCTCTGGAGGTCGTCGAGGGCGACGCTGCGGTTCACCCCGAGGAAAAATAGGGACACAGTTAGACGCGGGAGAGTGTGGCGAGTGCAGGAGTATCATCAGGAAGGAGAGGGGAGAACGGAGTTCACCTGGGAAGCTCGACAGAGCAATGGTAGACGGTGGTGGCGGTCAGTGGTTGTCTTTGCCGAGGTTCAGGGGCGCGCGCGAGCGAGCTAATGCCTCTAGGTTGTTCGCCAGGATGTGGGGATCAGGTGAGGGTGGTCGAGGAGGCGAGGGGCGGTGAGGGGCTGCCGGAATCGTCGTCGGAGCGTCGTCGGACAGAGGGTGGTGCGGAGAAGAATTGGGCGGTCTGGGGGCACGCTAAGGTGGGGCGACAGAGGGGAACGGAGGGGAAACGCAAGCGGTTAAGAGGGTGTCGTCAGGGGAAGGATTCTTTGCGCCAGTAATGCGAATTATGCCGGGTGTTAATCGCCTGCAACGGCCGGCGAGGTGAGGGGCGTAGTCCACGGGTGGGGAAGAAGGTGACGTGGGCGTGGGGTCGTGGCGTCAATGAGTGAGAGAGAGGGGAGGTGGGGTCGTTCTGTCAGCGGCTTTGCGGGTTCTGTCTTTGGTGCCAACCATTTTCCTGCGGGAGAGATGGAGAGGTGGGCTGGCTGGGCTTAATGGGCCAGGCTAGTTGGGCTGGGTCCTTTTCTTATTTTTTCTGTTCTGTTTGTTTTTCTTTTTCTCTTTTGATTTTTCTGTTTTGATTTTGTCTAATCAATTCAAACCTCAATTTGATTTCAAACCTTTTTCAAAGTTTGTGTAGGTTTAAGTACTGATTAATAAAACTTCTGAAGTCATTTTTAGGATAATTTATTCCTTCTTTTTGGGGTATTTTAATAAATAAAAAGGGCCCTTGTTTTAAATCAAAATAGGTTTTAATAATATTTTAATCACCATTTAAAATCTTTTTAAACCTTCCAAAACTTTTCAGTAGGTTTTGTTTACTTAAAAGGGTGTCAAATAATTCATCTTGAATTATTTGGAAAAGCTTTTAATAAGATTTATTAATCATTTTAAATTGGTTTTGGGAATTTGGTTTAAGCCATTTGATTTTATTTTGGAAATTCTTTATCCTTTTATTTTATTTGGATTTGGGTTAAATTCATTCCACTTGTTTAAGGATTTGGCCAAGGTTTGGTTTGGTCTTTAAATATTCTTTAATTAATATTTCTTTCTTTAACTTATAAAATCCTTATCTTTTTATTTAGAGATCCAAACTTGGTGATTCCAATTTGTGAAATCTTGTTTGATATTTGTTTATCCTTTGTGAATGTTTGTTGATCAATTTTTATATGGATCAAATCCATAGACTTGGAGATACTTTGGAAATGATTTTTATTCCATTAGGGTTTTAGGATTTGGATTTATTTTTCCAAGTGTTCAAATTTCCAGATACATTCATTGAGGAATGCAATTCCCTTGATTTAGATTTTTGTTGGATTCAAACTTTTACCAAAGTTTGTTCAAGATGGGATTTTAAGTTTCCTTTTAGAAAGAAAAGTTTCTTTTCTCCCTGATTTTCAATAAAATTTTTATTTTGTTTATTTTATTTTTCACATTACAAGATTTGGAAAACCTTGGGATGTGACAGATCTAGATCCAGCGGTCAAGATTAGAATTAGACGCATAGGGGTATGCTTAGATCTGAGCCGTAGGATTTAGTTTATATCTGACGGTACACGAGCGTGATCCGCGCGAACCGGTACGCGCCAATCAGAAGCTGCCGCGTATCCAGGGTTTAGATTTAAATCCAGATTTTTCCTATTAGATGAATTAACTTGTAAATTCATAACTTTTGTTCTGTAAATCCCAAAAATTACAAATAAGATGTCTATGGATTCAGAAAAATGAGACCTTTGCATCTATGGCCTTTCTTTGGTCATTTGCTTCTGTAAAATTAGAAATTTAATGTAGATACATTTGTAGGCCTATTTTGACAATATAAATTATTTAGAAAATTAGTTTTAGGTGGTTCTTGTGTGATTTAGACTTTAGATTATATGCTTTGTCTTCAGTACAGTAGAGTTTGATTTTAAAAGTGTGGCAAATCATCCCTTTTCATTTTGCATGCATTCATACTTTTTTGGTGTGTATATTGATTTGTGATTATTTTGTTGTATGAATTGTTGTGTAGATTTTGTTGATAGTGGAGAGTGTGATTGTGAGGATTGTACCTATTCCCCTAGCTACCAAGGCAAGTGATACTTGATCTTTTGTCCTAATATTTTTCCTATTGCATTAGTATTATTTTGAGTAGGATTTGCATGGTAATTTTTCAAAGTATATGCTATGCTATGGTTGATCCTATAGTTGATATATTGGTAGTATTTTCTCTATGTTAGGAGACATGATATGCTAGTATGCTTAGCCTAGATATTAGAATTCAAGGGTGGAAAATTCATGTGATGATATTATGGAAAGATTATGCATATATGTTTTTGACTAAGAAAACAACTTGTTAATGAAACACCTGGGTGGAATGGGACTAGTATGGTTTGTGTTGAGTGGTTACACATGGCCCATGTCTATGGTTTACCCTATGTATCACACTTGTGGATGGCCACCCAGGAACAAAGAGATTTGAGATGTTTAGTGTTGAGAAGCATCTAGTGCAACCACATGGCATATGAGCTCTACCTTGACCAACTAGGTTGCAAGAACTCAGCCAACTGGACAGATGGTAGTAGGGTTGATAGGATGGAACGCGTCCATGGTGGTCTGAGGGATTGCTTCTAAAAAGTCTCATCTCGATGCATGTCGAGTCTTGTGGGGGAAAGTGCACCACCTCTCGAGAGGGTAAAACCTAAATACTTAGCCGTGTCCTCGGTAATGGACAATTTTGAGCATGAAAGACATTGAAATGATCAAGAATCTCCTCATCCCAAATTCTCTAAGTTAAAATTTGTGGGTGAATAAGGGTAGAGGTACACCAATGTCTATTGGTGGATCCTTAGTGTTTTTTTAAAGAAAAACTTAGTGTTTTCAACTAGTAGGACAAAACTACTTTGTGCAAAGCCAGCCTGAAACCACACTTAGCCAAATTCATGTAGTTGATAGTATCTACTATATAACTATGATATCATTTGCCAATACAATTACAAATGTATTGACCCCTTATGGATGTAACATATTATGTTGCAGGTTACTCTGATGGTGAGTAGGGTTATGAGTCTACACTCAACATGTTTGCCAGTGGCACATGAAGATGAAGACTTTATTTATATACCTTGTAATGAGAACTCTATGTGGTAGCCTTGGGCTAATGAGTTGTAAGAACTATTGTACTCCTAGAATTATGATGTAATAATGACGTTTGTATTTGTGTACTTCATCTTAAACTGTGGGTGCTAGCATTTCGATCCAGGGACCTTTACCTTAAAGGGTGAGGTCTTACAGATGGTATCATAGCACTGTGTTGCCTGTAGGTTTGTGACCCTAAGATAGATTACAAAAATGAAACCACTAGGAAAATGCAACCCATTTGTGAATTTCACACTTCTCCTTTTCATCTCGTAAACCTCTCCTAATCTTCTTTCTCATCTCTATTTGTAGATGGCCACCATCAACGAAGCCGTCAAGAAGGGACCACTGATGACCATGACCCTAGAATGTGGGAGGGAGTTTCCCAAGGCACTCAAGAACCGCATGGTTAGCTTGGGGGTAAATGGTGAAGCCGTGTATAAGGGATTCCGGTGATGGATGAAGGAGAAGAATATTGGTGGGTACAACTCCACTTGTATAAAAACAAGGAGGACAACCACAATGAGTCGGATTCTGCATGGTCACCAATTCTGAAATGCATATGTCATTCTTTGACTCTGCAAGGAATGCAACATTGAATTCCATCAAGGATCTTAGAGAAAGACTCAAGTGTAGAATGTTCAACACTCAGAATGACCTTAGAGAGGAGAAGAAGCATACCCAAGACTTGGAGACCACCATAAAATGTCTAAGGGAGGATGTCATAGACTTAGAATGGGAGTATTGTGATCAAGACAAGCATATTGAAACCAAGGATGCTCAAATAGCTACCTTGACTAGTGAGTGAGAGTTGTAACGTACTCCAATAGTTGGACCACCACACTTGTCGTTTTCTTGTGTTAATAATTTTGATCATACCAACCTATGTGGTATGGCAAAAATTTGTCTAAGTTATGTTTGAACCTTGGTGCTTGTGGTTGAATATTGTATGCCATGACTTGTGTGTTTTGATAAATTATGTGTATGTTATTGGCTTTTGTTTTACTACCTTATGTTCTACTCTTTACTTGTGTTGTTTCTAATTTTCTCTATCCTATGCAATAGATGCCTAGATTTGTTCTCAGCACCGCCGCGGATTTCAAGGGAACTCGTTTTGGATCACGTATCGTGGAGCTCGTCAGTGTGCTCGGTCTTCCCATCCCTAACATTAAGTGGCTTCATATCAGGAAGTTTGAGAGGAATGACTCATGGGGATTTAGAGTCTCTCAACCAGGACGCTAGTCAAGCCTCCCACCGAGGTCATCGCCTTCAAGATACTCCATGATGACAAGGAGAACAACCTCGACGTCGCCATGCAGGAGCTGCTTGGACGCCTCTATGGACGTCACTGATACGTCAGAAACGTATCTATAATTTCTGATGCTCCATGCTTGTTTTGTGTCATTTGTCTTATGCTTTGTCCACACTTTGAGGTGCTTTTCATATGTTTTTTTGGACTAACCTATTAACAAGATGCCACAGTGCAAGTTGTATGTTTTCTTTAGTTTTTGTTCCAGAAAAGGCAGAAAATCAATATTATCAGAATTGGACGGGACAAAATCCAAAGTCATTATTTTTCTTGGAGCAACACGGAAGCACGAAGCAAAGGTGGAGGAGGACACTAGGGTTTCCGCACCCCCTAGGCGCGGGCCAGCCCTGGTAGCACCCATAGGGGCTGTGGACCCCCTGGACCTCCATCAACCTTGCCTCCTTCGCCTATAAGAAGCATCCGACCCAAAAACCCTAAAGAATCAACCAGAAAAACAAGAAAAGTTCCGTAGTGTCGCCGCCACCGAAGGGGAGATTCGGGGGACAGAAAGTCTCTGTTCCAGCACCCTGCCGGGACAGGGAAGTGCCCCCGGAGCCATCTCCATCGATCTCCACCACCATCTTCATCACCGTTGCTGATTCCCATGATGAGGAGGGAGTAGTTCTCTCCTGAGGCTAAGGGCTCTACCGGTAGCTATGTGTTCAACTCTCTCTCTATGCATGATCTTGTTGCCATCATGATCTTTGTAATCAAGTAGATATACCTTGCTACTCAAGTGCTTTAATAGATATCTACTCTCCGCACGTGTGTGTAAGTGACAGCGTGCATATCGTGGTGGCACTTAGGCTAGAGGTAACATAAATACTCGTCGTGCTTTAATAGATCTATGCTTTTCCCCACGTGTGTGACAGTGACAGCGTGCGCACTGTGTGTGGCACTTAAGCTAGATTACATATATATTTATCATGAGTTATATTTGGACATGGATGTCTCTATGAAATTGTGGTGTTTGTTGGAACCATCTAGCGCTCAAGGTGACAGTGTGGGGTTATCTAGATTGGGGAAGGCTGACTTTGAGGTGTGCTTTTGTAGGCCTACTATGGATTAGAGTGTCCAACCGGAGAGTAGTTAAGAGTATCATGAAGATAGGATATTTATATGAGAGATTGTTCACTAGAGAAAGTATGATCCCCAGGCCTTTTTTCTAAGCATTGAAACACCGTTTGCATCTAGATCTGTTGCATGTTTGCTTGCTTCCTTCTTTATTTCAGTTTGCCTTTAGTTTCTCCCACGTCAACAACAAGTCAGAAGTTCTTTTCTGGCACCTTTAGCACTTGTATTTCACTATCTCTTCGCCGAACTAGTGCACCTATACACCTGAAAAGTGTATTGGGTGTGTTGGGGACACAAGAGACTTCTTGTATCTTGATTTCAGGGTTGCTTAAGAGGGATACCTTTGAGCACTTCCTCCCTGAGTTCGATAAACCTTAGGTAATCCACTTAAGGGAAACTTGCTGTTGTTCTACAAAGCTCTGCACTTGGAGGCCCAACAACTGTCTACAAGAATAGAAGTGCGTAGACATCAAGCTATTTTATGGCGCCGTTGTCGGGGAGGTAAGGTAAAAGGTACTCACATCCTCCGGTGTGAGTGGTCGAAGTTATTTCCTTTAGATTCTGCAATTTTGTCTTTTTGTTTCTTGTTTTCACTAGTTAGGCTGAATGGAAAACAACAAAAAAATTAGTGAGCTTTATAGCATTTATCTTGAGTTAGGACATGAAGTGTTTGAAGAGAAAATTAAAAAAACTATGGAACTTTCTTTGCATGCTAATATCAATGTTATTAGTATGAATTATTTGAACACCATTATTGCTAATGCTATGGAAACCTGTAAGGTTGGGGAAGCTAGTTTATCTGAAAATGATCTTTTAGTTCCCAAGCTTTGGAAGATAGCTATTCTATTGGTTATGATGGTACCAAACCTCCTATATATGATGATTACAATGATGAATATGATATTTTCCGTCCACCTACTATTGAGGAGAAAATTAATTGTGATTACAATCTACCTCCTATATTTGATGATTATGGTGATGAGAATAATAATGCTAGCTATTTGGTTGAATTTGCTCCCACTACAATTAATAAGAATGACTATGCTTATGTGGAGAGTAATAATCATTTTATGCATATCGCTCATGATAAAAATGTTTTATATGATAGTTATATTGTTAATTTTTTTCATGTTGTTACTGAAAGTTATTATGAGAGAGGGAAACATGGTTTTATGCATCTCAATAATATTAAGTTTCCTCTCTTTATGTTGAAATTCTTGAAGTTGCACTTGTTTTGCTTTCCTATGCTTGTTGCTTTGTGCTTTGATGACTTGTTTATTTACAAGATTCCTATGCATAGGAAGTGGGTTAGACTTAAATGTTGTTTGAATTTTCTTATTGATGCTCTCTTTTACTTCAATTCATATTTCTTATGTGAGCATCTTCTCAAACTATCAAGCCTAACTTAAAGGCGTTAAAGAAAAGTACTTGTTGGTAGATAACCCAAGAGTTTTCTTGAGTCTTGGAAGTTATTACTTCAGTAATGACCTCTCCTTATCCTTTTTATTTTCTTTTTGTGCCAAGAATAATCTCTAATGAGAGGGAAGTAAGTTTTGGGGAGTTGCTCTCCCGAAACAGATTTTTGTGCTCCACCATAAAAATTCGTGATGAGTCTCTATAAGTCTGATTGAGTTGAAAATTTACGAGTAAATCCACTAGTATTTTATATAACTTTATTTAGTTCAACACTTTTTTGATTTGAGCAACATAAGGTCTTCGAAAAAAATCGGTTTCTACCTGCTGGTCTGTTTTGACAGATTTCTGCCATTATTTTTCTTTGCTTCTTATTGATTCCTTTTTGGGTTCTTTTTGGGAAATTGAGCTTTTTGAGGGAATTGCTACAGTAGCTTGTGTTTTTAGTTAAAAGTTTTGCTATTCTTAAGCTAAACCCAAGGGTCTATTATCTTTTGAATACACTAATATTGCTAATGAAGATTGTGTCAAGTTTTTTATGAAGGAAAATTTCAGGTGTAGAGAGAGAATGATGTAATGAGATGAAGAATGGAAAAAAGCTCAAGCTTGCGGATGCCACCCCGTGTCACACCAAGAAATATTCAAGAGGTACAAGCGTCAAAGCTTGGGGATGCCCAAGGCATCCCCTTCTTCAGCAATAAAAATCTCAGGTCTTTCTAGACACTTTGTTTTTATTATTTCATGCACTATTGTGTTGTTCTTGGAGCGTCTTAGTTTTCATTTTTGGTTTTATTTTGCTTAGTTTGCTTGAATAAGTTGGTTTGATTACAGCACACTTCTTCTGGAGATAGACACACTCTATTTTCATTGCCTAGAACACTCTAGTTTTCATTCTTATTGTCTTCTGAGTGTTCTCTTTTGCTAGCATTGTGTTTATCCTTAGTTTTCTTGTGCTTTCATCTTAGAACTTTTTAGTTCTTGTTTGTGGATTTGTGAGAGAATCTCACTGATCTTTGGTCAACACCCGAGTTTTTAATCCCAGATGCCTGTTATGCCATACATCGCAATCCCAGGATTACCATTTTTGCGAGACATAACAGAATTGGATACCACAGTACATCATCCATTACAACCGTACATAAGGTTTTACACAAATAAGGATCTCATGATCCAGTTCTTAATACAACATCAAGCAGCGGAATACGTAATAATAACGGTAGCGTCGTGACTCCATCTTCGGGGTCACAGGCAATGCTGACTATGGGAGATGATCCTAGTTGTCGTAACCTTCCTGGGGTCCATCTTCCAGGTACTCCTCTTCATAGTCTGGCCATGGGAATAGCCAGGGGCAAAGTCATGAGTACTCTTTAAGTACTCGCAAACTGGTACTAGCAGGTAAAGGGGTTTTTGGATAATAGGACACTAGACTCTAGGGTTGTTTTGCAAAGGCCAGATTTATCTCTACTACTTTTTATGAAAGCACTAATGCTAGTTGAAGTTTTATAACACCTAAAGGGGAACTTGTATTTCATATCACAACCCTGTTGTGGTCAAGTCAAAGTCTCACTTCATTTCACAAGTCATTTTGAAAAGTCTGACGGGGGAACAGTATGGCCACTCCAACTGTCCATAACCGGGGACGCGGCTATTCGAATAGTTTGACACTCTGCAGAGATTGTACACTTTCACCACAACATTCGATACATCCGTTAGGAACAAATCCTGAATTCACCATACTCAGTATGCGGATAATAAGTCCTAACCTTTCAATTACACGCCCTAGTATAAGCACCTCTCCTGTGAGTTTGGCCTCCCAACCAAGACCAACTGTCATCTTGGGTACTGCACAGGTGGAAAATCTTCACAAGGTAGCCTCAGCTCAGACCTTGGCCGTGAGGGAACTAATACTAAGGTATATAAGTTTCCAGTCAAGCCCTACCCAATCTTAGGGTATTGTGGTTGTACGAAAAAAATTGGAATGGTATCGCATCCAGACAACCATCAGTTTTATAAAGGGGTAAGGCTCATGCCTCAACATTTTCATCACCAAAATCATCCGGTGTTTGGAAACACATGTCCAAAACATTTCAATAGAATGATCCATCATTCCAAGGTTTTCATAACCATTTTTCCACCAAGTATTCCCATCTAAAGTTGATCAAGTTTTATGCTTAGCACTAGCATCTACAAGTGGGGGTGAGTATGTAACATCCCAAAAATACTAAACTTAGATCATCAAATTTCTAATCACCAAGATTAGGGTTAACAAAAACTTTTCTAAGTAAACCCATGAAGGCATGCATATGTGTATGCATAGTTTTTGAATTTCTTTAAAACCACTTTGTTTGTGTGATCCATTGCTTGTAAAATGTTTCTTAGGTGAAATAAACATCATCTAAAACATTTCCCACACTTTTCCTTAAGACAAGTAAATCAAAACAAATATATTAAGTGAATGGTCATTTTGACCAATTTAACTCCCATGCCTACTTTGGCTGTCTCAAACTTTCAAAACCTAATGAAACTTTTCGGATCTTTGCACCCCTTGAATGTACTCATAACAGAGTATCAAGGCCCACTTTGTGATCATCCAGAAACTTTCAAATGCATAGTTTAAATGACAATTCAAAATTGAATCTTCTTCATATGGGAAGATCCCACTTTTTCAAAACCCACTCAAACAAGCTCAACTTGCAAAACCCAAGCATCTGCAGACTCACCAGAACCAATCTAGCAAACTCACCAAAATTCATTTCAAAATTCAAAACTTGATTTCATGCGGCCATTTTATCAAACAGGTTGCAGACACAAATCAAACAAAACATCAAACACTATAGTGTGCAGTGTTTTGAGCCTAACTTGTTCCAACGAGTGCCCCGGACGAAATAGACACCGAAGCCAAGAAGAAAGAAAGATTCCTGAATGGGCTGCATGACGAGATGCAGACGGTGTTAGTCAATATCCCCTTTGTTGATAGTGAAGCCCTTGTCGACTCTGCTATCCAAATGGAAGGAAAGATCAACCAAGCCAATGAGAACCGCAAGCGTCGCATGATGCATCAACCAGGAACCCATCAGACCCCAAAGTATCGCCCCAACCCATCTCCAGGATTTGCCCCAAGAACCAACAGACCCCCTATGACCCGTCCGACCTATCCCTACCGTGGAAACCCTAGACCCAGAGGAAATCACAACAACCCCGGCAACTCTAGCAATTTCACCCGTGCCCCACCCAAGTTCAACACCAACAATACTACCACCAACCCCAACACTGCCCCGAGGACTGGAAGCAATGCTGTGCCTATCGCAGCCAAGGACAAGTCACAAGTGACCTGTTATGACTGTGGAAATAAAGGCCACTATTCCAACGAGTGCCCCAACAAGAAGAATGCCACAGCCCCCAACGCCAATGTCCCAGCTCAGCAGGCCGTGTCCAGCCGGGGAGAAGATTTGCCCAGAATTCACTCAACCGCAATGTCCGTTTTTTCTCATGCACGAAGAAGCTCAGAAGCGCCAGACGTGCCTGGGTATGTTTTCTCGTTAATTCAGTACTTGCAAGAGTGTTGTTTGATTCGTGCATCGCATTCATTTGTCCAAGAATTTGCCTGCACTAGTAAAATTCAACCAACCAAATTGAAGCATGTGATGATTGTACAAATTCCCGGATCAACCACCAAGGCTAGGAAAATTTGCAAAGCCGTCCCTATCCGAATCCATGGCATAGATTTTTATGCTAACCTAATATTACTCGGAACTAAAGGTTTGGAAGTAGTACCAGGAATGGATTGGATGTCCAAGCATAAAGGATTGATTGACTGTGCCAAGAAAGCCATTACCATGACCAGTACCACCGGAATATCAGTCGAGCATATATCTGAAACCTTACCTCGCCAATTCAAGTGTAACAAGAGTCTAGCCCAACCTACCATTGACCAAGTTCGGATAGTCTGCGAATACCCCGATGTATTTCCAGATGTTTTGCCTGGTATGCCCCTAGATCGGGATATCGAGTTTATCATTGAACTAATCCCCGGAACAGGACCCATAGCCCAGAGACCCTATAGTATGAACCCGTTAGAACTGGAAGAACTGAAGAAGCAACTGGATTCCATGTTGGAAATCGGATTGATTCAACCAAGTGCGTCCCCATAGAGATCACCTGTCTTGTTTGTGGACAAGAAAGATGGAGGTAACCGTTTGTGTACGGATTATCGAAAGTTGAATGATGTCACCATCAAGAACAAGTACCCCTTGCCTAAGATAGAAGATTTGTTTGATCAGTTGACCGGTGCCAGTGTTTTCTAAGATTGATCTTAGAACCGCTATCATCAACTCAAAATTGCAGAGGATATCCCAAAGACTGCCTTCACCACCAGATATGGATTGTATGAGTATACAGTCATGTCTTTTGGATTAACCAATGCCCCCGCTTATTTCATGAATCTCATGAATAAGATTTTTATGGACTTCCTGGATCAGTTTGTCGTTGTTTTCATCGATGACATTCTGATTTATTCCAAATCAGAAGAAGAACATGAGCTACACCTAAGGACCATTCTTGGAACCCTTAGAGAGCATCAGTTGTATGCAAAGTTTAGCAAATGTGAATTCTGGTTACAGGAAGTAGGATTCCTCGGTCACATTGTATCAGCCGGAGGAATTGCCGTGGACCCTGCCAAAGTAAAAGATGTCGAATATTGGCAAGCCCCAACCACTCAAACCCAAGTTCGTGCTTTTCTCGGATTGGCGGATATTACCGCAAATTGAGAAGGATTCTCAAGTATAGCCACCCATGACCCAATTGCCGAAGAAGGACCAGAAGTTTGAATGGACCGACAAATGTGAAGCAAGTTTTCAAGAACTCAAGAGGAGATTGATTTCAGCCCCAATCCTGATTATGCCAGATATCACGAAGCCCTTCGATGTGTATTGTGACGCATCCAAGATTGGTCTCGGATGTGTGCTAATGCAAGAAGGCAAAGTTATATCTTATCTATCGCGACAATTGAAGCAACACGAACAAAATTACCCAACTCATGACCTCTAACTCGCAATGTAGTTCTAGCCTCAAGACATGGAGACATTACCTGATGGGAAACCGTTGTGAGATTTATTCGGATCACAAGAGCCTAAAGTATATATTCACTCAGAAGGAGCTGAATATGAGGCAGAGAAGATGGATTGAGCTAATCAAGGATTACGACCTGGACATTCACTATCACCCTAGAAAAGCCAATGTGGTAGCCGATGCCCTTAGCAGATTGCCGTGCCGCTTGAACTCCATGATTTTAAAGGAGAAACCAAGTTTGCACAAAGAGATGGAAGATTTTCGAATGGAATTAGTAAGTGAAGGATTTTTGGCTAGCATAGAACTTCAGCCCACTTTGATCAGTCAGATTAAAGTGGCGCAGAAAGGAAATGCTAGTATCGATGGAATCAAGCGTCGTATCGGTACAGGCAAAGTACCCGGATTCACCGAGGACGAATAAAGAGTTTTGTGGTACAAAGGACGCCTTTGTGTACTAGCAGATTCGGAGTTGAAAGAAGTTATCTTGAAGGAGGCTCACGATACTCTTTATTCTATCCATCCCGGAGGAACTAAGATGTATCAAGATTTGAAAGAGCAATTTTGGTGGCATAAGATGAAGAGAGAAATCGGAAGCTATATCGCCAAGTGTGATATATGTCAGCGTGTCAAGGCACGACATCAAAGACCCGCTGGATTGTTGCAACCTTTGCAAATTCCGGAATGGAAATGGGATTCTGTAGGAATGGACTTTATCACTGGACTACCTACTTCTAGTAGGGGAAGTGACTCTATTTGGGTCATAGTGGACAGATTGTCCAAAGTCGCCCATTTCTTGCCCGTCAAAACTACCTATCAGAGTTCGAAGCTAGCGGAGTTGTACATCGCTAGGATCGTTATTCTGCTGTCCCCAAGAACATAGTCTCGGATCGAGGAACTCAGTTTACCTCGAGATTCTGGAAGAAAGTCCAAGAAGGTTTAGGAACTCGCCTAGATTTCAGTACCGCGTATCACCCTCAGACCGATGGACAAACGGAGCGAGTAAACCAAATACTCGAAGATATGCTTAGAGCATGTGTGTTAGAATATGGATCCAAGTGGGAAGACTGTCTGCCGTTTGCAGAATTTTCATACAACAATAGTTACCAAGCCAGTTTGCAAATGGCCCCATTTGAATTTATGTACGGAAGAAAGTGCCGCACCCATTTGAACTGGTCGGAGGTAGGAGAGAGTCAGATTTTCAGACCAGACATCCTACGAGAAGCAGAAGAGAAGGTTCACCAGATTCGTGAACACCTCAAGACAGCCCAATCCCGACAAAAGAGTTACACCGACAAGAGACGTTGAGACCTCGCCTTCAACATCGGAGATTTTGTTTATCTGAAAGTGTCGCCATTGAAGGGAATGCAACGTTTCCAACTCAAAGGAAAGTTAGCCCCCAGATATATCGGACCTTTCAAAATTTTGAACCGTCGAGGAGAAGTATCGTATCAACTGGAGCTACCAGAAGAGATGTCAGCTGTGCACAATGTGTTCCATATGTCGTTACTTCGCAAATGTCTCGAAGTCCCCGAGAAGACCGAAGTATTCAAGAATATCGATCACCGGACCATAGAGATCAACGATGATCTGACCTATCCCGAAGTACCCATCCGTATATTGGAAGAAGCCTTTCGAACTACCAGAACCCGAAGCATCAAGTTTCTCAAAATTCAGTGGAGCAACCACGTAAGAGGAGGCTACCAGGAACGCGAAGATCACATCAGAACGGAGTTTCCAGATCTCTTCAAATCCTAGGTAATCTTTTCGTCCTTTTTCAAATCTCGGGACGAGATTTTGTTTAAGGGGGGAAGGTTTGTAACATCCCAAAAATACTAAACTTAGATCATCAAATTTCTAATCACCAAGATTAGGGTTAACAAAAACTTTTCTAAGTAAACCCATGAAGGCATGCATATGTGTATGCATAGTTTTTGAATTTCTTTAAAACCACTTTGTTTGTGTGATCCATTGCTTGTAAAATGTTTCTTAGGTGAAATAAACATCATCTAAAACATTTCCCACACTTTTCCTTAAGACAAGTAAATCAAAACAAATATATTAAGTGAATGGTCATTTTGACCAATTTAACTCCCATGCCTGCTTTGGCTGTCTCAAACTTTCAAAACCTAACAGAAACTTTTCTGGACCTTTGCACCCCTTGAATGTACTCATAACAGAGTATCAAGACCCACTTTGTGATCATCCAGAAACTTTCAAATGCATAGTTTAAATGACAATTCAAAATTGAATCTTCTTCATATGGGAAGATCCCACTTTTTCAAAACCCACTCAAACAAGCTCAACTTGCAAAACCCAAGCATCTGCAGACTCACCAGAACCAATCTAGCAAACTCACCAAAATTCATTTCAAAATTCAAAACTTGATTTCATGCGGCCATTTTATCAAACAGGTTGCAGACACAAATCAAACAAAACATCAAACACTATAGTGTGCAGTGTTTTGAGCCTAACTTGTTCCCTAGTTAGCTCACACACAACCCAGTAGATCATCTAGAAAGATTAGCCCAACACTAGCACCCCTGTGAGCTTGCCATTGCCATTAATGGTGAACAGCCAAGCAACCCCATGTCACCCCATTGTGGACAGCAGGCTAGAGGAAGAACTAGCAGGCCAACCTTGTTCCGGGAGGCATCCCACCGCCCACCGCCATCGCTGTCCCAGCCGCGGCGTTGCCAAGCCTCGACCACGCGCACGAGACACGCCAGACCATGCCGGCGTGCACCAGAGCACCACCTCGACCATCACCCATGCATCAAGGCCGCCCTCACTGCGTGCATACACGATCACCACCGACCCAGGAGACCGCCAGACACCCCCGTTTTCCGCCCCGTGCCATACAGCCACCGCCCGCCATCGAAGACGCCGCCTGCAGAGAGCGCCGCCTTCACCAAATCGCACCGCCCATGCCTCGCGATCATGTCGTTGAGCATCGCCAGAGACACAGACCGCCCCTACCCTTGCCCATGCCATTAGTCACCAGAACGTCGCTTCGACGAGCTCACCTTGCGCCCCGACGGTCCCCTCGCTCGACTATAAATAGAGGCCACCCCCGCACGATTTCTTCACACCATCTCACTCCCCTCTCCCCACTGACCGTGCCACACCATCCTCAGAGCAAGCCGAGCACCACATCACCGGAATTTCACTGGAGCCTGCCGCTGCCGGAGAAGAAGGGAGCCAGCGATTGGAGCCACCGCAGGAGAAGCCATTGGTACCAGGAGGTTCGCCGTTGTCGACTTACGCTCGCCTCGCCGACCCTCGCCTGCACTTCGGTAAGCCCCAGCACCCCACTGGCGCCGCTTAGGTTTCGTTCTCGCCGGAGCTGTCTCGCGTCGACGATGACCCCCAACCGTTGGATTAGAACTAGATCGAACGATCCACATTGCCCCATACCGCTTCGCCCAGCCCCGTGTCAATGACGAGTGGGGACACCCACTTACGTAGCCCGCGGGAGCACTGCGCTTAGCAGGCCGGCCCATTAGAATTTCCCACGCAGCCCAGCAATTCAAATTAAACCTTTTCTTTTTAAATTCAAACATACTTCTGTACCCAACTTCAAAAATCAACCCATATCGATTCAGTGCACCAAATTGGATGAAACCAATTTTCTTGGAAAGGTCTGTGAATTCTTAATCCAAGCCCGTTGGATTCAAGTCATTTGGATCTGTAGATCACCCATAGCAAAAATAACAAGGCAGAAGCTTTTCTGCATTCAAACATTTTTCAAATTTAAACCATAAAAGCATTTGAGTTGATTCCAACTCTCAAAAATCACATTTAACCATACCTTTCAGAATATATAAAAATATATAGGTTTACTTGCAGAAATAATGTTCAAGGAATAAAAGAATGCTTCATAAGCATTTCTAGCCACTTTAATTAATTGAAATAAAAGGGTAAAACCTTATTAAATTGTGACACTACTTTAAATCACATTCCCATGGACTACAATATGTGGTGATGACATGTGTCAAAATGATCCCATGTTTAGTTTGGAGAATATTAAATCTTAAGTAGTTTTTCAATGAGTAGAAATTACTTTTCTAAAAATAAGAAGTTTTAAACCAAGCTTTAACCTTGTAATGTTAGAGATGATTCTAGATCATCTATAGGACCCTTGTGTGTGATGATTGCAAGTAGTTAAGTATTGTTTGGTGATTGTGTACCTCGTATTTATTCATAAACGCTAGTACCGACCAAGGATACTACGAGGAGGACGGAGGATACTACGAAGAGGAAGCCGAGGAGAACTTCAACCACTGCTCTGCACAAGGCAAGCTAGTAACTATGCAAGCTTATATTGACACTGATGCAAGCTGATACTATACCAATGCAAGCTAACACTTGCAAGATACCCTACTGATGCCACAAACCCATACTTGTGATATGAATACTATATGCCTTAAGCATATGTGATCATACCTACTTGTTAAACCAATCCTAGTTTTATGGCAAGCTTCTTACTTTATTTCTTTATCAAATCTTACTTAGAGTCTACCTAAGAGTTTGGTAGATACTAGACAGTTGTGCTGAAGGTTGCTTAAAGAGCATAAAATTTGGCCTAAACTAGAAACCTTGATATCAGCCTAAGATATAAGGTTAGACTTAGTGAAACTCCACTAGTTACCACCCCTCATTAGTACCACCCCCACCTGTAGATGCTAGTGCTAAGCATAAAACTTGATCAACTTTAGATGGGAATACTTGGTGGAAAAATGGTTATGAAAACCTTGGAATGATGGATCATTCTATTGAAATGTGTTGGACATGTGTTTCCAAACCCTTGATGAATTTGGTGATGAAAATGTTGAGGCATGAGCCTTAGCCCTTTATAAAACTGATGGTTGTCTAGATGCGATACCATTCCAATTTTATCGTACTACCACAATACCCGAATATTGGGTAGGGCTTGACTGGAAACTTATATACCTTAGTATTAGTTCCCTCACGGCCAAGGTCTGAGCTGAGGCTACCTTGTGAATATTGTCCACCTATACAGTACCCAAGATGACAGTGGTCATGGTTGGGAGGCCAAACTCACAGGAGAGGTGCTGATACTAGGGAGTGTAATTGAAAGGTTAGGATTGATTATCCGTGACATCGAGTATGGTGAATTCAGGATTTGTTCCTGACGGATGTATAGAATGTTGTGGTGAAAGTGTACAATCTCTGCAGAGTGTCAAACTATTCGAATAGCCGCGTCCGCGGTTATGGACAGTTGGAGTGGCCATACTGTTCCCCCGTCAGACTTTTAAAATGACTTGTGAAATGAATTGCGACTTTGACTTGACCACAACAGAGTTGTGACATGGATTACAAGATCCCACTTAGGAGTTATAAAACTGTGACTAGCTTCGGAACTTATTAAAGATAAACCTGGCTTTTTGCAAAACAACCCTAGAGCCTAGTGTCCTATTATCCAAAAACCCCTTACCTGTTAGTATTAGTTTGCGAGTACTTAAAGAGTACTCATGGCTTTGTCCCTGGCTATTCCCATGGCCAGACTATGAAGAGGAGTACCTGGAGGATGGACCCCAGGAAGGTTACGACAACTAGGATCATCTCCCATCGTCAGCATTGCCTGTGACCCCGAAGATGGAGCTTCGCCTATGCTACCGTTATTATTACGTATTCCGCTGCTTGATGTTGTATTAAGAACTGGATCATGAGATCCCTATTTGTGTAAGAACTTATGTATCGTTGTAATGGATGAAGTACTTTGGTATCCAATTCTGTTATGTCTCGCAAAAATGGTAATCCTGGGATTGCGATGTATGGCATAACAGGCATCTAGGATTGAAAAATCCGGGTGTTGACAAGTTGGTATCAGAGCCATCCTGACCATAGGAGACCCTAGTTAGGTTGGACGTTGAACCAAAAACTTAGTTTCAAAAACCAAAGAAAACAAATATTTACAAAAACCTATTCTCATTCTTATCTCTTTAATTCTTTCATAAAACTTCATGTTCCCCAAAAACTCTTGCAAAATAGATAAATTTTGACACACTTGATCACTCTGCTAATCTACTCATCCTCTATTTTTATAGATGGACATGAAGTACAACAAGTTTTATCAACTTGGGAATGGAGGAGACCTTATCTTTGAGAGGGATCTGGATCAGCTTTCGGAACTTCTGGAGCGTCCGCACCCCGAGTTCTTCGGAGCTCAGCTCAATGATCATGGAGGAGAAGATCTGCAGTGGCTAATTGTTGCAAGTCTCCGAGGAAAGATTGAACCTCCCACAGCGGAGGGAATTCAGTTTACCTTGAGGGAAAACAACTGGCTCGATGGACTTGCCAGAGCAATGCAGGAAGCTCTTTCCCGTCTGTGTGGGCAGAGCATCAATCAGATCAAGGGTACTCGCTTTGAGTTTTTCCCAAGACGTGATGCAAATGGACAACCACTGGAAGCCCCATACCACCCCGAGCTGAAGACTCAATTGGACCACCTTAGCTTTATGATGTATGATCGTCAACAAGAGTTGGACAACTGCCGTGACTATTGCAACCACAAGTATGCCATCATCAAGACGAAGGATCAGACCATCGCCATGCTAGCAAAGGACCACAAGTCTCGCCGCCGTCAGCTCGACAAGAAGGAGCGCATTATTGCCCGTCTTCGCCATCGCATCTCATCTCTGGAAGAGACCATCCACGAGAGGGACATGCAGTTGGAGGAAAGGGAGAATGCCGGAGAAGATATTCGTGGATACCCTTACTCCTATCTCAGCGATGACGATGATTTTCTGGAGGATCAGGCCATGGACTTCTTCACCGATGAGGATGATTTCGCCTTCATCGATGATCCTGAAGATGATGAAGCCACAGACTCCGAGGAGTAGTAGCACTAAGCACTAGCGTAGTGAGTAGTAGTCGGTCCCACTGTATCGTAGATTCCAGAATGGTTCTTAAAACCATATGTTTTTCCTTGTTGTGGTGTGTGTTGTACTGTGTGCTATGAGTGAATGAATGAAAAAGCAAGTTGCTAGAAAACTTGAGTCAAACTCCAAAAACTTTTCAAAAACCCAAAACCTTAGCAATTTCCCTCTTTTCTCATGATCTATATCACTCTTCAGATGCCACGTGGAGGAAGTGGTTCAGCCCCGGACCCGATGTTGCAGATCCTGCAAATGTTGACTTCTGACCGCGAAGCTGATAGAGCGGAACGTCAAGCCAACCTAGCCACTCTGCAACAGATAGCCCAGCTAGCCCACAACAACCAAGGCCATGGAAATCAGGACAACCACGGATCTAAGCTCAAGAATTTCCAGAATACCAACCCACCCGTTTTCACCAAGTCGGAAGAACCCCTAGACGCCGATGATTGGCTGCAAACCATGGAAAATAACTTAGAAGTAGCCGGAGTGGAAGCCAACGAGAAAGTCTTGTTCGCCACCCATTATCTAGCCTAAGATGCCAGGGCATGGTGGAACAGTGTTCGTGCAATGACCGGAAGCCAGATGATGACCTGGGAGGAATTCAAGGTCAAGTTTAGCAGAACCCATGTGCCACCAGGTTTAATCAAGAGAATGAGAGATGAGTTCAGAGAGTTGAAGCAAGGAAGGATGACTGTAGTGGAATACCGTGACAAATTTTTGTCATTAGCTAGGTATGCCCCGGACGAAATAGACACCGAAGCCAAGAAGAAAGAAAGATTCCTGAATGGGCTGCATGACGAGATGCAGACGGTGTTAGTCAATACCCCCTTTGTTGATAGTGAAGCCCTTGTCGACTCTGCTATCCAAATGGAAGGAAAGATCAACCAAGCCAATGAGAACCGCAAGCGTCGCATGATGCATCAACCAGGAACCCATCAGACCCCAAAGTATCGCCTAACCCATCTCCGTGGATGTGCCCCAAGAACCAACAGACCCCCTATGACCCGTCCGACCTATCCCAACCGTGGAAACCCTAGACCCAGAGAAAATCACAACAACCCCGACAACTCTAGCAATTTCACCCGTGCCCCACCCAAGTTCAACACCAACAATACTACCACCAACCCCAACACTGCCCCGAGGACTGGAAGCAATGCTGTGCCTATCGCAGCCAAGGACAAGTCACAAGTGACCTGTTATGACTGTGGAAATAAAGGCCACTATTCCAACGAGTGCCCCAACAAGAAGAATGCCACAGCCCCCAACGCCAATGTCCCATTTCAGCAGCGTCGTGTCCAGCCAGGGAGAAGATTTGCCCCAGGGAATTCACTCAACCGCAATGGCCGTCTTTTTCTCATGCACGCTGAAGAAGCTCAGGAAGCGCCAGACGTCGTGCTGGGTATGTTTTCTGTTAATTCAGTACTTGCAAGAGTGTTGTTTGATTCTGGTGCATCGCATTCATTTGTCATCGAAGAATTTGCCTGCACTAGTAAAATTCAACCAACCAAATTGAAGCATGTGATGATTGTACAAATTCCCGGATCAACCACCAAGGCTAGGAAAATTTGCAAAGCCGTCCCTATCCGAATCCATGGCATAGATTTTTATGCTAACCTAATAGTACTCGGAACTAAAGGTTTGGAAGTAGTACCAGGAATGGATTGGATGTCCAAGCATAAAGGATTGATTGACTGTGCCAAGAAAGCCATTACCATGACCAGTACCACCGGAATATCAGTCGAGCATATATCTGAAACCTTACCTCGCCAATTCAAGTGTAACAAGAGTCTAGCCCAACCTACCATTGACCAAGTTCGGATAGTCGAATACCCGATGTATTTCCAGATGTTTTGCCTGGTATGCCCCCAGATCGGGATATCGAGTTTATCATCGAACTAATCCCCGGAACAGGACCCATAGCCCAGAGACCCTATAGTATGAACCCGTTAGAACTGGAAGAACTGAAGAAGCAACTGGATTCCATGTTGGAAATCGGATTGATTCAACCAAGTGCGTCCCCATAGAGATCACCTGTCTTGTTTGTGGACAAGAAAGATGGAGGTAACCGTTTGTGTACGGATTATCGAAAGTTGAATGATGTCACCATCAAGAACAAGTACCCCTTGCCTAAGATAGAAGATTTGTTTGATCAGTTGACCGGTGCCCAGGTGTTTTCTAAGATTGATCTTAGAACCGGCTATCATCAACTCAAAATTCATGCAGAGGATATCCCAAAGACTGCCTTCACCACCAGATATGGATTGTATGAGTATACAGTCATGTCTTTTGGATTAACCAATGCCCCCGCTTATTTCATGAATCTCATGAATAAGATTTTTATGGACTTCCTGGATCAGTTTGTCGTTGTTTTCATCGATGACATTCTGATTTATTCCAAATCAGAAGAAGAACATGAGCTACACCTAAGGACCATTCTTGGAACCCTTAGAGAGCATCAGTTGTATGCAAAGTTTAGCAAATGTGAATTCTGGTTACAAGAAGTAGGATTCCTCGGTCACATTGTATCAGCCGGAGGAATTGCCGTGGACCCTGCCAAAGTAAAAGATGTCGAATATTGGCAAGCCCCAACCACTCAAACCCAAGTTCGTGCTTTTCTCGGATTGGCGGGATATTACCGCAAATTCGTAGAAGGATTCTCAAGTATAGCCCGACCCATGACCCAATTGCCGAAGAAGGACCAGAAGTTTGAATGGACCGACAAATGTGAAGCAAGTTTTCAAGAACTCAAGAGGAGATTGATTTCAGCCCCAATCCTGATTATGCCAGATATCACGAAGCCCTTCGATGTGTATTGTGACGCATCCAAGATTGGTATCGGATGTGTGCTAATGCAAGAAGGCAAAGTTATATCTTATCTATCGCGACAATTGAAGCAACACGAACAAAATTACCCAACTCATGACCTCGAACTCGCAGCCGTAGTTCTAGCCCTGAAGACATGGAGACATTACCTGATGGGAAACCGTTGTGAGATTTATTCGGATCACAAGAGCCTAAAGTATATATTCACTCAGAAGGAGATGAATATGAGGCAGAGAAGATGGATTGAGCTAATCAAGTATTATGACCTGGACATTCACTATCACCCTGGAAAAGCCAATGTGGTAGCCGATGCCCTTAGCAGATTGCCGTGCCGCTTGAACTCCATGATTTTAAAGGAGCAACCAAGTTTGCACAAAGAGATGGAAGATTTTCGAATGGAATTAGTAAGTGAAGGATTTTTGGCTAGCATAGAACTTCAGCCCACTTTGATCAGTCAGATTAAAGTGGCGCAGAAAGGAAATGCTAGTATCGATGGAATCAAGCGTCGTATCGGTATAGGCAAAGTACCCGGATTCACCGAGGACGAAGAAAGAGTTTTGTGGTACAAAGGACGCCTTTGTGTACCAGCAGATTCGGAGTTGAAAGAAGTTATCTTGAAGGAGGCTCACGATACTCTTTATTCTATCCATCCCAGAGGAACTAAGATGTATCAAGATTTGAAAGAGCAATTTTGGTGGCATAAGATGAAGAGAGAAATCGGAAGCTATATCGCCAAGTGTGATATATGTCAGCGAGTCAAGGCACGACATCAAAGACCCACTGGATTGCTGCAACCTTTGCCAATTCCGGAATGGAAATGGGATTCTGTAGGAATGGACTTTATCACTGGACTACCTACTTCTAGTAGGGGAAATGACTCTATTTGGGTCATAGTGGACAGATTGTCCAAAGTCGCCCATTTCTTGCCCGTCAAAACTACCTATCAGAGTTCGAAGCTAGCGGAGTTGTACATCGCTAGGGTCGTTATTTTGCATGGAGTCCCCAAGAACATAGTCTCGGATCGAGGAACTCAGTTTACCTCGAGATTCTGGAAGAAAGTCCAAGAAGGTTTAGGAACCCGCCTAGATTTCAGTACCGCGTATCACCCTCAGACCGATGGACAAACGGAGCGAGTAAACCAAATACTCGAAGATATGCTTAGAGCATGTGTGTTAGAATATGGATCCAAGTGGGAAGACTGTCTGCCGTTTGCAGAATTTTCATACAACAATAGTTACCAAGCCAGTTTGCAAATGGCCCCATTTGAATTTATGTACGGAAGAAAGTGCCACACCCATTTGAACTGGTCGGAGGTAGGAGAGAGTCAGATTTTCAGACCCGACATCCTACGAGAAGCAGAAGAGAAGGTTCACCAGATTCGTGAACACCTCAAGACAGCCCAATCCCGACAAAAGAGTTACACCGACAAGAGACATTGAGACCTCGCCTTCAACATCGGAGATTTTGTTTATCTGAAAGTGTCGCCATTGAAGGGAATGCAATGTTTCTAACTCAAAGGAAAGTTAGCCCCCAGATATATCGGACCTTTCAAAATTTTGAACCGTCGAGGAGAAGTATCGTATCAACTGGAGCTACCAGAAGAGATGTCAGCTGTGCACAATGTGTTCCATATGTCGTTACTTCGCAAATGTCTCGAAGTCCCCGAGAAGACCGAAGTATTCAAGAATATCGATCACCGGGATCTGACCTATCCCGAAGTACCCATCCGTATATTGGAAGAAGCCTTTCGAACTACCAGAACCCGAAGCATCAAGTTTCTCAAAATTCAGTGGAGCAACCACACAGAAGAGGAGGCTACCTGGGAACGCGAAGATCACATCAGAACGGAGTTTCCAGATCTCTTCAAATCCTAGGTAATCTTTTCGTCCTTTTTCAAATCTCGGGACGAGGTTTTGTTTAAGGGGGGAAGGTTTGTAACATCCCAAAAATACTAAACTTAGATCATCAAATTTCTAATCACCAAGATTAGGGTTAACAAAAACTTTTCTAAGTAAACCCATGAAGGCATGCATATGTGTATGCATAGTTTTTGAATTTCTTTAAAACCACTTTGTTTGTGTGATCCATTGCTTGTAAAATGTTTCTTAGGTGAAATAAACATCATCTAAAACATTTCCCACACTTTTCCTTAAGACAAGTAAATCAAAACAAATATATTAAGTGAATGGTCATTTTGACCAATTTAACTCCCATGCCTGCTTTGGCTGTCTCAAACTTTCAAAACCTAATGAAACTTTTCTGGACCTTTGCACCCCTTGAATGTACTCATAACAGAGTATCAAGGCCCACTTTGTGATCATCCAGAAACTTTCAAATGCATAGTTTAAATGACAATTCAAAATTGAATCTTCTTCATATGGGAAGATCCCACTTTTTCAAAACCCACTCAAACAAGCTCAACTTGCAAAACCCAAGCATCTGCAGACTCACCAGAACCAATCTAGCAAACTCACCAAAATTCATTTCAAAATTCAAAACTTGATTTCATGCGGCCATTTTATCAAACAGGTTGCAGACACAAATCAAACAAAACATCAAACACTATAGTGTGCAGTGTTTTGAGCCTAACTTGTTCCCTAGTTAGCTCACACACAACCCAGTAGATCATCTAGAAAGATTAGCCCAACACTAGCACCCCTGTGAGCTTGCCATTGCCATTAATGGTGAACAGCCGAGCAACCCCATGTCACCCCATTGTGGACAGCAGGCTAGAGGAAGAACTAGCCGTGCCAACCTTGTCTGGGAGGCAGCCCACCGTCCACCGCCACTGCCTGTCCCAGCCGCGAGCGTTGCCAAGCCCTGGACCACGCGCACGAGACACGCCCAGACCATGCCGAGCGTGCGCCAGAGCACCACCCTCGACCATCACCCACAGACCGCGCGCCGCCCTCACCGCGTGCATACACGATCACCACCGACCCAGGAGACCGCCAGACACCCCCGTTTGCCGCCCCGTGCCATACAGCCACCGCCCGCCGTCGAAGACGCCGCCTCTGCCGCGCAGAGCGCCGCCCGTTCCAGACCAAATCGCACCGCCCCATGCCTCGCGATCATGTCGTTGAGCATCGCCAGGAGACACAGCACCGTCCCCTACCCTTGCCCATGCCATTAGCCGCCTGTAACGTCGCCCCCGACGAGCTCACCTTGCGCCCCGACGGTCCCCTCGCTCGACTATAAATAGAGGCCACCCCCGCACGATTTCTTCACACCATCTCACTCCCCTCTCCCCACTGACCGTGCCACACCATCCTCAGAGCAAGCCGAGCACCACATCGCCGGAATTTCACTGGAGCCTGCCGCTGCCGGAGAAGAAGGGAGCCAGCGATTGGAGCCACCGCAGGAGAAGCCATTGGTACCAGGAGGTTCGCCGTTGTCGATTGCTGCTCGCCCGCCGCCGACCTCGCCTGCACTGTAAGCCCCCAGCACCCCCCACTGGCCGCGCTAGGTTTCGTTCTCGCCGGAGCTGTCTCGCGTCGACGATGACCCCCAACCGTTGGATTAGAACTAGATCGAACGATCCACATTGCCCCATACCGCTTCGCCCAGCCCCGTGTCAATGACGAGTGGGGACACCCACTTTAGCCAGCAGGAGCACTAACGCTTAGCAGGCCGCCCGTTAAATTTCCCAGCCCAAAGAATTCAAATTAAACCTTTTCTTTTTAAATTCAAACATACTTCTGTACCCAACTTCAAAAATCAACCCAGATCGATTCAATGCACCAAATTGGATGAAACCAATTTTGTTGGAAAGGTCTGTGAATGCTTAATCCAAGCCCGTTGGATTCAAGTCATTTGGATCTGTAGATCACCCATAGCAAAAATAACAAGGCAGAAGCTTTTCTGCATTCAAACATTTTTCAAATTTAAACCATAAAAGCTTTTGAGTTGATTCCAACTCTCAAAAATCACATTTAACCATACTTTTCAGAATATATAAAAATATATAGGTTTACTTGCAGAAATAATGTTCAAGGAATAAAAGAATGCTTCATAAGCATTTCTAGCCACTTTAATTAATTGAAATAAAAGGGTAAAACCTTATTAAATTGTGACACTACTTTAAATCACATTCCCATGGACTACAATATGTGGTGATGACATGTGTCAAAATGATCCCATGTTTAGTTTGGAGAATATTAAATCTTAAGTAGTTTTCAATGAGTAGAAATTACTTTTCTAAAATAAGAAGTTTTAAACCAAGCTTTAACCTTGTAATGTTAGAGATGATGCTAGATCATCTATAGGACCCTTGTGTGTGATGATTGCAAGTAGTTAAGTATTGTTTGGTGATTGTGTACCTCGTATTTATTCATAGACGCTAGTACCGACCAAGGATACTACGAGGAGGACGGAGGATACTACGAAGAGGAAGCCGAGGAGAACTTCAACCACTGCTCTGCACAAGGCAAGCTAGTAACTATGCAAGCTTATATTGACACTGATGCAAGCTGATACTATACCAATGCAAGCTAACACTTGCAAGATACCCTACTGATGCCACAAACCCATACTTGTGATATGAATACTATATGCCTTAAGCATATGTGATCATACCTACTTGTTAAACCAATCCTAGTTTTATGGCAAGCTTCTTACTTTATTTCTTTATCAAAGCTTACTTAGAGTCTACCTAAGATTTTGGTAGATACTAGAAAGTTGTGCTGAAGGTTGCTTAAAGAGCATAAAATTTGGCCTAAACTAGAAACCTTGATATCAGCCTAAGATATAAGGTTATACTTAGTGAAACTCCACTAGTTACCACCCCTCATTAGTACCACCCCCACCTATAGATGCTAGTGCTAAGCATAAAACTTGATCAACTTTAGATGGGAATACTTGGTGGAAAAATGGTTATGAAAACCTTGGAATGATGGATCATTCTATTGAAATGTGTTGGACATGTGTTTCCAAACCCTTGATGAATTTGGTGATGAAAATGTTGAGGCATGAGCCTTAGCCCTTTATAAAACTGATGGTTGTCTGGATGCGATACCATTCCAATTTTATCGTACAACCACAATACCCGAATATTGGGTAGGGCTTGACTGGAAACTTATATACCTTAGTATTAGTTCCCTCACGGCCAAGGTCTGAGATGAGGCTACCTTGTGAAGATTGTCCACCTGTGCAGTACCCAAGATGACAGTGGTCATGGTTGGGAGGCCAAACTCACAGGAGAGGTGCTGATACTAGGGAGTGTAATTGAAAGGTTAGGATTGATTATCCGCATACTGAGTATGGTGAATTCAGGATTTGTTCCTGACGGATGTATCGAATGTTGTGGTGAAAGTGTACAATCTCTGCAGAGTGTCAAACTATTTGAATAACGCGTCCATGATTATGGACATTAGAGTGGCCATCTTGTTCTCCGTCAGACTTTTAAAATGACTTGTGAAATGAATTGCGACTTTGACTTGACCACAACAGAGTTGTGACATGGATTACAAGATCCCACTTAGGAGTTATAAAACTGTGACTAGCTTCGGAACTTATTAAAGATAAACCTGTCTTTTTGCAAAACAACCCTAGAGCCTAGTGTCCTATTATCCAAAAACCCCTTACCTATTAGTATTAGTTTGCGAGTACTTAAAGAGTACTCATGGCTTTGTCCCTGGCTATTCCCATGGCCAGACTATGAAGAGGAGTACCTGGAGGATGGACCCCAGGAAGGTTACGACAACTAGGATCATCTCCCATCGTCAGCATTGCCTGTGACCCCGAAGATGGAGCTTCACCTACGCTACCGTTATTATTACGTATTCCGCTGCTTGATGTTGTATTAAGAACTGGATCATGAGATCCCTATTTGTGTAAGAACTTATGTATCGTTGTAATGGATGAAGTACTATGGTATCCAATTCTGTTATGTCTCGCAAAAATGGTAATCCTGGGATTGCGATGTATGGCATAACAGGCATCTAGGATTGAAAAATCCGGGTGTTGACAGAGTACTAATGAGGGGTGGTAAACTAGTGGAGTTTCAACTAAGCTCAATTTCATGCCTTGGGATGACATCAAGATTATCTAGTTTAGGCCAAATTTTATGCTCTTTATGCAACCTTCACATATCTTTCTAGTATCTACCATTCACTTAGGTAAAATCTATGTAAGAGCTTTGATAAAGAAATAAAGTAAGAAGCTTGTAAGTAAAACTAGGATTGGTTTATCAAGTGGGTATGATAACATATGCTTAAGGCATATAGTTAGCATGATAACAAGCAAGTATTTGCTTGCATAATTGCAAGTATAGGCTTGCTTAGGTATAGTATCAGCTTGCAAGGTTACTGGCTTGCTAAAGTAGAGTATCTGGCAAGTGTTAGCTTGCCTTGTGCAGAGCAGTGGTTGAAGTTCTCCTCGGCTTCTTCTTCGTAGAATCCTCCTTCCTCCTCGTATCCTTGGTCGGTACTAGCGTCTATAAATAAATACGATGTACACAATCACCAAGCAATACTTAACTACTTGCAATAATCACACACAAGGGTCCTATAGATGATCTAGCATCATCACTAACATTACAAGATTTGGGTTTGGTTTACTTCTTTTTATTTTTAGAAAAGTAATTTCTACTCATTGAAAAACTACTTAAGATTTAATATTCTCCAAACCAAACATGGGATCAGGTTGACACATGTCATCACCACATATTTTAGTTCATGGGAATGTGATTTAAAATGGTGTCACAATTTAATAAGGTTTTACCCTTTTATTTTAATTAATTAGAATGGCTAGAAATGCCTATGTAGTATTCTTTTATTACTTGAACAAAATTTCTGTAAGTAACCCTATATATTTTTATATATTCTGAAAGGTATGGTTAAATGTGATTTTTGAGAGTTGGAATCAACTCAAAAGCTATTATGGTTTAACTTTGAAAAATGTTTGAGTGCGGAAAAGCTTCTGCCTTGTTATTTTTACCAAGTATGATCTACAGATCCAAATGACTTGAATCCAACAGGCTTGGATTCAGCATTCACAGACCTTTCCAACAAAATTGGTTTCATTCAAATTGGTGCACTAAATCGACCTGGGTTGATTTTTGAAAATGGGTACAAAAGTGTGTTTGAATTAAAAAGAAAAAGGTTTAATTTGAAAAACTGGGCTGCGCGGGAAAAATTACTGGGCCGACCTGCTAAGCGCAGCGCTTCTGCGGGCTGTTTAAGTGGGTTTCCCCACTCGTCAGTGACACCGGGGGGTGCGAAGCGGTATGGGGCGCTGTGGGTCGTTCGATCTGATTCTAATCCAACGGCTGGGAGTCATCGTCCACTTTGAGCAACGCCGACGAGACAGAAACCTAGCGCGGCAGGTGGGGGTCGCTGGGGGCTCACCGGGGTGCTGGCGAGGGTCGGCGAGGCGGGCGAATGATGAAGTCGACGACGGGGAATCTCCTGGTACCAGTGGCTTCTCCTAGGGCGGCTCCAATCGCTGGCTCCCTTCTTCTCCAGAGGCGGCGGGCTCCGGTGAAATTCCGACGAGGTGCTGCTCGCCTTGCTCCGGGAACGGTGTGGCACGATCAGTGAGGAGAGGGGAGTAGAATGGTGTGAAGAATTCGACTAGGGGTGGCCTCTATTTATAGTCGAGCGAGGGGACCGACGGGGCGCATGGTGAGCTCGTCGGGGGCGGTGGTACAAACGGCTATCGGCATGGGCGAAGGTAGGGGACGGTCCGGTGCTCCCAGGTGATGCTAAACGACATGGTTTCGAGGCGTGGGGCGGTGCGGCTTGGTCGGAACGCGGCGGTGCTCTGAGCGTGCCCGACAGAGAATTTAATGGCGCACAGCACGCGTGGTCTGCGCGACGGCGAACGAGCGTGTCTGCTGGGTTGCTGGGATGGTGGTGATCAAGTATGCACGCGGCAAGGGCGGCACGCGGTCTGTGGGCGTCGGTCGAGCGTGGCGCACGTGGCGTGCTCTCGGCATGGTTGCTGGCGAGGTTGGCATGGTTTGTGCGCGTGGTCCAGTGGCTGGCAGCGTTCGAGCGGTGGAAAGGGAGTGGTGGTGGGGTGTTGGCTTGCTCCCAGACATGCTGGCTAGGCTTGTTTCTCCTCCTAGCTTGCTGTCTCCACTGGGGTGGCAGGGTTAGCTTCGGTTGTTCACCATTGATGACAATGCCAAGCTTACAGTGGTGCTAGTGCTTAGTTTATCTTGCTAGATGATCTACTGAGATGGTTGTGAGCTAAAGAGGGAACAAGTTAGGCTCCAATCACTGCTCACTATAGTGTTTAGATTTTGTTTGATTTGTGTCTGCAACCTGTTTGATGAAATGGCCGCAAGAACTCAAGTTTTTAATTTTGAAAAGATTTTTGGTGGGTGTGCTAGGTTGGTGCTGGTGAGTCTGCAGATGCTTGGGTTTTGAAAGTTGAGCTTGTTTGAGTGGTTTTTGAAAAAGTGGGATCTTCCCATATGATATAGATTCAATTTTGAATTGCCATTTAAACTATGCATTTGAAAGTTTCTGGATGATCACAAAGTGGGCCTTGATACTTTGTTATGAGTACATTCAAGGGGTGCAAATATCCATAAAAGTTTCTGTTAGGTTTTGAAAGTTTGAGACAGCCAAAGTAGGCATGGGAGTTAAATTGGTCAAAATGACCATTCCCTTAATATATTTGTTTTGATTTACTTGTCTTTATGAAAAGTGTGGGAAATGTTTTAGATGATGTTTATTTCACCTAAGAAACATTTTACAAGCAATTAAATAAACAAACAAGGTGGTTCAAAAGAATTTCAAAATCCATGCATACACATATGCATGCCTTCATAATTTTATTTAGCAAAGTTTTTGTTAACTCTAAATTTTGATGATTAGTGTTTGATGATCCAAGCTTAGTATTTTTGGGATGTTACAAACCTTCCCCCCTTAAACAAAATCTCGTCCCGAGATTTGAAAAAAGACGAAGAGATTACCTAGGATTTGAAGAGATCGGGAAACTCCGTCCTGATGTGATCTTCGCGCTCCCAGGTAGCTTCCTCTTCTGTGTGGTTGCTCCACTGAATCTTAAGAAACTTGATGCTTCGGGTTCAGGTAGTTCGAAAAGCTTCTTCCAAAATGCGGATGGGTACTTCAGGGTAGGTCAGGTCATCGTTGATCTCTATAGTCCGGTGGTCGATATTTTTAACTCTTCCGTCTTCTCTGGAACTTCGAGACACTTGCGAAGTAACGAGATATGGAACACGTTGTGGACGGCTGACATTTCTTCAGGTAGTTCCAATTGATACGACACTTCTCCTCGACGGTTCAGAATCTTGAAAGGTCCGATATATCTGGGGGTTAACTTTCCTTTGAGTTGGAAACGCTACATTCCCTTCAATGGCGACACTTTCAGATAAACAAAATCTCCTATGTTGAAGGTGAGGTATCGACGTCTCTCGTCGGCGTAACTCTTCTCTCTAGATTGGACGGTCTTGAGGTGCTCCCGAATCTTGTGAACCTTCTCTTCTGCTTCTCGCAGGATGTCGGGTCCGAAAATCTGACTCTCTCCTACTTCCGACCAGTTCAAATGGGTGCGACACTTTCTCCGTACATGAACTCAAATGGGGCCATTTGCAAAATGGCTTGGTAACTATTGTTGTATGAAAATTCTGCAAAAGGCAGACAGTCTTCCCACTTGGATCCATATTCTAACACACATGCTCTCAGCATATCTTCGAGTATTTGATTTACTCGCTCCGTTTGTCCATCGGTCTGAGGGTGGTACGCGGTACTGAAATCTAGGCGGGTTCCTAAATCTTCTTGAATTTTCTTCCAGAATCTCGAGGTAAACTGAGTTCCTCGATCCGATACAATGTTCTTGGGGACTCCATGCAAACTAACGATTCTAGCGATGTACAACTCCGCTAGCTTTGAACTCTGATAGGTGGTTTTGACGGGCAAGAAATGAGCGACTTTGGACAATATGTACACTATGACCCAAATAGAGTCATTTCCCCTACTAGAAGTAGGCAGTCTAGTGATAAAGTCCATTCCTACAGAATCCCATTTCCATTCCGGAATCTGCAATGGTTGCAACAATCCAGCGGGTCTTTGATGTCCTGCCTTGACTCGCTGACATATATCACACTTGGCGATATAACTTCCGATTTCTCGCTTCATCTTATGCCACCAAAATTGCTCTTTCAAATCTTGATACATCTTAGTTCCTCCGGGATGGATAGAATAAAGAGTATCATGAGCCTCCTTCAAAATAACTTCTTTCAACTCAGAATCTGCTGGTACACAAAGGCGTCCTTTGTACCACAGAACTCCTTCTTCGTCTTCGGTGAATCCGGGTACTTTGCCTGCACGTCTGACGCTTGATTCCGTCGATACTAGCATTTCCTTTCTGCGCCTCTTTGATCTGGCTAATCAAAGTGGGCTGAAGTTCTATACTAGCCAAAAATCCTTCACTTACTAATTCCATTCGAAAATCTTCCATCTCTTTGTGCAAACTTGGTTGCTCCTTCAAAATCATGGAGTTCAAGCGGCACGGCAATCTGCTAAGGGCATCGGCTACCACATTGGCTTTACCCGGGTGATAGTGAATGTCCAGATCGTAATCCTTGATTAGCTCAATCCATCTCCTCTGTCTCATATTCAGCTCCTTCTGAGTGAATATATACTTCAGACTCTTGTGATCTGTATAAATCTCACAACGATTTCCCATTAGGTAATGTCTCCATGTTTTCAGGGCTAGAACTACGGCTGCGAGTTCGAGGTCATGGGTTGGGTAATTTTGCTCATGTTGTTTCAATTGTCGAGATAGATAGGATATAACTTTGCCTTCTTGCATTAGCACACATCCGAGACCGATCTTGGATGCGTCCTAATACACATCGAAGGGCTTCGAGATATCCGGCATGATCAAGATTGGGGCTGAAATCAATCTCCTCTTGAGTTATTGAAAACTCGCTTCACACTTGTCGGTCCATTCAAACTTCTTGTCCTTCTTCAGCAATTGGGTCATGGAGTGCAGCGATACTCGAGAATCCTTCTACGAACTTGCGGTAATATCCCGCCAATCCGAGAAATGCACGAACTTGGGTTTGAGTGGTCGGGGCTTGCCAATCTTCTACATCTTTCACTTTGGCAGGGTCAACGGCAATTCCTCCGGCTGATAAAATGTGACCGAGGAATCCTACCTCCTGTAACCAGAATTCACATTTGCTAAACTTGGCATACAACTTATGCTCTCTAAGGGTTCCAAGAATGGTCCTTAGGTGTAGCTCATGTTCTTCTTCTGATTTGGAATAAATCAGAATGTCATCGATGAAAACAACGACAAACTTATCCAGGAAGTCCATAAAAATCTTATTCATGAGGTTCATGAAATAAGCGGGGGCATTGGTTAATCCAAAAGACATGACTGTATACTCGTATAATCCATATCTGGTGGTAAAGGCAGTCTTTGGAATATCCTCTACACGAATCTTGAGTTGATGATAACCAGTTCTAAGATCAATCTTAGAAAACACTTTGGCACCGGTCAACTGATCAAACAAATCTTCTATCTTGGGCAAGGGGTACTTGTTCTTGATGGTGACATCATTCAATTTCCGAGAATCCATACACAAACGGTTACCTCCATCTTTCTTGTCCACAAACAAGGCAGGCGATCTCCAAGGTGACACACTTGGTTGAATCAATACGATTTCCAGCATGGCATCCAGTTGCTTCTTCAGTTCTTCTAACTCCGATGGGTTCATACTATAGGGTCTCTGGGCTATGGGTCCTATTCCAGGGATTAGTTCGATGATAAACTCGATATCCCTATCTGGGGGCATACCGGGCAAAACATCTGGGAATACGTCAGGGTATTGACAGACTATCCAGACTTGGTCAATGGTAGGTTGGGCTATACTCTTATTGCACTTGAATTGACGAGGTAAGGTTTCAAATGTATGCTCGACTGATATTCCGGCTATACTGGTCATGGTGATGGCTTTCTTGGCACAGTCAATCAATCCTTTATGTTTGGACATCCAATCCATTCCTAGTACTACTTCCAAACCTTTAGTTCCGAGTACTATCAGATTAGCATAAAAATCTATGCCATGGATTCGGATAGGTACGGCTTTGCAAATTTGCCTAGCCTTGGTGGTTGATCCGGGAATTTGAACAATCATAACATGCTTCAGTTTGGTTGGTTGAATTTTACTAGTGCATGCAAATTCTTCGGTGAAAAATGAATGCGATGCACCAGAATCAAACAACACCCTTGCAAGTACTGAATTAACAGAAAACATACCCAGCACGACGTCTGGCGCTTCCTGAGCTTCTTTAGCATGCATGAGAAAAAGACGGCCATTGCGGTTGAGTGAATCCCTGGGGCAAACCTTCTTCCGGGCTGAACACGACGCTGCTGCTGATCTGGGACATTGGTATTGGGTGCTGTAGCATTCTTCTTGTTGGGGCACTCGTTGGAATAGTGGCCTTTATTTCCACAGTCATAACAAGTCACTTGCGACTTGTCCTTAGCTGCGATAGGCACAACATTGCTTCCAGTCCTCGGGGCAGTGTTGGTGTTGGTGGCAGCATTGTTGGTGTTGAACTTGGGTGGGGCACGGGTGAAATTGCTAGAGTTGCAGGGGTTGTTGTGATTTCCTCCGGGTCTAGGGTTTCCATGGTTGGGATAGGTGAGACGGGTCATCGGGGGTCTGTTGGTTCTTGAGGCAAATCTTGGAGATGGGTTGGGGCGATACTTTGGGGTCTGATGGGTTCCTGGCTGATGCATCATACGACGCTTGCGGTTCTCATTGGCTTGGTTGATCTTTCCTTCCATCTGAATGGCAGAGTCGACAAGGGCTTCAATATCCTCAAAGGGGATATTGACTAACACTGTCTGCATCTCGTCATGCAGACCATTCAGGAACCTCTCCTTCTTCTTGGCTTCGGTGTCGATCTCATCCGGGGCATACCTAGCTAATGAAAAAAATTTGTCACCGTATTCCACTACAGTCATCCTTCCTTGCTTCAGCTCTCTGAACTCGTCTCTCATTCTCTTGATCAAACCCGGTGGCACATGGGTTCTACTGAACTTGACCTTGAATTCCTCCCAGGTCATCATCTGGCCTCCGGTCATTGCACGAACACTGTTCCACCATGCCCTGGCATCTCCGGCTAGATAGTGGGTGGCGAACAGAACTTTCTCGTTAGCTTCCACTCCGGCGACTTCTAGGTTATTTTCCATGGTTTGCAGCCAATCATAGGCGTCTAGGGGCTCTTCTGACTTAGTGAAAACAGGTGGGTTGGTATTCTGGAAATTCTTGAGCTTAGATCCATGGTTGTCCTGATTTCCGTGGCCTTGGTTGTTGTGGGCCATCTGGGCTATCTGTTGCAGAGTGGCTAGGTTGGCTTGACGTTCTGCTCTTGCAGCTTCGTGGTCAGAAGTCAACATTTGTAGGATCTGCAACATCGGGTCCAGGGATGAACCACTTCCTCCGCGTGGCATCGGAAGATTGAGATAGATCATGAGATAAGAGGGAAATTTCTAAGGTTCTGGGACTTTGAAAAGTTTTTAAAGTTTGACACAGATTTTTTCTAGCAACTTGCTCTTCATTCATTCATTCACACGATACAACACACACCACAGCAAGGAAAAACAGATGGTTTTAAGAACCATTCTAGAATCTACGATACAGTGGGACCGAATACTACTCACTACGCTAGTGCTCAAGTGCTACTACTCCTCGGAATCTATGGCTTCATCATCTTCATCGTCATCGATGAAGGCGAAATCATCTTCATCAGTGAAGAAGTCCATGGCCTGATCCTCCAGAAAATCATCATCATCGCTGAGATAGGAGTAGGGGTCTCCATGAAGATCCTCTCCGGCATTCTCCCTTTCCTCCAACTGCATGTCTCTCTCGTGGATGATCTCCTCCAAAGATGAGATGCGGTGGTGAAGACGGGCAGTAATGCGCTCCTTCTTGTCGAGCTGACGGCGGCGAGACTTGCGATCCTTTGCTAGCATGGCGATGGTTTGATCCTTCGTCTTGATGATGGCAGACTTGTGGTTCCAGTAGTCACGGCAGTTGTCCAACTCCTGCTGACGATCGTACATCATGAAGCTAAGGTGGTCCAATTGAGTCTTTAGTTTGGGGTGGTATGGGGCTTCCAGTGGTTGTCCATTTGCATCACGCCTTGGGCAAAACTCAAAGCGAGTACCCTTGATCTGATTGATCCTCTGCCCACACAGACGGGAAAGAGCTTCCTGCATGGCCCTGGCAAGTCCATCGAGCCAGTTGTTCTCTCTTAAGGTAAACTGAATTCCTTCCGTAGTGGGAGGTTCAATCTTTCCTCTGATACTTGCAACAATTAGACACTACAGATCTTCCCCTCCTTGATCATTGAGCTGAGCTCCGAAGAACTCGGGATGCGGACGCTCCAGAAGTTCCGAAAGCTGGTCCAAATCCCTCTCAAAGATAAGGTCTCCTCCATTCCCCAACTGATAAAACTTGCTGTACTTCACGTCCATCTATAAGAATAGAGGATGAGTAGGTTAGCAGAGTGATCAAGTGTGTCCAAATTTTAGGTATTTTGCAAGAGTTTTTTGAGGAACATGAATTTTCATGAAAGAATCAAAGAGATAAGAATGAGAATAAGTTTTTGTAAATATTTGTTTTCTTTGGTTTTGAAACTAAGTTTTTGGTTCAAACGTCCAGTCTAACTAGGGTCTCCTATGGTCAGGATGGCTCTGATACCAACTTGTCAACACCCGGGTTTTTAATCCCAGATGCCTGTTATGCCATACATCACAATCCCAGGATTACCATTTTTGCGAGACATAACAGAATTGGATACCGCAGTACATCATCCATTACAACCGTACATAAGGTTTTACACAAATAAGGATCTCATGATCCAGCTCTTAATACAACATCAAGCAGCGGAATACGTAATAATAACGGTAGCATCAGCGAAGCTCCATCTTCGGGGTCACAGGCAATGCTGACGATGGGAGATGATCCTAGTTGTCATAACCTTCCTGGGGTCCATCTTCCAGGTACTCCTCTTCATAGTCTGGCCATGGTAATAGCCAGGGACAAAGCCATGAGTACTCTTTAAGTACTCGCAAACTGGTACTAGCAGGTAAAGGGGTTTTTGGATAATAGGACACTAGGCTCTAGGGTTGTTTTGCAAAGGCCAGATTTATCTACTTTTTATGAAAGCACTAATGCTAGTTGAAGTTTTATAACACCTAAAGGGGAACTTGTATTTCATATCACAACCCTGTTGTGGTCAAGTCAAAGTCTCACTTCATTTCACAAGTCATTTTGAAAAGTCTGACGGGAACAGATGGCCCTCAATCTGTCCATAACATGACGCTGCTATTCGAATAGTTTGACACTGTAGAGATTGTACACTTTCACCACAACATTCGATACATCCATCAGAACAAATCCTGAATTCAGCATACTCGATGCGGATAATCAATCCTAACCTTTCAATTACATGCCCTAGTATAAGCACCTCTCCATGAGTTTGGCCTCCCAACCATGACCACTGTCATCTTGAGTCTTGCAGTGGACAATCTTCACAAGGTAGCCTCATGTCAGACCTTGGTCGTGAGGGAACTAATACTAAGGTATATAAGTTTCCAGTCAAGCCCTACCCAATCTTCGGGTATTGTGGTTGTACGCAAAAAATTGGAATGGTATCGCATCTAGACAACCATCAGTTTTATAAAGGGCTAAGGCTCATGCCTCAACATTTTCATCACCAAAATCATCCGGTGTTCGGAAACACATGTCCAAAACATTTCAATAGAATGATCCATCATTCCAAGGTTTTCATAACCATTTTTCCACCAAGTATTCCCATCTAAAGTTGATCAAGTTGTATGCTTAGCACTAGCATCTACAAGTGGGGGTGAGTACTAATGAGGGGTGGTAAACTAGGGGAGTTTCAACTAAGCTCAATCTCATGCCTTGGGATGACATCAAGATTATCTAGTTTAGGCCAAATTTTATGCTCTTTATGCAACCTTCACATATCTTTCTAGTATCTACCATTCACTTAGGTAAAATCTATGTAAGAGATTTGATAAAGAAATAAAGTAAGAAGCTTGTAAGTAAAACTAGGATTGGTTTATCAAGTGGGTATCATAACATATGCTTAAGGCATATAGTTGGCATGATAACAAGCACGTATTTGCTTGCATAAATGCAAGTATAGGCTTGCTTAGGTATAGTATCAGCTTGCAAGGTTACTGGCTTGCTAAAGTAGAGTATCTGGCAAGTGTTAGCTTGCCTTGTGCAGAGCAGTGGTTGAAGTTCTCCTCGGCTTCTTCTTCGTAGAATCCTCCTTCCTCCTCGTATCCTTGGTCGGTACTAGCGTCTATAAATAAATACGATGTGCACAATCACCAAGCAATACTTAACTACTTGCAATCATCACACACAAGGGTCCTATAGCTGATCTAGCATCATCACTAACATTACAAGATTTGGGTTTGGTTTAATTCTTTTTATTTTTAGAAAGGTAATTTCTACTCATTGAAAAACTACTTAAGATTTAATATTCTCCAAACCAAACATGGGATCAGGGTGACACATGTCATCACCACATATTTTAGTTCATGGGAATGTGATTTAAAATGGTGTCACAATTTAATAAGGTTTTAACCTTTTATTTTAATTAATTAGAATGGCTAGAAATGCCTATGTAGTATTCTTTTATTACTTGAACAAAATTTCTTTAAGTAACCCTATATATTTTTATATATTCTGAAAGGTATGGTTAAATGTGATTTTTGAGAGTTGGAATCAACTCAAAAGCTATTATGGTTTAACTTTGAAAAACGTTTGAATACAGAAAAGCTTCTACCTTGTTATTTTTACCAAGGATGATCTACAGATCCAAATGACTTGAATCCAACGGGCTTGGATTCAGCATTCACAGACCTTTCCAATAAAATTGGTTTCATTCAAATTGGTGCACTGAATCAAGTATGCACGTGGCGAGGGCGGCGCGCGGTCTGTGGGCGTCGGTCGAGCGTGGCGCACGGGGCGTGCTCTCAGCATGGTTGCTGGCGAGGTTGGCATGGTTCGTGCGTGTGGTCCAGTGGCTGGCAGCGTTCGAGCGGTGGACAGGGAGTGGCGGTGGGGTGTTGGCTTGCTCCCAGACATGCTGGCTAGGCTTGTTTCTCCTCCTAGCTTGTTGTCTCCACTGGGGTGGCAGGGTTAGCTTCGGCTGTTCACCATTGATGACAATGCCAAGCTTACAGTGGTGCTAGTGCTTAGTTTAGCTTGCTAGATGATCTACTGAGATGGTTGTGAGCTAAAGAGGGAACAAGTTAGGCTCCAATCACTGCTCACTATAGTGTTTAGATTTTGTTTGATTTGTGTCTGCAACCTGTTTGATGAAATGGCCGCAAGAACTCAAGTTTTGAATTTTGAAAAGATTTTTGGTGGGTGTGCTAGGTTGGTGCTGGTGAGTCTGCAGATGCTTGGGTTTTGAAAGTTGAGCTTGTTTGAGTGGTTTTTGAAAAAGTGGGATCTTCCCATATGATATGGATTCAATTTTGAATTGCCATTTAAACTATGCATTTGAAAGTTTCTGGATGATCACAACGTGGGCCTTGATACTTTGTTATGAGTATATTCAAGGGGTGCAAATATCCATAAAAGTTTCTGTTAGGTTTTGAAAGTTTGAGACAACCAAAGTAGGCATGGGAGTTAAATTGGTCAAAATGACCATTCCCTTAATATATTTGTTTTGATTTACTTGTCTTTATGAAAAGTGTGGGAAATGTTTTAGATGATGTTTATTTCACCTAAGAAACATTTTACAAGCAATGAAACAAACAAACAAGGTGATTCAAAATAATTTCAAAATCCACGCATACACATATGCATGCCTTCATAATTTTATTTAGCAAAGTTTTTGTTAACTCTAAATTTTGATGATTAGTGTTTGATGATCCAAGCTTAGTATGTTTGGGATGTTACATCTTTGTTGAGTATTATCTTTGTGAGTTGTTTCAAATAAGTTGATTGGTGTTGGAAAGGAGTAGAAAGTTCTTGCTTGAAATAGTGCAAAAGGGAGCTTGTTTTGACTATGACTTAGACTTTAGCATGCCATGCTAGGTTTTGTTTTGACCTTATGCTTAGTGATTATTGTTGTATCATGACTTGTTCGAAACAATTGAGATTTCTTAATGTTCCTTGAAAGAATCATGTGTTGTTTTAGCATGCAAAAGCATAGTATTGTTGTATTCTCCTTTGATGCTTTATTTCGGTTGACTTGGCACATGCTCACACCATGTTATGACTATGAACAAGTCACCAGAGCCTCTATGATCATTTAGTCCTTGACTTTTATTACCACTTTATGCTTTGATTAGTAATGTTTTGTCGCTCTGTATGATTATGGCCATTATTGCTCTCTTAGTTGGTTGCTCCCAGTATTTTGCTAGCCTCCACTTGTATGAGTAAGCTCTACTCATGCATCCAACTCCCAAGAAACCAAGTTATTCCAAAGTGTCCAATATAAATTCCTATGCATGGTGTGTTACACCATTCCAAGTATATTCTTGTTTTCATCTATCTTCCAATTAAAAATTATTTTGTTATGTGAAAACTTAGTGATTAAAGCTCTTGTCGTGGGAATGACCACGGAAGATGCTGCAATCGGCAGCGAGTAGTAGAACATGGGGCAAGGGTGGCCAGCCATCTGCGGTGCGAGATGAGGGCTGAGACACAAGGGTTTACCCAGGTTTGGCCCCCCGGAGGGTAAAGACCTACTCCTGCTAGATTGTATTATGGTGAGAGTACAATGGGATGAGCTCGGCGGCTAGGCGGCGAGTCTCTAGGGTGTAAGATGGAACGTGTCCTCTATGCGTCCTCCAGGGAGGTTTATATAGACTCACCTCCCTAGGGTTTACAGATCTCAACCGAATTAGTTAAGGATTCGGAGATTCTATGACCTAGTCCATTTGGGCCTACGCTCGGGCCTTCAGCTTCCAGTCGCTTGAGTCCACGCCATGTCTTGATCCATTCGCCGTCCTGCTGGCCCACTCGCTGACGCTTGGGCCAGTAGGAAACGTCCTGCTGGGTATACCCCGGTAGGCATATCCCCATCAATAGTCCCCGAGGCCGTCGTTGATTTGTCGCAGGCGTTTGCTGGCAGTTGGAGTATGCGGGTCCAATGCGAACGTCCAGTTGAATCGGCGGCGGACTCCTGAACAAAGGGAAGAACTAGTCATTTCAGTCGCAATAACGGTGACCAATCGTGTCGCAGCTCGGCGAGCGGGTCGGCGAATACTTAGTCACTGTCATAGTGATCTGGTCGGCGAGTCGTCGAGTTGCTGGGAGCGACGAGTCGAATGGATGAAGTTGGACCGTCAATTGGGGTCAAACTAGCCGTTGGGTAATCCAACGGTAACTTCAGCGTAATTACCGCGTAGTAACGGCTCCCAAAACTGGCGGGTAGCAACCGCTATATAAGGAGAATGATAGGCGGGTAGGGAAATGGTTCTTCTTTCTTCCTCTGATATCGCTCGTCTCCGTTTCCCCATTCCGCATAGTGATCTGAACAATCCAAAGGGCTCCGGCCCCCACTAATCTCCAACCGATGGCCCCCTCCACCGAGCCATGGGGCAGATCCAAATGCACCAAGGCGCTACTGGCATCCTTCGAGGAGGCCGGGATCCTTCGCGCCGGCAGATGGCGCATCACCGCGGCCCGAGAAGTGACTTCGGACCCGCGCGAGGGAGAGTTCATCTGCTTCACCAGCCACCTGGAGCGGGGGCTGGGCTTCCCAACTTCCCTCTTCTTCCGGCGTTTCTGCGCCTATTATGGGATCGAGCCATCGGATCTAGGTCCGCACAGTATCGAGCAGCTCGCCATCTTCGTGGTGTTCTGCGAGTGCTATCTGGGCTACAGGCCCTACTTCCCCCTGTGGCAGGATCTGTTCCATGGGAGAATCAGCTGCGAAGAGTCAGGCGGCCCGATGCTAGCTACAGGCGGCCTGACATTCCAACTGAAGTCAAAGGCGTCGTTCTTCGACCTGATGCTGCCCGGCAAGGCGGCGAACGAATGGAATAAGTCCTGGTTCTATGTCACCGAGTCGATCCAGACGGCGAAGTGGCGCTTCCAAGGTACTCCGCCGATCGACCCGAACCGCGTCGGCTCCAGGTCGTCAAGCTCCCACTGGATCAACGGATGGTTGTCGATAAAATGCTGCAGACCATCCGCGGCCTGAAGAAGAAGGGCCTCCAGACCATCAACCTCTACAACTGCTGGTTCGGGCGGCGGCTCGTGCCCTTGGCCCGCCGCGACCACTACATGTACGAGTATATGGGTAAGGACGATCCGACGAAGTCCTTCCTCGCTGAGTGGAGACTCGAAGACTACACCCTAGCCCTGAAGAAGGCACCCAGGCGGTGTATCTTGACGCGAAGGCCGGGGTCGCCCCCTATACTGCAAGGCGCCCGGCTCCGACGGTAAGCCGTCATTTCGTCACCACTCTCAGTCGCAGATGATGCATTCACGGTTGTGCTGACGTTGTCTTGTTTTTATTGCAGTTGTTCCAAGTGGTAGAAGGGTGGCTTCCACCCGCAGACAACAAGAACTCGAGCTCGTCCGTCCAAGACGGGAGCGAGTCGTCACCCGTCAAAGGCGATGCCGAGAGCGACGAGGGTGATGACGACGACGACGACGAAGACGAACCCATGGAAGTCGCTGCCCCCACAGTTCGCAAGACCCGCGGGCAACACCAGCGCGAGCTCGAGGCGAGTTAAAGCCTCAAGCCTCACGATGATGGCGACGACGAGCTTCCTGAGCACACCTCACATCGTGAGGCCACACCGTCGAAGAAAAAGAAGAAGAAGACAGCTCCACCGAAGAAGAAGGCGAAGCCGGCAAAGCGGATATCTCCGCCCCGATCGGCGACCAGTTCTGATGCCACCAGCTCGGCTAGGGACGCGGCGGCACACATGACCGTGGCGCCGGACGCTACCGCCCCTAGGGACGAGGCGCCACTAGCGTCGTTACCACCTCCATTTGCCCCAATCGCTAGTTTGGGCGATGCTCCAGCCATAGGGGCCTCGCCTCCATGGGAGGCTCCCGCGGCAATTATCGCGGAGGCTCCTGCCGCGGCTTCGTCTTCGAAGAAGCCATCAGTGTCTTGGGCACACGATGTGTTCGAAACAGGCCTCACTCGGAGGTTGGGGCCCGAGTTGGAAAAGCCGGCTAGCATTCGCACCGGTCTGCGGTTCATACCAGTCGCCAAGTGAGTGTTGTTCGTCTACTTGTTTTTCATTGTAGTCGGACAGTCTTATTCATATCGTTGTTTTCACAGGACTGGTGTTAAAAAGATTGGCCATCCTTCCGTGGCCAAGGTTTCGCCAGTCGTCACCGAGGTGGACTCCTCGCGGAAGAGGAAAACCGACGAAGTCGCTGCTCCCGCCGAAGGTGTCAAGAGGGCGAAAAGCGACGACATTGTCACGGTCTATGATGACCCGGCGGTTGCTCCGAGCGAACCTCCGACTGCGGCGGAAGTGGCCTCGAAGACCAAGGAGGCTGTTGCCTCACTCGACGTGGCCGAGCCGGCTCCGAATGGCGCCGCGGCATCTGCAACGACCTTCCCTCACTTCATGGCGAAGGCGGCCGCAGCGAGTGGCTCAGCGCCATCGAGCCGGATGCCTGGGGTCGGTGAGGTGGAGGCCGAACAGCGTCGCGGCCACACTCTGGTCGTGCTTGCATCTGTCGACGTGATGGAGCTTCACGACATTCTAGGCCCTGCCATCCAGGTATGTCCAGTCCCCGAGGATCGGGCCACTTTCAGTGGTCGGATTCTTAATGTTTTTATATCATCCAGTCCCCGAGTGTCTAGTCGCTGAATTTCAGTGGGTAGGCACTTAGGATTTTCAATGTCCAGTCCCCGAGTGCCTAGTCGCTGAATTTCAGCGGGTGGGCACTTAGGATTTTCAATGTCCAGTCCCCCGATTGCCTAGTCGCTGAATCTCAGCGAGTGGGCATTGAAGAATTTCGTTGTTGTTGACGTTGCGGTTTGTGCGCAGGGCCTACAACGCGAATAGGCCGATCGGCTTGCTGCAAAGTGTCGCTTGGAGAAGGAACTCGTTGCCGTCCAGGAGACGAACAAGGGGCTTCAAGCAATTGCAGCCGAGGCGGAGGAGGTCCATCGGGGCCTTGTTCCGGTGGGTGACTTGACAGCGACTCAGTCTGCTTTGAGCGTGGCCGAAAAGCGGGTCCCTGACCTGGAGCATGAGCTCAAGGAAGCGAGGGCGGAGGCGAGTTCAGAGGAGGGGCGTGCGAAAGCGGATGTCACTCCTGCCGCTGAAGAGCGGAAATTATCTGACGCGCTCTTTGCTGGGCTACAGGATGACCTTTCTTCTCTTCAACGTTTTATCACGGACCTTTGCCGCCCGCTGATTGGTAAATTCTCCTTCGCCCAATTCTCGGTGGCACTAATTTTATTGCAAAGTCGACGAGTCGCTTACTGTTTATTGATGTGCTGCAGGCCGGATTACTGACAACGTGGAGGAAGCGCAGTCGTATGACGCGCGACAGTGCGTGGCCACTCTGGTCGACTCGGCCGCGTTGTCTGTGACTTGCCTTCGAGCATATCTTTAGGAGATATCGCCTACAGAGGTGATCCCCAGTGACCTTGTCGAGGTATGGCGCTATCTGGAGAAGGCTCCGTCGGTGGTCAAGTTCATGACGCGGTCGGCCTTCCGGCGTGGGGCAGCGACGACGCTCAGCCTTGGGCTTGCCCATTTCTCGGAGGACTTCGACCTCGACGATGTCACGAGCGGCTACCCCTCATCAACGGGCTCGGTGGAGATTGCCGAGGTGCTGAAGCTGGCGGAGCGGACCGCGGTGTACTCCGACCGTGTTTGGGCGATGGGCGACCTCCTCCCCTATCAGGAGATGGTTGTCACCCCCAACGATCCTGAGCCGAAGCATTGGGACTTCAAGGTTGAGCAGCCATTCCGTGCGGCAATGGCGGGTGAGCTAACGACGTACCCATCGAACCCGTACGTGCCCTTCATTCGTAACCGCAGGGGTGGCGGCGAGTCTGCGTCAAAACCTGCGGAGTAGAAGCATTGTGCCCTTGGGCGTTAGTACAAGAGAACTATTGAACTTTCCTTGTATTTTGGAACAACTTGTGCTGCTATGAAGGAAATTCGTGTTGTTTTGTCATTTGTTCTGTGATTTTGGATTTTGATTGAACGAGTCCCCGAGCGCGTCCGCCCTTTTTATGGGGTTTACCTCGTTTGTTATGTATTTGCGAATTTTTTAATGGATTAAGGTCGACTCGCCAGAGCTCGGAGAGCCAGTCGCAGGGCGACTCCCATGGGTGCTCTTTACTTGACTGTTTTCCCGTGCGCGAACGAGGTCGGGTAGCCGAGTCCCCGAGCGTGGTACTTGGTGGTTCTAGTCGCAGCCCCAAGGTAGGTGAGGACTAAGCGCGGTAAAGTAAGCGCGTCGCTCCTGCCTGACCCAAAGGATCAGTCGCATGGCGAGTCCTGGGCATGCTCTCATACTAGGCGTTTTCCCTAGTCACTCGTATTTGACTGGACGTCAGTCCCCGAGCGTGGTACTTGACCGTTCGAGTCGCTGTGCCAAGGATGCGGAGGACCTTGGTCGCTGTGAGGAGCGAGGTCAGTTGTCTTGGCTCGGTAAGACAGTCGAGCTAGGCGACTCCAATGGGGCTCCGGGTTGGCGTTTTTCGTGGACGTTACGAGGCCTAGGGTTTCCCAGTGCCCTCGTACCGCAGTACTTGGCCGCGCCGGTCTCTTTACTAGAGGTTGACTTCTGCGAGTAGCATAGCGTTGTTTATTACGAGTGCGAGTGGCACAAGACACGGAGAGTAAACACAATTTTCGGTGACCGATCAGCTTTATTTCATAGCGGGTGGAGAGTACATGTTTGGAGTTCTAGGAGTAGAACTTCCATAGGAGGTTCACATTCCATGTCCGCTTGACGTCGAGGTTCCCTTCCCATCAGACGTCGGTGAGGTAGTAGGCGTCGTTGCCTAGGACTCGCCCAATGGCGAATGGTCTCTCCCAAGGGGGGGAGATCTTGTGCATGCCCTTCTTGTCCTGGATTAGGCACAGTACCAGGTCGCCTTCCTGGAAAGTGCGAGTCTTTACTCGCCGGCTATGGTAGCGGCGGAGCCCTTGCTGGTAGATGGCAGTGCGGGAGCGAGCTAGGTCGCGTGCCTCGTCGAGCTGGTCGACTCCGTCTTGGCGTGCATGTTCGTTTGCAGCCTCCGTGTAGTTGACCACCCTTGGTGAATCGTGCTCGAGGTAGGTGGGCATGACTGCCTCGGCACCGTACACCATGAAGAAGGGGGTGAATCCTGTCGACCTGTTGACGGAGGTGCGGATGCCCCAAATGACGGAGGGTAGCTCCTCGACCCAGCACCCGGCGGTGCGCTCCAGTGGGACTTGGAGCCGTGGCTTCAGGCCGTGGAGGATGCTCTGATTGGCACGTTCCGCCTGGCCATTGGACTACGGGTGCGCGGCTGAGGCGAGGTCGAGTCAGATGTGGTGTTCCTCGTAGAACTCGGCCATGGCTCCTTTGGCGAAGTTGGTGCCATTGTCCGTGATGATGCTGTTGGGGAAGCCGTAGCGGTAGATGAGCTCATGGAGGAACTTGGTGGCGGTCTTCCCGTCGCATTTGCGGACTGGCTTGGCCTCCACCCATTTTGTGAATTTGTCGACTGCGACTAGGAGGTGGGTGAAGCCGGAGGGGGCCTTCTTGAAGGGGCCTACCATGTCCATGCCCCATACGGCGAATGGCCAGGTGATGGGATTGTCTTGAGCGCCGAACTCGGCACATGGGTCTGGTTGGCGTATTTCTGGCATCCGGCGCACCTCTGGACGATGTCAACCGCGTCTGCGTGTGCGGTGAGCCAGTAGAAGCCGTGTCGCATAGCCTTTGCGACCAGAGAATGGGCGCCAGCGTGGTGGCCGCAGTCGCCGGAGTGAATGTCTTGGAGGATTTTGCGTCCTTCGGCGGGTTGAACGCAACGTTGGAACACACCGGTCACGCTGCGCTTGTGGAACTCGCCGTTGATGATGACGAAGGACTTGCAACAGCGTGCTATCATCCGGGAGTCCACTTCGTTCGCGGGCAGGGTGCCTCCCTCCAGGTAGGCGACGTATGGCGCTGTCCAGTCGTTTGGCTCGGCGATTAGTGCGACCAGGGATGCTTCTGGTTGCAACAGGATCCCGATGTCGATCTCCCTTGGGGGGGAGACGGAGTGCTTGGTGATGGTGTCGAGGAATACGCCGGCGGGTGGCGCGAGGCGAGCCGAGCCGATGCGAGAGAGTGCGTTAGCTTCCTCGTTCTTCCGCCTTTCGATCCATTCGACGGAGTAGCCTGCGAAGTGGCCACCTAGCTGGTCCACTGCTTGGCGGTATGCTGCCATGGTGGGGGAGACGGTGTCGCAGGTGTCGGCGACTTGCCCAGCGACTAGGTCGGAGTCTCTGTAGCAGCGCAGTCGGTGGACGTTCATCTCCTTGGCAGCTCGCATGCCGTGGAGCAGCGCCTCATACTCGGCCATGTTGTTGGTGCAGGGGGTGAAGTCGAGGTGGAGAACGTAGCGAAGCTTGTCGCCCTTCGGAGATGTTAGCACGATCCCTGCACCTGTGCCGTCTGCGTTCTTGGAGCCGTTGAAGTGTAGGTTCCAGTAATGGAGGTATGGTAGCTTCTCTGGCTGCTGGGCCTCCTCCCAGTCGGCGAGGAAGTCTGCGAGAGCCTGCGACTTGATCGCCTTGCGCGGCTCGTACTTGATGTTGTGGACGCCGATTTCGACGGCCCACTTGGCGACTCGCCCGGTCGCCTCGCGGTTGCGGATGATATCCTATAACGGTGCCGAGGGAGGTAGTCGCCGCTGTGCTCTGAAGATCGCGTACACCAATTTCTGGTATTGCGGGTAGTGCTGGCGCGACTCATTGAGGACTTCGCTGATGTAGTACACTGGTCGCTGCACCGGGCGCTCGTTTCCTTCCTCTGGCCGTTCGACAACCATGACGGCGCTGACGACGCGCTCGGAGGCCGCGACATAGACCAGCATGGGTTCCTTGTTGATGGGGGCGGCGAGTAGCGGTGCTGCGAGTAGCACCTCCTTGAGATCGCGTAGCACGTCATCTGCCTCCTTGTCCCACTGGAAGGTAGGGTTCTAGCGCATTAGGCGGTAGAGGGGCATCGCCTTTTCGCCTAGCCAGGGGATGAAGCGACTGAGAGCCGCGACTCGCCCGACCAGCTTCTGGACGTCGTGCAGGCACTCGGGTCTGCCGAGGCGGGCGATCGTGTTGATCTTGGCGGGGTTCGCTTCGATCCCGCGCTTGGATACGACGTATCCCAGTAGCTATCCAGTTGGCAGACCGAAGGTGCACTTCCCTGGGTTTAGCTTTATCTTGTATTTCTGCAGGTTGGAATGTTTCCGCCAGGTCGGCGAGTAGGTCGTTCTGGCGAGCGGACTTTACCACCACGTCGTCGATGTAGACATGGATATTGCGGCCAATTTGGCTCGCAAGGCACTCCTGCATGCACCGCTGGTAGGTCGCCCCGGCGTTCTTGAGGCCGAAGGTCATGGCAGTGTAGCAGAAGGCTCCGAATGGCGTGATGAACGCCGTATTTTCTTCGTCCTCGACGGCCATTTTGATCTGGTTGCACCCAGAGTAGGCGTCGAGGAAGCACAGCGACTCCGAGCCCGTGGTGGAATCGATGATTTGGTCGATCCGTGGGAGGACGAATTTCTCCTTCGGGCAGGCGCTGTTTAAGTTTGTGTAATCGATACACATCCTCCAGGTCCCGTTTTTCTTGTCGACCAGGACTGGGTTTGCCAGCCACTTGGAGTACTTGATTGTCCGGATGAAGCCTGCAGTGAGTAGACGCTTCACCTCCTCGGCGATGGCTCGGCGGCGCTCTTCATTGAAGGGCCGCAACGACTGCTTAATAGGTCGCACTTTGGGGTCGGCGTTGAGTTTATGCTCAGCGAGTTCCCTCGGGACACTAGGCATGTCAGAGGGCTTCCACGCGAATATGTCCCTGTTCTCACGGAGGAACTCGATGAGCGCGCCTTCCTATGCTGGGCTCATGCCCGTCCCGATCGTCACCGTCTGGCTAGAGTCGCCTGGGACCAGCTCGACAATGTGGGTATGCGTCGTTGCCTTGAATGCAGTGGAGTTTCCGCCCTCGAGTTGGGCTTCTTGAGTATGGTGGGGTCGTCGTTGTTGACCCCGCTCGCGTACTTGGCGAGCTCCTCGACGTGGTTGGCCTCTGCCGCGATGACGGCGTCGGCGAGTTCAGCTCCTTTGGCCTCGCACTCGGCGGCCATATCGGGGTCGCCGTGGATGGTGATGACGCCGCACGGCCCGGGTAGCTTCATCGCGTTGTACGCATAGTGGGGTGCTGCCATGAACTTGGCGAATGCCTGGCGCCCCAGGACATAGTGGTAGGGGCTGTCGAAGGGCACCAGCTCGAAGACGATCCGCTCGATGCGGAAGTTTGCCGGTGTGCCGAAGGTGACTGGCAGCGTCACCTTACCGATTGGGTACGCCTTCCGACCGGGGACGATGTCGTGGAACGTGGTGTAGGTCGTCTCGATCATCGACTGCGGGAGCCGCAGTCGCCTTAAGGTGTCCAGGTAAAAGATGTTGATGGAGCTGCCGTCGTCCATCAATGTTTTGGGGAGCCAGTAGTCTCCCACCTTGGGCTTGACCACCAGGGCGACTAGGCCCGGATACTCGATCCGTGGCGAGTGGTCCGCGCGGCTCCAAGTGATTGGTTGCTCAGACCAGTTGAGGAACTGGGGGATATCTATCTGGGCCACCGCGAGCCGGCGACGCTGCCGAATTTTCCGCCGTTTGGCGAGTTGTTGTCGGGGTCTTCCCGCGCACGGCGTGCCTTCTCGATCTCCTTGAGAGAGTGGCAGTCGGCGGTCGTGTGCATGGCGGGCTTTCCTTCCCTGCTGTGAAATACACAAGGTTGGTTAAGAAGGGCCGCGGGGTCGAACCTTGGCTTCGCCTTGTAGTTGCCATCGTCGCGGCGTTGTCCCCCGTCACGGCGGAAGCTCTTGGGATCGCGCTGCGCGTACCCAGCGTTGGCGATGAAGTCGACTCGCCCGTCACTGCGGCGCTTGCCGGTGAGGCGAGTGTTGCTGTAGCGTAAGTCGGGTCGTCTCCCATTGTCGTGGCCGCTCGTGCGGTGGTGTCCTCCCGACTCGTCGTCGGTTTCTTGGTTGGGGTCCTCCTCCGCATACCTTTTTGCGATCTCCAGGAGGTCCGGTATGTTGTCGAGTGTGCGGTATGATCGTTTGAGCTTGGCGACCAAGGGCTCGTAGCGGCACGAGGTCTTGAAGTAGTGGATTGCGGTGTCTGGGTGGATTCCGACCGCGTTGTACCACAGATCTTGCCACCATTGGACCCAGCTGCGGGTCGACTCGCGGGTTCCCTGGATGCACTGTTCTAGGTCCTCGATGGTGGTGGCGCGGGTGTATGAACCCTCGAAGTGCCTGACGAAGGCCTCGCGCATCTCCTCCCAGGATTCGATGCTATCCGCGGGGAGGGTGTTAATCCACTGCCTGCACGCCCCCTCCATCATCAGGGGGAGGTAGCGGGCGGCTAGTAGGTCGGTGTGGCCTGCGATCCCCATCGCCATGAGGTAGGTATCCAGCCACAAGGAGGGATTGTACGAGGGGTCGTACTTCTCTATTTCCTACGGCACTTTGAAGTTTGCCGGGTATCTTTTGCCTCGGATCATCGGTCCGAAGCACTAGGGCCCGATGCGGCTCAGCGACCCCCTCGGCTCACCGTCGCGGCGGTTGGTGAGGGTGTGCCGCAGGTCGTTAGGCTGGCGTGCGCACCAGCTCTGGATGTTGATGATGTGGGTGCGGGCGTCCACGGGTTGTCTGTTGGCGGCGACGAAGTTGGTCGCCGGCCTAGGGTTGTTGGTGGAGTGTGCCGTGTTCGCGGGTCGGTGTCGGAGCTATAGGGGTTCGGGTGGCGGGCAGTTGAGAGTGTTTGCCGCCATGGGGTGGCCGCTTGAGGCCGCTCTGCTGCCCGATGAACGCGAGTACATCCGACCCCGTGAGTCGATGCCTGCGTTTTGTTGCTCGACCGCTTTGGCAAGAAGAGCCTTGGCATATTGGATCTGCAGGGCGCCTTCCCCAGTGGCTGCAATGTTGTCCACTGCTGCTCGGCCCGCGACGAGGTTGTCCATTGGGGTGGAGAACAACGGGAGGCCGTTCGCGTCTCGCTCCCGTGAGGAGACCATGATCCTTGGCTTGTCCCTGGGGGGTGCGCGGTTGGGTGGTGGCGGGCGCCATTGGCCGTTGCTCCTGGTGGGGGCCGAGTGCTTCCTCCTGGCGGCGCGTTCTCGCAGATCGCGCGCTCGGCCGCGCGGGCCGGGTCGTTCTCGTCGTTGAAATTCAGGGCGCGCCCCTGGACGGTGGGGTTCAGGCGCGACCTGATTCGGAGTTGGTGGTAGCGCGACAGCTCCTGCGCTGTCACCTGCTCGAGGCGAAATTTTTCGCGCTAGGCTTGTTCCTTGAGGACTGGCTCCGCCAGCTTCAGGCGGAGTTCCTCGACCTCCGTCGCCGTCGCGTTTGGAGGGATCGGCGTGGAGAATGGGTCTGCCGGTGGGTCGGCGCTTGTTTCCATGTAGGTCGCGGCGTGGCGGCCAGTTCTGTCGCGGAGGTCGGCGGAGTTCTCCGACCCGGAATCGAAGTCGAAGATCCCGAGGATGGAGGGATCGCCGAGTCGGCGTCGTCGTTGAGGGCCGCGTCGTCCGTGGCCGCGGTGGTTTCGGACGCGTTGCTGTGGTCCGAGTCGTACTCGGAGGCAAGGCAGTGGATCGTGCGGACCTCTCTCTCAGAGAGCCGGTCGCATGGCGGCGACTCGCGGATGCGAGCCGAGTCCTCCGAGATGATGACGTCGGTGAGGCCGACGAAGAGGCTGATCGTGCCGACCGGCAGGATCATGCTATGCGTGACGGGTCGTGCCGCCAGGACGTAGCTGCTCGGCAAGATCTGGAGCATCTCGCCGATCGCGATCATGCGGCCGGTGGCGATTGACTCGTTGATGGGCAGATTGGATCTCGCCGCAGAACACCGGCCTGACCGGCCAGGCCCCACGGTGGGCGCCACTGTCGTGGGAATGACCACGGCAGATGCTGCAATCGGCAGCGAGTAGTAGAACATGGGGCAAGGGCGGCCAGCCATCTGCGGTGCGAGATGAGGGCTGAGACACAAGGGTTTACCCAGGTTCGGCCCCCCGGAGGGTAAAGACCTACTCCTGCTAGATTGTATTATGGTGAGAGTACAATGGGACGAGCTCGACGGCTAGGCGGCGAGTCGATAGGGTGTAAGATGGAACATGTCCTCTATGCGTCCTCCAGGGAGGTTTATATAGACTCACCTCCCTAGGGTTTACAGATCTCAACCGAATTAGTTAAGGATTCGGAGATTCTATGACCTAGTCCGAGTGGGCCTAGCTACGCTTATGGGCCTTCAGCTTCCAGTCGCTCGAGTCCACGCCAAGTCTTGATCCAGTCATCATCCTGCAGGCCCACTCGCTGACGCTTGGGCCAGTAGGAAACGTCCTGCTGGGTATACCCTGGTAGGAATATCCCCATCATCTCTCACGAACTTGATGGCACACTTCATATTTCTTGCCCCTAATAAACTTGAACCATTGTGTCATCTATGTTGTATATGCTTGAACTTATACGTTGGAATTAGCAGAACCATGTTGTCATGGGGAACGCTTTCAACATTGCACTTATACTTTGTACACAGTTGATATCATGCTCTTTTGTCTATGGATGTCATCGGTATGAAATGAAAGGAGAGCTTGTAAGTCCATGGAGTTATGTATGTGTGTTAGAGAAACGTCTGGGCCGCTAGCCTAAGCCATGCCTAATCATAGTGAAAACTTGAAGCATCACCATAGTGAAATCTATGAAGCATTCTTCTTATAAAAAAAGAGATTGAGAAAAAGAGACATATGAGAAAAGAGGAAAAGAGATAAAAAACAACCATATTCCCATGGTAAATAAGAAGATTGCTGAGATGCTCATTGTCTACTTGCCTTGTCATTTTGATTATGGGATAGCTCCTGTACCATGTGCAAGGGGTACCCCGTTGGCGGTTCTCTATGATACACATGTACTTACTATGACAAGAACATACAGGTGACTAAAGTTGAGTAGCATGAGGAGCGACCCTCGTATTCAAGGGACATGAGATTGCCAACTTATACTTTTTCAAGCATATACTCCATTCTTTGTGCACTTTAACCTTAATCACTTCAAGATGCTTATGATAGGGGCAATGAGGGATGAAAGCTAACAACTACCATAATTTTTGGAAGCACTTTTTGAAACTTGAAATCCCTGCTTCCCTTTGAAGGGCCTTTTTTCCACCATTATATTGAGTGTCCACCTTCTATCCTTAGGCACCAATTAAGATAGCATATTTGCCATTCTTAGTTCTATGTGCATTGTCCCAAAACTTATTGATTGATGCATATTATTGATATTACTTGTTCTTGTGCTATTTGTATCTAGTCACTCTTATGAACCTTGAAGGTGCCCTATGCATCTATTTGCTACTCCATGAGGGACAAGTTGAATGCCACTATGCCATGTTATATATATATGAAACAAACAAACGTCTTTCAATGCATTGTTGTTCATGATCTATGTTTGTAACCTTTCATGTTGCATGCATAGTTACTTTGTCTTATTGTTACAACTCCATCTTTCGTGGTCATGTTTAGAGTACTTTGATCCTAGATTTCAATGCTTGCAAGTGGATTGATCTTGATTGTGATGGTGCATGTCACCTCAAAAATTATTCTATTTATCACTTACCTACCCGAGGACGAGCAGGAGTTAAGCTTGGGGATGCTTGATACGTCGGAAACGTATCTATAATTTTTGATGCTCCATGGTTGTTTTGTATCATTTGTCTTATGCTTTGTCCACACTTTGAGGTGCTTTTCATATGATTTTTGGACTAACCTATTAACAAGATGCCACAGTGCCAATTGTCTGTTTTCTTCTATTTTTGGTTCCAGAAAAGGCAGAAAATTAATATTCCCGGAATTGGATGGGAGAAAAGCCAAAGTCATTATTTTCCTGGTGCAACACGGAACCACGAAGCAGAGGTGGAGGAGGACACCAGGGTAGCTGCACCCCCCTAGGCACGGGCCAGCCCTGGTAGTGCTCATAGGGGGTGTGGACACCAGGGTGGCCGCACCCCTCCACCGACCTTGCCTCCTTCGCCTATAAGAAGCCTCCGACCCAAAAATCCTAAAGAGTCGACCAGAAAGCCAAGAAAAGTTCTGCAGTGCCGCCGCCACTAAAGGGGAGATTCGGGGGATAGAAAGTCTCTATTCCAGCACCATGACGGGACGAGGAAGTGCCCTCGGAGCCATATCCATCGATCTCCACCACCATCTTCATCACCGTTGCTGATTCCCATGATGAGGAGGGAGTAGTTCTCTCTCGAGGCTAAGGGCTCTACCGGTAGCTATGTGTTCATCTCTCTCTCTACACATGATCTTGTTGTCGTCATGAGCTTTGTAATCAAGTAGATATAGCTTGCTACTCAAGTGCTTTAATAGATCTCTTCTCTCCCCACATGTCTGTAAGTGACATCGTGCATACCGTGGTGGCACTTAGGGTAGAGGTTACATAAATACTCATCGTGCTTTAATAGATCTATGCTTTTCCCCACGTGTGTGACAGTGACAGCGTGCGCGCAGTGTATGGCACTTAAGCTAGATTACATATATATTTATCATGAGTTATATTTGGAGTTGGATGTCTCTATGAAATTGTGGTGCTTGTTGTAACCATCTAGCACTCAAGGTGACAGTGTGGGGTTATCTAGATTGGGGAAGGCGGACTTTGAGGTGTGCTTTTGTAGGCCTATCGTGGATTAGAGTGTCCAACCGGAGAGTAGTTAAGATTAGTATCATGAAGAGAGGATATTTATATGAGAGAGTTCACTAGTGAAAGTATGATCCCCAGGCCTTGTTTCTAAGCATTGAAACACCGTTTGCATCTAGATCTGTTGCATGTTTGCTCGCTTCCTTCTTTATTTCAGTTTGCCTTTAGTTTCTCGCATGTTAACAACAAGTCAAAAGCTCTTTTCTGGCACTATTACCACTTGTATTTCACTATCTCTTCGCCGAACTAGTGCACCTATACACCTGACAAGTGTATTGGGTGTGTTGGGGACATAAGAGACTTCTTGTATCTTGATTGCAGGGTTTCTTGAGAGGGATACCTTTGACCACTTCCTCCCTGAGTTCGATAAACCTTGGGTAATCCACTTAAGGGAAACTTGCTGCTGTTCTACAAACCTCTGCACTTGGAGGCCCAACAACTGTCTACAAGACTAGAAGTGTGTAGACATCAGTCACTCCGCCGAGCTCAAGGGACTCTACTTCCATCGCTTTGGTAGACGTGACGAGGAGGGAGAGGCTATAGTGTTGGACGAGGCCACTAGGGAGACTATTGAACCAGTGCGCCTCTATCTTCAGGACCTAGAGAGCCTACTTAGGCACCTCAATACTGATAGGACCAACGTCATGCTTAGCAATGACGAGCTACACGTACATCTCAGGGAGAAGGACAAGGCCTTCGAGGAGCAGGAGGAGAGCATCAAGGAGATGGAGACTAGGTTAGAGAAGAAAGAAAAGAGGTTCAAGAACCAAGAAAAGAGAGTGCAATATAGGAACAAGAAGATCAATGAGATGAAGGTCGAGATGGAGCTCAAGGATCTTGAGCTAGAGACACAACAGGAGGTGATTGAGAGGCTGCGTTCGCAGAAGAGAGAGCTTCAGGCGAAGGTCGATGCTTTGACCACTAGCATGGATGAGTACAAGGAAGGCTTCAACGCAATAGGACTTGCTCTAGTGGAGGAGGAACTCGAGATTGAGGAGTAGTGCTGACTACTTGGCTATCTATCCATTTATCGTCTTTTTATTCATCGAGTCTCAATGATCATGCAACATGTGGATGACTATGCTAGTGTGTTTACTTTACAAAACTTGTTGTTCGTTTTGAACCCTAAATATTATCATGTGCTTGTATGTTTGTGATTTTTGCTATATATTGTATTGTGCATGTTAGGATCTATGGGTTATATCTCATTACTTATCCTTATTGAAACCACAGATGCCTCCCCATCGTGCCAATCCCAAAAATAACAACAATGGCAATGAGATGTAGCAGCTAATGACTGCACATGCTCAGTTGATGCAGATGATGACTTAGTTTAGGCCAATCAGAATAAGAATCAAAACAACAACAACAATAATAATAACAACAACAATAACAATCAGAACAACCCACCAGATTTTGATATGCTCACAAGGTTTCTAAGGTTGAGGCCTGCTAAGTTTTCTGGCACAACTGATCCTATGGTAGAAAATGATTGGCTATGTTCTGTGAACAAGGACTTGGTCACAATTGGTTGCACTAATGAAGAGAAAGTCAAATCTGCAGCACACCTTCTAGATGGACCAGCAGCTACTTGGTGGGATAACTTCCAAATCACTACTCCTATTGAAGAAGTGACTTGGGAAATATTTGAGGATGGATTCCGAACTTCTCATATCTCTTCAGGAATGATGGGGTTGAAGAAGAAGGAATTTCACAACCTTAAGAAACGCCATCGTAGTGTTGCAGAATATATTCAAGAGTTCATAAATCTGGCACGCTATGCACTGGATGATGTTGACACTAATGCAAAGAGGAAGGAGAAGTTCCTTGAAGGACTGAATGATGAGATGTGCATGCAACTATCTGTTTCATATGTTCCAACTTATCAATCTATATGTGACAAAGCTACCATCTTGGAAAGCAAGATGAAGCAAGTGGACACTAGGAAGAGGAAGCAGCATTTTCATAAGCATGGATCTGGATCATCTCACAAACGTTCTTTTGGTGAAGGAAGTGGAGGTTTTGGATCCCACAAACACGGGAAGCATAAAAACCACCACAACAATAACCATCACCATGATAGCAATAAACATCATGGACACAACAATGGTGATTACCGCAGCAACAAGAATGGGCACAAGAGTCACTGCGGTGACCCAGCATACCACTGCATGATGTAGTACACTATAGTCGTTGACATAACACCAATGAAACACCGTTCACTAATATTACATCTCTCAGAGTGGTACAACAGAAACACAGCAGGTCCAAGACATGACTATAGGTTACAACTCAACTCTTTACATAATATCCAGAGAACACTCTAGGTTAAAGAGAGAAAGAAACTTCTTACAAAGAAGAATCAGAAATAAACAATTCAAAAACTATCATACTAATAAGACTAGTATCTGAACTAATGGTTTGGCATTGCTGCTATTGCAATCCACTATAGAAATAGGTTCTATGGCTAGAGATTATATTCCTATCTAATCAGTAACTTCGTCTTCACTTGAGTTGATGTATATGTTGACTTTCTTGACTTCATTGAAGAGCTTTAGCTTTTGATGATGATTTCTGGAGCATAACTTGATGTAGACATCGTCTGCACTAGCTTTAGAACCTAGCAAGGGTTAAGAAGATACGTTGAGTACGAGCGTACTTAGCAAGTTCACTAGAAAAGGAGTGTTTGATGCACTATCTCTATAGCCACAGACCATAGGTCGTAGGCAATGCAAGTTTTCATAAACATTTCTTCAAAGGTTGCTTTATTGTGAAAAGCTATGTTCGTCAGCCTTCACAGGTTTAGCAGAACTTTCATGGAGTTCCTTTCCCGCCGCGTTCGCAGCTCCTTCCTGGAATAGGGGGTAACAAGTTATAGTTCTTACACTCTGCAGAGGTGCGTCACTTTACCCATGAGAGAGATTAGGTTTTGTTGCACGGCCGGGAGTATGTCCCCATTCAAACTTCCTTGGTTTGAGGCCCAACCTAAGACCAAAGCCAATCACTGCCTTCTCCGCGACCCCGCATGTCTCCTTGGTGTACGCTAGCCCACCTATTGAATTACGGCTATTGGCAGTACAGACCATTCAGATGTCGGAACTATCGTGGGACGTTGAGGGCTCCCACCCATATGCTGCATATACACGAATTACCAATTAATATGAACGCTATGAGTGATAACAACCACGACCGCACATCCGGCTCCATGCGAGAGGGAAAAGATACAGCTGACTTCTCAGTCCCATTCCAAATCTCATGGTCAACGCGTAATATACGGCGCAAGAATCACTGGCGACATTGGTTGTTAAGTCCTAGATAATATGTTCCTTTACCACCAGAACTCTTATAGTAGGTTATTACCTCATGGTAAATAACCTATAATCACATTATTATGAAAATAGTGTTTTCTATCCTTTTTGAAATGCAGGTGATGAAAACACTGGATTTGCAAAATACTTTACAGAAAATAATCAAAGTACAAGAGCAAGTATGAACTTGCCTTTTGTGATTGCAAGATTATGCACTCACGGTCTTCAAGACAATATAAGATCCAATATCTGAAATCAGCATCATTGGTCCGGTAAGGACTAATGTTTAAAGAAGAAAGATGCTATTATGCATATGTAATGTAATGCAATTTCTTAAACTCGAATCCCGGGGTTAACGTTGTTCTAGGGTTTGGATAGTGGAAATGGTTTCCTTAGAATGTGTTGTCCATTTAGATAAATTTCACACTTGTGCTTCTTATTAAGGCTTGTGAGTGTGTGTGAAACAATATGTATCTATACAACAATAAAATACACACATATGGAATGCTACTCAAGGTTGCTTACACCTTAATTGTTTATCTTCAAGTTTTACTTTATAAGTAATGTCACTTATAAAGAACTTAAGTGTTATTGATCCTAAGTATATAAGTAGAATATAAATAATGTGATTATGATTAATTGTCATCTGTTGACTTAAATGGCAAAACGAATAACTTTTGAAGAAAAGATTTGCTTATTAAGGTTTGAACAATCCTGATACCTTTTAGAATACGGTTGATAGAATGTGATTGATATTGTTTATGCTTGCTTGAATAGTCTGGACTTGAGATGCTTTGTAACTTAATTATAATAGACCAAAGTTAACTATAAAGTATATAACAAAGTCTTTAGCATTATATTTATAGTCTTGTGGACTAAAGTTAACTTTAAAGATATAGATGGTTTGAAAGTGTAATGCTTATGATATTATATTTGCTCATCTTATAATATTACCTTAAAGTTATTTAAGAATGGCATTACTTCTATTTGAGTAGTGGTTTCCTAACATTATATTGGAATAGAAGCATTTATGCTTTTATAAATGAGTGGTTATGGTTTGGAAACAAGAAAGTAATATTACTTAACTGTATGGATTCAATATAGTGTTTTGGTTTGTTTATGACTTGTAGTTGAAGTATTGGAGTAGGTTTTATTTCACTACAAAATTATTCTTGGAGATTTTATATTGGATAAGAATCTTTTTAAGGAATAATCTACACTTATGGATGAATGATAATTCAATCAACTTGTATTTAAAATGTGTTAAACCATTTTGACTTCCTAATATCAATGTTCAAGACTAATATTATTTATTAGACTCAATTGATAAATTTTAAAATATTAACAAAATTTATTTACCCTTATATGAATTATTAAATAAAGGAATAAGTTTAAATTCAAGTTATTAAAGTATTTATATTTTTATTTAACTTAAAAGTGGAATATTAAATTTTTCACATGTAGGTATTATTTTTGTGATCATTTTGGTATATTACATTTATTTTTGTGATTTGTAAATAATAAGATATGATTTTTATAAGATTTATTACTTTATAAACACTTAATAAATAATAGATATTTATTTAAGTGAAATAATAATGTATGATTATAGTTTTAAAGTATTATTTTTATTTTTCTAAGATTTTTGGTATTTTACTTATATTTTTAGTATTTACCAATATTAAAATATGAATTATCTAAGTTTTATTACTTATAAATTCTTTATTAAATAATAATTATTTAAATTGTTTGTTGGGGATATGCTACATGGGTATCCTCATAGCATGTCTCCTATCCGGATAACCCGGGTGGCCCACAGTTGGTAGCATGGCCCATGGCCTGCTGGGCGGCCAGATTAGATGGATCGGAAGGAGGCCCATGCCGGATAAAGGAAGGCTATGGTGGAGTCACCGACGTACCCGGAGCCTTGGAGTACACGACACACAAGACTAGTAATAGACGGTGTATGACTCTGCAACCTGTCCGGCTAGGACTTTTCCCTATAACCCTAGGACCTGGCGACTATATAAGTCGGGCCTATGGGAGCCTTTAGGGAACAACTTCAGACAATCTGAAACAACCTCGCACAGCGAAGCTATCTCTGTAACTCGGCGTATCGCCCTTATAGTGATTTATCGCAGGAGTAGGATTCTGCCACCGTTGTGGGATCTGAACCCGGGTAAGCTGTGTTACCTCGTACCCGTCAACCGTCCGCCTTCCCCCACGTCTCTAAACACGCACTGTGAGGACCCCTCCATGGCGTACTCTTCGGCAATACCACGATAGTTGGCGCCCACTGTGGGGCAAGAGGCGCTTCAGGCTCTTCGGCGGGCGAGGACCAAGATCTTCACAGGAATCAGCGAAAATGTAGCCATCTGTCGTGTTCTCTTCTATGGCAATGTTCCGATTGTCCCTCCTGACGAGTTCTTGATCCCGGCAAAGACAAACCCTACTCGACATTCGATCGTTCCTATCAGAGACATCCACCTCTTCAATGGCGAAACCAACTTGTGCACTAGTTCCCTGGGAATCGGAGGAGCATCAAGGCCCGCACGGACCGCCTACTGGCAGGATACGTTCGTGGAAGGATCGATGTCGGATCTCCCTTCGGAGTTCGCCGACAAAGATCCAAAAAATTCAAGGCCCCCCAAACCGCCCCTGTGCAGGATATAATGGTGGAAGATCACTACAAGTCCGCCGGCTTTGCTCGTGCGTCTAGACAACAGAGATCCAAGTTCGTCGGCGTGGTTACCATCTTCGATCTGGCACGTTCCTTTCAGAGAGAGGGCAAAACCCCCCACGATTACCTGGCTAGGTGGCTCCGTATACGAGCCGATCTGGCCCACTACCCCAATGATGATGCTATGTATCACTTTGTGGAAGGACTAGACCAGGGAACGCTCCTCTAGCATTATCTAAGGCGGCAGCAGGCTTCAGGGCGTCTCACCTTCGAAAGCATGGTGAACACCGTCAACAGCTACGTGGAGGCCGAAGGGGCAGCTCAGGTGGATCACGCGCTCATTGGCGGAGCACCGCCGCCTCACTAGCCGCCTCCACCACCTCCAGCCGCCATCGCCACAGCTGCACCACCACCTCCAGTCATCGTCGCCCTATTGCACCTCCACCCCCTCGTCATCGAGGAAGTCCTGCACCCTCTGACTCTGTGATTGACGCGCTCTATGCCGACTTTAGTGTATACTCAGAGGAGATAGATTTCAGTCCAGAGGAACTAGACTCCGCCATGCAGGAGATGGAGGAGGAGTACACGCGCGACGAGCAAGCCAACAATGCCGTCACGTCTTGAGGGCTGTTCGTCACCATTGTGCCGACGATGGATGAAGATCAACCCAGACGAGCTCCGCCTACAGCGCTGGACAAGGGGAAGGGACCACCTGTTACTGACGACATTGATCGCACAAAGGTCATGCCCCTCCGCATAATCCAGTGCAGCAGCCGCAGGAACTCGGCACCGGCCCGAGCAACAACAACACCGCAAACTTGCCACCTCCGGCATCTACGTCTGCTGCCCAAGTTACTCCAGCTGATAGAGTGATGTACGGCAATCTCCTCGTTGAGCCACTGACCGTAGCTCATATCTGGAACATGACTCAGCTTGACGAGAAGCGCCAGCAGCTGCTGGAGGAAGAGCAGGCCATCGCGGAGCAAGGCGCTAAGGTAGATCGAGATCTGGTCAACACGCAGAAATCCATAGAAAAAGATAGAGCAATGGAGGCTGAGTACAAGACTCTGCAGCAGCAGCAGAAGGCCAAGAAAGCTCCGGCTCGCGTCATCAACAATCCTGGTGTATGGCGAAATCTAGGATGGGCTCCCCCGAAGCCGGCACGGGCCAAGCCATACATTGATAGTGAAGGCAAACAGGTGATGCCAACTCCACTACTCAACCTCGCCGTCGCCAAGACCCTTCTAGAGCAAGATAGATCGCCCGAGGCAGTGGAACAGGTCTATGACCTAGTTTCCAAGGCGGTAAAACAGCAGGAAAAGGCCACCTCTCAGAGGCTTGAGTCTGACCCAGCGTTTTGCCAGTCTAGCCAGCATAAGCCGCCAAGGGACAGATCTCCTCTTGATTTCGGGTCCCAGATGGGTTCATCAGAACGAAGACGGAGGCATGCGCGCAACAGGAAGGATGCTATCCCCATATCCTCCGACCAAGGATAAAAGGCCCGACCTCGCCGCCCATCGCCACCGCCCCGATCCCCCCGACATCGCGAAGACCCCAAGGCTCACCATCGTACGGATATGCCCCCGCCAAGGAAGTGTGGCATCGTCATCCGCGACAACACGGAGCAGACCCATCATGACGGAGAGCGCAACAAGGGACATAAGAGCATGTCGCGCCATGACCCTCCGCTTCCGGCAAGCAATCGCGACAAGCGTGAGGCGTCGCATGAGGGTAATAGAAAGAAGGCTAACCCACCGCCACCTCCGCCTCCGTCGCCACCTAGCAGTCACCATGGTGGAGGAGGCCCGCGTTGTTCACGCAGCCCATCCCCTGTTGACAAGAAGAAAAGAAACCCGGAGCCATACGACGCTCGTTCATGGATTGATAAGATCCACGAGGCCTGGGAAGGACCATACCTAGGACCACGTTGCTTTGGACCTGTGATACGGTCCGCAACTTACCCCAAAGGTTTCCAGATTGACAAGACCATCAAGCCCTTTGACGGCACCGCCAAGCCAGCTACATGGTTGCACGATTACGACAACACGGTGGAGATCGCCGGGGGTAACCCCAACGTCGCCGTCAAGTACCTCCCATTGATATTAGCAGGCACAGCCCGTCAATGGATTGATGACTTGCCGGAGAAATCCATATGCAAGAAGCGTTCACCAAGAACTTCGAGGGTACGTACAAGCGTGCCTGCACTATTGGCGATCTACAGCGGTGCATGCAAGAGAAAGACGAGACATCTCGCACCTACCTCTCCTACTGTCTGGATATGAAGAATTCCTGTGCAGGAGTGCATGCTCAGGCCGCCATGGCCGCCTTCATCGATGGATTGGAAAGGGGCACGTTGCTCTGACATAAGCTGAAACACTTGCAGGACAATCACCAGCTTGACTTGAACTAGATGATTCAGTTGGCCAGTGAGTTCGCAGCAGCCGACGATGATGCTCGCGGCTCCTTGCCGGCAACGACCGTTCCAACTCAAGCACGGAGGAACAGCAGCACAAAGCGGAAAAATGCTCCAAAAGAAAAGCAAACTCCCGACATGGTCGCCATGACCTTTGCAGGACGAGGCGATGGTGGACAACGTGGCCGAGGACGGGGAGCTGGTCGTGGGCAGAATCGAGGAAGTGAAACTACCTCGGCACCGCTCCGCGTTCCCCAAACCTTCGAAGAGTACCGCGATATGCCGTGCCTCGTACACCTCGATGTCAACGGCAAGGCCACCCATACCAATCGACACTACAAGTTCGTCAACGACCTCAAGGAAGACCCGGAATCCGGCTACAAGCAAAGTCGGAAGAACAGACCGCGAGGCAAGGGCAAGGGGAAGAAGGAGGAGAAGTCCAAGGATTCAAGTGACATGGACAAGGATGTTGACCCCAAGCATGCCGCCAAGAGCGACGACAAGGGAAAGAACCCCTTCGTGAAGAAGGCGCCAGTCTACCACACTTTCCTTGGCACCCCCACCGTCCGACAACAGAAGACCTCTTTGAGGATACTGATGGCCACTCTACCCCCAGTTCCCCAATACCTGCACTGGTCGGAAATTCCAATTACTTAGGACAGGAAGGATCACCCAGACCTCATCCCTACGGAGAACCAATACGCCATGGTCATCAACCCCTTGATTGATGGCGTGGAGTTCACCAAATTTATGGTGGATAGTGGAACTAGCATCAACATCATGTACCTGGATACACTGTAGAAGATGAACTTGACAGAGGAAAATCCTAAGAAGGACCGACACCATCTTCCATGGCGTAGTTCCTGGTCGGGAGGCTCGGTCCCTTGGGTGCATCACAGTTCAGGTTGCCTTTGGCGAAGTTAATAATTACTGCCAAGAGTGCATGACCTTTGAGGTGGTCCCCTTCAAGAGCGTGTACCACGTCATATTCGGCCGCGACATATTCCACACCGTCATGGCCAAGCCATGCTTCGTCTACAACAAACTAAAGATATTCGGACCAAACGGTGTCATCACCGTATCCGGAAGCTTTACCAAGGCAAGGGACTGCGAGATTAATGAAGCAGCCTTCGCGGAAGCTGTCCTCTACAGCGAAGAATTCAAAGAGATCCAGAGCAAGGTCGATGACTCAGAGATGCCCGCGTCGAACAAGCAGATCTCCGACTCCGCTCCTGCATTCAAGCCCGTCATTGAGACCAAGACGATGGAACTTGTGGTAGGCGATGCCTCCAAGACCACCGCCATTGGGACGAACCTAGATCCCAAATAGGAAAGCGCGCTCGTCGAGTTCCTCCGTGAGAACAGGGACATCTTTGCCTGGCAACCTGCCAACATGAAAGGTGTACCTAGGGAACTTTCCGAGCACAGCTTAAACATTGATCCAAAATGCAAACCAGTGAAACAAGCTCTATGACGCTTAGGAGACGAGAAGAGACGCGCCATTGGCAAAGAGATAGCTAGGTTACTTAAGGCTAGATTTATCTGAGAAGTCCTTCACACCCGATGGGTGGCCAATCCTGTACTTGTCCCCAAAAAGGGAACCAAAGAATTAAGAATGTGCGTTGATTACACCGACTTGAACAAAGCATGCCCCAAAGATCCGTTTGCTTTGCCTCGCATTGACCAAGTCATTGACTCGACGGCTGGCTCGGAACTTTTGTGTTTCCTCGATGCATACTCAGGATACCAACAGATCAAGATGAGGAAGTCGGACCAATTGGCCACTTCGTTCACTACCCCATACGGCATGTTTTGCTATGTTACGATGCCCTTTGGGCTGAAAAAACGCAGGTGCTACGTACCAGCGGACAATGCAACGTTGCCTTCATGACCAAATTCGTCGGAACGTTCATGCCTATGTGGACGATATAGAGGTGATGTCTAAAAAGTCAAATGACTTAATCTTCAACTTAAAAGAAACCTTTGATAATCTCCGGAAATAGAACATGATGCTTAACCCTAAGAAGTGCGTCTTCGGGGTTCCAGCTGGAAAATTGTTGGGATTCATCGTTTTCCAGCATGGAATCAAGGTTAAACCGTCCGACATGCCTAAAGGACATTCAACGGCTAACAGGTTGTGTTGCAGCAATTAGTCGGTTTGTCAGTCGACTTGGAGAGAAGGCTCTGACGCTATACAAGTTGCTGAACAAGGCGGACAAATTCACATGGACGGACGAAGCAGATGTAGCATTGAAGCAGCTCAAGGAGACTCTTTCCTCAGCACCCATCCTTGCAGCACCCGAGCCTGGAGAACCCATGTTACTATACATGGCAGCAACCAATCGGGTAATCAGCATCGTCGTCGTGGTAGAGCGAAAGGAACCAGGCTATGATCACGGAGTTCAATGACCAGTTTACTATGTGAGCGAGGTCTTGACGGAGTCCAAGCAGCGTTAACCACACTACCAGAAGATAGATTATGGAGTATTCCTTGCTTCTCGGAAGCTGAGGCATTACTTTCAGGAGCACCCAATCACAGTGGTGAGCAAGACTCCATTGTCCGACATTATCAACAACAGTGACGCTACCAGAAGGGTCGCGAAGTGGGGCATTGAACTTGCCGCCTTCGAGATCACCTACAAGAGACGCGACGCTATCAAGTCACAAGCCTTGGCGGATTTTATCACAGATTGGACGGAGATGCTGGATGCTACTCCGTTGCCAGAACCAGAGTATTGGGTGATGCACTTTGACGGATCAAAGATGCTCAACAGCTCGGGGGCTGGTGTATTGCTACAGTCACCAACAGGAGACAAGCTACACTATGTTCTACAGATCCACTTCGAGGCTACGAACAACATGGCGGAGTATGAAGCACTCATTCACGAATTACGCGTAGCCAAGGATATTGGCATCAAGCGCATAGCTTGCTGTGGAGATTCCGACTTGGTTGCCAAGCAGGTGGCTGGCACCTGGAATGCGCGGAACCCTATGATGGCGGCATATCGAGACGAAGTGGATGAGATAGCCAAGAGCTTCTTGGGCTACAAAGTCAAGTATGTACCTAGGGAGCAAAACGAGGCGGCTGATCTGCTATCTAAGCTTGGATCAGGGCGCAAACGAATTCCGCCAGGAGTTTTCCTAGAGCATCTGCGAACACCATCCGTGAAGGGAGCCGACATCGACAACCCAGATAGAGTTGACTCTTTCGTCCACATGGTGGCAAAGGTCCCTCCGGCTTGGACAAAACCGTTCATGGAATATCGCAAACACGGAACTTTGCCCAACGACAAGGTCGAAAGATGACAAATAGTACGACGAGCAAAGGGTTATACCATAATCAATGGACAACTCTACAAAAGGAGCACTACTGGTATATACCTTAAGTGTGTTTCCCAGCTAGAAGGTATTGAAATTCTACACGAAATCCATCTCGGAGATTGCGGGCATCATGCCGCTCCTTGATCGTTGGTCACAAAAGCCTTCCGGCAAGGATTCTACTGGCTGACCGTGAAGGCAGACGCCGACAAGCTGGTTGAGACATGCATGGGGTGCCAGTATTATGCCCGACAACCACATGTTCCTGCTGAAGAATTGCGAACAATACCAATAACTTGGTCATTCGCAGTCTGGGGGCTAGACATGCTGGGACTGTTACAGACGGCACCATGTGGGTTTACGCATCTGCTAGTAGCAGTTAATAAATTCACTAAATGGATAGAAGCTAAACCCAGTAGAAAGCCTGATGGGGCAACTGCCCTCAGGTTTGTCCAGGATCTAGTGGTGAGATTTGGTCTCCCACATAGCATTATCACCGACAACGACAGCAACTTGTCACTCAAAGAAGTCGAGGCTTATTGTTGGGAACAGGGCATCCGACTTGACCTTGCATCTGTGGCACATCCACAATCCAATGGTCAGGTTGAGCGAGCCAATGGATTAATTCTGCAGGGAATCAAGCCATGTCTTGAGGCACCGCTACATAGAGCAGCTGGAGCCTGGGCCGAAGAATTGCCATCTGTGTTGTGGAGTTTACGAACTACACCCAATATATCCACCGGCTACACCCCTTATTTCATGGTATATGGAGCAGAAGCCATCCTACCTTCCAACATACTTCACGATGCACCAAGAGTTACCGCCTACGACGAAGATGACGTTGAAGAATCCAGACGCCTAGATGTGGACCTTCTCGAGGAGGAGCGCGTTTTGGCATGCCAAAGATCCGCCATCTACCAGTAGAAGCTACGCAGCTATCATAGTCACCGCGTTCGACATCGCTCGTTTAAAGAGGGGGGTTTGGTGCTCCGACTTAAGCAGAAGAAGTCACACAAATTATCCCCGCCATGGGAAGGACCGTTCATCATAAGCAAGGCACTACTCAATGGGTCTTATTACCTCATTGACAATCGTGAACTGAAGGATAGACCCAACGAGGATCATAAGCGTAAGCGACGTGACCCGGATGATGACTACCCGAAGCTTAATCGGCCATGGAACATAGCACAGCTACGTCCTTTTTACACTTAGCATTTTTTATCTAATTGTGTACCTTTTATATGATCAATGAAATAAAGCTCTCTGGTTCACTCATATTTCTGAGTCTTTTACCTCCTTTAGTGTTCATTTTTGGATCATATAAAACCTTTATGCACAAGCTTTGTGTTTGCACTTGTGAAAATTCCGCCTACGAGCATTAGCTTAAGTTTTCTGGTCTTCACGTTCTTTGTCGTTTTTATGTGGATTCTGGAGTAGTGACTTTCGGCACTTATTATCGGCGATTTTGTGCTTAGGTTATTGACGTTGCCATTGGGCATCATCACCTGAGCGCATGGTTCCGACAATGAGTCTTTCGACTCACGAAAAGTCAAGCATAAGAACGAAAGTAATGGATAAGCCAACACTTGCTTAAAAAATATATACATGCTGGAAACTAGTTCTTAAGTAGCAAGACATACATCATTGTTTTCCACCTTAAGTTAATACATAGTTTTTTCCGCAAACGCATCAAAGATGAAACAAATATTACAAGTTTTTTTCATTCCTTTGGTGCAGGCGACTTGGAAGCAGCGTCATCGGCAGCAGGAGAATCACCCTCGAAGTCGGCAGTGTGAAGAGACTCGGAGGAGCTTTGGTTGCCGCCATCAATGGTATTCATTGGCACGAAGACGTTGACATCGACTAACTCGGAAACTCTGGTGTCATAACCCGCGAGTGACGACAATATAGACTCATGGTTTATCTCCTTGCCTTCGTCATCTACGTCGGGAATGCCAGAGGTTACCGTGTCGATGTCGGCATCCTCGTAATGTGCCTTAACCATGGACAGCGCCATCCTTGCACGGGCCTGTGCACATGAATCTTTCCAGCTTATGATATGCGGGGGGCTCGGCGCAGGATCTCCGAGAACTTCTCCACAGAGTCCGATGCCTTGATGTTGATCTGGAGGGGCTTGGCAATCTCTTTGGCTTGCGCCATCGCGGTGTTGATGAAGTTGCCGGCAAGAACCATGCATTCCTTTGCCGAAGGAGGCGACCGGGTTAAACCCATAGGAGCTGCAAATTCCGACAAGGAGCACATGAGTTCAAAAATTCAGAGTATCTAGACTATAGAAATCCAAGACGGAGAATCACTTACTGAAGATGCTAGCCTCAGCTTGCCAGAGGATATCTGCCAAGGAGTCCCTTTCTTGTTGGAGGAGCTTGTACGCTTCATGATGGCGTTGATTCTGCTCATCGGCATCTTTCTTCTAATCTCTTAAGATCGAGATCTCCTCCTTCAAGCGGTTCATCTCCTCGGTGGCGGAGTCCTGCAGGGCTTTCATTGATTCTTCATGCATCTTCATCATGTCCTTCCTCTCCTGCTTAAGGATCTTGTTCTCGCTATCCAGCTCTTTAATATGCTTGGATTGCTCGACAATGTCCTTAGCCTTGGCAATGGTTTCTGCAAGTCGGAGAAAGAAAAGTACACAGTGAGTACTCGGAGAATACACAAGTTTAAGTCAGAATATGAAAAAGAGAGGAAAAACAGATGCTTGCTCTTGATGATCTGTTCCTTCAAGAAGGCAGTTTTACCCTTTTCGGCTTCCAAGTCCGCGCGGATCTTCTGGTACTTGTTGTTGGCCAGGCCCCTCTGAGCATTCTTGTTCTATGGAAAAAATAAAAATTAAACGTTGTTTGGTCTACTTGGAGCATCTAGCCGGAAAATTTCCACCTAGACGCTCAGGGGCTACAGCAAGAGTTTTTAACTTAGCAATATGCTTAGTATTTCTTTAAGCATCTAGTCGGAACTAATTCAGTTTTCGATTAGAAGCTTGGGGGCTATAGTATAATTTTTTTAACTCGGATATATGCTTAGCTTCTCTTTAAGCATCTAGTCGGAACTAATTCAGTTACAACTAGAGGCTTGGGGGCTACATTATTGAAATTTATAACCACTGCATATGCTACTCTTAAAGCATCTAGTCGGAATAATTCATTCAAACTACATGCTTGGGGGCTATAGTGAGAAGTTTTCTACTTTAGTCACTCTTAGAGCATTCAGATGCAAAGACCTATGGTTTTCTGTCTAAATCCTCGGGGGATATAGTGGGATACTCATATGAAATACAAAAGGCAAATAAAACTTACAAGTGAAATGATCTTGAGGTTGGTAGCACTCTCAGCCAGCAGCTTGCCGAAGGATGCACTGTTTCCTTGCAAGATCTCTGCTTGCCGGAGAAGCTCCTCTAGACCGCACGTCGGAGATGTCGGCGCCGCACCAGGAACCAGAGCAGTGCTACCCGGTGTAAGTACCAGATAGACTATCTTTGGATTCTATAGTTTTCTTGGGTGAGGGGGCGCCGCCTACGGCAGAAGTACCAGCTTCCACCACCACCTTACCGCTACCGATGGCATCCTTAGCTGGAGCTTCAGCCATTTAGTGTGCGGCACTCTCCTGCGTCGCCTGCTCGCCGACAACAGCGAGCTCGGTAGAGGCACCTGAGTCCACTTCCTTGGCGGAAGGGCCAGATGCTTCCTTAGCTTGTGAGCTTGTCGGAGCGGAGGAAGGCGTGACGGTAGGAGTGATAGGGGCGATGGCGGGAGATGCGTCGTGATGCAGCATGTCCTTGATGGTTCTAGAAGCCCCCGATGTTTTGGAGGTATTCTTCAAGCTGGTCGTGGCTTTCTTCCTGAAATGTGCAAAATGCATAAGTATGGGAATAAGACAGACAAATAGACAATGTCGGACAGAAAGAAGCTTACACAAGAGGGGGTGCTTTGGCAAAGGAGATCCCGGTAATCTTTCTTTTCTCCGCCTCCAGGGCGGCGAGTCTTTTTGGAGGCTCCACCCTCCGTCTTCTTCTTCTTCTTGCCTCCGTTAGCAGCGTCAGAGGTGGAGCTCTTCCGCTTTCGCGCCAACTGAGCATCGTCGTCAGACACGACAGTGACTTTCTTCATCTTTGGATCATAGATTTGAGGAGCCATGTTGTCCTCATCTATGTCGCTAAGCTGTAAGGTGAAGAACCACCGTGTTAGATGAGATGGCAATTGCTAGATGGAAGAACTAGAGTATATGTCATATAGGGAAAATAAACAATTACCTTTGGGCACTTGCTCTCTACGAACATGTCGCAGGTGATGGTGAAGCCACGCTTCTTGTCCTTCACCTTGATGATGTCCTTGAGACGGAGCTTGACGGAGTCGCTCGAGAAATTGTCCACGGAGATGCGGAGGCTATCCCTTCTATCGTTGGTATACTCGTGCATCAGCTTCGAGTGGTGCTGCAGAGGTTGGATTCACCCGATGAACCAGCACATGGCTAGGTCCAAGCCGGTCAAACCCATCTCTACGAACCACTCTATCCGCCTTATGGCGCGGGAAGAATCGATGTTGAAGGGAAGGGAGGCCTGGGATCTCCATGTCGAAGTTTCGGTGGCGTCTCCATCGACGAAGTCCAGGTACATTACTTCTCGGCCGGCCAGAGGGATATCTGGGCCATAGAAGTAAGTATGCTGCCAGTTCTTGCAGGACTCGTGGCCGACGATGTCAGGGAACCGCCGGCCAGGACGGATCTTGGAGCTAATGGTGCCACAATTTCTAAGTTCATCCTTGCTGGCCCCGGCTTCACGCTTGACGATGAAGAAATACACAAAGAGATCTAGCCTAGGCCTAATCCCTAGGTAACCCTCGCAAAGCGCCGCGTAATTGCTAAGCGCTAGGATGCTGTTGGGAGAAAGGTTTTGAGGATGTACTCGGTAGTGGTTCAAGACGGCAAGGAAGAAGTTAGTTATGGGCAGGGAGACGCCACGTACCAATTGTGCTTTGAGGTACACCTTTTCTCCGGCTTGGGGAGAAGGTGTGACCTCGCCGGCCGGCGTCGCCCGCCAGGCGAGCCCCTCCGTCGCGGGGAGGTAGCCCTTGATGATCAGCTCCTTGATGTCGCGGTCCGTGATGTCCGAACCACGCCAATCGCCTTTGTGGGAGTCGTTGTCCTCCTCCAGCAGCTCCAGCGCCGCTGGATTGTGGTCGCCGCCGGTGGTCTCGACCACCACAGAGACAGGGATGACCAGGCCCTCAAGGGACACGGACGACGGAGCTCGCCGGCTTCGCCGTGGCTTCGCCCGCCGCCGCCATTGAGGGAGTAGAACTGCTGCTGGCCATTGCGAGTGTTTGGAGGTGACTGGCGAGATTGGAGTTAGGGTTTTTCACAAGTTGCACGGAGAGCTCGAGAGGGCACTTGTTGGAGGAAGAAGATGATGCGAGGAGAGAATGAGGTGAAAAGTAAAAATTCCAACGCGGTTACAATTTATGATCTCCAGCATTGATATTCATGCAGCCTGATCGGATGGTTGCCACGTAGACAACGTGTGTGCAGACGTGCACGGAAATTTCTCCATGTCTCAATCGTCGCCGCCAACGGTTCGTATCGCTCACGCCGAAAAAGTGGACATGATTGCGTTCTCTGCATGTGTGAGTTACAAGACATTGCTGAACTACGTCTACGTCGCCCTAGCTGACATAGGTAGATGAACCATCACATCAGAAGATTCCGGCATGGATGGATCCGGTCCGGCTATGGAAGAGTGCGATGGAAGAATCAACAATTCTCCGTCTTACAAGTTGAAGACGGAGAAAACCTTGCAGGGTTCTTTGGGAGGACTACAAGATATTGCTTGACGATTTGCTGACATCCATCTAGACGGAGCATTCCACATGAAGAGGCAAGTCGGCGCAACATCTCGGAGTTCTCCGAGAGCTACTGTTGGGGATATGCTATATGGGTATCCTGATAGCATGTCTCCTATCCGGATAACCCGGGTGGCCCACAGTTGGTAGCATGGCCCATGGCCTGCTAGGCAGCCCAGTTAGATGGATCTAGAAGGGAGGCCCATGCCGGATAAAGGAAGGCTATGGTGGAGTCACCGATGTACCCGGAGCCTTGGAGTACACGACACGCAAGACTAGTAATAGACGGTGTAGTACTCTGTAACCTGTCCGGCTAGGACTTTTCCCTGTAACCCTAGGACCTGGCGACTATATAAGTCGGGCCTATGGGAGACTTTAGGGAACAACTTCATACAATCTGAGATAACCTCGCACAGCGAACCTATCTCTGTAACTCGGCGTATCGCCCTTATAGTGATTTATAGCAGGAGTAGGATTCGGCCACCGTTGTGCGATCTGAACCTGGGTAAGCTATGTTACCTCGTACTCGTCAACTGTCCGCCTTCCCCCACGTCTCTAAACACGCACTGTGAGGACCCCTCCATGGCGTACTCGTTGGCAATACCACGGCATTGTTAACATAATAATATTTGGTAATAGTTTTAAGTTGTAGAATTTATTTTTATCAACATTTTCATATATTATACACATTTTTATGAATTACAAAACAAAAGTTATTAAATTTACAAGATTTAATTACTTTATTTAAATTTCTAGAATGTTTATATTTGAATTAATATTGTTTTATCAATTTATTAAACATGCACTGACTTTTTATACCGTAACCCACCTAGCCCCAGTCACTGACTATTGGGCCCTAGGCCACGTCACCCTACACCTCAACGAAGACTGGTCAACCCTGTATACATGATGCTAGTATGACGTCGTTGTGACGGCATCTCGCCGGTCATGATAAGGTGGCTGGCAGCGGCGGCGATCTAGTGAAGTTTGGAATGCACGATTGTTAAGTTTCGAAAGATCCCATGTCGAGGAACCTATTAGCAGCGGCGCCGCTTGAATAGGGTCACCGGAGGATGGCCGGCGACGAGGTACTGCGGCGGCACATTTAGAATCCCCGTGGTTCGATATCTATGGCACGCGAGCAACGAATCGGACAGGACCACGAGGTTAAGAGGCTCACCAGGAGCAGGATGAAGGGCTCGTCGAGGCTAGAGGTGGTCAGGAGCGATGTAATCGTCGACGATGAACTCTGTCGGAGTTGGAGAAGATTGTCTCGATTTGGTCGATCCTGTACATCCCGGCTTGATTCCTTCCTCCAGGATGACGAGGGCGACGATACAGAGCTCACAGCATCCTCGGACGGCTCCGCGGTGGTCTCTGGACGACGGCATGCATCGACGATCATGGCTAGGGTTTTGGTTTTGGGAAGCGGAAAACGAGAGAGAGATTGTGAGTAGCTAAGGATAAGCAGGGACGCCCTGGTTGTCTTCTTATCCTCTTCTGGGACGATCGCGGGCATCGTGACGCACGGCTAACGACGGCGGCAGCATCGTGAAGGGATACGGGTAGGCTACACTAGCGCAAATCAAAATTTTCTACCGCGTAAACCAGGATTATTGTTGTCATAGATCACGGGACTACCACTAGACGCATAGTTGCGGAATCGATGAAGCGCGTCGAGGTAGTGCAGACGTTCCACGTCTCCTCATTGTCCTCGTCCCCCCAGCTCGAGAAGCTCCAAGTGCCACAGATGCAGCACCTGCGAAGTATCCACACGTGCGGGGTGGAAGCGTCAGACGCCGGACTGCTAGGTCCGCACGTGCAACATAGGCGTGAGGTGTGGTGGCTGGGTGGAATGGTCTAAAGTCTAACCCTGGTCATCTCGCCCCACCCTCTCTTATATAGGCGTCCCTAGTGGGCTTCTACATTAGCAGCCCATTAGTAGCCTAAGCCTGGTCTAATTCGGATCCAATCCTCATTAGGCTTCCAGCCCCTTAAGTGTGTGACCCTATAGGTTCATATGCGTATAGACATGACACGAATACACTTATTCTGTCAATAGTTGGTAGCGGCCTCTAGCAAGACGTGCCAACTCCTAAACGCATACAAAGATCATATCGGACGAACCATCACAAGGTTTAGTACATGTCTTTCCCTTTGCCTCACGATATTTGGTCTAGCTCCAAGCTGACCTCTCTTTCTCGATACTGTAATTCGGAATCCCTTTACTAGGTTAACTCTTAACCATATGTAGCATGGCCATGCATTTCTGGATCCAATCACTCGAGGGGCCCAAAGATATCTCTCTCAAGTAGAGAGGGGCAAATCCCATGTTGATTGACCACGCCTTGCAGCTTGCTTCAGGACAAACCCGAAAGCTACCTTTATAACTACCCTGTTATGTGCAGCGTTTGATAGCCCCAAAGTAGGTCGATCCACATCTCAAGTACATGCGACTATCTCAGGTCTAAGGACAAAACGTACACGATGTGTAGAGAGAGCTGCAACTAATTGCTAGTCTCAGGTTGGGTCAGTCCAACCCCATGTTCATAACATGTGTCCACATCATTGGTTTGACATCTCCATGTCTATGACTTGACGAAACATAGTCATCAACCAATCAATGTGCTAGTATAATATTCACGTGTGTCCTCACATGAACTCCGACCAGGGAAAACTATTAAATATCCATACAAGTAAAGAGTTTCACAAACAATTCACATAATTGCCAATCAATACAAGTTGCCTGAAATGGATATTCAAGGAACATTACTGTAACTCATGGATACATATGAAATGTAATCATCTCTATGATTGCCTCTAGGGCATATTTCCTTCAGTCTCCCACTTGCACTAGAGTCAATCTAAAAATGTATCTAATACCAATTGCTCTTGTGTGCGCTTCATGCGCGGGCTGCGGGAGAGGCTTAGTCAAGGGATCAGCAACATCTGAGTCTGTATGTATTTTGCATATCATGACACTACCATCCTCAACGAACTCTCGAATATGATGGTAACGCATGCGAATATGTTTGTTCTTCTGGTGCTGTCTAGGTTCCTTGACTTGTGCAATAGCACCATTGTTGTCACAATAAACGTCCAAGGGATTGGACGCGCCCTGAACCACACCAAGAGCGATCAGGAAATTCCTAATCCAAACACCTTCATTTACAGCCTCCGAGACAGCAATATATTCAGTTTCTGTTGAAGAGGAGGTCACTGTATCTTGCTTGGAACTTTTCCAGCTCACATCACCACCATTCATGACAAACACATAAACTGATTGTGATTTCGAATCATCTGAGTCGTTAAGGTAACTCGCATTTGTGTAACCCTTTACACTGAGTTCATCCTCACCTCCATAAACTAGGAACACATCCTTAGTCCTTTTCAAGTATTTAAGGATGTTCTTTACCGCTGTCCAGTGACCTTCACCTGGATTAGCCTGGTATCTGCTCGTAACAATTAGAGCATAGGAAACATCTGAGTGAGTACATATCATTGCATACATGATGGATCCAATAGCCGAAGCATATAGAACCCTACTCATGCGCTCACGCTCATCAGTAGTCGAAGGACACTGAATCTTGCTGAGTTTTATGCCATACGACATAGGTAAGAACCCCTTCTTAGCCTCTTCCATGCTAAACCGTTTCAACACTTTGTCAATGTATGTACTCTGGCTTAATCCAATTAGCCTCCTTGATCTATCTCTATAGTCTTGATGCCCAGAATATATGCTGCTTCTCCCAAGTCCTTCAACGAAAAACTATTTTTCAATGAGGTCTTAACAGACTCGAGCATAGGAATGTCATTTCCAATCGGCAATATGTCATCTACATATAAGATTAGAAATATTAGCGCTCTCCCACTTTCCTTCTTGTAAACACAAGGTTCTTGTTCGTTTTTGATGAAGCCAAACTCCTTTACAACTTCATCAAATCGAATGTTCCAACTCCGAGAAGCTTGCTTCAGCCCATAAATGGACTTCAGAAGTTTGCATACCTTTCCAGCATTGTTTGGATCGACAAAACCTTCGGGCTGCATCATATACACGTCCTCGGTTAGGATTCCATTTAGGAAAGCCGTCTTGACATCCATCTGCCATATTTCATAGTCGAAATGTGCAGCAATGGCTAGAATTATCCGTATAGATTTAAGCATTGCTACGGGCGAGAAAGTCTCGTCGTAGTCAACTCCTTGAACTTGTCAAAAACCTTTTGCAACAAGTCGAGCTTTATGGATGTGAACATTTCCATCCATATCAATCTTCTTCTTATAGATCCATTTGCACTCGATGGCTTTAAAACCATCAGGCAGGTCAACCAAGTTCCAAACTTGATTGTCTCCCATGGACTCTATCTCGGATCTCATTGCGATCAGCCATTTCTCAGAGTCTGGGTCCACCATCACTTCTGCATAGGTCGCATGCTCATCATTGTCTAACAATAATAATTCCCGCACTTCGTGGAGCCTCACCGACCTTCGTGGTTGTGGTGCTTCTGTTGCCACGGGTTCCTCAACTTGTTCTGCTACAATAGCATCACTCGTAGAAGCATCCCCAACTGGCTCATCTTGAACTTCTTCAAGTCGCACCGACCTTCCACTTGTTCCCTTTGTGAGAAACTCTTTCTCTAGGAAAACACCGCTATGAGCGACAAACACTTTGCCCTCTTCTCGTTTGTAGAAGTAATACCCTAAGGTTTCCCTCGGATATCCCACGAAAATGCACTTATCCGATTTGGGTGTTAACTTGTCCAACTGAAGTCGCTTGACAAAAGCATCACATCCCCAAATCTTTAGAAAAGACAAACTGGGATTCTTTCCAGTCCACATCTCATATGGTGTCTTCACTATGGATTTAGATGGTACCCTATTAAGTGTGAAAGCTACCGTTTCTAGAGCGTAACCCCAAAATGATAATGGTAAATCCGACCGGCTCATCATCGATCGAACCATGTCCAACAAAGTCCAATTACGCCATTCGGAGACCCCGTTTCTTTGAGGCGTTCCGGGCAGCGTAAGTTGTGGAACAATTCCGCAACTCTTAAGATGATCGCTAAACTCGTGACTCAAATATTCACCTCCACGATCAGATCGCAAGGCCTTTATTTTCTTGCCACGTTGATTCTCTACTTCACTCTGAAACTCCTTGAACTTTTCAAAAGTTTCAGACTTATGCCTCATCAAGTAGACATAACCATATCTACTGAAATCATCAGTAAAAGTAATAAAGTAGTGATATCCTCCTCTGGCTGTCGTGCTCATTGGTCCACATACATTAGTATGTATGAGTTCTAACAAGTCTTTTCGCTCTCTCAGGTAAACCCGAAAAAGGAGATTTGGTCATCTTTCCAAGTAAACAAGCCTGACATGTCTCGTATGATTCAAAATCAAACGAAGTTAGAAGACCATCACCATGGAGCTTCTTCATGCGCTTTTCACTTATATGCCCCAAACGACAGTGCCATAAGTAGATAGGACTCAAATCATTAGGCCGAAGCCTTTTAGCACTAACATTTTAAACAGATGCATCATCAAGATTTAAAATAAATAACCCATTCACAATGGGAGCATTAGCCATAAACATATCATTCTTAGAGATTACACAACCATTGTTTGCACTCACGAATGAATAACCATCCCTCATCAAACATGAAGGTGATAAAATGTTTCGACCCATACTAGGAATGTAATAACAATTATTTAACTCCATAATAAATCCTGACGGAAGGTGAAGTTGCATGACGCCGACGAACAATGCAGCAACCCTTGCTTTATTTCCGACGCGAAAATCCACTTCGCCTTTCTGCACTTCTCTAGTCCTTATTAGCCCCTGCATCGAATTGCAAATATGAGAAACCGATCCGGTATCAAATACCCAAGAGTTAGCATAGGAATCAGCGAGAAGAATGTACACAACATTTACAACAAGCGTACCTAAGTGGGAAGTACTCTTACTTCCACTCTTCTTCAAAGAAGCCTGGTACTTGCTGCAGTTTCTCTTCCAGTAGCCATGTTCATGACAAAAGAAGCACTCAGTTTCATCTGCAGGTCTAGCCTTTTGCTCTGGTGCAGACTTAGGGATCATATCCTTAGCCTTGCCCTTCTTCTTTCAAAAAGTACCCTTTTTCTTGAATCTAGGCTTGTTCTGCACAGCCATCACATGGCTATGCCCTGCACACTTCTTCATGTCACTTTTTGCTGTTTTAAGCATCCCACATAATTCATTAAGGACCTTCTCCACCCCATGCATATGGTAGTTCGAAATGAACTTCCCATAGCTGGATGGAAGAGACGCCAAAATGAAGTCAGTGGCCAACTCTTGGCCTAGTGGAAAACCAAGTTTTTCCAAAGTCTGACTGTAACCAACCATTTTGATCACATGGGGGCCTACAGCTGCTCCCTCTGCCAGCTTGCACTCGACAAAGGACTTGGCAACATTGTACCTCTCAGTCCTTGCCTGATCTTGGAACATGTCCTTAAGCGCGACGATCATATCGTACGCTTCCTGATCCTCAAACTTCTTTTGGAGTTCAGGTTCCATGCATGCAAGGATAAGACAGCTAACCTCAAAAGAATCATCACATTCTCTCTTGTAGTCATTCTTGAGGGCAGCAGATGCATTATCAGTAGGTTCATCGGGGATTGGGGTATCCAGAACCGTTTCCTTTTTATCAGACCTAAGAACAATTCTCATGTTACGGACCCAGTCCGAATAGTTTGTTCCATTTAGTTTATCTTTGTCAAGAATCGAACGCAAAGAGAAAGGTGATTTAGTGTTCGGTGCCATTGATCTATAACAGAAAACATGCAAAATACTAAGCCATGTAACAATGAAAGAGTAAAACATATTAAACAATTTAATAGCATATACTCCCACTTAAATCAATATCCCTCTATTGATACTAAGTAATTCAAGATCCACAATTAACAAGTCGACTAGTGAGCTTTAGCATCACTTCTAGAAGACAAGGTAAATCGGTAAGCAACACTTGCTAATCATATCACATATGACTCTTGTTGTTGGGTGACATCTCTATGTCAAAACTAGGCGCCCAACCTTTATGCCCCAAGGTCCTTAACTGTTAAGATGACCTTGTCAAGCTCACCAACCCTTATGCGTGTAGGTATCCGATACAAACCCATCCAGCCAAGGAAAACCGTGGCACCCTAATTTCATAGGCCCACCAACAATTGTACAGGGCATAGGATGGTGCAAGGTTTGGTTGGGAGGGCATGGTTTAACTTAAACTTTGTGAGGGATCGTTCTACTTCTATCATCTAAGCATGCATAGAGTCAAATACATAAGAATAGCATTCACATAGTTGTGACACAGTATGGCCCATTTTCTCATGGTGATCTCTATCACCATAGAACCTGTCCACCATGATGATCTCCATCTTCATGTTCCATGTGTGCCATCCTGCAAGTGATGAGTCCTCCAAGAACTAATATAAGCTATTACCCCTAACAGCTAGTAATAATTACATAGTATTGGGATCATCACAAGTTGGCATGCAGGCATTACAATAAATGACAACACATATGGCTCCAGCCGTGTTGCCCTACTCACGACACGCAGGTCATGCAAAATTTCATACATGCATCACATGCATATATGGGCCATACTGATCACATACATCCTGCAAAAACAAGTTATGCATAGAATCGCATTCTACCGGATCATGTGACATCGCAGCACCTAGTTATCTTAACGATATACAAAAGGGGCTACGATTAAGGGGGGTCTAGGGGGTCTCCCCCTGCAGGGTTCGAAGGGGCAGCGCCCCTCGTGGTATCTTCACAATTTTCTTTAAGGATTTTGATCGGCAAATCAAATTTACCATAAACCGACTCCTGTCCCGATTCAATCAAACTCCTTTTATCACGATACATCGATTTTAGATCTAGGTTCCGATTCGATCAATCATATTGATCTTCGCGTGATTCAATAGGATTTATGTGTCACTATCTACCCCGATGGCGAAAGCCGACCGGTAGGGGTAAGTCGTTCGACAACCTCAGAATCACGATCACGGTAAGCAAGATCATAGATCAATCCTGAACCACCGCCATATAAACGATCACATCATTCATATCAATCTGCATATCACCATATGCAAACATCCCGAACCTATAACTGAACAGCATCGGCTCTGATACCACTGAAGGAATACGGGTAGGCTACACTAGTGCAAATCAAAATTTTCTACCGCGTAAACCAGGATTAGTGTTGTCATAGATCACGGGATTACCACTAGATGCGTAGTTGCGGAATGGATGAAGCGCATCGAGGCAGTGCAGACGTTCCATGTCTCCTCCTTGTCCTCGTCCCACGAGAAGCTCCCCTTGCGTGACTCGTCCAAGTGCCACAGATGCAGCACCTCCGAGGTATCCACACGTGCGGGGTGGAAGCGTCAGACACCGGACTGCTAGGTCCGCACGTGCAACATAGGCGTGAGGTGTGGCGGCTGGGTGGAATGGTCTAAAGTCTAACCTTGGTCAACTCTCCCCACCCTCTCTTATATAGGCGTCCCTAGTGGGCTTCTACATTAGCAGCCCATTAGTAGCCTAAGCCTAGTCTAATTCGGATCCAATCCTCATTAGGCTTCCAGCCCCTTAAGTGTGTGACCCTATAGGTTCATATGCGTATAGACATGACATGAATACACTTATTCTGTCAATAGTTGGTAGCGGCCTCTAGCAAGACGTGCCAACTCCTAAACGCATACAAAGATCATATCGGACGAACCATCACAAGGTTTAGTACATGTCTTTCCCTTTGCCTCACGTATTTGGTCTAGCTCCAAGCTGACCTCTCTTTCTCGATACTGTGATTCGGAATCCCTTTACTAGGTTAACTCTTAACCATATGTAGCATGGCCATGCATTTCTGGATCCAATCACTCGAGGGGCCCAGAGATATCTCTCTCAAGTAGAGAGGGGCAAATCCCATCTTGATTGACCATGCCTTGTAGCATGCTTCAGGACAAACCCGAAATCTACCTTTATAACTACCCTGTTACGGTGCAGCGTTTGATAGCCCCAAAGTAGGTCGATCCACATCTCAAGTACATGCGACAATCTCAGGTCTAAGGACAAAACGTACATGATGTGTAGAGAGAGATGCAACTAATTGCCAGTCTCAGGTTGGGTCAGTCCAACCCCATGTTCATAACATGTGTCCACATCATTGGTTTGACATCTCCATGTCTATGACTTGCGAAACATAGCTAGTCTAATATTCACGTGTGTCCTCACATGAACTCCGACCAGGGACAACTATTAAATAACCATACAAGTAATGAGTTTCACAAACAATTCACATAATTGCCAATCAATACAAGTTGCCTGATATGGATATTCAAGGAACATTACAATAACTCATGGATACAGATAAAATATAATAATCTCTATGATTGCCTCTAGGGCATATTTCCTTCACATCGGGTGGCGGCGAACCCCTCCAGCGAGGTGCTTGTGACGCACGAGGAAGACGACGACGAATATCTTGCGGAAAACCCCCTGACAAAAATCCAAACTCAACACGCAGTCCTTTGGAGGTCCACCAGTCAGTTAGAGAGGAAGTCAGGCTGGGCTGGTCTTGAGATGCATGTGGGCGACAGATAGTGAAAAGTAAGATGGGTTGTGGCCTGGTTGCAGTTTTTTCCTCACTGTTTCCTTTTGTATTTTCTGCTTTGTTTTTCAGACTTTTATATTACACATTTGTTTCAAATTTCTTTTAGATAATTTATTTGTTAAATAGTTGTAGTATATAAAAATGTATTTCAAATTCTAGGATGAATTTAGTATTTTGATTGCATACTTTTTTTTATTATTTTCTAACTTTATAGTTATAGAGATATTCTTTTATTATATAGAATAAGTAGGATTTAGGGTTTTTAGGATTTGTTTAAGATCTTAAAATTAAATCTAACATTATTTTTAATTTTATTTGGAGTAATGAAGTTTTAAAATGTTTAGTGATAGTCATAGGGTTTATTTTTATGTATTTAATCACATAGCAAAGTATAGGGTGGTTTATAATTATTGTATCCCCACTTATTCCATGCTCATATGGAACGAGTGGTTAGATAAATGGATCAAAGACTTTGTTTAATGAATATAGATAGAATATTTATGAGATGTTGATAAGAAACTCATTAATAAGTTTAGGGTTCTGAATTGTAATTGCTTACCCTAGGGTTTAGGGTTCTTAATTTACTTATATTCTTTTGTTGATGTGACTAAAGATGAATGGCTAAACATATAGTCTTTATGTTTGTGGTCATTATGGATATCACCTTTTAAAAATAATAAGATTATTCTCCAGAATGACTTATGAGGAAGAATTAATTAAGATAGTTCCTAAGCACATGTGATCATGATAATTAGAATTGAAAAAGATGTGCTTAATTGATTTTCTATAGGAAAATATTCCTATCAGCCATTGTAGAAATAAGATGATAGATCAATCATAGGAAATGGATATTATGTTTGGTTCTAGGTTTAGGGTTTAGAGTTTACCAAGAATTCCTATCTTCCATAATTCACAATTCTTGACTTCTACTTAAATAATTCCTTTCCTAGATATATTACTTCTTTATATCCATCATCATGTGCTAACATGATGAGCTTTGCTTTACAGAAATATTCTTATCCACCTTTTATTCTTTTAAACCCATTTAGAAATCCAATGAGCTTGACACTAAAGTTTTTATAATCTTCTTATATCCATACTTGGTTATAACAACTACTCTACTACTGATAACCTCCAACCTAACAAATTTTTACAGTTACTTCAATTCATGCTCTTCCCTTATCATACTTCACTAATATCATTTTAATAGATGTATACATAAACTTTACTTCACCTTAAGTGTTAGTATTTCCTAAGAGGAAACTACTAATTCTATAATCCAATGTTGCTCTAGCATCATCTTAATCATACTATCTTGTCTCAATTTAACTCCAGTATCTAACATTCCAACCTCACATTATATTAATGTGACCTATGATGACTAATCAAGGATAATATATCTATACTAGGGTTTAATCATGTTCTATCCACCAGTGGCACTTATACATGATATAAGCATTCAATCTTGGTGACAAAAGCATGATCATTTATGGCTTAGGTTTCTAGTTGGCTAATCAAAGTCTTCACCAATACAACATTACAATTGTATTATAATTATCTTCTGTTTATCTCTATTGGATTAAAGGATATTATTCATGGACTATGCCTACTTAATCCAATAGGATTACTCCTTGATAACTATCTTCAATATTCATCCTTGTAATCCTCTTTGTTACCACATATATCTTTATTTAAAATAACTCTTCTATCCATGTAGGAATGAGTTAACTCCATCAATTATCATATTGATTTAATTATCCATGATATTCAAATCTAGCATTACTATTTATCTCTTCTTACTTCTTTCTTTATAGGCCTTAAGTGAATGCTATAATAAGGACAAGAGTTGATAGGTCAAGAATTGATAGATTAAGAATTGGTCAATAGTTGATTACTCAACATTGATGAACAACAGATAATGGAATATGATTCCAATAGGAATGGTAAAGATTGACATGGATAAAAATATACATGGTGAATGATCTTGACTTGATTTATTTCCTACTCAATCTCACTAAAGGGTTAAAGTTAGGTATTACCATGATACTCATGACATAAGTAAATGAGATTAAGATAGATCAAGAATTAGTTGTTACATTCTTATTACTTAAGTTATATTTATAATTTGGTATTCATGGGTTATTTAATGCATACTATGATATGATCACCTAAGGATCAAACATAAATCATTAACTAATGTATTAGGGTTTAATTTTATTATATTTGATCTACCCTTAGATCAAATCATGTTTACCCAAAATAAGGTTTTAGCAAAGGTCACATTGAAACTTATCGCAGTCAACTTGATGATCTACTTCAATTCCATCAAGTTAAGAGAAGCTTCTATCACTTTGACATGTTTTGTTCAAAAGCGCGAAAATTATTCGGATTTTCTATGCATGAATGCAATGCACACATCTGTGTTCAGCTTATTTCTAAGCTCTAATGCTGGGATGTTACAATCACCATAGTGGAAATGGCAATGGGAATCAGCCAGCTAAGAGAGACATTAGTCAGGTTGAATGCTTCAAGTGCAAGAAAACTAGGCACTATGCAAATTAATACCCAAAAAAGAAGACTGATGGAGCCAACAAACCAAACCCTTTTCAGAAGGGTCATGTGAACCACATCAATGTGGAGGAAATCCAGAGGAGTCTGATGATGTGGCTGGTAAGTTCAAGATTAACTCCTTTCCAGCACTTATCCTTTTTGATACCGGCGCATCAGATTCATTCATTTCAAGAGCATTTGTAGACAAAAATAGACTCCCAACTAAAACAATTGGATGTCCTATTAAAGTAAGCTCCCCAGGTGGAGAGATGATAGTAAATTTTGGATGTCATGATCTAGTAATAGAGTTTGGAAAATACAAGTTTCCAGTTAGTCTGATAATCCTAGAATCCCAAGGATTGGATGTAATATTAGGCATGGATTGGATGACCCGTTATGAGGGAGTAATAGATTGTGCCAAAAGAACTATTACACTCACAACCCCGGAAAAGAAACGGATTATCTTCAAGTCTAACTTTGAACCCAAAGGGAGTAAGCTAAATTATCTTAAGGGGGTTAGCATAGACAGTGTACCAGTAGTGAAAGAGTACCCTGATGTGTTTCTAGAGGAATTACCAGGAATGCCACCAGATAGGGATGTGGAGATTTTGATTGATTTATTGCCAGGATCTGGACCCATAGCAAAGAGACCCTACAAGATGTCAGTTGATGAGTTAAAAGAGCTCAACAAACATCTTGGAGAATAGTTGCAGAAAGGATTTATCCAATCGATTTCTTCGTCATGGGGTGCACTAGTTCTGTTTGTTGAGAAGAAATACATAAGTCAGAGGCTATGCATAGATTATCGATCACTAAACGAAGTGATCATAAAGAACAAGTATCCCTTACCCAGAATCAATGATCTTTTTGATCATCTAGAAGGAGCTGGTGTGTTCTCAAAAATTGATCTCCGATCAGGTTACTTTCAGCTAAAGATTATAGAACAAGATATACCTAAGACTGCTTTTACCACTAGGTATGGATTGTATGAGTATACAGTAATGCCATTTGGACTAACAAATTACCAGCTTATTTCATGAACATGATGAACAAGGTGTTCATGGAGTTTCTTGACAAGTTTTTTGTGGTATTCATCGATGACATATTGATTTATTCCAAGAGCAATGAAGAGCATGAAGAACATTTGCGTTTGATTCTTGAAAAACTCAGGGAGCACAAGTTGTATGCCAAGTTCAGTAAATGTGAGTTTTTGTTGAATGAAGTTGGATTTCTTGGACATATTGTGTATGGAGATGGTATAGCTGTTGATCCCGCAAAGGTGTCAGCTGTAACTGAGTGGGAATCTCCCAAATCAGTTAAAGAAGTTTGTAGTTTCCTAGGCTTGGCAGGATACTATAGAAGGTTCATCGAGAATTTATCGAAAGTTGCTAAGCCGATGACGAAGTTTCTTATGGAAGAGAATAAGTTTGATCGGACTGAAGGGTGTGAGAACAGTTTTCAAGAGTAGAAGAAAAGACTAGTGTCCGCACCAGTTTTATGTCTACCCGATCTAGAGAAAGACTTCCAAGTCTATTGTGATGCATCTCACCAAGGATTGGGTGGAGTATTGATGCAAGAAGGGAAAGTTGTGGCTTATGCCTCGAGACAACTCAAGACTCATTAAGTAAACTATCATACACATGACTTAGAGTTGGCCTATGTTGTCCATGCACTCAAAACATGGTGACACTATCTTTTGGGAAAGCGGTGTCAAGTGTTCACAGATCACAAGAGCTTGAAATATATTTTCATCCAGAAAGAGCTCAATATGAGACAAAAAAGGTGGCTAGAACTTATTAAGGATTATGACTTAATTTTGCAATACCATCCCGGTAAGGCGAATGTCATAGCTGATGCATTAAGCCGAAAGATTTATGTGAATGGCCTCACCAAAGGAGAATTGCTAGAAGATTTGTGTGCTCAATTTAAAGAGTTAAGATTGGAGATAGTCCCTAAAGGATATCTCATGTCTTTGGAAGTTCAACCAACACTGTTGGATAAGATCAAAGAAGCCCAAAAGTTGGACAAGGAACTAGAGGAGATTAAGAGTAAAATTGGTAAAGGAAAGGCGAAAGGATTCCATGAAGATGAACAAGGAACCTTATGATATGGAAAGCGTATTTGCATTCCACAAGATCCGGAGCTTCGTAAATTGATTTTGCAAGAAGCACACAATTCACCATATTCTATTCATACGGGTAACACCAAAATGTACATGGATGTGAAAGAAAGATTTTGGTGGAACAATCTCAAGAAAGATATCACGGAACATATTTCCTTGTGCGATGTGTGTAGTCGAGTGAAGGCGGAACATCATAAACCGGCAGGGTTATTGCAACCACTACCAATACCTGATTGGAATTGGGATAAGATTGGTAAGGATTTTATCACAGGATTGCCAAGGACTAGGTCCGGATACGATTCTATAGGGGTTGTTGTGGATATCTTAACAAAAGTGGCTCATTTCATACCCATTAAGACCACCTATACAAGTGCTAAATTGTCCAAGATCTATATGAAAAGGATTCTGTGTCTAAATGGAGTACCTAAGAGTATTGTGTCAGATAGAGGAACTCAGTTCACTTCGCATTTTTGGAAACAACTGCATGAGACATTGGGAACTAGACTAGAATTCAGCACAACATTACATCCTCAGACTGATGGACAGACATAAAGGACCAATCAGATTTTAGAAGATATGTTGAGAGCTTGTGCGCTAGACTATGGATCTAGTTGGGATGAAAGTCTGCCATACGCAAAATTTTCTTAAAATAACAGCTATCAATCGAGCATAGAGATGGATTCGTTTGAATTCCTTTATGGAAGGAAGTGTACTACACCGTTATTATGGAATGGAGTAGGAGAAAGAAACTTATTTGGACTTGATCTGATCAAGGAAGCCGAAGAGAAGGTCAGAATGGTAAAGGACAGGTTGAAGATAGCCCAATCCCGACAAAAGAGTTATGCAGATCCAAAACGTAGAGAGGTCACCTATGAGGTAGGTGATAGAGCTTATCTTAAAGTCTCACCACTTCATGGTGTGAAGAGATTTGGAGTCAAAGGGAAATTGGCAACCCGTCATGTAGGACCATTCAAGATTTTTAGCCGTAAAGGAGAAGTGGCCTATGCGTTAGAACTACCAGAATCTCTGTCAGCAGTTCACAATGTGTTTCATGTAAGCCAGTTGAAAAATATGGAAGAAAGTTCGTTCAAGGACACTATACCACTAGAAGAAGTTCATCTAGAGATTGATCTCATCTATGAATAGAAACCTATCAAGATTCTTGAGATAACAGAAAGAGTTACTCGTACTAAGACCATTAAGTTCTACAAAGTACAGTGGAATCATCATACCGAGGAAGAAGCAACTTGGGAAAGAGAAGATGAGCTTCGGAAAGATCACCCTCACCTATTTGCTAGCCAATCCGAATCTCGAGGGTGATATTCATCTTAAGGGGGTTAGATTTGTAAAATCCCAAATTTCATCAAATCCAAAACATCATGATTGCTTTCATATTATCATGGCATGTTTACTTTGCATAAAAAAATTCAAAGTTAAAAACCTATCAAAACCCTTTAGGACCACCCCACAAAAATGTGGTGAAAATTTGAAGTGATTTGGAATTGATTTGCTTATTCAAATCTCATTTGAAAAATCAAAATGAAAAAAGAAAAAGCTTTGGAGAGAAAAAAATAGAAACAAACCTGCCAACAGACGCAGCCCATTAGTAGCCCAGCAAGCCCACCCGGGAAAACCCCCTCTTTCCTCTGTTTCTCACGCGCGTGCGTCGCACCCACTCACTGACAGGTGGCCCCGTGCTCCACGTCACCCCATCGGCTTCAATCACGCGCTGGAGACCCGCGCTGCTGCCGTTTCTCCCCATTCAAATCCGAATCAAGCGCGCTTGATTGCCATTGATTTGCCGAGTAATTCTCTCCCCCGCTCTGGCTACTTAACCCCCTCCCCCTCCGCTCCATTTCCCCCCACCCAGCACCACCAGAGCGCCGCCAGGCTACATTAATTTTGCTTCGCACCACCGCAGTACCGACAAGCTCTGACGATCTATCGCGGTAAGCCCCGACCATCCCCCTACCTCTGGTTCAAACAATCGTGTACTCGTTTTCCTTGCGCACCTTCTAATGCATGCCGTTTGTCCTATTGTGCCCCAGAGCGTCGCCCCCGTCGACGACCATGAGCACCTGACGTGCGGCCAAACTCCGACAAGCGATTCTACCCGTGTTCATGCGCCCAGCCCCGTACGCGACCACCTTGAGCACCACCTCGATGTTGCGACCCCGGTAAGCCCCAGTCCCCCTTCCTTGTCCTCTAGCCTCACCGGAGCATCGCCGTCTGTCCCGCCGCCGCCGCGGTGGCCATTTGCGCCGCTCGCGTTTGGTCAGAGCATTAGGATCCGCTGGATCTAGATTAGAACTAAACGCGGAGGGGTATGCTTAGATCTGAGCCGTAGGATTTAGTTTAGATCTGACGGTATGAGAACGTGATCTGCGTGAACCGGTACGCGCCAATTAGAATTTGTCGTGTGTCCAGTGTTTATATTTAAATCCATATTTTGTCTATTAGATGAATTAACTTGTAAAATTCATAACTTTTTTTTTGTAAATCCAAAAAATTACAAATAAGATGTTGATGGATTCAGAAAAATGAGACATTTGCATCTATGGCATTGCTTTGCTCATTTGCTTCTGTAAAATTAGGATTTTATTCAAATACATTTGTAGGCCTATTTTGACTATATAAATTATTTAGAATATTATTTTTAGGTGGTTTTTGTGTGATTTAGACTTTAGATTATATGCTTTGTCTTAAGTACAGTAGAGTTTGATTTTAAAAGTGTGGAAAATCATCCCTTTGCATTTTGCATGCATTCATACTATTTTTGGTGTGTATATTGATTTTTGATTATTTTGTTGTATGAATTGTGGTGTAGATTTTGTGGATTGTGGAGAGTGTCATTGTGAGGATTGTACCTATTCCCCTAGCTACCAAGGCAAGTGATACTTCATCTTTTGTTCTAATATTTTTCCTATTGCATTAGTATTATTTTGAGTAGGATTTGCATGGTAATTTTTCAAAGTATATGCTATGCTATGGTAGATTCTATAGTTGATATATTGGTTATATTTTCTCTATGTTAGTAGACATGATATGCTAGTATCCTTAGCCTAGCTATTAGAATTCACGGGTGGAAAATTCATGTTATGATATTATGGAAAGATTATGCCTATATGTTTTTGACTAAGAAAACAACTTGTTAATGAAAAACACCTGGGTGGAATGTGACTAGTATGGTTTGTGTTGAGTGGTTACACAGGGCCCATGTATATGGTTTACCCTGTGTATCACACTTGTGGATGGCCACCCAGGAACAAAGAGATTTTAGATGTTTAGTGTTGAGAAGCTTCTAGTGCAACCACATGGAATATGGGCTCTGCCTTGACCAACTAGGTTGCAAGAACTCAGCCGGATGGAAAGTTGGTAGTAGGGTTGACAGGATGGAACGCGTCCATGGTGGTCTGAGGGATTGCTTCTAAAAGATCTCGTCTCGATGCTTGTCGAGTCTTGTGGGGACACTGCACCACCTCTCGAGAGGGTAAAACCTAAGTACTTAGTTGTGTCCCTGGCAATGGACAATTTTGAGCATCAAAGACATTGAAATGATCAAGAATCTCTTCATCCCAATTTATCTAAGTTAAACTTTGTGGGTGAACAAGGGTAGAGGTACACCAATGTCTATTGGTGGATCCTTAGTGTTTTGTAAAGAAAAACTTAGTATTTTTAACTAGTAGGACAAAACTACTGCAGGTTCCCATCTGTTAAATAGATACATACAGAGAGCATCTTAATACAATCAATATCCAAGTAGACTAATGAAGTGACAATTAAAATAGATATAGAGACCAATGAAGTGAGAATTAAATCTCTATTGTTAGAAGTGATAATTGTAGATTTTGAGATTTATACAAGGGGAAAAGAGTTGGGACAGATGCAGGCCACCTAGGGGAGGCTCTTCGAGGGCGCCGTTAGGTCTTTGTAGCTCGGTAACCCTAAACCTTAAAATCGATAAGAAAATTGGAATAATCCATGGAAAAATTCCTAAGTCGAAGTTGTTGATTTAGGGTTTTGGGGGTTTGGTTTTCACGCATACCTACCTGGACGACGAAGGGGTCCTCGGAGACAAGGGAGAGCGTCTGCACCGCAAGCGCCCGAAGGCGGCGGTGGTGGACAGGCAGGGGACCGGAGGCGACGGTGGTGGAGAGGCAAGGGACCAAAGGAGGCGGTGGTGGCCAGGCAGGGGACTGGAGGCAGTAGTGGTGGAGAGGCAGGGGACCGGCAGGGGAGGTGGTGGAGAGGAAGGGGACCGGCGGCGGTGGTGGACAATGTTTTGGGCCGGTAGGGAAGAAAAAATGTGGCACATATCTAAAATATTTGTCCAAATATTTTCAGATATTTGCCGCCAAGTACTAGCCTTAGATAGATGCAAGTGGAAAACATCTCTAAGTAGATCCATTCTCCGAATATGTCATATTTTGCTGCCAAGAAACTTCCCTAGCTAAGATGACTAGTAGTTTGAAACAAACATATTTGGAACACCGGATATATTCGGAACTCCAGCATTTGATTATTTTAAAATTTGTGAATTATTCATAATTTAAAAGCAAAGAAATGTGTGTATGCATGCTTGCTAGATTGAAATTAAGTCCCCTGAGACTAAATGAGGTTCATAAATTAAAGAAAAAAATTGGCGTAGTACAAACCTTGGATCTTATATCCTGAAAGCATGATGAATCCTAGTGTTCATGCGCTTGGGGCCAGAGGAATAAGGTGCAAGTGTTTTGAATTTGACTAATTCAAATGTCTAATCACGAAGTGCGATCATTTGGTTTCTTAATTATGAATTTTTCACCAATATAACCATTTTTCATGTATTATTTGAAGGAAGTCTAGTTGAGTGAATATTTAGAAATCTGAATATTTTAGAACTCTCTATTTTGCTCATCCTAAATTTAGAGAATAATTTATAATTTAAAGGCAAACGAAGGTGTTTACACATGCTTGCTAGAGTGAAATTGAGTCCTACGAGTAAATGAGGTTCATACTTTGAATAAAGTATATGGTGTTGTACCTTGGTTAACCTGAAAAATTGATTACTAAGGTAGGTTATATTGTTGTTCCATACTAACCTAAATATTGTGCCTTGGGTAACCTAAAAGGTATATGACCGACTCGTATAGTGTGTTCATGCGCTTGCTGAAGAGCAATAAGATACAAGTGTTTTGGATTTCAACATGAGCAAATTGATGGAACTCCATATAAAGGTTATGCTTCCATCCTTATTAACTCAACCACCAGAGACTACGAATATAGATTAGTGTGGCATCATGATCAGTAATATAATTCAACACGATAAAATTGCAGGAACTCCATATAAAGGTTACGCTTCCATCCTTATTAATTCAACCACTAGAGACTATGGATATAGATTAGTGCGGCAGCATAATTAGTAATATAATTGAACACAAGAAAATTGAAGTAACTCCATATAAATGAGTAGATTAATTAATAAATGAGGTACTTATAATTGTTCAACCACTAGAGACTACGGATGTTGATATTGTCTTACATGCAACCAAAAATAATATTTAACTTAAACAAAATATAAGTAGGGGCAGCAGCAGGAGAAAGGACATGGATCCGCCTTAGCAGGAGCATCAGACTACTCGATGGGAAACTATCTAGTCATGATATATTACCAGAGGAATTTGTTGTAGGCTGCGTGCTACGCCAAGGTCTTCGGCTGGTGCGTTCGGCCTTGGCCTTTAGCAATCTCCACCGCGTGTTGGATCATGCTGTGGATGTCCATGTTGATGGCTCTGCAACAGAATGGGCAAAACAAATCCCCCTTACGGTGGAAAGGAATTATCCCCCACCGTAAGCTCCTCAGCACATCACGGCTGTTATTATCCCTAGAGTGCTTGCTAGAGTTCATTTCATGAGAATCGTCTTGCTGATTTTGAAGAACATAACTTAGAACTCATAGATATGATTGAATTATATTACAACTCAAGAATTGACAACATATATGTAAGATAATATTAAATTTATATCAAAGAGAATGTATCTCAGCAATAGTTTGATCAGTTCATATATCATTCATGTATCCAAAAAAATGACAATTAATTGGATGAGAGTTATATATAGAACAAAGTCTGGGGCCTCATAAGTTTCTTCAGGGCTGGCGTGAGCGAACCAAGTACCAATTTCATAACCTATATATTATTCTTGTACATTTCCCTGGTCCGCTAACTAATTCCTGAAAAAATATGACACCAATTAATATGTCTGCCTCTTTTGGGGAAAATTTGAATCATTGGACATAATAATAAATTGAAATTTAATCTTTCTTATACACTATGAATGCATGTGAACTCTTTTTTGGAAAATTTCAATCATCGGCATCACTGCAGAATCGAAATATAATTATCATATGAATGTATAATAAATCTAGGGCCTAATAAGTTTTTTAGAGATGGAGTTAGCGAACCAAGTACCAATTGCACAACTTATATTGTTGTTGTACATTATTGCCTCGGTTTCACTAACACATCCCTAAACAAATATGACACCATCGATCATATGTGTCTGCCCTTGCACTCCTTTGGGGTAAAATTGAATCCTTGGCCTTGATGACTCCTAGGTGGTGCCAGAGAACTTGGTGCTTTGATGTGGGGTCTTGTTGGGAACCCCAAGAGCAAGGTGTGAAGAGCACAACAACAAATCTTCCCTCAGTTGAGACCGAGGTTATCAAACCAGTAGGAGGAAGGACACGTCACACAAGAGTTGCAAGGAACGCGGAGACCTGCACAACACAAACTCAAGACTTTGCGCCCAAACGAATCAGTGAGGTTGTCAAGCTCACCAGTTTGCTGTAACAAAGGATTAAACATATGGTGTGGAAGGTAATGGTTTGCATCAAGTAAACAAGTAAAAGTGGAAGATGTATCAATGATAAAGGTTGGACCAGGGTCCATAGTTCACTAGAGGTGCTCTCCTTAGATAAACAACATGGCATGAAGGGTAACCAAATTACAGCGGGGCAATTGACAGGAACTGAGCAAGGCATAACAATGCAATTACTAGCCAGATAGATCCTATGAGGTTGATTGGGCAATACAACAATATACATAGACCGCCATCCAGCTGCATCTATGACTAGAAGTCCACCTTCAGGTTATCATTCGAACCCCCTCCAGTATTAAGTTGCAACCAACAGACAACTACTTTAAGCAAAGTGTGTAAGGTAAACAGTCCACATGTTCCATGAACAAGAGACCGTTTTTTTCTCCCTAGTAGCAACAACACATCTACAACCGAAGATATTTTTGTCACTTCCCTTGGAAACTAGAGGCATGAACACACTATCGAGCAAAAATACCCCCTCTTGGAGTCACTAGCAACTACTTGGCCAAGATAACCACTAGCAATGGAGAGCTTGCAAGATCACAAACAACATAGACATGATAGAATCATAAAGACAAAACCATTAATCAAACCAACATAATAATCTCAATATCCATCGGATCCGCGCAAACACAACATGCATGATTACAAATAGATTAGATCTTGATCATGAATGGAGCTCACAAGATCTATACATGAAAGCACAAAGGAGGAGATACAACCATCTAGCTACTACATGGACCCATAGTCCAAGGTGGAACTACTCACGCATCATACCTAATAGAAGGCCTCCAGGATGATCTCCCCTCCGGCAGGGTGCTGGGAAGAACTTCAGATCCCCCGATCTAGGGACGATGGTGGCAGCGTCTACAGACGGTTTCGTGGATTTTTGATCGGGTACTCAGGTTTTATGCATCGGGGGTTTCTTATAGGCGAAGGGGCGAGACCGGGAGGCGGCCAGGGCCACCAAACCCTAGCCAGGCGCGGGCCCACCTGCCCCCGCGCCTGGGGTGGGTCTGGCCCCCCTGGCCGGCCCCTCCGGCTCTCCTCTGGACTTCTTGTTCCCCACGGAAAGTAATTGACTTTGGCATTTGTCCTGTCCAATTCCGAGAGTATTTCTTTACTAACTATTATGAAACCAAAAACAGCAGAAAACAGGCATCTGGCACTGTTCCAACTTGTTAATAGGTTAGTACCAGAAAACATGTAAAAAACACCTCAAAGTGTAGACAAGAAAAGAAAAGTAGATACAAAACAAGCATGGAGCATCAAAAATTATAGATACGTTTCCAACGTATCAGTCCTCATTAAGAAATAGAAATGTAATGTACACTATGTAGCATATATATGCATATTGTGTATCGAAATCAACACTCCAGTAACATATTTTCTAAAGAAATGTAAATTTACTAGATGGCAGATGAGCAGATCTAATCAAATCTCCAAACCAATCGACCATTTGAACCATATATATTCCCTACATCAAGAAGGCGTGCAGCAGAGCAAAAGAATCTATAGAGGACTAAGAAAATCCTACGTATGAATAGTGAAATCTATGTCTGTGATGACTAGAGAAGCTAGCAAAGTAGTACCTTGGATGTCTCATCATAGAGCTCCTTCTCGAACTCATAGCTCTCCTCAATTTGTTCGAAAATTTGTTCGGGGAGGATGGGGTCGTTAATGATGAGCACCGGGTTGCCTCCGTCTGGCGCATGCCCCTTAACTAGATCAACCGCTGGCACCACAACGTTGTCGGCCACCTGCTGCTCGATGGCGACGGCGACTGGCTGGACAACCCGAAGCATCGATGGTGCGGCGATGAGCGGCGTGCGTGCCTGGAGAAGCCGCCTCCGCCTGCTCGGCGAAGACCAAACCATCTACTGATGTGTATCCAACTGGCTTTACATCCGACTCATCTCCATGCGTACGCTTCATGGTGCAACTAAGAGGAGGGCGGTGGTGCAAGTGAAGGAGCTTCGGCGTGTGCGGAAGGTGCAAATTGGGGTTTTGTGTCTAGACAGATTGGGGGAAAATGACAAGAGCTCGTGGAAGAAGAAGGCCTAGGGGGTTTATATACGAGTGGACACGTGTGTGTGTGGACGCATGTGGGTGGGGACTAGTTCATGATCTCCACTTTCTAATTGCATTAACAACACGTACACGCTACCTCGAGAACATGCACGACACAAGTTTTTGAGGCGGGCGACATAACGGCCGCCTTATTAGACCTCTAGAGGCGATTAATATTTCTGACCGGCTGCGGTTGAGTGATCTAGGTAGATGGACAATAATTGTCATTGTCTCAGGTTCCATTTAGAGGCGTTTTGTTTTAACAAGCGGCTGAGGGGGATAGTCATACTATAGACGGTGCAGATTAACAACCGTCTGAGGTTAAATTTAGAGGTGGTCAAACAATTTTGACCGCCTGAGGGTGATGAACACAGCCGGTGGATTGTATTTTTGTGGTAAACCGGCTCTAGACACATTCTCTAACTAATGACTTTGTACTAGTGCTCAACTCATATCTAAATCGTGTTCTATAACTCGAGTTAGTAGGGGTTTGCGATGGCTGCAGCTATAGGGGTGCCTAAGTTACTGGGTGGTGTATCGATCCTCAAAGAACATTTGACTTGGGTCATTCAAGCTAGAACATTCATACAAAGTGGACAAAATGATTGTGTTGCAACATTTTCCCAATCAGAGAGGCACAATCAGCACACATCAAGCAACACACTATGAATGTAGGAAAGCAAACATGACCAACTATAGAGACCAAGGAGTTAACTACTCGAGATATAGGGGAATCATATCCTAGGATTATTAATCCTAGATGTTAAGTTAGTAGGGTCTACGTCACACTTGAAGATGAGCTGTCGTCGTGTCGATGGAAGCTACTCGGTAGGGTAGCACTTGGTTCTTCTTGTCACGAGGATTCCGTTGGTAGGGCGATCTTATAGTTTCCTTGTGTTTGCTGATTGTTGCTTCTCTTCATCTCGTTATCATCATCCTCACATGTTTTATAAGTCCTTATTGTTTGGAATCAGTGGGTTTGATAGTGCACGAATATAGACGAAACCATTTTAGAAATAGTTTAAACTAGAAGGAGATAAGAAGTAGAATTCTTCGAGAAGTTTTGAGAAAGTAGTTTCCAAAAACCGGTGTTTCTAAAATATTTTTACTGTCTAAAGACCATGCTAGCTAAGGTTCTTCTATAGTCAGGATGGATCTAATACCAAGTATGTGGACCCTCGGATTTATCCTCCGAGAATCCCTATTATGCATATCACCATGATCCCATGATCAGTCTGTCGTGGCACATAACCGACAACTATCAAAGTAAACATCCATTACTTAAGAAGATACAAGTCATACCTCAATGCCATTATGGTTACATTGATTATCATGAGTAGAACTTTAGCACAGCGTCGAGCTCGAGTCATTCCTTAACCTACAGGCAACTGACTAGGAGAACGTTTGAGCTCACATAGTCATCGACATCAACTTCTTCTTCGGAACTTCTCGATTTTGACCAAGTTAATATCCAGGGATAAAGCCAGTGAGTAGTTTGAATGTACTCACAAACCACCTTAAGATAATAAAGATAAAGGATATGCAATATTTTTGTGGTAGTAGGAGGGCTCCGTGAGGGGTTCTTTTCTAAAATAGTTTCTCTTGTAGATATAGTATCTCTATAACTTTGTTGAAAAATGTTCGTAAAACATTTTTAAATCCTTTGAAAGGTTTGGAAACTATTAGGATTGGTTCATTCTATTTTAACTCCTCGTTCCTTACTCCATCCGGTTTTTCATATTCCTTGATCCTTCAAGATCACATCACTTCCTCTATGGTACTACAGACCACCCTTTCTAGAGAACTCCTTTGCCAAAAAACCTTTTTCGAAATCAAAACCAACACCACTCTACAACAACCTTCCCAACCATCCATGACCGTGGACATGGATATTCCAATAGATTTACACTCTGTAGAGGTGGTACACTTTACCCACACCATTCGCGTACCCTGCCCTAAACCCATACAAAACATGCGTCGAGTAACTGGTCAAAACCGTCAGGATGCCCACTCTAGCATAGGACCTACCCTATGAGTTGTTCCTCTTAACACCAGGACATCGGGTACCACGGACCAACCGAAGCGCCCCCACTACTTCAGGAGTGATGTACTTTCAATGAGAGCTCATACAATTGTCCGGCCGCCTACAAGGACGGTTCGCATCTCCTCTAGGTTACTGTGCAACAAATGTCCATTTCTTTAAAGGAGACCCGACATTCGAGAGAGGTGATCCCTTATAAGTAGTTGTGAGGAATCCCATACCAGAGTAGACAAACTTCAAGTCAATCCCTGTCCCATTCCAGGGTAATGTGGTTGCACGGGTTAATTGTTCTAGCAAACTGTAAAGAAACGGGTGCATTTTCATAAGCATTTTCCTCCATCTCCACTTTAGCATCATTTGTAAAAACAAAACCTTTTTGTTGCTCAAACTTCTCTTGGGAGGGCGAACCTCACCAAGGTTTTACCAAAAATCATTTTGTAAACTTTTTGGGGTCTTCCCATCTTAGGTTTTGCTTTGGCTAAAATGGGGTCTCCATAGGGGGGTGGTACTATACACCACTTAAAATGATAAGGAAAAGTAGATGTCATAAAGGGGGTTGTACCTAGTGGAACTAATGGGTAATGATATATAGAATCCAAGCCTTCACCCAATATAAAACATTGTATAGTAAAACAATGCAGGTTGTATAAATCTGTAGATAAAACATGGATAAGTAAAATAGTAGGACAGGGCTTATGACCAAGAAGGTGGCTTGCATGTGTTCAGCAATATGGCAATATTTCCTTGTACTTCTTCTTATAAAAACATAGTTCCCAATATAATAAGATGATCCCTTCTTCTCGTCGTCGAGGAAATCGCAACTATCATCGTCACGAGGCATACATGTAAACAAACAGAACACCACAATTGACCCCATGCATACAAACACCATTACATTACAGCAATCAAGTAAACAAGAAAAAAAATACGAGTAGGTTATGAGGATTGGGTTTTGGAAACATTGGACATACTTAAATTGCATTTGTGGCCTTTAAGATTTAGATGCCAAATACTACCTAACTAAGGGTTTTAATACAAAGGACAAGTTCTATATGATACCAATATAAAAAAATTATATCATCAGACATATATTGAATTAACAAAGCCAACAAAAGTTGTTTCACTTTTTTATCAATTTTCTTTAATTAGTTATGGTTTTTCTAGCGAAATAAACCCTAGTTTTAGAGAATAAATTACTAGAAATTATCTGTAGCTCAAATAAAATTTTCCTCCAAGTTTATTGTAGATATTTAAGTTTATGATGTTTTAGAGTTAGATTCTCTTCAATATAAATAACAAAATGCCCTTGGGAATATCCCAAAGTTAGTTTTGTATTCAATTTGTCTTTTTAACCAGATTTATTTTACAGGTCCAAATGACATGAGACCAAGTACATTGGAGAGGTATTACAAATACCTTCTAGTATAAATTTGAATCACTATATTTCGAGTTGTAGAACTTATGGAGTGATTTATCTAGTAAAAACAACACATATAGAAGGTTTTAATTCACTAAAAATCCTCAAAAGCTCAATAAATCTTGTTCTTCTTTGTTTTTGTAGGTCTTGTATTACCACTTCACTGGGAGTTGTAATCAACTCAAAAAATGTTACAGTTTGGCCTAGGGAAATTGTTGAAGTCATAATAGAAGTACTTTTGTTATTTTCACTACTGGAGATCAATAGGTCTTTTTAGTATGGGGCCAAGGATATAAGCAAGGTATTAGAGATACCTTTCCAGATAAATTGATTTCACAAAAAATGGAGATATAGATATTTATATATGATTTATTGATTGAAGTAGACATATTTTAGTAGGTGAATTTTCAGAAAATATGTGTTTACTATTTTTCCTACATTTTGGTTCTGCATGTTCGACAAAACATTTAGGGCTGTATGAAAAATTGTATCTGGGTTTTTTATGTTATTATAATTTTGATTTGAACTTAAACCAATAGGGGAAGTTCAGATCTGAAAATAAAAATCGAAAAGAAAAAGGGGAAGAAAGCGGACGGGCCGAATCAACACACATGCTGGCTAGGCTTGTTTCTCCTCCTAGCTTGCTGTCTCCACTGGGGTGGCAGGGTTAGCTTCAGCTGTTCACCATTGATGACAATGCCAAGCTTACAGTGGTGCTAGTGTTTAGTTTAGCTTGCTAGATGATCTACTAAGATGGTTGTGATCTAAAGAGGGAACAAGTTAGGCTCAAATCACTACTCACTATAGTGTTTAGATTTTGTTTGATTTGTGTCTGCAACCTGTTTGATGAAATGGCCGCAAGAACTCAAGTTTTGAATTTTGAAAAGAGTTTTGGTGGGTGTGCTAGGTTGGTGCTGGTGAGTCTGCAGATGCTTGGGTTTTGAAAGTTGAGCTTGTTTGAGTGGTTTTTGAAAAAGTGGGATCTTCCCATATGATATAGATTCAATTTTGAATTGCCATTTAAACTATGCATTTGAAAGTTTCTGGATGATCACAAAGTGGGCTTTGATACTTTGTTATGAGTACATTCAAGGGGTGCAAAGATCCAGAAAAGTTTCTGTTAGGTTTTGAAAGTTTGAGACAACCAAAGTAGGCATGGGAGTTAAATTGGTCAAAATGACCATTCCCTTAATATATTTGTTTTGATTTACTTGTCTTTATGAAAAGTGTGGGAAATGTTTTAGATGATGTTTATTTCACCTAAGAAACATTTTACAAGCAATGAAACAAACAAACAAGGTGGTTCAAAAGAATTTCAAAATCCATGCATACACATATGCATGCCTTTATAATTTTATTTAGCAAAGTTTTTCTTAACTCTAAATTTTGATGATTAGTGTTTGATGATCCAAGCTTAGTATTTTTGGGATGTCACAAACCTTCCCCCCTTAAACAAAATCTCGTCCCGAGATTTGAAAAAGGATGAAGAGATTACCTAGGATTTGAAGAGATCGGGAAACTCCGTCCTGATGTGATCTTCGCGCTCCCAGGTAGCTTCCTCTTCTGTGTGGTTGCTCCACTGAATCTTGAGAAACTTGATGCTTTGGGTTTGGGTAGTTCGAAAAGCTTCTTCCAAAATGTGGTGGGTACTTCGGGGTAGGTCGGGTCATCGTTGATCTCTATAGTCCGGTGGCCGATAATTTTGAACACTTCCGTCTTCTCCGGAACTTCGAGACACTTGCGAAGTAACGAGATATGGAACACGTTGTGGACGGCTGACATTTCTTCAGGTAGTTCCAATTGATATGACACTTCTCCTCGACGGTTTAGAATCTTGAAAGGTCCGATATATCTGGGGGCTAAATTTCCTTTGAGTTGGAAACGCTGCATTCCCTTCAATGGCGACACTTTCAGATAAACAAAATCTCCTATGTTGAAGGCAAGGTCTCGACGTCTCTTGTCGGCGTAACTCTTCTGTCTGGATTGGGCGGTCTTGAGGTGCTCACGAATCTTGTGAACCTTCTCTTCTGCTTCTCGCAGGATGTCGGGTATGAAAATCTGATTCTCTCCTACTTCCGACCAGTTCAAAGGGGTGCGACACTTTATCCCGTACATAAATTCAAATGGGGCCATTTGCAAACTGGCTTGATAACTGTTGTTGTACGAAAATTCTGCAAACGGCAGACAGTCTTCCCACTTCGATCCATATTCTAACACACATGCTCTCAGCATATCTTCAAGTATTTGATTTACTCGCTCCGTTTGTCCATCGGTCTGAGGGTGATACGCGGTACTGAAATCTAGGCGGGTTCCTAAACCTTCTTGAACTTTCTTCTAGAATCTCGAGGTAAACTGAGTTCCTTGATCCGATACAATGTTCTTGGGGACTCCATGCAAACTAACGATTCTAGCGATGTACAACTCCGCTAGCTTCGAACTCTGACAGGTGGTTTTGACGGGCAAGAAATGAGCGACTTTGGACAATCTGTCCACTTTGACCCAAATAGAGTCATTTCCCCTACTAGAAGTAGGCAGTCCAGTGATAAAGTCCATTCCTACAGAATCCCATTTTCATTCCGGAATCTGCAATGGTTGCAACAATCCAGCGGGTCTTTGATGTCCTGCCTTGAATCGCTGACATATATCACACTTGGCGATATATCTTCCGATTTCTCGCTTCATCTTATGCCACCAAAATTGCTCTTTCAAATCTTGATACATCTTAGTTCCTCCGGGATGGATAGAATAAAGAGTATCATGAGCCTCCTTCAAAATAACTTCTTTCAACTCAGAATCTGCTGGTACACAAAGGCGTCCTTTGTACCACAGAACTCCTTCTTCGTCTTCGGTGAATCCGGGTACTTTGCCTGTACCGATACGACGCTTGATTCTGTCGATACTAGCATTTCCTTTCTGCGCCTCTTTGATCTGGCTAATCAAAGTGGGCTGAAGTTCTATACTAGCCAAAAATCCTTCACTTACTAATTCCATTCGAAAATCTTCCATCTCTTTGTGCAAACTTGGTTGCTCCTTCAAAATCATGGAGTTCAAGCGGCACGGCAATCTGCTAAGGGCATCGGCTACCACATTGGCTTTACCAGGGTGATAGTGAATGTCCAGATCGTAATCCTTGATTAGCTCAATCCATCTCCTCTGTCTCATATTCAGCTCCTTCTGAGTGAATATATACTTCAGACTCTTGTGATTCGTATAAATCTCACAACGATTTCCCATTAGGTAATGCCTCCATGTTTTCAGGGCTAGAACTACGGCTGCGAGTTAGAGGTCATGGGTTGGGTAATTTTTCTCATGTTGTTTCAATTGTCGAGATAGATAGGATATAACTTTGCCTTCTTGCATTAGCACACATCCGAGACCGATCTTGGATGCGTCACAATACACATCGAAGGGCTTCGAGATATCTGGCATGATCAAGATTGGGGCTGAAATCAATCTCCTCTTGAGTTCTTGAAAACTCGCTTCACACTTGTCGGTCCATTCAAACTTCTTGTCCTTCTTCAGCAATTGGGTCATGGGTCTGGCGATACTCGAGAATCCTTCTACGAACTTGCGGTAATATCCCGCCAATCCGAGAAATGCACAAACTTGGGTTTGAGTGGTCGGGGCTTGCCAATCTTCTACATCTTTCACTTTGGCAGGGTCAACGGCAATTCCTCCGGCTGATACAATGTGAGTGTGGAATCCTACCTCCTGTAACCAGAATTCACATTTGCTAAACTTGGCATACAACTTATGCTCTCTAAGGGTTCCAAGAATGGTCCTTAGGTGTAGCTCATGTTCTTCTTCTGATTTGGAATAAATCAGAATGTCATCAATGAAAACAACGACAAACTTATCCAGGAAGTCCATAAAAATCTTATTCATGAGGTTCATGAAATAAGCGGGGGCATTGGTTAATCCAAAAGACATGAGTGTATACTCGTATAATCCATATCTGGTGGTAAAGGTAGTCTTTGGAATATCCTTTGCACGAATCTTGAGTTGATGATAACCAGTTCTAAGATCAATCTTAGAAAACACTTTGGCACCGGTCAACTGATCAAACAAATCTTCTATCTTGGGCAAGGGGTACTTGTTCTTGATGGTGACATCATTCAATTTTCGATAATCCGTACACAAACGGTTACCTCCATATTTCTTGTCCACAAACAAGACAGGCGATCTCCAAGGTGACGCACTTGGTTGAATCAATCCGATTTTCAGCATGGCATCCAGTTGCTTCTTCAGTTCTTCTAACTCCGATGGGTTCATACTATAGGGTCTCTAGGCTATGGGTCCTGTTCAGGGGATTAGTTCGATGATAAACTCGATATCCCTATCTGGGGGCATACCGGGCAAAACATCTGGGAATACGTCGGGGTATTCACAGACTATCCGGACTTGGTCAATGGTAGGTTGGGCTATACTCTTATTGCACATGAATTGACGAGGTAAGGTTTCAAATATATGCTCGACTGATATTCCGGCTGTACTGGTCATGGTGATGGCTTTCTTGGCACAGTCAATCAATCCTTTATGTTTGGACATCCAATCCATTCCTAGTACTACTTCCAAACCTTTAGTTCCCAGTACTATCAGATTAGCATAAAAATCTATGCCATGGATTCGGATAGGGACGGCTTTGCAAATTTGCCTAGCCTTGGTGGTTGATCCGGGAATTTGAACAATCATAACATGCTTTAGTTTGGTTGGTTGAATTTTACTAGTGCATGCAAATTCTTCGGTGACAAATGAATGCGATGCACCAGAATCAAACAACACCCTTGCAAGTACTGAATTAACAGAAAACATACCCAGCACGACGTCTGGCGCTTCCTGAGCTTCTTCAGCATGCATGAGAAAAAGACGGCCATTGCGGTTGAGTGAATTCCCTGGGGCAAACCTTCTTACGGACTGAACACGACGCTGCTGCTGAGCTGGGACATTGGTATTGGGTGCTGTAGCATTCTTCTTGTTGGGGCACTCGTTGGAATAGTGGCCTTTATTTCCACAGTCATAACAAGTTACTTGCGACTTGTCCTTAGCTACGACAGGCACAACATTGCTTCCAGTCCTCGGGGCAGTGTTGGTGTTGGTGGCAACATTGTTGGTGTTGAACTTTGGTGGGGCACGGGTGAAATTGCTAGAGTTGCCGGGGTTGTTGTGATTTCCTCCGGGGCTAGGGTTTCCACGGTTGGGATAGGTGGGACGTGTCATCGGGGGTCTGTTGGTTCTTGAGGCAAATCCTGGAGATGGGTTGGGGCGATACTTTGGGGTCTGATGGGTTCCTGGCTGATGCATCATACGATGCTTGCAGTTCTCATTGGCTTGGTTGATCTTTCCTTCCATCTGAATGGTAGAGGCGACAAGGGCTTCAATATCCGCAAAGGGGATATTGACTAACATTGTCTGCATCTCGTCATGCAGACCATTCAGGAACCTCTCCTCCTTCTTGGCTTCGGTGTCGATCTCATCCGGGGCATACCTAGATAATGACAAAAATTTGTCACGGTATTCCACTACAGTCATCCTTCCTTGCTTCAGCTCTCTGAACTCGTCTCTCATTCTCTTGATCAAACCCGGTAGCACATGGGTTCTGCTGAACTTGACCTTGAATATCTCCCAGGTCATCATCTGGCCTCCGGTCATTGCACGAACACTGTTCCACCATGCCCTGACATCTCCGGCTAGATAGTGGGTGGCGAACAGAGATTTCTCGTTAGCTTCCACTCCGGCGACTTCTAGGTTATTTTCCATGGTTTGCAGCCAATCATCGGCGTCTATGGGCTCTTCTGACTTAGTAAAAACAGGTGGGTTGGTATTCTGGAAATTCTTGAGCTTAGATCCATGGTTGTCCTGATTTCCGTGGCCTTGGTTATTGTGGGCCATTTGGGCTATCTGTTGCAGAGTGGCTAGGTTGGCTTGACGTTCCGCTCTTTCATCTTCACGGTCAGAAGTCAACATTTGCAGGATCTGCAACATCGGGTCCTGGGATGAACCACTTCCTTCGCGTGGCATCTGAAGATTGAGATAGATCATGAGATAAGAGGGAAATTTCTAAGGTTTTGGGACTTTGAAAAGTTTTTAAAGTTTGACACAGATTTTTCCAGCAACTTTCTCTTCATTCATTCATTCACACGATACAACACACACCATAGCAAGGAAAAACAGATGGTTTTAAGAACCATTCTGGAATCTACGATACAGTGGGACCGAATACTACTCACTATGCTAGTGCTCAAGTGCTACTATTCCTCGGAATCTGTGGCTTCATCATCTTCATCATCATCGATGAAGGCCAAATCATCTTCATCGGTGAAGAAGTCCATGGCCTGATCCTCCATAAAATCATCATCATCGCTGAGATAGGAGTAGGGGTCTCCACGAAGATCTTCTCCGGCATTCTCCCTTTCCTCCAACTGCATGTATCTCTCGTGGATGGTCTCTTCCAAAGATGAGATGCGGTGGCGGAGACGGGCAATAATGCGCTCCTTCTTGTCGAGCTGACGGCGGCGATACTTGCGATCCTTTGCTTGCATGGCGATGGTCTGGTCCTTCGTCTTGATGATGGCAGACTTGTGGTTGCAGTAGTCATGGCAGTTGTCCAACTCCTGCTGATGATCGTACATCATGAAGCTAAGGTGGTCCAATATACTTTAGTTCGGGGTGGTATGGGGCATCCAGTGGTTGTCCATTTGCATCACGCCTTGGGAAAAACTCAAAGCGAGTACCCTTGATCTGATTGATGCTCTGCCCACACAGACGGGAAAGAGCTTCCTGCATGGCCCTGGCAAGTCCATCGAGCCAGTTGTTCTCTCTTAAGGTAAACTGAATTCCTTCCATAGTGGGAGGTTCGATCTTTCCTCTGAGACTTGCAACAATTAGCCACTGCAGATCTTATCCTCCTTGATCATTGAGCTGAGCTCCGAAGAACTTGGGGTGCGGGCGCTCCAGAAGTTCCGAAAGCTGGTCCAAATCCCTCTCAAAGATAAGGTCTCCTCCATTCCCCAACTGATAAAACTTGCTGTACTTCATGTCCATCTATAAGAATAGAGGATGAGTAGGTTAGCAGAGTGATCAAGTGTGTCAAATTTTATGTATTTTGCAAGAGTTTTTGAGGAACATGAATTTTCATGAAAGAATCAAAGAGATAAGAATGAGAATAAGTTTTTGTAAATATTTGTTTTCTTTGGTTTTGAAACTAAGTTTTTGGTTCAAACGTCCAGTCTAACTAGGGTCTCCTATGGTCAGGATGGCTCTGATACCAACTTGTCAACACCCGGATTTTTAATCCCAGATGCCTGTTATGCCATACATCGCAATCCCAGGATTACCATTTTTGCGAGACATAACAGAATTGGATACCACAGTACATCATCCATTACAACCATACATAAGGTTTTACACAAATAAGGATCTCATGATCCAGTTCTTAATACAACATCAAGCAGCAGAATACGTAATAATAACGGTAGCATCGGCGAAGCTCCATCTTCGGGGTCACAGGCAATGCTGACGATGGGAGATGATCCTAGTTATCGTAACCTTCCTAGGGTCCATCTTCCAGGTACTCCTCTTCATAGTCTGGCCATGGGAATAGCCAGGGACAAAGCCATGAGTACTCTTTAAGTACTCACAAACTAGTACTAGCAGGTTAAGGGGTTTTTTGGATAATAGGACACTAGGCTCTAGGGTTGTTTTGCAAAATCCAGATTTATCTCTACTACTTTTTATGAAAGCACTAATGCTAGTTGAAGTTTTATAACACCTAAAGGGGAACTTGTATTTCATATCACAACCCTGTTGTGGTCAAGTCAAAGTCTCACTTCATTTCACAAGTCATTTTGAAAAGTCTGACGGGGAACAGTGTGGCCACTCAACTGTCCATAATCATGACGCGGCTATTCGAATAGTTTGACACTCTGCAGAGATTGTACACTTTCACCACAACATTCAATACATCCGTCAGGAACAAATCCTGAATTCACCATACTCAGTATGCGGATAATCAATCCTAACCTTTCAATTACACGCCCTAGTATAAGCACCTCTCCTGTGAGTTTGGCCTCCCAACCATGACCAACTGTCATCTTGGAGTGCAGCAGTGGACAATCTTCACAAGGTAGCCTCAGCTCAGACCTTGGCCGTGAGGAACTAGTACTAAGGTATATAAGTTTCAGTCAAGCCCTACCCAATCTTGGTGTATTGTGGTTTATGCGATAAAATTGGAATGGTATCGCATCCAGACAACCATCAGTTTTATAAAGGGCTAAGGCTCATGCCTCAACATTTTCATCACCAAAATCATTCGGTGTTCGGAAACACATGTCCAAACCATTTCAATAGAATGATCCATCATTCCAAGGTTTTCATAACCATTTTCCACCAAGTATTCCCATCTAAAGTTGATCAAGTTTTATGCTTAGCACTAGCATCTACAAGTGGGGGTGAGTACTTCTGAGGGGTGGTAAACTAGTGGAGTTTCAACTAAGCTCAATCTCATGCTTGGGATGACATCAAGATTATCTAGTTTAGGCCAAATTTTATGCTCTTTATGCAACCTTCACATATCTTTCTAGTATCTACCATTCACTTAGGTAAAATCTATGTAAGAGATTTGATAAATAAATAAAGTAAGAAGCTTGTAAGTAAAACTAGGATTGGTTTATCAAGTGGATATGATAACATATGCTTAAGGCATATAGTTGGCATGATAACAAGCAAGTATTTGCTTGCATAAATGCAAGTATAAGCTTGCTTAGGTATAGTATCCGCTTGCAAGGTTACTGGCTTGCTAAAGTAGAGTATCTGGCAAGTGTTAGCTTGCCTTGTGCAGAGCAGTGGTTGAAGTTCTCCTCGGCTTCTTCTTCGTAGAATCCTCCTTCCTCCTCGTATCCTTGGTCGGTACAAGCGTCTATAAATAAATACGATATACACAATCACCAAGCAATACTTAACTACTTGCAATCATCACACACAAGGATCCTATAGATGATCTAGCATCATCACTAACATTACAAGATTTGGGTTTGGTTTAATTCTTTTTATTTTTAGAAAAGTAATTTCTACTCATTGAGAAACTACTTAAGATTTAATATTCTCCAAACCAAACATGGGATCAGGTTGACACATGTCATCACCACATATTTTAGTTCATGGGAATGTGATTTAAAATGGTGTCACAATTTAATAAGGTTTTACCCTTTTATTTTAATTAATTAGAATGGCTAGAAATGCCTATGTAGTATTCTTTTATTACTTGAACAATATTTCTATAAGTAACCCTATATATTTTTATATATTCTGCAAGGTATGGTTAAATGTGATTTTTGAGAGTTGGAATCAACTCAAAAGCTATTATGGTTTAACTTTGAAAAATGTTTGAATGCAGAAAAGCTTCTGCCTTGTTATTTTTACCAAGGATGATCTACAGATCCAAATGACTTGAATCCAACGGGCTTGGATTCAGCATTCCTGAACCTTTCCAACAAAATTGGTTTCATTCAAATTGGTGCACTGAATCGACCTGGGTTGATTTTTGAAAATGGGTACAGAAGTGTGTTTGAATTAAAAAGAAAAAGGTTTAATTTGAATAACTGGGCTGCGCGGGAAAAATTACTGGGCCGGCCTGCTAAGCGCAGCGCTTCTGCGGGCTGTTTAAGTGGGTGTCCCCACTCGTCAGTGACACAGGGGGTGCAAAGCGGTATGGGGCACTGTGGGTCATTCGATCTGATTCTAATCCAACGGCTGGGAGTCATCGTCGACGTTGAGCAACGCCGGTGAGACAGAAACCTAGCGCGGCAGGTGGGGGTCGCTGGGGGATCACCGGGTCTGGCGATCGAGGCGGTGACGAAGTCGACGACGGCGAATCTCCTGGTACCGGTGGCTTCTCCTGGGGCGGCTCCAATCGCTGGCTCCCTTCTTCTCCAGAGGCGGCGGGCTCCGGTGAAATTCCGACGAGGTGGTGCTCGCCTTGCTCCGGGAACGGTGTGGCACGATCAGTGAGGAGAGGGGAGTAGAATTGTGGCATCCCGCAAAACCACTACTAGAAAATTGCGTTGAATTTGTGCATTGCATCGTCATCATCATGCATTGTTTGCATAAAACTATTTTCGCAAAGCCCGTTTTGTTTTCTAAAACGCCCCATCTACATTCAAACACGCAAACCCGGGTCCCCGGATTATTTTGTTTTGTCCGCTGTCGGATTGCAAAAGCGCTGGTTGAATAAATAATTTAATTATATTATTTCTGTGGGGGCAGTCGAACGGGCCGTTTGACCCGAACGACCACCCCCAGGTTTTTAAATCGGTCCACCTAACCCACCCTATTAATCCTACAGCTACCAACTAATCTACCCAGCCCTCCCCTCCACATCACCCCAACCAACCCCCTTCTGACACCTCACCTCCTCCCTCTCCCTCACCCACTCACACGCCGCCACGTCACCCCCGGAACAAACCCACACCCCCAGCCTCTCTCCCCTTTTCCTCTCTCTCTCACCCTCTCAGCTCACCCCACACGCGGCCGCTCCCCTAGCCACCTGCCTCCCCTGCCGCCGCCCCTGGGCCCCTCCCTGGCCCACGCGCGCCACCCGCCACGCACGCACGCACACACCCCACGCCTGGCCCCATCCCACACGCGTCCCACGCGGCTGCCCCGCTCCCTCCCTGGCCCGTCTCCCTCCCACGCTCCCTCCCCACCGCCCGACGCCCCCTCGTCCCCAACCTCCCTTCTCTCCTTCCCCGCCGCCTCGCTGCTAGCCCCACCTGCCCCGCCTGCTTCTTCTCCCTCCTCCTCCCTCCCCGCGGCCGGCAGCTCCTCCTCCGGCCGTCTCCGGCGCGCCCTCCGCCCTCGTCGCCGTCCACCCCGCCGCTCCTACCCCGACCCCGCCCGCTCAAGCTCCGCCAACCATCACCTCGCCGTCCTCTCCGCCCAACCCGCCACACCACGCAAGGCCTTAACCTGGCCCCGGCCTCGTCATCTCGCCCTCCGCTGGCAGCGCCGCGCCCGCCCGCCTGCCGCCCGCTCCGCCCGCTCCGCCCGGCCTCGTCGTCGCCGACCTGCTGCTGCCCTCGCAGCCGTCGTTGGCTCCACGCGCCTCCCCGACAAGCGAGCCGCCGTCGGCCGAGCTGCCGTCCAGCGTCCCCGCGCTCGGCCCTGTGCCCCTCCGCTCCGGCCACCGCGAGCCACCCCGCTCGCCCCAGGCCGCGACCCCCCCCTCTGGTGGCTCCCTCTGGCCGGCGTCGCCCTCGAGCACCCCGCGTCCCCCGGCTGCCTCTCCCCGGCCGCGTCCGCTTTCGCCGTGCAACCCCGACCTCCGCGTCCTCTGCCTCGGACCATCGCGCGCGCCGCCTGCCTCACCTCCGGTAGCCCGCGCCGCTCCAGCTGTTCTGCAGTGACGCCTTGGCCGCCCCGCTACCGAAGACAGAGGCCCAGTACCTTCCAAGTTGACAAGTGAACAGGTTACAGGTGCACCACATCAACAGGGGACGACAAGTACTTCGTCATGGGCCCGGGTGAGGCAAACCCGAAGACGGTAGACGCGACAAGAACTCCGACAAGGACCATCCGATGCCAAGGTCTTCTTCCCGGACCCGACCCCGAAGACTGACGCCCGGCGACCGAAGCCGAGAACCCCGACACGGACACACCAAGTTCTCCATCGAGGAAACCAAGGCCGTCGACGTGGAACCGTAGAACGCCGAGTGCTTCACCCCGGACACCAAGTGCTTCATCCCGAACGCCATGACCGTCAACATGACCCGAAGACCCCGGATGCGCCAAGACCTACCCCGGAGTCCGAGAACGTTTCCGTCGAACCCTGGACCCTGAGACCGACCCCGAACCCCGGAACCCCAAGATCTGCCGAACCCTAATGTGTGACCCCTTTTCTCGAGCCCTATTTTATAAATATAATATCAAATTGTTGCATCTTAAATGAGCATACTTGCATGCATATTGTCGTGTGGTTTGGGGGCCTTATGCCGATTCACCTCTAATTAAATATGGGGCCCATATGCGGGCAAATCTAGCCTTATATTGGCCTCATTTAAATTGGTGTAGCGAACCCGGTACTATCTGGCCTTGTTAAAACAACATTTAATTTGCGGGGAATCTAAATAACTTGAACCATTTAATTAATTGTCGGGACCCCGGGTCCGCTTAATGTGGCCTAAGTGCATCGCATCTTGCCATGTCATACATCATACATGCATCATGCCGATCTTCTGCCGTGTATTAAATAGTGCATCCGGTGTTTATTCTAGTGTTTTGCTTCTTCGCGGATAAGGCCGTTGAGTTGATGTGAGCTTCGCCCCAATCTTCGGTTGAACCTTCGACAATGTTTTCAGGCGAGCATCTCCCCCTTTCTACCTATCTTACTTTTATAGTATTTATTCCCTCCTGTTGATCTATTGCTGTCCGTGTTGCGTTGCTCTAGTTTTCGTACCCGTGATATCTCTTGCAGCCCTATATAGCCTTGGACACATCCTATTACCTGTTGTTTGTTAGATAGTTGGACCCGCGCGTCGTAGTCGCTTGCTCAAGTGTTGTTGTGTGTCGTTAAGTACCACAGTAGTTGGAGAATTGCCGCATGTTGTTGGAGATGATCATGGCTTTACTTATGGTCCACTTTAATTACTGTTTAACAACTAAAATTGAATTAAGCAGAGGCATCGGTGGGTGATAGGTAAGATTTGGTTTCCGACCGCCCACTTGTGTCCCGTAGGACCCGAGTTCTTGACACCTGTTCCGAGATCGAGCGCGCTAACCACAGGTGGGGAGATATGGGCCCCCCATTGATTATTACCTGATTTCAAAGTATTGTACTGGGGGCCACAAACTAGTTTGAGGTTTTATTTACTATCCTGTACCTATGCCATGCTTTACTGCTTTATTTAAATTGTGCGATGGATAGCACACTGTACTGTTTAGGATCGGGCCACGTTTCGCGGTGTCGACAGTCCCCGTTTGGGGATTTGCTGTCGTTCACAGCCGTTTGCCCAAACCCCAGTCCGTCTCGGAGACCGGCCGACTTCGTTGCGGGTGTCGACTTGGTGGGGTGGCCCCCACGTACTTGCTTTGGGTCTGGGAACGTCGTGACTTAGGCCCCGCCGACATACCGATGGGTGTATGTTAAGCGATCGCAAAAAGGGTCAAGTGCTTATGGATACTTTGGTGCACCCTGCAGGTTAAATCTTTTAGAAGCCGTGTCCGCGGTTATGGACGACTTGAGCACGTTGCTTGATCATAGACAACTATAACTAAAGTTTATTGTTATAAATTGACTTGTATCCGATATGACTAGTAATCAGCTTCACCACAACGGAATGGCTAAATAAAAGTGCCAACAGCTGCTGGGTTTTGGGTTATCTCATGCTATTTGTATCTGACTAGTAAGTGTTGCATCTACAACGAAATGGTTAACTAAAACATTGCTTGCTTATTTTATCGTAATGATTATCTACACGACTAGTAATTGCTGCAACGATCCTGAATAAATAAAACTGCCAAGCTGTGGTGAGTCCTCGGTTGACTTCCTCGTTTGGTCTCGAGGGGAATGCCAGATGGGATTGTTTGGTGTTAGTATCGCTGGTTCGGATAGGTCTTTCTTACCCCTCTCGATAGTCGCCGGTTGTATCGAGTCTCTATAGGTTGTTTAGTGCATGCTGCCGCTGCCGCTCAGTCCACCATACCTATGTAGGCGAGGACCGCCGAATTCTAGTCTCGCCGTGTACTGGCCTCAGTACTGACGCTCCTCTTTTTCCTTTGCCCTTTGTCGGCACCCCTTTTGTTTAAGCAGGTTTTGAGATCGACGCCGTTAGCAGGGTTACCCTTCCGGCTTGGCCTGGGCAGGGTTATGGACGCCATTGGTTATTCTTCAGGGCTCTTAGCCCCATTTGCATCTTGTCCGTAGCAGGACGCTTTATCGTTTTCAAGGTGATTTGGATCTTTGTATTGTATATCTGTATTCTTGACTCGTTGAGTCGCTGTTGTATATATCTGTTCTGTGGGTCCCATCGAGGACTGCTGTGTAATGTTATTACTTCGTTTTCCACCCGCACGAAAGTGCCTGGTGGGCACCTTCGAATCGTTTCTATGCGGGTTTGGCGGGTTTCGCTAAAACTTGCATAGGGCCGATTCTGAGGGTGTTCTGAGTGGTATCGAGCTCAGCGATTCACGATACCCCACAAGTCCAGCCTGTAGGATAACCTAGCTAACGGCCGAAGTAGAGTGTCAAAACTATTTTTGAAAAATCGGTTGGATAGTTCTGATTAGGTCTGGTTTTACTCCTTACCCCTCTGCTATTCTCCTCTTATCTCGACGTGTTTTGAATCTGCTCTCTTATCTTTTCTTCGAGTCCAGGATTTCTCGTGGTTGGGTTCCGTCGTACCTTCAGGGTTTCGCTTCCTTTTTGATAACGGTGTTGCTACATCTGGTCTTCATGCTATCCGAGGAATCCTTCGTCTGGTGGACTCTCTTTGTTCCTTCTCGTGCCTTCCGGTGTTTTTCGACGCAACGACATCATCTACGCCAGATCCGATGCAGAGTATGCATCACTCCTTTGTTTCCGAACCTCGCTTGTCGAGAACTTCAGTCTAATTCGGTGAGTTGGTTGCATAATCCGCCCATTCGTGTGCAGAGTAATGGTTTGGGTGCGCGATGGACTGATCACCATCCGACTACTTTTATCATTCGCTCTTGTACATCGAATCAGTGGATCCAGCAATTTTACTCCGTCCATGGAAGCTAGAGGTGGCTTTATTTGTTGATACCTCTACCTTCGACCTTTGTTCCCGGAGTGTTCCCTCGACAATCACGGACAACGACTTCTTGTTAGTGGTGTCGCGAGGAGCTACACGAAGCGAGAAGATTCAGATCACCGACATTCCTTCCGGTACCATGAGGCGGATCTCGAGGGCGAGATCCCTTGTTAGTGGTGTCGAATTGTGGCATCCCGCAAAACCACTACTAGAAAATCGCGTTGAATTTGTGCATTGCATCGTCATCATCATGCATTGTTTGCATAAAACTATTTTCGCAAAGCCCGTTTTGTTTTCTAAAACGCCCCATCTACATTCAAACACGCAAACCCGGGTCCCCGGATTATTTTGTTTTGTCCGCTGTCGGATTGCAAAAGCGCTGGTTGAATAAATAATTTAATTATATTATTTCTGTGGGGGCAGTCGAACGGGCCGTTTGACCCGAACGACCACCCCCAAGTTTTTAAATCGGTCCACCTAACCCACCCTATTAATCCTACAGCTACCAACTAATCTACCCAGCCCTCCCCTCCACATCACCCCAACCAACCCCCTTCTGACACCTCACCTCCTCCCTCACCACTCACACGCCGCCACGTCACCCCCGGAACAAACCCACACCCCCAGCCTCTCTCCCCTTTTCCTCTCTCTCTCACCCTCTCAGCTCAACCCACACGCTGCGCTCCCTAGCCACCCCTCCCCGCCGCCTGGCCCTCCACAGCCCACGCCACCCGCCACCACGCGCACACACACCCCACGCCTGGCCCCATCCCACACGCGTCCCACGTGGCTGCCCCGCTCCCCGCTCCCTCCCCCTCGTCCCCAACCTCCCTTCTCTCCTTCCCCGCCGCCTCGCTGCTAGCCCCACCTGCCCCGCCTGCTTCTTCTCCCTCCTCCTCCCTCCCCGCGGCCGGCAGCTCCTCCTCCGGCCGTCTCCGGCGCGCCCTCCGCCCTCGTCGCCGTCCACCCCGCCGCTCCTACCCCGACCCCGCCCGCTCAAGCTCCGCCAACCATCACCTCGCCGTCCTCTCCGCCCAACCCGCCGCGCGCCAAGGCCTTAACCTGGCCCCAGCGTCGCGTCGCCCTCCTTCCGCCCGGCGCTTCCGCCACGCCTGCCGCCGCCGCCGCTCCATCGCCTCCGCGGCCTCGTGCGTCGCCGACCTCGTCGCCGGCCCCCGCAGCCGTCCGTCGGGCTCCACCGCGCCTCCCCCGACGCGAGCCCGCCGTCGGCCGAGCCGCTGCCGTCCGCGCCCGCCGTCCCCGCGCTCGGCCCTGTGCCCCTCCGCTCCGGCCACCGCGAGCCACCCCGCTCGCCCCAGGCCGCGACCCCCCCTCCTCCGGTGGCTCCCTCTGGCCGGCGTCGCCCTCGAGCACCCCGCGTCCCCCGGCTGCCTCTCCCCGGCCGCGTCCGCTTTCGCCGTGCAACCCCGACCTCCGCGTCCTCTGCCTCGGACCATCGCGCGCGCCGCCTGCCTCACCTCCGGTAGCCCCGCCCTGTCAGCAACGCCGCCGCTCCAGCTGTTCTGCAGTGACGCCTTGGCCGCCCCGCTACCGAAGACAGAGGCCCAGTACCTTCCAAGTTGACAAGTGAACAGGTTACAGGTGCACCACATCAAGGGCGACAAGTACTTCGTCATGGGCCCGGGTGAGGCAAACCCGAAGACGGTAGACGCGACAAGAACTCCGACAAGGACCATCCGATGCCAAGGTCTTCTTCCCGGACCCGACCCCGAAGACTGACGCCCGGCGACCGAAGCCGAGAACCCCGACACGGACACACCAAGTTCTCCATCGAGGAAACCAAGGCCCGACGTGGAACCGTGAGAACGCCGAAAGTGCTTCACCCATACCGAGTCCGAACGCTTCCGTCGAACCACGGACCGAGACCGACCCGAACCGGAACCCCAAGATCTGCCGAACCCTAATGTGTGACCCCTTTTCTCGAGCCCTATTTTATAAATATAATATCAAATTGTTGCATCTTAAATGAGCATACTTGCATGCATATTGTCGTGTGGTTTGGGGGCCTTATGCCGATTCACCTCTAATTAAATATGGGGCCCATATGCGGGCAAATCTAGCCTTATATTGGCCTCATTTAAATTGGTGTAGCGAACCCGGTACTATCTGGCCTTGTTAAAACAACATTTAATTTGCGGGGAATCTAAATAACTTGAACCATTTAATTAATTGTCGGGACCCCGGGTCCGCTTAATGTGGCCTAAGTGCATCGCATCTTGCCATGTCATACATCATACATGCATCATGCCGATCTTCTGCCGTGTATTAAATAGTGCATCCGGTGTTTATTCTAGTGTTTTGCTTCTTCGCGGATAAGGCCATTGAGTTGATGTGAGCTTCTCCCCAATCTTCGGTTGAACCTTCGACAATGTTTTCAGGCGAGCATCTCCCCCTTTCTACCTATCTTACTTTTATAGTATTTATTCCCTCCTGTTGATCTATTGCTGTCCGTGTTGCGTTGCTCTAGTTTTCGTACCCGTGATATCTCTTGCAGCCCTATATAGCCTTGGACACATCCTATTACCTGTTGTTTGGTAGATAGTTGGACCCGCGCGTCGTAGTCGCTTGCTCAAGTGTTGTTGTGTGTCGTTAAGTACCACAGTAGTTGGAGAATTGCCGCATGTTGTTGGAGATGATCATGGCTTTACTTATGGTCCACTTTAATTACTGTTTAACAACTAAAATTGAATTAAGCAGAGGCATCGGTGGGTGATAGGTAAGATTTGGTTTCTGACCGCCCACTTGTGTCCGTGGGACCGAGTTCTTGACACCTGTTCCGAGATCGAGCGCGCTAACCACAGGTGGGGAGATATGGGCCCCCCCATTGATTATTACCTGATTTCAAAGTATTGTACTGGGGGCCACAAACTAGTTTGAGGTTTTATTTACTATCCTGTACCTATGCCATGCTTTACTGCTTTATTTAAATTGTGCGATGGATAGCACACTGTACTGTTTAGGATCGGGCCACGTTTCGCGGTGTCGACAGTCCCCGTTTGGGGATTTCTTTGTCGTTCACGTTGCCCAAACCCGATCCGTCTCGGAACCGGCCGACCGTTCGCGGTGTCGACTTGGTGGGGTATTTACGTACTTGCTTTGGGTCAGGAGCGTCGTGACTTAGGCCCGCCGACATACCGATGGGTGTATGTTAACGATCGGCAAAAGGGTCAAGTGCTTGTGGATACTTTGGTGCACCCTGCAGGTTAAATCTTTTCGAGAAGCCGTGTCATGGTTATGGACGACTTGGAGCACAGTGCTTGATCATAGACAACTATAACTAAAGTTTATTGTTATAAATTGACTTGTATCCGATATGACTAGTAATCAGCTTCACCACAACGGAATGGCTAAATAAAAGTGCCAACAACTGCTGGGTTTTGGGTTATCTCATGCTATTTGTATCTGACTAGTAAGTGTTGCATCTACAACGAAATGGTTAACTAAAACGGCCCACTGCTTATTTTATCAGAATGATTATCTACACCTGACTAGTAATTGCTGCAACGATCACTGAATAAATAAAACTGCCAACTGTGTGAGTCCTCGGTTGACTTCCTCGTTTGGTCTCGAGGGGGAATGCCAGGATGGGATTGTTTGGTGTTAGTATCAGGCTGGTTCCGGATAGGTCTTTCTTACCCCTCTCTGATAGTCGCCAGTTTGTATCGAGTCTCTATAGGTTGCTTAGTGCATCTTTGCCGCTGCCGCTTGATCCACCATACCTATGTGGCGAGGACCTTGAATTCTAGTCTCGCCGTGTACTGGCCTCAGTACTGACGCTCCTCTTTTTCCTTTGCCCTTTGTCGGCACCCCTTTTGTTTAAGCAGGTTTTGAGATCGACGCCGTTAGCAGGGTTACCCTTCCGGTTTGGCTTGGGCAGGGTTATGGACGCCATTGGTTATTCTTCAGGGCTCTTAGCCCCATTTGCATCTTGTCCGTAGCAGGACGCTTTATCGTTTTCAAGGTGATTTGGATCTTTGTATTGTATATCTGTATTCTTGACTCGTTGAGTCGCTGTTGTATATATCTGTTCTGTGGGTCCCATCGAGGACTGCGGTGTAATGTTATTACTTCGTTTTCCACCCGCACGAAAGTGCCTGGTGGGCACCTTCGAATCGTTTCTATGCGGGTTTGGCGGGTTTCGCTAAAACTTGCATAGGGCCGATTCTGAGGGTGTTACAGAGTAGAATGGTGTGAAGAATTCGACTGGGGGTGGCCTCTATTTATAGTCGAGCGAGGGGACCGATGGGGCGCATGGTGAGCACGTCAGGGGCGGTGGTACAGACGGCTATCGGCATGGGCGAAGGTAGGGGACGGTGCGGTGCTCTCTAGCGATGCTCAACGACATGGTTTTGAGGCGTGGGGCGGTGCGGCTTGGTCGGAACACGGCGGTGCTCTGCGCGTGCCCGACGGAGATTTTAATGGCGCACAGCACGCGTGGTCTGCGCGGCGGTGAACGAGCGTGTCTGCGGAGTTGCTGGGACGGTGGTGATCAAGTATGCTTCGGTCGAGCGTGGCGCACGGGGCGTGCTCTCGGCATGGTTGCTGGCGAGGTTGGCATGGTTCGTGCGTGTGGTCCAGTGGCTGGCAGCATTCGAGTGGTGGACAGGGAGTGGCGGTGGGGTGTTGGCTTGCTCCCAGACATGCTGGCTAGGCTTGTTTCTCCTCCTAGCTTGTTGTCTCCACTGGGGTGGCAGGGTTAGCTTCGGCTGTTCACCATTGATGACAATGCCAAGCTTACAGTGGTGCTAGTGCTTAGTTTAGCTTGCTAGATGATCTACTGAGATGGTTGTGAGCTAAAGAGGGAACAAGTTAGGCTCCAATCACTGCTCACTATAGTGTTTAGATTTTGTTTGATTTGTGTCTGCAACCTGTTTGATGAAATGGCCGCAAGAACTCAAGTTTTGAATTTTGAAAAGATTTTTGGTGGGTGTGCTAGGTTGGTGCTGGTGAGTCTGCAGATGCTTGGGTTTTGAAAGTTGAGCTTGTTTGAGTGGTTTTTGAAAAAGTGGGATCTTCCCATATGATATAGATTCAATTTTGAATTGCCATTTAAACTATGCATTTGAAAGTTTATGGATGATCAAAAAGTGGGCCTTGATACTTTGTTATGAGTACATTCAAGGGGTGCAAAGATCCAGAAAAGTTTCTGTTAGGTTTTGAAAGTTTGAGACAACCAAAGTAGGCATGGGAGTTAAATTGGTCAAAATGACCATTCCCTTAATATATTTGTTTTGATTTACTTGTCTTTATGAAAAGTGTGGGAAATGTTTTAGATGATGTTTATTTCACCTAAGAAACATTTTACAAGCAATGAAACAAACAAACCAGGTTGTCCAAAAGAATTTCAAAATCCATGCATACACATATGCATGCCTTCATAATTTTATTTAGCAAAGTTTTTATTAACTCTAAATTTTGATGATTAGTGTTTGATGATCCAAGCTTAGTATTTTTGGGATGTTACAGAGGAGGGAACAAGAATATGCGATGCTTCAGGCCAAGTTGAACTATGGGTGGCAAGACGGAGTTTGATGTAGGAGGGCGTCCCGAGCATCATTGCTAGCAGAGCTTGCTCTGGTGCTCCCCTGGGCGCTTGATCGGGTGTGTGCATATCATATTGGCGAAGTCCATATAGATGCAGTGGCCCTGGGAGTGCAGGGGTGGTGCATGTAGTGGATACGAGGGATAAGGAGCTTTTGGTTCATGGGAGGAGCTCCGTTCGGCCCTGTAATGGTGTGGGTGTCTCTGGCGTTCCTGCAAGGAAAGGGAGGATGGAGGAGGTGTATCAGGGAGAGGGGAGTAGATCTTAGACAAATAGTAGGAGGTAGGGTGCTAGAGATCCGTGGCAAGCTTGCATGCAAGCTTGTAAAACCGAGAGGGTTTTCTCCATTTCCTGACCAAAGGGAGGGGAGGGATCTTAGGGGGCTGGGAGGGGAGAGTGCTGAGGTGAGGGAGTAGAATGGGGAGCAAGAGGGGGATGTCTAGCCCCTGGACATTTTATTTAGATATATGAGGTCCATGGGGGACTTTGTTCACTTTGGATCTAAGGTTTGGGTCCACTATTGGGCAACAGGGGTAGTGGGGTGGTCGTGCTGGAGCCTGGGGTGCTATAGAGAGACAAAGGGGAGTGATGGTGCTGCTGCAATGTTTTTAAAAGGGCAAGACAAGACCCAACCTTTGTCTCCTTATAAACAAATGCACAAGACAATAGAGATAGGAGTGCTACAGTGGAAGGCTATAGTGTAGCATGACTAGAGGTTGATGTAGGGTGATGTGGTGAGTTTTAGTGATAAATTGATGGTGGTTGGTGTGGGTTTGGATCAAGTTTTTGTGTTAACTCATAATGCCATGTTCGATGGTCATGATGATAAGCTTCAATTTTTTATCTTATAAATATGGGGTAATGGTTCTAGTAGATGGTTTAGGTCAAAATACACCTCCAAGATTTTTTTGGGAATTTTCTAAATTTTGTAGATTATTTTATATCAAATATTTAAAAAGTGTTGAAATGGTTTTCAGGATTTGTTTTGAGATTTTTGAAATTTCCATGGTGAGGGCATGGTCCTAAATATGAATTTATACTTTGGAGAATTTTCCCAAAATTTATTGATGAAAGAAAGTATTTAAAACCATTATTTTTCCATTTCTGCAATTTAAGAAAAGGGGAATAAGAATTATTAAAACACTTCAAAAATATTTACTTTTGAAATGGGAATATAGGGTATAATATGTAGGCCTCAATTGTTCCTTAAGTTGGCAAAGTGTTTAGGATAAAGACAAACTTTCTTTTATAGAGGGATTTTTGACGATTTGTAAAAGACAAGAGTTAAATAGTTTTAGGGCCAGAAATAATTATGGAAAATATTTGTTAAAATTTTATATTCAAGGTATATGGTGTCAACATATTGTATCCATCATTTGCAACCTTGGTTTGTTAAAATCAAACTTGATTTTGTAAGAAAACAAGGAATGGAGGATCTTGGGCATTAATATTTTTATACCATACTCAAACTTGTTGGATTAAGGAGCTCCGAGCTCCCCTTGGGTCATAGGCTAGATGGATATATATATATAACAATTAATGTACATGATTATGGAACAAAGTGTTTAGATTAAGCATGTTTGAGAGCTTCTAGGATTGATGCCAAACTTTGTTGAAAATATTAATGGCAAAACAGATTATCATTTACCCTCCAAAACCATGTGGGTTTAAGAAGCACACAACTCCAATGGGAGCACGGGAAGTGTGGGTTGATAGTACATATTTAGTAGATCACAACCATGCAAATAGTTGGTCAAAATAAGATATCATGGAGATGTGAGCTTCTGTCAAAGTAGGCATGATGATAAGATTTGCAGAAACATATAATTTTCTTGTCTTTAAAACCATCAAGAACAAGTGGGTCAAAGGTTGATCTAGCCAAGGTCAAGAGTGGGATTTTAAAGTCCTTATAATGTTTTACAATATGGTTCAAGTTCCTTTCTAGAAATGCAGAAGGGTTGAGAAGGGTGGAGATTCAGAAATGTGATGTTGATTACATTTTAGATTTGGTCATTTTTGGCAGATCTAGGGTTTTTGACTATGTTACAATAGGATATGATTTTTAGAGGATGCAAGGTTCCAAAATCACTCTAAAGGGGATGATATTGGAGATTACATTGAATATAAGGGATCCATGCTTGTAATTGGTATTCATTGGCTTGGATGCTAATAGAAAAGATTAGCTCTAAATTGATCTGCTTAAGGGGATTAGAGGGTCACCTTAATGACTAAATATAGATCAAGCTTAGTACACTTGGTTAAGAATTGTGTTCCTTAATCTAGTTGGTTACTAGAGGATGAGGTCCTAGAGTATATCACTCTAGTTCCTAAGCAAACAAGTCATTAACACAGCAGATGAAAGCAACTTATCTTATGAAGCAGATCAAGGCAACTCATCTTACCAACATCTTAACTCTACTACTAAGGGTACCATCAAGCTTAGCTTTAGGTAGGGATTGCTATTTTCAAAAGGTTATGTTTAGAAGTAAGATAAGAATCTCTTGGTACTTCTACTAAGAGTGGAATCCAAAAGGTTTTATAAAAAGGTTTTGAAAACCTAGGGGTAAGAGTAGTTCGAAGTTCTGTCTTGAAAACATAAGGAGATTATATAATATAGATCTCCATAGTAAATTTTTAAATAGAAGCTAAGAAATAATTGTTGTTGCAAGGGCATCTCGTTTCAGGTTTTGGATTCTAGAACATTTTAGAATATGTAAAACAAGCCAAGACATCTATTTTCTTAAATATCTTTTGTCAACTGAGGTTGAGATAAGGAGCATATCACCAACTACAGATTCAGATTCATAATCACAAACTAACAAGCAAGCAAACATTGCACCACTTAACAAGAAAAAGTTTTTGTTCCCCCTAATTATTGAATTCTAGACAACTAATCAGGGTTGCTAAAATTGGGATGTTACATTTCGAGAGTATTTGAATTGGAAATTCAATACTTAAACAATTCAATAATGAAGACAATATAATTAAGAATAATAAATGTTTTTATTACAAAAATAGTCTTATTGTTTTATAAATCTCAATCAATGAGATATATTACAAGAGAAATTGAAATTAAAATAAATAAATAAATCCTAACTCTATTAAGTAGGATATAAATCTTTACAGGTTTCAATTAACAAAAAGAAAAATGAATTTATTACATCAATATAGGCATACAATATTATTTATAATGTTTAAGAATAAAAGAAAGTTTTAAAGAAATACAAAAGAAAGCCTAAACTAAAATCCTATCTATTTTCATGATCTTCTAATATTTTCTTCCTCTTGTTCTTGATTTGTGAAAAATAGAAGGATAAAGACTACAAGCAAATAATAGAAGGACATGGGTTAGTTCTAGGTGTTTGTTCTTAGGTTGTCAATGTAATGCACTTTTTTGTCTCATCATTGAGCATGGGGTAATTATGGGCAAATCAGTAATTTTTCTTATCCAGTATTGGGTTTCAGACTTTGCATCATAAACCATAGAGGCAAATTAAATTCACTTGGCAATTATTGATAATATAGAAGATACGAAAAATATCTAATCAGCTGATCTCATCCACATGCACAAGGTCCACGGGTGGAAACTTGAACCATGTGGGGCCCAGCTGTAAGCAGCTTGGTCACATCATGCGGCAATGTGGTATTGACAACATAGCAAGAGAATGGATAAGAGCATAAAAGTGATGTGAACCAGTCATAGCTCTGAAAAGGATATGTCCGAGAGGCAATAATAAAGTGGTTATTATATTATTCCTTGTTTATAACAGATGTTTATTTCTCATGCTAGAATTGTATTAATTGGAAACGCTAATACTTGTGTGTTTAATAAAAAACCAAACAGTTCCTAGTAAAGCCTCTCTTTTAACTAGCTCGTTGATTAACCGATGATTAAGGTTTCATGATCATGAACATTGGATGTTGTGAATAATGAGGTCACATCATTAGAAGAATGATGTGATGAACACTTACACCCATAGTAAGAATATTAATACGATCAACTCATCAAGTTTCATTTCTATATCAAACTCATAAGAAGCATTCCTAATCATTAGACCATGAGATCATGTCAAGCACTGATGCCAGAAGGGTACTTTGATGATATCAAACGTCACTCCTTAACAGGGTGATTATAAAGGTTGATTTGGGTACTCTGAAGTATTAGTTGAGGCTCATGGATCAAGAGTGTAATTTGTCTGACCTAATGACAGAAAGAAATACTCTAGTCCCTCTCGGTGATATTGCATTGACACCCTTGTCAGAATGTGTCTAGGTCACGGGAATGTCATATCACAGAACGATTAAAGAGTGCTTATGGGGAAACAGATTGAACTAGGTATGGATGATACCAAATGAATGGATCATGGACAAGTAATATATCGCAAGACAAAAGGAATTTACTACAATGTTAATGGTTCAAATGATCACTAGATTCATCATTCAATAAGTGGGAGTCATCACAGATTTCTAGATCCCACTGATGATTATTAATCGGAGAGGTGTCTTCATCATATCCATGTTATTCATGAACCGTAAGGTGACACACTTAAGTTTCACTGACGTGTTTTTAGTGGATTTGTAACTCCGAATAAATTATTGGACAACACAGGGGTTGTTTCGGAATAGCGCCGAAACTATTTCAGAATATCGAACTAACAAAAGGGGTAATTGTTAATGTCTGTTAGTTGAATTAATTAACAAATATTAGATAAATAAAAATGTTTTATTAATTCCATAAGTGTGGTTTAATTGTTATGTTTTTCATGTAATTAATAGGGAAAATAAGAGAGGGCGTACATACTTGATGGAGGGGGTTACCACCATGAAGAAGGAGAGGTGGCACCTCTAGGGGCCGGCGCACCCCCTAGGGGTTTCCCCCTCTCTTGTAAAAGGTAGCAACTCCTCTTACTTTTTACACTTGAGCCTCCATATTGTTCCTCCCTTGTTGCTCCACCATTGCCATTGCTTAGCGAAGCTCTGCCACAAAATAGTTCGAAGTCTACACTTAGAGAAGTGGAGTAGGAGTTTCCGGTGGATCCATCCTTTCGCTGCCATGTTAGACCGAGGGCGTCGAGGACGTTAATGAGACGCACATGTGACCGAGTGCGGAGGTGTAGTCGGTTGTGGCAGTGTGTACACCTTCATCTTCACCATCAATGTTTGAGCAAGAACGTAATCCCACTCATGGTCTTCGAGGGTGAGTTACTCGTCCGTAGATGATCTTGTCTAGATAGTGGTTCACGCACATGAATATTTTTTTGTTTTCCATGCAATGAACCCGTCAGTGGTATCAAAGCCATGTCTATCAATAGATGTTACGCACGAGTAGAACACATGGAGATGTGGGTGTTGATGATCATGTTATTGCTTTCTTCCTGTATTTTGGATCATAGTGGCATAGTGGGATGAAGCAGTCCAAGACTAACCTTACATGTCCTCTCACATGAGACATGACCCACGCTTGACATGTAACTTGTTTTGCATAAGTGGCTCAACGGGTTCCTATCTCTCCCACTATAGTTATGATCTAAGTTACAAAGGAATGCTAATAATATTTTTATTACTATTGTGATTACATGTTCATACGTAAGAACGGTTCTTCCCTAGAAAGACCTAAACCACATAAAATATGCAAGACAAATTATAAGCATCTAACTTGTTTTTGCATGGCATGTAATGTATATGTTCAAATGCTATAAATTGTATGCAATGATCTTTTTGTAAGTTATAATGACATGAGCCGTATGGTTGTCATTTCATTTTATGGCATGTGTGCTAAATATATATATCCAAGTGATATATTGTAATGGAGGAAGACAATCAAGGTGGAGGCGCCATGGACCTTGGTACTACGCTGGTGGAATGATGGAGATCATGCCATGATGCACAAGTTGGATGTCGATTGCATGAAGGATCATATCATATCACATTATATATGCATGTGATGCTTATCCTTTTATGCATCTTATTTTTCTTCGCGCGGTAGCATTATAAGATGATCCCTCTCACATAATATCAAGATAAAATGTGTTCTTCCATAGTATGCACCATCAATAAAGTTTGTCATTTCGAGACACCTCGTGATGATCGGGTGTGATAGACCCTACATTCACATACAATGGGTGTAATCCAGTTTTACACACACGAGTGATATGGTTCTACTTGGCGAGCCTAGCATGTATATGCATGGCCTCGGAACACGAACTGAAAGGTTAAGCATGAGTCATATGGTTTATATGATAAACATGGTGATGTTCGCCTTTAAAACTACACTGTTTCATGTGATGATCGGTTGCGGTGTAGTGAATTCTCTTCGTGTAATCACTTAAGAAAACTAGGAGGGATGTTGTTTTTAAGTGGGAGTTCACGTATATTTTTGATTAACTTGAACTCAATCTATTATTAACTTAGTCTAAGTAAACTTTGCAACTATACTATAGATCATGGCACCACCTTCTCTCAATTTTAATATGTTCGTGAAAAAACAGAAAATAGCCACCAATGGTAGCAACATCACCAACCGGGCACTTAACTTGAGGATCCTCCTCAATGCCTCTCAAAAGGGCTATGTGCTTGAAGCACTTCTAGGTAACCCGCCTGTAGAAGATGCTTCCTGTGAAGAGAAAAATGTTTTCTGACTCATCAGGAGGACCCAAAGATTACTACATTGCAACATACTGTATGGACTTGACCCAAAGCTGCAAAAACGTTGCTATAACAACAACTCTTATGATAAAATGGGAGAGTTGAAACTTATTTTTCGACTCCCATGCCGCCGTAGAAAATTATGACGCTTCAGAAAAGTTCTTTAGCTGCATGATGGAAGACAACAGCTCCGTTAGCGAGCACGTACTAAAAATGTCTAGGTATGCCGATAAGCTCATATCTCTAGGAATAACTATTCACAATGAGCTAGGAATTCATCGGGTTCTCCAATCTCCCCCTCCAATATAAAAGAGCTTTGTGATGAATTACAACATGCAGGGCATGAGGAAGTCTCTCCTGGAGCTTCTCTCAATGCTCAAGATTGCTGAAGTGGAAGATTAAAAAGGAACATCAAGTATTGATGGTCAATAATAGCACGAATTTCAAGAAAGGAAGGAAGGATAAGTCCAAGGGTAAAAACAATAAGGATGGCAAATCTGTTGCCTGTTTTGAGAAGAAACCCAAAGTTGGTCCTAAATATGATACTGAGTTCTTTTACTACAAGGGCGCGGGGCATTGGAAGTGTGGCACCCCATATTTACGGTCCGAGATAACCCATTATGCAAACCACCACGATCCCATGATCAATGACTCATGGAGCATAATCAACATAGTATCAAAGTACACATGCATTACAGTACTGAAACAATAAGTCTTACATAGATAGTCTTACAAAAGGGCCACTTGGGCACAAATAGATAGTAGCAGCGGAAACACTAAACACAGAAGGACCGAGTCATGCCATAGCCCAAAGGATGCCTGACTCGGAGCAACGCCATCGTAACCTTCGTTATTCCCATCTCCCTGCTCATAATCTGGCCAAGTAAATAACCAGCGACAATGTGGGTGAGTACTTTGAATGTACTCGTAAACCACCTTAAGATAACAATAATAACGGGTATGCAATATGGCTGTGGTAGGATAGCTCCAAGAGAAGTCCTTTTATAAACTAGTTTCTCTTGTAGATATAGCATGTCTCTATATCTTTGTTGTAAGACTTTTGGTAAAACATTTTGGAAACCTTTTTGGAAAGTTTATGAAAATACTAGGATTGGGTCACCCATTCTTTTTCCTTCCGGTCATCTCATGACCAAACTCCTTCCTCCTTTTTCCGACCATCCTATGGTCAAATCATTTTCAAGCCATTAGCTTTCCGAAAATCCTTTTTGAAATCAAAACCATTACTGATGTACAGCTGCCAGCACAACCGTCCATGACCGAGGACTCGGCTATTCGAATAGATTTACACTCTACAGAGGTTGTACACTATACCCACACCATCCGATTACCCGTCCCTGGTCCACACCGATCGTGGGTCGAATAACCGGTAAAGGCCTTCCGAATGCCCTCTCCGGTACAAGTGCCTACCATATGAGGTTAACCCCCTCAACACTGGGACACCCTATATAGTAACCAGCCAACCGGAGCACTTTTTGCACCTCGACGGGTGTGCGCTTTCAATGAGGGGCTTATAGTATCGCGCGGAGGCCCGTAGACCCTTTATTCCTTCTCCCGGTCGATGCTACGCATGGACCATTGGACAGAGAATGCCCACCCTCCGAGGATTGTTTACCCCTGTAGTAGTGTGAGGCACCTATACCAGATTAGTCAAACTTCCAGCCTAGCCCCGTCCCATTCCAGAGTAATGTGGTTGCACGGGTTAATTGCGCTAGCTTCACAACTGGCCAGCCCGGTTGTTTTCATAAACATTTTTCCTCTTTCCTTTGCCTATCTTTTTGTAAAACAAAACCTTTCTCATTTTCAAATTCACTTGGTAGGCCAATACTCACCAAGGTTTTCACATAAAAAAATTTGTAAGTCTTTTTCCCGGGGTCTTCCCATCCTACACTTTTGTTTAGGCTGAAACGGGGTCTCCAAGGGGTTATGGTGTTAAACTCCATCTACCATACTAAGGGAAGGTAGGTATTATACAAATAGGTTGTACCTAATGGTACTAAGGGAGGGGGGTAATTATTTGGAGGATCCAAACATCCCCATATAGAGTATAATATAGTAAAACAAGTGCATTTTTGCATAAAGGAGTAGATAAAACATGCTTAGGTAATGTAATAGGACAAGGTGTATGAGCAAGAAGGTGGCTTGCCTTGTTTGGCATCTTTTCCCTGATCTCCTTCTTCAAGATACTCCCAATCACCTTCCTCGTACCCTTCCTCGTTCGTATCTATCGTCACAAAAGAAAATAAAGGAACAAGCAACACACCACACATCAAACACGGAGCAAACAAGGCAAACAATACAGAATACTTACTCAACTGGGCAAACCAAAACACACATTTGCAGCTACGGAAATGAGCAAGCCAAGGCCATTGGAATAAACTAATTTGGGCATTCCTAACAATAATGGTGAATTTAATAGTGAACCCTAGTCTAATAAGAAAACAAGGGTTTCAAATCTGTTCTGCAAGAGAACAGGGATCAAAAATAATATTGCTGGGTAGGTAACTGAAATACTAAACCAACCCAATTGGATTCATGATTTTAGCTAATATGGTTGATTTATAGCAATTTTAACACTGCAGAAAAGACTAGAATCACTCAAATAATCCCCAACATAGAAATAATATTACTAAAAATATGACCTACTGGGGGTAAGTAGGTATGGATGGTGCTCAACTCCTGGAGTTGGGAGAACTTAAAAAGGGGCTTCACATACGCTTCTAGAATTCCTGCAAGAAGCTTCTGCCCCAAACTTGCAAAATTTACTACAAGTGTTAAACAACTTCTAAAGGTGTGGTTCTAATTTTGTTGGATGGGTAGGTTGAAAATAAAGGCCTATGAGGTGGTTTCATGTTTTTCTGACTTGCAGAAAAATTACAAAAAATAAAACAGTGAAAACTGCCTTATCGTACTCCAGAAATTCTCAAGGAAACTACATATATTATTCTGGCAAGCTACCTGTTGGAGGTGGTGAAGATTTACAAAGGCTAACCCTCAAAGTTTGAATCAGGTCAAACAGAGGTTTTGGTGATTTTTGCCAGATTTAAATCTATAGCGCAACTTTCTAGGTTTAAATAAATGAAAAAGGAAAAGGTGGCTAAGTGGATCTGAGGCCTGGCCAAGGCCCGCGCAGGAGCTGGGCCGGCCCACTTGCGCGCAGCATGCATGGGAGCTAGGGATTTCAAATCCCCGGTGGGGGCCCCACGCATCAGCGTCTGCTGGCTAGCGAAGGGGTAAGCGGCACCGTGGGTCGTCAGATCTGAAAGGATCCAACAGCCCGGGGCCTGTCTTCCTTGCGAGGGTGGTGTCACCAGCGACGAACCCTAGTGGCTACTTGGGAGGTTCGGGGAGGCTCACCTAGGGGCGGAACAGCGTTGGGGAGGGCATGGTTCGACGCGGTCGACAATGCGGATCCAGACAAGGGGCGGCAGCAACGGCTTGGGCTCCTAGGATGGTCGTGGAACAGGCTCGCAGCGTCATCGTTCTCGGCCTCCTTCCGGCGACTCTCCCGAAGTTCCTGGGGAAGAGGAGGAACGAGGTCAGAGGGGCGGTGCTGGTCCTGCATGCATGCATGGAAGATTGGGAGAGAAGGGAGGAGAGGTGGCGACATCAACCTTCACCTTCTCCCGGTCGGCACCGCGGCGGTGTGATGAGCAGAGTGGGAGTTAGGAGCCGAGCAAGCTCGGTTCCTCCCTGGGGTGGAGTGGGAGTCCGTTTTGGAGAGAATGGGGTGGGTGGCGAGAGCGGTAGGTGGCTCAGGGTTTTTATGTCGATGCGGAGCGGCTCACGGTGCAGCGAGTGCAGGGGTCGTCAATGGCGAGGAAGGAGAGTGCGGGTAGATCAGGAGAGGGAGTGTGTGTGTCACTGCGAGCCAGGGGGAGGGTTAAGAGGAGTGTGGACGGGCGCACGGCCTCGGGACAGCGTGGGCTGTCCCAACATCGCCTTTGCCCGTCAAGTGGTCTACGCCAGGTCGCCTCGTGGTCAGCCTAGGGGCGGGCTAGGGAGTGATAGGTCTAGACTTGGGGGTGGTGGAGAGGGCAGTGGGCTGCGTCCCCTACGCGTGCGAGCGGTAGTCCTGCACCGGGGAACTGAGTAACACGAGAGCGTGCGACGTGGCCACGGTGATGTGGCCGACGAGGGTTGGGGGTAGGGAAGGTGCCTGTTGAGCGAGGGAGAGGGGGTGGGCAGTGCCTGGAGAAGACGCGAGCCGCGGGGGCCCAAGGACACGACAGCACCATGGCTAGTGGGGTAGGGGGTGGCCATGTAAGATCTTTCCGATCTTCCGCCCTGCCACTCTCTCTCTCCCGTATAGGGTGATCAATGGGGTGGGCATGGTGGTGGATAAAGGGGTCTTGCAGTGTTGGAGATGTGCCATGTGCCTGCTTGCGTTGCAACGAGGTTTAGAGAGTGGGGAGGGGTGTGGGAGGATCTAGGGCGGCACACGCTCGGGGACGACTTTGTCCGATGCTCACGTCGAGCGCAAGCCACGAATGGCAAGGGTAGGGATATGGGGGTGTATAGGGAGGTGAGATGAGTGAGTCCAGGACCTGGTTGCCTCCTGGATCAACTCCAATAGCTTGCAAGGATCATCTAAAGTGGTTAGGAAATAAGGTGACCATTTGCTATACTTGCCAATTGTATTCAAAACACCAACAGACAATGAGAACAAGGTTGGGGGGGGGGGGTTAACCAGGTTCCTTGTGGGTTTGATTGTTCTCATGGAAAGGTAGAGAGGCATGGGGTTTTATGGCCTCACCGGTTTAGGGCTTGGATCAGACATGGGGGTCTTCTCTGATTCCTCCCAAAACACAAACTAGGGTGGTACTAGTGATTAGTCAAATCTAATCCTATGCACAAGAGCCACGAGGACACACTAGTATGGCAAGCACATAATTTAAACCAGGCAATACTGAGGATCAAGCCACTAAGTAGTTAAACAAACAATGGCTAGATCAACTTAAAAAGTTTTATTCCCCCCTAAATTTTATTGGTTCCTATTAAGACCGAAAGATAGAAAAGTTGGGATGTTACAGACCTTCCCCCTTAAAGAAATCTCATCCCGAGATTCACGAGTTGAGGAGTGAAGAGGTGGGGGTATTCCTTCTGAAGGTAATATTCTTGTTCCCAGGTGGCTTCGTCTTCAGAGTGGTTGCTCCATTGAACCTTGTACAAAGCTATGTTACGGCGTTGGGTCAAACGGTTGGCCTTCTCTAGAATTTTGATAGGTACTTCTGTATAGGTGAGATCCTGGTTAAGGTCAATAGCTTGGAAATCGACCTTCTTGAAGACTTCGGGCTTTTCGGGTACTTGAAGGCACTTTCAAAGTTGAGACACGTGAAAGACGTCGTGGAATTCGGACAGTTCGGAGGGTAGCTCTAGCTGGTATGAGACTCGGCCCCATTGGGCGAGGATTTTGAAGGGCCCAATATAGCGGGGAGCGAGTTTTCCCTTCTCATGGAAACGTTGCATCCCTTTGAGGGGAGAGACATGAAGGTACGTGAAGTATCCTTTGAAAAAAATTACCTCCCGACGTTTGGTGTTAGCTTAGCTGTTTTGGCGGGATTGGGCAGCCTTCAAACGATCACGTGCTAGATGGACTTGTTCTTCAGCTGCCTTGATTACATCCGGGCCAAAGATTTGACTTTCCCCGGTCTCGGTCCAGTTTAGAGGAGTTCAACATTTTCTCCCATATAGAAACTAGAAGGGTGCCATTTTCAAACTGGTTTGATAGCTGTTGTTATAGGAGAATTCGGCGAAAGGCAGGCAATCCTCCCATTTGGCTCCGTAGGCCAGAACACATGAGCGGAGCATATCCTCCAGAACTTGGTTGACCCTTTCGGTCTGCCCTCCGGTAGAAGGGTGGTAGGCTGTGCTAAAGGATAGCTGGGTTCCTAAAGATTTGTGCAGGCTTTTCTAGAAATGGGAGGTGAATTGCGGTCCTCGGTCCCTTACGATTTCCTTGGGTACTCTATGGAGACTAACAATTCTAGAGATATATAGCTCAGCCAATTGTTTCCCGTTGTAGCTGGTCTTTACCGGAAGGAAATGAGCTACCTTGGATAAATAGTCGACAATTACCTAGATCGAGTCGTGTCCTCTGCTGGACGTGGGTAGTCCGGTGATGAAGTCCATTCCTACCTTTTCCCATTTCCACTCCGGAATCTTCATTGGTTGCAGTAATCCCGCGGGGCGTTGGTGTTCGGCCTTAACTCTCTGGTAGATATCACACTTGGCTACAAATAGGGCGATCTCTCTTTTCATTCCATGCCACCAGTATTGTTCCTTCCGATCTTGATACATCTTGGTACTCCCCGGATGGATGGAGTAGAGGGTTTCATGAGCTTCCTTCATGATGGTTTGCTTTAACTCATGCTGACTGGGCACACAGATGCGTCCTTTATACCACAGGACGTCCTTATCATCAACCTTGAATCCGGGAACATTTTCTCTCTCCATCCGTCGCTTGATTCCTTCTATGCTGGGGTGACCTTTCTGTGCATCCTTTATCTGGTCCAGCAGAGTTGGTTTTAACTCAAGGTGAGCCAGGAATCCGGGGCTGACTAGTTCTAGCCCAAACCTTTCAAATTCTTGCACTAATTCGGTTTGCTCTTGTTTAATAACGGCATTCAGGGAACAGGGCTCCCGACTGAGGGCATCGGCTACCACATTGTCCTTTCCTGGGTGGTAGTGGATACCTAAATCATAATCCTTGATCAGTTTGATCCATCTTCGTTGCCTCATGTTTAGTTCCTTCTGGGTGAAGATATATTTCAGACTGTTATGATCCATATAAATCTCACAGCGGTTTCCCATCAGGTAGTGGCGCCATGTTTTGAGGGCGTGCACAACAGCGGCCAATTCTAGATCATGGGTGTGATAATTCATCTCATGCGGCTTCAGCTGACGAGATAGGTAATCAATGACCTTGCCTTCGTGCATCAATACGCTTCCAAGTCCTAACTTGGAGGCGTCACACTAGACTTCAAAGCTTTGTGATATATCTGGCATGGTCAGGATAGGGGCCGAGACTAATCTCTTTTTGAGTTCCTGGAAACTCTCTTCGCACTTGTCTGTCCATTCGAATTTCTTGTTCTTTTTAAGCAATTGGGTCATTGGCTTGGCAATGCTTGAGAATCCCTCAACAAATTTGCGGTAATATCCTGCTAGACCCAGGAAACTTCGGATCTCTGAAGGGTTGGTGGGGGCCTTCCATTCTAGTACTGATTGTATCTTGGCGGGATCTACTGAGACTCCTCCGGCTGACAGCATATGGCCAAGGAATCCTACTTCCTTCAACCAAAATTCACATTTACTGAACTTGGCATAAAGCTGGTGTTCCCTAAGGGTTCCAAGTACTAGTCTCAGATGCTCCTCATGATCGTCTTTTGATTTGGAATAGACCAAGATATCATTGATGAATACCACCACAAACTTGTCCAGATATGGCATGAATACCTTGTTCATGAGATTCATGAAGTATGCGGGTGCGTTGGTTAGTCCAAAGGACATGATGGTATATTCATACAAGCCATATCTGGTGGTAAAGGCTATTTTAGGGATATCTAATTCTCGAAATTTGAGCTGGGTGTATCCGGTGCGGAGGTCTATCTTGGAGAACACTTGGGGTCCATTTAACTGATCGAACAGGTCGTTGATCTTGGGAAGGGGATATTTATTTTTGATGGTGACATCGTTAAGCTTGCGGTAATCGGTGACCAACCGGGTGGTCCCATCCCGTTTGTCCACAAATAGAACCGGCGACCCCCATGGAGAGGCCCTTGGCTGGATATGGCCTTTGCATTCCATGTCGTCCAGCTGCTTCTTTAGTTCTACCAATTCTTCAGGGTTCATCCGGTAAGGCCTCTGGGCTATCGGGTCCATTCCGGGAATCAATTCGATGATGAACTCGATATCCCTGTCAGGGGGCATACCGGGCAATTCATTGGGGAACACATCCGGGTATTCACAGACTACCGACACTTGTTCCAGGGTGGGTCCAGCAACATCTTTTTGGCAATAGTATCGGGACGAGGGGGTTGTCGTTCGGTACTCGACAGGCTCTCCTTCAGCACTCCTCAGGGAGATGATCTTTCTGGCGCAATCTATTACTCCCTGATAACGGGACAACCAATCCATTCCTAGTATTACGTCCAGACCTTGGGCTCCTAAAACGATCAGGTCGGCCTTAAAGTTTATACCATGAATAACTATAGGAATATCTCGACAGACGGATTGGGTTTTGGCTGTTCAGCCAGGTATTTGTACTAGCATAAGCCTACCCAAACGACTAGGCCCCATCCCACTTTTCTTCACAAAAGGTGAAGTAACAAAATAATGGGATGCTCCGGAGTCGAAAAGTATGGTAGTGGGGACTGAGTTGACAATAAACGTACCCAGAACAATGTCAGGAGATTCCTGGGCTTCCTCAACAGTGATATGATTCAGATGCCCTCTGGCTTCATTCGCTGGTTTCTTGGGGAATGCGCCCTTGACATTCATGTGGGTCGCATTGGGACGAGGTCCATTTCCCCCTTTCTTCATTGGACACTCGTGGGAAAAGTGTCCCGCTTCTCCACAGGTGTAGCATCCGGACGAATTGGGGCGAGCATTGGGGTTAACAGGACCTTAGGGGGCGGCTCTTGGGTTTCCACCTCAGGGGCGGGGATTGTTGTAGTTGCGATTGGGGTTGTTAGGGCGCGGAGCATAAGTCGGAATCCTCTGAGGTGGGGGTGCAGGGTTGGACGGAGGCATGCTTCGCGACCTATTTCCACTGGATCCTCCTTGATGCATCATCCGACGCTTGCGGTTTTCAATCATCCCCTTACGCTTGCTCTCAACCATGATAGCCACATCGACTAGGGCATCAAGTTCCTAGAATCTCTAGGATACTAGGTGACACTACAGCTCATCCTGTAGCCCATTCAGAAAGGTATCCACCTTCTTCTCTTTAGTGTTGGTGTCTTCTAGGGCATACCTAGCTAGGTCCGTGTATTTCTCCAGATATTGGACAACAGACATTCCTCCTTGCTTCAGAGCTAGGAACTAATCTCTCATCATCTTGACCAGACCTGGGGGAATGTGGCGCTTACGGAACCTTTCCTTGAAGTTTTCCCAAGTGATCTATTGACCGGACGACAGAATCTCCTTAATGCTTATCCACCATTCCATGGCCTGTCCTGCGAGAAAATGGGTAGCCAGGAGTACTTTCTCTTCATTTCCCACTCGGGCTACCTCCAGATTATTCTCGATGGTGCGGAGCCAATCATCGGCGTCCAAGGGGTTAGTGCACTTGGTGAATACCGGTGGGTTGGTTCTTTGGAAATCCTTAAGACGAGATCGTGGCTCTCCGTTCCCTCCTTCGCCCTCATTGTCATGGGAATTTCCTGCTGCGGCTTGGACAAGCTGCTGGAGTGCGGCGAGGTTGGCTTGGCGTTCGGTGTTGGAAGCTTGGCGATCCTCCATGAACATGCGCGGGAGTTGATCCATTGTTGGCTCAGGTGGAGGGGATGGCGGACCACGGGGACGCACCATCCTGAAGGTCGGAGGTTAGGTAAGGTTGGGAACATGGTGGTTCTCAAACAAGAATCAAATAACAAGAAACGAGCATCAAGACAGCATGCATACATAAGGACAACCAACACTTTAACGGAAATAAGAACAAACACAAGTTCCAACAACATAACTACCAGTTCATGTGTCACATCTCGACACTAAATAGATGTATTGGATATCCAACATTACAGATCAAACAGAGACAATCAACTCGCCACTCAAAAGGGGGCACGGCGGTAGTCTCACGTGCTCTCGTCATCCAACTAATGACCTACTCCTCGTTGTGATGTGCGGTGGTATCCTCCTCGATGATCAACTCATCGTCCTCCTCGGGCTCGAAGACAAGCTCCTCTGAGTCCTCCTCCTCCATCTGGTCATCATCCTCGGGGTCACTCTATGGCTCCATGTCGAAGTCCTCCTTGTGGGCAGCATCGTTGTCGGTCTCCTCTAGCAAGTAATTGTTGTCCTTGCGGAGGTCGGCGCACTCCTCCTCCAGTTCTTCTATCTTGGCTTCCATGGTCACAAGAAGCTCCTTCTGATCCTTCATCTTCTTCATGAGACGCTTGTTCCTAGCAACTGTGGCTTTCTTTTCAAATAGGGCTAGTGCACGCCCCGCCTTCTCCTCCTCTAGGCTCTCCTCTGTGGCGAGTAACTGGGTAGCCTTGAGATCTAGATCCATTCGGACACTGTCCAGGTGCGTCTGAGTCTTATTTAGGGTGTACTCCATGTTTTGGATATACGCCCCAAAGTCAGGGTGGGGTGGTGCCTGGAGGACATAACCCTCCTCATGATGCCTCCCAAAGAAGCGCAATCGCGTCTCCTCTAGCTGCTGGCGATGGTGATAGGCCAGACGCGCCAGGGCTTCCTAGGCTACCCTGAGTATGCCATCTCCCCACTCTTTCTCAATCACATTGACTTCAAAGTCCTCGGAGATCGGGGGTACTACTCCTCCTCGCACCGTGCATACCATGATCCAAGAGAGCTCCCCGTCAATTAGAGTGGGGATGTGGGCGCCCTTGATCTCTGATGTAGGGCGTCCCACCAAGCGAGCCAACTCTCCCAACTCAGCCTCAAACAACTGGAGTGGCAGCTCCAGTCCCACCTGACGGAACTTGGTGAACACAACATCCATCTACAAAAATTTTAGAGGAGTTGGGGTTAGTGCAATGTGTGCAAAATTTTAGTAATTACAACGGAAGTCTAATGTAGGTAGCTTTTTGAAAATATAGGAGAGAAGACATAAGCATTATTTTTATAAATACTCATGTTCTTCGTTTTGTTGATGAAAATAGTTTTAGGTCCTCGACTAACGTCCAAGCTATCTAGGGGCTCCTATAGTCAGGATGGCTCTAATACCAAGTCTGTGGCACCCCATATTTACGGTCCGGGATAACCCATTATGCAAACCACCACGATCCCATGATCAATGACTCGTGGAGCATAATCGACATAGTATTAAAGTACACATCCATTTCAGTACTGAAATAATAAGTCTTACATAGATAGTCTTACAAAAGGGCCACTTGGGCACAAATATACTGTAGCAGCGGAAACGCTAAACGCAAAAGGCCCGAGTCATGCCATAGCCCAAAGGGTGCCTGACTCGGAGCAACGCCCTAGTTCTCTAAGTCGTTGTTGTAACCTTTGTTATTCCCATCTTCCAGCTTATAATCTGGCCAAGTAAATAGCCAGGGACAATGTTGGTGAGTACTTTGAATGTACTCGCAAACCACCTTAAAATAACAATAATAACAGGTATGCAATATGGCTATGGTAGGATAGCTCCAAGAGAAGTTCTTTTATAAACTAGTTTCTCTTGTAGATATAGCATGTCTCTATATCTTTATTGTAACATTTTTGGTAAAAAAATTTGGAAACCTTTTTGGAAAGTTTAAGAAAATTCTAGGATTGGGTCACCCATTCTTTTTCCTTCCGGTCATCTCATGACCAAACTCCTTCCTCCTTTTTCCGACCATCCCATGTCAAATCATTTTCAAGCCATTAGCTTTCCAAAAATCCTTTTTAACATCAAAACCATTACCGTTGCACAGCTTCCATCACAACCGTCCATGACCAAGGACTTGGCTATTCGAATAGATTTACACTCTGCAGAGGTTATACACTGTACCCACACCATCCGATTACCCCTCCCTGATCCACACCGATCGTGGGTCGAATAACCAGTAAAGACCTTCTGAATGCCCTCTCTGGTACAAGTGCCTACCCTATGAGGTTAATCCCCTCAACACCGGGACACCCTATATAGTAACCAGCCAACCGGAGCGTGTTTTGCACCTTTGTTCCTTCTCGCGCGGAGGCCCGTAGACCCTGTGTTCCTTCTCCCGGTCAATGCTATGCATGGACCGTTGGACAGAGAAGGCCCACCCTCTGGGGATTGTTTACCCCTATCGTAGTGTGAGACACCTGTACCAGATTAGTCAAACTTCTGGCCCAGCCCCGTCCCATTCTAGAGTAATGTGGTTGCACGGATTAATTGCGCTAGCTTCACAACTGGCCATCCCGGTTGTTTCCGTCAAAAATTTTCCTCCTTCCTTTGCCTATTTTTTTGTAAAACAAAACCTTTCACATTTTCAAATTCACTTGGTAGGCCAAGCCTCACCAAGGTTTTCACATAAAGCATTTTTGTAAGTCTTTTCCTAGAATCTTCCCATCCTACACTTTTGTTTAGGCTGAAACAGGGTCTCCAAGGGGTTATGGTGTTAAAGACCATCTACCATACTAAGGGAAGGTAGGTATTATACAAATAGGTTGTACCTAATGGTACTAAGGGAGGGGGTAATTATTTGGAGGAGCCAAACATTCCCCATATAGAGTATAATATAGTAAAACAAGTGCATTTTTGCATAAAGGAGTAGATAAAACATGCATAGGTAATGTAATAGGACAAGGTGTATGAGCAAGAAGGAGGCTTGCCTTCGTTGGCAACTTGTCCCTGATCTCCTTCTTCAAGATACTCCCAATCACCTTCCTCGTACCCTTCCTCGTTCGTATCTATCATCGCAAAAGAAAATAAACGAACAAGTAACACACCACACATCAAACACGGAGCAAACAAGGCAAACAGTATAGAATAAGTACTCAACTGGGCAAACCAAAACACACATTTGTAGCTACGGAAATGAGCAAGCCAAGGCCATTGGAATCAACTAATTTGGGCATTCCTAACAATAATGGTGAATTTAATAGTGAACCCTAGTCTAATAAGAAAAGAAGGGTTTCAAATCTGTTCTGCAAGAGAACAGGGATCAGAAATAATACTTCTGGGTAGGTAACTGAAATACTAAACCAACCCAATTGGATTCATGATTTTAGCTAATATGGTTGATTTATAGCAATTTTAACACTGCAGAAAAGACTAGAATCACTCAAATAATCCCCAACACAGAAATAATATTACTAAACATATGACCTACTGGGGGTAAGTAGGTATGGATTGTTCTCAACTCCTGGAGTTGGGATAACTTAAAAAGGGGCTTCACAGAAGCTTCTAGAATTCCTGCAAGAAGCTTCTGCCCCAAACTTGCAAAATTTACTACAGGTGTTACAACTCCTAAAGGTGTGATTCCAATTTTTTTGGATGGGTAGGTTGAAAGGGAAGGCCTAGGAGGTGGTTTCATATTTTTCTGACTTGCAGAAAAATTACTAAAAATAAAAAGTGAAAACTACCTTATCTTACTCCAGAAATTCTCAAGGAAACTACAGATATTATTTTGGCAAGATACCTATGGGAGGTGGTGAAGATTTACAAAGGCTAATCCTCAGAGTGTGAATTAGGTCAAACAGAGGTTTTGGTGATTTTTGGCAGATTTAAATCTTTAGCGCAACTTTCTGGGATTAAATAAATGAAAAAGGAAAAAGTGGCTAAGTGGATCTGAGGCCTGGCCAAGGCCCGCACAGGAGCTGGGCCGGCCCACTCGCTCGTCAGAATGCACGGAGCCGGGATTTTAATCCCGGCGGGGCCTCGTAAGGCCAAGATCTGCTGGGCTGGCGGTAAGCGGCGCCATGGGTCGTTAGATCTGAAAGGATCCAACGGCCCAGGGCTTTTCTTCCTCGCAAGGGTGGTATCGCCAGCGACGAACCCTAGTGGCTACTAGGGAGGTTCGGGGAGGCTCACCTAGGGGCGGGGCAGCGTCGGGGAGGGCGTGGTTCAACGCGGTCGACAATGCGGATCCAGACGAGGGGCGGCAACAGCGGCTTGGGCTCCTGGGACGATCGGGGAACGGGCTCGCAGCGTCGTCGTTCTCGGCCTCCTTCCGGTGATGCTCCCAGAGTTCTAGGGGAAGGGGAGGAACAAGGTCAGAGGAGCGGTGCTGGTCCTGCATGCATGCATGGAAGATTGGGAGAGAAGGGAGGAGAGGTGGCGACGTCAACCTTCACCTTCTCCTAGTCGGCATAGCGGCGGTGTGATGAGCAGAGTGGGAGGTAGGATCTGAGCGAGCTCGGTTCCTCCCTGGGGTGGAGTGGGAGTGCGTTGGGGTGAGAATGGGGTGGGTGGCGAGAGCGGTAGGTGGCTTGGGGTTTTTATGCCGATGCGGAGCGGCTCACGGTGCACCGAGTGTAGGGGTCATCCATGGCGAGGGAGGAGAGTGTGGGTGGACCAGGAGAGGGAGGGTGTGTGTCGCTGCGAGCCATGGGGAGGGTTAAGAGGCGTGTGGACCGGCGCACAACCTCGGGATGGTGCGGGCTGTCCCAACGTCGCCTTTGCCCGTCAGGTGCTCGACGCTGGGTCGCGTCGTGGTCGGCCTAGGGGAGGGCTAGGGAGTGCTAGGTCTAGACTTGGGGGTGGTGGAGAGGGCAGTGGGATGCGTCCCCTACGCGTTCTAGCAGTAGTTCTGCATTGGGGAACTGAGGGATGCAAGCACGTGCGACGTGGCCACGGTGACGTGGCCGGCGAGGGTTAGGGGTAGGGAAGGTGCCTGGTGAGTGAGGGAGAGGGGGTGGGAGGTGCCTGGGAAAGACGCGAGCTGCACGGGCCCAAGGACACGACAGCACCATGGCTAGTGGGGCAGGGGGTGTCCATGCAAGATCTTGCCGATCTGCCGCCCTGCCACTCTCTCTCCCGTCTAGGGTGATCAATGGGGTGGGCAAGGTGGTGGAGAGAGGGGTCTTGCAGTGCTGGAGATGTGCCATGCGCCTGCGTGCATTGCAGCGAGGTTTAGAGAGTGGGGAGGGGTGTGGGAGGATCTAGGGCAGCACACGCTCGGGGACGACTTTGTCTGATGCTCACGTCGAGCACAACCCACGAATGTCAAGGGTAGGGATATGGGGGTGTAGAGGGAGGTGAGATGAGTGAGTCCAGGCCCTGGTTGCCTCCTGGATCAACTCCAATAGCTTGCAAGGATCATCTAAAGTGGGTAGGAAATAAGGTGACCATTTGCTATACTTGCCAATTGTATTCAAAACACCAACAGACAATGAGAACAAGGTTGGGGGGTTAACCAGGTGCCTTGTGGGGTTGATTGTTCTCATGGCAAGGTAGAGAGGCATGGGGTTTTTATGGCCTCAAGGGTTTGGGGCTTGGATCAGACATGGCGGTCTTCTCTGATTCCTCCCAAAACACAAACTAGGGTGGTGCTAGTGATTAGTCAAATGTAATCCTAAGCACAAGAGCCACTAGGACACACTAGTATGGCAAGCACATAATTTAAACCAGGCAATACTGAGGATCAAGCAACTAAGTAGTTAAACAGACAATGGCTAGATCAACTTAAAATGTTTTATTCCCCCCTAAATTTTATAGGTTCCTATTAAGACCGGAAGATAGAAAAGTTGGGATGTTACAGGAAGCATAATTTCCCAATGTATCTAGAGGATAAGAAGAATGGTAAGGTTAAGAAAGTTATATATGATATACATGTTATTGATTTGTACCTTTCTAGTAGTCGCAATAGTGCCTGGGTATTTGATACTGGTTCGGTTGCTCACATATTTAACTCCAAATAGGGGCTAAGGAATAAGTGGCAACTTGCGAGGGATGAGGTCATGATGTGCGTCGATAGTGGATCAAAGGTTGATGTGATCTCCGTAGGGATGCACTAGTAGGAAAAGGCCTAGTGGCGGCATTCGGAAAAGGAGGTTAGTGGCATTGAACACGCACTCCACTAATCTCATTCCACTGGTAGAAGATAGTGGTGGGGTCTGCTGGGAACGCTAGTTATAAGTTAGATATTATTGGCGTTTCGACGAACACCACCAGTACAATAAGCTTTAGTGGCATTCGATCCCTACGGAACACCATTAATCATAAATCGACAATTAAAAAAACTAAAAATCATGATTATATCAGCATAATAATAGAATACAACAACATGATACAACATATTTCACTAGATAGCATTCAGAATACAACAACAGGATACAACAAAAGTTTAGTGGATAGCATTCAGAATACAACGATAAAAACAACTAACTAACTTAGATGACTATCTAGCTTGTTCTAACTAGGCATGTCTTCAAAGTTACAAGACTAGTTCTACCTAAGGGAATAATCTTCAAAGTCAGAAACCTCTGCGTCATGGATATCGTACGAGAAAAAGATGTCTCCACAAGTTTTATCGAGGTAGATTCTCAACCTCGTCCTAGCATCCATCCCAAACCTTTCTACCAAATCTGTCCAAAGTGGTCATGTAAAGTAAGTCCGATTCACCTTGTTGATGACTAGAATCTTGTAGCTCTTGTCAGGTATTGCCTCTTCCACCAAGGTAACCTCAAATTGTCCCTGGTGATTGACACGTTTGTTCACATGGTGAAGAAAGTCCTTTCTTGCATGGCAAGGGATGGTCTGAGAAAAATATATATGAAAACAATAGTTAATTAGTTTCGATCAAAATGCATGCAAGGCTGGAAATCATAATTAAGCAAAACATACCACCAGTCTCAAAGTCTTCGGAAAGCACTATGATAATCTTCTTATCCTGACAACTTTCATGGCCGTAGTTGATGCAGGGCTGCATTTGCTGCATGTTCATAAAGCCATATGCAAAATAATTTCAGGAATGGAGTAAGCAATCCTAATTTTAGAAACTCAAACATAAAGGTAGTCATGTAATCTTACAAATATAAGGTGTCATAGCTGAACTTAAGGTCTCATATAAACACACACAAGACAAAAAGAGTGCCTATAAGACCAAATCAAATGTACAAGATATTCATGGACATACGACAAGGTCTTATGGAAACCTTTTGACATTAGATTGTGTCATAGTGTAATTGTTGACCGTTGGAAACAAAACAACAAAAATAATCTACAATTATCTCCAACATTGTCTGAAGAAGGGAGACATTTCCACGGTTTGTATAACATGGTTGTGAACAATATTGTGCACCACATTTTATCCCAACCATGTTACAGGAACCATAAAATTATCTGTCAACTTCACAACCACAAAAGTCTAACAAAATGAGAATCTTTGCATCTAGAAATACCTAATCGATAATGCCAAAGTCTAAACAAGCATATGGAAATACTTCATTTATACTTTGTGGTAACGAGATGAGATATTTGCATATAAAATTTTCTCAGCCTAAACTATCACCATCTAATTAACAAACGCATATCTCTATATGTACAATTTGAGCTAAAACTTAATATCTAAAACACACTATCTATCATACTTGTCTCTAGAATTTCTAATATAAATATCTAACACACATGTGCATCTATAATTTTTCTAAAACGCATAAGAAATGGGGATCAGAGGCGTGGCTGGTGGCTCACCGAGGTTGTGGACGGGGAAGCTGCAGCGAGCGGCTCAGTGACAAACGGGGACGGCGATGGTGGTCACGGCGGCCAGCAGCTCAGAGAGGAGGAGAGGTGCGGCGACCGGTGGCTCGGGAATGGATGGGGCAGTGGCGACCGCCGATGGCCGCAGTGGTTGCAACATCCATCGGCTCGAAGAGGAGGTGAGAGGTGCGGCGACCGGTGGCACGGGAACGGACAGAGCTATGCCGGCAACGGTCGGGGCTGGCCACGGTGGTTGCGTAAGCCAGTGGCTCAGAGAGTAGGTGAGAGGTGCGGCGATCGGCAGCTCAGGAACGAATGGGGTGAGGGAATTCAATGCGTGCGGCAGCGGGGTTGAGGGAGACGGCGGTCGGGATAGAGTGTGAGGTAGGGATTGATCCAATCTAAAGGATGAGGTGTTATAAAAAGTCGCAGATTTCTTATTAGTTGTGGAGTTCAATTCATGTTGAACGCCACTACCATAGAGCGTAGCCATTGCATTGACTTGTTCACAATGCCACCAATAGGTTTGTCCCAGCTTCGTCCGTGGGACCCCGTCACTAATGGCGTATGAGTATAACAAGACGCCACTAATAGCATATACTGCTGGCATTCCATAATTTATGAACGCCACTATTAATTCGTCTTTAGGTGGTGGCGTGCATTATATTTTGGACGCCACTAGTAAAACGACTTCTATAAGGGTTTTCCTACTAGTGATGTTGTCTCTTAAATTACCATCTAGATTAGCTTTAAACCTGAATAAGTGTTATTTGGTGCATATGTTAAGCACGAACATTATTTCCGGATCTTGTTTCATGTCAGACGATTATTCATTCTAGTCTAAGAAGGTTTTTCAATATATATGAATAATAAGTTTTATGGTCGTGCACCTAAGAAGAATGGTTTATTTCTTTTGTATCTTGGTAGTAATGAAACACATATTCATAATGTGAATGCCAAAAGAATTAAGTTAAATGATGATATTGCCGCATATATGTGGCCCTTCCATTTAGGTCATATTGGTGTTAAATGCATGAAGAAGCTTCATTCAGATGGACTTATAGAATCACTTGACTATGAATCATTTGATATATGTGTGTCATGCCTTATGGGAAAGATGACTAGAACGTCGTTTTCTGGTTCAATGGAACGAGCGACCGACGTATTAGAAATCAAACATACCGATGTGTGTGGACAAATGAGTGTGCCGACACATGGTGGATATCATTATTTCCTTACTTTCACTGATGACTTAAGTAGATATGGGTATATTTACTTAATGAAACACAAGTCTGAAACTTTTGAAAAGTTCTAAGAATTTTAGAGTGAAATAGAAAATCATCATAACAAAAAGATTAATTTTCTATGATCTGATCATGGAGGAGAATATTTAAGATATGAGTTTGGCACACATATGAGAGAATGTGGAATTGTTTCACAACTCTCTCCCGCTGGAACACGACAACACAATGGTGTATCCCAGCATCATAACCATACTCTATTGGATATTTTTCTGTCTATGATGAATTTTACCAATCTTCTGCTATCTTTTTAGGGTTATGCGTTAGAAACTACCGCATCCACTATAAATAGGGCTCCATCTAAATCTGTTGAAACGACACCGTATGAATTATGCTTTGGAAACAAACCTAAGCTGTCATTTCTAAAAGTTTGGGGATGTGATGTTTGTGTGAAGAAACTTTAAACTGATAAACTCGAACCCAAAGAGAAAAAATGTGTCTTCATAGGATGCCCTAAGGAAACAATTGGGTACACCTTCTATCACAGATCTGAAGGCAAATTTTTTGTTAATAATGGATCCTTTTTGGAGAAGGAGTTTCTCTCGGAAGGTGTGAACAGTAGGAAGGTAGAACTCGATGAGGTTGTTGAACCTCCTCTTCATTGTCATATCCCAAAATTTTCCAAATTTTGAAATGTGAAAAATAAATAAACAAAAGACTTAATTGTTGAAATTTAGGGTGAAAAGAAACTTTTTGATTTCAAATAGAAACATCAAAACTCATCTTGAACAAATTTGAATAAAATGGAATCCAACAAATTTCAATCAAGTGAAATACATTTAACAATGAATGTATCTTCGAATTTAAACATTTGGAAAAGTAAACCAAAACCCTAGTGGAAGAAAATCATTTCCAAGATCTATCTAAGACTATGGATTTGTTCCATATAAATTTTTTGTCAACAAACATTTATAAATGATCAAAAATGATAAACAAAAATATTATAAAATCATAGAAATTAGTTTCATTCAATTTGGAACCATGGATAAAATCTTATGAATTTAATAAGATAAAAGGAAATAATTTCCAAAGATAATAAATCTCGTAACTAAAATCCATACTAAATTGAGAGTAATTAATCCTAAAGGGATTTAAAAATATAAACAAATATTAAATAAAATTTTACAAATTGGCATCACCAATTTTGGATCTATAAATAAAAAGATATGGATTTTAGACGATAAATAAATAAATAAATAAATAAGGAGTATTTAAAAGCCAAATTAAATCCTGGCGAAATCCATAAACAAATAAAAGGAAAGATTATTGAATAATATATAAGGGTAAACATTTATTTAAATAAAATCATAAGGATTGAATATACCCAATTTTATTTAAATAAAGACACCTTGCCTAACCTAAATAATAAGTAAATTATTTAGAAGAAAATTTAGACCATGGATTAAATCCATAAGCAAATGAAATAAAAATAATTCAAATAAAATAAAAGGACAAAGAATAATCAAATAAAACTATATGGGATTAAACCCTATTCTAATTATATTTAATAAAGACAAAACTCCTAATGAAAAAGATTAATTAAATCATGAGAAAATAATAAATTGGAATTTTCCCAAGTGGAATAAAAGTTATTCAATTAACTTAAATGGAATTTTGAATAAAATTTATATGGATTTAAAACCATATTGGATTTTATTTGAATAAAGACAATTGCCCAATTTAAATGATTAATAAATCATATTAAATATTTTAAATAATTCAAAGTGAATCATTTGCACTAAATAAAACCTAGTGAAAAAGGTTTGGTAAAAATTGGAATTCAAATAGAAGTTTGAAAATGTATTTAAAATCTTATTTGAATAGAGACAAAATGTCTATTTTAAATAAATAACAAACCATAAAGAGAGTAAAATAAATATTCTAAAATGGATTGTTTAATTACATAAATGAACAGATTAGAAACCTACTGAAAGTTTGGTAAATATCTGAATTCAAATAGTGTTTGAATTATTTGAACAGAATTCAAAATAGAAAAAGAAATAGAAAAAGAAAAACTGGAAGAAAAAAATGGAAACAAGCCAGCCCAGCCCAGCTAGCCCATCTAGCCCAACTCGCAGCCCACTCCCTCTCCCCCGAACCGTTTTCTTCTACTCGTGAAACGATCCGCGCAGCCGCTGACAATTGGACCCCACCGAATCTCTCCTCACTCGCTGACAATGTTGCCCCACCTGCCAGTCATCGTTCTCACCCGCCCGCGACTGCTTCTTCCCCCCCTCGTCGCTGTTTCTGGCTTGATTTCCGCAGGGTAATTCGCCTTAACGCCGCGTCTATTACTCACTGCAATCACTCCCATTTAATCGCTTGTCTCTCCTCTCCATTTCCCCACGCTCGCTCGCACCAGCTCGCTTCCAGGCTGCCTCAATTTCAACCTCGAACCCCACTGTCTCCGACGAACCACCGTGCCAATTCCGGAGAGCCCAGCCACCGCTTTGCCCCTCGACCACATGAGCATGATCCCCACATCCCTACGCATCTGCCCATAGCCCCAGCTCGCCCGCGCGCGTGCTAGAAGCTCGGCTTCGTCATCACCCGAGCGCCACTGATAACTTCTCCAACTCCGGCGACCATTTCCCATAAGTCTTGCCCTCTCCTCTCTATCTCGATGGCGCACACGTGTTCGCCACACTCGCCCGCGCCTAACGCCCCTCCCCACTCGTCTTCCCATGACCTGCAGCCTCGCCTCCGTCCAGACAAAAGCGTGCCCGACGCCGACAACAACTACGACAAGGAATTACCAGCATCTTCGAGCGCCCCTTCACCTGCAATAACCACCTTGAGCATCTATACGCTTCGGCGAACTCGGTGAGCCCTTCCCCTCCTTCTCTCGCTTTCTATATCGTCGGCGACACCACTGCCAGAGTGCTCCGCCGCCAGCCACCGTGGCAGTGCCCCTACTTTGTGGTTGATTCGATTATAGCCATTCAATTTAGATCTGACGGATGCGATATATGACTTAACCGAAGGGGTACGTAGCATTATGTGCCGCACGATTTCATTAGATCCAACACACCGCATCGCCTGATCCATGCGAACCGGTACCGGCGAATAGGAAATAGACACGTGGCTCGGGTTGTGATTTAAAAACATATTTGACCTATTAGATGTTAGATTTTGTAAAATCATAACTTTAAATCCACATGTCCAAATTTTGCAAACTTCATATCAATAGAATCAGCAAAAATAATAATTTGCAACCATGCCCTTTGTTTAGTGATTTGCTTCTGTAAAATTTGTTGTTTTTGCAGAAACATGTGTAGGCATATTTTGTGTATAAAATTTATTCTAAAAATGTTTTTAGGGTAAAAACTTTTGTAAATGGATTGTTTTGAACCTACTGACCATAGAAACCAACTTTTGGGTTTAAAAATATATTTTGTGACACTTAGGAATTATCCCTTTGAATTAAAGAATTTCTAGTTAAATAAAAATGTTGAATATGATTTAAAAATGCTTTTTGAGTAAAATCTTTCTAAAATGATTTGAATTGAATTCTTTGACCCTAAACACCATGTTTTGGATTTAAAAATGTATTTGATTAATCCTAGTAAAATTATTACTTTGTTCAAAGGCATTTCTAACAAAATAAAACATTGCTTTGATTTAAAGATGGTTTTTTAGGTGAAACCTTTTGCCAATGGTTTAATATTAAACACTTGACCTTAAAACACTAACATTTGTGTTTAAAAATATATTTGTCAAACACTAGAAATTTTTACTTTGATTTAAATCATTTCTAGCAAAACAAAGATGATTAAAATGGCCATTTTCACTAAATTGATTTAAGATGGTTTTGCCACTTTTACAAATGACCAATAGGTGTTTTAAAATGTTTATAGCCTATGAGAAACCACCTTTTCAAATAAAACAATCTTTTACATGCTTGCATGAATTGTTTTGTTTTCTTTATTTTATGTGGTGAATTGCTTGAATGCTAGTTTGAATATTTGCTTGCTTGATTGAATTGTAGTGAACTTTGAAGAGTGTGACCATTTCAAGATCAAGGAGTGAATCTATATTATCTATCAAAAAGGCAAGTGGTGCTTCATACTTTTGTCCTATTATTTTCACTATGCATTAGTGATATTTCTAAGTAGGACTTGCATGGAATTTTTACTAAGTATGCTATGCCATAGGAAATCTTAGTAGATGATGCCTTAGTAGAATTTTCCTAAGTTAACATCCCTACTACTATCATGCTTAGCTTAGCTAGTAGAAAACAAGGGTCGGTTATATTCATGCTATGAAATATTTCTAAGTCTATGACATGTGTTTGTTCAATAAAACAACTATGTGAATGAATCACCTGGGTGGAATGGTGTGAATGGGTTATGTTGAGTGGTTACATAGGTCCCATATTTATGGACTACCCTAGTGTATCTCACTTGTGGAAAGCCACCCAGGAAAAAAGAGATTTGAGATGTCAAATGTTGAGAAGCTTCAAGTGCATCCACTTGGCATTATGGGCTCTGCCTGGATCATATAGGTTGCAATAACTTAGCCAAATGGACAGTTGGTGGTAGGGGTGATAGGTATGGAGCGCGTCCATTCTGGTCTAAGGGAAGGCTTCTGAAAGATCTTGTCTCGATGCATGTCGAGTCTTGTGGGGAAAGTTCACCACCTCTCGAGAGAGTAAAATCTAAGTACTTAGCCGTGTCCCCGGCAATGGACAATTAGAGCATCAAGACATGGAAGCTATCAAGGATCTCCTTATCCCAATTTCTAAATTAAAAACTCGTGGTTGAACAAGGGTTAAACGATCTTCAATCAATGATTGGTAGATGCCTTGGGTGATTTTGACAAACAAAAACTTAGTGTTTTCAAATGATAAGGAAAATCTATTTTGAGCAAAGCAAGCCTAAGCTCCACTTAGCCAAATGCATATAGATGATAGATACCACTATTCAACCATAGTATCACTTGCCAATACAATTCAAAATGTATTGACCCTTGTGGCTGTAACTTATTATGTTGCAGGTTTGTTTGATGTTTGAAGTGTGTTGAATAGGATTACTAGTCTACAACCAATATGATTGCATGTGGCACTTTGAAGATGAAGGACTCCATGCTATATAGTTATTTCTGCTGCATTGTAATGAGATAGCCAAATGAGCTATGTAAGATGTAATGAATTATTTTATTCCTAGTTATAAAGTTGTATTATGACCTTTGTTTCTTGATATTACATCTTAACTATGGATGCTAGCTATTGATCTAGGGACTAGCATTGTAAACACAGGTATCTCTACCTTATTAAGGGTTGGGACCTCTACAGATGGTATCAGAGCACTGTGTTGCCTGTAGGATTGTAACCCTATGATTGGACAAAACCCCTTAGAAAATAGGAGTTGTATGTGTTCCAAAACTTATTTACAAACAATCTTGTAAACTCTTTCCTCAACTATTTTTGTTTTGATTCTACATCTCTCCCTTTTCAAACTTGATGGACAAAGACTCAACATGAGCAATGAATTCAACTCGAGTTTCATCAAGGACTTCAACTTAGACATCACTAAGGACTACAAGTGAGACAAGAACAATACTCAAGACTTGAAGATTAAGGAAACACAACTTAGAAGGAACCATCATCACCTTTGAAGTTTTGGGACCAAGATGCAAGAAATTTTTCCAAGGATACAATGAACTTATCCATGAAGAAACAACTATGAAGAATGGAATGATCTCAAGAAAATCCCATAGTTGGACCACCATACTAGTATTTAGGTTAGATCAAACACTCCAACTTATGTGGTGTAGGAAAAATATTTTGTTACCTAAAAATGTGCTTGAACCTTGTTGTTTGAGTGGAATGTTTGATTGTGATTGCTTGCACATTGATTGTGTGAATTGTGATGTGTGTGATTAGACTTCTTTCTTAGAAATATTTTGCCTATTCTAATCCCAATCCAACCCAAACAGATGACTTCTCCAAAAGACTCCAACATCAAGAATGGTGACAACAACAACAACAACCAAGAGATGCTTCTAGTAACCCAAGCCCAGTTGAATCATGTGACAACTCGGTTTTTAGCCAACAACAATGAGTTAGACCCAACCATGCAAAAGTTTTTGGAAATCCAATCCCAATTGTTGCAAAGGATGACCAATCAAATGATCAACATGATAAACAACTCTTCCCAAAGAGATTGTGACAACAATGATATCAAGGATGATATTATAGGACAAACTCAAGCTTGTAATATTTGTGGAGACATGGAACACACTTCTAAGGAGCATGTGGACCAATGCCCTAATTGTGAAGAGAAACATCCAACTAAATAATGCCCCACATCTCAAGTGACGTGTTTCCTATGTGAAGGAAATGATCATGTCCCTATCCACTGCCCCATCTATCCTATAGTTCAACAAATGAAACAAGATGGAATGCATCAAATGTTTTGAAACTGTAGTGACCTTGGATCAATAAAGATCCCAAGTCCCTGTGATTTACATGCTAGTCCCTGGATCAATAGCTAGCACTCACATTCGATGAATATCATGTAAAGCACAAAGTCTTTATTACACGGAGAATCCAGAATATGAATTTATTACAAATTTGCTTAGTATTAAGCTAGCTCAAATAACAGCGGAAACATAAAGCAGCTTGAGTCCATCAACGCCCTAGGCTTGTCGAGTGTAGACTCGCGACCCCTACGCACCTTTCAATCTTTGGATTCTACACATAAGACGTGAAGCCAAAAAGTTGGGTCAATAGTTTGAATGTATTGGCAAATTACACCAAGGAAAGAAAAGACTAACTCTACATGCAAGGCTAGTTTAGGCTATAGAGTTTATTTTCTCAAAGCTAGTTTTCTTAAGTATTTAGAATAAGAGAAGATTTCCCTACTTTGTAAACATTTGTTTAAGTAATATATGGTCAAATGGCACACGAGGATATTACTCACTAAGTGTCCAAACAACCTAACAGTCGGATATTACTCACCAAGTTCCCAAAACCCTCCCAATAGCGATATGACTCACGCCTTGGGTTTTTAGAAAACTTTAGGATTTGAAAGAGAGAGGAAGATCCTTCAGAGGCTCCATCCTTCAGATGCTCAAGTGTTCTTTTCCGTGAACTCGGCTGATCGATCAGATTGCAATCCATGATCAAGTCCTTTATACAGACAAGACCATGGAGAGGCTTTCCCTTAGTATCCCCTCTACCTTCTGGATCCAACTGTGCCAAGAACCTCCAAAATGTTGGTACCCAGGTGAGGTTTCCCACTAAGTACTAGGCCAAGACAGAGCCCATATGTATTGTGGTTACACTGGAAGCTTCTAAATTCTGAAACATGGCAGACTTCTTTGATTCCTGGGCAGCCGTCCTCCACCAAAATCTCACTCATTGTCCCGAAAACCATTCCGCCCAGAAGAAAACTAGGCCAAGATAGATATCTCATCATTGAGTCCTCTTAAGAATTCCTCCTGCCTCTTGGCATCGGTGGAGACATCATCGGGTGCATAACGGGCTAGCTTGTTGAAAAGCTCACCATACTCGGTGTCAGAATGGTGCAGCTGGTGTAGGTCGCGAAACTCGCGCCTTTTCAGAGTCATGACACCAGCAGACACATGATGAGTGCGGAAAGCTAACTCGAACTAATCCCAAGTGATAGGATCAATATTCGAGTGGGTGACTTGGTAGTTATCCCACCATTCTGCAGCAGGTCCTTCAAGCTGGTGCGCGGCATAACGTACCCTTTCGGCTCCGACAGCTTGAACAGTATCTAACTTCTTGTTAATTGTACGGAGCCAGTCATCTGCGATGATTGGTTCAGCGCTACTAGTGAAGGTAGGTGGGTTCAACCTCAAAAACCGAGTCAAGCGATCATGTTGATGTGGTGGTGGAGGTGGCGGTGGCGGAGGTGGCGCGTTGTTGTTGTTTTGCATGTTCTGAGTGAGCAGTTGGATCAACTGGTTTTGAGTGGCCAGAAGTTGTGCAATTTCTGGAGGAATTTTGGTGTTCGCACGTCTTGGCGGCATCTGTGGGGTTTGAGAGACAAGTTAAGAAATAGACAGAAAGACTAAGTAGTAAACTCCTACCCTTATGAAAACACACAAGGCACACAAGACATAATAGCACAAACTTAACACAGAAATCCTCCAAGTTTAACTAAACCAAATATGTCTTGGTATTTATTACAATTGTGAATACCGTTCTACTATAGAATTTAAAGGTGGTCCAACTACTACACATCTTCCATGCCTTCCTCTTCCTCGTCCTCAAACGAGTAGCCTTCCTGCTCTAGGGTTGACTTGTACAGCTCCATATCCTTTGTGGTGGCTTCAAGCTTCTCTTAGAGGTTCTTTATCTCATCCTGCAGCTTCTTGGTAGTGTCTTCTAGCTGCTCCTGAAGTCCCTCCTTCTCACCTTATAGTTCCTCCACTAGACTTGACTTCTTTGCAGCTTCAAGTTGCTTTGCCCAGTCCCTCTTGGAACCACGCACATCATTGATTATCTTGAAAAGGCCTCCGGTTTGCACTTCAGTTCCCTCGATCTCCTGCTTGAGTTCCCTAATCCTCTTGTTTTTATTTATCACCCTCTTCTCTTGGTTAGCGAATTTCTTCTCTTGGTCCTTGAACTTTATCTCTTGGAGCTTCATTGCCTCCTCCTGCTACTTGATCATTTCCTCCTTCTACTTGACGAGAGCGCATAGCTCATCGTTCCTTAACATCTCGAGGAAGCTACCTTTTTCAAGGTCATGGATGTGGCACTCCAAGTATTGATATTGGGTCCTTCGGCGCTTGGTAGAAGTCCTTTCCTCAAAGGTTAACTCCATGGGAATTCCTTCCTCATCTCGTCTTCTAAAAAGGCCGTCGCAGTGTCCTTGGAGAGCCTCATGATGGCGTCCACATAGGCGACCAATGAGCTGCTGCAAGCTGATGCTAAGGGCCTTCTCCTTGGAGTCGCTAACAATGTGGATTGCTATGTCTTCCTCTGGGTTCTTGCCTCGCTCTTGTCCTGGCTGGATGACTTTGACTCCCCAGCAGCCATCCTTGTGGAGTTTCTTCATTGTGCTTCCCTGGATTGTTGGCAGGGGAAGGTCCAAATGCGTGAGGAGGTCCATGAGGCATCCACCAAAGCGAAGGGGCTCGATGTCCGCGACGGTGTCGTAAAAGAAGCTTGTCATCCTTAAGTTAGAAGAGTGAAGATTAGATACTTAAACAAGTAGAGGAAAGCAGGTACTAGAAGTGCAGAAAAATAACTTAGTAGAAAAGCAAGGCACATAAGTTAAAGGTGGTTCCAATCCTAGGGTTTCGTCCTACTGGCAACGATGTGCTCTGATACCATCTGTAGTGACCTTGGATCAATAAAGATCCCAAGTCCCTGTGATTTACATGCTAGTCCCTGGATCAATAGCTAGCACTCATAGTTGATGAATATCATGTAAAACACAAAGTCTTTATTACACGGAGAATCCAGAATATGAATTTATGACAAATTTGCTTAGTATTAAGCTAGCTCAAATAACAGCGGAAACATAAAGCAGCTTGAGTCCATCAACGCCCCAGGCTTGTCGAGTGTAGACTCGCGACCCCTACACACCTTTCAATCTTTGGATTCTGCACATAAGACGTGCAGCCAACAAGTTGGGTCAATACTTTGAATGTATTGGCAAATTACACCAAGGAAAGAAAAGACTAACTCTGCATGCAAGGCTAGTTTAGGCTATAGAGTTTATTTGCTCAAAGCTAGTTTTCTTAAGTATTTAGAATAAGAGAAGATTTCCCTACTTTGTAAACATTTGTTTAAGTAATATATGGTCAAATGGCACATGAGGATATTACTCACTAAGTGTCCAAACAACCTAACAGTCGGATATTACTCACCAAGTTCCCAAAACCCTCCCAATAGCGATATGACTCACGCCTTGGGTTTTTAGAAAACTTTAGGATTTGAAAGAGAGAGAGAAAGATCCTTCAGAAGCTCCATCCTTCAGATGCTCAAGTGTTCTTTTCCGTGAACTCGGCTGATTGATCAGATTGCAATACTCACGAGAGTTTGTGCACTTTACCCACAATCCATGATCAAGTTCTTTATACAAACAAGACCATGGCGAGGCTTTCCCTTAGTATCCCCTCTACCTTCTGGATCCAACTGTGCCAAGAACCTCCAAAATGTTGGTACCTAGGTGAGGTTTCCCACTAAGTACTAGGCCAAGACAGAGCCCATATGTATTGTGGTTGCACTGGAAGCTTCTGAATTCTGAAACATGGCAGACTTCTTTGATTCCTGGGCATCCGTCCTCCACCAAAATCTCACTTGTTGTCCCGACAACCATTCCGCCCAGAAGAAAACTTAGTTTTATTTTGAAGTGGATTTGAGAAGAAAGTTTGCTCAAGAGAGCCTTTATACTTAGAAGAAAGTCAATGTCTTTCGAACCCCCCAACGGTACTTTACATATATATAGCATAGCAAGCAATACTTAGCAAAACAGTGGTACCTATTAGGAGGGGAAATCCTAAGTATAGAGCAACTCATGGCATACTACAAAATCATCGCACTTGCAAAATAATACTAAGAAAAAAATTCTACTAGAACAGCCTACACATGCATACTACAGAATTTTGAAGATCACATGCTTAGAATCAAAACTGGGACAAAATTTATGAACAAGTGGTGTAACTTGCCTTGATTCGAGCAGCACTCTACACAACAGTACTCCTCAGCGCACTCCGAACAATCTAACGAAACACAAGCATAGATCTAATCACAACTTGCACAAAATATGCCACAGAGATAATATGCATGCATGCAACATGGTAATAATGCAAGATTTGTTTTCTAAATTGACCAAGGTAGTCTAATTGGATTGCAATTGTATTAGGGATGTTATTAGTATTGATTTCCCACAGGTTTAAATTAATTTGGGTCATTATTCTAATTCATAGGCTAACAAGGAGATCCAACCATCTAATTAGCCCCGAATCAGATCTGATGTTCTTAAGCAAGGTTTTATAATTTTGTTCAATAGGTATTGTAAAAGCAAAGTCAACACAACAAGAATCAACTAAAACGGGGTTTTAATTATTTTTCTATGGATTAAACACTCTAATCTAGAGATTAAATTCTACACAGAAAAACCTACTGCGAACTCGTAATATTATTACAGATAAGTGTTCTACACAATTTTGTGAATCCAACGATATATTATACGCAAAATTTGGCCAAGTATTTGATTTTCTATGAATTTTGCAAGATTTAACTACAATCTGCCAATTTAAATCTAACCCTAACGAAAACGCGACAAGTGGCAGCTTCTGATTGGCCCCAGCTAGACGACGCGGTGCTGACGCGGCCTTGCCACGAAGCAAAATGCCACTCGCCGATACCCCTTCATTGTAGCATTCTAATCTGAGCCGCAGATCTTCGATCTAACGGACGGGAGGAGGAGCGGCGACTTACCATGGTGGAGACGGTGGCGAGGGGAGGCGGACGGCGGCGGTGCGGTCAGTGGTGGTGCTCGGCGACGAACTAGCGGGTTCCCGAGATGGTGAGGAGGTTGACGACGTCCAGCAGGTTCTCACGGTCACGCTCGCATCCTCGGCGACGCTCCTCGCTTCCTCGAACGTCGGCAGCGCTTCGCCGACCCTCTCCGTCCCCGGCGTTGCTCCAACGAGCAATCGCGGGCGCGGTACTGCGAGAGACAAGGCGAAAATAATGTGAGAAGAGAGAGTCGAACGAGAGGGTCACGTGGAGAGTAAAAGAAGCGGAGGAGAGGCTCGGAATCCTCTGTCCCGAGCTCGACCGAGCCTTACTCCGGCGAGATCAAAAACGCGTTCGCAAACGGCGGCATGGCGGTGAGAGTTCGAGGAATTTTTAGGGTTTTGAGGCAGCGGGGTCATGGGGTTTATATAGTCAACGAAACTTGGCGAGGGGGTCACGGATTCTCCCCCGATTCGGCCGGAGTCCGCTCAGCACACGGCGGCGATACGGTTTCTGCGGGGAGGAAGGGGATGACGTGTGGGCCGTCACGTGAGCGGTGACTCTGGCTGAGGCTTGGGCTCATGGACTCTTATGGGGCTGGCGGCTTGGGCGCTAGTGCTTAGTCGACACGCGCGCGTTAGTGGGCTGGCGCAGCCGGCCCAGTAGGTTAGGCAGTAGGTTTTTTTATACTTTTATCTTTTCCATTTCGGTTTCACCAAATCTTTGATATCTTTTGCATATCAAGTCCAAAAGCAATGAAACCAATTTCTAAATTTTTGTAAAAAGGAGGTGGTCATCATAGAATCATAGATTATTATCTTTACATAGATTTTAGAAAGGTCAAGCATGATTACATCATTTTTGCCCATAGGTTTTGATGGTAGGGTTTTGATGCAACTTAATTTGTAGGATGCAATGATGCAAGGATGATGCATGCTTCTGGTAACATCCTATAATAAAATCTGGGATGTTACAAACCTACCCCTCTTAAGAAGAATCTCGTCCCCGATATTCGGGTTGGCTAGCAAATAGGTGTGGATGCTCCGCCTTCAAATCTTCTTCATGCTCCCACGTGGCTTCTTCCTCGGAGTGGTGGTTCCATTGTACTTTGCAGAATCTGATAGTCTTGGTATGGGTAATCCTTTCAGCCATTTCCAAAATTTTGATGGGCTTCTCCTCGTAAGTAAGGTCATTCTCCCATTGAACCTCCTCCAGGGGAACAGTATCCCTTAGCGGAGTTTCGGCCATTTCTAGGTGGCACTTCTTTAGTTGTGATACATGAAACACATCATGAACAGTCAGTCCTTCTGGTAATTCCAACTGATAAGCTACTTTAGCTCTATGGGCCAGAACCTTATATGGTCCTATGAATCGTGGGGCTAACTTACCCTTGATTCCGAACCTCTTAACTCCTCGTAGTGGTGAAACTCAGAGATACGCACGGTCCCCTATTTTTTAAGCCACATCTCTGCGCTTGGAATCAGCATAACTCTTTTGTCGGGATTGGGCTATCTTTAGCCTATCCTAAATCTGCCGTACCTTTTCCTCGGCATCCTTGATCAATTCAGGTCCAAACAGACTACGTTCTCCAACTCCACTCCATAACAGCGGTGTCCTACACTTTCTGCCATATATGACTTCAAATGGAGCCATCTTGATGCTTGTCTGGTAGCTGTTGTTGTATGAGAACTCAGCATACGGCAAGTTATCATCCCAACTAGACCCATAGTCTAGTGCGCAAGCTCTCAACATATCTTCCAGAATCTGGTTCACCCTTTCCGTTTGGCCATACATGCGAGGTGGAAGGCGATCTGAATTCTAGTCGGGTTCCAAGAGACTCATGTAGCTGTCGCCAAAACTTTGAAGTGAACTGGGTGCCTCTATCTGATACAATTCCCTTAGGAACACCATGCAGACTTACAATCCTTGACATATATATCTTGGCAAGCTTAGCACTTGTATATGTGGTCTTTACGGGGATGAAGTGAGCCACCTTGGTAAAGTGGTCCACCACTACCTAGATGGAATCAAATCCTAAACGAGTCTAGGGCAATCCCGTGATAAAATCCATGCCTACCTTGTCCCACTTCCAATCGGGTATAGGTAGTGGTTGCAGCAATCTGGCCGGTTTCTGATGCTCGGCTTTAACTCTATTGCATACGTCACACATGGAAATATACTCGGCAATTTCTCTTTTTAAATTATTCCACCAAAATCTATCCTTCACATCCATGTACATCTTCATGTTACTTGGATGAATTGAGTAAGGTGAATCGTGAGCTTCTTGTAAAATAAACTTCCAGATATCGGGGTCATTGGGAACGCACAAACGCTTTCCATACCAAAGGGTTCCTTGTTCGTCCAGACGAAAATCTTTTGTCTTTCCTTCACTTATTTTGACTCTTATTTCTTCCAACTCTTTATGTCCCTTTTGTGCTTCCTTGATTTTCTATTGAAAAGTAGACACTATTTCCATAGTCGCTACGTGTCCTTTCGGAACTATTTCTAGCCTGAGATCCTTGAATTGCTTGCATAAATCCTCTGGAAGTTCCCCTGCAGTAAGTTCATTCACATAAACCTTACGACTTAAGGCATCGGCCACCACATTTGCCTTTCCGGGGTGGTACTGTAAATCCAAGTCATAATCCTTAATAGTTCAAGCCATCTTCTTTGCCTCATATTCCACTCCTTTTGGGTGAAGATGTACTTCAAACTCTTATGATCTGTGAACACATCAAAATGCTTGCCCATGAGGTAGTGTATCCATACCTTGAGTGCATGTACCACAGACGCAAGTTCCAAATCATGTGTGGGGTAGTTGTGCTCGTGGTTCTTAAGTTGTCGAGAGGCATAGGATACCACTTTCCCATCTTGCATCAATACACTTCTGAGTCCTTGTCGAGAAGCGTCACACTAGACTTGAAAATCCTTTTGGTTATTAGGCAGACACAGTACTGGTGCCGTTACAAGGCATTTCTTCAACTCCTGAAAGCTTGCTTCACATGCCTCGGTCCATAGGAATTTCTTTTCCTTCTTTAACAGTTCTGTCATGGGCTTTGCTATTTTGGAAAAGTTTTCTATGAACCTCCGGTAGTATCCTGCGAGGCCCAAGAAACTCCTAATATCTCCCACATTCTTGGGTGATTCCCATTCAGTTATGGAAGCTACCTTACTAGGATCTACGGCAACTCCTTTTGCCGACACAACATGACCAAGGAATCCCACTTCCTTTAACCAGAATTCGCATTTGCTAAATTTGGCATACAACTTGTGTCCTCTTAGTTTCTCCATAATTAGGCGCAGATGCTTCTCATGTTCCTTATCATCCTTGGAGTATATGAGTATATCATCTATGAATACCACGATAAACTTGTCCAAATATTCCATGAACACCTTGTTCATCATGGTCATGAAGTATGTCGGGGCATTGGTTAGACCAAACGACATTACGGTGTAATCATACAATCCGTATCTTGTGGTGAAGGCTGTTTTGGGCACATCCTGCTCTCGAATCTTTAGCTGAAAGTAGCCTGATCGCAGATCGATCTTTGAGAACACACTGGCTCCCTTTAACTGGTCAAACATGTCATTGATGTTGGGTAGAGGGTACTTATTCTTGATCGTCACTTCATTCAACGAGCGGTAGTCCACAACCAGCCTCTTGGTTTTATCCTTCTTTTCCACGAATAGGACAGGTGCTCCCCAAGATGACGCGCTGGGTTGAATGAATCCCTTGTCCAATTGATCACTAAGCTGTTTCTTGAGTTCCTTCAACTCCTCCACATCCATCTTGTATGGTCTCTTAGCTATCGACCATGTGCCTGGCATCAAGTCAATGAGGAACTCGATATCACGGTCGAGAGGCATCCCGGGTAACTCTTCCAGAAAGACATCTGGGTATTCTTTCACAATAGGTACATCCTCCAAGCTAACCCCCTTAAGAGAGTTTACCATGACTTCCTTAAGTGCGAAATTTGACTTGATACGAATCCTCTTCCCCTCCGGTGTTGTGAGCGTGACAGTCCTTTTGGCACAATCTATGACTCCTTCATATTCGATCATCCAATTCATGCCCAAGATTATGTCTAATCCTTGTGACTCCAGAACTACTAGACTTGTGGGAAAGATGTGTGTCCCAATCCTTAGTTCTAATCCCCGGCAACCAGAGTTTGCCACTATTTCTCCTCCAGGAGAACTTACCCTTAGAGGAGAGTTTATAGTCTCTGTAGGTATCTTGCCTCTATCCACAAATACCCTTGATATGAATGAATGCGATGCACCAGTATCAAAAAGAACAACTGCGGGAATAGAATTGAGCTTGAACTTACCAATCATGGAGTCCGGTGCGTCACAAGCATCCTCCATAGTGACATGATTCACTGTGGCTTTGACAAACGGATTTGGCTTCTTCCCGTTTCCATTGCCATGGTTGTGTCCATTTCCATTTCCATTGCCATTGCCATTCTTCTTCTCGGGGCAAGTGGTTGCATAGTGCCCTGTCTTGTTGCACTTAAAGCATGTCACCTCACTGAGATCCTTTCCATTGCTGCCATTTCCATTGCGGTTTTTCTGCCCATTGTGTTCGTGGCTGCCATGGTGATGACCGTTATGGTTGTGGCCATTATTGTTATAAGGTGGTGGTGAGGAAGTGCAGTGCTTCTGGTACGGAACAGGGTGCTTGTGAGGGTTAGACTTCCTCTTGCGGTTTTCTATGCTCTTTCTTTTGGATTCAACCACAATGGCTCTGTCCAAGAGTTCCTGAAAGTTGTCAAATTTCTGAGCCACAAGCTGAATAGATATCTCATCATTGAGTCCTCTTAAGAATTCCTCCTGCCTCTTGGCATCGGTGGAGACATCATCAGGTGCATAACGGGCTAGCTTGTTGAAAAGCTCACCATACTCGGTGACAGAACGGTGCAGCTGGTGTAGCTCGCGAAACTCGCGCCTTTTTAGAGTCATGACACCAGCAGCCACATGATGAGTGCGGAAAGCTAACTCGAACTAATCCCAAGTGATAGCATCAATATTCGGGTGGGTGACTTGGTAGTTATCCCACCATTCTACAGCAGGTCCTTTAAGCTGGTGCGCGGCATAACGTACCCTTTCGGCTCAAGCGACAAGATTCTAACTTCTTGTTAATTGTACGGAGCCAGTCATCTGCGATGATTGGTTCAGCACTGCTAGTGAAGGTAGGTGGGTTCAACCTCAAAAACCGAGTCAAGCGATCATGTTGATGTGGTGGTGGAGGTGGCGGTGGCGGAGGTGGCACGTTGTTGTTGTTTTGCATGTTCTGAGCGAGCAGTTGGATCAACTGGTTTTGAGTGGCTAGAAGTTGTGCAATTTCTGGAGGAATTTTGGTGTTCGCACGTCTTGGCGGCATCTGTGGGGTTTGAGAGACAAGTTAAGAAATAGACAGAAAGACTAAGTAGTAAACTCCTACCCTTATGAAAACACACAAGGCACACAAGACATAATAGCACAAACTTAACACAGAAATCCTCCAAGTTTAACTAAACCAAATATGTCTTGGTATTTATTACAATTGTGAATAACGTTCTACTATAGAATTTAAAGGTGGTCCAACTACTACACATCTTCCACGCCTTCCTCTTCCTCGTCCTCAAATGAGTAGCCTTCCTGCTCTAGGGTTGACTTGTACAGCTCCATCTCCTTTGTGGTGGCTTCAAGCTTCTCTTAGAGGTTCTTTATCTCATCCTGCAGCTTCTTGGTAGTGGCTTCTAGCTGCTCCTGAAGTCCCTCCTTCTCACCTTGTAGTTCCTCCACTAGACTTGACTTCTTTGCAGCTTCAAGTTGCTTTGCCAAGTCCCTCATGGAACCACGCACATCATTGATTATCTTGAAAAGGCCTTCGGTTTGCACTTCAGTTCCCTCGATCTCCTGCTTGAGTTCCCTAATCCTCTTGTTTTTATTTATCACCCTCTTCTCTTGGTTAGTGAATTTCTTCTCTTGGTCATGGAACTTTATCTCTTTGAGCTTCATTGCCTCCTCCTGCTACTTGATCATTTCCTCCTTCTCCTTGATGAGAGCGCATAGCTCATCGTTCCTTAACATCTCGAGGAAGCTACCTTTTTCAAGGTCATGGATGTGGCACTCCAAGTCTTGATATTGGGTCCTTCGGCGCTTGGTAGAAGTCCTTTCCTCAAAGGTTAACTCCATGGGAATTCCTTCCTCATCTTGTCTTCCAAAAAGGCCGTCGCAGTGTCCTTGGAGAGCCTCATGATGGCGTCCACATAGGCGACCAATGAGATGCTGCAAGCTGATGCAAAGGGCCTTCTCCTTGGAGTCGCTAACAATGTGGATTGCTATGTCTTCCTCCGGGTTCTTGCCTCGCTCTTGTCCTGGCTGGATGACTTTGACTCCCCAGCAGCCGTCCTTGTGGAGTTTCTTCATTGTGCTTCCCTGGATTGTTGGCAGGGGAAGGTCCAAATGCGTGAGAAGGTCCATGAGGCATCCACCAAAGCGAAGGGGCTCGATGTCCGCGACGGTGTCGTAAAGGAAGCTTGTCATCCTTAAGTTAGAAGAGTGAAGATTAGATACTTAAACAAGTAGAGGAAAGCAGGTACTAGAAGTGCAGAAAAATAACTTAGTAGAAAAGCAAGGCACATAAGTTAAAGGTGGTTCCAATCCTAGGGTCACGTCCTACAGGCAACGATGTGCTCTGATACCATCTGTAGTGACCTTGGATCAATAAAGATCCCAAGTCCCTGTGATTTACATGCTAGTCCCTGGATCAATAGCTAGCACGCATAGTTGATGAATATCATGTAAAACACAAAGTCTTTATTACACGGAGAATCCAGAATATGAATTTATTACAAATTTGCTTAGTATTAAGCTAGCTCAAATAACAGCGGAAACATAAAGTAGCTTGAGTCCATCAATGCCCCAGGCTTGTCGAGTGTAGACTCGCGACCCCTACGCACCTTTCAATCTTTGGATTCTGCACATAAGACGTGCAGCCAACAAGTTGGGTCAATACTTTGAATGTATTGGCAAATTACACCAAGGAAAGAAAAGACTAACTCTACATGCAAGGCTAGTTTAGGCTATAGAGTTTATTTGCTCAAAGCTAGTTTTCTTAAGTATTTAGAATAAGAGAATATATCCCTACTTTGTAAACATTTGTTTAAGTAATATATGGTCAAATGGCACACGAGGATATTACTCACTAAGTATCCAAACAACCTAACAGTCGGATATTACTCACCAAGTTCCCAAAACCCTCCCAATAGCGATATGACTCACGCCTTGGGTTTTTAGAAAACTTTAGGATTTGAAAGAGAGAGAGGAAGATACTTCAGAGGCTCCATCCTTCAGATGCTCAAGTGTTCTTTTCCGTGAACTCGACTGATCGATCAGATTGCAATACTCTCGAGAGTTTGTGCACTTTACCCACAATCCATGATCAAGTCCTTTATACAAACAAGACCATGGCGAGGCTTTCCCTTAGTAGCCCCTCTACCTTCTGGATCCAACCGTGCCAAGAACCTCCAAAATGTTGGTACCCAGGTGAGGTTTCCCACTAAGTACTAGGCCAAGACAGAGCCCATATATATTGTGGTTGCACTGGAAGCTTCTGAATTCTGAAACATGGAAGACTTCTTTGATTCCTGGGCAGCCGTCCTCCACCAAAATCTCACTTGTTGTCCCGACAACCATTCCGCCCAGAAGAAAACTTAGTTTTATTTTGAAGTGGATTTGAGAAGAAAGTCATTGTCTTTCGAACCCCCCAACGGTACTTTACATATATATAGCATAGCAAGCAATACTTAGCAAAACAGGGATACCTATTAGGAGGGGAATCCTAAGTATAGAGCTACTCATGGCGTACTAAAAAATCATTGCACTTGCAAATAATACTAAGAAAAAAATCTACTAGAACAGCCTACACATGCATACTACAGAATTTTGAAGATCACATGCTTAGAATCAAAACTGGGACACAAGTTATGAACAAGTGGTGTAACTTGCCTTGATCCGAGCAGCACTCTACACAACAGTACTCCTCAGTGCACTCCGAACAATCTAACGAAACACAAGCATAGATCTAATCACAACATGCACAAAATATGCCACAGAGATAATATGCATGCATGCAACATGCTAATAATGCAAGATTTGTTTTCTAAATTGACCAAGGTAGTCTAATTGGATTGCAATTGTATTAGGGATGTTATTAGTATTGATTTCCCACAGGTTTAATTTAATTTGGGTCATTATTCTAATTCATAGGCTCACAAGGAGATCCAACCATCTAATTAGCCCCGAATCAGATCTAATGTTCTTAAGCAAGGTTTTATTATTTTGTTCAGTAGGTATTGTAAAAACAAAGTCAACACAACAAGAATCAACTAAAACGGGGTTTTAATTATTTTTCTATGGATTAAACACTCTAATCTAGAGATTAAATTCTACATAGAAAAACCTACCGCAAAATCATAATATTATTATAGATAAGTGTTCTACACAATTTTGTGAATCCAATGATATATTATACGCAAATTTGATTTTCTATGAATTTTGCAAGATTTAACTACAATCTGCCAATTTAAATCTAACCCTAACGAAAACGCGACAAGTGGCAGCTTCTGATTGGCCCCAGCTAGACGACGCGGCGCTGACGCTGCCTTGCCACGTGGCGAAACGTCACTCGCCCATACCCCTTCGTTGGAGCATTCTAACCTAAGCCACATATCTTCGATCTAATGGACGGGAGGAGGAGCAGCGACTTACCACGGTGGCGACGGTGGCGAGGGGAGGCAGACGACGGCGGTGCGGTCGGTGGTGGTGCTCGGCGACGAACTAGCGGGTTCTCGAGGCGGCGAGGCGGTCGACGACGTCCAGCATGTTCTCACGGTCACGCTCGCGTCCTCGGCGACGCTCCTCGCTTCCTCGAACGTCAAAAGCGCTTCGCTGACCCTCTCCGTCACCGGCGTTGCTCCGGCGAGCAATCGCGGGCGCGGTACTGCGAGAGACAAGGCGAAAATAATGTGAGAAGAGAGAGTCAAACGAGAGGGTCACATGGAGAGGAAAAGAAGCGGAGGAGAGGCTCGGAATCCTCTGCCCCGAGCTCGACTGAGCCTTACTCCGGTGAGATCGAAAACACGTTCGCAGGACTGGCGGCGAGAGTTCGACGAATTTTTAGGGTTTCGAGGCAGCGGGGTCGTGGGGTTTATATAGTCGACGAAACTTGGCGAGGGGGTCATGGATTATCCCCTGATTCGGCCAGAGTCCGCTCAGCACACGGCGGCGATGCGGTTTCTGCGGGGAGGAAGGGGATGACGTGTGGGCCCGGGCTGTCAAAGCGGTGCAGTAGTGGCGGCTTGGGCTCATGGACTATGTCATGGTTGGCGGCTTGGGCGCTAAGCGCTTAAGCGACAGCGTTAGTAATTGGTAAAAATGACCCAAGAGGTTAGCGAGGTTTTTTATACTTTTATCTTTTCCATTTCTATTTCACCAAATCTTTGATATCTTTTGCATATCAAGTCCAAAATCAATGAAACCAATTTCTAAATTTTTATAAAAAGGAGGTGGTCATCATAGAACCATAGATTATTATCTTTACATAGCTTTTAGAAAGGCCAAGCATGATTACATCATTTTTGCCCATAGGTTTTGATGGTAGGGTTTTAATGCAACTTAATTTGTAGGATGCAATGATGCAAGGATGACGCATGCTTCTAGTAACATCCTATAATAAAATCTAGGATGTTACAGAAACCTCCATAAGGGAACAACTTCTACCAAGAAGGATGAAGGCAAAGTCAAAACCATGCCTCATAAGACCACATCCAAAATGACCACAAAGTGTTGCTACTCTTGTGAAGAAGAAGGTCATATCTCTAGTAACTGCCCCAAGAAGAGAGAAAGATTTCCCACCTTTGAGGTGAGATATGAAGAGCATGAACTAGAAGAACTCCTAGCCTTGGAGAGACCCAAGAAGAATAATAAGAAATGCCCTAATTCCAACAAGAAGGACAATAGCCAAGTGCAATGTTACAATTGAAAAGAGATGGGACACTATGCATCACATTGTCCAGAAAAGAAGAAAGATATTAGCCAACAGATGTGTTTCAAATGCAAAGAGCTAGGCCATTATGCCTACAAGTGCCCAGAGAAGATACATCAAGATCCCAAGTAAGCCAAGATGTAATCTAGTTGAAAACCTTTTTAATGGTGGTAGTACCCTAGTTGTTTTGAAGCCAACTTGTAACCTCTAGCCTTCCCAAATCTCGGGACGAGATTTCTTTTAAGGGTGGTAGCCTGTCACATCCCAAAATTTTCCAAATTTTTAAATGTGAAAAATAAATAAACAAAAGAATTAATTGTTGAAATTTAGGGTGAAAAGAAACTTTTTGATTTCAAATAGAAACATCAAAACTCATCTTGAACAAATTTGAATAAAATGGAATCCAACAAATTTCAATCAAGTGAAATACATTTACCAATGAATGTATCTTGAAATTTAAACATTTGGAAAAGTAAACCAAAACCCTAGTGGAAGAAAATCATTTCCAAGATGTCTCTAAGACTATGGATTTGTTCCATATAAAAATTTGGTCAACAAACATTTAAAAATGATTAAAAAAGATAAAAAAATATATTATAAAACCATAGAAATTGGTTTCATTCAATTTGGAACCATGGATAAAATCTTATGAATTTAATAAGATAAAAGGAAATAATTTCCAAAGATAATAAATCTCCTAACTAAAATCCATACCAAATTGAGAGCAATTAATCCTAAAGGGATTTAAAAAGATAAACAAATGTTAAATAAAATTTTACAAATTGGAATCACCAATTTTGGATCTATAAATAAAAAGATATGGATTTTATAAGATAAATAAAGAATAAATAAATAAGGAATATTTAAAAGCCAAATTAAATCTTGGCCAAATCCATAAGCAAATAAAATGAAAGATTATTGAATAATATATAAGGGTAAACATTTATTTAAATAAAATCATAAGGACTGAATATACCCAATTTTATTTAAATAAAGACACCTTGCCTAACCTAAATAATAAGAAAATTATTTAGAAGACAATTTAGACCTTGGATTAAATCCATAAGCAAATGAAATAAAAATAATTCAAATAAAATAAAAGGGACAAAGAATAATCAAATAAAACTATATGGGATTAAACCCTATTCTAAGTATATTTAATAAAGAGAAAAACCCTAATGAAAAAGATTAATTAAATCATGAGAAAATAATAAATTGGAATTTTCCCAAGTGGAATAAAAGTAATTTAATTAACTTAAATGGAATAAAAGAATCATTTGAATAAAATTTATATGGATTTAAAACCATATTGGATTTTATTTGAATAAAGACAATTGCCCAATTTAAATGATTAATAAATCATATTAAATATTTTAAATAATTCAAAGTGAATTATTTGCACTAAATAAAACCTACCGAAAAAGGTTTGGTAAAAATTGGAATTCAAATAGAAGTTTGAAAATATATTTAAAATCTTATTTGAATAGAGACAAAATGTCTATTTTAAATAAAGAGAATAAAATAAATATTCTAAAATGGATTGTTTAATTACATAAATGAACAGATTAAAAACCTACTGAAAGTTTGGTAAAGATCTGAATTCAAATAGTGTTTGAATTATTTGAACAAAACTCAAAATAGAAAAAGAAACATAAAAATAAAAAGGTTTCTGAAAAAATGGAAATAAGTCAGCCCAGTCCAGCTAGCCCATCTGGCCCAACTCGCAGCCCACTCCCTCTCCCCAGAACCATTTTCTTCTACTCACGAAATGACCTGCGCAGCCGCTGACGATTGGACCCCACCGAATCTCTCCTCACTCGATGATGACATTGCCCCACCTGCCAGTCATCGTTCTCACCTGCCCGCGACTGCTTCTTCCCCCCCCCATCGTTGCCGTTTCTGGCTTGATTTCTGCAGAGTAATTCGCCTTAACGCCGCGGCTATTACTCACTGCGATCACGCCCATTTAATCGCATGTCTCTCCTCTCCATTTCCCCTCGCTCGCTCGCACCAGCTCGCCTCCAGGCTGCCTCAATTTCAACCTTGAACTCCACTGTCTCCGACGAACCACCGTCCAATTCCGGCGAGCCAAGCCACCGCTTTGCCCCCTCGACCACACGAGCGTGATCCCCACCTCCCTATGCATCTGCCGATAGCCCCAGCTCGCCCGCGCGTGCTAGAAGATCGGCTTCGTCATCACCCGAGCGCCACCGAGAACTTATCCAAATCCGGCGACCATTTCCCGTAAGTCCCGTCCTCCCCTCTCTCTATCTCTCGATGACGCACGCGTGTTCGCCACACTCGCCCGCGCTTAATGCCCCTCTCCACTCGTGTTCCCGTGACCTGTAGCCTCGCCTCTTTCTAGACCAGAGCATGCCCGACGCCGACAACAACTACGGCGAGGAATTGCCAGCGGATCCGAGTGCCACTTCACCCGCAACGACCACCTTGAGCATCTACACGCTTCAGCAAACTCGGTGAGTCCTTCCCCTCCTTCTCTCGCTTCCAGTATCACCGGTGACGCCACTGCCAGAGCGCTCCGTCGCCAGCCACCATCGCAGCGTCGCTAGTTTGTGGTTGATTCGATTAGAGCCATTTGATTTAGATCTGACGGATGCGATATATGACTTAACCGAAGGAGTACGTAGCATTCTATGTTGCACGATTTAATTATATCCAATCCACCGCATCGCTTGATCCACGCGAACCGGTACCGGTGAATAGGAAATAGACACGTGGCTCAGGCTGCGATTTAAAAACAGATTTGATCTATTAGATGTTAGATTTTGTAAAATTCATAACTTTAAATCCTCATGTCCAAATTTTGCAAACTTTGTATCAATCGAATCAGCAAAAAGAATAATTTGCAACCATGCCCTTTGTTTAGTGATTTGCTTCTGTAAAATTGGTTGTTTTTGCAGAAACATGTGTAGGCATATTTTGTGTATAAAATTTATTCTAAAAATGTTTTTAGGGTAAAAACTTTTGTAAATGGATTGTTTTTAACCTATTGACCATAGAAACCAACTTTTTGGTTTAAAAATATATTTTTGACACTTAGGAATTATCCCTTTGAATTAAAGCATTTCTACTTAGATAAAAATGTTGAATATGATTTAAAAATTGCTTTTTGAGTAAAACCTTTTGAAAATGATTTGAATTAAACTCTCTGACCCTAAACACCATGTTTTGGATTTAAAAATGTATTTGATTAACCCTAGTAAAATTATTACTTTGTTCAAAGGCATTTCTAACAAAATAAAATATTGCTTTGATTTAAAGATGGTTTTTAGGTGAAACCTTTTGCCAATGGTTTAATATTAAACACTTGACCCTAAAACACTAACATTTGTGTTTAAAAATATATTTGTCAAACACTAGAAATCATTACTTTGATTTAAATCATTTCTAGCAAAACAAAGATGATTAAAATGGCCATTTTCACTAATTTGATTTAAGATGGTTTTGCCACTTTTATAAATGACCAATAGGTGTTTTAAAATGTTTATAGCCTATTAGAAACCACCTTTTCAAATAAAACAATCTTTTACATGCTTTCATGCAGTGGTTTGTTTTCTTTATTTTATGTGGTGAATTGCTTGAATGCTAGTTTGAATATTTTCTTGCTTGATTGAATTGTAGTGAACTTTGAAGAGTGTGACCATTTAAAGATCAAGGAGTGAACTTTTGTCCCATTATTTTCACTATGCATTACTGATATTTCTAAGTAGGACTTGCATGGAATTTTTACTAAGTATGTTATGCCATGGGAAATCCTAGTAGATGATGCCTTAGTAGAATTTTCCTAAGTTAAGATCCCTACTACTATCATGCTTAGCTTGGCTAGTAGAAAACAAGGGTGGATTATATTCATGCTATGAAATATTTCTAAGTCTATGACATGTGTTTGTTTAATAAAACAACTATGTGAATGAATCACCTGGGTGGAATGGTGTGAATGGGTTATGTTGAGTGGTTACACGGGTATCATATTTATGAACTACCCTAGTGTATCTCACTTGTGGAAAGCCACCCAGGAAAAAAGAGATTTGAGATGTCAAATGTTGAGAAGCTTTAAGTGCAGCCACTTGGCATTATGGGCTCTGCCTGGATCATATAGGTTGCAATAACTTAGCCAAATGGATAGTTGGTGGTAGGGGGTGATAGGTTTGGAGCGCGTCCATTCTGGTCTAAGGGAAGGCTTCTGAAAGATCTTGTCTCGATGCATGTCGAGTCTTGTGGGGAAAGTCCACCACCTCTCGAGAGAGTAAAATCTAAGTACTTAGCCATGTCCCCGGCAATGGACAATTTGAGCATCAAGACATGGAAGCTATCAAGGATCTCCTCATCCCAATTTCTAAGTTAAAAACTTGTGGTTGAACAAGGGTTAAACGATCTTCAATCAATGATTGGTAGATGCCTTGGGTGATTTTGACAAACAAAAACTTAGTGTTTTCAAATGATAAGGAAAATCTATTTTGAGCAAAGCATGCCTAAGCTCCACTTAGCCAAATGCATATAGAGGATAGATACCACTATTCTACCATAGTATCACTTGCCAATACAATTCAAAACGTATTGACCCTTGTGGCTATAACTTATTATGTTGCAGGTTTGTTTGATGTTAGTGAAGTGTGTTGAATAGGATTACAAGTCTACAACCAACATGATTGCCTGTGGCACTTTGAAGATGAAGGACTCCATGCTATATAGTTATTTCTGCTGCATTGTAATGAGATAGCCAAATGAGCTATTGAAGATGTAATGAATTATTTTATTATTGGTTATGAAGTTGTATTATGACCTTTGTTTCTTGATATTACATCTTAAATGTGGATGCTAGCTATTGATTGCCAGGGACTAGCATTGTAAACACAGGGATCTCTACCTTATTAAGGGTTGGGACCTCTACATTCATGAATTGGCGAGTAGCGCAGTGCCAGAAACTATTTCAGTGGCGAATTCACCAAATTAACTAGGACATGATGATGAAAATCATGAAACTCCAAAAAGGGATACTAACAAACCTCGTAGGTTAACAAGACCATGTGCCCCTCCTGATCGGTACGGTGATCTTGTTTTAAATGTCATGGTTGAGAACGATGATCCTGCGACGTATGACGAAGCGATGATGATCCAAGATTCTGACAAATGGCTTGAAGCCCTGAAATCCAAAAAGGAATGCATGTACGAAAACCAAGTGTGGACTTTGGTTGAACTTCCCAATGATCGTAAGGCCATTGAGAATAAGTGGGTTTTCAAGAAGAAAACATATGCTGATGGTAATGTGACTATCTATAAATCACGACTTGTCGCAAAAGTTTTTCGACAAATTCAAGGAGTTGACTACGATGAGACTTCTCACCCTAGCGATGCTAAGTATTTTAGGATTATGTTATCAATTTCTGCATTTTACAATTATAAAATTTTGAAGATGGATGTGAAAACCACATTCCTTAATGGTAATATTGAGGAAGAGTGGTACATGGTGCAACCCAAAGGTTTTGTTGATCCTAAGGATGTTGAGAAGGTATGCAAACTTTAGCGATCCATTTATGGACTAAATCAAGCGTCTTGAAGTTGGAATCTTTGTTTTGATGAAGTAATCAAAGGGTTTGGATTTTTCCAAACTTATGGAGAAGCTTGTATTTATAAGAAAGTTAGTGGGAACTCTATATCATTTCTATTATTATATGTGGATGAAATATTGCTGATTGGAAATGATACAGAACTTTTGAAGAGTGTGAAAGATTACCTAAACAGTAAATTTTCAATGAAGGACCTTGGTGAAGTTGCGTATATCTTAGGCATAAAAATCTATAGAGATAGATGGAGACACTTAATTGGGGTATCGCAATGTACATACCTTGAAAAGATTCCAAAGAAGTTTAGAATGGACGAAAGTAAGAAAGGGTTCTTACCAATGTTGCAGGGAAAGACATTGAGAAAGACTGAAAGTGCCGCTAGAGCAGAATATAGAGAGGTAATGGATAAGATTCCCTATGCCTTTGCCATAGGCTCTATCATGTATGCTATGTTATGTACAAGACTAGCTGTGGCACATGCTATTAGTTTGACTAGTAGGTACCAATCTGATCCAGGTTTGGAACACTGGACGGTGGTCAAGAATATCTTTAAGTACTAACGAAGGACTAAAGATATGTTTCTCGTGTATGGCGGTGAAGAAGATATCTTTGAAAAGTGTTACATTGATGCTAGCTTCAACACTGATCCGGATGACTCTAAGTCTCAATCCGGGTATGTATTTGTAATAAATTGAGGAGCAGTGAGCTAGAGGATTTCCAAGCAAAGTGTGGTAGTGGGATCATCTATAGAGGCGGAATATATTTCTGCTTTAGAAGCGACGCAGGAAGCGGTTTGAATGAAGGAGTTCATATCTAAACTAAGTGTGGTTCCGAGTACGTTAGATCCAATGGTTATGTATTGTGACAAGAATGGTGCCATAGCCAATTCCAAAGAGCCAAGGTCTCACAAGAATTCCACGCATATAAAGCATCGATTTCACTCCATCTGTGAACATGTCAAGGATGGTGGTATAAAGATTTGAAAATTAGACATAGATCTAAATATGGTAGACCCATTGACTAAATCTCTCCCAAGGAAAAACATGATCAACACCAGAACTCAATGGGTGTTAGATTCATCACTATGTAATCTAGATTATTGACTGTACTACAAGTGGGATACTGAAAGGAATATGCCGAGAGGCAATAATAAAGTGATTATTATATTATTCCATGTTCATAATAGATGTTTATTTATCATGCTATAATTGTATTAGTCGGAAACGTTAATACTTGTGTGTTTAATAAACAACCAAAAGGTTCCTAGTAAATCCTCTCTTTAATTTATCTCGTTGATTAATCGATGATCAAGGTTTCCTGATCATGAACATTGGAGGTTGTTAATAATGAGGTCATATCATTAGAAGAATGATGTGATGAACACTTACACCCATAGTAAGAATAGAAATACGGTCAAGTCATCAATTTTCATTGCTATATCAAACTCATACGAAGTAGAACTAATCCTTAGACCATGAGATCATGTCAATCACTGATGCTAGAAGGGTACTTTGATGATATCAAATGTCACTCTATAACAGGGTCATTATAAAGGTTGATTTGGGTATTCTGAAAGTATTAGTTGAGGCTCATGGATCAAGAGTCAGATTTGTTTGACCTGATAATGGAAAGATATACTCTGGGACCTCATGGTGATATGGCATTGACACCGCTTGCAAGAATGTGACTAGGTCATGGGAATGTCATATCATGGAATGAGTAAAGAGTTCTTGTCTGGAACAAGATCGATTTAGGCATGGATGATACCAAATGATCGGATCTCGGACAATTAATATATCACGAGACAAAAGGAATGTAGTACAACATTAATAGTTCACATGATCACTAGATTCATCATTGTGTAAGTGGGAGTCATCACGGATTTCCACATCCCACTGATGATTAATGATTGGAGAGGTGTCTCGATCATGCCCATGTTATTTAAGAACCGTCGGGTGATACACTTAAGGTTCGGGCGACATGCATACGGGCGTATCTTCAGGAGATGTTGCCCACAGAAGTGATTCCCAGCGACCTCGTCGAGGTGTGGCGATACTTGGAGAAGGCGCCGTCGGTCGTCGAGTTCATGACGCGATCGGCATTCCGACGAGGAGAGACGACGGCGCTTAGCCTTGGCCTCGCTCACTTCCCGGAGGACTTCGACCTGGACGACGTGACGAATGGCTACCCGTCGTCGACTGGCTCAGTGGAGATTTCTGAGGTGCTGAAGTTGACGGACCGCGCCGTGGCGTACTCCGAGCGCGTCTGGGAGATGGGCGACCTCCTTCCTTATCAAGAGATGGTCGTTGCACCCAATGACCCCGAGCCGCAGCACCGAGACTTCAAGATTGAGCAACCCTTCTGTGCGGCGATGGCGGGTGAGCTGACGACGTACCCGTCAAACCCGTACACTCCCTTCATTCGCAATCGCAAGGGTGGTGGCGAGTCGTCGTTGAAGCCTGCGGAGTAAAATATTTTTCCCTGGGGCGTTAGTGGCAGTTCTGCCGTTGGGCATACTTTGTATTTTGTGATAATTGCGACATGCTATTAGTGAGATATCGTGTTGTTTTGTGAATTGTCGTGTGTTTTTTTATTGAAGGTTGAACGAGTCCCCGAGCGCGTCCGCCCTTTTTATGGGGTTTACCTCGTTTGTTATGTGTTTGCGATTTTGAATGTTTTGTTATTGAGGTCGACTTGCCCGAACTCGGAGAGCCAGTCGCAAGGCGACTCCCATGAGTGCTCTGTACTTCACCGTTTTCCCTTGCGCAAACGAGGTCGGGTGGCCGAGTCTCGGGCGTGGTACTTGGTTGTTCTAGGCGCGACTCGAGGGTGGGTGAGGACTTGGCGCGTTAATTTGAGCGCATCACTCCTGCCTGGCCCGTTGGGTCAGTCGCATGGCGAGTCCTAGGCATGCTCTCATACTTGGCGTTTTCCCTAGCCGCTCGCGCTGAACTGGTCGTCAGTCCCCGAGCGTGGTACTTGGCCGTTCGTGTCGCTATGTCGAGGATGCGGAGGATCTTGGTCGCTGTGAGAAGCGAAGGCAGTTGTCTTGGCTCGTTGAGCCAGTCGAGCTAGCCGACTCCAATGGGGCTCCGGGTAGGCGTTTTTCATGGACGTTACAAGGCCTGGGGTACCCCCAGTGCCCTTGTAGCGCACTACTTGGCCGTGCCGATCGCTGTACCAGAGGTTGACTTCTGCAGTTAGCTTGACGCTGTTATTACGAGTGCGAGTGGCACAAGACACGGAGAGTAGACGCAATTTGCGGTAACCAATATTTTTTATTTCATAGCGACTGGAGGATACATATGTGGAGTTCTAGGAGTAGAACTTCCGTAGGAGGTTTACATTCCATGGTCGCTTGACGTCGAGTTTGCCGTCCCCGCGGACGTCGATGAGGTAGTAGGCGTCGTTGCCGAGTACTCGCCCTATGGCGAATGGTCCCTCCCACAGGGGGGATAGCTTGTGCATGCCCTTCTTGTCCTGGATGAGTCGTAGCACCAGGTCGCCTTCCTGGAAGGTGCCAGTTTTCACCCGCCGGCTATGGTAGCGGCGGAGTCCTTGCTGGTAGATGGCAGTGCGAGAGCGAGCTAGGTCGCGTGCTTTGTCGAGTTGATCGACTCCGTCCTGCCATGCGAGTTCGTTCGCCGCCTCCGTGTAGTGGACGACCCTTGGCGAGTCGTGCTCGAGGTCGGTGGGCATGACTGCCTCGGCGCCGTACACCATGAAGAAGGGGGTGAATCCTGTCGACCTGTTGACTGAGGTGCGGATGCCCCAGATGACGGAGGGTAGCTCCTCGACCCAGCACCCAGCGGTGCGCTCGAGTGGTACTTGGAGCCGCGGCTTCAGGCCATGGAGGATGCTCTGGTTGGCCCGTTCCGCCTGGCCGTTGGACTCTGGGTGGGCGACTGACGCGAGGTCGAGCCGGATGTGGTGTTCCTCGCAGAACTCGGCCATGGCTCCTTTGGCGAAGTTGGTGTCGTTGTCCGTGATGATGCTGTTTGGGAACCCGTAGCGATATATGAGATCGCGTAGGAATTTGGTGGCGGTCTTCCCGTCGCATTTCCGGACTGGCTTGGCCTCCACCCACTTTGTGAATTTGTCGACTGCGACTAGGAGGTGGGTGAAGCCGGAGGGGGCCTTTTTGAAGGGGCCTACCATGTCCATACCCCACATGGCGAATGGCCAGGTGATTGGGATTGTCTTAAGCGCTGAGCTCGGCACGTGTGTCTGGTTGGCGTACTTCTGGCACCCGGCGCATCGCTGGACGATATCGATGGCGTCGGCGTGTGCGGTGGGCCAGTAGAAGCCGTGCCGCATAGCCTTGGCGACCAGGGAGCGGGCGCCAGCGTGGTGGCCGCAGTCGCCGGAGTGGATGTCGTGGAGGATCTTGCGCCCTTCGGCGGGTTGGACGCAGCGTTGGAACACGCCGGTCACGCTGCGTTTGTGGAGCTCGCCGTCGATGATGGTGAAGTATTTGCATCGACGTACGATCATCCGGGCGCCTGTCTCGTCTGCCGGCAAGGTGCCGGCCTCCAGGTAGGCGATGTACGGCTTGGTCCAGTCGTCTGGCTCGGCGATGAGTGCGACCAGGGCGGCTTCTGGCTGCAGCGGGACTCCGATGTCGATCTCCCTTGGGAGAGAGACTGATGGCTTGGTGATTGTGTCGAGGAAGACGACGGCGGGTGGTGCGAGTCGAGCCGACCCGATGCGAGAGAGTGCGTCGGCCTCCTCGTTCTTCCGCCTGTCGATCCACTCGACGGAGTATCCTGCGAAGTGTCCCCCTAGCTTGTCTACTGCTTGGCGGTATGCTGCCATGGTGGGGGAGACGGTGTCGCAAGTGCCAGTGACTTGCCCAGCGACGAGGTCGGAGTCTCCGTAGCAGCGTAGGCGGTTGACGTTCATCTCCTTAGCGGCTCGCATGTCGTGGAGTAGTGCCTCGTACTCGGCCATGTTGTTGGTGCAGGGGGTGAAGTCGAGGCAGAGGATGTAGCGGAGCTTGTCGCCCTTTGGTGAAGTCAGTACGATACCTTCTCCTGCGCCGTCCATGTTCTTGGAGCCGTCGAAGTGCAGGCTCCAGTAATGGAGGTATGGCAGCTTTTCTGGCTGCTAGGCCTCTTCCCAGTCGGCGATGAAGTCCGCTAGAGCCTGCGACTTGATCGCTTTTCGTGGCTCGTACTTGATGTTGTGGACGCCGATTTCGACGGCCCACTTGGCGACTCGCCCAGTCGCCGCGCGGTTGCGGATGATGTCCTGCAACGGTGCTGAGGAAACGACCGTGATCGGGTGCTCCTGGAAGTAGTCTGGCGGCGCCATTGTTGTGCTCTGAAACCGCGTACAGTTTACAGCTGCGGGTATCGTGGCGCGACTCGGTGAGGACCTCGCTGATGTAGTACACCGGTCGCTGTCGGGCGCTCCTTTCCTTCCTCCGGTCGCCGACGACCATGGCCAGACGGCGCTCGGAAGCCGCGACGTAGACCAGCATGGGTTCTTTGTCGACGGGGGCGGCGAGTAATGGTGCTGCGAGTAGCACCTTCTTAAGGTCGCGTAGTGCGTCGTCCACCTCCTTGTCCCACTGGAAGGTGGGGTTCTTGCGCATCAGGCGGTATAGGGGCATCGCCTTTTCGCCCAGGTGGGGGATGAAGCGACTAAGAGCCGCTACTCGCCCGGCCAGCTTCTGGACGTCGCGCAGGCACTCGGGTTTGCCGAGTCGAGCGATCGTGTCGATATTCGTGGGGTTCGCCTCGATCCCGCGCTTGGAGACGACGTACCCCAGTAGTTGCCCTGCTGGTACACCGAAGGTGCATTTGCCTGGGTTGAGCTTTATCTTGTATTTCCGCAGGTTGGCGAATGTTTCCGCCAGGTCGGCGAGTAGATCGCCCTGGCGAGCGGACTTCACGACCACGTCGTCGATGTAGACGTGGATATTGCGGCCAATTTGGCTCGCGAGGCACTTCTGCATGCACCGCTGGTAGGTTGCCCCGGCGTTCTTGAGCCCGAAGGTCATGGCGGTGTAGCAGAAGGCTCCGAATGGCCTGATGAACGACGTCTTCTCCTCGTCCTCAACAGCCATTGATCTGGTTGTACCCAGAGTAGGCGTCGAGGAAACACAGCGACTCCGAGCCCGCGGTGGAGTCGATTATTTGGTCAATCCGCGGGAGGACGAACTGCTCCTTCGGCAGGCGCTATTTAAGTTTGTGTAGTCGATACACATCCTCCAGGTCCCATTCTTCTTCTCGACCAGGACTGGGTTTGCCAGCCACTTGGAGTACTTGATTGGCCGGATGAAGCCTGCAGCGAGTAGACGTTGCACCTCCTCGATGATAGCTCGGCGGCGCTCTTCATTGAAGGGCCGTAGCGACTGCTTAACAGGTCGCACTTTGGGGTCGGCATTTAGTTTGTGCTCAGCGAGTTCCCTAGGGACACCAGGCATGTCAGAGGGCTTCCATGCGAAGATGTCCCTGTTCTCACGGAGGAACTCGATGAGCGCGCCTTCCTAGTGTGGGCTCATGCCCGTCCCGATCGTCACCGTCTGGCTGGAGTCGCCTGGGACCAGCTCGACGGTGCGGGTGTGCGTCGTTGCCTCGAAGGCTGAGGTGTTTGCGCCCTCCGAATTGGGCTTCTTGAGTATGGTGGGATCGTCGTTGTTGACCCCGCTCGCGTACTTGGCGAGCTCGTCGGCGTGGTTGGTCTCTGCCGCGATGACGGCGTCGGCGAGTTCGGCTCCTTTGGCCTCGCACTCGGCGGCCATGTCGGGATCGCCGTTGATGGTGATGACGCCCGCGGCCGGGAGCTTCATCGCGTTATGCAGCGTAGTGGGGCGCTACCATGAACTTGGCGAATGCCTGGCGGCCGTGACGCAGCAGGGTCAGGGTACCGTCAAGACGATCCGCCGGTCGGAAGTTTGCTGGTGTGCGAAGGTGACCGCAGCGTGACCTTGCCGATCGGGTACGCCTTCCGACCGGGGGCGATGCCGTGGAACGTGGTGTAGGTCGTTCGACCATCGATCGCGGGAGCCGCAATCGCTGAAAGGTGTCAGTGCAGGATGTTGATGGAGCTGCCGCCGTCCATCGCTGTCTTGGGAGCGATAGTCGCCTACCTTAGGCTTGACCACCGGCGACTCGGCCTGGTACTGGCGCGTGGCGAGTGGTCCTGGCGGCTCCAGGTGATGGGCTACTCCGACCAGTTGAGGAACTGGGGAACGTCCACCTGGGCCACCGCGTTGACGGCGACGGCGCGGGCGATGACCTTCTTCTCGCTCTTCGTGTTGAAGCCTGTGAAGGTGTGCAGCGAGCCGGCCACATTGCCGAATTTTCCGCCGTTCAGCGGGTTGTTGTCGGGGTCCTCCCGCGCTCGCCGCGCCTTCTCAATCTCCCTAAGAGTGTGGCAGTCGGTGGTCGTGTGCATGGCGGGCTTCCCTTCCCTGATGTGAAACGCACAAGGTTGGTTAAGGAGGGCCGCGGGGTCGAACCTTGGTTTCGCCTTGTAGTTGCCGCCATCGCGGCATTGCCCTCCGTCGCGGCGGAAGCTCTTGGGATCGCGCTGCACGTGCCCGGCGTTGGCGACGATGTCGACTCGCCCGTCACTGCGGCGCTTGCTAGTGACCCATCGTCCGTTGTCGTTGCCGCTCGTGCGGCGTTGGCCTCCTGACTCGTCATCGGTTTCCTGGTTTGGATCTTCCTCCGCGTACCGTTTGGCGATCTCGAGGAGGTCCGGTATGTTGTCGAGCGTGCGAGAATGTCGCTTGAGCTTGGCGACCAAGGGCTCGTAGCGGCACGAGGTCTTGAAGCAATGGATCACGGTGTCCGGGTGGATGCCGACCGCGTTGTACCATAGTTATTGCCACCGCTGGACCCAGTTGCGGGTCGACTCGCGGGGTCCCTGGACGCATCACTCCAGGTCCTCAATGGTGGTGCTGCGGGTGTAGGAGCACTCGAAGTGCCTGACGAAGGCGTCGTGCATCTCCTCCCAGGAGTCGATACTGTCCTGGGGGAGGGTGTTGATCCACTCCCTGCACGTCCCCTCCATCATCAAGGGGAGGTAACAAGCGGCTAGCAGGTCGGTGTGGCCAGCGATCCCCATCGCCATGAGGTATGTATCCAGCCACACGAAAGGGTCGTACGAAGGGTCGTACTTCTCTATTTCCTTCGGCGCCTTGAACTTCGTCGGGTACTTTTCGCCTCGGATCATCGGTCCGAAGCACCTGGGCCCGAGTCGGCTTAGCGACCCCATCGGCTCGCCGTCGCGGCGATTGGTTAGGGTGTGTCGCAGGTCGTCGGGCTGGCGTGCGCGCCAGCTTTGGTTGTTGATGATGTGGGTGCGGGCGTCGATGGGCTGACCGTTGGCGGCGACAAAGTTGGTCGCTGGCCTGGGGTTGTTGGTGGAGAGTGCCGCATTCACGGGTCAATGTTGGAGCTGCAGTGGCTCTGGTGGAGGGCAGTTGAGGGTGTTTGCCGCCAATGGGCGGCCGCTTGAGGCCGCTCTGCTGCCCGAAGAACGCGAGTACACCCGACCCTATGAGTCGGCGCCTGCGTTTTGCTGCTCGACCGCCTTTGCGAGCAGGGCCCTGACGTACTGGATCTGTAGGGCGCCGTCACCAGTGGCCGTGATGTTGTCGGCCGCTGCTCGGCCCGCCACGAGGTTATCCATCGGGGTGGAGAACAGTGGTAGGCCATTCGCGTCTCGCTCCCGTGAGGAGACCACTATCCGCGGCTGATCCCTGGGGGGTGTGAGGTTGGGTGGAGGTGGGGCGCCCATCGCCATCGACCCTGGTGGGGGTCGGGGCGCTTCCTCCTGGTGGCGCGTTCTTGCAGATCGCGCGCTTGGCCACGCGGGCCGGGTCGTTCTTGTCGTCAAAGTTCAGGGCGCGCCCCTGGACGGTGGGGTTCAGACGCGACCTGATTCCCTGTTGGTGGTAGCGTGACAGCTCCTGCGCCGTCACCTGCTCGAGGCGAATTTTTTCGCGCTCGGCTTGCTCTTTGCGGACTGCCTCCGCCAGCTTTAGGCGGAGTTCCTCGACCTCCGTTGCCGTGGCGTTGGGAGGGATCGGGGTGGAAAAGGGATCCTCCGGCGGATCGGTGCCAGTCGTCATGTAGGTCGCGGTGTGGCGACCTGTCCCGTCACGAAGATCGGCGGAGTTTTCCGACCCAGAATCGAAGTCGAAGATCCCGAGGATAGAGGGGTCCTCGAAGTCTCCCATGTTGGAGACCTGGGTGATGGATCCCGCGGGTGAAGCCGCGGTGATGGATCCGGCGAGTGACGCCGGGGTCGCCGAATCGGCGTCGTCGTTGAGGGCCGCGTCTTCTGCAGCCGCGGAGTTTTTGGCCACGTTGCTGTGGGCCGAGTTGTACTCGGAGGCGAGGCGATGGATCGTGCGGACCTGGCTCTCGGAGAGCCGGTCGCGTGGCGGCGACTCGCGGATGCGAGCCGAGTCCTCCGAGACGATGACGTCGGTGAGGCCGACGAAGAGGCTGATCGTGCATACTGGCAAGATCATGCTGTGCGTGACGGGTCACGCCGCCGGGACGTAGCTGCTCGGCAAGATTTGGAACATCTCGCCGATCGCTATCATGCGGCCGGTGGCGACCATCTTGTTGATGGGCAGATTGGATCTCGCCGCAGAAAACCGGCCAGACTGGCCAGGCCCCACGGTGGGCGCCACTGTCGTGGGAATGGTCACGGCAGATGCTGCAATCGGCAGCGAGTAGTAGAACGAGGGGCAAGGGCGGCCAGCCATCTGCGGTGCGAGATGAGGGCGGAGACACAGGTTCGGCCCCCCGGAGGGTAAAGACCTACTCCTGCTAGATTGTATTATGATGGTGTTACAATGGGGGGAGCTCGGCAGCTAGGCGGCGAGTCGCTTGGGTGTATGATGGAACGTATCTCTACACGCTCCGTAGGGAGGTTTATATAGACTCACCTTCCCCTAGGGTTTACATATCTCAAACGAATCAGTTAAGGCTTCGGTACTTGTTTAACCTAATCCGACTGGGCCTATCTACTCGCCTGGGCCTTCAGCTTCCAGTCGCTCGAATCCACACCGGGCCTTGATCCAGTCGCCGTCTTGCAGGCCCACTCGCCAGTTCCTGGGCCGGTCAGAACGTCCTGCTAGGTATACCTCGGTAGGCATATCCCCATCACATGGATGATACCAAATGATCGGATCTCGGACAATTAATATATCACAAGACAAAAGGAATGTAGTACAACGTTAATAGTTCACATGATCACTAGATTCATCATTGTGTAAGTTGGAGTCATCACGGATTTCCACATCCCACTGATGATTACTGATTGGAGAGGTGTCTCGATCATGCCCATGTTATTTAAGAATCGTCGGGTGATACACTTAAGGTTCGCTGACGCGTTTTGAGTGGATTTGGAACTCCGACTAAATTATTTGACAGCATATGGGTTGTTTCAGAAAAGCGCCGAAATTATTTTGGAATATAGAAATCACACAAGGGGTAATTGTTACTGTTTGTTAATTAAATGAATTAACACAAAATAAATAAATAATTTTTTTTATTAATTCCGTAAGTGCGGTTTAATTGTTATGTATGTCATGAAATTAAAAAGGAAAATAAGAGAGGGGTTACCACCATGAAAAGGGAGAGGTGTCCCCTCTAGGGGCTGGTGCACCCCCTAGGTGTTGGGGATATGATAAATGGGTATCACCATAGCATGTCTCTAATCCGGATAACCCGGGTGGGCCACAGTTGGTAACAAGGACCATGGCCTGCTGGGTGGCCTAGTTAGATGGATCTAGAAGGGAGGCCCATGCCGGATAAAGGAAGGCTACGAAGGAGTCACCAGCGTACCCGGAGACTTGGAGTGCAAGACACGTTAGACTAGTTGTGTACCGTGCAGGACTCTTTAACCTGTCCGGCTAGGACTTTACTTGTAACTCTAGGATCTGGCGACTATATAAGCCGGACTTGCGGGAGCCTTTAGCGCAGAACAATCAGACAACTCAACTCATATCGCGCACAGCGAATCAATCCCTGTAACTCAGAGTATTGCCATTATAGTGATTTATAGCAGGAATAGGATTCCACTACCGTCGTGGGATCTGAACCTGGGTAAGCTGTGTTACCTCGTACCCGCCAACCTCCCGCCTTAACCCATGTATCTAAACACGCTCTGTGAGGACCCCTCCATGGCGTACTCGTCTCCAATACCACGATAGTTGGCACCCACCATGTGGCAAGAGGCGCTTCAGGCTCTACAATGGGCAAGGTGCAAGCTCTTCGCGGGAATTGGAAAAACCATAGCCAGCGGCCGTGTTCTCTTCTCCGGTAATGTTCATATCGTCCCTCCCGACGTGTTCTAGATCCCGGCAAAGAAAAACCCCACCCGCTGTTCGATCATCCCAATCGGGGACATCCACCTCTTCATCAGCGAAACCGACTCAGGCACTAGTTCCCTAGAAGTCCGAGGATTGTCAAGGCCCGCGCGGATCGCCTATGGGCAGGATACATTCGCGGAAGGATCCAAGTCAGATCTCACTTTGGAGTTTGCCGGCTTAGATCGGAAAAATTCAAGGCCCACCCAAATCGCCCTTGTGCAGGATATAATGGTGGAAGATCACAAGTCCGCTGGCTTCGCCCGTGCGTCTGGAAAGCAGAGATCCAAATTCGTCGGCATGGTGCCTATCTTCGATCTGGCGCATTGCGTTCAGAGAGACAGTGAAAACCCCCGTGATTACCTAGCCAGGTGGCTCCGTATATGGGCCAACCTGGGACATTACCCCAATGATGATGCTATTTATCACTTTGTGGAAGGGCTGGACCGCGGTACACTTCTCCTGCATATGCTAAGGAGGATGCAAGCCTCAGGATGCCTCACTTTTGAAGGCATGGTGCACACCGTAAACAACTTCGCGGCCGCTGATGTAGAAGCTCAGGCAATGCTCGCAGTCGTACCCGGCACCCCTCCGCATCAGCCGCCACCTCCGCCGCCTCCAATCAACGTCCCTGTAGCCGCACAACCACCACCCATCATCGAGGAGGCCGCGACACCCTTTGACTCTGTCTTGGACACGCTCTACGCCGACATCAGCATGGACTCGGAGGAGATAGACTTTAGCCCAGAGGAACTCGACTCTGCTATGCAGGAGATGGAGGAGGACATCGGACACGACGAGCAGGCTGACAAGGCCATCACATCCCGAGAGGTGTTCGTCTCCATTGGGAGTGTGATGGAGGAAGATCAACCCGGACAAGCTCCGCCTGAAGCGCTGGACAAGGGGAAGGTACTACCTATTACTGCCAACAATGATCGCGCAAAGGCCATGCCCCCTCCGCCTAACCCAGTGCAACAGCTGCGGGAACTCAACGTTGGTCCGAGTAACAACAACATCGCAAACCCACCGCCTCCGGCATCCACGTCTGCGGCTGCCCAAATCACTCCAGCTAATAGAGTGATGTACGACAATTTTCTCGTCGAGCCCATGATTGTGGCTCACATAAGGAACATAGTCCAGCTTGACAAGAAGCGGCATCAGCTGCTAGAGGAAGCGCAGGCCATCATGGAGCAAGGCACAAAACTAGATCACAATCTGGCCAAGGCGCAGAAATCAATAGAGAAAGCTAGAGCCATGGAGGCCGAGTAGATGACTCTGCTCAAGCAGCAGAAGGCTAAGAAAGCTCCGGCTCGCATCATCAACGATCTTGGTGTATGGCAAAACCTAGGATGGGCTCCACCGAAGCCGCCACAATCCAAGCCATACATTAACAGCGAGGGCAGGCAGGTCATGCCCACTCCTATTCTCAACCTAGCCGTCGCCAAGACCCTTCTGGAGCAGGATAGATCACCCGCAGCTATGGAACAGGTCTATGACCTTGTAGCAGAGGCGGTCAAACAGCAGGAAAAGGCCACCTCTCAGAGTCTTGAGTCTGACCCAGCATATTGCCAGTCTAGCAATCCTAAGCCGCCAAGGGACCGATCTCCTCAGGATGTGGGGTCCCAGGCGGGTTCATCAGAGCGGAGACGGAAGGATGCACGTAACAAGAAGGACACTATCCCCATATCCTCTGACTACAGAGGCAATGCTCATCCTCGTCACCTCCACCGCCCTGATATCCCCGACATCATGAAGAACCAAGGGCTCACCATCGTACGAGCATGCCTCCGCCAAGGCAAGGCGGCATCGTCATTCGCGACAACACGGAGCAGCCCCGTCACGATGGAGAGCGCAACCAAGGACATAAGAGCAGGTCGCGGCAAGACCCTCTGTGTCCGACAAGCAACCGTGACAAGAGCGAGATGTCTCAAGAGGGTAACAACAAGAAGGCTAACCTGCCGCCACCTCCGCCTCCGTCGCCACCTAACAGCCACCATGGCGGAGGAGGCCCATGTCGTTCACGCAGCCCATCCCCTGGCGGCAAGAAGAAAAGAGAAAGCCCGGAGCCATAAGACACACGTTCACGCCTGGACAAGATTCACGAGGCCCGGGAAGGACCATACATGGGAGCATGTTACTTTGGACCTGTAATACAGACCGCAACTTACCCAAAGGATTCTGGATTGACAAGACGATCAAGCCCTATGACGGCACCGCCAAACCAGCTACATGGTTGCAGGATTACCACAACGTGGTGGAGATCGCCGGGGGTAACCCCAATGTTGCCTTCAAGTACCTCCCACTAATGTTGACGGGCATGACCCGCTAATAGATTGATGACTTGTCGGAGAAGTTCAGCTGCAACTGGTTGGACATGCAAGAAGCATTCACCAAAAACTTCGAGGGTACGTATAAGCGTCCCTGCAATGTTGGCGATCTACAGCGGTGCGTGCAATTGAAAGAGGAGTCATCTCACGCCTACCTCTCCTGCTGGCTAGATACGAAGAATTCCTACGCAGGAGTGCACGATCAGACCGCCATGGCTGCCTTCGTTGATGGGTTGGAAAAAGGAACGTTGCTCCGACATAAGTTGAAGATACCCAGACCAAACAGCGTCATAACCGTATCCGGAAGCTTTAAAAAGGAAAGTGACTGCAATATTGGAGAAGCAGCCTTTGTAGAAGTTGTCCTCTACAGCGAAGAATTCAAGGAGATCCAGAGCAAGGTTGATGCCACGGAGATCCCAACATCGAAGAAGCAGATTTCTGACTCTGATCCCTCCTTCAAGGTCATCATTGAGATCAAGCCGGTGGAACTTGTGGTAGGCGATGCCTCCAAGACCACCGCCATTGGGACGAACCTGGACCCTAAATAGGAAAGCGCGCTCGTCGAGTTCGTCCCTGAGAATAGGGACATCTTTGCCTGGCAACCTGCCAACATGAAAGGTGTACCTAGGGAACTTGCTAAGCACAACTTGAATATTGATCCAAAATTCAAACCGGTGAAACAACCTCTACGACGCTTCGGAGACGAGAAGAGACGCGCCATAGGCAAAGAGATAGCTAGGTTACTTAAGGCTAGTTTTATCCAAGAAGTCCTTCACACCCGATGGGTGGCCAATCCTGTACTTGTCCCCAAAAAGGGAACCAAATAATTAAGAATGTGCGTTGATTACACCGACTTGAACAAAGTGTGCCCGAAAGATCCGTTTTCTTTGCCTCGCATTGACCAAGTCATTGACTCGACGGCTGGCTCGGAACTTCTTTGTTTTCTTGATGCATACTCAGGATACCACCAGATAAAGATGAGGAAGTCAGACCAATTGGCCACTTCATTCACCACACATTACGGCACGTTTTGCTATGTCACGATGCCCTTTGGGATGAAAAACGCAGGTGCTACCTACCAGCGGAATATGCAGTGTTGCCTACACAATCAAATTGGTCGGAACGTTAACGCCTATGTGGACAATATAGCGGTGATGTATAAAAAGACAAACGACTTAATCTCCGACTTAAAAGAAACCTTTGATAATCTCCGGAAATACAACATGATGCTTAACCCTAAGAAGTGTGTGTTCGGGGTTCCAGTCAACAAATTATTGGGCTTCATCGTTTCCCAGTGCAGAATCAAGGTCAACCCGGAGAAGAACATGTTGGAGATATGCCCTAGAGGCAATAATAAATATAGTTATTATTATATCTTTGTGTTTATGATAAATTTTTACATTCATGCTATAATAGTATTAACAAGGAAACATTAATACTTGTGTGATTTGTAAACTAATATAGAGTCCCTAGTAAATCCTCTTTATAATACTAGCTTGTTGGTTAATAAATGATTGTGGTTTCCCTATCATGAACATTGAGATGTTATTAACAACAAGATCATATCGTTAGGAGAATGATATGGTGGACATACTCCTATAGATAAGCGTAGCATAAAGATCAAGTCATTTTAATAGTTCAATTGCTATATGCTTTCTGATACATAGTAACCTAATTCCTTCTACCATGAGATCATGCATATCACCTTCACCAGAAGGATGCTTTGATGACATTAAACACCACACCGTAACTGGGTGGCTATAAAGGTGGCATTGAGTGTTCGGAAAGTATTGGTTGAGACACATGGATCTAGAGTGGGATTTTGTCCATTCATATGACGGATAGATATACTATGGGCCCTCTCGGTGGAATGTCACCCAATTAGCTTGCAAGCATGTGACTAGCTCACAAGAGGATCACATATCACGGGAATGAGAAAAGAGTACTTATCGGTAACGAGGTTGAACTAGGTATGCAGAGATACCGACAATCATAACCTCGGATAAGTAAACTATCGTGATACAAAGGGAAATTGGTATCGTATGTAAGTGGTTCATTCGATCGCAAAGTAATCGTATAAATATGTGGGAGCCATATGAATTTCCAGATTCCTCTATTGGTTATTGTTCGGAGAAGTGTCTCGATCATGTCCGCATAATTCACGAACCGTAGGGAGACACACTTAAGGATTCGACGTTGTTTGAGTAGTTATGGAATGATGAGTAAGAGACCGAATGTTGTTCGGAGTCTCGGATGGGATCCGGGATATCACGAGGAGATCCGGAATGGTTCGGAGAATAAGATTCATATAAGGAAAGTCTTGTTTCGGGGTTGGAGAATGGTTCTGGTGTTTTCATCGGGAATGTTCTAGAAGGTTCCGGAATGTCCGGCACTCTGGAGGGGAAGGGTACATGAATGTGTCATAACAAGTTGGAATGATTGCATCATGTACTAGGTGTCATCTCTGAACAAAATAAAGGGTTTAATCAAATCCTAGTTTGAAAAGTCAAACGCCAATTTGAAAAATCAAACGGCTATTTTGGGAAGTGGAGGGGAAGTAGGAAACCTACTTGGGGAGGAGTTCCCTCCCTCCACCGCCGGCCCACTTGGAGACCGAGTTGGGGAGGGACTCCCCTCCCCTGGCGTGCCCCCTCCACCTATATAAGGAGGGGCAGGGCTGCCCCTCCTAGTACACAACACCTCCACCTCTAAACCTAAACCCTAGCCGCCGCCGCCCACCATAGCCGCCACCTAGGGTTTCTCCCCTAGCCGCTGACTTGGGCAGCCCCAAGCCCTAGCCTCCGGCCCTAGCACCTCCTCATTGGTGTGTCTAAACCCTAGATCATCGAGGCTCTCTGATAGTCCACCATACTCGCTCCGGCTTAAGGCGAAGCCCTGCGAGATCTCCCCTCTACTTCCCGTTGCATAGTCACTTGGAATCGCGAGGAGAGTGCTACAACCTCCGCTGCTGCTAGAACAAGGAGAGGAAGGTCTTCGTCGAAATCGAACGTGTGACCGATCAAGGAAGAGCTGCCGAACGCATACCGAAAAGGATCGTCTACGCGATCTTGAGATCGGGAAGAGTACGACTACATCACCCACGAGAATCCGCTCTCGTTAAACACTTTGGAAACTTCGAGGGTGAGTTATTCCATCGACTCGTTGCTACAATCTAGTAGATAGATCTTGGCTTGTTTGTTTGTATGCGGTAGAAATTTTTTGTTTTCCATGCTACGAAACCCAACAGAACAAGGCCATCCTAAACATAAACCATCCGACATGCCTGAAGGACATCCAACGGCTTATAGGATGCGTTGCAGCAGTAAGCCGGTTCGTCAGCCGACTTGGAGAGAAGGCTCTGATTCTGTACAAGTTGCTGAAGAAGGCAGACAAATTTACATGGACAGACGAAGTAGATGCTGCACTCAAGAAGCTAAAGGAGATACTTTCCTCGGCACCTAAAGCAGATAGCTATGGAGCCTATGTTGATCTACACGGCGGCCACCAACCGGGTAATTAGAATCGTCGTCGTGGTAGAGCGGAAATAACCAACGCATGAGTACGGAGTGCAACGACCAGTTTACTATGTAAGAGAGGTCTTGACGGAGTCCAAGAAGCGTTACCCGCACTACCAGAAGCTAGCTTATGGAGTGTTCCTTGCTTCTCGGAAGCTAAGGAACTATTTCCAGGAGAACCCTATCACAGTTGTGAGCAAAGCTCCACTATCTGACATTATCAACAACAACGACGCTACAGGAAGGGTCGCAAAGTGGGACATTGAGCTTGCCGCCTTCGAGATCACCTACAAGAGACGCGACGCTATCAAATCACCGGTCTTGGCAGATTTCATTGCAGATTGGACGGAAATGCCAGATGCTACCCCTGTAGCAGAGCCAGAATATTGGGAGATGCACTTTGACGGATCAAATCTACTCAACAGCTCGGGGGCTAGTGTACCGCTACAGTCACCAACAGGGTAAAAGCTCCACTACATTCTGCAGATCCACTTTGAGGGTATAAATAACATGGCGGAATATGAAGCACTTATTCACGGACTTCGCGTAGCCAAGGATATTGGCATCAAGCGCATAATTTGCTGTGGAGATTCCGACTTGGTTGCCCAGCAGGTGGCTGGCACCTAGAACACGCGGAACCCTATGATGGCGGCATATCGAGATGAAGTGAACGAGATAGCCAAGAGCTTCTTGGGCTACGAAGTCAAGTATGTCAAGAGGGAGGAAAATGAGGCGGTTGATCTTTTGTCAAAGCTTGGATCAGGGCGCAAAAAAATTCCTCTTGGCATTTTTCCGGAGCATCTACGGACACCATCCGTGAAGGGAGCAGACCCCGAGAAACTAGATAGAGTTAACTCTTTTGTTCAAACAGTGCAAAAGGTCCCTACGGCTTGGACAAAAACGTTCATGGAGTATCTCGTACACGGAACTTTGCCCATCGATGAGGTCGAAAGTCGGCAAATAGTACGTCGAGAAGAATTATATACCATAATCAATGGACATCTCTATAAAATAAGAACCACTGGTGTATACCTCAAGTACGTTTCCCAGCAAGATGGTATTGAAATCCTTCGTGAGATACATTTCAGAGATTGCGGGCATCACGCCGCTCCTCGATCGTTGGTCTCAAAAGCCTTCCGGCAAGGATTTTACTTGATGACCGCCAAGGCGGACGCCGACAAGCTGGTTGATACATGCATGGGATGCCAGTACTATGCCTGACAACCACATGTTCCAGCTCAAGAATTGCGAAAAATACCAATAACTTGGCCGTTTGTAGTATGGGGGCTAGACATGGTCCGTCCATTATAGGCGGCACCATGTGGGTTTACGCATCTTCTAGTAGCAGTTGATAAATTCACCAAATGGATAGAATCTAAACCCATTAGAAAGCTTGATGGGGAAACTGCCCTTAGGTTTGTCCGAGATCTAGTGGTGAGATTTGGTCTCCCACATAGCATTATCACCAACAACGGAAGCAACTTGTCACTCGGAGAAGTGGAAGCTTATTTTTGGGAGAAGGGCATCTGACTTGACTTAGCGTCTGTGGCACATCCACAGTACAATGGGCAAGTTGAGCGAGCCAACGGATTAATTCTACAGGGAATCAAGCCACGTCTTGAGGCACCGCTACATAGAGAAGCTGGAGCCTGGGCGCAGGAGTTACCATCTGTTTTGTGGAGTTTATGAACTACACCCAACAGATCTACCGGCTACACCCCTTATTTCATGGTATATGGAGCAGAAGCCATCCTGCCTTTCGACATCCTTCATGATTCACCAAGAGTTGCCGCCTACGACAAAGATGACGCTGAAGAATCCAGATGGCTAGATGTGGACCTTCTCGAGGAAGAGCGCGTATTGTCTTGCCAAAGATCCGCCATCTACCAACAGAAGCTACGCAGCTACCATAGTTGTCGCGTTCAGCATCGCTCGATTAAAGAGGGGGATCTGGTGCTCCAACTCAAGCAGAAGAAGTCACACAAATTATCCCCGCCATGGGAAGGACCGTTCATCATAAGCAAGGCGCTACTCAATGGTTCTTATTACCTCGTTGACAATCGTGAACTAGAGGATAGACCAAGTGATGATCATAAGCGTAAGCGACGTGACCTGGATGATGACTACCCGGAGATTGACCGGCCATCGAACATAGCACAACTACGTCCTTTTTACACTTAGCATACTTTTTATCTACGGTGTACCTCTTATATTATCAATTAAATAAAGCTCTTTGGTTCAGTCATATGCTTGAGTCTTTTATCTCCTTTAGTGTTCATTTTTGGATCGTATAAAACCTTTATGCGCAAGTTTTGCATTTGCACTTGCGAAAATTCCGCCTACGGGAGTAAGCTTAAGTTTTTTGGTCTACAGTTTTTTTATGTGGATTCTGGAGTAGTGACTTTTGGCACTCAAAGTCGGCGGTTTTATGCTTAGGTTTTTGACGGTGGCATTGGGCATCATTGCCTGAGCGCATAGTTCCAACTACGAGTCTTCCGACTCATGAAAATTCAAGCATAAAAACCAAAATAATGGATAAGCTAGCACTTGCTTAAAAAATATATACATGCTGGAAATAGTACTTAATTAGCAGGAAACATATAGCTATTGTTTTCCGCCTTAAGATTAAAACTGTAGTTTTTTCTGCATACATACATCAAGAGGAAACAAATATTACATAAGTGTTTTTTATTCCTCTAGTGCAGGAGACTTTGAGGTAACGTTCTCGGCGGTAGGAGAGTCATCTTGATCATCTTCGACGTCGGTGGTCTTGAGGGACTCGGAGGAGCTATGCTGGTCGCCATCAATGATCTCGAGAGGCACAAAGGAGTTTGGATCAACCAACTCGACGACCCTGGTGCCGTAGCCGGCGAGCGATGACCAGATGGCTTTGTGATCAATCTTCTGGCCGCCATCGTCTATGTCGGGCAGACTTGAGGTCACCTTGTCAATGTCGGCATTCTCGTAGTGGGCCTTGACCATCGCCAGCAACATTCTTGCACCAGCCCAGGTACATGAAGCTTTCCAACTTACGATATGCTCGGGGGCTTGGTGCAAAATCTCCGAGTACTTCATGATGGAATCCACCGCCTTGATCTGGATATTTAGGGTCTTGGCAATTTCCTTTACTTGCTTGATGGTGGTGCTGATGAAGTTGCTGAAAAGGACCATGCATTCTTTTGGCAGAGGAGGAGTATTGGTTAAACCAATAGGAGCTACATTTCTGGCCAAGCAATGGAATACGTTAGTTCAACAATAACAAATTTCAGATTACCTAGCTTACAGAAGTATAAGACGGAGATTGCTTACCAAAGATGCTCGCCTCGTCTTGTTGAAGCGTCTCCGCCATGGAGTCCCATTCTTGTCGGAGGAACTTGTAAGCCTCAAGGTTGCGTTTATTCTACTCTTCGACAGCCTTATTATGCTCCTTGAGGATCGCAATCTCCTCCTTCAGCTGGTTGATCTCCATGTTGGCAGACTCCTGCACGGCCTTCATAGACGCTTCATGCATCTTCAGAGTGTCAGCCCTCTCCTGCTTGAGGATCTTGTTCCCACTATCCAGCAGTCTATGTGCTTGGATTGCTCGACAATGTCCTTCGCCTTGGCAATAGCTTCTTCATGTCGGAGAAATAACATCGCACGATGAGTAGTCGGAGTTTAATGGCGTAAGACCAAGATTGAGTGCGAAATTGAAAAATAAAAACAGACTCTTTCTCTTGGTGATTTGATCTTTCAAGAAGGTAGTTTTACCCTTTTCAGCTTCAAGGTCAGCATGCATATTGTGCAACTTCTCGTTGGCGACACCTCTTCGAGCATTCTCATTCTACGAAAAAGATCAAAAGTTACTTAGTCTACTCTGAGCATCTAGCCAGATAAATATCCACCTAGAGGCTTGGGGGCTACAGTGAGAGTTTTCAACTCGGCAATATGCTTAATCTTTCTTTAAGCATCTAGTCAGAACTAATTTTTTTTCAACTAGAGGCTTGGGGGCTACAGTATTGAAATTTAAAAACACTGTATATGCTACACTAAAAGTATCTAGTCGGAATAATTCATTCAAACTAAATACTTGGGGGCTACAATGTGAAGTTTTCTAGCTTAGTCACTCTTAGAGTATTCAGACACAAAGACCTATGGTTTTTCGTGTAAATCCTCAGGGGCTACAGTGGGATACTACATATGAAATGCAGAAGGCATATAAAACTTACAAGTGCAATGGTATTAAGGTTGGTGGTGCTCTCGACAAATATCTGGCTGAAGGAAAGGCTATTTCCGCGCAGGATATCCGCTTGCTTGAGAAGCTCCTCAAGACCACATGTCGGAGAAGTCGGCGCTGCGCCAGGAACCAGAGCTGAGCTACTCGGTGTAAGCACCAGGTAGACAATCTTCGGAAACTCTATTGGTGTCTTGGGTGTAGTGGCGCCGCCTTCGGCAGAAGTTCCGCCTTCCACCATCGTCTTACCGCTACCAGTGGCATCCTTAGCCGGAGCTTCAGCCACTTTGGATGCGGTGCTTTCTTGTGTCGCCTGCTCGCCGACAACAGCAAGTTTCGTGGCAACGCCTGGATCCACTTCCATGGCGGAAGTTTTAGACGTTACCTTCGCTGGAGAGCTTGTCGGTGCGGTAGCAGGATGGAAGCTCGAAGTTGCAGGGGCGATGGCGGGAGATTCTTGGTGAAACATTTCCTTGATGTTTTTAGAAGCCCCCAATGTTTTGGAGGTCTTCTTCAAACTCATACTGGCCTTCTTCCTGAAACGTGCGAAAGTATAAGTACAGGAACAAGACGAGCAAGGGACAATGTCGGATGTTAAGAAGCTTACACAACAGTTGGTGATTTGGTCAACAGAATACCAATCATTCTTCTTTTCTCCGCCTCCAGGGAGGCAGTGGACTTCTTGGAAGCTCCACCCTCTGTCTTCTTCTTCTTGCCTCCGTCGGCAGCATCAGAGGTGGAGCTCTTCTGCTTACGCGACAGCGGGACTTCGTTGTTGGACACGACGGTGACTTCCTTCATCTTGGGGTCGTAGACTTGGGCAGCCATGCTACCTTCGTCTAGTTCATTTAGCTGTTAATTGAATCCTGAAGTGTTAGATGCAATGGTAATGGCTAGACGGAAGAACTGGAGTATATGATACACGAAAAATAAACAAGTACCTCTAGGCACGTGTCGCCCTCGAACATGTCGTAGGTGATGGTGAAGCCACACTTCCTGTCCTTCACCTTGACGATGTCTTTGAGGCGAAGCTTAATGGGGTCACTCGAGAAGTTGTCGTCGGAGATGCGGAAGAAATCCTTCCTATCCTTGGTATACTGGTGCATGAGCTTCACGCGGTGCTGCAGAGGCTGGATCCTCCTGATGAACCAGCACATGGCTAGTTCCAACCCGGTCAGAGCCGTGTCTACGAGCCACTCGATCCGCCTTACAACGCGGGATGCTTCATCGTCGGAGGGAAGGAGGGCTCTCCATGTCGGGGCTTTAGCAGCAGCTCCATCAACAAAGTCCGGGTATGTTCCTTCTCGGTCATCCAAAGGGATATCTGGGCCATAGAAGTACGTCCTCTTCCAGTTCTTGCAGGACTCGTGGCCTACAATGTCTGGGAACCGCCGGCCAGGCCGGATCTTGAAGTTCATGGTTCCACAATTTTTGAGCTCATCCTTTCTCACTCTGGCTTCCCTCTTGACGGTGAAGAAGTATATAAACAGATCTAACCTAGGCCTGATTCCTAGGTAGCCCTCACAAAGCACTGCGTAGTTGCTAAGCGCGAGGATGCTATTTGGAGACAGGTTCTGAGGTTGAACCCGGTAGTGGCTAAGGACCTCTATAAAGAAGTCAGAGATTGGGAGGGAGACGCCGCGTACCAGTTGGGCTTTGAGGTACACCTTTTCTACGTCTTGGGGAGAAGTTATGACCTCGCCGACGGGCGCCGCCCGCCAGACCTGCCCCTCCATCATGGGGAGGTACCCCTCGGCGAGCATCTCCTTGAGATTTCTCTCGGTGATATCGGAGCCGCGCCACTCTCCCTTGTGGGAATCGCCCTCCTCTTCCAGCAATTGCAGCCCCGCTGGAATATGGTCACCGCCGGTGGTTTCCACCAATGTGGTGCGTGGCACCACCATGCCCTCTAGAGGCACGTGGATGGAGCCCGCCGGCTTGGTCGTTGCTTCGCTCGTCGCCGCCATGGATGGTGTGGTGCTGCTGCTGGCCATTGGTGTGGAGGGAGACTAGCAGAGAGATGGGAAAAGCTAGGGTTTTTCCTTCGTGTGCGCGGAGAGCTTGAGGAGGCGTTTGCTGGAGGAAGAAGACGATGCGAGGAAGAATGCGGTGAAAGAATAAGAATTACCATGGTTATAATTTATAGTACTCAGCATCAAGATTCGTGCAAGTTGATCGAATGGTTGCTGCATGGACAGCGCGTGCGTGCGCAGGCGCAGAAATTTTGCCACGTTCCCACCGCCGCCGCCAACGTTTTGCATCCTTCACACGGAAAAAATGGATATGATTGCAATCTATGAATGTGTGATCTACGAGGCGTCGCTAACCTATGGTCTATGTTGCTCTACTGACACAGGCAGGTGAGCCATCCCATCTGAAGATTCCGGCATTGACGGATTCAGTCCGGCTACGAGAAGAGTACGATGGAAGATTTAGCGGTTCTCTGACTTACGTGTTGAAGACAGAGAACATTGCAGGGTTCTTGGGAGGACTACAAGATATTGCTTGACGATTTTCCGACATTCATCTAGACGGGGCATCCAACCTGAAGAGGCAAGACGGCGCAAGATCTCAGAGTTCTTCGAGGGCTACTGTTGGGGATATGCTAAATGGTTATCACCATAGCATGTCTCTAATTCAGATAAACTGGGTGGCCCGCAGTTGGTAGCAAGGCCCATGGCCTGCTGGGCGGCCCAGTTAGATGGATCCAGAAGGCAGGCCATGACAGATAAAGGAAGGCTACGGAGGAGTCACCAGCGTACCCGGAGCCTTGGAGTGCAAGACATGTTAGACTAGTTGTGTACTGTGCATGACTCTGTAACCTGTCCGGCTAGGAATTTACCTGTAACCCTAGGATCTGGCGACTATATAAGTGGGAACTATGGGAGCCTTTAGGGAGAACAATCAGAAAACTCGACTCATATCGCGCACAGCGAATAAATCCCTCTAACTCGGCGTATTGCCATTATAGTGATTTATAGCAGGAATAGGATTCTGCCACCGTCATGGGATCTGAACCTGGGTAAGTGTGTTAACTCGTACCCGCCAACCTCCCGCCTTACCCCACATCTCTAAACACGCTCTGTGAGGACCCCTCCATGGCGTACTCATCGACAATACCACGATACTAGGGGCTGCCCCCTCCTCCCCTATAAAAGGTGGAAACTCCTTCTCTCTTCATTTAGACACTTGATCCTCCTTCTTCTCCCTCCCTTGTTTCTCCACCATTGTCATTCTTAGCGAAGATATACCACAAAATTGTTCGAAGTCTACACTTAGAGAAGTGGATTAGGAGTTTATGGCGGATCACTTCTTATGTTGCCCTGCTGGACCGAGGGCGTCAAGGACGTCAACGAGCCACACGAGTGACCAAGTATGGAGGTTCCGCCGGTTGTGGCGCCTTGAGTACCCGATCTTGAGATCATCGCATGTACACCTTCATGTTCACCAAAAAATGTTTGAGCGGGAACGTAATCCCGCATACGTTCTTCGGGGGTGAGTTACTCATTGCTACCATCTCGTATACGATCTTGGCTAGATAGTGATTCATGCGTAGGAATTTTTTTTGTTTTCCCGGCTACAAACCCGTCAAGCACATCACAATAACCACTTCCATCAAACTTCATAGCACCAGCACTACTTTATCACGAGCACACACTATTTCCACATCATTAGGAACTGCAACATATTTCACCAATAAAGGTATATATCACTACCATCATCACTTAAAGAAGCTAGGAAACAATTCAAGATAACATCTTGAGGAGAAGGCAAGGAGAATCAAGCTAATATCTGCAACTAATCAAGATTAGCAGTAGAACCAGAAGTACGGGTAGCAACTGATCAAGAAGCATCACAAGCATATGGAAGAAAGCACTAGAGCTGATCAAGATCACCAATAGGAAAATAAGAAATATCACAATCTCGGGTTGAGCACACCATCATATATGTTTTTCTCAGTTCTAGCAGTAGCATGCATAGTATCAAATCAACTAGGAAATGGAATAGGCAAAAGGAACTTTTAGTTAGCATAGAGATGCTACGCTATCCAATCATTAAGTTTTAAGCCACACATGTAGCATCTGTTTTTGTCAAATTAGATGGGCCTCAGCCTTTGCATCATAGGTTGAGACATGTGTACTCACAAATCTCCAAGAAGTAATGATCCATGATCTTTCAGACTAGCAAAAACAGCTCCAGATCATACAACTATGAACTACACTATTGTGCACACTCTAGTGAGGAGCCACAATAGTAGATCCACAATAGTAGAAGACAACAAATAAACCATGTCCTAGAATCATAAAACAAGTAACCATATCCTCCACAACCTTCGGTTGTGAGGAGAGATTTCCTACATAGTATAGAAACTTAAACAAGCCAAAAGAATAAATACAGTGTTATCTTGTTAATTCAAATACTATAACTTGGACCAACACAATAAGAAACCTCAGAACTATAAGCATGATTTACTAAATAATGGTACCTTAACCAAGAAACCAAAAACATAGTCCACACATTTAATTATAGCAAGCAAATCATATCAAATATTAGGTGTAGAAGCTATTTGTAGCATGCAGATGTATGTATGAGACAGTTATAATAAACCCCATCATATTCCGCACCTCAAGTACACATAGCAATCCTTGTATTTACACTATACACCACACCTACACATTATTTTGAGATATGAAATGTGGATGCATAAAGCCAAATTTGATAATCACAAAAGAACACCTACATGGGTATATGTTAATTACAAAGAACAAAATCACATAATCATGTCCTAATCACACTAGCGCTAAGAAAAAACCAACCAATCCTATATTCACTTACCAGAGATATTTCTCTGTAACAAATATAGCCTCTATTCAAAAAAATAACAGCAGCTAAAGCCTAACCAAGTACTAAATCAGCACTGCCAAAACACATAGATAATCACTAGTAGTTAACTAACAACATCCCAACCATATAGCTAGTACCAAACCATCCTAGAAAAATTCCTTGGCTCGAAGGCCGGCCGCAGAAGTCATACATAACCAAAGTAGTCGAGTCATCATCGATGGAGAGAATCTGGGCCAGCTATAGCCTACCACCTCACCAAGGTGAGGGAGGCCACGGCTAACTCAGTGAGGCATCTGCAGCACCACTCTAGGGAGGTCAGGAGATGGCCGGGAACTACGGTCTTGAATAAGAGAACGAAGAGGTCGATGATGTGGCGTGGTCTAAGTAGAGGAGATCGTGGACGTCGGAGTAGAGTAGCCAGGGGCGTTGGTGCCACGCCGGTGGACCCAAACCACATGGCTAGGGTTTCACGGAAGCTTGTGCGGGAGGGTAGGGATGCGTCGAGGCGTCGAGGAATAGAAGGAGAAGACTGAGGCGGAGCCTATATGGTGAGCGACTGGGCTAGATATGGTCGGCGAGGGCTGGAGGGGTAGGCGGCGGCCAGGTCGCGTGCAAAAAGGGAACAAGAGAGAAGGACGAGCGAGAGGGGAATGAGAGAGAGGGATTTTTCATACAAGCCACAATTTTTCTCTGAAATTTTTATATTATCCCAATGACACACCAAATGGAAAATATGCGAATCTCCCCGAGATAGTTATCGATATACGTGTGTGCGTGTGTGCTTGTTTGATCTAGCCAATAGTGTGTGTGTGTGGTGTGTCGTGTCGTTTGTGTACTCTGGGCTTGGCCCAATCCATTTGATTGGCTAATTAACTTTAATCCAAATTAATTAATACATCAGGGTGTATGATAAATACCTATAACCAAATAATGGAATAAGTTTATTTATACATCTCTATACCAGTAACATGTGTCTAATTTTCACCTATTAAATGACTATTATACAAATGCCTACACATTCAAGAAACAAATAATGTAAATTTCACTTTATTCTGAAAAGAATACTTCTGAAGTATAAACGAATATTAATCCTTAATCCTAGAAAAACTTTATCCATTATTTTAAATGTACAAAATCAAGGAAAATTATTAAATATGTAAATAATTTGTTCTCAAGTATTGCATGATTTGTCATAAATAATTGATTGCATGTTACTATCTTATCATTATTTATAAGTACAAGATAAAATACGGAACCATTAATGTTATATCCTAAAATATAATATGGAACCATTATTGTTATATCATAAAATCTAATAACTACTCCTTTATAAGAAATTATTAGTGAGATATATGGAAGCAACTATAAATTATTCTAACATATTATTCTCTTAGCTATTGAAGAGGTTAGGAGTTAACTAAAACTCCTAGGAGTACTTTGAATGCGAAACAAATCGAAACATAACTCTATTTTAAAAGTAATCACTTAAAGTCAAACCATAACCAAACATCAAGAGTTGATGATTTTACATCCTTAATCATGCTGAAGAGAATCCTAGGACCTAATTGTGTTATCAAAACAATATTTCCTCATTCTAATTGGGTTTTATAGTTAACTCTGGTCATTTACTCAATAAGCTAAAAGTATACTAACTCAAAATCGTTAGGGCAATTCAGATACATATCGACTGCATTCGAAAAACAATGAGAAGTGCTTAACTTACTATAATAAGTATTTTCCTCAAAAGATATTATTTTTGCCACTTCAAACAAACACATTATGTTATTTATTTGAAGTCTTAATAACGTAAACATGAGCTTTCAAAACAGTTACATGGCACCAATCAACATCAATCTTGTCTTGTTATTGTGCTTTACTTTTATGTATCTTGTATGTTAGACTTAAGTTCTTTGTAGATATATTTTCTTGTGATGTAAACTTGAAGATAAACCAAATCTTATAAAAATCACCTAAGTACAGATCATTCACAATATTGGGTATTACTTCGGAGTTTTTACAAGTGCATGGTATTACTTATGCATCACATCACCTTGCCTCTTTAGACATTAGTCCTCACTAGACCAATGATGTTATTTTTAGATATTGGATTTTATACCATCTCGAAAACTATGATCACATAATCTTGGAATCACTAAGGCAAGTTCACACTTGCTCATATCCTTTGATTATTTTATATCAAGTATTTGAAAACAACCATTGTTATCACCTACATTTCAAAAAGGAGGACATAAAATACTATATTCATAATAATCTGACTTATTGGTTATCGGCCTGTTCGGTGGTACCCTAGTATGGTGGGCAAATGGAACCATGGTATGATTAGTGAATTGGTGGAAGTTCCATTTGCATGGGAAAGTATCACCTAGAAATTTATAACATATATCGCTAGTGATTCGTGCGCCGTATAATACGTGTTAACCATGATATCTATATGGCTCTAGGGAAGTTAGCTGGATCTTCTTCCTTTGGTATATCAACAGACACTTGATTGAGCCGGGTTGTTCTACAACTTGGATATTTTCATCTTCACATGCCCGGATGGGTGTGCTCCTAGTGTCTACAATGGATTGTACATGTTCAGACCTTAAAACTTGGGAGGGTCAATCAACTTCGGAAGAGTCTGTTGGACTGCATGTGCAAAAGGGTGGATATGCGGGGTCGCAAAGAAGAGCAGTGATTGTCTTGGGTCCTTATATCAGGCCCCATACCAAGGGAGTGTGGACAAGCTTGCGACTTGGTTGTGCAACATGGATAAGGGTCTCTCATGTGTAAAGCAACGCACCTCTACATAGTGTAAAAAAGTGTAACATGTTACTCCCTATTTCGGGAAGGAGTTGCGAACGCTGTAGGAAAGGAACTCCATGATGTTCTAATCAACTTGTGAAGAATGACAAACATACATTTTCTGAATAAAAGCAACTTTTGAAGAAATGTTTACGAAAACCTGCATAACCTACGACCTTTGGTCTGTGGTTGTAGATAGTGCATCAAAGACTCCTTTTTAGTGAAATTACTGAGTACGCTCGTACTCAACTCAACTGTACCTTCTTAACCCTTGCTGAATTCTAAAGCCAATGAAGACATCGTCAACACCAACTTATGCTCAAGGAATAAACAATGAAAGCTCAAGTTCCTTAATCAAGTCAAAAGAGTCAAGATATACCTCAACTAAAGTGAAGGCAGAGTTCCTAATTAGATAGGAGTTTAATATCTACCAATAGAACCTACTTCTGTAGCTTATTTCTATAGCAGCAATCGCAAGCCTTAGATATATATTAATAGTAGTTTTATTTCTAGAATAGTGTTCGAGTTGCTATTTATGGTTTTGTTCTATGTAATGTTTTCCTCGCTGTTTTGAGGAATGTTTTTTGGATATTTTGTAAATAGTTGAGTTGTAATCTATAGTCGTGTTTTGGAACCGCGATGTTTCTGTTGTACCACTCTAAGAAATGTAATACTAGTGGAACGGTGTTTTATTGGTGTTATGTCAATGACTATAATATACTACATCATGTAGTAGTATGCTGGTATCAGAGCATACGCTTTGACATTAGGATTAAAACATTTTTAGGATATCTGTAGGTTAGATAGTGACTATAGGAAGCCATATGATCTTATAACTTGTGATGGATATCTATTTGAGGATAACCTTGTCACACTTAGGAATATTTATCTATCTTTTCTAAGTAAAGCTCTATTTTAGTGTCTTCCTAAGTACGTATCACGCCATTTAGGTATTTTAAATGAGCTTATTTACCAAAGTAGATTAGGATTAGGTTAAGTATCATATGAAGTAGTGTTCATGATGTAGTCCTATAAAAGGAAACCATGTAAGGTAGCAAAATCTTATCATTAGTTGACGGCGATAGACAACATAAAAAAGATCATTATAGCACGTATGGATATAATGGGAAGTAAATCATGTGGGATTTAACTGAGAATTATGTGTGATGCAATAAAAATTTATTAAGAATCAAAGATAGAAAGATAAGAATAAGAGTCATCATGGTGAGACTAGCTATGAAACCATTATAAATAAGAAAATCATAACAAGATCATGGTGAGTCTAGCTCTTAAATCATGATAAATATGTAATTAGGGTAACTATCTAGAAAATAATTTTGTAGATGGAGTCTAAAATAACATTGTAGGATCATGACATAAATCATAGAGGTCACATATGTTCGATAATCTTTAGCCTCAAGGTACCTAGTATAAGTTGGTTGATCTTATAGAGATCATGTGTGGTCGTCTTACCCAAAATCGGATGGTAAGTTATAGTTAGTAGTCCCAAAGGAGAGGTAATAAGTTGGGTGTAACCATTTTGAGACCACTTTTCTCAAAATTATCTAGTTGCAATTTAGCAGCTTGGGTAAGTATGGAGACAAAGAATAGTTTGACGTACACGTGTTATGGATCACCATACAAAACAATACTAGGCGGTGTTATATACTACACATCTAAGCTTGAATTCTAGAGATGTTTTACTCAACTATTATAATTCGAGCTTAGGATAGTATGTGATATACACCAAAGTTGTATTTTCTTAGTTTTTCTTGGATCTTCTTGATTTACTAGATTTGTATCTGAAGTTTGACTTGGTGTGCAAATGCATGTTGCATCATCAAATTATTACATGATGTTATAGACCTAGATAAGATAGAATTCGTGTAAGGGAGAGATGAGCTCCAAAGGCAAAGATGAAGACTTGTATGAATACCGAAGAAAAGTATAAGGAGTATTAATGCTATTTTGAAGGAAGGATCAATCCTATATCATTATTTAGCCAGCAATAAGAAGGATGTTTAGTGAAGAAAAGGTATGGAGTATATGAAAGGTGGAACTAAGGTTCATTGTAGAAGGTGTTTCTTATAGTGAAATTGATGAAGTGAGGGATGTTTAAGATCATGGAAGTATCATGAATTGATAGGAAGAAGATATGTTGGAACCCTAGTTGGTACTCAAGCTATGAAATATCAGAGAGAATACCAAGAGTAGGGGAGTTGAAGATGTTTAGGATCTTTTAGAGTCATGACACGCTAGGACGATCCGTAGCTAATAATTTATTGTTTTAATTGACCCAAGTCATCTTTGTATGATATAAAGAGTATAAAACTTAGATATAAATAGGTAGTAAGTTTGAGTAACGATCTTTCATGACACATTGTGAAGACAAATTTTCCAAAGTGTTAGTGTCCTGAAAGTTGAAGAAAAGGGCAGATCATGATGGAAGAGCCTTTGTGCCAATTATTTAAGATTCCTTAGGTAAGATACTTACATTTAGAAGAGACAAAGAGCTTTTATAGACGAGTAATGGTTTATAAAATTCACCCTAGAAATCCACAATTGTGTTGATACACCACGGATTTTCCCTGTGAGATTATGTAGAGGTGTAGATGTAAGGTATTTATAGAAAAATGTCCTAACCATGAAAACCAAATGTGGTTTACATGGAATTAGAGAGTATAAAAAAACCTAAGGGGGAGTGAACAATGAAGTACAAGTATCGAAGCTCGATACCTAGAGTAAAGTTAAGGAGAAATCGTAAACTATGATTCAGATATACCTTATTTTCATAAGGTTAATTGTAATAATCTCATAATGGGATTCTTGGAACTATGATAACATGGAAATTGAAGTTTATACTTCAAGAAAATAAGAGATAGATCTTTCATTAAGTAATAAAATTAAGTTGGAGAAGAGATGAGGGAGTTATCAAGAAACCTATGGAAAGTTTAGTAAGGTTAAAGTTTGAAAGAGGTAAAATAGTTTAACCTTGGAAAACCTAGCTAGTAGGTAACTAAAAACTCAAATTATTCTTCAGTTTAGATAAAGAGGACCAAAAAACACCTATATAGAGAAATAGGAAACTACGAATTATCTGAACTAAATAAGTCTAAAACATTCTTAGAAAGTAAGACATAAGGACTAAGTATCACTAGTACAAACTTGTTACTTAGAGACAGTGCTCTCAGACGGTTTTCCCAAGTATGAAAAAAACCCGCCTCTATTTGTCATCGTCATCCGGTTGTTACAATACGACCGCCTCTACTAGTCTTTGAAGCGGTTGTTTACAGTAGAAGACTCAAAAAATGGACCCCTGGGAGCCGAATAATAAACACAAACGCCTCAATACATGACCTTAGGCGGTTGGAAAAATTAATCTTCTCTAATACTCAGAGCGGTGAGCAGGTTATTATTATAAGCCACCTCTATTTGGTTGCCTAACAGGTGCAGTTACAGCACCCGGTCACATGCATCCCCCATGAGTGCACCTCAGACGGATGGTAATGAGATCCGCCTCTAAGAGTAGTCGGGGGAAGCGGTTAGGGTTTTGTGATGCCTCCTAGATCTACACTTGGGGCAAACTGAATTTGCGCATGTACTGAACAGTCAGTTCTAGAGGCAGAGTACAGAGGAACTCCAGCTTGTAGGTTTTCCTTCCTCTCTACTCTTGTTTCTATTTGATTTCTTTCACTGGATTTAGTCTAACAATACACAGGCGCTTGTTCATACACAAATCTCGAGTTGCGTAGATTGTTTAGACGGTTCTCCAGATCTATACAAATGAGACTTTCTTGCTCTATTTTTCTCCACTCTGTACTATGCAAATAGGGTTTTCGGTTTGTTCTGAATCTTTTCTTTGATCTTTTCTTTTTTCAGTGTGCAAAACCAACCATCGGTGATGGAAATTTGTCATGTATGCAGCCAACTAAGGTATAACTATGGTCGTTCCAATAGGACTTCAGAGTCCTTCACCATTGTCCTAAACTAGCTTACCTTTCGAGAAGATGTGGTCAGTAATTTTATCCTCAATCTATCTACAAATGCTTGCACTATCAGTTAATTAGCATGCCTACATGTGTACTAAAATTATTGTTCTGGTGCATGGTAGCTAGGAATTTGAGTTTTTGTTGTTTAAGGAATTGGAAACATCAATGGGCATATCTTGAAAAGTTTCCTTCAGATTTTAGGAGTGATAAGCCATATATGCATCTCTTTTTCCTTCGGAAATTGTTAGAGAAACGGCAACCAATTGTTTTCTATTTCTGCCATATACGCATCTCTGTTTGGATCTGATAAGCCACACTGAGTACTTGTATTTATGTTTTTTATATAGGTTGTAGTGAATCTTCCTACTGCTATATATATAATCCAACATCATCATATTTATTTGGTTAGTATTAAATTTTCCTACTAGAAAATTGTACCATGTGTATGTTACAAAAACAATTTAAATAGTTTAGGAGTAGTGGAAATATTTTGGTTTGAACAATTAGAAACGTAAATCAATGGTACGGTTTGTTTCTACCATATATGGATCTCTGTGATAAGCCACGGATGATTTTTGTTTTTCCTACTTTATACATATTTGATTAGTACTTTTATGATTATTTTAGGAGTACTACTTTCTTAGTTAGTAGTAAATTATTCCTACTGTTATATTTATGATCAACATCACATATTTATTTGGTGTTTTCTTAGGATGTTCCTTGTCACTTAAAGGAAAAACTCAACTACTATGCCGATATGTGATTACCAGCTTTGGCTGGAGGGTGTAGGTTTGATCTTTTCCTATAGAAAAGGGAAGATGCTACATCCATAAGAGTGCCATTCTGGTTATCTTTCTTGAGGATACACAATGTTGCTATCCATGATGTGGTGACTTTTAGATTAATCACAGAAGATGATGATGAAGAAGAGGAAGGAGATGATCAGTCTATGTTTAGTATAGAAGCACATGCCTCTAATGGTGACATCAAGGGATACTAGACTATTTATGGTATGTGTCTTTTCTCCATCAAATGTATGTATATTAATATTGCCATTTGTGAATCCCTTACTTATTTTTCCTTTTAATTGTAATTGAATTTTACAGGATTTCGGGTGCAATTTGTGGATCCCATCATTAGAGGTGTTTTCTAAAGGAGTGTATTCACACATATGTATGCCATTATTGTGGAAGACATGTATGCCATTACTTTTGTGATGTTGAAGGATGTAAGAAGAATATGTCGGATGCATGATGAGGATGATTTTTTCCATCTCTCTGACATGCAATACTATATTACAAGTCTTGGTGCACTTAATCTAGCTAACAACACCTTTGTGAGTTATTGTACCTAATAAGGACATGGTTTCAATTTTACTTGTGTGTTTATAATTACTAATGTGTTCTAATTATTTCATCATTTTAGGTCATGCCATCAAGCTTTGCACTTTGTTACAACATCCCAAAGAATGGCACGGCTCTGTTTCATGGTTATGGCATGGATGACGTAGTTACTGGCCAGTACACTATCTTGTGTGGCAGATTGAAGCAGATAGTGTTCTCCAATGGTTGGAACCTCTTTTGTAACATGAACCAACTTTAAGGTGGTTCACTAGTTTCTATGAGGGTGGAAATGGGGGAACACTGCATTGTCTTGTTCCTGACAAAAATTCGTTGAACCGTCCAAGGAAGACCCTACATCGTTATTTTGTTTATCTAGATCTAACATGGGAATTATGTTTGAAGTATTAGATGTTGTGAACAACTATGTTTGAAGTATTCGATGTTGTAAACAACTATGTTTGTAATATATTCACGTCCCTTGCCTTTTGGTCCTAAATATAATTCGCAAGTTTTAGGATTATCAAAATCTAGAGTGTCCGAATATATCCGAAGTTCATACTATATGGAATTCATGCAAAAAAGTTTAAATTGGTGAAAAAAAGTTTAAATTGATCATAAATTCATATTTGAGTAACCAATTGATCTCACAACATGATTAAACATTGGAATTAGTTGATTTCTAGACACTTGCACCTTATTGCTATGCAGCAAGCTCATGAACACTAGGAGTTGTCATACCTTTCAGGATACGATTCAAGGTTTGTACTACACCATATATTTTCTTCAATGCATGAACTTAATTCAGTCTTAGGACTTAATTTAACACTAGTATGTATGTATAACCACCTTCGTTTGACTTTTCATTTTCAATAATTCTCAAATATTAGGATCACCAAAATCCGGAGGGCCCAAATATATGCGGAGTACCTGAATATATTGTTAAGGTAGAGACGGTTATTTCTATGGTCCCCCTCCTACAGTATCCCCCCTTCCATTTAATATCGAGAAATCCCCCGTAGGCCGTCTTCCTCTCTTCTAGATCCAGCACTCCCCCTCCCGCCACCTCTAAGTCTATAACGAGGCCGCCTCCATGCATCGACGACATCGACCCCCTCCCCCATGACAAGATATATGGAAATGTGCCATCTTTGCAAGACTCACTACAAGGAAAGAATCTTGTCTAGTGGCTCACTGTTCAGTGTTCATCTCGTACCTGGTTATTTGGAGAAATCAGTGGTATATTCTCTGACATTCGTACAATTTAAATTCATCTCATACTTGTCATCATATTAAAAATCGTTAATCTATTGTGTTCTTTTGGTGCACAAACTATCCCATGCAATGCATGGGCACATTTTAATGAACTCAAAGGAGATACGGTGCAATTCCGACCTTTTGGGCAAACATACATGGTTGAATTGCAGAAAGGGCCATCCAGGACTCGATTGGGAGGTGAAGGGTGGCATCAGTTGATTCCTGATAAACATCTCACCGGAGATGGTCAGTTGGTGTGATTTTCCTTGCAAGGAGAAAGACCAAGGATAACTGTCATCTATCTAAATAATGTTGGGAAAGAGGAAGAAGATGACGAAGAAGAGGAAGAAGATGAGGAACTGCCTATAGACCAGTTATCTCCAATTATCTCCCACAAATGCAAACTTACCGAGGTGAGAAAGATCACCTTGAATGAATCATCCCTCCAAGTAATTCCATCATTGGGTGCCATTTGTCACCCGCTTGATGAAGACGAATGTCGAGAGGCTCCTTATGGTAAGTATATCCTATCAGCGAAGATATACATATCGATCTACTATATTACTTGTGATAATGGTTGCGTGTAACATCGAGCCATCTTACCTTTGCATCATAGAAATTACCTAAGAACATGGTTTATCATCTTCATATCTCTAAAGATGGCTTGATTGGAGTACGTGTTGGAGCACGAGGTGGGATCGGCATTGTCGAGTACAAGACGAATTTTGATGGCCGCATCTCCTTCACCACTAATGGTTGGACTAACTTCTTCCAAACCGAGCATCTCCAGGTTGTGCAATCCATACTCATCACCGCGAGGTTGACCACCATGCGCAGGGACCTGCATATGATGTTCATCATCGACATTATCAATGATTTGGCATCCCTGCCAGACTCGTACTCGTAAGAGTATGTCATGCGACCTTAATAATATTGTTTGCTAGATTATTGGCTGAACCAACTTTGGCTATAGCTAGCTAGCTTCATCTCTATGTTTTGGACAAAATTCATATTAATTAGCCATTTAACATTGTATAATAAGTTCTCTAGGCCGCCGATATCATATTCCAAATCTCTCGATATTAATGGGCCTCTTCTCTTCCTTAATTACTTCCTTTGTGTAAATATAACCTATACAAACAAACAAAGTTTCCCATAGGAAATGAAAATTTGAATTAGTCCTTTGAAAATTCGAGATGGTTGTAATTTTTAGCCGCCTAAGGGAAGTACTTGGCGGAGAAATATGAAATTCGCATGTTGTTAGAGACGTTTTCTGGTCGCAGCAATCTAAGGTTAGTACTTGGCAGCAAATATCTAAAACTATTTAGACAAATATTTCAGATCCATGCCACATTTTTCGTTCCCCGCCCGCTGAGGTTAGTACTTGACCCCTACTATCCACTGCCACTGTCGGCGCCCTCCACAACCACCGCCTCTACTCCCCTGCCTCTCCTCCCTGCAACCTATACTCCTCTGTGGTGCGGACACTCTCCCTCGCCTCCGAGGACCCCTTCGTCAATAGGTAGGTATGCGTTAAAACCAAACCCCCAAAACCCTAATGTCGAGCTTCGATTTAGGAATTTTGGCATGGAATTTGCCATTTTGCTTGTCAAATTTAGGGTTAAGGGTTTCCGAGCTACAGATACACGACAAAGGCATCGGGAGAGACTCCCCCAACCTACCTCTATCTGTCCCACCTCTTTCCCCCTCGTATACATCTCAAAATTTGCAAATTTTTATTGATTCCTCATTGTTCGTTTACCTTCTAGAAATATGGATTTAATTGTCACTTCATTAGTCTGCTTACATCTTGTTTATCTATTGAATTTCAAATTCTTTGGTTGTGTATGCTTTTTATTAATGTACGATAACAAGAACTGTGTTTCTGTTTTCAGTCTAATTCATTGTTATATTGATTGTATTAAAATGCTCAATGATCGTATCTATTTAACAGACGGGAACCTGCAGTGATCTTGCAATAGTGCTTTATAGCGATGATAGTTTTGCATTTAGCTCTGGTAGTTTTGAATTCCAGTCATCAAAAGAACTCACTAAGAGGCTTGAGCTTAGAGGTATCAAAGAACATCAAAATTCCAGTCATCTGTTTTAAATTTATATGTGTTTAGAATGTAGACATAGGGATATTCCACCGCATTGAAATTTTTATGTGTTATTGCATCAGGGCGCCAACACAAGGGGAATACTGATTTTGAAGAGCAGAGACTTTTGGAAACGACATGTATCTGAAAGAAGATCATGTAGACTTCCTTTTAGACTGGTGTGAATCCAAATTTCTACCAAAAATCAAGTACTACGTCTACAGGTTGCCCTATTCATCTATCATGTAAAAGAAGTGCAAGATGGTAAGATGATAAATTCTTGAACACTTGATCAGCAAGCTACCTTGTGATATTTAAATACTTCCAGTAATGAAATCATGCTAATTCTTTAACTATTTGTATTTGCACACACATTTTGAGCTGAGTTCACAAGAAAATATCTAAAGAATTGCCTTGATGAACCAATTGATGTCCATGTTTGGCAAATGAAGAGAAAGAAGCTAAAGTTGGTTACGATGAAGATGCGAGCTGGTAGGTCAAATGCAATCTTGATGACTGGATGGGACAAGGTTGTGAGAAGCTACAACTTAAAGTAGGATAGCATTGTCCTCTTTAGCTTTGATGAAATATATAATGGAGAGGTATATATTTTGGTTCAAAAACTTCCATCGGGTGGCCCATTACTACTCGAGAACTAATTATGCTTCTTTGATGTATGGAATCCACATTTTATGCAATACCATAATGTAATGGCTAAATATGTATGGATTTCCCCAACTATTGGGTTAATGTTAACTGTTAATATAATAGTCTTCTTTTGAATGGCTGATATATATTCTTGAGTTAATCTATCTATATGGCCCCTGAATCATGATTACGTGTCATGTCAGCTATGATTGAGTTCGAATTAGCATGCTATTATTTAAAATGGTCTACACACACTTGAGACGGTCACTTTAAAAATCTGCTTCGAGGCACACTAGTTCTGGAGACGGTCTTTGTTAGAATCCGCCTCGGGTCTCCTGACTATTGGAAACAGTCCCTAGTATAGGCCATCTGAGGTTGAAGAGTTCTTGCAAGCGGTCAAAAATATTGGTCGTCTCCAGCTCATACATGTTAGAGGACTTTTCCTTTTTGCACCGTCTGAGGTCGTGTATCTTAGAGCCACAAAGAAAAACCAGCTCAGTCGGTAAGTCTCGTATTGACTTCGATCGGTGGGTTTTTGAAAGAGTATCGGTACGGGCATGCCATAAGGGCGCCGCCCGTACAAATGGTCGGTACCACCTTAAAATCTTCCTTTTTCTATTGATTATTTCCTAAATTGTTGGGATTCTTTTCTTGGCCGACCCTTCTATTTCTAATACGATTTTTCCCTATTTCTAACCATTCATAAGCCTTCCCAAAGGTCCTCTTCACTCGTATATCAATAGGTCCAATCTCCTTGATGCGCTACCCAGTTCCAGGAAAAGTCAAACCTTTAGGCCACATGGATCCTTCATGGGATAGTTATCATACCTTCTCCATTGAAGGCGATGACGTGAAGCGCAAGGCCTAAGCCGGAAGAACAAGAGGTACGCCTATGACTCCAATGTTGAGGAGGAGGAGTTCAACACAGTCATGGAGCAGACAATGAGAGGATGGACGAAACCAGATTATCTTGCTATGGTGAAGCCTCGAGATAAAAAGGAAGCAAGAAAGCCCCATGGGAAGGGGTGCAAGAAGTCGCTCAAGTTCATCTCCACCAACTACTCTTTACCCTAGCGTAAGAAGGCTAACCGAGTTGATGCAGGAACTTATCAGGAGACTACAGAACACACACTTCTACGACAAAGAAGATCACCATGAATGCACCCATGAGTGTGAAGCCACAGGATGACTGGGATTTCAACCTATTGGACGTTCTTGTTGCCGTTCAAGTCCCAAAAACCGAGCAACGTGTTTACAAGATAGAGAAGAACCAGAAGGAAGAACTCCTCCATCATGAAGTCATTCGCAAATGCCTGCTAGATCTTGAGGACAAGAAGGAACTCAATGAAGTGTTGGTTAAGGTTGCTGATGCAATGTACTCCATGCGTTCTGATCTACAGAAGTGCCTTCGCTGCATATCAACCCTAGAGGAGACAAACAAGAAGATTCTTGCAGCTGTCTCCAACACCCTACCTTCACCTTGAAGAATGACGTGTATTGAATAATCGTGAGGGATTATTTGATCCCACCAGCATGATTCCAAGATTGGGGAGATGTATAACACCTTGCAATCTATCTTCCAGTTTTTAGCATTTTACTTTCCTGCATGCATGTTAAGTTCTTAATCCTAGAACTTGCATTAGTTGCATCATCTTCAACCTCCTTTCGTGAATTAGGTTGGGTGCTATGATACTTGTACAACTGTTATGTTTTTAGGGCCTTCCACACCAACAGAGTATTGATAAATTATGAGAAGGAAATATTTATAACATGTTATAGTCATGAATTTGAACCAACAAGAGCCATCAAGAGTATTAACATGATCCAATGCTATTGTTGAACAAAAATAAAGAGACTTTTCTATCAAAGAATTCCAAAACAAGAACAAGTACAAGATTGAAAAAAAAGTTCCTCGAGCAATGATCATGAATTATTCATTACTTAAATTGAGTGCTCAACTAATTGAACTTGATGATTCTATAATATGCCTAACTCTAAAAACTTCTTATAACATATTGATACAAAAGATGTGGAAGCCTCTAAGTCATGTGATGTGTGAAGGTATGATATAACTCAAGATGCAGTTCTATATCTGATATTGCAATTCAGTTTCAATTTTTGCCTCATTTATTTTAAAGACTCGTTCCTCATGAACATGATTACCTTGTTCATAAGCCACCATATTGCTCGGGGACGAGCAAGAATCTATCTTGGGTAAGTTGATGAGTCCAAAATTATAGCATATTTACCTTATGTTTTTGCACAATTAGAGTAGGATTTTTGGTATTCACTAGTACAAACTCGTTACTTAGATATGGTGGCTAGAGGAGGTTTACCTCTAAAATACAAACAACCATCTATGTTCATCAACCTCAGGCGGTCATAATTTTGTGACAGTATCTAACTATATCCTAGGATGGTTGGAAATTAGCACCATCTCTAGTACTACTTCCACCTCAGTAGGTCTTTAAAAATAAATGCCTCTAATGTTTATCAAAGACGAACAATAATAGTGACCATCTCCCTAGATCACTAAACTACAACCGGTCAAAAATACTAATCGCCTATAGGGGTCTACTGAGGCGGACCATTATGTCGTTGTCTTGAAAACTGGCTTCATACATGTTTCTGAGGTAGCATGCGTTTATCGTTAATGCAATTGGAAAGTGGAGATCATGCATTAGTCCACCACCCACGTGTCTACTCCAGGACAACCAACCGTCCCCGCGGATATAAACCCGCTCGGCCTTCGTCTTCTAGGAGCTCGTGTCCTCCCCCCCCCAATTTTTCTAGTCATAAAACCCTAATATGCACCTTTCGTGCAAGAAGAAACTCCTTCCGTAGCACCACCGCCCTCCCCTTAGATGTGCCATGAAGCGTACCCGTGAAGACAAGCCGGAGGTTAAGGCAGTTGGAGGCGCAGCAGCAGATGGCTCGGTCTTCACCGATAAGGTGGAGGCGGCTTCTCCGGGCACACATGCCACTCGTCACCGTGTCGTTGATGCTTCGGGCTCCTTCCATCTAATATCCTTTGCCATCGAGCAGCAGGTGCACAACAATGTCATGGTACCTGCAGCAGATCTGGATGAGGGGCATGCAGTAGGCAGAGGCAACCCGGTGCTCATAATCAACGACCCCATCCTTGACGAACAAATCCTAAAAATAATCGAGGAGAAGGACGAGTTCGAGAAGGGGGTCTCCGATGAGGCATCTGAGGTACTGCTTTGCTAGCTTCTCTATTTGTTGCTTTAGACTTCACTATTCATACATAGGATTTGCTTAATCTTCTAGAGATTCTTTTGCTCTACCTCACGCCTTCTTGATGTAGGCATATTAGAATATATATGGTTCGAATGGTCGAATATTTTGGAGATTTGATTATATCTGCTCATTTGCCATCTAATAAATTTACATTTTCTTAGCTTGTTATTGTTCATACGGTTATTCTTGTGATGTACATTTAATAGATCTATAACATATTTGATTTTAGGGGTTTTAGGGATTGTTTTTACTAGAGTGTTTATTTCAATACACAACATTCATATAAGTTACATAGTGTACATTACATTTCTATTTCGCACTGAGGCCAATGATTCAATTTTTTCCCAAAAGAGTGCAGGGTGACACATTTGATGGTGTCTTTTTTTGGGATGGGTTAGTGAACATGAGGCAATGTACACAAACAATATAGGTTGTGCTTTTGGTACTTTCGTTCGCCAACTCCATCTTTGAAAAAACATATGAGGCCCCTAATTTATTCTACATTCATAGGGAACTATATAATCTTTGAATTGTTTCTGCTAGTACACAACCAATTGTGATCATACATTGAATTTATTACATGTATCTGAATCTATTTGTTTCATTCTTTTGATTATGTGATTGCACTATATATCCAGCAAACAAATGATTCATTTGATGCATATGTATATGCATGGCTTGATCATAAGTTGTTTCTACATGTACCTGAATATTGTTTGGTTTTTTATTATTATAATTACAGTATTTAGGAAATACATATATTCATAGTAAATAAGAAGGATTATATTTTAATTTATTATTGTGGCCAATGATTCAAATTTGTCACAAAAGAGTGCAAGGCAGACACATTGGTGTTAGATTTTTTCAGGAATGGGGTTACTGAACTTGGCGCAACAAGAACAATAGGTTGTGCAATTGGTACTTGGTTCGCTTACGCCATCTTTGAAGAAACTTATAAGGTCCTAGACTTGTTCTACATGTAACTGATACTAATCCAATTACTTCTCATTTTGTTTGGATACATGAAATGATATATGAACTGGTCAAACTATTGATGAGATACAGTCTCTTTGATTTCAATTTAATATTGTCTTACATATGTTGTCCATTCTTGAGTTGTAATACAATTAAATCATATGTATGATTTCTTATTATATACTTTAAAATCAATAGGAGCATTCTGATGATGTCAGCTCTGACAAGTACTCCGGGTACTGCAAGAGCCACTACGTGCTGAGGCGGTTACGGTGTGGGAAAATTCCTTTCCACCGTAAGGGGAATTGTTTTGCCTATTCTGTGATAGAGCCATCGATAAGGAACTCGAAAGCATGATTCAGCACTCGGTAAGCATCGGCCGTGGCCACGGCCGTAAGCACCAGTTGAATACAATGGCGCAGCACGCAGCCTAGGACAAATTTATCCAGAAATATGTTAGGACTGACCTGTTTCCCCTCGATTAGGATGATGCTCCTGCTGCTGCCCCTACTATGGCGGCTATGTGCCCCTCCTCATGTTGCTTCTACTTATTTCGTTTAAGTTAATAAATACCTCTAGTGTTGCATGTAATATAATATCTATATATCCGCAGTCTATGGTAGTTGAACTACTATAAGTATCTTGTTTATTAATCTACTCCATTATATGGAGTTTCCTTTAATTTTCTAGTGCTCAATTATATTAATGATTATGCTCATGCACACTACCAAAAATTTCTAGTGCTCGATTATATTATAGTTGTCAAGTAATACATGAAAAAAGACTTTAAATTGCTGGAAAATTCGTATTTAAGTAACCAAATGATCTCACAACGGCATTAAACATTTGCATTAGTCAAATTCAAAACACTTGCACCTTATTGCTCTGCAACAAGAGCATGAAACGAGTTGGTCACACCTTTCAGGTTACCCAAGACACAAAATTTAGCCTAATATGCACATGACAATATAAGCTATTGGGAGCTTCAGAATGACTAGCACATGATTCGCAGAGGTCATGCGACCGAAATACAAATGGCAAAAATTCTACAATCAAAAATCTAGAGAATTATTAGAATATAATAGTAGTGATAAAATCAAGACTAAAAGTGTATATATATTAGAGATACTGGTGGTACTACTTGTCTTACGATCCAAGGTTTGTACTACGCCATATATTTTCTTCAATATATGAACCTCATTTACTTTTAGGACTCAATTTCGCTCTAGAAAGCATGTGTAAGCACCTTTCTTTGCCTTTAAGTTATGAATAATTCTCAAAATTTAGGATTAACAAAAGCCAGAGTTTGAATATTCACTCAACGATACTTCGTTCAAAGAATACATGAAAAAAGGTTATACTGTTGAAAAAATTCATACTTAATTAACCAAATGATCTCACTTTGTTATTAAATATTTTAATTAGTCAAATTCAAAACACTTGCACCTTATTGCTCTTTAGCAAGCACACGAACACTAAGAGTCGTCATGCCTTTTAGGGTAAGATCCAAGGTTCGTCGTCTTAGGGGACTCAATTTTACACTAGCAAGCATGTATACACACCTTCCTTTTCCTTTAAATTATGAATAGTTCTCAAATTTTAGGATAATCAAACTCCAGAGTTCCAAATATATTCGGAGTTCTGAATATTAGTTTTTTCCAAATTTTTAGTCGTCTTAGCTAGGGAAGTACTTGGAAAAAAATATGAAATATTCGGAGAACGATGTTCTTAGAAACATTATCCACTTGCAGTTGTCTAATGCTAGTACTTAGTGGCAAAGATCTAAAAATAGTTGGACAAATATTTCAGATATGTGCCACATTTTTTCCCACCCACCTAGAGCACTATCCACCATCGTCGCTGCTGTCACCCCTCACCGCCGCCGCCTCCGGTCCCCTGCCTCACCTCCACGCCGCCTCTGGTCCCTTGCGGTACAAACGCTCTCTCTCACCTCCGAGGAACCCTTCTTCATCCAGGTAGGTATGCATGAAAAACCAAACCCCCAAAACCCTAATATAGAGCTTCTATTTAGGAATTTTTCCATGGAATTTGTTATTTTTCTTCTCGATTTTAAGGTTCAGGGTTACCGAGCTGCAAATACTTGACGACACTGTTGGGAGAGCCTCCCCGAGCCAGCCTCCATCTGTCCCATATTTTTCCCCATGTATAAATCTCAAAATATTTAATTCTTTATTGAATCCTCATTGTTTTTTGCCCTTCTAGCAATAGATATTTAATTGTCACATCATTGGTCTGTATCTATTTTAATTTTCACTTTATTAGTCTTCTTGCATCTTGATTGTATTAAGATGCTCTTTGTCCATATCTATTTAATAAATGGAAACCCTTTAGTGCTGATGCAATAATGCTCTCTAGCGATGAAATTTTTCGCATTATCCTTGGTAATTTTGAATTCCAGTCATCAGATGAAGAGCCCATTGAGAGGTTGAGTTTAGAGGTATCAAAGAACATAAAAAATGCAATCATCTATTTTGTATGCATTAATATTCCACCGAATTGAAATTAGTATTCCATCGAATTGAAATATTTATGTATTGTTGCATCAGGGCCTCAACACAAGGGGACACTGATTTTGATAAGCAGAGCCTTTATGGAAACAAGATGTATCTGAAAGAAGTTCATGTATACTTCCTCTTAGACTGTTGTGAACCAAAATGTCCGCCAAAATCAAGTACTATGTCTACAGGATGCCCTATTCATCTATCATGAAAAAGAACCGCAAGCCGGTAAGATGATATATTCTTGAACATGTGATCAACAAGCTTCCTTGTGATATTTAAATACTTCCAGTAATCTTCTTTAATTCTTTGTACTTACTTAGACATTTCAAGCTGAGTTCACAAGAAGATACCTAAAGAATATCCTTGATGAACCTATTGATATCTATGTTTGGCAAATGAAGATGGTTCAGATGAAGATGGGAGCTATGCCAAATGCAATTTTGACGACTGGATGGAAGAAGGTTGTGAGAATCTTCAACTTAAAGTAGGATAACATTGTCCTTTTTTGCTTTGATGAAAAAGATAATGGAGAGATACATATTCTGGTTCAGTAACTTCTACCAGGCGATTCATTATAAATGTAATGCTAGTTTGTTATAGAGTATTAATTATGCTAGCTATTTGATTTATGGACTCCACTTCATATGTACTGCCATAACGTGTAATGGCTAAATTTGTATGGATTTCCACAACTGTCTAGCTAATTTTAATCTTTAATATTCTTTTGACTAGCTGCTAAGTACTTGAGATAATCTGTCTATATGGCTGTTAAATCATGAGTATGTGTCATGTCAGCTATGATTGAGTTCAAATTAGTATGTTGTGTACTATTGAAAAGGGTATATACACACTAGAGGCGGTCACTTAAAGAAGTCACTTCGAGGCATCCTAGTCCCGGAGATAGTCTTTTAATTGAATCCAACTCTAGGCGCCTGACACTACTAGGAAACTAGCTATAGATAAAAAGGCTTTCCGTGGCGCATATAAAAGTGCATGCTCCACAGAATTAATTATATGGTGCATATAGAAAAATGCGCTACAGAAGTATGGAAATTCTATGGCGCACGCAACCCATACGCACAGCAGAAATGTGTTTTTCTATGACGCATATTTTCCTGTGAGCCACAGAAATTTGATGGGACCCACAACCAACTAAGAGGGGAGACAATTCTGTGGCGCATATGTTATATGCGCTACAGAAAGTGATGATTGTTTGGCGCATATACACATATGCGCCACAAAAAGTTGAAAACAGATCCCCCAAGTGGACTGCCTCTTAAGTTTTGTAAAACATAAATGAAAATGATAAAAACTTCAAAAAAAAAGAATTCTTTGAGATGTAGTTATATTTTGGGGTATAGTTGTAGGAGAAATTGAAAAACATGAGTTTCTATGTATTTTGCAAAAATGGTCATGGCATGGTAAATCGGCCATAACTTTTGCATACGATCTCGAAAAATATATTCAACCTATCAAACGATCGTCTCAAAATTTCCCATCCAAATTCAACAACCAAAGGTTGTTCTAGATTTTATGAAATCCCCAAATTTAAAAAGAGTACAAAGTTATTTCAAAAATAAGATTTTCTCCTGCAAAAAGAATAAAAAAGGGGAAGACAATTTTGTGGCGCATTTTGTTTATATGCGCCACAAAATTGTTGGCGGGGATTCGAATTTTGAACCCCGCGCTGTCCCTTCTTCCTATCTTTTATCCTTTACTCCTCATCCTCCTCCTCTCCTCCACACTTCTCCTCTCCTTTGTTGATCCTCTCCTTCCCCTCCATCCTTCTTCTCCACTCTCTGGTGACCTCCTCTGTAGCATCCCAATTGTCTAACATTAAAATGCTACATAAGAAATACCGATCAACACTACCTTATGCTTGTTATTTGTTGCATCATCATGACATCATCCTCATGGTCATCATGCCACATTGTATGGATCATATTTTACAATGTTGCATGTGATATGTTGCCTTGCACTGCATTTGAATTTTGTATCTTGCTTGTGTGTTATTGCTATCACCTCCCTTTTCGTCTTTTTATATTCCTCTATTTTTTTTATACAAGCTTTGGATCCATGTGAAGGTCCACTAATTCCACAAATGATTTTATCCAATTTGCAAAACTCACAATATTTATATTCTTGTAAATGCCCAAATGGACATGTATACATGTGGGCATCATCTCTCCTCCTTTGTTCTTGTCCCCCCTTGCCCCTTTTTGCTGTCCAAAAATCTGTGTTCAATTCCTGCTAAAGCTTCAAATGGTTGAGATAATAAACTTTGCTTAATTTTGAAACAAAACAAACAAACAAATAAAAAATCGTATCAGAAAATAAAAGAGAGAGAGGTTCATACCTAGCCCAGCCCAACACATCATGGACCGTACCCCTTCGACGCCGTCCTGTTCACCGTCTTCAGCTAGCGACCTCCCTCTCTCTTTTGTTCTGACGGAGGAGCGGGTAGGCGTCCGCCGCCGTCATCCTTGTCATCCTGCTGCACGACATGAGCGTGAGCGCCTCCTTCTTATCCCCTTCGATCCAATCCCCAGCAGCCCTAGCGACCCCTCTTCCCCTCCTCACCGCCGCTATTCTTCCTCACCCTCTGCCATCTTTTATTCTCCATGAAAAATACTCCGTCAGAGGACCGTCGCAGGTATTCCTTCCGCCGCCGGCGTCACAAGGCCCAGCTCGCCGAGGAGACGGCGGTAATGGGTTCGCTGTATCCATATCGACCTCCAACAGAGCCGCAAGAGCCGGAGCAACCAGAGAAGTCGCCAAGGTCGTCTGTTCCGTCGTCTACGTCCTGTTTGCTGGGCACGCCTTCTTCCTGACGGCAACCACGTCTGCCGTGATCTCTGGTGAGCTCCTTCTCTTCCCAGCACCCTTCCACTTCTCGCTCACTTCCTGTACCACGCCGAGACTCATCGTCGTTTGTCCCGCGCACTCGTGTATTCATCATAGTCACCGCCACGCATCAGCAGCAGCACGCGTATCTGTTCCCGCCAGTTCTCCCGCTTCCTCTGTTCAGATCCGGCGCCTCCCTGCACACCTCTGTAAAGAGGGTATCTCCCTCTTTCCATCAAGCCCTACCATGCCCAAAACGGAGGTCCACGGCTCCACCAATCTTGATCAAAGTTCTCTGTGTTTAAAGTTTCAGTTCAACGGCACCGTCAGTGTCGTGCGCCTCGCAGTACTTCTGTTCCTCCTATTTTTTCCGTCGATGTGGTTCCTCTCCGGCGAAGCTCCTTTAACATATTTTGCACTCCTATGTCCCCTCTGCACATCAACGCAAACCTCTTGCAAATCGGTGCACCAGCACACTCGCAATCTTCCTCTGAAAATTCCGTTGAGCTAGCTCGTTTTGCAACAAACTTTGTTTCAACAGCGTGCTAGTGTGCTTAGAAATCCCCGCAAGCCCATGTCCTGCTACGATGTCGACACTGGAGTCTGAAGCATTGTGCATTATTTGGTTCAGTAGACGATTTTTCTCGCCCCAGATCAAATCAGAACGTCTGCACCTCCTTTTTAACATCATAGAACAACTAGCCTTTGGTTTTCTCTGGGTCATGTTGTCCTGCTGCCTCAGCTCGAATCCAGTCCGGCGAATAACAAAGTTAGTTTTGTCTAAATTTATTTAGCCCGAAAACTGAAGTTTTATTCTCCAAACTTAACCAGTATGAAAATTAAGATAAACACTTCAGCATGGAGACTCTTATATTTGTACCCAAAATTACAAGAACATATACCTATACGCTGAACCCTTTTGTAGAAAAACCCACTCAATATTCAAATGATAATTACTTTAAAACCATAATCCAAATTTAAATATATTCGCGGTGAGAAGTTTTTGGTTTTGTTGAAACTTTTCGAATATGAAATTATTTTTCTTTTTGAATATTCCTAAACCAGCAAACAAATGACATTTTTTTCCCTTTTGATCTTCACCAATAAATAAATAACAACTTAAAATTTGTAAATTCAAAAATGATGTTTAATATATGTTTTCGAATCAGAAAAATGGGAGGAATATGTTTATAATATTTATAAAATCATTTGAACAATTTAAAATTTCGAAATAATTTAATTGTTAATAAATGCCTTTTCTTAATAAATTCATAACTTTAAAACCGTAAATCCGAATTCGATAAATAATATGTCTAAATCGATCAGCGCGACGAGACCTTTGATAGCCATGTTATCATTTGCATCATGCATTAAGAGCAGTTTTATAATCAGTACTGTTTATAAAAGGAAAACATGATAAATAAAATTGGGAACTAATTGTTTCTTAGTAATAATGCCTCACGAATGTTATATCATCAATATGGGATGCCCTAATACCTTTTGAACATAGTTTGCATCATTAAATCTCCATGTCACCCATCATATCATGATCATGCCGATTCTTCCGTATTAGTTGTAGTTATTGCATCGCTTGTTCTTTTTAGTGTTTTGCTTCTTTCCGGATAGGACGATGAGATGTTGTGAGCTTCGATAAGTTCTTCGGTTATGAAACTTCGGCAATGTTTTTCAGACGAGCATTCTTCCTCTTTCTACCTATTTTACTTTATAGTCTTTATTTCCTCCTGTTGATCTAATGCTATCTGTGTTGTGATACTCTAGTTTTCGTACCCGTGATATCCCTTGCAGCCTTATATTGCCTTGGACACATCCTATTACCTGTTATTTGGTAGATAGTTGGACTTGCGTGTCGTAGTCGCTTGCTCAAGTGCTATTGCTTGTCGTCAAGTACCACAGTTGTTGGAAGACTGCCATATGCTTTATGTTGGAGATGATGATGACTTTAATTATCGTTTAATAACTAAAATTGAAGTAGGTAAATAATGCAGAGGCACAGGTGGGTAATAGATGTTATTTGGTTTTTAACCGTCCACTTGTGTCCCGTAGGACCCCGAGTACTTGATACATGTTCTTTGAATATTCGCACTATCCGCATGTGGGACCATGAATCCCCCTAGCCAGAGCTTGAGTCATATATTATTTATTGGGGCCACAAACTAGTTTGGGGATTTATTACTATCCTGTACTTATGCCATGCTTTACTGCTTTATTTACGATTGCGCGTGGAGCATCTGTACTGTTTAGAAACAAATGTGGAATGTTTTCGCGGTATTGACAAGCCCATTCACAATTCGGGTTCCCAGTCGTTTACAGCCATTGGCACAAACCTCTGGGTCCGTCTCGGAGCCGGCCAACTTCGTCGCGGGTAGCTTGGTGGGGTGGCCCCCTGAAATTTATATGAATCTTGCAATTGCTCTGTCGTGATGCCTCGTTGGGTTTCATTTGGTTTTTCTCAAGGTTGATCGTGCGTGTGTTGCTATTTGTGCCCTGAGGTAAAACTTTCGAAAGCCGGTTCATGTTATGGACGACTTGGAGCACAGTATCTCGATCATAGACAACTATAACTAAAGTAGTGCTATAAATTTGACCTTATAATGACTAGTAATCAGCTTCACTATAATGGAATGGCTAAATAAAAGTGCCAACAACTGCTGGTTTGGGTTGTCACATGTTACCATTGTATCTGACTAGTAAGTATTGCAACTATAACGGAATGGGTAAATAAAAGTACCAACAACTGCTGGGTTTTGGGATGCCTCATGCTATATGGATCTGACTAGTTAGTACTACAACTACAACGGAATGGTTAACTAAAACTGCCCACTGCTTATTATCTCAGGATGACTCATGCCATCTATATCTGACTAGTAATTGCTGCAACGATAACTGAATAAATAAAACTGCCAACTGTGTGAGTTCCTCGGTCGACTTCCTCATTTGGTCTCGAGGGGGAAATACCAGGATGGGTATGCTTGGTGATAATTTCAGGTTGGATCCGAATAGGTCTTTCTTATCCCTATCTGATAGCCGCCAGTTGTATTGAGTCTCTATAGGTTGTTTAGTGCATGCTGCGATGTCGCTTCAGTCCACCATACCTATGTAGGCGAGGACCGCCAAATTCTAGTCTCGTAGTGTCTTGGCCTCGATCTTGTGCTCTCTTTTTCCTTTGCCCTTTGTTGGCACCCTTTTTGTTTAAGCAGGTTTTGAGATCGACGTCGTTAGCAGGGTTACCCTTCCGGCTTGGCCTGGGCAGGGTTATGGACGCCATTGGTTATTCTTCAGGGCTCTTAGCCCCATTTGCATCTTGTCCGTAGTTGGACGTTGTATCGTTTTCAAGGTGATTTAGATCTTTGTATTGTATATCTGTATTCTTGACTCATGGATTCACTGTTGTATATATCTGTTCTGTGGGTTCCATCATGTACTAATGTGTAATGGTATTACTTCGTTTTCCAACCGCACGAAAGTGGCTGGTGGGCACCTTTGAATCATTTCTATGCGGGTTTGACGGTAATCGCTAAAACTTGCATAGGGCCGATTCTGAGGGTGTTACATCCTCCTCCACATCCTACTCCTCCACCACCCTGGCAACCTCCTCCGGAGACCCCCTCCTCCTTCTCCTCCTCCTCCACCACCACCTCGGTGACCTCCTCCTCTTCCGGCAACCACCTCCGGCGACCTCCTCCTCCTCCACCACCACCTCTGGCGACCACCTACTCTGGCAGTCTCCTCCTCCACCCATCTCTAGCAACCCCCCTCCTCTAGTGACCACCACTTCCAGCGATAGACACGGCCTCTGATATGTCATAAATGTATCTATAATTTTTTATGTTCCATGCTTGTTTAGTAGAAACTTTGTTATGTTTTTCTACACTTTGAGGTATTCTAATACATTTTTGGGGACTAACCTTTTAACAAGATGCCACAATGCCAGTTTCCTGTTTTCTGCTATTTTTGGTTTCAGAAAAGCTAGTAAGGAAACATTCTTGGAATTGGACGGGATAAAATCCAAAGTCAATATTTTATCGGAGAGGACACAGAGACCGAAGGGCAACCGAAGGGGAGCCACGAGGCGGCCACACCCTAGGGCGGCGCAGCCTAGGGGCACGCCATCCCTAGGTGTGGGCCCCTCAGGCGACCCCCTACCTCACCTCTTCTCCTATAAAGTCACCCCGATGCAGAAACCCTAAGCACCCGATCAGATCTCCAGGAAACAGTCTGTAGCCGCTGCCACCATCGTCCCTAGATCGGGGGGATCTGAAGCTCTTCCCGGCACCCTGCCGGAGGGGAGAGATCATCCCAAAGGCCTTCTTCATCACCATATCAGCCTCAGATATGATGCGTGAGTAGTTCACCCTTGCACTATGGGTCCATACAGTAGATAGATGGTTGTTTCTCCTCCTTTGTGCTATCATGTTTAGATCTTGTGAGCTCCGTTCATGATCAATATCATCTATTATAATCATACATGTTGTGTTTGCGGGTATCCGATGGATATTGAGATACTATGTCAGATTGAATATCGATTCTATCATGTCAGATTGATTATTGATTCTATCATGTCTGTGTTATTTGTGATCTTGCATGCTCTCCGTTGCTAGTAGCTATCTTGGCCAAGTAGATGCTTGTGACTCCAAGAGGGAGTATTTGTGCTCGATAGTAGTTCATGCCTCTAGTAATCTGGGGAAGTGACAGAAATATCTATGGTTGTAGATGTGATGATTCTACTAGGGAGAAAACAACAATCTTTTGTTCATGGAACAATTGTATTGTTTACTTTACACACATTGCTTAATGTAATTATCTGTTGCTTGCGACTTAATACTGGAGGGGGTTCGGATGATAACCTGAAGGTGTATTATTAGTCATAGATGCAGTTGGATTATGGTCTATGTGTGTTATTGTAATGCCCAATCAAATCTCATAGGAGTCATGATGTCTAGTATATGCATTGTTATGCTTTCTCAATCTGTCAATTTCCCCGATGTAATTTGTTCACCTAGCACGTTATCTATCTTAAGAACACCTCTAGTGAATTGTGGACCCCAGTCCAATATTTATCATTGATACATCATCTACTGTTACTGTTTACTTTCTACAAGAAACAATTATCTTCCACACTATACGTTTAATCCTTTGTTTTCAGCAAACAGGTGAGATTGACAACCTCACTATACGTTGGGGCAAAGTCTTCAGTTTGTGTTGTGCAGGTTCCAAGTTGTTAGCAACACCTTGGAGTTGTTTCCTTCCTCCTACTGGTTCGATAACCTTGGTTTCATAACTGAGGGAAGACTTACTGCTGTGCTTATCACACCTTCCTCTTGGGGTATCCCAACGAAGCTCTACAGTGATCCGAGCCACATCAAGAGGTTTTGTGGCGCGGTTGCCAGGGAGTTAAGGACAGCTTTGCAAGGGGAGTCTCTTACAAGCATTCTCTTTACTTTGTTTTTGTTTTTCTTAGTTTCTTTTTCTTTGTTTTACTTGTTTCTTTATTTCAAAAATACAAAAAATTAGTTACGTTTGGTTTTCTTTTTCTTATCAAAAACACAAAAAATTAGCTCCTACTTTAGTTGCTACTACGGGTGGCTTGCTTCACTTTTGCAAAAAATGAACACTGCTGAGAACACCAAGTTGTGTGACTTTAATAGCACAAACAACAATGATATCCTTTGCACACCCATTGCTCCAACTGCTCCTGATGCTACCTTACATGAAATTAAACCTGCTTTGCTGAATCTTGTTATGAAAGAGCAATTTTCTGGTGCTAGTTCTGATGATGCTGCTGCTCAGCTTAATAATTTTGTTGAACTTTGTGAGCTGCAAAAATATAAGGATGTAGATGGAGATATTATTAATCTCAAATTGTTTCCTTTCTATTTGAGAGGAAAAGCTAAAGAATGGTTGTTATCCTTGCCTAGAAATAGTGTTGATTCTTGGATTAAATGCAAAGATGATTTTATTGGAAAATACTATCCTCATGCTAAGATTATACCTATGAGACGTGAAATAATGAAATTTAAACAACTTGATAATGAACATGTTGCTCAAGCTTGGTAAATAATGAAATCTTTGGTAAATAATTGTCCCACTCATGGACTGACAGCTTGGATGATTATTCAAACTCTTTATGCAGGACTAAATTTTTATTCAAGAAATCTATTGGATTTTGCTACTGGAGGTACCTTTATGACCATTACTTTGGGTGCTACAACAAATCTCCTTGTTAATATGATGGTTAACTATTCTGAATGGCACACTAAGAGAGCTCCACAAGGTAAGAAGGTAAATTCTGTTGAAGAAACCTTCTCCTTGAGTGATAAAATTGATGTTATTATGTCTATGCTTGTTAATGGAAAAGCTCATATTGATCCAAATAATGTTCCTTTAGTCTCTTTGGTTGCTCAAGAAGAGAAAGTTGATGTGAACTTCATTAGAAATAACAATTTTAGCAACAATGCCTATAGGAATAATTTTGGTAATAATAATTATAGGCCTTATCCTACCAATAATGGTAATGCTTATGGAAATTCCTACAACAGCAATAGGAGTGATCCCTCTGAACTTGAAGTCATGCTTAAAGACTTTATTAGAAAACAAACTACTTTCAATAAGACCGTGGAGGGAAATCTTTTGAAAGTTGAGAAAAATATTTCATATTTGTCTGAAGCACAGTCCTCTTTGATTAATAAAATGGCTGCTAAACCTGAAACCATGGAAAATACCTTTGCTGCTACTCATGACATACAAGTTACAATTGATGAAAATGTTAGACTGTTAGCTAAATTGCATGCTAAGTGGGAAAGAGAGGATGAAATATCTAGAAACAATAGTATTTGTACTATTACTACCACTAATGTTGATGCTAGCCAACCACAAGAAGTCCACATTTCTTCTAGAACAATGCCTAAACCCAATAAGAATGCTGAAATTTTTTGAACTATGGGAAACAATAAGTCTACTACCTATGATTCTAAGTTTGATTTTGATCTTGATGTTTGCAATATTTCTGAAGTAATTATGTTCCTACAAAAGCTTTCTAGAAGTCCTAATGCTAGTGCTATGAATATGGATTTCACAAAACACATTACAGATGCTCTCATTAAAATTAAGGAAGAAAAATTGAAACATAAAGCATCTATTCCTAGGAAGTTAGAAGATGGTTTGGAACCCATCATTAATATGCAAGTGAATGACTTTGATCTCAAAGCTTTATGTGACCTTGGTTCTAGTGTCTCTATTATTCCTAGAAAGATTTATGAAATGCTTGATTTGCCACCTTTTAAAGATTGTTATTTAGATGTACAACTTGATGATAATGCTAAAAATAAACTTATGGGAGTATTAATAATGTTCTTATTATGGTTAACAATGCCTATGTCCCTGTTGATTTCTATGTTTTGGATGTTGAATGCAATGCTTCTTGTCCTATTACTTTGGGAAGACCTTTTCTTAGAACTGTTGGTGCCATTATTGATATGAAAGAAGGCACCATTAAATATCAATTACCATTCAAGAAATTTATTGAACACTTCCCTATAAGGAGAGAGAAGTTACCTTTTGCTCCTCCTATTAAAGCAAAATTTGATGTTAATGCTTCTTCGTTAGAAAATACTTGATTCTTGCTTCTTATGCCTAACTTATAGGCGTTAAATAAAAGTACTTCTTGGAAGATAACCCAATAGTTTTATTCAGTCTTGGAAGTCATTACTTCTGTAATAACCTCTCCTTATCATTTTTGTGTGGTTTTTGTGCCAATAATAACCTCTAATGAGAGTAAGATTTGGGGAAGTTGCTGTTCTGAAACAGATTTTTGTGCTTCACTGTAAAAATTCGTGAAAATTTCTTGTATGTCGGATTGAGCTTTAATTTTCTAAGTATATGACCTAGGTTGTTATATAACTTTCGTTATTTCAACACTTCTCGATTTGAGCAACAGAAGGTCTTTGAAAAAATAGGTTTTTATCTACTGGTATGTTTTGACGGATTTCTGCCATTATTTGCATTTTCCTCTTAATTAGTTTCTTTTTGAGTTCTTCTTGATCACTTGAGCTTTTTAAAGGAATTGCTACAGTAGCTTGTGTTCTAATGAAAGTTTTACTTGTTTTGAAACTAAACCCAAAGCCCTATTATTTTGAAAGCACTAATGTTGCTAATGAAGATTGTGTGAAGTTTTGTATGAAGGAAATTTTCAAGTGTAGGGGAAGAATGATGTGATGAGATGAATAATGGACAAAATCCTAAGCTTGGGGATGGCACCCCGTGTATCCCCAAGAAATATTCAAGAGGTACAAGCTTCAAAGCTTGGGGATGCCCAAGGCATCCCCTTCTTCATCAATAAAAATCACAGGTCTCTTTCTAGACACTTCGTTTTTATTGTTTCATGCACTATTGTGTTGTTCTTGGAGCGTCTTAGTTTTCATTTGTTTAGTTTGCGTGAATAAAGTAGTTGGACCCACGCATTCGCTCTTTTGTTCCAAATAAGTTGATTGGTGTTGGAAAAGAGTAGAGAGTTTCATGCTTATAGTGGTACAAAAGGGAGCTTGTTTTGACTGTGGCCTAGACTTTATCATGTCATGCTAGATGTTGCTTTGACCTTATGCTTAGTGATTATTTTTGTAGCATTACTTGTTTCAAACAATTGATATTGCTTAATGTGCCTTGAAAGAATCATGTGTGGTTTTAGCATATAAAAGCATAATATTGTGGTATTCTCCTTTTATGTTTTGTTTGTGTTGACTTGGAACATGATCACACCATGTTATGACTATGAACCAGTCACCTTAGCCTCTATGATCATTTAGTTTTTGACTTGTGATATCACTTTATGATTTAGTTGATAATGTTTTGTCGCTCTGCATGATTATGGCCATTATGTCTCTCTTAGTTGGTCGCTCCCAGTCTTTTGCGAGCCTCCACTTGTATTGAGTAAGCTCTACTCATGCATCCAACTTCCAAGAAACCAAGTTATTCGAAAGAGTCTACTATAAATTCGTATGCATGGTGTGTTACACCATTCCAAGTATATTCTTGTTTTATCTATGTTCCAAATTAAACTTGTTATGTGAAAATTAGTGATTAAAGCTCTCACAAACTTGATGGCACACTTTACTTTCTTGCCCCTAATAAACTTGAACCATTTTGTCATCTATGTTGTATATGGTTGCACTTATAAGTTGGTAATTATCAGAACCATGCTGTCCTGGGGAACGCTTTCAACACCTGTACATATTACCCAGTTGATATCATGATCTTTTGTTTATGGATGTTGGCGCTGTGAAATAAAAGGGGAGTCTGTAAGTTCATGGACTATTATACATGTGTTAAATAAACTCCTGGGCGGCTAGCCTATGCCAAGCCTAATCATGGTGGAAACTTGCAGCATCACCATAGTGAGCAATCTATGAATCATCCTTAGAAAAAATATAGAAAAAAAGAGAAGAAAAAATATGCACCATGCTCATGGTAAATAAAAGGATTGCTGAGATGCTCAGTGTTTGTTGACTTGTCATTTTTATATGGGATAGCTCATGTATCATGGGGCAAGGGGTACCCCATTGGCGGTTCTCTATGATACACATATACTTACAATGACAATAACTTGCTTGTGACTAAAGTTGAGTAGCACGAGGAACGGCCCTCATACTCAAGGGACATGAGATTGCCAACTTATGATTTTTCAAGCATATACTCCATATTTGTTTCACTTTAACCTTAATCACTTCAAGATGCTTATGATAGGGGAAATGAGAGCTAAAAGCTAATAATTACCATAAGTTTTGGAAGCTCTTTATGAAATTGAAATCCCTGCTTCCCTTTATGAAGGGATTTTCTTCCTACTTTTATATTGAGTCTCCACCTACTATCTTTATGCACCAATTAACAGAGCATAGTTGTCATTCTTAGTTTTATGTGCATTGTCCCAAAACTTATTTATTGATTCATAATGTTGATATTGCTTGTTCTTGAACTATTTGTATCTAGTCACCCTTATGAACTTTGAAGGTGTCCCATGCATTTATGTTTTGGTACTCCATGAGAGACAAGTTGAATACCACCATGCTATGTTTTCTATATGTGAAACAAACAAACGTCTCTCAATGCATTATTATTCATGATCTTTGTTTGTACCTTTTCATGTTACAACATAGTTTCTATGTATCATTGTTAGAGCTACATCTTTCATGATTGTGTTTACAGTACTTTGATCCCACTTTCAATGCGTTGCAAATGGTTTGATCAAGATTGTGATGGTGCATGTCACCTCAAAAATTATAATTTTTATCACTTACCTACTCGAGGACGAGCAGGAGTTAAGCTTGGGGATGCTTGATACATCATAAACGTATTGATGAGTGCGTGAACACTTCGTTGGGAGACCCCAAGAGGAAGGTATGATGAGCACAATAGCAAGTTTTCCCTCAGTAATAAACCGAGGTTATCGAACCAGTAGGAGGAAGGAAACGACTCAAAGGTGTTGCTAGCAACTTGGATACCTGCACAACACAAAATCAAGACTTTTCCCCAACGAAAAGTTAGGTTGTGAATCTCACTGGTTTGCTGTAACAAAGGATTAATTGTATGGTGTGGAAGGTAATGGTAGTTTGCAACAAGTAAACAGTAACAATGGAAGATGTATCAATGGTAAAGATTGGATCAGGGTCCATAGTTCACTAGAGGTGTTCTCCTTAGATAAACAAACATGGCATGTTGGGTAAAAAAATTATTGTAGGGCAATTGACAGGACTGAGCAAGGCATAACAATGCAATACTAGACATTCATGATCCTATGCGATTTGATTGGGCAATACAACAAGATACATATACCGCCATCCAACTGCATCTATGACTAGAAGTCCACCTTTGGGTTATCATCCGAAACCCCTCCAGTATAAATTTGCAAGCAACAGACAACTGCTTTAAGCAAAGTGTGTAAGGTAAACAATCCACTTGTTCCATGAACAAGAGACCATTATTTTCTCCCTAGTAGCAACAACACATCTACAACCTTATAGATTTCTGTCACTTACCTTAGATTAAATAGAGGCATGAACCCACTATCGAGCATAAATACCCCCTCTTGGAGTCACTGGCAACTACTTGGCCAAGATAGCTACTAACAACGGAGAGCTTGCAAGATCACAAACAACATAGACATGATAGAATCAATAAGACAAAACCATGAATCAATCTTACATAGTAATCTCAATATCCATCGTATCCCCGCAAACACAACATGCATGATTACAAATAGATGAGACCTTGATCATGAACGGACCACACAAGATCTAGACATGAAAGCACAAAGGAGGAGATACAACCATCTAGCTACTACATGGTCCTGTAGTCCAAGGTGGAACTACTCACGCTTTATAACAGAGGCTGGCATGATGAATAAGAAGGCCTCTGGGATGATCTCCCCTCCGGCAGGGTGCCGGGAAGAGCTTCAGAACCCCCCCCGATCTAGGGAAGATGGTGGCGGTGGCTACAGACGGTTTCATGGAATATTGATCGGGTACTTAGGGTTTAGGCATCGGGGGTCTTTATAGGCGAAGAGGCGAGGCAGGGGGGACGCCAGGGCGGCTGCACCCCCCAGGCGCGGGGTGTGCCCACCCGCGCGGCCAGGTGGTGTGGCCCCGTGGTGACTCTCCTCCGTCTCATATTCAGGCTTCGTGTTCATCACGGTAAAATATTAACTTTGGCTTTTGTGCCGTCCAATTCCGAGAATAAAGTGCACTATGGTAAAATATTAACTTTGATTTTCTTCCTTTCTGGAACTAAAAACAGAAGAAAACAGGCAACTGCACTGTGGCATCTTGTTAATAGGTTAGTACCAAAAAACATATAAAAACACCTCAAAGTTTAGACAAAGCAAAGCAAAGTACATACTAAACAAGCATGGAACATCAAAAATTATAGATACATATGTATCAAGCATCCCCAAGATTAACTCCTACTCATCCTCGAGTAGGTAAGTGATAAAAGGAATAATTTTTTAGGTGACATGCACCATTAAGATCAAGATCAAACCATTTGCAAGCATTGAAAGATGGGATCAAAAAAATCTAAACATGAGCATGAAAGATGGCGTTCTAACAGTAAGACAAAGTAGCATGCAACATGAAAGGTTACAAACAAAAATCATGACTAACATGAATTGAAAAACGTTTGTTTTTTCAAATATAGAAAACATGGCATAGTTTCATTCAGCTTGTCCCTCATGGAGTAGCAAATAGATGCATAGGACACCTTCAAAGTTCATAAGAGTGACTAGATACAAATAGCACAAGAACAAGCAATATCAACAATATGCATCAATCAATAAGTTTTGGGACAATGCACGTAGAACTAAGAATGGCAACTATGCTCTCTTACCTGGTGCCTAAGGATAGAAGGTGGAGACTCAATATAATAGTGGAAGAAAGGCCCTTCATAAAGGGAAGCAGGGATTTCAAGTCTCAAAAAGAGCGTCCAAAAATTATGGTACTTATTAGCTTTCAACTCTCATTGCCCCTATCATAAGCATCTTCAAGTGATTAAGGTTAAAGTGAACAAACTATGGAGTATATGCTTCACAAAGTATAAGTTGGCAATATCATGTCCCTTGAATACGAGGGCCGCTCCTCATGCTACTCAACTTTAGTCACTTGTAAGTTCTTGTCATAGTAAGTGCATGTGTATCATAGACAACCGCCAACAGGGTACCCCTTGCACATGGGACATAGCTATCCCATAACCAAAATGACAAGGCAAGCAGATAATGAGCATCTCAGCAAACTTCTTATTTACCATGGGAATATGGTGCTTTTTTCTCTCTTTCCTCTTTTCTCAATATGTCTCTTTTTTATAAGAAGAAAGCTTCGTAGATGTCATTATGGTGATGCTGCAAGTTTCCACCATGATTAGGCATGGCTTAGGCTAGCGTCCCAGGCATTTCTCTAACACACATACATAACTCCATGGACTTACAAGCTCCCCTTTTATTTCACACCGACGACATCCATAGACAAAAGAGCATGATATCAACTGTGTACAAAGTACAAGTGCAATGTTGAAAGTGTTCCCCGTGACAGAACGGTTCTGCTAATTCCAATGTATAAGTGCAAGCATATACAACATAGATGACACAATGGTTCAAGTTTATTAGGGCCAAGAAAAATAAAGTGTGCCATCAATTTTGTGAGAGCTTTAATCACTAAGTTTTCACATAACAAAATACTTTTTAATTAGAAGATAGATGAAAACAAGAATATACTTGGAATGGTGTAACACACCATGCATAGGAATTTATAGTGGACACTTTGGAATAACTTGGTTTCTTGGGAGTTGGATGCATGAGTAGAGCTTACTCATACAAGTGGAGGCTAACAAAAGGCTGGGAGCGACCAACTAAGAGATCAATAATGGCCATAATCATGTAGAGCGACAAAACATTACTAATCAAAGCATAAAGTGGTACTACAAGTCAAGGAATAAATGATCATAGAGGCTATGGTGACTTGTTCATAGTCATAACATGGTGTGAGCATGTGCCAAGTCAACCCAAACAAAGCATCAAAGGAGAATACCACAATACTATGCTTTTGTATGCTAAAACAACGCATGATTCTTTCAAGACACACTAAGCAATCCCAATTGTTTGGAACAAGTCATTCTACAGGAATAATCACTAAGCATAAGGTAAAAACAACACCTAGCATGACATGATAAAGTCTAAGTCACAGTCAAAGCAAGCTCCTCTTGTACTACTCAAGCAAGAACTTTCTACTCCTTTCCAACAACAATCAACTTATTTGAAACAACACAGCGATAACGGGGGTCCAAACTACTTTATTCAAGCAAACTAAGCAAAGCAAACGAAAACTAAGACACTCCAAGAACAACACAACAGTGCATGAAACAATAAAAACGAAGTGTCTAGAAAGACCTGAGATTTTTATTGATGAAGAAGGGGATGCCTTAGGCATCCCCAAGCTTTTACTCTTGTACCTCTTGAATATTTCTTGGGGTGGCATCCCCAAGCTTGAGATTTTGTCCATTCTTCATCTCATTACATCATTCTCTCTCTACACCTGAAAACTTTCCTTCATACAAAACTTCACACAATCTTCATTAGCAACATTAGTGTATTCAAAAGATAATAGATGTAACATCCCAAAAATATTAATCAAGGTTATCAATTCCAATCACCCAAAATTAGGGTTAATAAAAACTTTTGTTAATTAAAATCAATATGAATGCATGTGTGTATGTGATGATTGTATGAATACATGATTGTACTTGTGTGATTGATGTGAATATAAATTAATGGTTTAAAGATGAAAACGACATCATCTAAATCAAATCCAAGAAGAAACAAATCAAGAGAAATTCAAAAACAAACAAAATAAGCAAATGGTCATTTTTGCCAATCTTGCTCACTAGACCACTTTGAGTGTTTCTAGTCTAAGATTTCAAATAGAAACAATTCCATTTCTTTTCACCCCTTGCTATACCAAGTAAAAGTGAACCCAAGCCCACCTTTCAAACTCACAGAAACATTTGTCAACTTGATTCAAATGACAATTCAAAATTGAATCTATATCATATGAGAAGATCACCAATTCTCAAAAACCAACCAAACCAGTGCACCTTGAAAAAACCAACTAACCAGAGACTACCTAGTATGTGACTAGTACACCGACCAATTTTCATCCAAAAATTCAAATCTCTTTTGGCCATTTCATCAAACACCTTGCAAACACAAAACAAACAAAACATCAAACACTATTGTGAGTAGTTTTTGTGCCTAACTTGTCTCCCCTCTAGCTCATAGCACACTTTTAGTAGATCATCTAGTTCATTTAACAAGCTCTAGATCACTGTGAGCTTGCCATTGTCATCAATGGTGAGCATGCCAAGCCCCAAATGGCCACCCCATTGTCGACAGCAAGCTATGAGCAGCTCTAGACTCGCCAACCTTGTCTGGGACACTGACCACCATCCATCGCCACCCCATGTCCAACGCCAAAGCAATGCCAGCCCCTGGACCACTTAGCCCGAGTGTGCCCATCTTCTCTACAAGCATGCTAGGAGCGCGCCAGAGCGCCGCACTCGACACGCGAGCACAGACGACGCACCGCTCTCGTCGCTCGCGTGCGTGATCACCACCGCCCCAGGAACCGCCAGGACATTCCTGTTTGTTGCCGCGCGACCAGGACAGCCCGTGCGCCATTAAAACCTCCGTCTGACCCCCAGAGCACCGAAATGTTCTGACTAATTCGCACCGCCCATGCCTCGCGATCATGCCATTGAGCTTCACCAGGAGGCAGAGCACCGTCCCCTACCGCCGCCCATGACATTAGCTCACTGTGACGACGACCACGATGAGCTCCACCCGCGCCCTTCGGTCCCCTCGCTGCACTATGAATAGAGGCCACCCCGTTCGATTTTAGCACACCATCACACTCCCCTCTCTCTCAGAACCACCCCACCTCATCCTCGGAGCAAGGAGAGCAGCAGGTCGCCGGAATTTCGCCGAAGTCTACCGCATAGGAGGAGAAGAGGAGCCAGCGATTGGAGCCGCCCCAGGATGAGCCACTGGTACCAGGAGGTTTGCCGTCGTCGACTTTGTCGTTCGCCCCCATCGTCAACCCTCGCCTGAACCCTAGTGAGCCCCCGCAGACCCCCACTGGCCGCACTAGGGTTCAGTCTCGCCGGTGTTGCCTGATGGAGACGACAAGCCTCAGCCATTGGATTAGATGTTGATCGTACGTTCTAGATTGCCCCATACCCCTTCGCACCCCGTGTCTCGCTGACTAGTGGGGACAGCCACTTAAACCCACCCGCGCGCGCTGTGCGTAGTAGGCCGGCCCAGTTAACCTCCCGCGCAACCCAGTAATTCAAATTTTGGTTGATTAATTTAGTTTCAAACTTAGTTCTGTCCCTAGATTCAAAAATAAATTCAGAGAGATTCACTAAACCAAATTGCATGAAACTAATTTTGCTAGAAAGGTACTGCAATTCTTAATCCAAGCCTATTAGATTCAAACCATTTAGATTCGTAGATCACCTATAGTAAAAATAATAAGGAAGAAGCTTTTCTGAATTCAAACATTTTTCAAAATTCAACCAAAAAAGGTTTTGAGTTCATTCCAACTCTCAAAAATCACATTTTACAAGTCCTTTCTTTATATATAAAAATATCTAGGTTTACTTGCAGAAATAATGGACAAGTAATAAAAGAATGCCCCATAGGCATTTCTAGTCACTTTAATTAATTAAAATAAAAGGTTAAACCTTATTAAATTGTGACACCACTTTAAATCACATTCCCAAGTACTGAAATATGTGGTGATGACATGTGTCAACATGATCCCCTATTTTAGATGGAGAATATTAAATCTTTAGTAGTTTTTCAATGAGTAGAAATTACTTTTCTAAAATAAAAAAGACAAGTGCTTTAATACTTGTGTTAATAGAGATGATGCTAGATCATCTAGGGTAAGCCTTTGTGTGCTAAATAGAAGTAGTTAAGAATTGTTTGGTGATTGTGTATCTCGTATTTATTTATAGACGCTAGTACCAAACAAGGATACGAGGAGGAAGGAGAATACTACGAGGAAGAAGCCGAGGAGAACTTCAACCACTGCTCTGCACAAGGCAAGCTATCACTTGCAAGTTTCTTAACCATGCAAGCTATCTAAGCAAGATTATACTTGCAATTATGCAAGCATCACTATACAAGTTAAATTAGCAAGCTACTATCCTAGCCAGCTAAACTAAACCATGCAAGTTTTACTTGCAAGCTTACATCACTTGATACCCAATCCTAGTTTTATTTGCAAGATTAGTTATTTTATTTCTTTATCAAAGCTTTCTTTTTGAGTTTACCTAGTGACTTGTAGATTTTAGAAAGATGTTTAAAGGTAGCATAAAGAGCATAAAACGTGACCTAAGTTATATAATCTTGATGTCATCCTGAGGCATGAGATTGAACTTAGATCATCCCCACTTGTTTACCACCCATCGTTAGTGTTTACCCCCACTTGTAGATGCTAGTGCTAAGCATAAAACTTGATCAATATAGATGGGAATACTTGGTGAAAATGGTTATGAAAACCTTAGGATGATGAGTCATTCTATTGAAATGTTTTGACATGTGTTCTTGAACCCCAGATGATTTGGACGATGAAAATGTTGAGGCATGAGCCTTATCCCTTTATAAAACAGATGGTTGTCTGGATGCGATGCCATTCCAATTTTACCGTACAACCACAATACCCGAAATTTGGGTAGGGCTTGACTGGAAGTTTATATACCTTAGTATGGGTTCCCTTGCGGCCGAGGTTTGAGCTGAGGCTACCTCGTGAAGATTGTCCACCTGTGCAGTTCCCAAGATGACAGTTGGTCATGGTTGGGAGGCCAAACTCATAGGAGAGGTGTCTATACTAGGGCGTGTAATTGAAAGGTTAGGATTGATTATCCGCATACTGAGTATGGTGAATTCAGGATTGTTCCTGACGGATGTATCGAATATTGTGGTGAAAGTGTACCACCTCTGCAGAGTGTCAAACTATTTGAATAGCCGCGTCCATGGTTATGGACAATTGGAGTGGCCATACTGTTCCATCGTCAGATGTTTTCAAAATGACTGGTGAAATGAATCATGACTTTGACTTGACCACAACAGGGTTGTGTTATGAAACTCAAGTTCCCACTTAGGTGTTATAAAACTTTCAACTAGTTTTCTTTGCTTCTGAACTCAGTAAAGGTAAATATGGCTTTTGCAAAACAACCTAGAGCCTAGTACTTCCTACTCAAAACCCCTTGACTTGTTAGTATTAGTTTGCGAGTACTTAAAGAGTACTCATGGCTTTGTCCCTGGCTATTCCCGTGGCCAGACTATGAACAGGACTATCAGGAGGACGGACCGCAGGAAGGTTACGACAACTAGGATCATCTCTCATCGTCAGCATTGCCTGTGACCATGAAGATGGAGCTTCGCCCATGCTACCGTTATCATTACGTTATTCCGCTGCTATGATTGTAGTAAGAATGGATCATGAGATCCTTTATTTGTTGTAAGACCTTATGTATGGTTTGTAATGGATGATGTACTATGATATCCAATTTGTTATGTCTCGCACAATGGTAATCCTGGGATTGCGATGTATGGCATAACATGCATCTGGGATTAAAAATCCGGGTGTTGACAAGTTGGTATCAGAGCCATCCTGACCATATGAGACCCTAGTTTAGAATGGACGTTTGAATCAAAAACTTAGTTTAAAAACCAAGGAAGTGAGTATTTATAAAAACTTATTCTCTTTCTTATCACTTAGATTCTTTCATGAAAATTCATGTTCCTCAAAAAATTCTTGCAAACTTACATAAAATTTGACACACTTGATCACTCTACTAACTTACTCGTCCTATATTCTTATAGATGGACGTGAAGTCTAGCAAGTTCTATCATTTGGTGAATGGAGGAGACCTCATCTTTTAGCGTGACTTGGACCAACTTTCAGAACTTCTGGAGCACTTGCACCCTGAGTTCTTCGGAGCTCAGCTCAACGATCGGGAAGGAGATGAACTGCAATGGCTGATTGTTGCAAGTCTCGGAGGAAAGATTGATGCCCCCACCTCAGAGGGAATCTAGTTCACCATTAGAGAGAACAATTGGCTCGATGGACTTGCCAGGGCCATGTAGGAAGCGCTTGCCCGTCTGTGTGGGCAGAATATTAATCAGATCAAGGGTACCCGCTTTGAGTTCTGCCCAAGGCGTGATGTTATGGGACAACCACTGGAGGCACCATATTACCCCGAGCTGAAGAACCAAGTGGACCACCTCAGTGTCATGATGTATGACCGGCAAAACGAGTTAGACAATGCCCGCTCCTACACCAACCACAACTATGTCATCACCGTCCAGAAGGATCAGACCATCGCCATGTTGGTGAAGGATCTCCAGTCTCGCTGCCGTCAGCTTGACAAGAAGGAGCGTATCATTGCACGACTTCGTCACACGATCACAGAGTTGGAGGAGACCATCCACGAGAGGGACATGCAGCTTGAGGAGAGGGAGAATGCAGGGGAGGACATCCATGGATACCCCTACTCTTACCTCAGTGATGATGATGACTTTCTGGAGGATCAAGCCATGGACTTCTTCACAGATGAGGTTGACTTCGCCTTCATTTATGATGATGATGAGGATGGAGAGGATACCTATTTCGAGGAGTAGTAGCACTTGAGCACTAACGTTGGTGAGTTGTATCCGGTCCCACTGTATCGTAGTTTCACAGAATGGTTCTTAAAAACATCTTTTTTCCTTGTTGTGGTGTGTGTTTTTACTGTGTGCTATGAATGAATGAAAAAGCAAGTTGCTAGAAAAATCTCAGTCAAACTTTGAGAACTTTTCAAAAACAAAAACCCTGATCCTTATAAATTTCCCTCTTTTCTCATGATCTATCTCAATCGTCAGATGCCTCACGAAGGAAGCACTTCATCCCCGGACCCGATGTTGCAAATCTTGCAAATGTTGGTTTCTAACCGCGAAGCTGAAAGAGCCGAACGTCAAGCTAACTTAGCCACCCTTCAACGGATTGCTCAGATGGCCAACAACAACCAAGGCCATGGAAATCAGGACAACCATGGATCAAAGCTCAAGAACTTTCAGAACACCAATCCACCTATCTTTATTAAGTCTAAAGAGCCCCTAGATGTAGATGATTGGCTGCAAACCATGGAAAACAACTTAGAAGTTGCAGGAGTGGAAGCCAACGAGAAAGTACTGTTTGCCACCCACTATCTGTCCGGATATGCAAGAGCTTGGTGGAACAGCGTTCGCGCCATGACTGGAGGTCAACTGATGACTTGGGAAGAATTCAAAATCAAGTTTAGCAGAACCCATGTTCCACCGGGTTTGATAAAGAGGATGAGAGATGAATTTAGAGAACTGAAGCAAGGGAGGATGATAGTAGTTGAGTACCGTGACAAAATTTTGTCATTGTCTAGGTATGCACCGGATGAGATTGACACTGAAGATAAGAAGGAGAGATTCTTCAATGTTCTGCATGATGAGATGCAAACAGTGTTAGTCAATATTCCATTTGCTGACATTGAAGCCTTAGTGGATTCTGCCATTCAGATGGAAGGCAAGATCAACCAAGCCAATGAGAACCGCAAGTGTAGAATGATGCATCAACTAGGAACCCACCATACCCCAAAGTATCGCCCCAACCCGTCCACAGGATTTGCCCCAAGAACCAATAGACTCCTGATGAACCGTCCAACCTATCCCAACCATGGAGGAGGAAACCCAAGGCCCAGAGGAAACAACAACAACCTCGATAACCCCAGAAATTTCAATCGTGCACCACCCAAGTTCAACAACAATATCGCCACCAACACCAACACTGCCCCATGAACTAGAAGCAATGTTGTGCCTGTTGCAGCCAAGGACAAGTCTCAGGTGACTTGTTATGAATGCGGAACCAAAGGTCACTATTCCAATGAGTGCCCCAAGAAGATTGCCATAGCCCCCAATGCAAATGCCCCAGCTCAGCGGCAGCGTCGTGTTTAGCCTGGAAGAATATTTGCCCCCAGGAAATTCACTCAACTCCAACGGTGTCACCAAATTTTGAAATGTGAAAAATAAATAAACAAAATAAATAATTTTTGAAATTTAGGGTGAAAAGAAACTTTTTTCTTTTAAATGAAAACATCAAAACACTTCCTGCATAAAATTTCAATAAAAAGGAATCCAACAAATTTCAATCAAGTGAAGTGCATTCATCAATGAATGCATCTTGAAATTTAAACTTGGGAAAATAAACCAAAACTCTAAAACCCTAATGGAAGAAAATCATTTGCAAGATCTCTCTAATACTATGAATTTGATCCATATAAAAATTTGTCAACAAACATTTCAAGTGATCAAAATGACAAATAAAAATATTATAAAACCATAGAAATTGATTTCAATCAATTTGGGGCCATGGATAAAAACTTATGAATTTAATATGATAAAAGGAATTTATTTCCAAAGATAATAAAGCACCTATCTAAAATCCATACCAAATTGTGAGCAAAATAATCCTAAAGAGATTTAAAAGGATAAACAAATATTAAATAAGACTAAACAAATTGGAATCATCAATTTTGGATCTTTAAATAAAAAGATATGGATTTTATAAGGCAAATAAAGAAATAAATAAATAAAGAATATTTAAAAGACAAATTAAATCTTGTCCAAACAAATGAAATGAACTATTATGGAATAATAAAAGGAATAAAAGATTATTTAAATAAAATTATAAGGATTGAACAATATCCAATTTTATTTAAATAGAGATAAATTGCCTAAACTAAATAATAAATCCCAAAGAAGTTATTTAGAAGACAATTTAAATCTTGAATTAAATCCATAAGAAAATGAAATAAACATAATACAAATAAAATAAAGGGATAAAGAATAATCAAATAAAAGTATATGGGATTAAACCATATTTTAATTATATTTGAATAAAGATAAAATCCCTAATGAAAATGATTCATTAAATCATGGGAAAATAATAAATGGGAATTTTCCAAAGTGGATTAAAAAGTTATCTAATTAACTTAGAAGAATTATTTGAATAAAATTTATATGGGATTAAAACCATATTTGATATTATTTGAATAAAGACAAATGCCCAGTTTAAATGATTAATAAAACATATTAAAAATATGTCAAATAATTCAGAGTGAATTATTTAACACCCTATTGAATAAATAAAACCTACTAAAAAGGTTTGATAAACATTTGAATTAAAAACAGAAGTTTTTGAATAAAATAATTTGGATTAAAAACATATTTAAAATCCTATTTAAATAAAGACAAGTGCCTAATTTAAATAAATAATAAACCATAAATGAATAAAATAATTATTCTAAAATGGACTTTAAATACATGTTTAAAACAGTATAGAAACTTACTGAAAAGTTTGGAAAGATTTGAAATGAAAGAGGGTTTGAAATCATTTGAATGAATTCAAAACAGAAAATGAAAATAGAAAAAGAAAAAGGAAACAGAATAAAAAAAGTTAAAGAACTAGCCCAACAAAGCATCTGGCCCAGCTAGCCCAACTAGCCCAGCATAAGCCCACCCGGCACTCCCCCTCTCCCTTCTTGTTCTTTTCTCACCGTGGCCTCGACCCACACCCCACTGACGAAGCGACCCCACTGCCATGTCACCTCGTCGTTTCCACCCACGATGAACTCACCCCCCTCTGACTGTTTCCTTTGCGATTCAATTCGAATCAATACGAGTTATTCTCCGAATAACGATCATGCTCGTTTAACCACCTCCCTCTCTCCTCTCTTTCCACTCAGACACCACTGCGAGAGAGCCACCAGGCTGCGCTAATTTTTGCTTGCCCCGCCGCTGTCACCGACGAACGGCAGCTCCAATTCCGGTGATATCAACCATCCCCCTACCCCCTAGCTCCCACGATCTTGCTTGCCAACACCTTGCGCACCTACTGACATGCTATGTTAGCTCGCGCGCACCCTAAAGACCCGCCTCCGTCTCCAGCTGAGAACCACCGACGACGGCCGCGACTCCGTCGAATGATTTCGATATACTCAATGCACCCCGTTCCCTCTAACTCATGCTATCGTGCTCTCCTGTGTCTTGTGATTCTTCTGACCCTTGTCGTTCACTTTCTCATGGCTTGTAGGCTCGCCCCCATCAACGACTGAGCACACCCGACGCCGTCGCGAACTCCAGCGAGTGATTGTCGATGACTCCGTGCGCCCCTGTCCATCCTGCGGCCACCGTGAGCACCGCAGCAACCCCACGAACCCGGTGTGCCCCTCGTTCCTCTTCCTTGCTTCCTGTTCCGCCAGAAATGCCGCAAGCAGAACGCCACCACCGCTAGCCACCGTCGCCGCGTCGCCCATCCTTGGCCATTAGAGGTTGAACCATTGGATCTTGATCTATTGGCTAGGATAGAATCACTTATCGAAGGGGTACGTAGCACTCTGAGCCGCACGATTTACTTTAGATCTAACGCTCCACATCGCCCGATCCTGCCGAACCGGTACGCACCAATTAGATCAAGACATGTGGCCAGTGACTTGTTTAAAAAACAGAAATGTCCTATTAGATGTTTGATTTTATAAAATTCATAACTTTAAATCCACACGGCCAAATTTTGCAAACTTTATATCATTGGAATCAGCAAAAAGAATACTTTCCAACATGCACTTTCTTTAGTGTTTTGCTTCTGCAAAATTAGTTGTTTTTATAGAAACATGTGTAGGCATATTTTCTGTATAAAATTTATTCTAAAAATGTTTTTAGGGTAAAATCTTTTGTAAATGGATTGTTTTGAACCTACTGACCATAGAAACCAACTTTTGGATTTAAAAATATATTTTGTGACACTTAGTAATTATTCCTTTAAACTGAAGCATTTCTAGTTAAATAAAAATGTTGAATATGTTTTAAAAATGCTTTTTGAGTAAAACCTTTTGAAAATGGTTTGAATTAAACTCTCTGACCCTAAACACCAAGTTTTAGGATTTAAAAATATATTTGGTGAACCCTAGAAAATTATTACATTGTTTAAAGGAATTCCCAACAAAATAAATGTTGCTTTGATTTAAAAATGGATTTTGGATGAAACCTTTTGCAAATGATTTTTTTAAACACTTTGACCATAAACACTAACATTTATGTTTAAAAATATATTTGTCAAACACTAGAAATTATTACTTGATTTAAACCATTTCTAGCAAAACAAAAATGATTTAAATGGCCATTTCCACTAACTCAAATTTAAAATGACCTTGCCACTTTTATAAATGACCAATAGGTGTTTTAAAAATTTTATAACCTATTAGAAACCACGTTTTCCAAATAAAATAATCTTTGTCATGCTTGCATGCATTGCTTTGTTTTTATTATTATGTGATGAATTGTTTGAATGCTAATTTTGAATTTGTGCCTTGCTTGGTTGAATTGTAGTGAACTTTGAAGAGTGTGACTATTGCAAGATCAAGGAGTGAACTTATAATCTCTACCAAAAAGGAAAGTGGTTCTTCATACTTTTGTCCCATTATTTTCACTATGCATTAGTGATATTTCTAAGTAGGACTTGCATGGAATTTTCTAAGTATAAGCTAGGCCATGGGAAATCCTAGTAGATGATGCCTTAGTAGAATTTTCCCTAAGTTAACATCCCTACTGCTATCATGCTTAGCTTAGCTAGTAGAAAACAAGGGTGGATTATATGCATGCTATGAGATATTTCTAAGTCTATGAATTGTGTTTTGTTTAATAAAACAACTATGTGAATGAATCACCTGGGTGGAATGGTATTGCTTGGATGGATTTTTGTTGAGTGGTTACCAGGGACCCATTTTCATGGCCTACCATGTGAATCCCACTTGTGGAAAGCCACCCAGGAACAAAGAGATTTGAGATGTCAAATGTTGAGAAGCTTCAAGTGCAGCCACTTGGCAATATGGGCTCTGCCTGGATCATATAGGTTGCAATAACTTAGCCAGATGGACAGTTGGTGGTAGGGGATGATAGGTTTGGAGCGCGTCCATTTTGGTCTAAGGGAAGGCTTCTGAAAGATCTTGTCTCGATGCATGTCGAGTGTTGTGGGGAAGTGCACCACCTCTGCAGAGTGTAAAATCTAAGTACTTAGCCATGTCCCTGGTAAAGGACAATTTGAGCATCAAGACATGGAAGCTATCAAGAATCTCCTCATCCCAATTTCTAAGTTAAAATCTTGTGGTTGAACAAGGGTTGAAGGATCACCAATTTCTATTGGGAGATGCCTTGGGTGATTTTTGTCAAGCAAAAACTTAGTGTTTTCAAATGATAAGGAAAATCTATTTTGAGCAAAGCAAGCCTAAGCTCCACTTAGCCAAATGCATATAGATGATAGACTCCACTATACTACCATAGTATCACTTGCCAATACAATTCAAATGTATTGACCCTTGTCGCTGTAACTTATTATGTTGCAGGTTTGTTTGATGTTAGTGAAGTGTGTTGATTAGGATTACAAGTCTACAACCAACATGATTGTGTGTGGCACTTTGAAGATGAAGGACCCCATGCTATATAGTTATTTCTGCTGCATTGTAATGAGATAGCCAAATGAGCTATGTAAGATGTAATGAATTATTTTATTCCTGGTTATAAAGTTGTACTATGACCTTTGTTTCTTGATATTAAATCTTAACTGTGGATGCTAGCTATTGATCCAGGGACTAGCATTGTAAACATAGGGATCTCTACCTTATTAAAGGTTGGGACCTCTACAAACGGTCATCTATTTCATGCATTCTAAAGAAGCCCAAGAAGCGCCAGATGTCGTGCTGGGTATGTTTTCTGTTAACTCAGTACTTGCAAGACTGTTGTTTGATTCTAGAGCATCGTACTCGTTTGTTACAGAAGAATTTGCATGCACTAGTAAGATTCAACCAACAAAATTGAAGCATGTTATGATAGTTCAAATACCTGGTTCAACCACCAAAGCTAGACAAATTTGCAAGGCCATACCTATCTGAATCCATGGCATATATTTTTATGCTAATCTAATAGTACTTGGAACTAAAGGTTTGGAAGTAGTACTAGGAATGGATTGGATGTCAAAACATAAAGGATTAATCGACTATGCCAAGAAAGCCATAACCATGACTAGTACAGCCGGAATATCAGTAGAGCATGTATCTGAAACCTTGCCCCTTCAATTCAAGTGCAACAAGAGTATAGACCAACCAACCATTGACTAAGTGAGAGTAGTTTGTGAATACCCCGACGTATTCCTAGATGTTCTGCCTAGTATGCCCCCAGGTCGGGATATCGAGTTTATAATTGAACTAATCCCTGGAACCGGACCCATAGCCCAGAGACCATATAGTATGAACCCATCTGAACTGGTGGGGCTGAAGAAGCAACTGGATGTTATGCTGGAGATAGGATTGATCCAACCAAGTGCATCTCCATGGAGATCACCTGTCTTGTTTGTGGATAAGAAGGATGGAGGTAATCGTTTTTGTACGGATTATCGGAAGTTGAATGATGTCACCATCAAGAACAAGTACTTGTCCTCCAAAGATAGAAGACCTGTTTGACCAGTTGACCAGTGCCAAAGTGTTTTCTAAGATTGATCTTAGAACTGGCTATCATCAACTCAAGATTCACGCAGAGGATATTCCAAAGACTGCCTTTACCACCAGATATGGACTGTATGAGTAAACTGTCATGTCTTTTGGATTAACTAATGCCCCTGCTTATTTCATGAACCTCATGAATAAGATTTTTATGGACTTCCTGTATAAGTTTGTCGTTGTTTTCATCGATGACATTCTGCTCTATTCCAAATCAGAAGAAGAACATGAGCTACACTTGAGGACCATCCTTGGAACCATTAGAGAGCATCAGTTGTATGCCAAGTTTAGCAAATGTGAATTCTGGTTGCAGGAAGTAGGATTCCTCGGACATATAGTATCAACCGGAGGAATTGCTGTTGACCCCACAAAGGTGAATGATGTTGAAGATTGGCAAGCCCCAACCACTCAAACCGCAAGTTCGTAGAAGGATTCTCGAGAATCGCAAGACCCATGACCCAATTGTTGAAGAAGGATAAGAAGTTCGAATGGACGGACAAATGTGAAGAGAGTTTTCAAGAACTCAAGAAGAGATTGATCTCAGCCCCAATCTTGATCATGCGGGATATCACGGAGCATTTTGATGTGTATTGTGACGCATCCAAGATCGGTCTTGGATGTGTGCTTATGAAAGAAGGAAAAGTAATATCATATCTCTCCCGACAATTGAAGCAACATGAGCAGAATTATCCTACCCATGACCTTGAACTAGCAGCGGTAGTTCTAGCCTTGAAGACATGGAGACATTATCTCATGGGTAACCGCTGTGAGATCTTTTCGGATCACAAGAGCCTGAAGTATATTTTCACTCAAAAAGAGCTGAATATGAGCCAAATAAGATGGATAGAGCTAATCAAGGACTATGATCTAGACATTCACTATCACCCCAGTAAAGCCAATGTGGTAGAAGATGCCCTTAGTAGATTGTTGTGCTGCTTGAACTCCATGAGATGGAAGATTTTAGAATGGAATTAGTAAGTGAAGGATTTTTGGCTAGCAAAGAACTTCAACCCACTTTGATCAGTCAGATCAAGGAGGCGCAGAAAGTAAATCCTAGTATCGACGGAATCAAACGTCGCATTGGTACATGCAAAGTACCCGGATTCACCGAAGATGAAGAAGGAGTTTTTTGGTACAAAGGACGTATCTGTGTGCCCGCAGATTCTGAGTTGAAGCAAGCTATTTTGAAAGAGGCCCATGATACTCTTTATTTTATCCACCCCGGAGGAACGGAGATGTATCAAGATTCGAAGGAGCAATTTTGGTGGCATAAGATGAAAAGGGAAATCGGAAGCTACATAGCCAAGTGTGATATCTGTCAGAGAGTTAAGGCGGGACATTAGAGACTCGCATGACTGTTGCAACCATTGAAGATTCTGGAATGGAAATGGGATTCAGTTGGAATGGACTTTATCACCGGATTGCCTACATCCAGTTGAGGAAATGACTCTATTTGGGTCATCGTTGATCGACTATCCAAAGTAGCCCATTTCTTACCTGTCAATACCCCTTACCAGAGTTCGAAGATAGCAGAATTGTATATTGCTAGAATCGTCAGTTTGCACGGAATCCCCAAGAACATTGTATCAAATCAAGGACCTCAGTTTACCTCGAGATTTTGGAAGAAAGTCCAAGAAGGATTAGGAACCCGACTACATTTCAGCACAACGTATCACCCTTGGACCGATGGAAAAATGGAGCGAGTAAATCAAATACTCGAAGATATGTTGAGAGCCTGTGTGATAGAGTATGGATCTAAATGGGAAGATTGTCTGCCTTTCGCAGAATTTTCGTACAACAATAGTTATCAAGCCAGTTTGCAAATGGCCCCATTTTAATTCATGTATGGAAGGAAGTGTCGGACCCCTTTGAATTGGTCGGAAGTAGGAGAGAGTTAGATTTTCGGACACGACATCCTACGAGAAGCAGAAGAGAAAGTTCACAAGATCCATGAGCACCTCAAGACCGCCCAATCCAGACAGAAGAGTTATGCCGACAAGAGACGTCGAGACCTCGCCTTCAATATCAGAGATTTTGTGTATCTCAAAGTGTCGCCTTTGAAGGGTATGCAACATTTCTAGCTCAAAAGAAAGTTAGCCCCCGGATATATTGAACCCTTCAAGATTTTAATCGTCGAGGAGAAGTATCATATCAAATGGAACTGCCAGAAGAGATGTCCGCGGTGCATAATGTGTTCCATATACCGTTACTTCACAAATGCCTAGAAGTCCCGGAGAAGACTGAAGTTTTCAAGAACATTGATCACCGAACCATAGAGATCAACGATGACCTGACGTATCCTGAAGTACCCATTCATATTTTGGAGGAAACTTTCAGAACCACCAGGACCCGAAGCATCAAGTTTCTCAAGATTCAGTGGAGTAACCACACTGAAGAAGAAGCTACCTGGGAAAGAGAATAGTACATCAAGACAGAGTTCCCCGATCTCTTTAAATCCTAGTTATCTTTTTCTTCTTTCTCAAATATAGGGACGAGATTTTGTTTAAGGAGGGAAGGTTTGTAACATCCCAAAAATATTAATCAAGGTTATCAATTCCAATCACCCAAATTAGGGTTAACAAAAACTTTTGTTAATTAAAATCAATATGAATGCATGTTTGTATGTGATGATTGTATGAATACATGAATGGACTTGTGTGATTGATGTGAATAGCAAGGCATGGTTTAAATATGAAAAAAACATTATCTAAATCAAATCCAAGCAGAAACAAATCAAGAGAAATTCAAAAACAAACAAAATAAGCAAATGGTCATTTTTGCCAATCTTGCTCACTAGACCACTTTGAGTGTTTCTAGTCCAAGATTTTAAACAGAAACAATTCCATTTCTTTTCACCCCTTGCTAGACCAAGTAAAAGTTAACCCAAGCCCACCTTTCAAACTCACAGAAACATTTGGCAACTTGATTCAAATGACAATTCAAAATTGAATCTATATCATATGAGAAGATCACCAATTCTCAAAAACCAACCAAACTAGTGCACCTTGACAAAACCAACTAACCAGTGACTACATAGTATGTGACTAGTACACCCACCAATTTTCATCCAAAAATTAAAATTCAAATCTCTTTCGGCCATTTCATCAAACACCTTGCAAACACAAAACAAACAAAACATCAAACACTATTGTGAGCAATTTTTGTGCCTAACTTGTCTCCCCTCTAGCTCACAGCACACTCTTAGTAGATCATCTAGTTTATTTAACAAGCTCTAGCTCACTGTGACCTTGCCATTGTCATCAATGGTGAGCATGTTGAGCCTCAAATGTCCACCCCATTGTCGACAGTAAGCTATAAGCAGCTCTAGCCTCGCCAACCTTGTCTGGGACACTGACCATTGTCCACCGCCGCCCCCTGTCCAACGCCAAAGCACTGCCAGCCCCTGTACCACTCAGCCCGAGCATGCCCAAATTATCTACAAGCATGCCGAGAGCACGCCAGAGCGCCGCACTCGACACGCGAGCACAGACAGCGCGCTGCCCTCGCTGCTCGCGTGTGTGATCACCACCGCCCCAGGAACCACCAGCTCATGCCCGTTCATCGTCGTGCGACTAGGACAGCTCGTGCGCCATTAAAACCTCCGTCGGACCCGCCTAGAGCACTGCAACGTTCTGACCAATTCGCACCGCCCCACGCCTCGTGACCATGTCATTGAGCTTCGCCAGGAGGCAGAGCACCGTCCCCTACCGTCGCCCATGCCATTAGCTCACTGTGACGATGACCATGGCAAGCTCCACCCGCGGCCTTCGGTCCCCTCGCTGCACTATAAATAGAGGCCACCCCATTCAATTTTAGCACACCATCACACTCCCCTATCTCTTAGAACCACCCCACCTCATCCCTGGAGCAAGGCGAGCAACAGGTCGCCGGAATTTCGCTGGAGTCTGCCGCGGAGGAGGAGAAGAGGAGCCAGCGATTGGAGCCACCCTAGGAGGAGCCACCGGTACCAGGAGGTTCGCCATCATCGACTTCGTCATTCGCCCCCAACTCCAACCCTCGCCTGAACCCCGGTGAGCCTCCGCATACCTCCACTGGTCTAGCTAGGGTTCAGTCTCGCCGGTGTTGCCCAACGGAGACAATAAGCCCTAGTCGTTGGATTAGATGTTGATCGTATGGTCTAGATTGCCCAGTACCCCTTCACATCCCATGTCTTGCTGATTGGTGGGGACATCCACTTAAACCCACCCGCTTGTGATGTGCACAGCGGGCCGGTCCATTTAACCTCCCACGCGACCTAGTAATTCAAATTTAGGTTTATTAATTTAGTTTCAAACTTAGTTCTGTCCCTAGATTCGAAAATAAATTCAGACAGATTCACTGAACCAAATTGCATGAAACTAATTTTGCTAGAAAGGTACTGGAATTCTTAATCCAAGCCCATTGGATTCAAACCATTTATATATGTAGATCACCTATAGTAAAAATAACAAGGTAGAAGCTTTTCTACATTCAAACATTTTGCAAAATTCAACCACAAAAAGCTTTTGAGTTGATTCCAACTCTCAAAATCACATTTGACAAGACCTTTCTGAATATATAAAAATATATAGGTTTATTTGTAGAAATAATGGACAAGTAATAAAAGAATGCCCCATAGCTATTTCTAGTCACTTTAATTAATTAAAATAAAAAGGTTAAACCTTATTAAATTGTGACACCACTTTAAATCACATTCCCAAGTACTGAAATATGTGGTGATGACATGTGTCAACATGATCCCCTATTTTAGTTGGAGAATATTAAATCTTAAGTAGTTTTTCAATGAGTAGAAATTACTTTTCTAAAATAAAATAAATAAGCCAAGAGCTTTAACCCTTGTGTTAATAGAGATGATTCTAGATCATCTAGTGTAAGCCTTTGTGTGCTAAACAGAAGTAGTTAAGAATCGTTTGGTGATTGTGTATCTCGTATTTATTTATAGACGCTAGTACCGAACAAGGATATGAGGAGGAAGGAGAATACTATGAGAAAGAAGCCGAGGAGAACTTCAACCACTGCTCTTCACAAGGCAAGCTACCACTTGCAAGTTTCTTAACCATGCAAGCTATATAAGCAAGCTTATACTTGCAATTATGCAAGCATCACTATACAATTTAACTTAGCAAGATACTATCCTAGCCAGCTAAACTAAACCATGCAAGTTTTACTTGCAAGCTTACATCACTTGATACCCAATCCTAGGTTTATTTGCAAGCTTAGTTATTTTATTTCTTTATCAAAGCTTTCTTTTTGAGTTTACCTAGTGACTTGTAGATTTTAGAAAGATGTTTAAAGGTAGCATAAAGAGCATAAAACATGACCTAAGTTAGATAATCTTGATGTCATCCTGAGGCATGAGATTGAACTTAGATCATCCCCACTTGGTTACCACCCATAGTTAGTGTTTACCCCCACTTGTAGATGCTAGTGCTAAGCATAAAACTTGATCAGTTTAGATGGGAATACTTGGTGAAAATGGTTATGAAAACCTTAGGATGATGAGTCATTCTATTGAAATGTTTTGACATGTGTTCTTGAACACCAGATGATTTTGACGATGAAAATGTTGAGGCATGAGCCTTAGCCCTTTATAAAACAGATGGTTGTCTAGATGCGATACCATTCCAATTTTACCGTACAACCACAATACCCGAAATTTGGGTAGGGCTTGACTGGAAGTTTATATACCTTAGTATGGGTTCCCTTGCGGCCGAGGTTTGAGCTGAGGCTACCTCGTGAAGATTGTCCACCTGTGCAGTTCCCAAGATGACAGTTGGTCATGGTTGGGAGGCCAAACTCATAGGAGAGGTGTCTATACTAGGGCGCGTAATTGAAAGGTTAGGATTGATATTCCGCATACTGAGTATGGTGAATTCAGGATTGTTCCTGACGGATGTATCGAATATTGTGGTGAAAGTGTACCACCTCTGCAGAGTGTCAAACTATTCGAATAGCCGCGTCCGCGGTTATGGACAGTTGGAGTGGCCATACTGTTCCGTCGTCAGATGTTTTCAAAATGACTCGTGAAATGAATCATGACTTTGACTTACCACAAAAGGGTTGTGTTATGAAACTCAAGTTCCCACTTAGGTGTTATAAAACTTTCAACTAGTTTTCTTTGCTTCTGAACTTAGTTAAGGTAAATCTGTCTTTTGCAAAACAACCTAGAGCCTAGTACTTCCTACTCAAACCCCTTCAATTTTTAGTATTAGTTTACGAGTACTTAAAGAGTACTCATGGCTTTGTCCCTGGCTATTCCCTTGGCCAGACTATGAAGGGGACTATCAAGAGGATGGACCGCAGGAAGGTTACAACAACTAGGATCATCTCCCATCGTGAGCATTGCTTGTGACCATGAAGATGGAGCTTCGCCCATGCTACGGTTATCATTATGTTATTCCGCTGCTATGATTTTACTAAGACTGGATCATGAGATCCTTTATTTGTTGTAATACCTTATGTATGGTTTGTAATGGATGATGTGCTGTGATATCCAATCTGTTATGTCTCGCAAAAATGGTAATCCTGGGATTGCGATGTATGGCATAACTGGCATCTGGGATTAAAAATCTGGGTGTTGACAATAGACCCTTGGGTTTAGCTTTGGAACAGCAAAACTTTCAATAAAAACACAAGCTACTGTAGCAATTCCCTCAAAAATCTCAATTTCCCAAAAGAACCCAAAAAGGAATCAATAAGAAGCAAATGCAAATAATGGCAGAAATCTGTTAAAATAGACCAGCAGGTCGAAACCGATTTTTTCGAAGACCTTCTGTTGCTCAAATCAAAAAGTGTTGAGCTAACAAAAGTTATATAACATATTGGGGATTTATTCATAACTTTTCAGCTCAATCCGACTTACGGAGATTACTCACGAATGTTTACAGTGGAGCACAAAAATCTGTTTCGGGACAGCAACTCCCCAAATCTTACTTCCCTCTCATTAGAGGTTATTCTTGTTGGAATTTTTTCCTAAATAGGCCCAGCTCATTTATTATATTCCAATAAATTTCTGAAATCCTAGAGGCCCATTTGTCCCATTCATGCAAGGCAATAGCCGGGACAAATGTTTAGTCCCACATTGCTAGTTGAGTGGAAGTTGGACCAGCTTATAAGGTGAGCTCTTCCACCACTTGTACAAGCTTGAGAAGAGAAGACATATACACGCGCGCTCCTTCTCCTGCCCGCTCGCCTCTCCACGCCATGCCTCGCCTCGCCTCGTCACGTCATGATGCACGCGCGCCGCGGGTTGCGGGAATCTCGTCGAGCCGAGCTTTATTTTGCCACGCATGAATGGTATATGAACAGTTGTACAAAAGCTGAAATGTTTTGCTCGAGTGAGTGGACTTTTAATACGAGCTAAATGAATGCGAACTGAGTGGAGGCTGATGTCACATCCCAAAATTTTCCAAATTTTGAAATGTGAAAAATAAATAAACAAAAGAAATAATTGTTGAAATTTAGAGTGAAAAGAAACTTTTTTTCAAAATGGAAACATCAAAACCCTTCTTGAACAAACTTTGAATAAAAGGGAATCCATCAGATTTCAATCAAGTGAAATGCATTCATCAATAATGTATCTTGAAATCTAAACACTTTGAAAAGTTAAACCAAAACCCTAAAACCCTAAAGGAATAAATCATTTCCAAGATCTCTATAAGACTATGGATTTGATCCATATAAAAATTCAGCAACAAACATTTTTAAATGATCAAGAATGATAAATAAAAATATTATAAAACCATAGAAATTGGTTTCACTTATTTTGGAGCCATGGATAAAAACTTATGAATTTAATAAGATAAAAGGAATTAATTTCCAAAGCTAATAAAGCTCCTAACTAAAATCCATACCAAATTATGAGCAAAATAATCCTAAGCGAGATTTAAAAGGATAAACAAATATTAAATAAAATTATACAAATTGGAATCACCAATTTTGGATCTATAAATAAAAAGATATGGATTTTATAAGACAAAGAAAGAAATAAATAAATAAGGAGTATTTAAAAGATAAATTAAATCTTGGCCAAATTCATAAATAAAAGGAAGTTATTGAATAATAAAAAGGAGTAAAATATTATTTAAATAAAATCATAAAGATTAAACAATATTCAATTTTATTTAAATAAAGACAATTTGCCTAAATAATAAATCCCAATAAAATTATTTAGAAGTCAATTTAAAATATTGAATTAAATCCATAAGCAAATGGAATAAATATAATCCAAATCCAAATAAAATAAAGGGATAAAGATTTTTAAATTATATGGACTTTAACTAAATTCAATTTTATTTGAATAAAGACAAATGTCTAATTTAAATGAACATTAAATCATATTAATATATTTTAATAATAATTCGGGTGAATTATTTGCACTAATAAATAAATAAAAATTACTGAAAAAGGTTTGGTAAAAATTAGAACTAAATAAGAGTTTGAAAATATAATTAAAAATCTTATTTGAATAAAGGCAAGTGCCTATTATAAATAAATAATAAACCATAAATGAATAAAAGAATTATTCCAAAATGGTCCTTAAAATACATTAATAAATAGTATTAAGACTTACTGAAAGTTTGGAAAAGTTTGAAATAAAATATGTGTTTGAAACATTTGAATAAATTCAAAACAGAAAAATCAGAAAAGAAAAAGGAAAAGAAACAGAAAATAAAAAAATGAATTAGAGCCAGCCCAGCCCAGCCTAGCCTAGCAAAGCCCTAGGCCCAACTCGCAGCCCACCTCTCTCTCCCCTGGCGAATCGTTTTCTCACCCGCAGAACGACCCACGCAGTTAATGACCGCCTGACCCCAATGTTTTCCCCTCTCTCTCGCTGACGATGTTGCCCCACTTGCCAGTTCATCGTCTCCACCCCGCAGACTAGTTCTTCCCCAAACCCCATCGCCGTTTCTGCTTTGATTCGGGGTATAAATTCTTGCTAAATGCGCGCGTAACTCGCCCAGTAACCTTGCCCATTTAATGCCCTTCCTCTCTCCTATCTTTCCCTTCACTGCCCGTTTCCAGAGAGCCGCCAGGCTGCCCCTGATTTCAATTGCACAACCACTACACCGACGAGCTCGACCGATGAACTTCGGCAACATCGACCCTCCCCACTACCCCTAGCCTCCACGAGCGTGATCCCCATCTCCTTGTGCACCTCCCAGTAGAACTAGCTCACTCGCGTGCGCTCCAAAACGTCGGCAAGGACAACACCGTCTCGCCATCGACGGCTAGCTCAACTCCGGCGAGCTACTGACGCCAACCCCGAGCTCCCCTCTTGTTTTGGTGAGTATCCCTACGACCCTCGAGACCGTTCGCATCCTCCTGACGCATTCCATTGCTTGCTTGCATCCCAGGCACTCGTCTTCGACCACGGCCGTGCGTGCTCGATCCAGTGAGCAACTTCGGCGAGAAATTCGTTTCGTCCTCGTGCGCCCCTTCGACAACAACAGCAACGTTGAGCATGCTCTCATCACTGCGAACTCGGTGAACCACCCCATACTCTCCCTCGCTTCCTGTATCACCGGCAGTATCACCGCCCGAGCGCGCTGCCGCTATCCACCATCGTCGCGCCGCCCATCTATGGTCGTCTCGATCTGGGCTGTTAGATGTTGATTGTGAGGACACGATAGAATGACTTAACGAATGGTTATGCATCGATTTGTGCCGCACTGATCCGAGCGAACCGGTACCAGCGAATAAGAATAAGACACGTGGCCCTGCCTATTGATTTAAAAACAAATTTGTTCTATTAGATGATTGAATTTAGAAAATTCATAACTTTAAATCTACACGTCCAAAATTTGCAAATTTTATATCATTGGAATCAGGAAAAAGAATACTTTCCAACCATTCCCTTTGTTTAGTGCTTTGCTTCTGTAAAATTGGTTGTTTTTGCAGAAACATGTGTAGACCTATTTTGATTATAAAAGTTATTCTAAATTTTTTTTAGGGTAAACTCTTTTGTAAATGGATTGTTTTGAACCTACTGACCATAAAAACCAACTTATTGATTTAAAAGTATATTTTGTGACACTAAGGAATTATTCCTTGAATAAAAGCATTTAGTAGTAGAATAAAATTATTGTTATGTTTTGAAAATAGTTTTTGAGTAAAACCTTTTGCAAATGGGTTAAATTAAACTCTCTGACCCAAAACAATAAGTTTTGGATTTAAAAATGTATTTGACTAACCCTAGTAAAATTATTACTTTGCTTAAAGGCATTTCTAGCAAAATGAAATGTTGTTTTGATTTAAAAATGATTTTGGGTGAAACCTTTTGAAAATAGATTTGTTTTAAAACACTTTGACCCTAAATATAAATATTTGTGTTTAAAAACATTTTTGCTAACACTAGAAAATATTACTTTGATTTAAATCATCTCTAGCAAAATAAAAATGATTTAAAAGTCCATTTTCACTAACTTGATTTTAAATGGTTTTGCCACTTTTATAAATGACCAATAGGTGTTTTAAAATGTTTATAACCTATTAGAAACCACCTTTCTAAATAAAACAATCTTTTGCATGCTTGCATGAATTTTTTTGTTTTCATTATTTTATGTGATGAATTGTTTGAATGCTAGTTTGAATATTTGCTTGCTTGATTGAATTATAGTGAAATTTGAAGAGTGTGACTATTGCAAGATCAATGAGTGAACTTATATTGTCTACCAAAAAGGCAAGTGGTGCTTCATACATTTTGTCCTATTATTTTAACTATGCATTAGTGATATTTCTAAGTAGGACTTGCATGGAATTTTTCTATGTGTTAACTATGCCATGGGAAATCCTAGTAGATGATGCCTTAGTATAATTTTCCCTAAGTTAAGATTCCTACTACTATCATGCTTAGCCTAGCAAGTAGAAAACAAGGGTGGAATATATACATGTTATGGAAATTTTGCTTAGTCTTTTTGACTTATGATTTTGCTTAATAAAACTACTAAGTGAATGAATCACCTGGGTGGAATGGTAATTGCTTGGATGGATTTTTGTTGAGTGGTTACCAGGGCCCCATTTTCATGGCCTACCCTAGTGTATCTCACTTGTGGAAAGCCACCCAGGAACAAAGAGATTTGAGATGTCAAATGTTGAGAAGCTTCAAGTGCAGCCACATGGCAATACAGGCTCTGCCAGGATCATATAGGTTGCAGTAACTTAGCCAAATGGACATGTGGTGGTAGGGGGTGATAGGTTTGGGAATGCGTCCATTTTGGTATAAGGGAAGGCTTCTAAAAGATCTTGTCTCGATGCATGTTGAGTCTTGTGGGGAAAGTGCACCACCTCTCGAGAGTAAAAATCTAAGTACTTAGTCGTGTCCCCGGCAATGGACAATTTGAGCATCAAGACATGGAAGCTATCAAGAATCTCCTCATCCCTAAGTTAAAAGCTTGTAGTTGAACAAGGGTTAATGTATCTTCAATCTTTGATTGGTAGATGCCTTGGGTGATTTTGATAAACAAAAACTTAGTGTTTTCAAATGATAAGGAAAATCTATTTTGAGCAAAGCAAGCCTAAGCTCCACTTAGCCAAATGCATATAGAAGATAGATACCACTACTCTACCATAGTATCACTTGCCAATACAATTCAAATGTATTGACCCTTGTGGCTGTAACTTATTATGTTGCAGGTTTGTTTGATGTTAGTGAAGTGTGTTGAATAGGATTACAAGTCTAGCACCAACATGATTGCCTGTGGCACTTTGAAGATGAAGGACTCCATGCTAAATAGATATTCTGTTGCAATGTAATGTGATAGCCAAATGAGCTATGTAAGATGTAATGAATTAATTTATTCCTGGTTATAAAGTTGTATTATGACCTTTGTTTCTTGATATTACATCTTAAATTGTGGATGCTAGCTATTGATACAGGAACTAGCATTGTAAACACATGGATCTCTACCTTATCAGGTTGGGACCTCTATAGATGGTATCAGAGCACTGTGTTGCCTATAGGATTGGACAAAACCCCTTAGAAAAATAGGAGTTGTATTTGTTCAAAACTTATTTACAAACAATCTTGTAAACTCTTTCCTCAACCCTTTTGTTTTGAATCTACATCTCTTCTATTTAAACTTGATGGACAAAACCTCAACTTGAGCAAAGACTTCACCATCATAAAAGACTTCAACATCGGATTTTCACCAAGGACTTCAACCTAGATATCACTAAGGACTACAAGTGAGACAAGAATAATACTCAAGACTTGAAGACTAAAGAAACACAACTTAGAAGGAACCATCATCACCTTTGAAGCCTTGTGACCAAGATGCAAGAATTTTTCCAAGGATACCAAGATCTTATTCATGAAGAAACAACTAAAAAGAATGGAATGATCCCAAGTGTTAACTATAGTTGGACCACCATACTAGTGTTTAGTTTAGATCAAACACACCAACTTATGTGGTGCAGCAAAAATATTTTGTTGCCTAAAATGTGCTTGAACCTTGTTGTTTGAGTGGAATGTTTGATTGTGATTGTTTGCACATTGCTTGTGTGAATTGTTGTGTGTGAGTAGAATTCTTTCCCTAGAAATCTTTTGCCTATTCTAATCCCAATCCAACCCAAACAGATGACTTCTCCAAGAGACTCCAACAACAAGAATGGTGACAACAACAACAATAACAACAACAACAATGACAACAACAACAACAACGACGACAACAACGACAACAACGACAACGACAACGACAACAACAACGACGACAACAACAACAAAACAACAACAACAACAACAACGACAACAACGACGACGACAACAACACCAACAACACCACCACCACCACCAACAACAACAACAAAACACCAACACCAACACCACCACCACCAACAACAACAACAACAACAGCCAAGAGATGCACATGAGAGAACAACTTCTAGCAACTCAAGCCCAGTTGAATCAAGTGACAACTCAGTTTTGGCCAACAACAATGAGTTAGACCCAACCATGTAAAAGTTTTTGGAAATCCAATCCCAGTTGTTGCAAAGGATGACCAATCAAATGATCAACATGATAAACAACTCTTCCCAAGGAGATTGTGACAACAATGATATCAAGGATGATACTATAGAAGGAACTCAAGCTTGCAATATTTGTGGAGACATAGAACACACTTCTAAAGAGCATGTGGACCAATGCCCTAATTGTGAAGATAAACATCCAACTAAACAATGCCCCACATCTCAAGTGAGTTGTTTCCTATGTGAAGGAAATGATCATGTCCCAATCCAATGCCCCATCTATCCTATAGTTTAAAAATTAAACAAGATGGAATGCATCAAATGTTTGGAAACCTCCATAAGGGAACAACTTCTACCAAGAAGGATGAAGGCAAAGTCAGAACCATGCCTCATAAGGCCACATCCAAGGTAACCAAAAAGTGCTGCTAATCTTGTGGAGAAGAATGTCATATCTCTAGTAACTTCCCCAAGAAGAGAGAAAGATTTCCCACCTTTGTGGTGAGATATGAAGAGCATGAACTAGAAGAACTCCTAGCTTTGGAGAGACCCAAAAAGAAGAAGAAGGACAAAAGCCAAGTGCAATGTTACAATTGCAAAGAGATGGAACACTATGCCAGTGAATATCCAGAAAAGAAGAAGAACCAAGGAAACAAACAAGAGGCAATGATACCAAAGGAAAAGAAGGATATTAGCCAAGTGATGTGCAACAAGTGCACAAATCCAAGCCATTATGCACCATATCGTCCAGAAAAGAAAAAGTACAAGACAAGCAGGCCTATGAAGGATCCCAGTCTTGTCACATGTTTCAAGTGTGAATATCAAGGACACTATGCAAACCTCTGTCTAGAGAAGTTACATCAAGATCCCAAGTAAGCCAAGATGTAATCTAGTTGTAAACCTTTTTAAGGGTGGTAGTACTCTAGTGGCCCTGAAGCCAACTTGTAACCTCTCGCCTTCCCAAATCTCAGGACGAGATTTCTTTTAAGGGTGGTAGCCTGTCACATCCCAAAATTTTCCAAATTTTGAAATGTGAAAAATAAATAAAGAAAAGAAATAATTATTTAGAGTGAAAATAAACTTTTTGTTTCAAAATGGAAACATCAAAACCCTTCTTGAACAAACTTTGAATAAAAGGGAATCCAACAAATTTCAATCAAGTGAAATGCATTCATCAATAATGTATCTTGAAATCTAAACACTTGGAAAAGTTAAACCAAAACCCTAAAACCCTAAAGGAATAAATCATTTCCAAGATATCTCTAAGACTATGGATTTGATCCATATAAAACATTCAGCAACAAACATTTTTAAATGATCAAGAATGATAAATAAAAATATTATAAAACCATAGAAATTGGTTTCACTTATTTTGGAGCCATGGATAAAAACTTATGAATTTAATAAGATAAAAGGAATTAATTTCCAAAGCTAATAAAGCTCCTAACTAAAATCCATACCAAATTATGAGCAAAATAATCCTAAAAGATATTTAAAAGGATAAACAAATATTAAATAAAATTATACAAATTGGAATCACCAATTTTGAATCTATAAATAAAAAGATATGGATTTTATAAGATAAAGAAATAAATAAATAAGGAGTATTTAAAACATAAACTAAATCTTGTCCAAATTCATAAATAAAAGGAAGTTATTGAATAATAAAAAGGAGTAAAATATTATTCAAAATAAAATCATAAGGATAGAACAATATTCAATTTATTTAAATAAAGACAATTTGCCTAAATAATAAATCCCAATAAAATTATTTAGAAGTCAATTTAAAATCTTAAATTAAATCCATAAGAAAATGGAATAAAGATAATCCAAATCGAAATAAAATAAAGGGTTAAAGATTATTCGATTAAAATTATATGGACTTTAACCAAATTCAATTTTATTTGAATAAAGACAATTGCCTAATTTAAATGAACATTAAATCATATTAAAATATTTTAAATAATAATGCAAGTGAATTATTTGCACCAATAAATAAATAAAACCTACTGAAAAAGGTTTGGTAAAAATTAGATTTCAAATAAGAGTTTGAAAATATAATTAAAAATCTTATTTGAATAAAGGCAAGTGCCTCTTATAAATAAATAATAAACCATAAATTAATAAAATAATTATTCCAAAATGGTCCTTAAAATACATTAATAAATAGTATTAAAGCTTATTGAAAGTTTGGAAAAAGTTTGAAATAAAATATGTGTTTGAAACATATGAATAAATTTAAAATAGAAAAATTAGAAAAGAAAAAGGAAAAGAAACAGAAAAGAAAAAAATGAAATAGAGCCAGCCCAGCCCAGCCCAGCAAAGCCCCAGGCCCAACTCGCAGCCCACCTCTCTCTCCCTTGGCGAATCATTTTCTCACCCGTAGAATGACCCACGCAGTCAATGACCGCCTGACCCAACTGTTTTCCCCTCTCTCTCGCTCACGATGTTGCCCCACTTGCCAGTTCATCGTCTCCACTCTGCAGACTAGTTCTTCCCCAAACCCCATCGTTGTTTCTGCTTTGATTCGCGGTGTAAATTCTCGCTAAATGCGCACGTAATTCGCCCAGTAACCTCACCCATTTAATCCCCTCCCTCTCTCCTATCTTTCCCCTCACTCCTCGTTGCCAGAGAGCCGCCAGGCTGCCCCTGATTTCAATTGCGCAACCACTGCACCGACGAGCTCGACCAATGAATTCCGGCAACGTCGACCCTCCCTACTGCCCCTAGCCTCCACAAGCGTGATCCCCATCTCCTTGCGCATCTCCCAGTAGCACTAGCTCACTCGCGCGTGCTCCGAAACGTCGGCAAGGACAACACCGTCTCGCCACCAATGGCTAGCTCAACTCCGACGAGCTACTGACGCCAACCCCGAGCGCCCCTCGTGTTCTGGTGAGTATCCCTACGACCCTCGAGACCGTGCGCATCCTCCTGACGCATTCCCTTGCTCTCTTGCATCCCAGGCACTCGTCTTCGACCACGTCCGTGCATGCCCGAGCCAGTGAGCAACTCCAGCGAGAAATTCATGTCGTCCTCGTGCGCCCCTTCGACAACAACAGCAACGTTGAGGATCCTCTCATCACTGCGAACTCGGTGAGCCACCCCATACTCTCCCTCGCTTCCTGTATCGCCAGCAACATCACCGCCCGAGCGCGCCGCCGCTATCCACCATCGCCGCGCTGCCCATCTATGGTCTTCTCGATCTGGGCCGTTAGATGTTGATCGTGAGGACACGATAGAATGACTTAACGAATGGGTATGCATTGATCTGTGTCCCATGATTCCCTTTAGATCTAATAGCCCATGTTAGTCGATCCGAGCGAACTAGTACGAGCGAATAAGAATAAGACACGTGGCCCTGCCTATTGATTTAGAAACAAATTTGTTCTATTAGATGATTGAATTTGGAAAATTCATAACTTTAAATCTACACATCCAAAATTTACAATTTTTATATCATTGGAATCAGGAAAAAGAATACTTTCCAACCATGCCCTTTGTTTAGTGCTTTGCTTCTGTAAAATTGGTTGTTTTTGCAGAAACATGTGTAGACCTATTTTGATTATAAAAGTTATTCAAAAAAAAATTAGGGTAAAATCTTTTGTAAATGGATTTTTTTGAACCTACTGACCATAAAAACCAACTTATGGATTTAAAAGTATATTTTGTGACACTAAGGAATTATTCCTTAAATAAAAGCATTTAGTAGTAGAATAAAATTATTGATTATGTTTTGAAAATAGTTTTTGAGTAAAACCTTTTGCAAATGGGTTGAATTAAACTCTCTGACCCTAAACAAGAAGTTTTGGATTTAAAAATGTATTTGATTAACCCTAGTAAAATTATTACTTTGTTTAAAGGCATTTCTAGCAAAATGAAATGTTGTTTTGATTTAAAAATGATTTTGGGTGAAACCTTTTGAAAATAGATTTGTTTTAAAACACTATGACCCTAAATATCAATATTTGTGTTTAAAAACATTTTTGCTAACACTAGAAAATATTACTTTGATTTAAATCATCTTTAGCAAAATAAAAATGATTTAAATGGCCATTTTCACTAACTTGATTTTAAATGGTTTTGCCACTTTTATAAATGACCAATATGTATTTTCAAATGTTTATAACCTATTAGAAACCACCTTTCCAAATAAAACAATCTTTTTGCATGCTTGCATGCATTGTTTTGTTTTCATTATTTAATGTGATGAATTGTCTGAATGCTAGTTTGAATATTTGCTTGCTTGATTGCATTGTAGTGAAATTTGAAGAGTGTGACTATTGCAAGATCAATGAGTGAACTTATATTCTCTACCAAAAAGGCAAGTGGTGCTTCATACATTTTGTCCTATTATTTTAACTATGCATTAGTGATATTTCTAAGTAGGACTTGCATGGAATTTTTCTATGTGTTAACTATGCCATGGGAAATCCTAGTAGATGATGCCTTAGTAGAATTTTCCCTAAGTTAATATTCCTACTACTATCATGCTTAGCCTAGCTAGTAGCAAACAAGGGTGATTTATATACATGTTATGGAAATTTTGCTATGTCTTTTTGACTTATGATTTTGCTTAATAAAACTACTAAGTGAATGAATCACCTGGGTGGAATGGTAATTGCTTGGATGGATTTTTGTTGAGTGGTTACCAGGGCCCCATTTTCATGGCCTACCCTAGTGTATCTCACTTGTGGAAAGCCACCCAGGAACAAAGAGATTTGAGATGTCAAATGTTGAGAAGCTTCAAGTGCAGCCACATGGCAATATGGGCTCTGCCTGGATCATATAGGTTGCAATAACTTAGCCAAATGGACAGTTGGTGGTAGGGGGTGATAGGTTTGAGAACGTGTCCATTTTGTCTAAGGGAAGGCTTCTAAAAGATCTTGTCTCGATGCATGTCGAGTCTTGTGGGTAAAGTGCACCACCTCTCGAGAGTAAAAATCTAAGTACTTAGCCGTGTCCCTGACAATGGACAATTTGAGCATCAAGACATGGAATCTATCAAGAATCTCCTCATCCCAATTTCTAAGTTACAAGCTTGTGGTTGAACAAGGGTTAAAGGATCTTAAATCTTTGATTGGTAGATGCCTTGGGTGATTTTGACAAACAAAAACTTAGTGTTCTCAAATGATAAGGAAAATATATTTTGAGAAAAGCAAGCCTAAGCTCCACTTAGCCAAATGCATATAGATGATAGATACCATTACTCTACCATAGTATCACTTGCCAATACAATTCAAATGTATTGACCCTTGTGGCTGTAACTTATTATGTTGCAGGTTTGTTTGATGTTAGTGAAGTGTGTTGAATAGGATTACAAATCTACAACCAACATGATTGCCTGTGGCACTTTGAAGATGAAGGACTCCATGCTAAATAGATATTCTGCTACAATGTAATGTGATAGCCAAATGAGCTATGTAAGATGTAATAAATTATTTTATTCCTCATTATAAAGTTGTATTATGACCTTTGTTTCTTGATATTACATCTTAAATTGTGGATGCTAGTTATTGATCCAGGGACTAGCATTGTAAACACAGGGATCTCTAACTTACCAGGTTGGGACCTCTATAGCTGTCCGGTGGGCTGCCGTCTATTCGCTTCAACTTCTGTCCATTCATTTCATCTCCTGCGTAGCCTGTCTGCCTCCCCCTCTATGCCTATATAAGAGAGAGGTCGCGCCTCCTCTCAGATACACAGCCACACATCCTTTGCGTCTCCAGTTCTAGAGCACTGCGCTACCCAGATCTTCCCCATCCCATATTGCGGCGTGCACCGCGAGCCGGGACAATAGGCCTCCGAGACCCCGCTGCTTCGAGTCCTGTACGGGAGAAGGGCGATAAGGTTTTTGGGAAGCGCTATCGGTGCGACTACTGGCTTCATCACGGACTCCCTCTAGGATAGCGATTGCGCCGCCGTCTTCCCTAATGAGGACTTTTTCCCCGACATCAGCACCCTCTTCCTCGATGACATGGCTAACGATGGTGCCAACGCGAACACCGGCGGTTCCTCTTCTGCTGCTGTCGTGTATGTTTTCTTTCTCAATCTTGTTCTGATCGCATCTCAAGATCTTCGTCTTGCAGTCTGTTTGGTTACCTGTCTTGATATATTTTCGCTATTTCACATGATTAGTTTTTGTCTATTATTCTAATCATGTTTTATCTAGCGTTTATTATGGGTAATTCGCTTGGTAAATTGCTCTTTTATTCAGCAATCCAAAAACCTTATTTCGTGCAATTTTCCCCAAATGGCTTTGTTGCTTCTATGAATCCACCTGTGTTCGAAGGTGTCAATTACAAACGATGGCGTGCGAGAGCAGTGCTCTGGTTTCAGACCATGAGCTGCTACAATGCCATCTATGGCGCACCTGAGGGAGAACTTAATCCCGCTCAGGAAGAGGCGTTCCAAAAACTTGATACCACTTTCAAGGCTGCTTTGATCAGCATTCTTGGCGACAATATTGTTGATTCATATCTGTCATTTAGCAATGGAAAGGATATGTGGGATGAGCTCGAGAGAAAATTTGGAGTCTCCGTTGCTGGCAGTGAACTGTATGTCATGGAACAATTCTATGACTATAAGATGGTTGATGACCGCCCCATTGTGGAGCAGGCTCATGAGATACAGTCACTTTCCAGGGAGCTTGAGCACTCTACTTGTGCGTTACCGGACAAGTTTGTTGCCGAAGGCATTATTGCCAAACTTCCCCAGTCATGGAGGAATTTTGCTACATCTCTGAAGCACAAGAGACAAGAGTTCTCCGTGATGGATCTCATTGGGACTCTTGATACAAGAGAAGGCGAGAGCAAAATACACACGTGCTCGAGGTATCGAGGGAGGTTCTAATGCCAATCTGGTATAGAAAAGGAACTTCCAGCCTCATAAGTTCAAGAACAAAGGCAAGTTTGACGACAAAGGAAAGTTCGATGGAAAGAACAAGGCCTCACAGTCTACCAGCTTCAAGAAGAATACTGATAAGAGGAAAGGTGCTTGTCATGTGTGCGGTGATCCTGATCATTAGGCTCCTGCTTGTCCCAACCGCTTTGACAACCGCAAACATGGGAAGGGCAGCAAGACTACTAATGTTGTCATGGGCGACGTTGAGATGAAAGATGTTGGGTATGGTATATTACCTACTGTTCTTTCATTATGTCATTCTCCTGATTGGTGGATTGACACGGGCGCTAATGTACATGTCTGTTCTGATATTTTCATGTTTTCTTCATATCAGGTCAGAGGGACTCAAACCATGCTGATGGGGAACGACTCGCATGCTTATGTTCATGGTGTTGGTACGGTTGATCTGAAGTTCACTTCGGGAAAGACCGTGCGCTTGAAGAACGTGCATCATGTTCCCTCAATAAATAAAAATCTTGTTAGTGGATCTCTACTGTGTCGAGATGGTTACAAGATTGTATTCGAGTCCAATAAATTAGTAATTTCAAAGTATGGAACCTTTGTTGGTAAAGGATATGAGTGCGGAGGCTTGTTCCGCTTATGTCTGTCAGACATTTGTAATAAAGTTGTTAATCATATTTACACGAATTTTGAATCAAATGTCTGGCACTCTCGTCTTTTTCATATTAATTTTGTTGTATGACACGGCTAGCCAAAATGAATTTAATCCCTGATTTCACAGCTGTTAAGGGATCTAAGTGCCAAGTCTGCGTGCAAGCTAAACAACCTCGCAAGTCACATACGACTGGAGAAGTGAGAAATTTAACACCACTAGAGCTCATACATTCTGATCTTTGTGAGATGAATGGGGTGTTGACAAAAGGTGGAAAGAAATATTTCATGACTTTGATCAATGACTCTACGAGATATTGTCATGTGTATCTTCTAAAATCAAAAGATGAGGCTTTGAGTTTCTTCAAAGTCTATAAAGCTAAGGCAGAAAATCAACTTGATCGAAAGATTAAGAGGCTTAGGTTTGATCGTGGTGGAGAGTATTTTTCCAACGAGTTTGATTTCTTTTGTGCGGAACATGGCATAATTCATGAGAGGACACCTCCCTACTCACTCTAGTCAAATGGAGTAGCCGAAAGAAAGAATCGTACTCTAACAGATTTGGTTAACGCCATGTTAGACACATCGGGTCTCTCTAAGGAATGGTGGGGGGAGGCACTATTGACCGCGTGTCATGTACTAAACCGAGTTCCCACAAAGAACAAAGAAATTAATCCATTCTAAGAATGGGAGAAGAAAAGATTAAAACTCTCTTACTTACATACTTGGGGTTGTTTGGCAAAGGTTAATGTACCAATCCCCAAGAAGCGCAAGCTTGGACCAAAAACCATTGATTGTGTTTTTTGGGCTAAGCTTTTCATAGCATTGGTTATAGATTCTTGATAGTAAAAACTGAAGTGCCTGACATTCATGTCGGTACAATCATGGAGTCGACTGATGTGACTTTCTTTGAGGATATCTTTCCAATGAAGGATAAACCTAACTCATCAAATCCGGAGATACCTAGTTCATCTAATCAGGAATTTGCTGCATTCTCTGAACCTACCATTCCAATTGAACACTCTGAAAGTCCTAAGGAGGATGATAATGAAATTCCTAAAAGGAGCAAGAGACAAAGGACTGCAAAGTCTTTTGGTGATGATTTCATTGTGTACCTTGTGGATGACACTCCCACTTCCATTTCAGAAGCATATGCATCTCCTGATGCTGACTACTGGAAGGAAGCCGTCCATAGTGAGATGAATTCCATCTTAGCTAATGGAACATGGGAGATCACTGATCGCCCTTATGGGTGTAAACCTGTAGGATGCAAGTGGGTGTTTAAGAAAAAGCTTAGACGTGATGGTACTATTGAGAAGTACAAGGCACGGCTTGGGGCCAAGGGATATACTCAAAAAGAAGGTGAAGACTTCTTTGACACTTACTCACCTGTTCCCAGATTGACCACCATTCGAGTATTACTCTCATTGGCTGCCTCTCATGGTCTTCTTGTTCATCAAATGGACGTTAAGACAACTTTCCTTAATGGAGAGTTGGATGAGGAAATTTACATGGATCAGCCAGATGGCTTTGTGGTAAATGGTCAAGAAGGAAAGGTGTGCACGTTGTTGAAGTCTTTATATGGCCTAAAACAAGCCCCTAAGCAATGGCATGAGAAGTTCGAAAGAACTTTAACTGCCGCAGGCTTTGTTGTAAATGAAGCTGATAAATGTGTGTATTATCGCCATGGTGGGGGTGAGGGAGTAATCCTTTGTTTGTATGTTGATGACATACTGATTTTTGGAACCAACCTTAATGCAATTAAGGAGATCAAATATTTCTTATCTCGTTCCTTTGAGATGAAGGATCTGGGAGTAGATGATGTCATCCTAAACATCAAGCTATTGACAAATGATGACGGTGGGATTACATTGCTTCAGTCCCACTATGTGGAAAAGGTCTTGAGTCGTTTCGGGTATAGCGACGTCAAGTTTTCTCCTACACCATATGATCCTAGTATGATGCTTCGAAAGAATCGAGGAAATGCTAGAGACCAACTGAGATACTCTCAAATTATTGGCTCGCTTATGTATTTAGCTAGTGCCACGAGGCCTGACATCGCATTTGTTGTAAGCAAACTCAGTCGATTTGTTTCAAATCCAGGAGATGATCATTGGCATGCTCTTGAGAGAGTCATGCGCTATCTAAAAGGCACTGCGAGCTATGGCATTCACTATACCGGGTATCTGAGGGTACTAGAGGGTTATAGTGATTCAAATTGGATATCTGATGCTGACGAGATAAAGGCCACGAGTGGATATGTATTAACACTTGCTGGTGGGGCTGTTTCTTGGAAGTCTTGCAAGCAGACCATCTTAACAAGGTCAAATATGGAAGCAGAACTCACATCATTAGACACAGCCACTGTTGAAGCAGAGTGGCTTCATGAACTCTTGATGAACTTGCCTGTGGTTGAAAAACCAATACCCGCAATCCTTATGAACTACGATAATCAAACTGTGATTTTCAAGGTAAATAGTTCTAAGGATAATATGAAGTCATCAAGACATGTGAAGAGGAGACTGAAATCTGTCAGGAAAATGAGAAACTCTAGAGTTATTGCATTGGATTATATCCAAACATCTAAAAACTTGGAAGATACCTTCACAAAGGGTCTATCACGCAACGTGATAGAAAATGCATCTAAGGAGATGGGTATGAGCCCACAATTTGAGCTTTCCACAGTGGTAAACCACTCTATGTGGTCGGAGATCCCGTGAATTAGAATTGGGAGACAAGTTGTTGGTTAGCTGAGAGGAAAGTATCCCTACTTTAATAAACACCACTGCATAAAGATGCAATACTTTCCTATTCTGCACGGCAGGTTGATTTATTATCTTAATGTGTTCTAAGTGGCTTATCGAAAGCAAAGATGTTGTCTTGCAGAACATCTTTTGAAGAACACACCTATATGAGTTTGACTGTTAAAACGTCGCAGTCTATGAGAGTAGGGTGCTCTCTAATAAACTCATGAAAGTTCATGGAGTATGACGTATAAGCTCCACCAGCGGGGAAGTCCCACGGTAGCCTAGTATCGGTCAAGACTTTTTGTGAAGCTAGGTTCACAGCAAACTTGCAGTTCAAGGCATAGTCCACTGTACAAGTTGCAGCCTAGTATGACATAAGCTCTAGGTGGAAGTTTGACTTAACAGTCTCCACTACGGTACTGGTATATAAACAATGTTTTGGAACCAAAGGCAAACTTCATGTGTGCCTCTGGGATCTGGTGGGGGATTGTTGGAATTTTTGCCTAAATAGGCCCAGCCCATTTATTATATGCCAATAAATTCCTGAAATCCTAGAGGCACATTTGGCCCATTCATGCAAGGCAAGAGCTAGGACAAATGTTTAGTCCCACTTTGCTAGTTGAGTGGAAGTTGGACCACCTTATAAGGTGAGCTCTTCCACCACTTTTATGAGCTTGAGAAGAGAAGACATATACACGCACGCTCCTCCTCCTCCTCCTCACTCGCCTCGCCACGCCACGCCTCGCCTCGTCACGTCACGTCATGACGCACGCGCACCGCGGGTTGCGGGAATCTCGCCGAGCCGAGCTTTATTTTGACACGCATGAATGGTATATGAACAGTTGTACAGAATCTGAAACATTTTGCTCGAGTGGACTTTTAATATGAGCTAAATGAATGAGAACTGAGTGGAGGCTGTCCGGTGGGCTGCCGCATGTTCGCTTCAACTTCTTTCCATCGTTTCATCTCTTGTGCAACCTGTCTACCTCCCCCTCTATTCCTATATAAGAGAGAGGTCGTGCATCCTCTCAGATACACAGCCACACATCCTTTGCGTCTCCAGTTCAAGAGCACTATGCTACCTAGATCTTTCCCATCCCGTCTTGCGGCATGCACCGCGAGCCAGGACAGTAGGCCTTCGAGACCCCGCTGCTTCGAGTCTTGTACGGAAGAAGGGCGATAAGGTTTTTGGGGAGCGCAATCGGCGCGACTATTGGCTTCATCCCGGACTCCCTCTCGGATAGCGATTGCGCTGACGTCTTCCCCAATGAGGACTTCTTCCCCGACATCAGCACCCTCTTCCTCGACGACATGGCTAACGATGGTGCCAACAGGGAAACCGGCGGTTTCTCTTCTGCTGCTGCCGTGTATGTTTTCTTTCTCAATCTTGTTCTGATCGCATCTCAAGATCTTTGTCTTGCAGTCTGTTTCGTTACCTGTCTTAATATGTTTTCGCTATTTCACATGATTAGTTTTTGTCTATTATTCTAATCATGTTTTATGTAGCGTTTATTATGGGTAATTTGCTTGGTAAATTGCTCTTCTATTCAACAATTCTTGGCACAAAAAGCAAACAAAAAGGATAAGGATAGGTCATTAATGAAGTAATAACTTCCAAGACTCAAGAAACCCCTTGGGTTATCTCCCAACAAGTACTTTTCTTTAACGCCTTTAAGTTAGGCTTGATAGTTTGAAAAGATGCTCACATAAGAAATATGAATTGAAGTAAAAGAGAACATCAAGAAGCAAATTCAAAACACATTTAAGTCTAACTCACTTCCTATGCATAGGAATCTTGTAAAGAAACAAGTCATGAAAGCACAAAGCAACAAGCATAGGAAAGCAAAACAAGTGCAACTTCAAGATTTTCAACATAAAGAGTGGAAATTTAATATGTTGAGATACATAAGACCGTGTTTCCCTCTCTCATAAACTTTCAGTAGCATCATGAATAAAATTAACAATATAACTATCACATAAAGCATGCATTTCATGATCTACAAAAAGATAATTTTTATCAAGCTCAAAAATAGTGGGATAAAAACCTTCAAAACAACTTTTAACAATTTTATAATAAGGTGACTGATCATTCAATATAGGACCATCATATAGATCTTTATCATAAATATTTTCTAAGCAAAACTCTTTAGTACCATGCATTTCGAAGTTAGGAACAAATATAGGATTATCATAGATAACAGGAGCATAAATATTATCACATCAAAGCAGATATTTCAAAAGAATCCACAGGAACATAACATTCATCCTCCTTTGGTAAGCATGGAGAAAAATCAAATAATGTAATGGATGAAGAGTTACTCTCATTAGAAGGTAGGCTTGGGTAGCCAATGCATTCTTCCTCCTTTTGTTCATCACTCTCCTCCTATTTTTCATCTAATGAGCTTTCAGGTTCAGCAATTTCTTCTTCCATTGGCTCCTGCAAGGCATTAGTCTCTTCCATTTGTGGAAAGCACCTATTAAAATATTCAAGAATATAACCATTTTCTTCCTTGGAATTATCAAAGAAAAATTTAAGTATCTCATAAACCTCATATTCATAAGGTGCATCATCAGTATTTTCAAGCAAACTGGCAAGTTCAAATGCACCCCTGAAGGAAATAAATTCTTCAATTTGTTCCACATAATAAAAGTCATAATTTCGTTGAACATAAGAAGATATGGTAACATTATCATTATACTCACATTGAAAAGGTAGGTGTTTATACCTCCTACAGCAACAAGATTTATCAAAGCAATAAGTAACATTATAAGTAGAGCACACCTCTCTAGCAATAGTATTCAATTTATCAATTTGTTCCCATAAGTGTTTCCCTTTTTGTGACAAATGGTGTTCCTTATAATAATACTTTTCTTCTTCCGTGAACCCACCTTGCCAGTAAGAACTAGTTTCAAAGAAACCATCCATTAATAGAAATCATGACAAAGCAAGGCAATAACAGACCAGCAACAAGAAGAGGAACTAATTTTTTTGTGTTTTGGATAAGAGAAAGCAAACCAAACTAAACAAAAAAAATTGGAGTTTTTGATAAAAAGAGGCAAACAAAACCAAGCAAAATAAACTAAGCAAAACAAAAACAATTTAAAGAGAAAGGTTGTGGAGGATTCCCGTTGCGAAGACGTCCTTAGCCTCCCCGGCAACGGCGCCAGAAAAAGGCTTGATGAGTGCGTGAACACTTTGTTGGGAGACCCCAAGAGGAAGGTATGATGAGCACAACAGCAAGTTTTCCCTCAGTAAGAAACCGAGGTTATCGAACCAGTAGGAGGAAGGAAACGATTCAAAGGTGTTGCTAGCAACTTGGAGACCTGCACAACACAAACTCAAGACTTTGCCCCAACGAACAATGAGGTTGTCAATCTCACCGGTTTGCTGTAACAAAGGATTAACTGTATGGTGTGGAAGGTAATGGTAGTTTGCAACAAGTAAACAGCAACAGTGGAAGATGTATCAATGGTAAATATTGGACCGGGGTCCATAGTTCACTAGAGTTGTTCTCCTTAGATAAACAAACATGGCATGCTGGGTAAACAAATTATAGCAGGGAAATTGACAGGACTGAGCAAGGCATAACAATGCAATACTAGACATTCATCATCCTATGAGATTCGATTGGGCAATACAACAAGATACATACACTGCCATCCAACTGGATCTATGACTAGAAGTCCACCTTTTGTTATCATCTGAACCCCCTCCAGTATTAAGTTGCAAGCAACAGACAACTGCTTTAAGCAAAGTGTGTTAAACAATCCACTTGTTCCATGAACAAGAGACTATTGTTTTCTCCCTATTGGCAATAGCACATCTACAACCTTAGAGATTTCTTTCACTTCCCTTAGATTAAATAGAGGCATGAACCCACTATCAAGCATAAATACCCCCTCTTGGAGTCACTAGCAACTACTTGGCCAAGATAGCTACTAACAACGGAGAGCATGCAAGATCACAAACAACACATACATGATAGAATCAATAAGACAAAACCATTAATCAATCTAACATATTAATATGAATATCCATCGGATCCCCGCAAACACAACATGCATGATTACAAATAGATGAGATCTTGATCATGAACGGAGCTCACAAGATCTAGACATGAAAGCACAAAGGAGGAGATATAACCATCTATATACTACATGGACCTGTAGTCCAAGGTGGAACTACCCACGCTTCATACCGGAGGCTGGCATGATGAATAAGAAGGCCTTCGGGATGATCTCCCCTCTAGCAGGGTGCTAGGAAGAGCTTCAGATCCCCCTCCCCCGATCTAGGGACTATGGTGGTGGCGGCTACAGATGGTTTTGTGAAATATTGATCGGGTACTTAGGGTTTAGGCATCGGGGGGTCTTTATAGGCGAAGAGGCGAGGCAGGGGGGCCGCCAGGGCAGCTGCACCCCCCCAGGCGCGGGGTGGTCCCACCCACGCGGCCAGGGGTGTGGCCCCCTGGTGACTCTCGCCCGTCTCGTATTCAGGCTTCATGTTCCTCACGGTAAAATATTAACTTTGGCTTTTGTCCTGTCCAATTCCGAGAATATTGATTTTCTCCTTTTCGAACTAAAAGCGAAGAAAAGCGAGCAAGCATGGCATCTTGTTAGTAGAAAACATATAAAAACACCTCAAAGTGTAGACAAAGCAAAGCAAAGTAGATACTAAACAAGCATGGAACATCAAAAATTATAGATACGTTTCCGACGTATCACGTATCTATAATTTTTGATGTTCCATGCTTGTTTAGTAGCAATTTTTTATGTTTTGTCTACACTTTGAGGTATTCTTATACATTTTCTGGGACTAACCTATTAACAAGATGCCACAGTTCCAGTTGCATGTTTTCTGTTGTTTTTGGTTTCAGAAAAGCTAGTAAGGAAATGTTCTCGGAATTGGACGGGAAAAAAGCCAAAGTCAATATTTTACCAGAGAGAACACAGAGACCGAAGGTCAGCCGAAGGGGAGCCACGAGGCAGCCACACCCTAGGGCGGCGCGGCCTGGGGGCGCCAGCCCTAGGTGTGGGCCCCTCGGGCGGCCCCCTGCCTCACCTCTTCGCCTATAAAGTCACCCTGATGCAGAAACCCTAAGCACCCAATCAGATCTCCAGGAAACATTCTGTAGCCGCCGCCACCATCGTCCCTAGATCGGGGGATCTGAAGGTCTTCCCGGCACCCTTTCGGAGGACAGAAATCATCCCGGAGGACTTCTTCATCACCATGCCAGCCTCCGGTATGATGCGTGAGTAGTTCACCCTTGGACTATGGGTCCATACAGTAGCTAGATGGTTGTTTCTCCACCTTTGTGCTATCATGTTTAGATCTTGTAAGCTCCATTCATGATCAAGATCATCTATTTGTAATCATACATGTTGTGTTTGCGGGGATCCGATGGATATTGAGATACTATGTTAGATTGATTATTGATTCTATCATGTCAGATTGATTATTGATTTTATCATGTCTGTGTTATTTGTGATCTTGCATGCTCTCCATTTCTAGTAGCTATCTTGGCCAAGTAGATGCTTGTGAATCCAAGAGGGAGTATTTATGCTCGATAGTAGGTTCATGCCTCTAGTAATATGGGGAAGTGAAAGAAATCTCTATGGTTGCAGATGTGTTTTTGCTACTAGGAAGAAAACAACAATCTTTTGTTCATGGAACAATTGTATTGTTTACTTTACACACATTGCTTAATGCAATTATCCATTGCTTGCAACTTAATACTGGAGGGGGTTCGTATGATAACCTGAAGATGGATTATTAGTTATAGATGCAGTTGGATTACGGTCTATGTATATTGTTGTAATGCCCAATGAAATCTCATAGGAGTCATGATGTCTAGTATATGCATTGTTATGCTTTCTCAATCTATCAATTGCCCTGCTGTAATTTGTTCACCCATCATGTTATCTATATTAAGGAGAACACCTCTAGTGAACTATGGACCCGGTCCAATCTTTATCGTTAATACATCATCTACTGTTACCGTTTAATTTCTACAAGCAACAATTATCTTCCACACTATACGTTTAATCCTTTGTTTTTAGTAAATTGGTGATATTGACAACCTCACTGTACGTTTGGGCAAAGTCTTGAGTTTGTATTGTGCAGATTCCAAGTTGTTAGCAACACCTCGGAGTTGTTTCCTTCCTCCTACTCATTCGATAACCTTGGTTCCATAACTGAGGGAAGACTTACTGATGTGCTCATCACACCTTCCTCTTGGAGTATCCTAATGAACCTCTACAGTGATCTGAGCCGCATCAACCTCCTCCAAAGAGCTTCGACAAAATTCTGACGGCTACAGCGGCGCTACATCTAGATCTAGAGCTGGACTCGTTTTTTTAATTCGAAAAAATAATTCTATGGCGCATATTGCAATATGCGCCATAGAAATTTGAGATTTCTGTGGCGGCATATAAATGTTCTCCACATAAAGAAAATTTAGTTGCGAGATAACAGTGGAGCATCTAATATGTTGTCGTGGTATTGGCACGGCAGATGCTACTGGGGGTAGCTTAGGTAGAGGAGGCAAGGCGACATAGGAGAATCCGGGAGCGAGATTGGCACACGATGTACCTAGGTTCAGGTCCCCTCGGTGGAGGATCGCTATGTCCTGCTCTCAATTTAGTATATGTTTATAGATTGGTTTACAATAGAGTCTCCGTAGGTGGAGGGAGAGACTAGATCTAATCTCATGTGCGAGATGTCCCCTAAAGGGCTGCCCCTGGTGGCTTTATATATGCATCCAGTTAGGGTTTACAAGTGCACTAATGGGCTTTGTATTGAAGTCACCATCTTGCACCTCCAGTCAGTGAGTCGTCTGGTCCAGTATGCGTCAGTCGCTGTATTTTGCGAGTCGATCCACCTTGGGCTATGCTTCAGTCGGCTCAATACCAGCTGGCGAGTCCACTTTGTGGGTATACCCCAATTGGTATTCCCCCATCAGTAGTCCCCGAGCGCGTCAGGGACTCGGCAATGACTTCAAGACATCGAATCGGCGCAGGCGATTCCAGGGTGGAGTCGATGGTGAGTCGTTGGCGAGCTCCTGAAACAGAGAAATAGCTCATGAAGTAGTTCATTCGCCAGGGCGAGTCGACGCGCCGGGCGAATTGGCGTCGGGCAGAGTCGAGCGTCAAACTGAATAGCAGACATGGAGGCCGCCATGTCGTTGATGATGAAGTCGCCAAGTAGGTGTAGGCAAGTACGGGAGGGCGAGCTCGCGATGGCGAGTCCCAAGAATGGCGAGTATGCGAGGGCGAGCTCGCAATGGAGAGTCCCCGAGCGTGGAGAGTACGCGAGGGCGAGTCCGCGATGGCGAGTCCCCGAGCGTGTGAAGTATGCGAGGGCGAATCCACGGTGATGAGTCCCAGAACGTGTCGAGTACGCGAGGGCGAGTCCGTGCTGGCGAGTCCTCGAGCGTGTCAAGTACGCGTGGGAGAGTCCATGGTGGCGAGTCCCAGATCATGTCGAGTACGCAGGGCAAGTCCGTGGTGGCGAGTCCCCGAGCATGTCGAGTACATGAGGGCGACTTCGCGTTGGTGAGTCCCCGAGCGTGTCGAGTACGCGAGGGCGAGTCCGCTGTGGCGAGTCCCCGAGCGTGTCGAGTACGCGAGGGCGAATACACGGTGGTGAGTCTCCGAGTGTGTCGATTATGCGAGGGGTAGTCTGCGGTGGCGAGTCCCCGAGTGTGTCGAGGACGCGAGGGCGAGTCCACGGTGGTGTGTCCCCGAGCGTGTTGAGTATGTGAGGGCGAGTCCGCGGTGGCGGAAACATGCATACACGCAGTATGCCTAGGAGTAGTCCTCGAGGCTCGAGTTGGCTTGTAGAGACGAATTGAGGCTCTTTAGAGATGCATATTCTGAAAATAGTAGTGGTTGTTTCCAAGCATGGTGAGTCCGCGTTGAGTGAGTTTGCATGGGGAGATTTCGTGGTGATTGCGAGTTCGCGGGGGGAGAGTCCCCCGAGTATGGCGAGTTCGTGATGATAGCGAGTCCGCGAGCATGCTGAGAACACAATGGTTGCGAGTCCTTGAGGGGAGAGTCCACGAGTGTGGAGAGTCTATGATGATAGCGAGTCCGTAATAATAGCGAGTCCGTGAGCGTGCGAGTCCACGATGATTGCGTGTCTGCGAGGGGAGAGTCCTCGAGTGTGGCGAGTCTGAGATGATAGCGAGTCTGCGATGATGTTGATTGCGTTGTTTTTGTTAGCGAGTCTGCCATCCTTGCTCGAGGGGCCAGTCGCATGGCGACTCCAAAGACGGCTCTTGGCTAGGCGTTTTCCTGGACGATCCGAGACTCGGTTTGCGAGTCCTCATCCGTAGTACTTGGACGTGCGAGTCATGCTGTATAATATTGAGGAGGACATGATGTTGTTTGTGTAGCACAAGCATTTGTCTTGGCCCAGAAGGCCAGTCGAACAAGGTGACTCCAATGATGGCTGTCGATTAATGTTTTTCATGAATGATCCGAGGCTCGGTTTGCGAGTCCTCGTCCGCACTACTTCGCCATTGAAGGTCGCTCTTTCAAAGTTCGACAAAGGTGAATTGATTTTTCCTAGGGGAAGAGACACCCAGTGGTGAGTTCATGCAGCGTGGCATGCGACCCTCTCTGGAGACTCGGATGATGAAGGTCCCTTTGTAGGAGCGGCGTCCGTATTTGACGTAGCGAAAGTGGTCGCACGACATTTATCCAGAAAAAGTTGACGCGGCGGACAAGGATTCTATGTGGAGGAAGTATGGTCGCGCTTTTCCGAAGTCGATGCGGCAGACACGGAGTTGACGTGGCGGACGTATGGTCGCGCTTTGGTAAAGTCGATGCGGCGTACACGGGGTCGACACGGCGAACGTATGGTCACTCTTTGGAAAAATCGATGCGGCGGACGCGGGGTCGACGCGGCGGACGTATGATCGCGCTTTGGCGAAGTCGACGCGGCGGACACAGGGTCGTCCCGGCGGACCTATGGTTGCACTTTGGCGAAGTCGTCGCGGCGAACATGGGGTCAACGCGACAGATGTATGGTCGCGCTTTGGCGAAGTCGATGCGGCGGACGTATGGTCACGCTTTGGCGAAGTCGATGACGGCGAGGCCGCGATGGAGATCATGCGGCAGGCAAGTCCGCGCTAGGCGAGTCCGCGATGGTGATTTCGCGGGGCTGAGTCCGCGAGCTCGGCGATTACGCAACCATGCGTCCCCAAATCATGGCGATTCCGTGGGGAAGGCGAATCCGCGATAACAAGTCGATGGTAGGCAAGTCGCTGAAAACGGCGGGCGAGTCCACGAGGGCGAGAGGAGCCCGTGAAGGCCGAGCAACTAAGTTGGCTTCTTCACGGCTCCATTGTTTCAGACGTGATGTCATGCATATACAAATAAACAACATGCATGTTGATGATTAGATCAAATAATAATGTTTTAAAAGAATAACCAGTAAGAGAGAAATGTATGTGATTATCACATCAGTCTTGGCCGCTGTGCTTGATGTGAACTTTTACACTTGAGCTTCTTAGGTAGGATACATGTCTCTTCATCTAGTACCATCGATCATATAGCGTTGATACATTTCTTTATTGAAGTAGTATTGTCAATATGATGCATGCAAAGGAATTAGATCGAAATTAAATAATTAAGTAACAACTAAGGAGAGAGAGAAAGAGATGGGGTGGAATAGAATTCCCCTCATGCATGATTGCATAGATTTTTCCATGCCGCCTTGCTGATGTCTTCTCTGTACTTGATCCTAATGTACATGCAGTTTCTTATTGCTTCAGCGTTAGCACATCAAACCCATCTCCTCGGTATATGTAGCACTGTATTGGTCGATAGCCTGGCGTCCAGGACAATTTTCTCTATGTGAAAAAAGGAAAGACTCGCCGATCCATGAGCCTAAGTTCCATCTCATCTCCATGACACAGCTCACCTTTGGGTGATGCATATAATCCAAATAAACGTGTTAGGATTAGATTCATAACATAATAAATAATTTTCATAGAAATCGATGCAAAGAGAAGGATTAGATTGAATAGGAAAGAAAACCCAGCACGATTGCATGTGATCAGGCATGCCTCTCTCGAGGTCTGATATGACTTAATCGCAATTGTCGCTTGATGGGACCATGCCCATGTGCCCGTGGAAAACCAGACATCGTGCATATTGCATCAGCAAGGCTACCGCATGATGTATATAGGCTCTTTGATTCGATCTACGTACCGGCGTCGTCGAGATGCCATCTTGCCGCCAGAGATTGTGTGGGATCCCGCCCGGATTATCACCTCCAAGCATCGCTTGTCCCACGGTGGGCGACAACTATCGTGGTATTTGCACGGCAGATGCTACTGGAGGTAGATTACGTAGAGGAGGCATGGCTATGTAGGAGAATCCGGGAGCAAGATTGGCACATGATGTACCCAGGTTCACGTCCCCTTGGTGGACGATCGCTACATCATGTTGTCAATCCAGTATATGTTCATAGATTGGTTTACAATGAAGTCGTCGTAGGCGAAGGGAGCGACTAGATCTAATCTGACGTGCGAGATGTCCCCCAAAGGGGTGCCCCTGGTGGATTTATATATGCAGCAAGTTAGGGTTTACAAGTACACTAATGGGCTTTGTATTGAAGTCGTTGTCTTGGTCCTTCATTCGGTGAGTCGTCTGGTCTAGTATGCGTCAGTCGCCGTATTTGGCGAATCGATCCTCCTTCGGCTATGCTTCAGTCACCTAGATACCAGCTGGCGAATCCACTTCGTGGGTAATACCGCAATTGGTATTCCCCCATCATATGTGCCATAGAATTCAAAAAAAAGTGGGGCACCGATTAGCTTTTTCCTAGTAGTGTGACTATTGGAGACGGTCCCTACTAGGGGCCGTCTAAGGGTGAGGAGTTTTTGCAAGCAGTTAGGACTACTAGCCGTATCCAGCTCGTACATCTTAGATTCATTTATCTTTTTTGCACCGTCTAAGGTCGTGTATCTTAGAGCCGCAAAGGAAAACCGACTCAGGTGGTGTGCTCTTAGAGGCTATGCGCTTGAGCCGAAACGAGAAACTGGTTGAGGCCTATGGGCCATAATTGTCTCTAAGTAACGCGTTTGTACTAGTGATTTCACTACGCTCCCATGCACCTTTTTGTCTTTGTTTCGATAGAATCTCGTATTACTAAGTATCTTGTGAACATATCAATTGGGACTATCATATTATGCACTAATATGATATTTCTAAGTGATAAATGTTATTTCATTGATTTTTTCCTCGCAACTAGGATATTGGAAAATGTGGAGGAAGGCTATAGAGAGCTTAACGACAAGTGGTTCGGGCGGAGCTTACCCGTACTGTCCGCCCATACCACCTATCAGCGCATCCGCCTTGTCAATTAATCTCGCCACGCAAAGACAGATCTGAGATCTGACATGGGATCTAGGGGAGGAACTAGGAGAAGGGAATCCTTGTTCCTTCATGGATCATCGGAGGGCATTGCATCATCCCCTTCATCATCAACCGCTCCATATCCATCACCATTACTATTCCCATCTTCCATACTTTAGATCCTTTTGTAATTCCAAATTCATTTGTGGTTTGCGCTAGATTTATCTCCGTACTTTTATCCATACATTTGAACATGATGATGTTGCTGATTTCTTCCATGTATGAGTAGTTTCCTCTATTCTTGGGGAGATGGAGAAACCCTAGCATTATTATGAAATAAAATAAATATGATATATTACTTTTGTCCATGACCCATTGATGTATGATATTGTGTTTGATCTCTCTCTTTAGATGTATCTGTATTCGGCCACATATCATTTGCATCTGGGACTAAAGAGAGGGTGATACCCTTTGAACGTGTATGAGAGTATGTACAATGTTACTTTCGTGACTACAAGCATTGTCTTATAACCTGCATGGTCAAAGGGGAAACAAAGAGAGATTCACTAAGCTAATTATGATATCCATGGGGAAACCCTTAATTATGGTGGTCTATGTGAGTGATTTCTCCAAGGCATCGCATTGGTTATTTACAAATGACCTCATTACCTGACTCAAGAAATCAATTGCCCATGAGTCTTGTAATGAACATATTATTATGGAACTCTCTCGACACATATCATGACACAAGAAATAGATTATCCTAATTATGATTAATTACAACATGATAGCGGTGTATCCTACATCTCCGAGAACGCTTTAGCCTTATTGAGTTCCAACACCATTTCTGACGCTTTCGTTACTGTCAACACCCGGACATTTAATCTCAGATGCCTGGTATGCCATACATCGCAATCCCAGGATTACCATTTTTTCGAGACATAACAGATTTGGATATCACAGTACATCATCCATTACAAACCATACATAAGGTCTTACACAAATAAGGATCTCATGATCCAGTTCTTTATACAACTCAAACAATGGAATAACATAATAATAACGATAGCGTAGGCGAAGCTCCATCTTCAGGATCACAGGCAATGCTGACGATGGGAGATGATCCTAGTTGTCGTAACCTTCCTACGGTCCATCATCCTGGTACTCCTCTTCATAGTCTGGCCACGGTAATAGCCAGGGACAAAGCCATGAGTACTCTTTAAGTACTCGCAAACTAATACTAACAGCTAAGAGGGTTTGTGTAGTAGGATACTAAGCTCTAGGGTTGTTTTGCAAAAAGCCAGATTTACCTTTACTAAGTTCAGAAGCAAAGAAAACTAGTTGAAAATTTTATAACACCTAAGTGGGAACTTGAATTTCATATCACAACCTTGTTGTGGTCAAGTCAAAGTCATAATTCATTACACAAGTCATTTTTAAAACATCTGACGGGGGAACAATATGGCCACTCCAACTATCCATAACCGCGGACGCGGCTATTCGAATAGTTTGACACTCTGCAGAGATTGTACACTTTCACCACAACATTCGATACATCCGTCAGGAACAATCCTGAATTCACCATACTGATATGGATAATCAATCATAACCTTTCAATTACACGCCCTAGTATAGGCACCTCTCCTATGAGTTTGGCCTCCCAACCATGACCAACTATCATCTTGGGTACTGCACAGGTGGACAATCTTCACAAGGTAGCCTCAGCTCAGACCTTGGCCGCGAGGGAACCCATACTAAGGTATATAAATTTCCAGTCAAGCCCTACCCAATTTTCGGGTATTGTGGTTGTATGTTAAAATTGGAATGGTATCGCATCCAGACAACCATCAGTTTTATCAAGGGCTAAGGCTCATGCCTCAACATTTTCATCATCAAATCATTTGGTGTTCGAGAACACATGTCAAAACATTTCAGTAGAATGACTCCTCATTCTAAGGTTTTCATAACCATTTTCACCAAGTATTCCCATCTAAAGTTGATCAAGTTTTATGCTTAGCACTAGCATCTACAAGTGGGGGTAAGTACTAATAAGGGGTGGTACAAGTAGAGATTAGTTAAGTTCAATCTCATGCCTTAGGATGACATCAAGATTATCTAACTTAGGCCAAATTTAATGATCTTTATGCTACCTTCCAATATCTTTCTAGTATTTACAATTCACTATGTAAACTCTAACAGAAAGCTTTGATAAAGAAATAAAGTCTAAAGCTTATAAGTAAAACTAGGATTGGGTATCATCAAATGTGTCTAACCAAACATGCTTAATGCATTGCCTAGGTCATCTAACTTTCATAGTTGCAAGTGTTAGCTTGCAAGGTTTCAAGTATTGGCTTGCATAGATCAACTTGGGTAGTAAGGCTTGCCTTGTGCAGAGTAGTGGTTAAAGTTCTCCTCGGCTTCTTCCTCGTAGTATCCTCCTTCCTCCTCATACCCTTGGTCGGTACTAGCGTCTATAAATAAATACGAGGTACACAATCACCAAACAATACTTAACTATTTTCAATCATCACACAAAGGTGCACTATAGATGATCTAGCATCATCACTTAACGTTACAAGATTAAAGCATTTGTCTTATTTATTTTGATTTGAGAAAAGTAATTTCTACTCATTGAAAAACTACTTAAGATTTAATATTCTCCAACTCAAGCATGGGATCATGTTGACACATGTCATCACCACATATTTCAGTCCATGGGAATGTGATTTAAAGTGGTGTCACAATTTAATAAGGTTTAACCTTTTATTTTAAATAAATCAAGTGACTAGAAATGCATATGTGGCATTCTTTTATTACTTGAACATTATTTCTATAAGTAAACCCATATGCTTTTATATATTCTGAAAGGTATGAACAAATGTGATTTTTAAGAGTTGGAATCAACTCAAAAGCTCTTATGGTTGAATTTTGAAAAATGTTTGAATGCAGAAAAGCTTCTGCCTTGTTATTTTTACCAAGGTTGATCTACAGATCCAAATGATTTGAATCTAACGGGCTTGGATTAAGCATTTCAGTACCTTTCTAAAAAAATTGGTTTCATGCATTTTGGTTCATTGAATCGAGCTGGGTTGATTTTTGAATCTATATACAGAACTGTGTTTGAAATTAAATGGAAAAATCTAAATTTAAACTGCTGGGTCCCGCAGGAGATTCTAATGGGCCGGCCCAGTGTCATTCCGCAGTGCGGGGCTCAGTTGACAGGGAGATCCACCAGTCAGCGGCTCATAACGCGCGAAGCGGTACGGGGCTGTGTGGGATGTTGGATTAGAGTGGAGATTAACGGCTGGGGATCGTCATCGACGACGGACCTGTCGCCGGCGAGCTCTAACCCTAGTGGCTCGGTGGGAATGCATAGGGGGCGTACCAGGGCTCCAGCAACAACGGCGAGGCATGCAAACGAACTGGTGGTCGACGGCGAGCTCAGGGACGGTCGAGGCAGCTCCGGGGGTGGTCGCAATCAGCGGCGCCCTTCTCCTCCAGAGGCGGCCTGCTCCGATACAATTCCGGCGAGCTGCTACTCCTCGTGCTCCGACTAGAGGTGTGGGACGATCAGTGAGGTGAGGGGAGTGGAATGGTGTGCTGCAAACGGCTGGGGGTGGCCTCCTTTTATAGGCTTGACGGCGAGTCCGAGAGGGATGGGCAGGCGACGGTGGCGACATGGCTACAGGCTGCTAGCGGCATGGCTGAGGGTGGCGATTGACGCGCGGTCTTTTGGCGGTGCTCTAGGATGTTATTGCGGGCTTAGGGGCGGTGGTAAGCGGTCGGGCGAAGCTGGCGCTCTAAGTGGCAGAGGCGGCGTCTTCGACGGCGAGCGGTGGCTGTGAGGCATTAGACAGTGAACGGGGGTGTCTGGCGTGCTCCCTAGGTCGTGGCGACGCGGTGGGCACGGGCTGCGATCGAGGGGCGGCGTGTGCACGCGTGCCGGGTGCGGCGCTCTGGCGCGTGCTCGGCATGTCGCTGGGTCACTGGGCGCGGGGTTTCCTCGGTGGTCCACGGCTGTCTTGGCTCGGGGAGGGGACAGTGGGCAGCGGTGAGGTGCTGGCTAGCTCCCAGACATGGCGAGAGAGGGGGAGGTGGTCTGCTGCGGCGGCGACCAAGTTGGCCGGCGAGGTGGGCTCGGCTTGGTAATAGCCATGCTGCTAGGAGGTAGGGGGTGGGTTAGTTAGGTCCTAGTTTGATCCAGAGGGGACAATGTTATCAATTGAGTGTCAAATGGGAGACAAGTTTGGCCAGAACACTATTCAAAATAGTGAAATTGATTTGGTTTAAATTCTGCCTGCCAACTGTTTGATGAAATGGCCGCAAGAAACTTATTTGTGAATTTTGAAAAGATTTTTGGTGGGTGTGCTAGGCATGAGTTTGAGACTCTGTGGTTGCTTGGGTTTTGAAAATTGAGCTTGTTTGAGTAGTTTTTGAAATAGTGGGATCTTCCCATATGAGATAGATTCAATTTTAAACTGTCATTTAAACTTAGCATTTGAATGTTTTTGGCAGATCACAAAGTGGGCCTTGGTACCTCATTATGTGTACTAACAAGGGGTGCAAAGATCCACAATGGTTTCTGTTAAGTTTTGAGTGCTAGGAATAGTAGGCATGATAGTTAATTTGGCAAAAATGACCATTCACTTCATTTATTCATTTTGAGTTGTTTTTCTTTGGGAAAAGTTTGGGAATGCTTTAGATGATGTTTATTTCACCTAACAATCATTTTACAAGCAATGAATCACAGAACCATGGCAATTCAAAAGAATTCCTAATTTAAATACACATACTTATGAATGCTTTCATATTTTGAGATGGGAAAGTTTTTGTTAACCCTAAATTTGATGATTAGAGTTTGATGATCCATGTTTAATATTTTTGGGATGTTACAAACCTTCCCCCCTTAAACAAAATCTTGTCCCAAGATTTGAAAAAGGACGAAAAATATTACCTAGGATTTAAAGAGATCTAGGAACTCCGTCCTGATGTGATCTTCTCGCTCCCAGGTAGCTTCTTTTTCAGTGTGGTTGCTCCACTGAATCTTGAGAAACTTGATGCTTCGGGTTCTGGTAGTTCTGAAAGCTTCTTCCAAAATACGGATGGGTACTTCGGGATAGGTCAGGTCATCATTGATTTCTATGGTTTGGTGATCAATATTCTTGAAAACTTCAGTCTTCTCCGGAACTTCGAGGCATTTATGAAGTAACAAGATATGGAACACATTATGCACGGCTGACATTTCTTCTGGCAGTTCCAATTGATATGATACTTCTCCTCGACGATTCAGAATCTTGAAGGGTCCGATATATCTGGGGATTAACTTTCCGTTCAGCTGGAAACGCTGCATTCCTTTCAATGGCGACACTTTCAGATACACGAACTCTCCGATATTGAAAGCGAGGTCTCAACGTCTCTTGTCGGCGTAACTCTTCTATCTTGACTGGGCGGTCTTGAGAAGCTCACGAATCTTGTGAACTTTCTCTTCTGCTTCTCGTAGGATGTCGGGTCCGAAAATCTGACTCTCTCCTACTTCCGACCAATTCAAAGGGGTGCGGCACTTCTGTCCATACATGAATTCAAATGGGGCCATTTGCAAACTAGCTTAATAACTGTTGTTGTATGAAAATTCTGCGAATGGTAGACAGTCTTCCCATTTAGATCCATACTCTAACACACATGCTCTCAACATATCTTCGAGTATTTGATTTACTCGCTCCGTTTGTCCGTCGGTCTGAGGGTGATAAGCTGTGCTGAAATCTAGTCGGGTTCCTAAACCTTCTTGGACTTTCTTCCAGAATCTCGAGGTAAACTGAGTTCCTCGATCCGATACGATGTTCCTGGGGACTCCGTGCAAAATGACGATTCTAGCAATGTATAACTCTGCTAGCTTCAAACTCTGATATGTGGTCTTGACTGGTAAGAAATGGGCTACTTTGGATAATCTGTCAACTTTGACCCAGATAGAGTCATTCCCTCTACTAGAAGTAGGCAATCCAGTGATAAAGTCCATTCCAACTGAATCCCATTTCCATTCCGGAATCTACAATGGTTGCAACAGTCCCACGGGTCTTTGATGTCCCGCCTTGAATCTCTGACATATATCACACTTGGCGATATAGCTTCCGATTTCTCTCTTCATCTTATGCCACCAAAATTGTTCCTTCAAATCTTGATACATCTTCGTTCCTCCAGGGTGTATAGAATAAAGGGTATCATGAGCTTCCTTCAGGATAAATTCTTTCAACTCTAAATCTGTTGGTACACAAAGGCGTCCTTTGTACCACATAACTCCTTCTTCGTCTTCGGTAAACCCGGGTACTTTGCCTGTACCGATACGACGCTTGATTCCGTCGATACTAGTATTTCCTTTCTGCGCCTCTTTGATCTGGCTGATCAAAGTGGGTTGAAGTTATATGCTAGCCCAAAATCCTTCACTCACTATTTCCATTCGGAAATCTTCCATCTCTTTGTGCAAACTTGGTTGCTCCTTCAAAATCATGGAGTTTAAGTGGCACGGCAATCTGCTAAGGGCATCTGCTACCACATTGGATTTACTGGGGTGATAGTGAATGTCCAGGTCGTAATCCTTGATTAGCTCAATCCATCTTCTCTGTCTCATATTCAGCTCCTTCTGAGTGAATATATACTTCAGGCTCTTGTGATCCGAATAAATCTCACAACGGTTTCCCATGAGATAATGCCTCCAGGTCTTCAGGGCTAGAACTACGGTTGCGAGCTCGAGGTCATGGGCTCGGTAGTTCTGTTCATGCTGCTTTAGTTGTCGGGATAGATAGGATATAACTTTTCCTTCTTGCATTAGCACACATCCGAGGCCGAACTTGGATGCGTCACAATACACGTCAAAGGGCTTCGTGATATCCGGCATGATCAAGATTGGGGCTGAAATCAGTCTTCTCTTGAGTTCTTGAAAACTCGCTTCACTTTTGTCCGTCCATTCAAACTTCTTGTCCTTCTTCAGTAATTGGGTCATGGGTCTGGCGATACTCGAGAATCCTTCTACGAACTTACGGTAATATCCCGCCAATCCGAGAAATGCACGAACTTGGGTTTGAGTGGTTGGGGCTTGCCAATCTTTGACATCTTTCACCTTTGCAGGGTCAACGGCAATTCCTCCGGCTGATACAAGGTGGCCGAGGAATCCTACCTCCTATAACCAAAATTCACATTTGCTAAACTTGGCATACAACTGATGCTCTCTAAGGGTTCCAAGAATGGTCCTTAGGTGTAGCTCATGTTCTTCTTCTGATTTGGAATAAATCAGAATGTCATCGATGAAAACAACGACAAACTTATCCAGGAAGTCCATAAAAATATTATTCATGAGATTCATGAAATAAGTGGGGGCATCGGTTAATCCAAAAGACATGACAGTATACTCATATAATCCATATCTGGTGGTAAAGACAGTCTTTGGAATATCCTCTACGCGAATCTTGAGTTGATGATAGCCAGTTCTAAGATCAATCTTAGAAAACACCTTGGCACCAGTCAACTGGTCAAACAGATCTTCTATCTTGGGAAATGGGTACTTGTTCTTGATAGTGACATCATTCAACTTCCGATAATCCGTACACAAATGGTTACCTCCATCTTTCTTGTCCTCAAACAAAATAGGTGATCTCCATGGTGACGCACTTGGTTGAATCAATCCAATTTCCAGCATGGCATCTAGTTGCTTCTTCAGTTCTGCTAGTTCAGACGGGTTCATACTATATGGTCTCTGGGCTATGGGTCCGGTTCTAGGGATTAGTTCAATGATAAACTCAATGTCCTGATCTGGGGGCATACCGGGCAAAACATCTGGAAACACATCGGGGTATTCACGGACAATACGGACTTGGTCAATGGTAGGTTGGGCTATACTCTTGTTGCACTTGAATTGACGAGGTAAGGTTTCCGATACATGCTCGACTGATACTCCAGCTATACTGGTCATGGTTATGGCTTTCTTGGCACAGTCAATTAATCCTTCATGCTTGGACATCCAATCCATTCCTAGTACTACTTCCAAACCTTTAGTTCCGGGTACTATTAGATTAGCATAAAAATCTATGCCATGGATTTGGATAGGGACGGCTTTGCAAATTTGCCTAGCTTTGGTGGTTGAACCGGGGATTTGAACAATCCTAACATGCTTTAGTTTGGTTGGTTGAATCTTACTAGTGCATGCAAATTCTTCAGTGACAAATGAGTGCGATGCACCAGAATCAAACAACACTCTTGCAAGTACTGAGTTCACAGAAAACATACCCAGCACGACGTTTGGCGCTTCATGGGCTTCTTCAGCATGCATGAGAAAAAGACGGCCGTTGCGGTTGAGCGAATTCCCTAGGGCAAACCTTCTTCCGGGATGAACACGACGCTGCTGCTAAGCTGGGGCATTTGCATTGGGGCTGCGGCATTCTTCTTGGGGCACTCATTGGAGTAGTGACCCTTGGTTCCACAGTCATAACAAGTCACTTGCGACTTGTCCTTTGCTGCAACAGGCACGGCATTGCTTCCAGTCCTTGGGCCAATGTTAGTGTTGGTGGCGATATTGTTATTGTTGAACTTGGGTGGTGCACGGTTGAAATTGCTAGAGTTGCCGGGGTTGTTGTGGTTTCCTCCGGGCCTTGGGTTTCCACGGTTGGGGTAGGTCGGACGGTTCATCGGGGGTCTGTTGGTTCTCGGGGCAAATCCTGGAGATGGGTTGGGGCAATACTTTGGGGTATGGTGGGTTCCTGGCTGATGCATCATGCGGCGCTTGCGGTTCTCATTGGCTTGGTTGATCTTTCCTTCCATCTAAATGGCAGAGTCAACAAGGGCTTCAATATCATCAAAGGGGATATTGACCAACACTGTCTGCATCTCATCATGCAAACCATTCAAGAATCTTTCTTTCTTCTTGGCTTCAGTGTCAATCTCATCCAGGGCATAGCTAGCTAATGACAAGAATTTGTCACGGTATTCCACTCTTCCTTGCTTCAGTTCTATGAATTCATCTCTCATCCTCTTGATCATACCCGGTGGCACATGGGTTCTGCTGAACTTGACCTTGAATTCCTCCCAAGTCATCATCTGACCTCCGGTCATTGCACGAACGCTGTTCCACTAGCTCTTGCATCTCCGACTAGATAGTGGGTGGCGAACAGAACTTTCTCGTTAGCTTCCACTCTGGCGACTTCCAGATTGTTCTCCATTGTTTGCAGCCAATCATCTGCATCTAATGGTTCCTTTGACTTAGTGAAAACAGGTGGGTTGGTGTTCTAGAAATTCTTGAGCTTAGATCCATGGTTGTCCTGGTTTCCTTGGCCTTGATTGTTGTTGGCCATCTGAGCTATGTGCTGAAGGGTGGCTAAGTTGGCTTGACGTTCGGCTCTCTCAGCTTCGCGGTCAGAAACCAACATTTGCAAGATCTGCAACATCGGGTCCAGGGATGAGTTGCTTCCTCCGAGAGGCATCTGAAGATTGAGATATATCATGAGAAAAGAGGGAAATTTCTAAGGTTCAGGGTTTTTCGAAAGTTTTTAAAGTTCGACTCAGATTTTTCTGCAACTTTCTTTTCATTCATTCATTCATAGCACCCGATACAAACACACACCACAACAAAGGAAAACAGATGGTTTTAAGAACCATTCTGGAAACTATGATACAGTGGGACCGAATACAATTCACTATGCTAGTGCTCAAGTGCTACTACTCTTTGGAGTCGGTGTACTCATCATCCTCATCATCATCATCATTGTCATCGATGAAGGCGAAATCCTCCTCATCGGTGAAGAAGTCCATGGCCTGATCCTCCAGAAAGTCATCATCATCACTGAGATAGGAGTAGGGATCTCCACGAAGGTCTTCTCTGGCATTCTCCCTTTCCTCCAATTGCATGTCTCTCTCGTGGATGGTCTCCTCCAGATCCGTGATATGGTGGCGAAGACGGGCAATGATGCGCTACTTCTTGTCGAGCTGACGGCGACGAGACTTGCGATCCTTCACTAGCATGGCGAGGGTCTGATCCTTCTTCTTGGTGATGGCGGACTTGTGGTTGGAGTTGTCACGGGCATTGTCCAACTCCTGATGACGATCATACATCATGAAGCTAAGGTGGTCCAACTGAGTCTTCAGCTCGGGGTGATGTGGGGCTTCTAGTGGTTGTCCCATAACATCACGCCTTGGATAGAACTCAAAGCGGGTACCCTTGATCTGATTGATACTCTGCCCACACAGACGGGCAAGAGCTTCCTGCATGGCCCTGGCAAGTCCATCAAGCCAGTTGTTCTCTCTTAAGGTGAACTGAATTCCCTCTACAGTGGGAGGTTCAATCTTTCCTCGAAGACTTGCAACAACTAGCCACTGCATATCTTCTCCTTCCCGATCATTGAGCTGAGCTCCGAAGAACTCGGGGTGCGGACGCTCCAGAAGTTCCGAGAGCTGGTCCAAGTCACGCTCAAAGATGAGTTCTCCTCCATTCCCCAACTGATAAAACTTGATGTACTTCACGTCCATCTATAAGAATATAGGATGAGTAAGTTAGTAGAGTGATCAAGTGTGTCAAATTTTATGTATTTTGCAAGAGTTTTTGAGGAACATGAATTTTCATGAAGGAATCCAAGTGATAAGAATGAGAATAAGTTTTTGTAAATACTCAGGGTTTTGAAACTAAGTTTTTGATTCAAACGTCCATTCTAAGTAGGGTCTCCTATGATCAGGATGGCTCTGATACCAACTTGTCAACACCCGGATTTTTAATCCTAGATGCCTGTTATGCCATACATCGCAATCCCAGGATTACCATTTTTGCGAGACATAACAGATTTGGATATCACAGTACATCATCCATTACAAACCATACATAAGGTCTTACACAAATAAGGATCTCATGATCTAGTTCTTAATTCAACTCAAACAGCAGAATAACGTAATAATAACGATAGCGTAGGCGAGGCTCCATCTTCAGGGTCACATGCAATGCTGACGATGGGAGATGATCCTAGTTGTCGTAACCTTCCTGCGGTCCATCATCCTGGTACTCCTCTTCATAGTCTGGCCACGGGAATAGCCAGGGACAAAGCCAGGAGTACTCTTTAAGTACTCGCAAACTACTGAGGGTTTTTGTAGTAGGATACTAAGCTCTAGGGTTGTTTTGCAAAAAGCCAGATTTACCTTTACTAAGTTCACAAGCAAAGAAAACTAGTTGAAAATTTTATAACACCTAAGTGGGAACTTGAATTTCATATCACAACCTTGTTGTGGTCAAGTCAAAGTCATAATTCATTTCACAAGTCATTTTGAAAACATCTGACGGGGGAACAGTATGGCCACTAATCGTCCATAATCATGACGCGGCTATTCGAATAGTTTGACACTCTGCAGAGATTATACACTTTCACCACAACATTCGATACATCCATCAGGAACAATCCTGAATTCACCATACTTAGTATGCGGATAATCAATCATAACCTTTCAATTACACGCCCTAGTATAGGCACCTCTCCTGTGAGTTTGGCCTCCCAACCATGACCAACTATCATCTTGGGTACTGCACAGGTGGACAATCTTCACAAGGTAGCCTCAGCTCAGACCTTCGCCGCGAGGGAACCCATACTAACGTATATAAATTTCCAGTCAAGCCCTACCCAATTTTCGGGTATTGTGGTTGTACGTTAAAATTGGAATGGTATCGCATCCAGACAACCATCAGTTTTATCAAGGGCTAAGGCTCATGCCTCAACATTTTCATCATCAAATCATCTGGTGTTCGAGAACACATGTCAAAACATTTCAGTAGAATGACTCCTCATTCTAAGGTTTTCATAACCATTTTTACCAAGTATTCCCATCTAAAGTTGATCAAGTTTTATGCTTAGCACTAGCATCTACAAGTGGGGGTAAGTACTAATGAGGGGTGGTACAAGTAGAGATTAGTTAAGTTCAATCTCATGCCTTAGGATGACATCAAGATTATCTAACTTAGACCAAATTTAATGCTCTTTATGCTACCTTCCAATATCTTTCTAGTATTTACAATTCACTATGTAAACTCTAACAGAAAGCTTTGATAAAGAAATAAAGTCTAAAGCTTATAAGTAAAACTAGGATTGGGTATCATCAAATGTGTCTAACCAAGCATGCTTAATGCATTGCCTAGGTCATCTAACTTTCATAGTTGCAAGTGTTAGCTTGCAAGGTTTCAAGTATTGGCTTGCATAGGTCAACTTGGGTAGTAAGGCTTGCCTTGTGCAGAGCAGTGGTTGAAGTTCTCCTCGGCTTCTTCCTCGTAGTATCCTCCTTCCTCCTCGTACCCTTGGTCGGTACTAGCGTCTATAAATAAATACGAGGTACACAATCACCAAAGAATACTTAACTATTTTCAATCATCACACAAAGGTGCACTATAGATGATCTAGCATCATCACTTAACATTACAAGATTAAAGCATTTGTCTTATTTATTTTGATTTGAGAAAAGTAATTTCTACTCATTGAAAAACTACTTAAGATTTAATATTCTCCAACTCAAACATGGGATCATGTTGACACATGTCATCACCACATATTTCAGTCCATGGGAATGTGATTTAAAGTGGTGTCACAACTTAATAAGGTTAAACCTTTTATTTTAAATAAATCAAGTGACTAGAAATGCCTATGTGGCATTCTTTTATTACTTGAACATTATTTCTGTAAGTAAACCCATATGCTTTTATATATTCTGAAAGGTATGAACAAATGTGATTTTTGAGAGTTGGAATCAACTCAAAAGCTCTTATGGTTGAATTTTGAAAAATGTTTTAATGCACAAAAGCTTCTGCCTTGTTAATTTTACCAAGGTTGATCTACAGATCCAAATGATTTGAATCCAACGGGCTTGGATTAAGCATTTTAGTACCTTTCTAACAAAATTGGTTTCATGCATTTTGGTTCATTGAATTGAGCTAGGTTTATTTTTGAATCTATGTATAGAACTATGTTTGAAATTAAATGTAAAAATCTAAATTTAAACTGCTGGGTCGCGCGGGAGATGCTAATGGGCCGGCCCAGTGTCATTCACAGCTCGGCTCACCGAGGATCCACCACTCAGGCTCATAACGCCAATGCAGGCTGTGTGGGACGTTGGATTAGAGTGGATCAATCACTGGGATCGTTGTCGACGACGGACACTGTCAGCCGGACCTGTCCGGGGTGGTCATCAGCGGCGCCCTTCTCCTCGAGAGGCTGCTCGGTACAATTCAGGCTGTTGCTCCTCGTGCTCGACTAGAGGTGTAGGGCGATCGGTGGTGAGGGAGTGGAATGGTGTGCTACAAACGGGGTGGCCTCCTTTATAGGCTCAAGGCGAGACCGAGAGGGAGGCGGTGGCGACATGGCTACTGGGTGCTAGCGGCATGGTGAGGTGGCGATCGACGCGGTCTCGGAGGTGCTCTAGGATGTTAATGCGGCTTAGGGGCGGTAAGCGGCAGAGGCGGCGTCTTCGACGGCGAGCGGTGGCTGTGAGGCGTTGGACGGCGAACGGGGGTGTCTGGCGTGCTCCCTGGATCATGGCTACGCGGTGGGCATGGGTTGCGGTCGAGGGGCGGCGTGTGCATGCGTGCTGGGTGCGGCGCTCTGGCGCGTGCTCGGCATGTCGTTGTGGCACTGGGCGCGGGGTTTCCTCTGTGGTCCACGGCTGGGCTTGGCTCGGGGAGGGAACAGTGGGAAGTAGTGAGGTGCTGGCTAGCTCCCAGACATGGCGAGAGAGGGGGAGGTGGTCTGCTGCGGCGGCGACCAAGGTGGCCGGCGAGGTGGACTTGGCTTGGTAATGGCCATGCTGCTAGGAGGTAGGGGGTGGGTTAGTTAGGTCCTGGTTTGATCCAGAGGGGACAATGTGATCAATTGAATGTCAAATGGGAGACAAGTTTGGCCAGAACACTATTCAAAATAGTGAAATTGATTTGGTTTAAATTCTGCCTGCCAACTGTTTGATGAAATGGCCGCAAGAAACTTATTTTTGAATTTTGAAAAAAAAATTGGTGGGTGTGCTAGTCATGAGTTTGAGACTCTGTGGTTGCTTTGGTTTTGAGAATTGAGCTTGTTTGAGTAGTTTTTGAAATAGTGGGATCTTCCCATATGAGATAGATTCAATTTTAAACTGTCATTTAAACTTAGCATTTGAATGTTTTTGGAAGATCACAAAGTGGGCCTTGGTACCTCATTATATGTACTAACAAGGGGTGCAAAGATCCACAATGGTTTCTATTAAGTTTTGAGTGCTAGGAATAGCCAAAGTAGGCATGATAGTTAATTTGGCAAAAATGACCATTCACTTCATTTATTCATTTTGAGTTGTTTTTCTTTGGGAAAAGTTTGGAAATGATTTAGATGATGTTTATTTCACCTAACAATCATTTTACAAGCAATGAATCACAGAACCATGGAAATTCAAAAGAATTTCTAATTTAAATACACATACTTATGAATGCTTTCATATTTTGAGATGGGAAAGTTTTTGTTAACCCTATATTTGATGATTAGAGTTTGATGATCCATGTTTAATATTTTTGGGATGTTACAGTTACTTTCTTTTACTTAATTGTTTTATTTACTTTTCTGCATTCAACCAAAAACCTTTTAGACACCCTTTAATCAAAATCAAATGCATCTTACAAGTTTTATCTGGTAGATAGTGACGAGGGGCATAAAGACCTTAACCAAATACCTCTTTGTGGGTTTGATACTCTTATTTCTAAACTAACTATAATCAATTTGTGTACTTAGAGTCATCAGCCACTTACTTGCTCATAAGCCTTGTTGTAGCATCCCGGATAAAACCACTACCAAAAATCGCTTGTTGTTCTTGCTTTGCTGCATCATCATGACCGCGTGCTCATGTCATCATGCCACATTGCATTTAAGCATCGTCATGCCATCATGCATGTGTTTGTCAAAAAAACTATTTTCGAAAAACCTATTTTTGTTTTCTAAAGATCCCTCATCTTTAACTCAAATTAAAACCCCGGCCGCTTCCAGATATTTTGTTTCTCCAAAAGGTATTTATAAAACCGTTTTAAATATTTAAAACAAAAAAATAAAAATAATTAAAACATTTTTAGTGGAGGACGCAGCCAAACCAAAGGCCTAGCCACAGGCCACCTACCACCCCACATATACTGAACCCTAAACCTAACATGCCCCAAACCCCCCCAAACCCTAGAACCAACCCTAACCCTATCCCCACCAACTCCTCCTGCCGCCACACCCTATAGCTACTCCCTAGCATCCACTTGAACCAAACAGAAAACCCATAACGCACGCAACGCACCCATCACACACGCACGCCACACCAAACGTCCAATCACCTCGCGTCCTACATCCTGGCCCCACCCCGTAATCCCTTGTCGCCTCTCTCACGTACCTCATTCCCGTCCGCACGAGGCCGCCCCTCTCGATCTCCCGCCGCCATCCTCACCCAACCGCGGGATCTCCTCCCCTCGAACTCCTCTCGCCATCGGCTCGCCTCCTCGACCTCCCCAGAGCCGGCCGCGCCCTCCCCGGCCTCTCCCTCTCTCCTCCGGCCGCCACCCCGTCGGTAGTCACCGCTCGCACCGCCCTCGGCTCTACCCGGTGCTGCTGCCTGCTGGGGGACCTGCTCACCTCCCAGTGTCCTGCCGCCCGCAGATCCTCCCGTGGTCTGTTTGCTCCGCCGCCGGGCCAGAGCCCCATCCCGTGACGCCGCACGTCCCCATCCACCGCACCTGGCCGAGCTAGCACGCGCGTCATCACCGCACCTGTGTCTCTGCCTGCGAGCTCGTCTTCCCCGACGCTGTCGTGGAGCCGGCCTCCGCCGCGCCTCAGTTCGAGCACGTCATCCTTTGCACCTCTAGGTTGCCGTGAGGTCCTATCCCAAAGACTGGCTCGTCGGTTATGCTGACCGTGTTGTTTCTGCTGGCCACGAGGAGCCTCTGTAAAGAAGGGAGAGTGTGGTATCGTGGGTTTTTGTGGTCACAAGGAGGATGCAGTGTTGTGGTGATGCATTGGTATGATGAAGTGGTGATGTTTATCTCGGGCAATACCATCGCGGTTGCGAAGTCAATGAGATGGTGCTAATGTGCTGCCCAAATCAAGACCTTCTGGCGGACGAGAACGAGACGTTGTACAAGGGCAATAATGTTGTCGAAAAGATCTTCCGAAGACCAACAGTGCGAAGCCAAAGGCCACCGTCCATCAAATCTGGAATACTCTAAGTGCGCTGATGACCCACAAGTATAGGGAGTGTATGGTATTACTTTTGATAAATAGGAGTGTCAATCCCAAAGAGGAAATTCTTGTGAATACTTACCAAACGGATTTTAGTGGTTTCTGACAAGGCAACAAAACAAGGAGCAAGTAATAAAGGTAACGAACAAATGGAGCAAGTGGCCCAATCCTTTCTTAGCAAAGAACAAGCCGGTGAAAATACTAATAAGTACCAAATGTTCTTGAGGACACATGGGAATTCTGCCAAGTGCTTTCGCTTCAAATAGCTGAGTACTCTTCTCTGGTGTTGTAAGTGTTGTGTGGGTGAACTTGTGCTAACATACCGCCCTTCCTAGGACTAATACATACTTGTGATTAACCCCCCTGCAAACATCCATAACTACAGGAAAATAATTAAGATATAAATCTAACCACAACATTAAACTCTGAGATCCTACGCTCCCTTGTGCAAAGATGTCCTAACGGGGGTTCAGGTTTCTGTCACTCCGGCAACCCCATAATTAGTAGCCAAATACACAATGCATTCCCCTAGGCCCATAAATGGTGAAGTATCATGTAGTCGACGTTCACATGACACCACTAGAAGAATAGCACCACAACTTAAATACTAAATCATTGAATAATAACTCATCACAGATTCACTACTAACAACATGACTTCTCCCATGTCCTCAAGAACTAAACGAACTACTCACAAGACATCATATGGATCAAGATCAAAAATGATATGATAATGGATAACAATCTAAACATAGACAATAATCCAATGGTTCCACCCACAAGCATCAACTACAATAGTAATTAACACTGAAAAAGTTTCCCCTAAGAACTAAAGCAATATCCAACACAATTGTTACAGCGGGACGGAGTGGTGGTGATGGTGCTGGTGGAGATGATGGAATGGATGATGATGATCCTGATGAAGCCTAGCTTGATGATGGTGTTGATGGCGACGGTCTCCCCTCTCCGGGAAGGAATTTCTCCCGCAGAAATCTTTCTGTCGGAGAGATCTTTCTCTCTTGGTGTTTTCGCCCCCCAGAAGCGGCGGAAATCTATCTGTGGTCGCCCCCCAAGCCTTAGGTTTTCGTAGGGAAGATATATGCGAAGGGGCGGAGTCGGAGGCCGGGCAGGTGGGTCACACCTGCCCTAGGCGCGGGGTCAGGTGGGCCCGCGCCTAGGGGGTGTGGGCCCCCTGAAGCCCCTCTTCTTCCCTCCTTCAGGCTTCCTTTGTCTTCTGGTAAAATAATATGTTTCCATATTTTTCTAGTATTTTTATGATCTTTGCGAAATTGCACCAAAACGCCTTCTTTTCCATCGTAATCCGCATCCAAATTCCATCCTCCAGGAATCATCCAACATGCATAAACAGATGAAAAGACATAAGTAATACCTCATAATAAGACAAACATCAATGAATAGAGGTAAATTATGATATAGAATGGTGATGCAAATTGGGCGTATCAACTCCCCCAAGATTAGACTTCGCTTGTCCCAAAGCGAAAACTGAGTTCAGTAAACATGTACACAAGTTTATGGAGTGAAGTGTCGATAAAATAATACGAACAAGAAGCATCATACTTACTGTTGCACAACTCATAGAAGAAAACAACTCACCATTATATAACTTAGCTTGCAACGAAGTACAACAGTCACAATAGAGATGCATAAAGATAAATCATAATTGGAATTGGCAAACTCTTGTTATTGGTCAGAGAATAGCTGGCAAATAGTTTCACAAAAGCTTTTTGTAGAAGTTTCAAAACAGGAGCACTCTTTGCTCAAAAAGGTTTTTCACGAGTGAAGGCTTTCAAAGTAATACTCAATAGATAAGAGTTTTGTGCAAACAAGGAAGATGAACAACATGATTGAGTAAATCACCATATGAATGCTTGAAACACAACAACTCAAATGCTTGCTGGAGATAGAAAGGAAGTAGGTTTACTGACTCATCTTGGAAATGGGAGAAAGGTCCCTTCTTAGAGGGTAGCGGAGATTACAAGTCATAAAGATCTTCCAAAAGATTATGGTACTTACTATCTTTGAGCCCTCATTGCCCCTATCATAAGCAACTTGAGATGATTAAGGTTAAAGTGAACAAAGATGGAGTATATGCTTGACGAAATATAAGTTGGCAATCTCTTGTCCCTTGAATATGAGGGCCACTCCTCATGCATACTCAACTTTGGGCCCAGGTAAGTTCTTGTCATTGTAAGTATTTGCATATCATTGAGAACCGCCAACGGGGTACCCCTTGCACATGGTACAAGAGCTTTCCCATAACCAAAATGACAAGGCCAGCAGACAATGAGCATCTCAGGAATCTTTTTATTTACTATGTGTATAGATTTTTATTGAGGATGCTTCATAGATGACTCACTATGGTGATGCTGCAAGTTTCCACCATGATTAAGCATGGCTTAGGCTAGCGGCCCAGGCGTTTGTCTAACACGGGATACAAACTCCATGGACTTACAAGTTCCCTCTTTATTTCACACCCTTGACATCCATAGACAAAAGAGCATGATATCAACTGTGTATAGAGTACAAGTGCAATGTTGAAAACGTTCCCCGTGATAGCACGGTTCTACCAATTCCAACATATAGATGCAAGCATATATAACTTCGATGTTCACAATGGTTCAAGTCTATTACGGGCAAGGAAATAAAGTGTGCCATCAAGTTCGTGAGAGCTTTACTAACTAGGTTTATCATAACAAAATACTTTTTAATTCAAAAGATAGATGAAGCTTGAAAATTTGCTTGGAATAGCAAAAGCTACTAGGTAGATATGGTGTACACAAGTGGCAAAAGTTTTGGTTCGAAGGACTTTGGAAACATGAGAAGTATGCCTTCTCAAAACAGGTTTTTGGCTAGCAAGGCTGGGTAGCAAGCAAGAGAGTTGAAAGAAACAAACAAACATACAAGTAATAAAGCCAAACATGCAATCTTCCTTGAAGACACAAAAGAATCTTAAATAAATAATACTAAGCTTATGAGCCAACAAGAAAGAAAACAAATGATACAACCTACCTATAAGCTTTTTCTCTTTCTCTTTCGAACCTCAAAAAGTGTTCTACTGACCAGAACTCGATTTGCCAAAACCAATTTAGATCCACTTGATGATCCCAAAGTGGTGCCAATACTGATCAACAAGATCCATCATATAATTTGCGAACTAAAATAAGAAGTGCAAAAAGTAAAAGATGAGACTTCTCATTAATATTCCAATTAAGGCACTCACACCAAGGGATACATAGATAATCAACTAAAGGAGAGATACTTCCACATGCAAACCAAAATATAAGATAACCTCGCTACCACAGATATGAATCCACTAAAAAGGTAAAATATAAAAGATAATGGTGGTGATACCGCGGCACTCCCCCAAGCTTGGAACAAGCCAAGGGGATGCCAAACCTGATGACGAATTACTCCTTCGGTGGTGGTGGTGTTCTCTTGATAAGCTCCTCAATAAGTTTCTTCAATTCCTCGATCTAAAAAGTAAGAGTAAGGATTAGCTCTGAGTTTTGCTCTATACGGTTCATGATCATGTCAGTCATAGAATCCGAGTTCTTGCTATTCTTTCCCCACTCTTCATCCTTAGCATGATCCTTCTCTGCATTGTTAGAACGAGGCATATCCCAAACCGAGGGCAAACTCCCTTTGGGCACATGTTGATATTAATATTCATGTATAAGTGTATGGAAGGGTCTCTTGTTGCATGGGGGAGATGATCGTGGAGAGAGAGTATGACGTCGAGATTTTCCTCCTGTAGACATCAGTGCTGTCCTCTTAATCTTGGTAGGTCGTGCCACCAAACCAATGCTTGCGACGGTAGAGCGGGTGTCCGGATGCTTGTCCTCCTCCATGTCACCTTCATACCCTACTGGAATCTCCTCCGCCTTGGGGACTTGAGGTTCTTCTTCCTCGGGCTTCTTGCCTTTTCATTGGCGGAGGCCATGGTGTTCTAAACTTGAGAAGATTTCCTGACAGAAACAGATTGAAACGAAAACACGACGAGAACATGATGCAAGAACATCGGGGGATCTAGGGGTTATATATTACGAAGTTTCAAGGCATAAGGCAGGTTTTGACAAGGAAACAAGGCGGAGTTCGAGTGGAGTTCGAGCGCAGCAGGCCGCTGGGTGGGTCTGTCCACCCCGGACTCCGTTTCCTCTTCAGTTTCGTCTCATAACTTCCCTTATGTATTAAAAACATCAAAAATATAAAAATATTGGGGATTCACAAACCTTCTATTTTCACCACTTTTACCTATTCAAAGACGAATTCTATAGATTCCTTTTCTCTTTCTCCTGAAAATTTCCTTCTTACAAAATCCTTGCACAAACTCAATGACAACATTAGTGTAAGCAAAAAAAATAAACCTTTGGTAAAAACTTCAACTGAAAACCCATCAAAACAAAAGCTTCTGTAAGAGGAAAATGCAAATGATGGAAGAAATCTGTCAAAACAGACCAGCAGGTAAAGATTGATTTTTTCGAAGACCTTCTGTTGCTCAAATCGAAACATGCAGAACTGAAGAAAGTTGGGTAACAACTTAGAGAACAAGCATAGAAAAATGCAGCTCCATACGAAGTACTGAGCTTCCTCACGAATTTTTACAATACAGTACAAAAATCTGTCCCAGGACAACCACTTTTCACAACTCCTCTACTTCACAAAAGTAGTTGAACTTGACACAAAAACCAAAACAAGAAGGATAAGGAGCGGTTATTACTGAGGTAATAACTTCCAAGACTCGACAAAACTCTTGATTTATCTCCCAACAAGTACTTTTCTTTAATGCCTTTAAGTTAGGCTTGAAACTTCCAAAGATGCTCACATAGGCTATATATATTTGAAGTGAAAGAGAGCATCAAGAAGCAAATAACCAACACACTTGAGTCTAACCCACTTCCTATGCATGGGGGTATCATGAGAAAACAAATTTTTGAAAGAAAAAGTCATAATCATAGGAAGACAAAACAGATGCAACTTTAAAGCTTTCAACATAAAACGGGGAAACTTAACATCATTGAGATGCATAAAACCATGTTTCCCTCTCTCAAAATAACTTTTAGTAGCACTTTGAACAAAGTTGACAATATAACTGTCACTGGAAACAACTTTATTATCTGAGTAAGCATACTTACAGTCATCAAAAAGAGGTCCAAGGTCATAGACTGGATCAATAGAAGCAAGTTGTTCCATCCTGAAATCTTTATTAGGCAAGCTATTTTCACAAGGAGCTTTAGCAAATTTGGAGAAGTTAAACACATAAGACTCTCCATCAAACTTAGTTAAAACTTTTTCCTTCTTACAATCAATAATAGCTCCACAAGTGTTCAAGAAAGGTCTACCAAAAATGATAGGACAAGTTTTGCTAGCTGCTGAATTAAGAACTAGAAAATCAGCAGGATACTTAAACTTACCACAGAGAACCTCCACATCTCTTACAATACCAATGGGGCAAATGGTTTCCTTATTATCAAGGTGGATAACCACATCAATGTCTTCAAGCTCACAAGGACCAATCTCATGCATAATTTCCCTGTAAAGCTCATAAGGAATAGCACTAGAACTAGCACCAATATCACATAAACCATAGTAGAAATGATCACAAATTTTAACAGAAAGCACAGGAACACTAGCTTTTCTAGCCTTACTAGGATGAGAGATAATATTAGAAGCATCTCCATAGAAGACAATGTGCTCATCCTCTATATTTCTAGTGACAGGGTCTTTCACAATAGCTACCACGGGTTCATCACTCAAATGCTTACCAGGCTCCACAGTTTTCATTGTACCTTTGTTATTTGCACTAATAATCATATAATACTCCTTTACCTTAGCCAGGAAAGGTATTTTCTCAACGTGAGGTTCAGGCACAATATGATTAGTAGTACAAACTTGAGTACTTCTAACTGGAACATGATTAACAACATCTTTATAAGGAGCATGGTACTTATTCCACTTCTTTTTGGGAATTTCTATGTAAGAGGAAAAAGCCTTAAAACAATTGACAATACTTTGGGAATCAAGAACAAACTCATTACTAATATCACAGAAGTTATCAGTTCCCATAAAAGATTTAATGCATTCATAATCATAGTTTATACCTGACTAGCATACGGTCTAGAAAATCCCATTTAGCTTCTTCCTTCATACGTGTGAATGATCCAGCACAAGAAGCATCTAGTAAATATTTATCATGAATAGAAAGCCTAGCATAAAAGTTATTGAGAATAATATTGTTAGGGAGTTCATGAATAGGACATTTAAGCATTAGTAACTTCAATCTCCCCCAAGCTTGAGCTATACTTTCTACATCAAGAGGCCAAAAGTTGTATATAAGATTTCTATCCTTATGAATCTCACTGGGATGATAAAATTTAGAGTACAAGAGAGATGCCATATCCTCCCATTCCATGGATTGTCCATTCTTCAGCAGCTTATACCATTCTTTAGCTCTCCCTTTCAAGGATATGGAGAGTAACTTCTTCTTCACCTGTTCAGTTGTGATACCTGCACAGTTATACAACCCGCATAATTCATGGATAAAAAGCAAGTGATCACCAGGATGGAGAGTTCCATCCCCAAAATAATAATTATCCATAACACGATTAACAATACTTGTAGGTATCTTAAAAGGATCTATCTCAATAGGAGGTGGTTCATGTACTACCCTAGAAGTGGTAGTAGTTTTCCCAAACAGGAAACCAAGTGGGTTATCCATATTGGAAACAGGGCAACAAGCAGTAACAAAAGCAATACTCATAGTAAAAGGTTCCCTTACCAGTTCCACTCTTCAATAGCGCTTCACTCCCCGGCAACGGTGCCAGAAAATAGTCTTGATGACCCACAAGTATAGGGGTGTATCGTAGTACTTTCAATAAATAGGAGTGTCGATCCCAACGAGGAGCAGAATGTGCTAAACAGTGGTATGGAGCAGGAAATCCATGTGAATACTTAGCAAACGGATTTTTATTGGTTTTCTGACAAGGCAACAAATCAAGGAGCAAGTAACAAAGGTAATGAACAAATGGAGCAAGTGGCCCAATCCTTTCTTAGCAAAGGACAAGCCGGTGGAAATACTTATAAGGACCAAACGTTCTCGAGGACACATGGGAATTCTGTCAAGTGCTTTCGCTTCAAATAGCCGAGTACTCTTCTCTAGTGCTATAAGTGTTGTGTGGGTGAACCTATGCTAACATACCGCCCTTACTAGGACTAATACATACTTGTGATTAAACCCCTTGCAAACATCTGTAACTATAGGAAAGTAATTAAGATATAAATATAACCATAACCTTAAACTCTGAGATCCTACGCTCCCTTGTGCAAAGGTGTCCTAACGGGGGTTCAGGTTTCTGTCACTCCGGCAACCCCACAATTACTAGCCAAATACACAATGCATTCCCCTAGGCCCATAAATGGTGAAGTATCATGTAGTCGACGTTCACATGACACCACTAGAAGAATAGCACCACAACTTAAATACTAAACCATTGAATAATAACTCATCACAGATTCACTACTAACAACATGACGTCTCCCATGTCCTCAAGAACTAAACGAACTACTCACAAGACATCATATGGATCAAGATCAAAGAAGATATGATAATGGATAACAATCTGAACATAGACAATAATCCAATGGTTCCACCCACAAGCATCAACTACAATAGTAATTAACACTGGGAAAGTTTCCCCTAAGAACTAAAGCAATATCTAACACAATTGTTGCAGTGGAACGGAGTGGTGGTGATGGTGCTGGTGGAGATAATGGTGTGGATGATGATGATGATCCCAATGAAGCCTAGCTTGATGACAGTGTTGATGGCGATGGTCTCCCCTCTCCGGGAATGAATTCCCTCAACAAAAATCTGTCTGCCAGAGAGATCTTTCTCTCTCGGTGTTTTCCGCCCCCAGAGGCGGTGGAAATATATCTGTGGTCCCCCCTTGAGACTTAGGGTTTCGTAGGGAAGAAGGCGCGGGGTTAGGTGGGACCGTGCCTAGGGCGTGTGGGCCCCCTGAAGCCCCTCTTCGTCCCTCCTTCTGGCTTCCTTCGTCTTCTGGTAAAATAATATGTTTCCATATTTTTCTGGTATTTTTCTTATCTTTGCGAAAGTGCACCGAAACGCCTTCATTTCCATCAGAATCCTGACTCCGACAGTCCATCCTCCAGGAATCATCCAACATGCATAAACAGATGAAAAGCCATAAGTAATACCTCATAATAAGACAACTATCAATGAATAGAGGTAAATTATGATATAGAATGGTGATGCAAATTGGGCGTATCATGCGCCGACATGGAATCAAAGATTTTCGCAACCCGAGATCTTCATAGAACCCGAAAACCACGAGACCTCCTTCGCAGATTCGGATCCTCGATCCTTTATCCGAAGATCGACCCTTTAATAAATAATATTGAAAGCAGGAAAATAATGCAATGGCACCTGTGGGTAATAGACAATATTTGGTTTTTAACCGCCCACTTGTGTCCACCTAGGACCCGAGTTCTTGACACCTGTTCGGAGATCGAGCGCGCTAAGCACAGGTGGGGTGTGTGGGCACCCCCATCGATTTAGTACCTGATTTCAAAGTACTATACCGAGGGCCAGAAACTAGTTGGCAGCGTTATTACTATCATGTGCGTATGCCATGCTTTACTGATTTATTTACTAGTGCGCGTGGAGCGCCTGTACTTTTTTGGATCACAACATGATTTCGCGGTATCGACAAGCCTAGTCACACTTTCGGGTTCCAAGTTGTTTACAACCGTTCTCGCAAACCCTGGGTCCGTTTAGGTGACCAGCCGACTTTGTTACTGGTATATTAGTGGGGTGGCCTCTATGTGCTTGCTTTGGGTCTGGGAAACATCGTGTATTAAACCCCGTCGACATACTATTAGGTGTATGTTTTATGATCTTGTACCTACTTGATCTGACAACAAGGGTGTAGGTGCGTGTGAAAACTTTGGTGCACCCTTGCAGGTTTAAATATCTCGAAAAGCCATGTCCATGGTTGTGGACGACTTGGAGCACAGTTCTCGATCATAGACAACTATAACTAAAGTTTACTATTATAATATGACTTGTATCCGATATGACTAGTAAGTTGTATAACCAGCATGGAGTGAATGGATAAAATTGCCAACTGTGTGAGTTTCCTTGGCATGACTTCCTCGTTTGGTCTCGAGGGGGAAATACCAGGATGATTATGTTTGGTGGTAGTATCAGGTTGGTTCCGAATAGGTCTTTCTTATCCCTCTCTGATAGCCGACAGTTGTATCGTGTCTCTATAGGTTGTTTAGCGCATGTTTCACTGCCGCTTCAGTCCACCATAACTATGTAGGTGAGAGCCGCTGAATTCTAAGACTCGTCGTGTACTGGCCTCAGTATTGACCGCTCTCTTTTTCCTTTGCCCTTTGTCGGCACCCCTTTTGTTTGAGCAGGTTTTGAGATCGAGGTTGTTAGCAGGGTTACCCTTCCGGCTTGGCCTGGGCAGGTTTATGGACGTCATTGGTTATTCTTCGGGGCTCTTAGCCCGATTTGCATCTTGTACGTACTCGGATGTTATATCATTTTCAAGGTGATTTGGATCTTTGTACTGTATATATGTATTCCTGACTCATGGAGTCGTGTTGTATATATCTGTTCTGTCGGTTCCATCATGGACTATTGTGTAATGATATTACTTCGTTTTCCACCCACACGCAAGTGCCTGGTGGGCACCTTTGAATCGTTTCTATGCGAGTTTGGTGGGAATCGCTAAAACTTGCATAGGGCCGATCCGAGGGTGTTACAAAGTGGTATCAGAGCTCAGCAGTGACGATACCCCACGGGTCCAGCCTGTAGGATAACCTAGCTAACGGCCATTAAAGTGTCAAAACTATTTTGTAAAATCGGTTGGATAGATCTGATTAATTCTGCTTTTACTCCTTACCCCTCTGCTATTCTCCTCTTACCTTGGCGTGTTTGAATCTGTTCTCTTACGTCCTTCCAGTCCAGGATTTCTCGTGGTTGGGTTTCTGTCATACCTTCAGGGTTTCGCTTCCTCCTCTTGTAACGGTGCTTCGACATCCGTTCTTCATGCTATCTGAGGAATTTTCCTCTGTTATACCTTTTAGTGGACCAAAAATTTACTAAAAAAATTCTTTGTATCTCCCGGTGTTATCAGGATGATGAAATCATCTATGCCAGATCCGATGAAGAGCCTGCATCACTCTTTTGTTTCTCAACATCGCTCGAGAAGATCTTCAGTCTAATTTTGAGAATGGTCGCATGCTTTTCTACTGCACGTGCGGAGTAATAAATTGGGTGCGTGATGGATTGGCCCCTATGACGACTACTCATTCTATTCTCTCTTGTACATTGAAGTGGATTACTGGCACTTTTCTCTCCTCTCACGGAAGTTAGAGGTGGTCATATCTTTTGATGCCTTTACCTTCATTCGTTGTTTATCCGGAGTGTTCCCTCAATGAACGTGAGCAATGTTCCCTTGGTGGTGTCGCAAATTTCAAGATCGAGCAAGAATATTTGTTAGTGGTGTTGCGATGATCTACACGAAGAAAGAAGATTCAGACCGTCGGCCATCTTCCCCGTACTATGAGGCAGATCTCGAGGGCGAAATTCATTATTAGTGGTGTCGAATTGTAGCATCCTGGATAAAACCACTACCAAAACATTACTTGTTGTTCTTTCTTTGGTGCATCATCATGACTGCATGCTCATGTAATCATGCCACATTGCATTTAAGCATCCTCTTGCCATCATTCATGTGTTTGTCAAAAAAACTATTTTCAAAAAACCTATTTTTGTTTTCTAAAGATCCCTCGTCTTTAATTCAAATCAAAACCCCGGTCGCTTCCAGATATTTTTTTCTCTAAAAGGTATTTACAAAATCGTTTTAAATAATAATTAACAAATAAAAATAATCAAAACATTTTTATTGGGGGACGCAGCCAAACGGCTAGGCCCAAAGGCCTAACCGCATGCCACCTACCACCCCACATATACTAAACCCTAAACCTAACCTACCCCAAACCCTAGAACCACCCCTAACCCTATCCCCACCAACCCATCCCGCCGCCACACCCTATAGCTACTCACTAGAATCCACTTGAACCAAACACAACACCCAGCACGCACGTGACGCACCCAGCACACACGCATGCCACACCGAATGTACAACCACCCTGCGTCCCACACCCCGACCACACCACGTAATCCCATGTCGCCTCTCTCCCGTACATCGTTCCCGTCTGCATGAGGCCGCACCCCTCGATCTCCCGCCGCCATCCTCACCCTGACGGGATCCTCTCCCCTCGAACTACTCTCGCCACCGGATCACCTCCTCGACCTCCCTAGAGTGGGCCATGCCTCCCCGGCCTCTCCCTCTCGCCTCCGGATGCCACCCCATCACCAGTCATTGCTCGCGCCGCCCTCGGCTCTTCCCGATGCCGCCGTCTACCGGGGGACCCGCTCACCTCCTAGCGTCCTGCCGCCAGCAGATCCTCCCATGGCGCCGCTCTGTTTGATCCGTCGCCGGGCCAGAGCCCCATCCCGTGACTCCACCTGTCCCCATCCACCACACCAGGCTGTGCCAGCACGGGCGTCGTCGCCGCCCCTGTGTCTCTGCCTGCGATCTCGTCTTCCCTAACGCTACCCTGGAGTCGGCCTCGGTTCGAGCACGTCGTCTCCTGCACCTCTAGATTGTCGTGAGGCCCTCTCCCGAAGACTGGCTTGTCGGTTCTGCTAACAATGTTGGTTGTGCTGGCCACGAGGAGCTATATGTTGTATGTCTTCTGCTAGAGCCATCCCAACCCGTCGCCTTCATGCGCTCTGTGGTTTTGTTTTCCTAGTAGTGTTCCCCTATAAATAAGGGAGAGTGTGGTATCGTGGGTTTTGGTGTTCACAAGGAGGATGCAGTGTTGTGGTGATGCATTGGTATGATGAAGTGGTGATGTTTATCTCGGCCAATACCACTGCGGTTGCGAAGTCGATGACATGGTGCTAATGTGCTGCCCAAATCAAGACCTTCCGGTGGACGAGAATGAGACGTTGGACAAGGGCATTAATGTCATCGACACGATCTTCCGAAGACCAACGGTGCAGAGCCAAGGGCCACCGACCATCGAAAGCCGGAATCTCCAAGTGCGCCGACATGGAATCAAACATTTCCGCAACCCAAGATCTTCACGGAACTCGAAGACCCCGAGACCTCTTTCGCGGATTCGGAGCCTCGATCCTTTATCCAAAGACCGGTCCCCCCATCGAACATGAACCCTCGGTGAACCCCAAGATCATCGATGTCGACGTGTGACCCCTTTCCCGAAACCCCCTAATTCTATAAATGATATCTACTCGTGCATATAAATTGTTCATCCTTGCATACATATTTGTGTGGTTTGGGGGCATTATGCCGATTCACCTCATAATTAAATATGGAGACCATATGAGGGCTTTTCTAGTCCTATATTGGCTCCATTTATATTTTTGTAGCGAACTGATGCCATGTGAAAGAACATGTGGGCCCCCATGTGTGGTTTGTAATTAATGACAATCTTTATGGACTAATGTGTGTATTAAGTTGCACTTGTAGGATTTGTCCATTGGCATCCCTTGGAGCATGTGTTGGCTTCAAGGTCGATGAAATGCAAAGAATATATGTTTTGCAAGCTCAGTATGCACCATCTACACAAGATCTCATGTTTGATGCTTGCCATCCTCGGTGATCATGGATCGATGATGAGGAATTAAGAAAGGCGTTCCATCTTGAGAAGGGCAAGATCGTCTACATCGAGCTCAAGTGGAATGCTCAAGGAAAAGGTATAATCTTATAGGTTTTCCCTTTTTGCCGGTCTCATATTGTTAGTCGGAGACTGGGTTTAGGATAGATAGCCGTACTATCAAGAGGGGCTCTCGAATGAGTAACTCGATCATATCGTTCGGAGAGAGCTCAAACCTTTGCATACTTGCATCATCGTATTTGGTTGTTATTTGGTCTTATCCATGTGAGGATATAGAGCTTGTGGTAATCTCCATAACAAGCTCTTGTTCATCAAAATCAGATCTTCTGTTTGTATCTTGTTGCGATTTTGATCTTCGCGGTTTTCCGGTTTCTCACAAAGTGAGGTATCTCACACTATATTACTTGATACATTATCACTTGGTGATAACCAATATTTTTATAAGGTAGCTCATGTCGTCCTCCTTGCAATTGGAATCGGGTCAATCAGAGTTACCAATCAAAAGTTATAGCCGTTTGAATGTTTGCATATTTAATTGAAAAAGGAAAAAGGGAAGCAGTTTCTGTTGGGATGGTACTACCGCTTGTAGGTACCGAACACACCTGGCAGCGGCCTTCTCCCTTCAGTCTCCCTGGTATCTTGGTCCGGCTCTACCGGACCGGCCCGGTAGTACCGCCCGGGTGGGCCGGTACTACCGGCCGGACCATCCTGGCTTGGCCAGCTTCTCCCCAGCCTGCTCCCGCTCCGATTTCTTGTTGTGGCCCACTCACGCGCGTGCGCCCGCTTGCCCGATCCCCTATCCGCCTCGCTCCTGATCCTGTGTTGGCCCTTCGTCGAATCTCCAACAAGGCCGCCAGCGCTGTCCGATCCCCACGCCACGCCTTGCATTTTCAAGATGCTACTCTTGCCGGCTGGCCTCTGCGTAAGAAGACGCTTAGCCTGCTCGCTGCTTTGCTCGCCCATGCCCACGCGCGCGCATGCTCGTCCTCCTCGCTCGCTGGTTGCCTAACCACAGGTGGGGTTTGTGGGCACTACCCACAGGTGGGGTGTGTGGGCACTAACCACAGGTGGGGTGTGTGGGCACCCCCATCGATTTAGTACCTGATTTCAAAGTACTGTACCGGGGGCTACAAACTAGTTTGTGGCGTTATTAATATCATGTACTTATGCCATGCTTTACTGCTTTATTTACTATTGCACGTGGAGCGTCTGTACTGTTTTGGATTGTGGCATGATTTCGCGGTATCGACAAGCCCGGTCACACTTTCGGGTTCCTAGTCGTTTACAGCCGTTCTCGCAAACCCTGGGTCAGTCTCTGAGACTAGCCGTCTTTGTTATGGGTAGCTTAGTGGGGTGTCCCCGATGTGCTTGCTTTGGGTCCGGGAAATGTCATGTCTAGAACCCCGTCGACATACCGTTAGGTGTATGTTTTAGGACTTGTACCTACCTGATCTGACAACAAGGGTGCCTAGGAAGGGTTATGGATATCATTGGTTATTCTCCAGGGCTCTTAGCCCCATTTACATCTTGTTCGTAGTTGGATGTTCTATCGTCTCAAGGTGACTTGGATTTTTGTATTGTATATCTGTATTCTTGACTCATGGAGTCATGTTGTATATATCTGTTCTTTGGGTTCCATCGTGGATTATTGTGTAATGATATTACTTCGTTTTCCACCCGCACGCAAGTGCCTGGTGGTCTCCTTTGAATCGTTTCTATGCTAGTTTGGCAGGAATCGCTAAAACTTGCATAGGTCCGATCCGAGGGTGTTACACTTGTTCTACTGTTTAATTGTGCATGTTTTATTTTACTTATTTATGCAAATGCATTGTTTTACTATATCGTTTACTATATTATATTTTTATTGGTTTGGCTCCTCCAAACTCGTACAAATGGTAGTGTTAGGTACTACCATTTGAAACACCTATCTTTCCCTTGTATTATAGATGGTGGTTCCGAACACATCCCTTGGAAACCATTTTTATCCCTCACAAAACTTTAGGTTGGAAACACGGAGAATTTTACAAAAAGGTTTTATGGTAAAACCTTGGTAAGGATTGCTTACCAAGAGAACTCTGAGGAAATAAATGGAGTCATGTTTTGAAAAAGGGTACTACCTAAAAGGGGATGAAAACAGTTTAAAAAACACATCGTTCTCTATGTAGTTTGCCCAAACAACTAAACCGTGCAAACACATTACCCCGGAATGGGAAGGGGACTAGCTTGAAGTTAGTTTTCTTCGATATGGGACACCTCACAAATATTTATAAGGGATAATCTCCCTCGAATTTCAGCAACCCTGATTATTTTTCCAAAAGGCAAAAATCAGGGGGAACAAAAACTTTTTCTTGCAATGCTTGCTTGATTGTTGCTTGTGCTCATGCAACTGTTGGAGTAATAGGTAATATACTTCTCATCTCAACACCAGTTTACAAAAACCTATTTTACAAAAGAGATGTCTTGGCTCATCTTTCATATTATCAAATGATCTGGCATTTCCAAAACCTGAGCCAAGATGACTTTGACACAACCAAATACTTTACTAGTTTCTATTAACAAAACTATGGAGACCTATATATTATCTCCTTATGTTTTCAAGACAGAACCTTCAACTACCCTTATCTCTAGGTTTTCCAAAAACCTTTATTAAAACCTTTTATTCCAATCCAGGTAGTAATACCAAGGTGATCCTTATCCTATTTAAAAGCAAAACCCTTCTCCAAAATACCCCTCCTTAACTAAAGCTAGGCTTGATGGTAACCCTAGTAGTACAAAAGTGTTAAGATGAATTTCCTTGATCTGTTGGTTGATGAATTTCCTTGATCTGATGTCTGATGAATGCCTTGATCTGCTGATTGCCTTGTTTGCTTAGGAACTAGATTGAGATAATCTAGTAGCTCATCCCTTAGGACCCAATCCTTGATTGTGATCATCAAGCCCCTATCAAGCATCCAAATCTGGAGCTATCCTAAGCCACTAAAGTAACCATCTCCTCTCATGCTCAGAACAATCCAAGGATAATCCCCCTGGATGGTTTCCAACTCAGTGGAGACCCAATATAAGCATGAATCCTATACCCTTATTTATTACCTCAACATCATCTCCTTGATCATGAGTTTAGAACCTAGCATCACCTCAAAAAGCTTCTACACTTGCACTCTAGTCTAAAACCCTAAATTGCCAAAATGGCTAAGTCTGGATTTCTTATCTAGATCCAATCTCTGGAGCTCTACCTTTTCCAACTCAGGTGTATTCTTGAGAAGGTACTTGAACCATATTGTAGTACATCTTTAGTACTACCAAATCCTACTCTTGCCCTTTTCTAAGCCATTGTAATTCCCACTAATCCATGATGGTTTTGTACTCAAGATATTAATCTTTTCTGCAAATCTTATCATCTTGCCTACTTTGGTAGAAGCTCACATCTATATGCCACCTCCCCTTGACCAACTCTTTGCTTGGTTATGATCTACTAATCATAGCCTATCAACCCCCACTTCACTTGTTTCCATTGAAGTCGTGTGCTTCTTAAACCCACATGGTTTAGGAGGCTACCTGATGTATCTCTTATGGCAGCCTTATTTTCAACAAAGTTTGCCATCACCCCAAAACCACCTCCATGATCATATATATTACTAGGTATATCCATACCTATACCCCTGTACCAAGGTGAACTCTGAGCCCCCAAATCAAACCATGTTTAGGTGGCATCAAATTAACCAAACCCTAGATCCTCCAGAATCTAGTTTCCATCCTTTTTACCACTTTCCTTCAAAACCAAGGTTTATATTGATGCCTATATCAAGTCTACATCATCTACCTTGGATATAAGCATCCCAAAATAATTCCCACAATTTTTGGATTATTAAACTATTTTATTTCCTTTACTTACCAATTTCACCACAACCTTGTCATCAAAGGCAAGTTTGTTTTTCTCTAAATCACCTTGCCAAATCAAGGCTCATTTTATTCCTACTTGTCATACTCCATATTCCCAACTTAAAAAATAAATATTTTTGATTATTTATTATTTTGTTTTGCCTTTTTTCTCAAATGGTAGAAACAAGAAATAATTCCCCAAAAATAATTTTCCACCTCAATAAATTCCAAATAAATTCTCCAAGGTGTAATATGGTATGTAGGACCATATCACATCAAAAACCAAGCTTTCCCAATATAAAAATAGCATCTTATCTTCCATAATCTATTTCTGCACTTTTTGAAGAAGTGCATTTAAATGGGATTATAATCTTTAGAAAAATCCCATTTGAATCATGAAGGGATTATTTGACCTACTCCACCTACCAGTACCATTTCCACACTTTGCCCAATGCAAGTTTATCAACTTCCTTCACAAAGCCTCCATTTGATCAATTTGGCCAAATCAAAGCAATCTTGTTTCAAACCAATTACAAACACCACCAAACCTTGTCAAGCACTACACCACAACAACCACTACACTCTCTAGTCGTGTGCTACAGTACCACCTACTGTAGCTCCCCTCCTCTTTGTCCCCTAGTGCTTGAGAGTGTGAGAGAGAGGCAATCTTGCAAAAGATCTCCCTCTCTTAAAAATCCACAGCCACCACTCCCCTCTCCCTCCCTAGTCGTGCCTGGCCCCACACCACCCCCTAGCACATCCTCTCTTGCCCAACCAGCAGCCAACACCTTGCCCTTGTCCCAATGGACCTTGCCCACCTCCTCTCTTGTTTATAAGGCCAGAGGCCACCCCCGGGGCCTCACTCCTCCCTCATTTTCCCCTTGCACGCTCCACTTACCTCCCCAGAGCCCCTCTCCCTCTCCTTGCTCTGCCCTGCCCGAGAAAAGAAGAAAAGGAGCTCTCGGTCTCCTCACTCTCCTCGAGCTAGGATCCTCCCTCAGCCCTCTTCTCCCTCTGCATGTCACACCAATGGACTCCCCTTGCTATTATGGTACTAACCATGCCCTTTTCTTGGACATGCAGCAGCTCCTGGAACCACCCCGACAAACTCCGGCGAGCTCCACTTTGGCCACCATCGCACGAGGACCTCCCCGTCACCAGGACCCCTCGAGCCGACCATCACCGGGACCCCCAGCATGCACCGCGTCGCCCCGTCGCCTCCCTGACCTTCCTCGAGCCCCCGGTGATCCCCCCCGCTCCTCCCCGTCGCCTCTAGGGTTTCTGCTCCCATGAAGCTAACACGCCATGAGGGACGAGCGCCCTGCCTGCTGATCCAACTCCAACGCCGATCCAACACTTCTTGCCCTCAAGTGCAGGCCAGGGCCGTCATGGCTGGCTGCATGCCGCCCGTGCGTGTCCTACGCCTTGGGCCAGCATGCCTTAGAGAGGCCAATTTCCCTCTAGATCTGGCCCATTGACCACCAGCCATTCTCCTTTTTCCTTGGAATTTCAGATCTGGCAACTAGCAGTTTGGATTAAATCCAAACAAAATTGTAAAGCACCATATTTTGGCCAGATCTAATTCTTCACACAAGCCTGCACCTTTTCTCTAACATGCAGACTTGGTGCTGGACCAAAACACGGATTAAATTAAATATGATAAATCATATACTGGGATCTGTCCAAAACACTAAACAAATTATCCAGAAAATTATACAAATCCAAATGACCTAAATCCAATTGGTGATGAAAGGTACTGACCATAACTTTCAGGTCCCATTGGCCCCACCTTATTTTTCTTCCTAGTTTGCCCCTAGTAAATTTTTTAAACAACAGAGCCTTTCTGCCTTTAGGAATTTCCCTAGGTAAAACCATGTGAGGTTTTGATCTAATTCCAAATCCCCTTGGACAAACTTAACCATATCTTTCATAATCGAGGAGCTCATATTTTTATGAGTCTCTATTGAATTTTAGTGAAATAAACTCTTATGTGCATGGTTTATTCACTATTAAAATCATCACAGTAGCTCTATAACTCCAAAAATGTTTATTCCAATTTCTACAGAAAGGTATTCTCAGTACCTAAAAGGTTTCCTTGGAATCAACTAAAAATCTTCTGTAAAATAAACCTGATGAAAAATACAAATCCCAGTCAGTATTGTCTTTGTGAATTTTTCAAGGACATTCTGGTAATTGTTCTGAGGTGATTCCAACTCCTCTTCAATCAGTACACCAGATACTACCTAATCACCCAAGTAAATAATTTTTGGAACTCCAGAACAGTTCTGGTGAATTATTTCCTAAAACTAGAGTTTTATCCACTATAAAATCCATTATAAATCAAGGGAAATTGATAAAATAGTGAAACCACTTTTGTTGGCTTCATTTTATCAATACCCATCTGATCGTATCATTTTTATATAATGGTATCATACATATCAAGTCCTTGGTCAAAAAACCCTCCCTTGGGTAGTTCCTAGCCTTTAAGTTCAAAAGGATCCTTTTCCCAAATGCCTCCAAATCTTCTCCCAATCCAATCAAATCTAATCTCCAAACATCCTACTTATGTACATCTTGTAATTATACTTGTTTGCTGTATGGTTTGATGCTTGTATGCCTTGTATTGATTGGTGTATTATTTGTTTGCATCTATGCTCGATAACGGCGATAGTTGCGATTGTGTGATGCCGAGAAAAAGGAAGCATCGGGGTTATCTTTATTATTTTTATTATTGGATTTCTGGTTATCTAACACCGTCAAGGGACATCTCGCTGGTCACAGGAAAGCCACCATCCCTGAACTCCTATATTAACCTACTCATGTTTATCAATTGTTTTATGTCTCTTTTATAAACTGCACGATTAAATTGCATGTTTTATTTCAAATAAAAGTGCGTGAGTAACTTGGCTCCTCCAAGTTATGGATGAGTGTCCATGAGGACAACTACCTTATTGACACCTATTTTTATCCTTTAGATCGAGGCTAAGATGATTAGCATCTTCCCTCTTGGAAACCCATGGATTTTCAAGACCAAAACTATTTTGGGTTTTACCCTATTACAAAGTTTTCAAAATAAAAACCTTGGAAAGAGGCATCATTTCCAAGTGGAGGTTTTACTAAAATAAGATATGAGGTGGATGAAGAGAAAGTCAAACAAGATAAAGAGAAGGGATGTTCTAAGCCAATGTCCGGAACAATTTTATCCGTGCAACCACATTACCCCAGATGCTAGGGCTTAGCTTGTAGTTTGTGGTCCTTAGCCAGGGCTTCTCATACTCACTAAAGGGGAGAAATCCCCTGAAATCCGGACTGCCATGGGCAAGGTACCAGTACAACAATTGGGTCTCTTGTGGACGGTATGATTTTTGTCTAGTACGGGAGGAAGTTATTGTCATAATTGCTACTGGTCAAACTTCGGTTTGGAGGTAGGGGTCAGTACGGGAGGAAGGACCAGGGTCGTCATACCCCATACTCATACCGGAGAGAACAAACCCAAAAGGAAAAGCTGCCGTTGCTAGGGATGGACAAATGAAAGGTTTAAGTTTGATTATCCGAACCCCCGTCTACAGTGTGTAGCGGGCCATGGTTAAATCCTGGCGGATGTATTGATTCTTGTGGGTAAAGTGCACAAACTCTGCAGAGTCTAATCTATTCGAATAGTCGTGTCCACGGTCAAGGACGGTTGGAATGGCAAGTGCTAGGAGGACCCTTCGGTTATGTTGTGATGAAATAAAGGATGTGACTTGGTCACGAGGAAAGATAAGAACGAGTTTGGTTTCGACCAGAGATGGTCAAAGACATTTAAAAAGGGTTTTACGAAAAACTATTTTAATGTTTTTTAACAAGGATGTGGAGATGTCCGGATTTTCAAAAAGGAGGCATATTTTCCAAAAACCCTTTTTCAACAAAGATATAGAGATGCCATTGTTAGATTTGTTCAGAAAATAACCATAGAGTAGAGCTATCTCGCCACAGCCTAGTATGCATGATTCTTATTACCTTGTCTCGGTGGTTTGCGAGTACATTCAAAGTACTCACCGACATTGTCCATGGCTATTTACTTGGCCAGATTGCAGATGTTAAGAAGGAACAATGGTGCTGACGTCTATGCGAGCTAGGCCGTCTTCCCAATCAGTTGCCTGTAGGTTAAGGCATGGGCTCTACGCTTGAAGACTTCCACTATTTGTGTTGTATTCGCCATAATGGCCACTTTGTAAGTTCTGTACTCGTTACTATATGGATGTTGTAATGATACTAGTCGGTTATGCTCACGGCTCACTGATCATGGGAACGCGAATTGTATGCATAATGGGTAGTCTCAGACCGTAAATCCGGGGTGCCACAGACATGGTATCAGAGCCATCCTGACTGTAGGAGACCATAGTTAGCATGGACGTTAGACAGGACAACCCCTATTTCCGAAAACACCAGCTTTCGAAAACTATTTCTCAAAAGCTTTTCGAAAGATTTCTTATCTCACCTTCTCTGACTTAAAAACTTTGAAAATGGATTACTCTATATCTCGTCTACTTCAACTAATCAGTTTTCAAAAACCAAGTCCAAATTGGAGACTATGAAGCCAAAGATCCCGGAACAAAGAGACCCCAAGACAAGCACAGCAAAGGAGCTACCAACGACGAAAGACACTACAAAATCGCCCCACCAGCGGATTCCTTCACCGCCCCCAAATCAATCAAGTACGACACCAACGACAAAAGACGGCAAGACAGGAGTTAAAACCCCCGTAATGTCCGTACTTAGGAATATCATCCCAAAAATAGGATTCCCTTTATGGCATGTAGTCACCCCCTTAGTACCTATGGTAGGCCTTGCTTGCGTGTCATGTGCATGATTGATGCTTGGAATGTGTTTGTTTGTCTGCCATGAACCTTCCAACCCTAAAAGTTTTGACCACCTTGCTGACATGTCCTGATGCTAACTCTCACAACCCCTTAGCCGAAAACCTCTCCTCAGCAGGATGGCCACCTAAGAAAACCCTCGACCACCTAAGGTAAAGCTCTAAGGTGGAAATACGGTGTATTTCCGCTCAACTCCAATAAACCCCAGTTGACCTATCACCGTCAACCATAGAATTCCACCCTATATTATACCTTTCTAATCCCCTCTACCCTCAATCTTGGAAGACTAACTCCGTAGCCCCGTTTCCTTCTTCAGTCGGAGACTTTCGCTCCACCAGAAAACCCTGAGTATGGCCCTGGAGACCGGAGACTCGAAGAGAGCATGCAGCCATTGTGGTAAAGAAGGACACCAAGCCTGCCAGTGCTTAGGCAACTTCCCAAACTGTGGAGCTCTGCATCCTCCAGCGGATTATCCCACTCAACTAGTCACATGTTTCCTCTATGAAGTTCAAGACCATGTCCTCGCCAACTGCCCCCTCTATCTCCTGATTGGCAAGGCTCGTCAACTTCCCTGCGTCAACATTGGGAAGAAATCATGAGAAGGACGTTCCAAGAAAGGCACCTTCTTCTCCTGCAATCAATCGGGTCATTTCAGCCGAGAGTGCCCCCATCGTGGTCTTGACAACCCTCCTACCAAGGCAAAGGCCAAGATATCGACTATCCCCGTAAAGATCCCAAAGAAAGCCCAAGGAGGATCTGGAGCTAAGAAAAGCGTCTGTTACACCTATGGAGACCCGGACCACTTCACCCGTAGTTGTCCAGACAAGTACTGGATTAACCCGAAGCAAGCAACTCCGGCACCCGAAAATGGCAAGAAACCACGAGCGCCTTCGGCTAAAAGAATCAGGAGGCCGCTATCCCCAGAACCTCCTCTTCCCCCGAGAAATCACTACCTGAGGAGAAACCTTTCACCCCAGAAAGGTGACAAGACTCTGGACGTTCCTCCGAAGTAGTTTCGCACCCGGAAGATCGCCTATCCCCCAACATTGGTAGAGTCATGTATCGCTCCAGAACCTGTTTTATAAAACTCTAAGTGCCTTGTTGCCCTGCGGCACCGACCTGTTTTGTAACCCCTTAAGTACCTCCTCCACCGACCGGCTTGAACTTGCTAAAGGTATGGATGGTATCCTTGTTTGCATGTTTTACCCACGACGTTGCATCAGACCAAAACGGAATGACCCCATTCCAAGGGACCTTGTTTCCTAGACCGCCAAACACCAATGGCATCCTCCAACCCGTCGGACCCCTATACAACTCAGATCTAACTACCTGGAAGCTAGTAGACACCCTTTCCGATAGACCCTCCACCTCATGAAGCAGTCCCGACGACAACAACAGAAGATAACCACCTCTGGAGAAAAGGCCCAGCGCTATTCCCCCAACATCAAAATGCGACCCCAACCAAGAAAGTCGGCAACTTCACCAAACATCTGTAGTTTTGCTCTAAGGGGGAAAGACTGCGTCTTTCCCGCCCAAAACAAAATACACCCCTGGAGTCGAGCCCTAGTTAGCGTTAAGCAATGACCATCTCTCCAAATCTGAACCGTCGACCCTGCAAGAAGGACGACAATCGGCACTTCTCTGAAATCGGAAGGTACTCCACTCCAAGTTCGACCGTCTAGCTAACACCCCGGGGAATCAAGCCCTGGAAGAGAGAAAAGTCGACCACAAGACGAAGAGATATAGAAGACTCAACTCGCCATCTCGCATCAATAAGGAAGTACCCCATCGACGCTAAACCTACCTAGACTTGTCCTAAGGGGAAAAGACTGCGTCTTTTCCACTCGCTTAAAGACAAACCGCCCGATCGAAGCCACTCAGCTCCGATCTGTAACTAACCATGTCGGGTGTTTATAAAACTTGTTATCGCCTATTTTCTTCCTCCACTGAAATTGTTAAGCAGATGTTATCACCCTAACCCTACTCCTCCCTAATCTCGGGACGAGATTATTTTAAGGGGGAAAGGTCTGTAACATCCCAATTCAGCAACCCTGATTATTTGTCCAAAAGGCAAAAATCAGGGGGAACAAAAACTTTTTCTTGCAATGCTTGCTTGATTGTTGCTTTTGCTCATGCAACTGTTGGAGTACTAGGTAATATACTTCTGATCTCAACACTAGTTTACAAAAGAGATGTCTTGGATTATCTTTCATATTCTCAAATGATCTGGCATTTCCAAAACCAGAGCCAAGATGACTTTGACACAACCAAATACTTTACTAGTTTCTATTAACAAAACTATGGAGACCTATATATTATCTCCTTATGTTTTCAAGACAGAACCTTCAACTACCCTTATCTCTAGGTTTTCCAAAAACCTTTATTAAAACCTTTTATTCCAATCCAGGTAGTAATACAAGATGATCCTTATCCTATTTCAAAGCAAAACCATTCTCCAAAATACCCCTTCTTACCTCAAGCTAGTCTTGATGGTAACCCTAGTAGTAGTACAAAACTGTTAAGATGAATTTCCTTGATCTGCTGGTTGATGAATTGCCTTGATCTGCTGTCTGATGAATTGCCTTGATCTGCTGATTGCCTTGTTTGCTTAGGACATAGATTGAGATAATCTAGTAGCTCATCCCTTAGGACCCAATCCTTGCTTCTGATCATCAAGCCCCTATCAAGCATCCAAATCTGGAGCTATCAACCATCTCCTCTCATGCTTAGAACAATCCAAGGATAATCCCCCTGGATGGTTTCCAACTCAGTGGAGACCCAATCTAATCATGAATCCTATCCACTTAGTTGTTACCTCAACATCATCTCCTTGATCATTAGTTTGGAACCTAGCATCACCTCAAAAATCTTATACACTTGCACTCTAGTCTAAAACCCTAAATTGCCAAAATGGCTAAGTCTGGATTTCTTATGTAGATCCAATCTCTCGAGCTCTACCTTTTCCAACTCAGGTGTATTCTTGAGAAGGTACTTGAACCATATTGTAGTAATACCAAAGCCTACTCTTGCCTTTGGATAAGCCATTCTAATTCCCACTCATTCATGATGGTTTTGTAGTCAAGATAATAATCTTTTCTGCAAATCTTATCATCTTGTCTACTTTGGCAGAACCTCACATCTATATGCCACCTCCCCTTGACCAACTCTTTGCTTGGTTATGATCTACTAATCATATCCTATCAACCCCCACTTCACTTGGTTCCATTGAAGTAGTGTGCTTCTTAAGCCCACATGGTTTAGGAGGCTACCTGATGTATCTGTTATGGCAGCCTTATTTTCAACAAAGTTTGCCATCACCCCAAAACCACCTCAAATCCTACCAAGCCTAATTCTTGCAACCAGGATCATCTATATGACTAGGTATATCCATCCCTATACCCCTTGTACCAAGGTGAACTCTGAGCCCCCAAATCAAACCCTGTTTAGGTGGCATCAAATTAACCAAACCCTAGATCCTCCAGAATCTAGTTTCCATCCTTTTTACCAGTTTCCTTCAAAACCAAGGTTTATCATGATGCCTACATCAAGTCTACATAATCTACCTTGGATATAAGCATACCAAAATAATTCCCACAATTTTTGGATTATTAAACTATTTTATTTCCTTTACTTACCAATTTCTCCACAACCTTGTCATCAAAGGCAAGTTTGTTTTTCACTAAATCACATTGCCAAATCAAGGCTCATTTGATGCCTACTTGTCATACCCCATCTTCCCAACTCAAAAATAAATATTTTTGAGATTATTTATTACTACCTCTGATCCTAAATAAGTGTCAGGATTTTGAACTAGAGTTAGTTCAAAACCACGACACTTATTTAGGATCGGAGGGGGTATTTATTTTTGCCCTTTTTCTCAAATGGCAGAAACAAGAAATAATTCCCCAAAAATACTTTTCCACCTCAATAAATTCCAAATAAATTCTCCAAGGTTTAATATGGTATGTAGGACCATATCACATAAAAAACCAAGCTTTACCAATATAAAAATAGCATATTAGCTTCCATAGTCTATTTCTGCACTTTTTGAAGAAGTGCATTTAAATGGGATTATAATATTTAGAAAAATCCCATTTAAATCATGAAGGGATTATTTTACCTACTCCACCTACCAGTACCATTTCCACACTTTTCCCAATGCAAGTTTATCAACTTCCTTCACAAGCCTCCATTTGATCAATTTGGCCAAATCAAAGCAATCTTGTTCCAAACCAATTCCAAAGACCACCAAACTATGTCAAGCACTACACCACAACACCCACTACACTCTCTAGTCGTGTGCTACAGTACCACCTACTGCTTGTCCCCTAGTGCTTTAGAGTGTGAGAGAGAGGCAGTCTTGCAAAAGATCTCCCTCTCTTAAAAATCCAAAGCCACCACTCCCATCTCCCTCCCTGGTCGTGCCTGGCCCCACACCACCCCCAGCACCTCCTCTCTTGCCCAACCAGCAGCCAACACCTTTCCCTTGTCCCAATGGACCTTGCCCATGTCCGCTCTTGTTTATAAGTCTAGAGGCCACCCCCGGGGCTTCACTCCTCCCTCATTTGCCCCTGCACACTCCACTTACCTCCCTAGAGCCCCTCTCCCTCTCCCTTGCTTTGCCCTCCCTAGAGCCACCACTCGTTCTCTTCACTCTCCTCGAGCTAGGCTCCTCCCTCAGCCCTCCTCTCCCTCTACATGTCACACCAATGGACTCCCCTTTCTATTCTGGTGCTAACCATGCCCTGTTCTTGGACATGCAGTAGCTTTGGAGCCACCCCGACGAACTCCTGCGAGCTCCACTTCGGACACCATCAAGCGAGGACCTCCCCGTTGCCAGGACCCCTCGAGCCAACCATCCCCGGGACTCACGGCGTGCACCGCGTTGCCTCGTCGCCTCCCCGGCCTTCCCCGAGCCCCGGTGAGCCCCCCAATGATCCTCCCCGTCGCCTCTAGGGTTTCTTCTCTGGCGAGCTAACCCGCACGAGGACGACGCCCCGCGCCCGTCAGATCCAACTTGATCGAACGACCGGGAGCGCCACGTACCCCTTCGCCCTTGCCCCTGGCGGGCAGGCCGGCTGCCGGTCCGCGGCTGGCTGCGTGCCGCCCGTGCGTGTCCCGTGCCTTGGGCCAGCAAGCCTCAGAGAGGCCCATTGACCCCCCGCCCTTCTCCTTTTTCTTTGGAATTTCAGATCGGGCAACTAGCAGTTTGGATTAAATCCAAACAAAATTGTAAAGCACCATATTTTGGCCGAATCTAATTCTTCATAGAAGTCTACACCTTTTCTCTAACATGCAGACTTGGTGCTGGACCAAAACACGGATTAAATTAAATATGATAAATCATATACTGGGATCTGTCCAGAACACTAAACAAATTCTCCGGAAAATTTTACAAATCCAAATGACCTAAATCCAAATGGTGATGAAGGGTACTGACCATACATTTCAGGTCTCACTGGCCCCACCTTATTTTTCTTCCTAGTTTGCCCCTGGTAAAAAATTTAAAAATAGAGCCTTTCTTACTTTAGGAATTTCCCTAGGTCAAACCAAGTGAGGTTTTGACCTAAATCCAAATCCCCTTGGACACACTTAACCATATCTTTCGTAATACAGCAGCTCATATTTTTATGAGTCTCTGTTGAATTTTACTGAAATAAACTCTTATGTGCATGGTTTATTCACTATTAAAATCATTACAATAGCTCTGTACTCCAAAAATGTTGATTCCAATTTCTACAGAAAGGTATTCTCAGTAGCTAACATGTGTCCTTGGAATCAACTAAAAAGCTTCTGTAAATCTGATGAAAAAGACAAATCCCATTCAGTATTGACTTTGAGAATTTTTCAAGGCCATTCTGTTAATTTTTCTGAGGTGATTCTAACTCCTCTTGAATCAGTCCACCAAATAATACCTTATCACCCAAGTAAATAATTTTTGGAACTCCAGAACAGTTCTGGTGAATTATTTCCTAAAACTAGAGTTTTATCCACTATAAAATCCATTATAAATCAAGGGAAATTGATAAAATAGTGAAACCACTTTTGTTGGCTTCATTTTATCAATACCCATCTGATGGTATCATTTTTATATAATGGTATCATACATATCAAGTCCTTGGTCAAAAACCCATCCCTTGGGTAGTTCCTAGACTTTAAGTCCAAAAGGATCCTTTTCCCTAATGCCTCCAAATCTTCTCCCAATCCAATCAAATCTCCAAAAATCCTACTGATGTACATCTTGTAATTATAATTGTTTGCTGTATGGTTTGATGCTTGTATGCCTTGTATTGATTGGTGTATTGTTTGTTTGCATGTATGCTCGATAACGGCGATAGTTGCGACTGTGTGACGCCGAGAAGAAGGAAGCATCGGGGTTAACTTTATTATTGTTATTATTGGATTTCTGATTATCGAACACCGTCAAGGGACATCTCGTTGGTCACAGGCAAGCCACCATCCCTGAACTCCTATATTAACCTACTCCAGTTTATCAATTGTTTTATATCTCGTTTATAAACTGCATGATTAAATTGCATGTTTTATTTCAAATAAAAGTGCGTGAGTAACTTGGCTCCTCCAAGTTATGGATGAGTGTCCATGAGGACACCTACCTTATTGACACCTATTTTTATCCTTTAGATCGAGGCTAAGATGATTAGCATCTTCCCTCTTGGAAACCCACGGATTTTCAAGAATAAAACTATTTTGGGTTTTACTCTACTACAAAGTTTTCAAAATAAAACCCTTGGAAAGAGGCATCATTTCCAAGTGGAGGTTTTACTAAAATAAGATATGAGGTGGATGAAGATAAAGTAAAACAAGAGAAAGAGAAGGGATGTTCTAAGCCAATGCCCAAAACAATTTTATCTGTGCAACCACATTACCCCAGACGCTGGGGCTTATCTTGTAGTTTGTGGTCTTTAGCGGGGGCTGCTCATACTCGCTAAAGGGGAGAAATCCCCTGAAATCCGGACTGCCATGGGCAAGGTACCGGTGCAACAATTGGGTATCTCGCGGACAGTGTGATTTTTGGCTAGTACGGGAGGTAGTTATTGTCACAATTGCTACCGGTCAAACTTCGGTTTGGAGGTAGGGGTCAGTACGGGAGGAAGGACCAGGGTCGTCGTACCCCATACTCGTACCGGAGAGAACAAACCCAAAAGGAAAAGCCGCCATTACTAGGGATGGACAAAGGAAAGGTTTAAGTTTGATTATCCGAACCCCCGTCTGCAGTGTGTAGCGGGCCGTGGTTAAATCCTGACGGATGTATTGATTCTTGTGGGTAAAGTGTATAGACCTTGCAGAGTCTAATCTATTCGAATAGCCGTGTCCACGGTCAAGGACGGTTGGAATGGCAAGTGCCAGGAGGACCCTTCGGTTATGTTGTGATGAAATAAAGGATGTGACTTGGTCACGAGGAAAGATAAGAACGAGTTTGGTTTTGACCAGAGATGGTCAAATACGTTTAAAAAGGGTTTTACAACAAAACTGTTTTAAATCTTTTTAACAAGGATGTGGAGATGTCTGGATTTTCAAAAAGGAGGCATATTTTCCAAAAACCCTTTTTCAACAAAGATATAGGGATGCTATTGTAGATTTGTTCAGAAAACAACCATAGAGTAGAGCTATCTCTCCACAGCCTAGTATGCATGATTCTTGTTACCTTGTCTTGGTGGTTTGTGAGTACATTCAAAGTACTCACCGGCATTGTCCCTGGCTATTTACTTGGCCAGATTGCAGATGTTAAGAAGGAACGAAGGTGCTGACGTCTATGCGAGCTAGGCTGTCTTCCCAGTCAGTTGCCTGTAGGTTAAGGCATGGGCTCTGCGCTTGAATACTTCCTCTATTTGTGTTGTATTCTCCATAATGGCCACTTTGTAAGTTCTGTACTCGTTACTATATGGATGTTGTAATGATACTAGTCGGTTATGCTCACGGCTCACTGATCATGGGAACGTGAATTGTATGCATAATGGGTATTCTCGGACCGTAAATCTGGGATGCCACAATGTGAACCGTCCTTGTAGGCGGTCGAACAATAGTACGAGCCCCTCATTGAAAGTGCACACTCAAGAGGAGTGCAAAATGCGCTCTGCTTGGTCTATGGTACCCGATGTCCCAACATTGACAGGAATAACTCATAGAGTAGGGCCCATGTTGGAGTAGGCTTTCCGAGGGTTTTGTTTGATTATCCGAACCTCGCATACTGGTGTATGACGATCCGTGGTTTCTCATGGTGGATGTATCAAATCTTGTGGGTAAAGTGTATAACCTCTATAGAGTGTAAATCTATTTGAACTGCCATGTTCGCGGTCATGAAAAGTTGGAAAGGTTCCTTCTTAGCAGTGTGGTTTTGGTTTTAAAAGAGTTTTGGAAAGAAAAGGCTTTTGTAAATGGTTGACCATGGAATTCGTCAGAAAGGAAGGAAAGAACTTTGGTCATGGGGTGACTGGAAGAAAGAAAAGAGTTTTGGTTATGGGATGGCCACACATCAGGTGGTCAGCACCATACTCGTGGTCGAACGACCCGAAGATGGCAAGACCCACGGGGTCTAACGCCCAATCTACTACCTCAGCGAGCTACTGACCCCAACAAATCAGAGGTACCCTCACTACCAGAAGCTCGCCTACGACGTATTCATGACGGCGTGTCGGCTGAGCCACTACTTCCAGGAGCACTAGATCATGGTCATCAACGACTCCCCGCTGTCGAACATCCTGAACAATCCTGAAGCCATGGGGCGTGTAGCCCTGTGGGGCATCGATTTGTCACCTCGAGACATAATCTACAAGCGGTGCACCTCCATCAAGTCCCAGGTCCTCCCTGACTTCCTCATCCACTAGATGGAGCTCCAATTGCCGGATACTCCGGACATGTCACAATCCTGGATGATGCACTTCTATGGCTCCAAGCGCGAGGCTAGAGAAGGGGCTGGCATCATACTGAGGTCCCCTCAAGGCGGCAAGATGAAGTATGTCCTTCAGATAAAATTTCACGCCTCCAACAATGAGGCCGAATACGAGGCCCTCATCAAGGGCATGAGGATGGCCAAGGTGTGCAGCACAACAAGCCTTGTCATTTACGGGGACTCGAACCTTTTCGTGCAGCAGAAGATGAACGAGTGTGACGCCCATAGCGCCAACTTGATCGCGTACCGCGCACTCAACAACTCACTCGAAGGGGACTTTGATGGCTGCGAACTTTGGCATGTCGACAGGGAAAGCAACGAAGAGGCCGACAGGCTCGCCAACATTGGCTCCACCTGTGCATGGGTGCCACCAGGAGTGTTCCTCGAACAAATCTACATACCCTCCATCAAAAGGAAATTCCCAAAAGGTTCACCCGAAGGACAAGAAGGGCCCGAAATCTTGACACAGAAGTTGAGCTAGTCAGCCTGATGCAGGTCATGGCGGTTGAAGAAATATGGACGCAATCGTACCTTCGGTACCTCGTAAACAATCAACTGCTCGATGACCCGACATATGCCCGGCGCATATCTCGCCGGTCAAAAGCCTTCACCATCTTCAATGGCGAGCTGTACAAGCGCAACATTTCGGGCGTACTCCAACCATGTGTCACCATTGGTGACGGCAAAAGCATCCTCCAAGATATCCATGAGGGTATCTGCGGCCATCATGCAGGAAGCCGCGCCCTAGTCGCCAAAGCTCTACGAGCTGGGTTGTACTGGCCAACCGCAATGAACGACGCCAAGGACATTGTCCAAAGGTTCAATGCCTGTCTGAGGTATGCGGACAAGCCACACGCGCCAGGATCCGAGCTGAGGCCTATACCTCTAGCCTGGCCCTTCGCCTAGTGGTGCCTCGACATGATCGACAAGCTGCCAAAGTCCTCGCCAGGAGGCCACGTCTTCCTCCTAGTGGCAGTCGACAAGTTCTCCAAGTGGATTGAGGCCATGCCCGTCACCAACCAAAGCGGCAAAACTACCGTCAAATTCTTCGAGTCCATTGTCTACCGGTTCGGCATGCCCCATAGCATCATAACGAACAATGTCTCGAACTTCATCTCGAAGGAATTCCGAGACTTCTGCGGGAACCTCGGAATCAACATATCATACACCTTTGTGGTGCACCCGCAGACCAACGGACAGGTCGAAAAGGCCAATGGCCTCATAGGCAACGGCATCAAGAAGCGCCTACTATGCCCACTCGAAAGGCTTGCGGGAGCCTAGGCAGACGAGCTACCTTCGGTTCTTTGGAGCCTTCGCACAACTCCAAACAGCTCAACTGTCTACACGCCCTTCTTCATGGTGCACGGAGCCGAAGCCGTGCTACCCGCTGAGGTATGCCACAAGGCCCCACGGGTCATTGCTTACAGCGAGGCCGAATCATCAGCCGCACTCAAAGATGTCGTCAACACACTCGACGAAGCACGCGACATCTTCATGGATGGCTCAGCGGTCTACCAGCAGAACCTCTGCAACTACCACAGACACTGTATGCGCCCAAGGTCCTTCGTCGAAGGGCACAAGAAGCTCGAGTCACCCTGGGAAGGACCCTACATCATCACCGAAGTCATCCTAGGTGGCGCCTACTGCCTCATGGACGTCACATCAGGAGTCGAATACTCCAACCCCTAGAACGTCGCACGACTGCGACGCTTCTACCCCTAGTTACCCTTTACTTTCAATAAGACTATTCAGCCAAGGCTACTCAGTCGAACAATGTACCTCCTCGTTTGCAATGAATAAAAGCTAAGTTCCTTGGCCCAAATTTTTTTTCCTTTACATTACTTATCACTAAACATGCTCGGGGACTGTGCCTCACCTTACGATCTCGACGACTGAAAATAATGCATACAACTTGAGTAGGCTAACGAAAAGGACATGCACATTACAATCGCACCACGTCCCGATACATACAAACTTTACAAATGGCATTACAAGCCCACTCGATAAAATACAAATTTTACATTATCTGATTTTCTTTATAGGACCTAATTGTTCTGGATCATAACATTCGTCCGCTCCTCAAATAAATCTACAATATCTTTGGCATACTGCGCCACAGTTGCGTAATGAGGGCGCATATCCCATAAATTGCCACCTGTCGGAGGAGGTGGTCCAGCCACTATCTCCGCAAGATTGACATCACGACAATCCAGTCGAACGAGAGACAGGGCTGCCTTCACCCTAGAAATCAGCTGATGGCGCACCAACTCCTTGACGTGGCCTACATTCCGAAACTTCCCAAGAAGACCCAAAAATCTAGAAGGTGCAGCGTCCAAAGGGAACATGACGGAGCAAATGGCCGCAAGCGACGACCTTGCCTTCTTCAGCACCCGAAGAACCTGGTGTACACGATCTTGCACTATCGCAAGGACCATTGCTCGATCACGATCCATGCAAAAGAAGCCACCGACCTCCGGCTCTTGTTGCGTCAGGCAATTCATCTGAATTGCGACGCGCTCCTTCTCTTCCCTCGGAATGATATTTAGAACTGCATAAGCATGGGGTGAGCCAGCATAAAAATAAGGCACACTCGAAAGAGCATCGGTTCTCGGGGACTCAAACTGAAGTTTCTCATCCATCTGCCAAAATTCCCCAAGCAAGAACTCCTCCCTGGCAGTGGCTCGCTCACCCTTTGACTTCCACACATCTGCATGACCTCGGATGCTGAGGATGTCGTTTTCCATACTACAAACATGATCACGCAGAAAGGTCAATTGTGACGCCTCATCCAATGATGGGTGAGGATCAGGCGCAGGCAGAGTGATCACTGGAGCCTCACCCGAAGGACCCTAGGCATAAATAGGCAAGTATGAATATCACGAACACTTTTGACAACAATTAAAAGATAGACTCATATACATAAATAAAGCCACCTCATGGAAAAGTGAGACTTGTTCATTCAAAGGATACTACAAAAGACAACAAAAGAAGAAAAAACTATACTAGCTACGCAACAAGAGCCTAAGCGCCGGCACCCGGAGCAGCCTCGGAGCCAGATTGCCTACTCTTGGCCTCCCGTTATTGCTTCGCCGCATAATCGTCCAGGAGGTCGATGAGCTTAGCCCCTAATGCTTACAACGGGAAGCAAAGGGGAAAAAGCTACCTCGGAGCCATCCGCCGCTTTCAGCATCCTGGATGTGACCTGGGCCAGGTCCAGCTCAGCTCCGGACGCCATCTCCATGGCCAACCCCATAGAGGCACCAATACCCTTATGCTTGCGTTTGTACTCCGCCAGAGCATCCTCCGACAGAGCATCCGCAAGCGAGTCGATGTCCTCGAGGGAAATGCCCTTGGGATTGACCTCCTTTTAGAAGCGCGCGAGCACCTTCTTGGCCTTGTCTAGGAAGCTCACGGCAGAAGAGCAGCAATCTTCGGTCGCTGTGGCAGCATCCGCCAGGAAGTCTCCATGCTCCAACATGCCGTGATCAAAGGCGATGCCAGAAGCATCTTGCATAAATGGCATGAGAAGAAATTCGAGTGAGCAAAAATACAAAACACCCCAAGATGCGGAAGACACAAAAACGAGACAAGAAGCAGCTTACCAGAAATAGCTTTGGCAGCAGCCATGAGCTTGTTGGCCATGGCTTTCTCCCGAGCAGCTGCAACGGTCGCGAGCTGCTGCTCACAGTCTTCGGCCTCCTTCTGTTGGCTCTCCTTGGCCTCCGCAGCATCCGCTGCCTTCTTCTCCGCCTAGCCGAGGCTCTTTTCAAGAGTGTTCAGCCTACGGATAGCAGCATTGTTCTCATCTGCAGCATGAAGAAACATTGGGTAAAATAGAAAAATTGCACTCAAAAAATAAACAAGAAGAAATCTACGCACCTTGGAGCTCCTTGATCTCACCCTCCAACGACATATGCTGCTGGATGAGAAGATTGGTGCCGCGGACAAAATGCTATCAAATAAAAGGCCAAGCAGGTCTAATAAGTACAAGGACTCGGGGGATCCCCCCACAAAGCGAAAGATCAACATGTCAGATAAATAAAGGACTCAGGGGCTCCCCCCACGCAGTAAAAGAACTACACTTACGTGCTCAGATGTGGACTCTGAAGTTTTGCATATCGCCTTCCGAGTGACGAGTGCACAAGCCTCCCGCTTTGCAGAGCTCAAATCCTCGTCCTCGGAGTTGGCCACCACCTGGGAAATGAAGCTATCGGCTTCGATTCCGCGATCACCTCTTCGGTGCCCTCGTCACGGTACTCCTCCGAAGGATTACTGCTAGCGCTCATCAGATCAATAACAAGCTAATAATTAGCGCATGAATATGGTAATAAGAATCAAGCAGAACGACTTACGATTGGATGTCTGGCAAGTTGAAGACAGGAGGCACCTTCTCCTTCTTCTTCTTGGCTGGCGGCTGCGGGCAACCTCCCGAATGGGCACGACAGGCAAAGGCGCAGACGACGCACCCTCATCCTTGCCATGCTGCTCGAGGAAGGACGGATCCCTTGGCGTTGGTGGTGTCTCCCCATCCGAAGATTCACTCCGGTAGTACTTTCGGGTCTGCCCTTTTCTCAGCTCGGGGGTTTCCGTGGTAGGAGATTGCGCCGGGGGAAGCTCGGATTTGGACTCCGCAACTTCATTATCCGGCACAACTGGGAAATTCTCAGGTAGAGCGGGCATCATCCCCGCTACCTTGAAGTCCTGCAAATCAAAGACAAGAAGATGACAAATTGTCAGTACAAATAACAAACAGCTAGCACTCAAAATAGCGGTACGCGTAACAAAAAGTTTTTCACCTGCGAGACTACTTTCTTCGCATTGAACGGGGAGGTCAAGGATTTCCCAGGGAGATCCTCATCAGCCTTGAACTTCAGCAAGGGCCGAAGAGCTCTATCAAGGTCACCCTAAGACAACTCCTCAGGCGAAACCCTTGTCGGATCGCTGCGGCCAACATACAGGAACATCGGGTGCACCCTCGCTTGGAGAGGCTGCACCCGACGCTTGAGGAAGGTGCGGATGATGTCGACACCATTGACCTCCTTGCCAGCCACCAGCTAGAGTGCCTCCACCCGCTGGTAGAGCTTCTCCACCTCCGCCATTTCACCCTCTAAGACGTCGTTCTTCCACGACCTCTTTGGGATGATCTTCTGGGCAGAGTCGAAAGGGGCAAGACCAAAATGCTGCCCGTCCAACTTGACGTTGCGGATATAGAACCACTTCCGCCGCCAGTATTGGATGTACTCTCAAATGGAGAAGGAGAATAATTGGACAGAGGAGCGAATGGAGATGATGCAGCCGTTGAGCAGATAAACACCGCCGGTGCCGGACTGCCTCTTCACGGAATAGAGTTTCCGTAAGAGGCCAAAGTGCGGCTTGATACCGAGCCAACACTCTCACAAAGTGATGAAACAAGCAGTATGAAGAAGAGAGTTCAGAGACAGATGATGCAACTGAATCCCGTAAAAAAAGGAGTCCACGAAGGAATTCGTGGACGGGAAGAGAGATGCCTCAGACAACGAAGGCATAAAACATCACCCAAAATCCTTCGAGTGGGCGAGGAATTAACTCTTGGCCGGGGAGGAAGACGTCGTCCTTCTCCTTGGAGACAAGGCCGAAATCATAGCTTGCAAAAATCCGCCTCGCGCATCTCCGTGCGCTTCCACCAGCCGTAGGTGGTGTGGCTCGTAGCGGCGACCTTCTTGCCAGTGCTGGCGGCGCTCGATCCTGCTCCAGCAGCTGCCGTATTCTTCGGCTAGCCCATCTTGAAGCGGCGGTGTGAGCGCAGGAACGAGGAAGGAAAAGTATGGAGAATGTCCAGTGTGCAACTAAGGGCAGAAAAGCTCATGAAAAATGAAGGCAATGGAGATGAGCAAATGACGAAGGGTAAAAAATCACTGTTTCTCCGCGGTATTAAAGGACGAAGACGATACACTAGAGCTGTCGATTGAGAATACCTAGCGTGCAACTCAAATCTCACCATACATGTGTCGTGTCAGCACCAAAATGAACCGTCACCAGCACGCTGTCCACTACGCAAAACCGAGGATACGCCGTAATTTTAACCACGCCTACGCGTGACTAGTCAACGTCAAGTTAGACGGTGGGACCCACGATCGTCTCGTCGCATCATCTCTGCTACCACAGACGGTTGAGATCACTAATCGTCAGCACTGACGTCATCAAGGCAAAGCCAGCAATGGCTCGAAGATTTCGATCAATTATACAAGTAATTACTTGAATCTACGATTCGGGAAACTTCTCGGGGGCTACTCCTATCAGGAGCGCTGGCCGCGCCTCTGAGAAACTACAAAGGTAACATCACCTCGAAATTATCTTCGAGTCCTACGTCGCGTCTACGACTCCACTACGGACTCGGGGGCTACTTCCATAGGGAGCTCTAGTTGCGCATCCGAAAAATTGTGTCCTTTGGACTTATGATGAAAACGACTGAACCAAAGTCTCTGCTCGAGTCTACGACTCGAGCAGACACTATGAATTATTGGACTACAATCATTCGGATCAAATACGAAAAAATCTTTTTGGCAACTTTGCCCAAACCAACGCTAAGTTAGAAGCAATCCCCTTGGCCACCCAAAACACCTCCGCGGTGATAAAACTTCGAATGCTATGTCTACGACACAAAGATAAGCCCTACAGATATCATCTGATGGTCTGGTAACGCACCTGACTGCGCTCTGCCAGTAAACTCCCGTGTCAATAGGAACGATGAAAATCCCGACGGATGCATTGGGTACATTACTTGAAAATCACTGGGATTCAACTCATGTAAGACCACAACGGCCTTAGTCAAATCACACTAGCAATCGTTCGGAATTCGAGTCCAGGGACTCGAGTTTGATGAAGATCGTGTTGTTTTGTCCTATGAAAGTTAACTGGCCCTGATCCGTTGGGTGAGGTGGGCACACGCATCGACAATCCCTATGAACTAAACATCTCTCCTTGTGAAACAGGCTCAACTACATAGCACCCAAAAGATTGAAGAGTCTCCAGTCGAATCTATTATTCGACTGAACACTCGGGGGCTACTGACATGGATATATGCTACATCTACACGACATTGGTATACCTTGTCTAGCCCAAGGAAGGCCCACGTCATGACACGCAGCCCATGAAGATTTCAGGTGACCCAAGCCCATGGCTTTTCGACTCCTTGGAGGACAAGTCTAGATTAGATAAAATTTCAAAGGGTATCAACCCTAATTTGTAACCGGCTCGACCTATCCCGAGACTTGGACTATCTATATAAAGGCTAGGAGGGTACAGAAAGAAGGATCCTCAACTCACCTCATACACACCTCACGCCAGATGGCATTTGTGCACCCTATAACCTTCGGTTCCGTCGTAATCAAGAGTAGACAAGGAGTAGGGTTTTCCCTCCGAGGACCTGAAGCTGGGTAAATCTCGTGTGCGTGTGTTGCTTGTCCGTTAACCGTTCCGCGACTTCCAGCATCCCCATCTTCTCCAAAATCCAAGTCCATAACAATGGGAATTGACGAGATCGAACCTCGTCGCCCATCACTGCCATGCAACGGGTTTTTCTTCCACTTGGGGCATTTCCAGCTGAATCTCTCGAGGGGAAGCGGGATCTTCACGTAGACTGTCCTAGTCCTTGCGCTCCGACCTCATGCCTGGCTTCATGCCAACCGCGACCTAGATCTCTATGAGGGTTCTCCTCCTTGGTGTCTTGCCTCTGCATTGGCGTGGCGTGTCCTAAATTCCGGGTCGTGCCTACTGCCAGGAGGTCAGTTCTAGATGTCGTCTATGTGCTATGATCGCCGAGGAGGTTTTCGATAGAATGCACGAGCCGCTTTCTGATTTTGCTACCGATGTCCCGAAACATCCTAATCATGACCTACTTGATGCATGAGCTGGCCACCTTGAACATGATGGACATCGTGTTGATGTACCGCGTTTTTGGGAGGTGAGTGCGTGCCCCTATTTTTCCACTTGATTTGTCAGGGTTAACTCTTCCAAGAAAGTGTCCCCTATCCTTCTCTTTGATTTTCGTGTTTCCATTTTGTGCGGGAGACTAGGTGGAGCCTGTCTCATTTCATAGATGCGTCGATCGTACTCCACTCCGTGTCTCAAGGATACCCTGAGTGTGATCACCCCCTTAGGTCTCAGAATCTTAAACATCATTTAGGGGTAGTTGGGGATGCCCATGAACTTCTCTGTGCGGAAGTCGACAACGTAAAGTAAGAACAACTATGTGTGGAAGTTCTCCCCACTACTAAATGTGACGGGCAGGGTAATCTGTCTGACCGACTCATGAGCTACTCCGGGTATTATCCCAAAGAATTGGTTTGAGACTGGTCTGACGTAAGAGCTGGGGACCTTCATATTCACCAAGGTGTCCACTATTATTATTCCAAAAGATCTTCCTCCGTCAGTTAAGACCTCGTGCATAGTGGTGTTGGCGATAACAAGAGAGACCACCAAGGGTAACCTGCCTAGGTAGTTTAGGTTGTCTGGTTCATCACTGAATCCGAATGTAATAGGCATGATGGCCCATGCTTGCTTGGAGGTGCTCCCATGTTATGCCGTGAGGATTGCGTTGCAAATCTCCTTTACCTCCCTGTGTGAGGAGTATATGTACAATCCTCCCCATAGGTGATCTACCTCGGGACTAGCCCTGTGCTCATTAACGCCATAAAGGAAGTCAAAGCTCCCCTCGGTGGTGTACTGTCTCGGCCCGACAGGCCCCGAGGCTTGTTGCCAAGGTCCTGCGGGAGGTCATGGAGGTCCGTTGGGGCGATTCCCCAGCTACTGCTAGTTTGGGTTAATGCACCATGATTGCTTAGGTGGTGAAGGCTTGCCTTCCTGTAAAGCCTTGGCTATGTCCTTAAGCTATGAGATGATGAATCGGCAGCTGGCTCTTCCGTGTGAGGTCGTGGAATGGAATTCGCACTAGTTTTCCAGGATCCGTTGCCACTAGGCTTCTCTGTTCTGCGTCGCGACAGGGTCAGGCGTATGTTGTTGATTGTGTGCAGGTCTGGGCACCTGATGCGGCTTTTTGGTCGCGGAAACCTCCTACTGGTGTCCCAAGGTTATCACTGATACTGGGCCGTTGGCCACTAGAGGACCTCATGCGGCGAATACTTGGCCTAATCCCTCCTTGTGAGACCTCCAGGGACGCTCGTCCATTGATTTGTAGAGCTGAATTCCCTCGCCAGACTCTTGTTTTCAAATCATCTGGTCGTCGTGGGCACCCGCCTTCTTAAGGACGTCCATGAGCTGATCCAAGGTCCTTGGTTCTGTGGCGCTGATAAGCGTGCCATAGTTATGGTTGACATGGTTATATCCTGCAGGTACGTGACATCAGCATACCTGGTCCAGCCCAAGGAAGGCCCACAGCAGATATACACTGGCCCATGAAGATTTTCGGGTGGCCAAGGCCCATGACGCCTTCGGATCCTTGGAGAGCAAGACTAGCGGAGATAGGAAATTCAAAGGGGTAAAACCCTAGAACTTGTAACCGACTAGGACTATGCCCGGGACCTGCCTAAGTCTATATAAAGGCCAGGAGGGCACGTCCTAGATCTATCGACTCATACTCTCGCATACGCATCCACACCAGATCGAATCAAGACCTCAGAACCTTCGGTTCCGCCAGAATCAAGAGCGCATAAGCAGGAGTAGGGTTTTCTCCGGGGCCTGAACCTGTAAATCTCTCCTGGTTGCTTGTCTATTAACCGTGCTACGATCTCTAGCATCCCCATCTTCTCCAAAACCCAAGTCCATAATATGGGCATTGACGAGATTAAACCTCGCCAATTGGCGCCTATGGGAACTGGGCTGTTGATTGTGCGATCGTGACGGTCCCGACCCGATCGATCTACAACTCCGCGACGGAGAATCACCTCTTCGGGCGCTTCGACTTCACCGCCCACTTCGGTTACCATGAAGGATTTCGAGCCCATAGGCGACAGACTCGAAATTTTGTTCGGGAGTTTCGCCTGTGGGACAACCGGCACCTCCTTCCCGAAGGGTGCCCGTGCCGTCAATCAGACCCGCCTCGTGGGATCCACACCCTGTGCTACGCACGTCACCATCAACAGATGAGTTTTACGACAGCAGCAGCTGTAACTCCGATCTATGTGATCCACCTTCGGATGAAGGGACCTACGATTCCGGATCCGAAAGCTACGACAGCAGCCGACCAATCTGCGAGCGCTATCTATGCGCCGCAGTCATCCAAACCGACGAGGAAACACCTAACCCGCCGCCCAACCGAAATGGCGGAAACGGCGAAAACAGAAGAAGCCAGTCCCCCCACCCAACGGGGAAAACAACGGCCACGTCATTCAACTTAGCAAAGAAGGATGGGTCCAGGCGCGCCATGCCGTCGCAGGCGACATCGTCTTACCTGCAGACGCCTCACGTGAACTACTAATGGCATACCACTATCTCCTCATCGAGGAGCACAAGAAACAAGTCAAGATGCAGGAGACGCTCGACAAGCGCAAGCAAGCAGCCTCCGAGTCCAGCGCGCGATGAGCTGCGCTCTCCGCCATGGCACCCGGCTCTAGCACAAACGGAAACCAGGGAAACAAGCACCGCTCTCAGGTGGAAAACATGGATCCCAAGGAGCGGCGTGACGTGACCCGAACTCTCCACACATCGTTCATGGATATGGATGCCGACGGCAACATCATCCCGAAAACGCCGCAAGCTGCGATCATGGCAGCCACTGCGTATCTCGCGGCTCACCCACCTCCGGAGGGGGACCCGAAGAGGGCCATGCATAGGTCTGCACTCACCGGACTAGGACTAATCGGAGCTGCGCTCCACGAAGATGCTCCTGCGGAGCCGAAGAAGAAATCTCCGGCCAGGCGCGACCGGAGTCCCACCCCCTCATCCGAAGAAGAAGAAGAGCACGATCTTCCTCGAAGGAAGAAGAGCTCGCACCGCCATAAACGCGACTACGACGCCAGAGACAAGCTTACACAGCGCAAGATCGACAAAGCACGCGCCAAACGCGCATGCTCGTCTGAATCTGAGATGGATGAAGACGAGGAGAACTCATGGGCTCGATGCTTCAGCAGATCTGTTCGGCGAACACAGATGCCACGCAACTTCAAGCTTCCTTCGGATACTCCGAAGTTCAACGGCACGCAAGATCCAAAATCCTGGCTCAGTGACCATCTGTCATCCGTCAAACTTCACGGAGGCAACAAATAAACCGCCATGCAATGCCTTCAGCTGCAGCTGACAGGCGCGGCGCGAGTCTGGCTCAGCAGCCTATCATCAGGATCCATACGAAGCTGGGAGGAGCTCGCTTACAGCTTCATCCGAAATTTCAAAGGCACCAGCAAGAGGCCCGCCTCAATCGAAGAGTTGCGAGCCTGCACTCGAAGAACGGGTGAATCTATTCGCCAGACATACTACGCTGGTCTACAACCAAGAACTCCGCAGACACATCTCCGAAGAGAGGGCCATCGACGCTTTCAGGATGGCGCTGCGCCAAGACTTCAAGGAGGAACTTGGGCGTGTAAAGCCCAAGACACTCGACCACCTCATGGAAATCGCCAACAGTTGGGCAGACGGCGAAGACTGCATCCAGCGAGCGCAATCAGATGAAGAGGACGACTACGGCCGAAGACGTGAACACCGCAGAAAGAGGAGATCGCGCGTCTACGAGGACCGCGACGGACCCGACATGATCGCGGCCGGCTACGCCGACCGCCGTAACGACAACAGCCGCAACAGCGGAGGATACCACGGCGGAAACTTCCGCGACAACGGACGACCAACGCAGTCGTGGCAACGCCACGACCGCGACAACGGACCCTCAGCATTCGACAAACTTTCCGGTCCATGCACCATCCACTTCTACATCGACAAACAAGATGGCAAAAATAAAGCCAGCCACATGCTCAAGGACTGTCGCGAGTTCCAGAAACTCAGCGAAGGCATGGTGCAGATGAGGCAACAAGCCCCAATCCCTGCGTTTGGAAACGCACCTGCGCCAGGTGAAATAGCACACGGAGCTCCTCCACCGCCACCTATTGGAGGCCCAAATCAACCAGTCGCACCAGCGCAAAACAACGCCGGGGTCGGATACCCCCTACCAAAGGGAGCACTAAATATGATCCAGAAGGGACGTCCCACAAACAGGGTGCAGAAGAAAATCACCCGACAAATCAACTTGGCCGTGGCAACTCCGCCTGCAATCCCTGAGTACCTCAGCGGATCGGAGTCCTGCATCACATTCACTCGCGCGTATCACCCTTGCCAAATCCCTCGCCCAGGTCATGCTGCCCTGGTGCTGGAGGCGCAGATCGGAGGCTTCGAGATGAGTCGCGTCTTCATGCACGGCGGCAGCGGCATCAATCTAATGTTCGCAAGCACTCTAGCAGCTATGCGGATCCCGCAATGCAGCCTGGAACAACCAGACACAACGTTCCATGGCATTATCCCAGGAAAGGGCATATTCCCCCTGGGCAAAATAGGGCTCGACGTCATCTTCGGGAAGCCGGACAACTTTCGGTAGGAGCGCCTAGAATTGGCGGTGGATCGCCGCAATACCACACCATCTCGGGCGCAGCATTCGCAAGGTTCCCGGCCGTCCCACACCACGCATACCTACTACTCAAGATGCCAGACCAAGGGCGCCATCACAGTCCACAGGAGCTTCACCCGATCGGACCAATGCGACAGGATTTCAACAAAATCTCCTGGTCTTTTCGCATGCAAGAAGCTTGTAAGGCTCGCGAGGTGACGGACAATGGCTACCCACCACAAGGCGTAACGCACCGACATGTCCTTCGACTCCACCGTCAACACCAAGAAAGTACAGGTCCATCCGACGGATGCTCCAAGACGGCCTTGATCGCCAATGACCTCAGATCAAGATAGAAGGCGCCATGCCGTCAATTCCTCCGTGAGCGCTGGAAATTACCGGTGTCCGCGGACATGCCAGAGTTCCTGTGAATTCGCCGAGCACGCACTCAACGCCTTTCCGCACACCAAGCCGCCAAGCAGTCCATCCAAGACTGCCGGAGCCACGAGCCGAAGCTCGGCAAGGAAATCAACAGATTACTCAGCAGACTTCATCCGGAAATCAAGGAAAGCGAGTGGTCGCAAACACGGTGATGGTCCCGAAAAGGACACGGACATCCTGGATGTGCGTGGACTTCATGTCACTAAATAAGCATTGCCCAAAGGACCACTTCCTCTTCCACGGATCGACCAGATCATCGATTCCGCAGGTTGCAGAAACTCTCCTTCCTCGATGCCTACTCAAAGCTATAACCAGATTCGACTCAAGGTCGAAGATCAAGAGAAAACGGCGCTTATCACACCGCTCGAGTATTCTCTATAACACAATGCCCTTCGCTAAAGAACGGGTGCCACGCATCAGCGATGCATGCAGCTCGCCTTAAGGACCAGATCGGTCGCAACGCCCAAGTCTATGTCGATGACATAGTAATAAAACCAAGGAGGCAAGGACACTTATCGACGATCTCCGAGACGCTCGACAACCTTGATCGCCAGATCAAGCTCAACCTGAAAAGTGCGCCCAAGGCCCCTCGGTCACCGCTCGGTACTTCATCTCTCAATGAGGGATTGAGGCGAACCCGATGAAAATCAGAGCCATCATGACAATGGAGAAGCCGAAAAGCCTCAAGGGCGTTCAGCAGCTCGCAGGACGAGTAGCGGCACTAAGCAGGTTCATCACCGCATGGGCGAGAAGGCCCTACCATTCTACCAAGCTGCTAAGGCGCATAAGTTCGAGTGGACACCGAATCCAAAAGACGATTCGAAAGCCCTCAAGCTGCCCTCTCCACCTCGCCAGTTTTGGTCACACCAAAGGAGCGCGAACCCTCCGCAGACATAGCAGCCACACACCAGTGGTCAAGACTGCATCGTGGTCGAACGACCCGAAGAAGGCAAGACCCACGGGGTCCAGCGCCCAATTTACTACCTCAGCGAGGTTCTCACTCCAACAAAACAGCGGTACCCACACTACCAGAAGCTAGCCTACGGCGTGTTCATGACGGCTCGACGGCTGAGCCACTACTTCCGTGAGCATCGGTGATGGTCGCCAACGAGGCACCCCTAACAGATCCTGAATAAGGAGGCCACAGACGCGCGGGCCTCTGGGAATCGAACTGTCACCCTCGGACATCATCTACGAGAAGCGACACGCAATTAAATCTCAAGTCCTTCCGAACTTCCTGGTACATTGGATGGAGCTGCAGCTGCCAGATACCCCGGACATGTCGCAATCATGGACGATGCACTTCGACGGCTCCAAGAGAGAAGCTGGGGCAGGAGCAGGGGTCATACTGACCTCCCCGCAAGGAGACAAGATGAAGTACGTTCTCCGGATGAAATTCAGAGCCTCCAATAACGAGGCCGAATACGAAGCCCTCATCCATGGCATGAGGATGGCAAAGATATGCGGCGCAACGCGCCTGGTCATCTATGGTGACTCCAACCTCGTCGTCCAGCAGACGATGAATGAGTGTGATGCACACGCCGAAAACATGATAGCGTACCGCGCGCTCTACAACGCACTCGAAGGAGAATTCGACGGCTGCGAGCTTCGACACGTTGGAAGAGAAAGCAACGAGGAAGCCGACAGACTCGCCAACATCGGCTCCACTTGCGCAAAGGTGCCACCAGGTGTGTTCCTCGAACAGATCTGCGTGCCATCCATCAAGCGGAAATTCCCCAAGGGATCATCCGAAGAAGCAGAACACTCGGGGGCTACGCTACCCGAAGGTCATGAAGGACCCGAAAAGTTGGATACTGAAGTTTCCATGGTCAACATAATGCAGGTCATGGCAGTCGAAGAAACCTGGACACGCCCATACCTCTAGTTCCTGATAAACGGAGAACTACCTGACAAATTTCGATGCGGATGCCCGCATATCTCGTCGGTCAAAAGCCTTCACCATCATCAATGGCGAACTGTGCAAACGCAGCATCACGGGTGTACTACAACGGTGCGTCACCATCGACGACGGCAAAGCCATACTCCAAGACATCCATGAGGGCATCTGCGGCCACCACGCAGGCAGCCGCTCCCTTGTCGCCAAAGCTCTACGAGCAGGATTCTACTGGCCAACGGCCATGACCGACGCGAAGGACATCGTCCGAAGATGCAACGGGTGCCAACGGTTCGCCGACAAACCGCACGCACCTGGGTCCGAACTTAGACCCATACCCATAGCTTGGCCTTTTGCTCAATGGGGCCTCGACATGATCGGCAAACTGCCAAAGTCCTCGAAAGGGGGACACGTCTTCCTCCTGGTCGCAGTCGACAAATTCACCAAGTGGATCGAGTCCATGCCAGTCACCAACCAGAAGGGCAAAACCGCCGTCAAATTCTTCGAATCCATTGTCTATAGGTTCGGCGTACCGCACAGCATCATCACCGACAACGGATCGAACTTCATCTCTGAAGAATTCTAGGACTTCTGCAAAGGCCTCGGGATCAACATCACGTATGCCTCAGTGGCACACCCGCAAACAAACGGGCAAGTGGAAAAGGCCAACGGCCTAATCGGCGCCGGCATCAAGAAGCGCCTCATGAGCTCACTCGAGCAAAAAGTTGGAAACTGGACGAAAGAGCTACCATCTGTCTTGTGGAGCTTACGGACTACGCCAAACAGCTCCACCGGCTACACACCGTTCTTCATGGTGCACGGAGCTAAGGCCGTGCTACCAGCCGAAGTACGCCACCAGGCCCCACGAGTCATCGCTTATAGCGAAGCCGAATCCACGGCTGCACTCGAAGATGTCGTCGACACACTCGACGAAGCACGGGATATAGCAGCAGCTCGATCAGCGGTGTATCAGCAAAGTCTCCGCAACTACCACAGCCGCCGGCTGCGCCCAAGGTCCTTCGTCGAAGGAGACCTCGTCTTACGACTCAAGCAAAAGCGACCGAACAAATTCGAGTCACCATGGGAAGGACCCTACGTCATCACCGAACTCATCCCAGGTGGCGCCTATCGCCTCAAGCACGTGGAGTCTGGATTCGCATACTCCAACCCATGGAACATCTCGCACTTGCGACGATTCTACCCGTAGCAACCTACCCCCTTTTACTTTCAATAAGGCTTTCAGCCAAGGCTACTCAGCCGAACAATGTACCTCCTCCATTACGATATAAATAAAGCTAAGTGTCTCGCCCCCAAACTTCGGATGACTATTTTTCTGCAACTTTATTACATGCTACAAACGCACTCGGGGGCTCCCCCCCACCTCACGATTTCATCGACTGAGGATAAAACGTGTACACCTGAGTAACTGATCATGCCAGGCAAACGAAAAGGACACGTACTCAATCAAAGCACTGCGTGCTCACAAACAAGCAAATCTTTACCACAAATGGCACAAAAACGCCCAGCCGAAATATACAAATTTTACATTTATCTGTTTATTTTCAGGTCCTACCTATTCTGAAGAATAACCTGAGCACGCTGCTCAAACAAATCTACAATCTGTTCGGCATACTGCCTTACAGCCGCGTAATGCGGACGCATGTTCCACTCGCCACCATCCGGTCGAAGAGGTGGCCCAGCTGCCACAACAGCCAAATCTACGTCAGGGCGGTGCACCCTCACAAGAGACAAAGCAGCCTTCACTCCTGCGACGAGCTGCTGCCGCACCAGCTCCTTGACATCGCTGGCACTCCGAAACTTCGACAGAAGACCTGCAAGGGTCATCGGCATGGCATCCAAAGGAAACATGACGTGCAGCACCGAGGAAAGCGATGTCTGCACCTGGCGGAGCACCCGCGAAACTTGATAAACATGATCCTGCACCGTCGCCAGAACCATGGAGCGATCGCGATCCATCCAGAAGAAGCCGCCGGCCTCCATGTCCTGTTGAGTCAAGCAATTGACCCGAACAGCGACACGCTCTTTTTCTTCCCTCGGAGCAAGATTGGCACCTGCGACAATCGCACAAAACAAGAATAAGGCCAGCAGGCTCATCCGAAGAACTGAGCTACAGCCCGAAAGAAGGATCAACTTACATTGCAGCTGCTCGGACAGCCGACCCAGCTCCGCCATCAAGTACTCCTCTCTGGATGCACCACGATCCGCCTTGGACTTCCAAACATCGGTGCGACCACGTAACCCGAGCAATTCCCTCTCCAAAATGCGCACGCGATCTCGAAGGAAAGCGAGCTACGAAGAATCATCCAACGATGGTCGCAAGGGCTTTGCGGATGAAGTGTCAACTGGGTCAGCACCCGAAGGAACCTATAGCAGCAGAAAAAAGAAGGCACACAGACATTCAGCCAAGGATAGAGCACAACTCGGAGGAATTCATTAAATATATAAGGCCACTACGTGGCACAAGGACGGTACTCCTCAAGATATTTACAACAAAAGTAGACTACACACTACCCTACGTCTACTATGCCTAAGACGCAGGACACTGAGTCGCCTCGGAGCCAGACTGCCTAGCTTTGGCCCCGCCCTGCTGCCGCAGCGCGTACTCAGACAGCAAGTCAATGAGCTTGGGCCCATATCGTCTGCAGCGAGCGGAGTAGGCAGCGAAGGCTACCTCGGATCCATCCGCAGTCATCGGCATCCGAGAAGTGATCTGGGGCAAGTCCAGCTCTGCTCCAGCCGCCAAGGCCATCGCCAGCCCGACGGACGCGCCGATGCCCTTCTGCTTGCTCTTGTACGCCGATGAGAGCCTGCCAGAGCATCCACATCATCAAGGGTTGCGCCCTTCGGGAAAAGCTCCTGGTAGAAGCGACCAAGGACCTCTTTCGCCTTGGCAAGGGAGTTGACAACGGTGCCGCAGCGGTCTTCGACCGCCACAGTGGCATCATCTAGAGCGCTCCCGTGCTCCAGAGCACCACGGTCGAACTCGATGCCTGTGGCATCTAAGACAAAAACGAAGAAAAGCATGAGGAAAGGCAGCATAGAAGAAGACCCGTAGAAAAAGAAACAAGTACAAAAACTAGCACTCACCCGAAATAGCCTTGGCAGCAGCCATGAGCTTTGCCGCCACCCCTCTTTCACGAGCAGCCGCAACGGTGGCTAGCTGCTCCTCACGATCTGTGGCCTCCTGCTGCAGACGCTCCTTCGCTTCGGCTGCTTTCGTCAGCTCTAGCTCAAGGCGCTCTTTCGCACCGACGGCGGCTTCGGCTTTCTGCTCCGATTGACCAAGGCTCTTTTTAAGAGCGTCGACCTCACGGAGAGAGTCGTTATGCTCCTCTGCATTTAAGACAAGCAAGTGTCAAAGAAAAGGACCAGGATAAACAAGAGAGGTATTAAAAGGCAGACGGATACCTTGAAGCTGCCGAAGTTTCGCCTCCAGCGCCAGGCGCTCCCCCACCAGCCGCTTGGCCTCCTGTACAAAAGGCTGAAGAAAAAGGAAATAGCAGTAAGAAAAAGACTTGGGGGCTACGCCCAACACAAAGGAGTAAAAACAACATCAGCACACGAAGACACTCGGGGGCTTTCCCCGTGACATGAAGCAGAAAACTTACATGCTCCGATGGCGACCCCGAAGCTCCGCCTACGAAATTTTGAGGCGCAACCACCAGCACCTCCCGCACAGGAGGATCTAGAGCGGCGCCACCCGAAGTCGCCACCGTCTGAGGAGGAGGCGACGCAATTTTCGACTCCCCCATCATCTCCCACGCACCATCACTAGAGTCGTGGGAGGATTGCCTGCATACGAACCAATCAACACAGGTGCAAAAATCATGAAGGAAAAAGGACAATAGTACAACAAGAAAACTTATGAGCCCAATGCGCTCAGGTCGAAGATAGGAGAAGCCCTTCGGGCCCTCTTCTCCTCTTTCTTCTCTTCCTTCTTCTCCTCCTTCTTTTCTTCCTTCTTTCGCTTTCTTTGGGTGGTGCGCAACAGCCCGCATGTGAATGGCAGGAAGGGGAGAGGAAGAACCTCCATGACCATCACTATGACGCTCAAGGCCCAGAGGATTTCTGGGAGTCGGAGGAGTCGAGGCATCCGAAGACTCGCTGGAGCTCCGTGATCGCTTGCACGTATGGTCCTCACTCGACTGGTCGGCATCCTCCGCCAGAGATCACGCCGACGGCAGCTCGGACACGGACTCAACCACTTCATTATCCGGGGCATTCGGATGCTTTTCGGGCAATGGTGGCACCATGCCCGGTACTTTGAAGCTCTGCAAAAACAAAAGGAACTTTGTTAGCAAACAAAGGAACTAAAGACACAGCCGACAAAAGCACTGCGTGCACAAATCTACACCTGCGGTACGGCCAATGCCGAAGAAAATGGAGGAGTTAGTGACTTCCCCGGAATTTCTTCTCCGGCCTTGAACTTCAGCAGCGCGCGAAGAGCCCTGTCAAGATCCCTCTCGGACATTTTCTCAGCCGAAACCCTCGTCGGATCACGGAGCCCAGAATAAAGAAACATCGGATGCGCCCTCGCTTGGAGAGGCTGCACCCGACGCTCAAGAAAAGTCCGGATGATGTCCACGCCGTTCACCTCTTTCTCCTAATCAGTGGAGATCCTCCACCGACGGTAAAGGGCCTCTATCTCCACCTCACCGTCAAGATTTGGTTTTTCCAAGAGCTTTTTTGCTCAATCATCTGGGAGGGGTCAAAAGGAACAAGACCAAAATCTTGCCCGGGCACTACGGAGTCGCGGATATAAAACCATCGCCTCCGCCAGTACTGGACAGATTCGGACATGGAAAAGGAAAAGAATTGCAGATTAGGACTTAGGGAGATGATGAAACCCCCAATGGGATACACACCATCCGAACCAGATTGCCTCTTCACGGAATAAAGCTTCCGAAAGAGGCCAAAGTGTGGCTCAATGCCAAGCCAACACTCGCAAAATGTGATAAAGCACGCAACGTGGAGAAGAGAATTGGGAGACAGATGATGAAGCTGAATCCCATAAAAGAAGAGAAGTCCACGGAGGAAGTCGTGGACCGGAAAAGAAAACCCGTGCACAACAAAGGCAAGAAACATAACCCGGTACCCAGATGGGGGACGGGGGATTACCTCATTGCCGGGGAGTTTGACGGCCTCCCTATCCTGCGGGATGAGGCTCCGCTCGCGCAGCTTGCGGAGATCACTCTCCCGCGTCTCTGACCGCCGCTAGCCACCATCGGTGACGCGAGCAGCGGTGGTGCCCTTCTTGCCTCCGGCGGCGCTGGTCCCAACTGCAGATGAGGACTTCTTTGCTTTCCCAATTGCGCTACGGCGGTGGTGGCGATGACAACGCAGAAAGAACGAAGGAAATGTGGAAGGAAATCTCAGCGCGCAGCAAGAATCGCTCAAGAACAAGGAGGTAGTGAACACAGGAACTGGTGCGGTGAAAACAAACCACGATTTCACCCAAGGATTATAACAGCGAAGACGACGCACGACAGCCGTCCATCGGGAAGACCTAACGCCAATGGTAGATCTGGCCGTACACGTGTCAGCATCACAACGAACCGTCGTTACCACGCCATCCACTACACGCGGAAATCGAGGAGACGCCGTAATTATCTCCATGACGCGCGTGACTGGTCAATTCAAAGTCAGCAAGTGGGACCCACTCTTCGTCCAGTCAAGTCATCTCTGGCGTAGCAGACGCTTGAGGTCATCAATCGTCAGCAATGACGTCATCAAAAGCTATACTAGCACCAACTTCGGCTCCACAGCTAAGAGTACTCACTCGAATCTTCGATTCGACTAAATACTCGGGGGCTACTCCTATCAGGAGCGCTGGCCGCGCACCCGACAAACAAATGAGGACAAATTTCTTCTTTGAGTCCTACGTCGAGTCTACGACTCCACTACGGACTCGGGGGCTACTCCCATAGGGAGGATGGATTTAAGCATCCAAAAAATTTCGAGTCCTGCGGACTTAACGACTGAAACAATGCTTGAACTAAAGTCTCTGTTCGAGTCTACGACTCGAACAGACACTTGGGGGCTACTCCCATAGGGAGCGCTGGTCGCGCACCCTATGAAATCTTCGACTACGATCTTCCGGATCAGCACGCAAAAACTTTTTGGCAACTTTGCCCCAACAAAACGGCCGTGTGAGCGACAATCTCCTAGGCCACCCGAAGCACCTCCGTGGTGATAAATGTTCGGATGTTGCGTCTGCGACGCAAAGATAAGACCTACAGATATCATCTGGTGGCACAGCAACGACTGCGCTCTGCTAGTATGAATCCGTACCAGCAGGTACGATGAAAAATCCCGACGGACGTGTTGGGTACACCAATTAAAAATCACTGGAATTCCACTCCTGTAAGTCCTCCACGGCCTGAGTCGAATTACGCCAGCATATGTTCCAGGTTCGGGTTGAGGGACTCGAACCTGAAGAAGATCGTGTCATTTCGTCCTAAGACAGTTAACTGACCCTGATCCGTCAGGTGAGTCAGGCACACGCATCAACAATCCCTACACACATATACTATTAATGTATAGTTGCACCCGAAGGATGGAAGAGTCCTCAGCCGAATCTACGATTCTACTGATCACTCGGGGGCTACTGACATGGTTATACCCTACGGGTACGTGACTTCAGCATACCTGGTCCAGCCCAAGGAAGGCCCACAGCAGATATACACTGGCCCATGAAGATTTTCGGGTGGCCAAGGCCCATGACGCCTTCGGATCCTTGGAGAGCAAGACTAGCGGAGATAGGAAATTCAAAGGGGTAAAACCCTAGAACTTGTAACCGACTAGGACTATGCCCGGGACCTGCCTAAGTCTATATAAAGGCCAGGAGGGCACGTCCTAGATCTATCGACTCATACTCTCGCATACGCATCCACGCCAGATCGAATCTGCGCACCCTGTAACCTTCGGTTCCGTCGTAATCAAGAGCAGACAAGCAGGAGTAGGGTTTTCCCTCCGGAGGCCTGAACCTGGGTAAATCTCGTGTCCCCAGGTTGCTTGTCTGTTAACCGTGCCACAATCTCCAGCATCCCCATCTTCTCCAAAACCCAAGTCCATAACAATGGGCATTGACGAGATTAAACCTCGTCAATGGTTATGGACCCCATTAGTGAATTCCCACATGATATCCTAGTTGGAAAGGTCAGGTGTGGTGTTTACCAGTACCCTGAACCGTTTCACAAAATCCTTCAGTCTTTCTCCCAGGCACTTTTTAATGTTCTTGAACTCTTCGTGAAGTGTGTTTGTGTCGTCTTCTGTAGTGAAGCCCTGGATCATCCCCCGTATGAAGACATCCTAGGTCCTGATTGACTGGGAAACCTTGTTCCGAAGCCACTTTAGGAAGTTCCCTTTCAGGAAATTTGGGAGAAGGTTCTGAAGGGTTTCGCGGCATAGTAGATCAAAATTTTCTACGGATGCGAACAGAGGGAAAGCCAAGATCTAATCTAGGAGATGCAAACAACGAGAGAGATTGGATTAGATCTTCATACCCTTGAAGATTCACACAGCGGAACGTTCATCAGAACGTGGGTGATGTAGTCGTACTCGCTTCTCCTCCTCGCGATCTGATCCGATGTAGCACCACAAGTGGCGGTGCCTCCGTGAGATGCACACGTGCAGCACCTCGATGTCTCCTCCTTCCTCAGACCAGCAAGTATGGTGGAGAGACGGATTGGATCTACAACACGACGGCGTGGTGTATATGGTGGAGAATTTCTGCAGCAGGGCTTCGCCTACAAACAGTCGGGAGGGAGAGAGGAGGGCAGCAGGGCAGCTAGGGTTGGAGGGGAAGGTGTAAGGGGGTGGTGCGCCCCCAGCCCTCTATATATAGAGGGGTGGGCGCAGCCCTAGCCCCTCCCCCAAGCCAAACCAGCGGCCCCAAAGGAGGAGGAGTGGGGGGCAAGGAAACCCCCCCTTCTAGAAGCTCTATCTAGGGTTTAAACCCTCTTTGGCCGGCTGGGCCCTATGGGGCCTTGTGCCCCTGGCCCAATGTGGCCAGGGCACTCCCTCATAGGCCCATGCCCCCTCCCGGAAGGTGGGGCCACGTTGGTCCCCTTCCGGAAGGTTCTAGAAGCTTCCGGTACAATACCGATTAACCCGGAACAATTCCGAACTCCAAAAACTGCACTGCCTTATATGAATCTTATTCTCCGGACCACTCCGGAACCTCTCGTGATGTCCCAGATCCCATCCGAGACTCCGAACAAAAACTCATAAACCAATTATCCAATCTATCCTAGCGTCAAGACACGTTAAGTGTGTGACCCTGCGGGTTCGAGAATATGCAGACATGATCTTCTATCAATAATCAACAGCAGGGTCTGGAAACCCATATTGACTCCCACACATTCATCGATGATCATATCGGATGAACCACGATGCCAGGATTCAATCAATCCCATATATATATTCCCTTCGTCTCGCGATATTTTACTTGCCCGAGATTCGATCGTCGGTACCTTCATACCTAGTTCAATCTCGTTCACAGCAAGTACTTTACTGCTCGTAATCCGATATCACTTTGTGTTTTACTCCTTAAACACATGCTTGCAAGCGGTGTTGATATCGATTTACGAGTTGGCCCGAAGTATATCTCTCCGACTTGGGAGGGACAAATCCCATCTCGATACATACAACCCAACAGATACTTTCCGATCACCTGAGAGACACCTTTATGATCACCCTCTCATAGGATGACGTTTGATAACCTCAAAGCTTTCTTCCGATACCAGGGAGTTATATTATCTCATGGTCTAAGGAATACAATATTTGACATAAGAAAAGCTTCGCAAAGACGAACACGATGACACGATCTAATTGCTTCGCTTAGTTTGGGTATGTCCATCATATCATTATCCCAATGATATGATCTCATTATTAATCGACAACTCATGTCCATGGCTAGGAAACCTTAACCATCATTAATCAATGAGCTAGTCCATAGAGGCATACTAGGGACACGGTGTTGTTCACAAACCACACAAGTATTAAAGTTTCCGCTTAATACAATTCTAGCATGGAATATAAACATTATCATGAACAAGAATTATAATAATAACATCTTTATTATTGCCTCTAGGGCATAATTCCATGATCTCCCACTTGCACTAGAGTCAATAATCTAGTTTACATCAGGCAACAATCTCACACCCATGGCACTGAGGTGCTGATCATGTTTTACACGTGGAAGAGGTTTAGTCAATGGATCTGCGATATTCAGATATGTATGTACTTTGCTAATCTTCATATCTCCATCTGCTATATAATCTCGGATTATATGAAACTTGCGGTTGATATGCTTGGTCTTTGGATGATATCTTGGTTCCTTAGCGAGTGCTATGGCGCCAGTGTTGTCACACAATATCTCCGATGGGTCCAATGCACTTGGAACCACGCCAAGCTCGATGATGAAGTTCTGATCCAAACTCCTTCACTTGACGCTTCTGCAGCAGCCATGTATTCCGCTTCTCATCAGATCCGCGATCACGCTTTTGCTTGCAGCTTCTCTAGCTCACAGCTCCTCCATTCAAAATATAAACGTATCCGTGCAGGATTTAGAATCATCCTTGTCGATTGTCGAAACTAGCGTCGACGTAACCTTTTCTGACGAGTTGTTCATCACCCCATAGACTAAGAACATCTCTTTAGTCCTATTTAGGTACTTTAGGATGTTCTTCACGGCTGTCCAGGTTCCACTCTGGATCACTTTGATATCTCGTCAAACTAAGAGCATTGGACACATCGGTCTAGTACACAAGCATGGCATACATGATAGAACCTATGGCGAGGCATAAGGCACTTTGCTCATAGCTTCTCTATCATTTACCAGCTGGACAATTGAGCCTTGCTCAATATCTTACGACAACATAGGCACTAAACCTTTCTTTGCCTTATCCATTCGAACCTTTTTGAACTTTGTCTAGGTATGTACTCGCTTAAAGCTATCAGGCGTCTTTGTCTATCTCTATAGATTTTGATGCCCAATATATAAGCAGCTTCACCTAGGTCTTTCATTGAAAAACACTTGTTCAAATAACTCTTCACATCGTTAAGCATGTTAATGTTATTTCCAATAATCAATATGTCATCCACATATAGTACCAGAAATGTCACCGAGCTCCCACTCACTTTCTTGTAGATACAAGCTTTATAGCAATTTGGAACAAATCCAAAGCTCTTGATCACTTGATCAAAACGAAGGTTCCAACTCCGAGATGCTTGCTTCAGTCCATAAATGGAACGCTGAAGTTTGCATACTTTATCAGCATCCTTAGGATCGACAAAACCTTCGGGTTGCATCATATACAACTCTTCATCAATGTTGCCATTGAGGAACGCAGTCTTGACATCCATCTGCCATATTTCATAATCATGAAATGCAGCAGTTGCTAATAAAATCCAAATGGACTTAAACATCGCTACGGGAGAGAAAGTCTCATCGTAGTCAACACCTTGAACTTGTCGAAAACCTTTCGTGACAAGCCGTGCTTTATAGACGGTAACATTACCATCTGTGTCCGTTTTCTTCTTGAAGATCCATTTGCACTCAACGGCCTTTCGGTCGCTAGGAGGGTCCACCAAAGTCCATACTTGGTTTTTGCTCATGGATCCCAATTCGGATTTCATGGCTTCAAGCCATTTCTCAGAGTCTGGGCTCATCATCGCTTCCTCATAGTTCGTAGGTTCACTGTCTTCTACCAACAAGACAGTCAAGACAGGGTTGCCGTACCACTCAGGAGGGGCACGCGACCTTGTCGACCTGTGACGTTCAGTAGCAGCATCGTCCGAAGCTTCATGATCCTTGTCATTAGCTTCCTCCATTATTGGTGCAGGCGGCACTGGAACAATTTCAGGTGCTGCGCTACTCTCCAATTCAAGAGAAGGTTCAATAACCTTGTCTAGCTCTACTTTCCTCCCACTCACTTCTTTCGAGAGAAACTCCTTCTCAAGAAAGGAACCGTTCTTCGACAAACACTTTGCCTTCGGTTACGTGATAGAAGGTATACCCAATAGTTTCCTTAGGGTATCCTATGAAGACGCATTTCTCGCTTTGGGTTCGAGCTTGTCCAAGCATCAACTTCTTGGCGTAAGCTTCGCATCCCCAAACTTTAAGAAACGACAACTTAGGTTTAGCACCAAACCACAGTTCATACGGTGTCGTCTCAGCAGTTTAGATGGTGCCCTATTTAAAGTGAATGCAGCGGTTTCTAATGCATAACCCCAAAATGATAACGGCAAATCAGTAGAGACATCATTGATCGGACCATATCTAATAGGGTTCGATTCCGGCGTTCAGACACACCATTGCGCTGTGGTGTTCCGGGTGGCGTGAGTTGCGAAACGATTCCACTTGCTTTAAGATGCATGAGAAAATCATAACTCAAATATTCACCTCCACGATCGGATCATAGAAACTTAATTTTTCTGTTACGATGGTTCTCCACTTCATTCTGAAATTCCTTGAACTTTTCAAATGTTTTAGATTTATGTTTCATTAAATAGATATACTCATATCTACTTAAGTCATCGGTAAAAGTAAGAAAATAGCGATATCCACCGCGCGTCGAAACACTCATCGGTCCGCATACATCGGTATGTATGATTTCCAACAAGTCCGTTGCTCGCTCCATCATACCGGAGAACGGGGTTTTGATCATCTTGCCCATGAGGCATGGTTCGCATGTGTCAAATGATTCAAAATCAAGAGACTCCAAAAGTCCATCAGAATGGAGTTTCTTCATGCGCTTTACACCAATATGACCTAGGCAGCGATTGCCACAAATAAGTAGTATTATCACTATCTACTTTGCATCTCTTAGCCTCAATGTTATGGATGTGTGTTTCATCCCTTTCGAGATTTAGAAGAAATAAACCATTCACAACAGGTGCATGACCATAAAAGATGTTACTCATATAAATAGAACAACCATTATTCTCTGATTTAAATGAATAACCGTCTTGCAATAAACAAGATCCAGAAATAATGTTCATGCTCAACGCAGGCACATAATGACATTTATTGAGGTTTAAAACTAATCCCGAAGGTAAAACTAAGGATAGCGTGCCGACGGCCATCACATCAACTCTTGATCCGTTGCCAACGCGCATCGTCACCTCATCCCTCGCAAGCCGCTGTCTATTCCGTAGCTCCTGTTTCGAGTTACAAATATTAGCAACTGAACCAGTATCAAATACCTAGGCACTACAACAAGGGCTAGTAAGGAAAACATCAATAACATGTATATCAAATATACCTTTGATGGTGCCAGCCTTCTTGTCCGCTAAGTACTTGACAATGCTTCCAGTGACCCTTGTCCTTGCAATAGAAGCACTCAGTGTCCGGCTTAGGACCAGACTTGAGCTTCTTCTCAGCAGGGGCAGTGCGCTTGCCGCCGCCCTTCTTGAAGGGCTTCTTTGCTCCCTTACCTTTCTTAAAGGAGGGCTTGTTGACCATTAACACATGATTATCCTTCTTGATGTCCACCTCCGCAGCCTTCAGCTTTGCGAAGAGCTCGGTGATCGTATCAGTGGAACCAATCTGATTATGAGTCACTACAAAACTTTTGTAGCTGGGAGGGAGTGATTGCAGAACCCTGTCAATCTTGAGCTCCTCTGGAATCGTGCATTCTAGTTGCTCAAGGCGTTGAGTGTAGCCCGTCATCTTAATGGCGTGCTCACTAACGGAACTCCCTTCCTCCATCTTGCAGTTAAAGAACTTCTCAGAGATCTCATATCTCTCAGAACGGGCCTGAGTCTGAAACATGGTTTTCAGGTCTTCGAGAATCTCAAAGGGCCTGGGATAGTCTTCAAAACGATTTTGAAGTTTCGGTTCCATAGCAAACAACATGGTGCTCTTAATCACACCATAATCATCTTTCTTGCGATCGATAGACAGCTTTCTCATCACCGCGATTTGGCTAAGGGGTCACCTAACGCTTTCCCAAGGACATAGTCCTTTTGACCGCCAGAGAATGATTCTTAGATTGCGGAACCAATTGGTGAAGTTAGACCCATTGTTCTTAAGCTTTTCTTTCTCAGCAAAAACGTTGAAGTTGAAGTTGGACTTAGCCATGTGATCTACAATATTTGCAAGTACAAATTAGACTATGTTCATGATAACTAGTTCAACTTTTAATCAAATTACTAGATGAACTCCCACTAAATTCAACATCCCTCAAGTTGTTTAGTGAACATGATCCAAATTCACCACACCTAATCCGATCTTCACGAGAAGAGATGTGGTTTCAATGGTGGACAACGAAGTGTCGATCATATCATTCATATGACTCATGCTTAACCTTTCGGTTCATGTGTTCTGAGGCCATGTCTGTACATGCTAGGCTCGTCAAGTTAGACCCAAGTATTTCCGCGTGTGCAAAACTGGCTTGCACCCGTTGTATGTGAGCGTAGAGTCTATAGCACCCGATCATCACGTGATGCTTGGACACGACGAACTTTCACAACGGTGCATACTCAGGGAGAACACAATTTTTATCTTGATCTTTAAGTGAGGAATCATCTTATAATGCTACTGTCGTGATCTAAGCATAATAAGATACATAAAAGGATAAACATCACATGCATATAACTTTATGTGACATGGTATAGCCAATCTTAAGAATGATCTCCATCTTGTGCGTTCCGGCATGATCTCCATCACTCCACCATGATTGCCTCCACCACGAATAGAAACTACAACTATTGCTAACTACTTAGCGATAAAGTGAAACTATTACATGGCGCATAAGAAGTTGACACACAGGCCATACACAATTATAAACACAACCATATGGCTCCTGCCGGTTGTGTACTCATCGACATGCAAGTCGTGAAACATTATAAAACATGATCATCGCATACAATATACACATCACATCTTGGGCCATACCATATCACAGAAAACACTCCCTGCAAAAACAAGTTAGACGCCTCTACTTTGTTGTTGCATGTTTTACGTGGCTTATGGGAGTAGATGCTAAGAACGATTCTTACCTACGGAAAGCCACAACGGTGATATTATGGTTGCCAAACTCCGGTGTTAATCCCATGACAACTATAGTGAGAGAAACTGGCATCCACCAGCCGCATGTGTGGAACAAGCCACACGTCAAGTGCGGAGCCGGTCTCACGAACGACGTCGCGTAAGGTTGGCCTGGACCGCTTCAATCTCACTTTCCCGCATCATAAGAAGAACATAAACAAGAGGCTTGCAACAGAAAACATCAACGCCCGCAACAACCATGTTGCGTTCTACTCGTGAAACACATCTACGCATAGATCTAGCTCGATACCATCAAGGGTTTCAGGCATAGTAAATCAAAATTTTCTACGGATGCGAGCAGAGGGAAAGCCAAGATCTAATCTAGGAGATGCAAACAACGAGAGAGATTGGATTAGATCTTCATACCCTTGAAGATTCAAGCCTGAACGTTCGTCGGAACGTGGGTGATGTAGTCGTACTCGCTTCTCCTCCTCGCGATCTGATTCGATCTAGCACCACAAGTGGCGGTGCCTCCGTGAGATGCACACGTGCAGCACCTCGACGTCTCCTCCTTCCTCGGACCATCAAGTATGGTGGAGAGACGGATTGGATCTACAACACGACGGCGTGGTATATGGTGGAGAATTTCTGCGGAGGCTTCGCCTACAAACAGTCGGGAGGGAGAGAGGAGGGCAGCAGGGCAGCTAGGGTTGGAGGGGAAGGTGTAGGGGGGTGGTGCGCCCCCAGACCTCTATATATAGAGGGGTGGGCGCAGCCCTAGCCCCTCCCCCAAGCCAAACCAGCGGCCCCAAAGGAGGAGGAGTGGGGGGCAAGGAAACCCCCCCTTCTAGAAGCTCTATCTAGGGTTTAAACCCTCTTTGGCCGGCTGGGCCCTATGGGGTTTGTGCCCTAATGCGCCAGGAACTCCCTCATAGGCCCATGCCCCTCCCGGAAGGTGGGGCCACGTTGGTCCCCTTCCGGAAGGTTCTAGAAGCTTCCGACAATACTGATTAACTCGGAACAATTCAACTCCAAAACTGCACCGCCTTATATGAATCTTATTCTCGGACCACTGGAACCTCTCGTGATGTCCGGATCCCATCCGAGACTCGAACAAAAACTCATAAACCAATTATCCAATCTATCCTAGCGTCGAGACACGTTAAGTGTGTGACCCTGCTGGTTCGAGAATATGCAGACATGATCTTCTATCAATAATCAACAGCGGGGTCTGGAAACCCATATTGACTCCCACACATTCATCGATGATCATATCGGATGAACCACGATGCCAGGATTCAATCAATCCCATATATATATTCCCTTCGTCTCGCGATATTTTACTTGCCTGAGATTCGATCGTCGGTACCTTCATACCTAGTTCAATCTCATTCACAGCAAGTACTTTACTCGTTCCGTAATCCGATATCACTTTGTGATTAACTCCTTAACCACATGCTTGCAATAGGTGTTGATATCGATTACCGAGTGGGCCCGAAGTATATCTCTCCGACTTGGGAGGGACAAATCCCATCTCGATACATACAACCCAACAGATACTTTCCGATCACCTGAGAGACACCTTTATGATCACCCTCTCATAGGATGACGTTTGATGACCTCAAAGCTTTCTTCCGATACCAGGGAGTTGTATTATCTCATGGTCTAAGGAATACAATATTTGACATAAGAAAAGCTTCGCAAAGATGAACACGATGACACGATCTAATTGCTTCGCTTAGTTTGGGTCTGTCCATCATATCATTCTCCCAATGATATGATCTCATTATTAATCGACAACTCATGTCCATGGCTAGGAAACCTTAACCATCATTAATCAATGAGCTAGTCCATAGAGGCATACTAGGGACACAGTGTTGTTCACAAACCACACAAGTATTAAAGTTTCCGCTTAATACAATTCTAGCATGGAATATAAACATTATCATGAACAAGAATTATAATAATAACATCTTTATTATTGCCTCTAGGGCATAATCCCGTGACTCGGCTTGGTTGTACCAAAGACAGCTGTTGTGGCTCTCAAAGCTCGCACTACTACTAGAGAGTGATTGATCGCCCCGATGGCCCTGTTTGCTGATTCTAGGGGCTCAAGTGCGAGCTTTGTACTCCTAGAGCTTCTCTTCTAGGTATGCTGCAGTCTTAGCCACCAAGTCCTGAGTGCTTTTTTAACTTTGCTTATGGGGCCGCCTTTTCCCCCTCAGGGGCCTGCGCGATCTGCCTTTGTAGATATTTTATAAGGGCCGGCAACTTGATTCCCCTAGCAGGGCCAGTAGTATGGCCTCTAGAACCAACGAAGCACTCATAGGGACGAGGTCCCCATGCTACTTGTGGGTTGTATAGAGTGGCACTTTCCCATGACGTACCCGAGATTCCTGATGTGCTCGTCGAAGTGGTGGAGGACGTTCTCTCTAAGTAGCTTGTGCAAGATCTAGGAGAAGGTCTGGTTACATAATAACCTGTAGGTATGAGGCCGGGGTAACCTATGTAGACCCTGTGGACGGGGGTGCTTGGGTAGATCAACATAGGGCCGCAGATGTATGCGACCCTAGTGTACCCATAGGTGGGTCCCAAGTAAATATTTTCCAGGAGGACCGACGGGAGCGGAGTGTCGGGGTTGAAGTAGTCGGTCTCTGGCTGTGCATAGAGTGCCTCGAGATAGCGATGGTACGCAGTTTTGTGCGTAAAGTGCTGATGTTGTTGTAGTAGATCATGTGCGATGTGGACAGGGTATCTAGGGTGTACTCTTACTCCGTTTCCGAGGCGGTTGTGCGGCCATGGTCCAGATCTGGAGCCCCCGGGCCTCTGCCTGGGAATCTTTCGTGGGTCTGTCCGCTAGGGTGATAGATCCGATATGCATGACGCGGGGTCCCATTACCTACCGTGCCAACTAACGAAGGATATTTTCCACGATCCCTCCATTGTCTCACTTCTGAGGAATGAAAGAGAGTTTATTTGTTCGACAGATGGCTCGGGCCAACATGTTTGGATCTCAAAGACGAAGATGTGTGTGTAATGGGAGGAATCCCTTGGACTTTATTCATAACGTGATCGAGAGATTGTACAATGTGTTTAAAGGATGATCACCGGGGTTTTATAGTGACACCCGACGAGAGAAATGAATCTAGAGCTATGACTATGGATAATGGCAAAGGCTTAGTCGATTATGGTGTGTCCTTCTAGGTTGAATGTCTTTGGGTACTTATAGGCGTCGATGGTAGCAGAGTCCTTTTTAGTCATGTCAGGTCTTCATCTTGTCTTGCATGTTATCATGATCTTTGATCTCCCTTGCATGTACATCTGGTCAGGAGTAGAAATTCCAACAACTACACCATATAATACATAAGCATACTATATGGTAAGAGCAAAGACCAACTTTATAACTAATCATTCTTAGAGCAACATTTGAAGAATCCCGCCACGTCCATATCATATCCAAGTACATATGTGACTTGTGGTCTAACGATATCTTAGTAACGGTAATACTTTTTAATGGGAAACTACCGATAACAATATTAATGATGCGTTTCAACAACTCCGACCTCATATCATCGGCAACTCTACAACAGTTTGTATTTGCCCATAGTCAGGAAATCGGGACTATCTAAGATACATGAACTAGTCTTAGAGGCGATACTAGGGATATCTAAATGGTGTTTATAATTCCAACATGTATTAGGGTTTTCCTCCAAATACTCATTATTCAGAAATAATACAATTATAGCACGGAATAATAAACTTAATCATGAACCAAGAAATATAGATTAATAGAACTTATTATTGCCTCTAGGGAATATTTACATTAGTACGCCGCTAGGTTTAGCGGTATGGCGTATAGAAAGTTTGGTGCACCAATTGTACTATTCTACTGAAAGGGCATTTATGCCCTTCATATTGTTTTGATGTTTGTTGACAACACTTGGATAGGTTTAATCAGCTGCTAAAATGTTTCAGGATAGATCTACACTATCAGCTATATATTATTGTTATTTGTCTCTAAGGGAAAAGAGGTTCCCAGGATTATATTGTTACAGTTGTTCAAGTTTTGTTGGACTATCAGGCAGATGTGAGCCGGAGTATTCGGCCAGCCAGAATGTCCGGCTGGTATCTGCCGGAGTGTCCGGCCCTGGGAGTTCATCAAGTTTTTGGCGATGCATGCGGACAATTTGTGTCCCATATCAGACACTACTCAGACTCTACCTGAACACTGGACGGATACTTTGCTAGGTCGGAGTGTCCAGTGGGATGCGGCCGGAGTGTCCGCTCGGGCCGGACTGTCCAGGCCAGTTCTCTCGGACTATCCGGGTCAAGTGAATTCCAATGGCTACATTTCTAGGGGGGCTATATAAAGGCCCATTCTTCTACCTTTGGAAGCTTCTTGTTCCACAACCTCAAGAACCCTAAAGCTGAGCCACCAAATCAAAGAGATATCCTCCTCCAACCATCCAAACCTCTTGATCTTTGGAGAATCGAAGGAGGAGACCTTGATCTAGATATTCACCAAAAGAGATCTTCATTTCCCCCTTGTTCATTTGAGGGCCCCTTGCTCTAGTTTTTATTGGAAACCCTAGTTGTTGATTTGGTTATTACAAGCTTGTATTTAATTGTTGTGACAGCTTGATTGCATTCGGGAGCCTCCAATTCAGTTGTGGATGTGTTCCTCGAACTTGTTGTAAAGGTGTCGGCTTCCACCTCGAAGGTTTCTGTTATATTTTAAGAAGTGAATCAATCCCCTTGGGGTGAAGTTCACCTGAGATCAAGGGAGGCCTCTCGTGATGTTGGTGGATTGAAACCACCCCCTCTCCAAACGCATATGTACATCCTTGTGTCTTTGCGTGCTCCACTTTGGTTACTTCTATCCTTTACCGCACTTTACTTATCTTGTTCTTGCTTAGTGTTTATGACGAGGTTCGATCTCATCAATGCCCATTGTTATGGACTCGGGTTTTGGAAAAGATGCGGATGCTTGAAGTCGCGGAACGGTTAACAGACAAGCAACATAGGGACACGAGATTTATCCAGGTTTAGGCCCCCGGAGGGAAAACCCTACTCCTTCGTGTCTGCTCTTGATTACGGCGGAACCAAAGGTTACAGGGGTGCGCAGATGCGATCTGGCGTGAGGTGTGTGTATGGGGTGGTGATCGTCCTTCTCGCCGTGCCCTCCTGGCCTTTATATAGATAGGACAGGTCCCGAGGTAGGTCAAGTCGGTTACAGATTAGGGTTGATACCCTTTGAAATTCTATCTAATCTAGACTTGTCCTCCAAGGAGTCAAAATCGCCATGGGCTTAGGCCACCTGAAATCTTCATGGGTTGCGCGTCTTCTCATGGGCCTTCCTTGGGCTGGATCGGGTATGCCAACATTATGCACCCATAGGGTATATCCATGTCAGTAGCCCCCGAGTGTTCAGTCGAATCATAGATTCGGCTGGAGACTCTACAATCTTTCGGGTGCTTTCTAGTTGAACCTGTTTTTCAGAAAGAAACTTTTAGTTCATATGAATTGTTGATGCGTGTGCCTAGATCACCTAACAGATTAGGGCCAGTTAACTGTCATAGGAAAAAACACGATCTTCATCAGACTCGAGTCCCCGAACTTGAATCCGAAACGAATGCTGGCGTAATTCGACTTAGGCCGTTGAGGTCTCATAGGAGTCGAATACCAATGATTTTTCAAGTGATGTACCCAATGCGTCCATCGGAATTTTCATCGTGCCTGTTGTGTCACATCCCAAAATTCTCCTAATTTTGGAATGTGAAACAAATAAATAAGTTTGATTGATTGTTTGACTATGTTGAAAATTCTCAAAGAGAAGAAACTTTTTGAATAGAAAATCCTGTCAACCTTGAATTCAAAATCTTATATTCTTTTGTTATGACCTAAGTAGCCATATAGGCAAAAGGGCATAGATTGATTATGGATTGTAGAATTGGTGTGCAAGATTTCAAAATGAAAATCATGAAGAATTCGTAAGCATTTCATTACATCCATGCAAAGTTCTCACAAACTAAATCCAAATCCTGGTATCTAAATCCTATAGTTGATTCGCCCAAATGTTCCTAAGGGTAATTAAATTGACTTTATAAAACCCACTGTTGCTAAGGCAGAGATTATTGCTAAATTACAGCCTAAAAAGATCCAATTGATATTACAAAATTTAGAAACAAAATTGAGCTTATTTGGAGCTAGTATGAAAAAGTTATGGAATAAATACAAACAAATAAAGATATAAATAAAATGCAATATACAAGGATTTATAAATCCACTACTTCCAAACTAGTAAAAAGATTACAAATTTTATCTTACAATGATCTATTCGATTTTAGAAAAATTTAGAAACAAGAATCGTGTTATTTGGAGTTCGTATGCAAAAGATATGAGGGAAACAAGTAAATAGAAAAAGAAAAAAAACTAAACGGGCCGGCCCACCCGGACCGAACCGCACGCGGGCGTACGTGACCGTCCCAGGTGCTTTAAAAGTCGTGCGAAAACACGTTTTCTAGACCTATCTCTATTCAAACACTCGTAACTTTTTATCTACAATTCCAAATCGACTTTCGTTTGTTTCTACTTGTTCCCTACTCCAAGGCTTATTTCTACACCGTCTCAAACCTCCATATAAACTCGTGGAGCCACAGTTGTACGAGTTTCCCTTCTCGAAATCCCGAATCTACACATGCCCGAATCTTATTTTGCTTTTTAACCCATCTAGACTTCGTCGTTTGCCTTCGGTCAAAAAAATGAAAGTTGTAGGAATCGTCAAAATGTTTCAATCCCGACAAACCTCACCTCTTTTCATCCACCACAGCCGGAGAATTTCGTATCGCAATATTTCAGATCTTACGGTGTAAATCCAAGATGTACTCGCGCTCGTTTCTTCAAATCCAAATTCCTTTGGTGAGAAGGTAGGAATAATGATTCCCCACAACTTTCATGTTCTAAGTTTTTCAATTTGACCTATGGATTTGTCTCTCTAACACAGATCTGTTTCTTGTCTATTCTGAGCCAAAATCGGGTCAATCTCTTCTTCTAGCCGCCGGATCCTATCCAGACGGTCGAGATCCAATCAAACCGGTGCGTGCCATGTCGTCATCCCGGTCATCTTCCTCATCAACGCCACGTCAACGTAAGGTCTACATCTAGTCCCAGTCAGCATGCAAAGTCAACCTGTCCAATTCAATATATTCCTCAATTTAAAATTGCATATTATAGATTTAACTTGTAAAATTCATTAGAAATTCATACCACGTCCAAAAATTGCGTATAATATATCAAATTGAATATAATTTTACGTAGAATCATCTTATCAGAATAGATCCAAATTTTACTGTACGTGGTTACTGCAGTAATTTAATTAGTTTTAATGGTCTTTTAGGTTAATAAATTCATAAAAAATTATCTGTAACTCCGAAAAATATGAATAATATATCAAATTGAAGCTACTGTCATGTACTTTAATAATATCTCGTTGGATCTAGCCTTTGAAGATTATTTAAACCGTAGCAATAAATCATTAAATTCATAGTAAATTAATTGCTTGTCACAAAAATATAAATGATATACCGATGGAAAGCTGGTTCCATGTAGATCATCAATATGCAATTAGTTCAGCATTTACTGTAAGGTTTTGCCGTGAGGAATTAAATGGTTTAATGGCCTATTTAGAGTAATAAATTCATAAGAAAATAAATACTATTCAGACAATTACAAATAATATGACCCTGAAATCACAATTCCGTGGAGATTACAGATATAATTTTAGTTTGATTTTTAGACAACAGAAACTATATGAATCATTTAAAACCCATTAAACACTATTTAAATCATACAAAAAGATCTATAACTCCGATTAGGGTGAATCCAACGCCTACTGGTTCGTATTAATGTTCTCTATAGAGTAAACCAAAGAAACAAATTTAATTCGACAGTTAGAACAGGCGTTACAACAGAACTATTAAAAATCCTATATTGGCAAGTAATTATTAATAACAAGCTCCATTGCATTAATTGGCCTCTTGCATGCATCATATACTTCAATATTGTTTAGAGAACTAAAGTTACAACCATTGTGACTTATTAAATTGTCATGCATGCATTTGTTGCATTTGTTTGATCTCAATGTGCTATTGTTTATGATTGTATGCAATTGTTTGCTCGATAGATTGCGAGGAGTGCAACGTGTGTGATTGCAACTACTATGATTGCAAGTATTGTGGTTATGACGAGAGCAACCATTATATCTATGAGAATTGTGAGGATTATCTAATCGACTACATCTACAACAAAGGCAAGTGGTGCTATCTTGGTCATAAATGTCCTACTGTTTTCCTATGCATTGTAGATGTTTTTGTAGAATTGCATATGTAGGAATTGATGTGTATATGCTATGCTATGTCCCATATTATTCCCTAGCATTCCTTGTTTATGAGCCACCGTTGGTAGATGTGCTTAGCCATGTTATGATGAACGAGGGCTGGGTTATATCACTGATGTTGATTCTAAATGTGTTGGTTTGCGAAAACTAAAACAACTTAATCAATGAATCTCCTGGGTGTGATGGGATTGATAATTTTTGGTGGTATCATTGCGGAAAGGCACCCAGGACACTGAGAAATGATTGGTTTCTTTGTTTGGAAGCTTTCATGTGCAACCATGTGCCAATAATGAAATGGGCGGTTGGCTGAACTCAGTAGGTTGTGGTAACTCGAACCCGCGTATCCAGAGATGTAGATAGTGTAGGTTGGACCGGTGCGCGTCGGGATTGGGGAGCTACTTCCCGAACGGTTCCTTCTTGGACTTCTCCCTATCATCACCCAATATGAGAGTGGTGGTACGAGCTGGGATGGCCAAGTCACATGGGTAAAGTGTACTAACGCCTGTAGGGTGTATAAACTAAGTACTTAGCTGTGTCCCCGGTTATGGACAATTTGAGCGACCTGATACTGATGCTATGGTATTTCTCACTCATCCTTATTTCTTAATTACTTAAAACTTGTTGGGTGAACATAATTGGGTAGGAGCACCTGGGAGTGAACCAGAGTGTCCTATTTATCGTATTGGAAAACTACTTTGTTACAAATGTTAGGATAAAACTATTGCTTTATGCAAATGAGCCTGAACTCCACTTGGACAAATAAGCATGTAGTTGATAGATCTATTGTTAACCACTTTAGCCTACTTGCCATACATTCAATGTATTGACCATTTGTGGCTGCAACGTTTCATGTTGCAGGTTATATCGTATCTGAGTGATCGTTCATAGGTCGTGAGACTCCACTCAACAATTGTTCGCCTGTGGCACATTTGAAGGATGGAGATCTACCTTGTATTCGTTTTCTGCTGTGTACTTAAATAAATAATGTAAATTCTGGATCATATTCGTTGTATTTATGATGCACAGTTATATTTTGTATCATTTTGTATGATACACATGAACTCAGCCTTATCAGGCGAGGGTGTTACATGTTGACACGGGAGTTTACTGGCAGAGCATAGTCAGGTGCATTACCAGGCCATCAGATGATATCTGTAGGGGTTATCTTTGCATCGTAGACATAGAATCCAAAGTTTTATCACTACGGAGGTGTTTCGGGTGGCCAAGGAGACTGCTTCTCACTTAGCGTTAATTTGGGAAAAGTTACCGAAAGTTGTTTGTCGTATTTGATCCGAAGGATCTCAATCGAATAATTCATAGGGTGCACGACCAGCACTCCCTATGGGAGTAGCCCCCGAGTATCTGTTCGAGTCGTAGACTCGAGCAAAGACTTTAATTTAGCTATTTGTGCTTTATTAGTCCGAAGGATACATTATTTTCGCATGCACGATCAGTGATCCCTATGGGAGTAGCCCCCAAGTCCACTGTGGAGTTGTAGACTCGACGTAGGACTCGAAGATAATTTCGAGGTGACGTTACATTTGCAATTTCTCAGGTGCGTGTCTAGAGCTCCTGATAGGAGTTTCTCGAGTCGTATATTCGAGTAAGTACTTGTATCATCAGTCGAAATCTTCGAGCCGTTGCTGGCTTTGCCTTGATGAAATCATTGCTGACGATTGGTGATCTCAACCGTCTGTGGCAGCAGAGATGATGTGACAGGATGATCATGTCCCACCGCCTGACTTGACGTTGACTAGTCACGCGTAGGCATGGCGGAAGTTACGACATTTCCTCGGTTTCAGCGCGTAGTGGACGGCATGCTGGCGATGGTTCAGTTTGATGCTGACACGTGTATGGTGAGATCTGAGGTGCACGCTAGGGCTTATCGATCGATGGCTCCAGTGCATTGTCTTCGTACTTTTATACCGCGGGGAAAAACAGTGATTTTACTCTTCGCCATTTGCTCCTGTCTCATCTCCATTGCCACCATTTTCGTGATCTTTTCTTTTCGTTGCACACTGGATGTTCCCCGCACTTTTCCTTCCTTTTCCCTTTGGTAGCATCGCCGCAGTCGCCGCTCCAAGATGGGCAAGCCAAAGAAGGCGTCAGCTGCTGCAGCGGGGTCAAGCGCCACCAGCACTGTTAAGAAGGTCGCCGCTCCGAGCCGCACCACCAACGGCGGGTGGAAGCGCACAAAGATGCGCGAGGAGGATTTGTGCAAGTTGCGTGATTCCTGCCTGATCTTCAAGGATAAGGATGACGTCGTCCTCCCCGGCCAAGAGGTAATTCCTCGCCCACCCAAAGGGTTTCGGGTGATGTTTTATGCTTTTATCGTCCGGGGTCTCTCTTTGCCCGCTCCACCATTCAATTTTTCTCCTTCTCCATTTGCGGGTCCGTCCAGTACTGGCGCAGGAAGTGGTTTTACATCCGCGAAGTCAAACTGGACGGTCAGCAATATGGTCTTGCTCCCTTCGACTCTGACCAAGAGATCATCCGAAAGAGGTCGTGGGGAAATGACGTCTTGAAGGGTGAATCTGCAGAGGTGGAGAAGCTCTACAAGCGGGTGGAGGCTCTCCAGCTGGTGACCAGCAAGGAGGTCAACGGTGTCACCATCATCCGCACCTTCCTCAAGTGTCGGGTGTAGCCCCTCCAAGCGAGGGCGCACCCGATGTTTATGTATGTTAGCCGTAGTGATCTAACAAGGGTTTTGCCTAAGGAGTTATCTTCGGGTGACCTTGATAGAGCTCTTCGGCCTTTGCTGAAGTTCAAGGCCGACGAGAACCTTCCAGGGAAATCCTTGACCTCCTCGTTCAGTGCCAAGAAAGTAGTTCCCCAGGTGCAAAAACTTGTAGTTGCGTGTGGCGCTATTTCAAATGCTAGTTGTTTGCTATTTGTACTGACAATTGTTCATCTTCTTGTCTTTGATTTGTAGGACCTCAAGGTAGCGAGGATGATGCCCCCTCTACCTGAGAAGTTCACAGATGCGCCAGATAATGAAGTGGCGGAGTCTGAATCTGACCTTCCCCAGGCACAGTCTCCTACCGTGGAAGCCCCCGAGCCGAGCGAAGGGTAGATCCGAAAATGCTCCCGGAGTGAAACTTCGGATGGAGCGACACCACCATCGCCAAATGGTCTTTCCTTCCTCGAGCAGCATGGAGAGGATGAGCGTGCGTCGTCTGCACCTTTCCCTACCGTACCCATTCAGGCAGTGGCCCCGCAGCCGCCGGCCAAGAAGAAAAAGAAGGAGAAGGAGCCTCCTGTCTTCGATTTATTATACATACCATCATAAGTTATTCTGTTTTAGCATTTGTTACCTTATTCAGATGCTAAGTATTAGCTTGTTACTAATCTGATAAGTGCTAGCAGTAATCATTCAGAGGAGTCCCATGACGAGGACACCAAAGAGGTGATCGCGGAATCGAAGCCAACATCTTCATTTCCCAAGGTGGTGGCCAACTCCGAGGACGAGGATTCGAGATCCGCGAGGCGGGAGGCTCGTGCACTCGTCACTCGAAAGACGACATGCATACCTTCGGAGTCCACGCTAGACCATGTAAGTGTAGTTCTTTTTCTTGCATATGGGGATCCCCCGAGTCCTTTTTTACTCATTAGACCTGCTGGCCTTTTTGCAGCCTTTTGTCTGCGGCGCCAATCTTCTCATCCATCAGCATCTATCGCTGGAGGGTGAGCTCAAGCAGCTCCAAGGTGCATAGCTTTCTTCTTGATTATTTTCGAGTGCACGCTCTCTGAAGGCTGAACGCTCTCAAAAAGAGCCTTGGTCAGGCGGAGAAGAAGGCAGTGGATGCTGCGAAGGCCCTTGAGCTCCAGCAGAAGGAGGCCAAAGATTGTGAGCAGCAGCTTGCGGCCATGGCAACCACTCGGGAGAGTGCCATGGCTGCTGCCAGGGCGATCTTTGGTAAGCTGCCCTTGTCTTCTTTTTTGTCTTCCATATATTATGATGCTTTTTCTTGCTCCTCACTCGAATTTTTCATACCTTTCTTGCCAGATGCTTCTGGCGTCGCGTTTGATCGCAGCGTGCTGGAGCACGGGGACCTGCTAGCGGATGTCGTTGCGGCGATCGAGGATCACTGCACTTCTGCTGCGGGCTCTCTTGGCGAGGCCAAGAAGGTGTTGACGCGCTTTTATAAATAAGTCAACCCCAAGGGCGCTGCTATCAAGGACGTCAGCTCGCTGGCGGATTCCCTCTCAGGCGACGCTCCGGTAGAGTACAAGCGCAAGCAGAAGGGGGTTGGTGCTGCCATGGGGTTGGCCATGGCCATGGCATCTAGAGCGGAGCTGGATCTGACGCAGGTCACGTCCCGGATGCCGACGGCGGCGGATGGATTCGAGGTAGCTTTTTCCACCTTTGCCTCCTGCTGCAAGCATTTTGGGCCTAAGATCATCGACCTCCTGGCCAGCTATTCGGCAGAGCAGCAGCGAGCAGCCAAGAGTAGGCACTCTGGCTCCGAAGCTGCTCCGGGTGCTGGCGCTTAGGCCCTTCTTCCTTGTATTTAGTCTAGATTTCTTTATTTTGATGTAACCCCTTTTGGATGAACAATATTCACTTCACCATGAAATGGCTTTATTTATGTATATGTATGATTTCCTCTTTCAACTTCTGTCGAAAGTTTTGTGATGTTCGTGTTTTGCCTTTTTACCCTTAGGGTCCTTCGGGTGAGGCTCCCGTGATCACGCCTTCTCCTGCGCCTGGCCCTCGCCCATCGCTGAGCGAGTCTTCGCAGTTGCCTTTCCTGTGTGACCACGTTAGAAGTTTGGAGAAGGATATCCTTAGCATCCGTGGTCATGCGGATGTATGGAAGTTGAAGGCTGAGCGAGCCATTTCCAGGGAAGAGTTCCTACTCTAAGAATTTTGGTAGATGGGTGAGCAGCTCCAATGTGATTCCTTGTGAAATGTTGGTTCTTCGAGTGCGCCTTATTTTTATGTTTGCTCACCCAATGTTTTATGCAGTTGTAAATCTGCTTCCGAAGGAAGAGAAGGAACACGTCGCAATTTGGATGAACTGATTGATGCAACAAGACTTGGAGGCCGGAGGCTTCTTCTGGATGGACCTGATCGAGCCATCGTCCTTGCGATGGTGCAAAATCGCGTACACCAAGTTCTTCGGGTGCTGAAGTGGGCGAGGTCATCGCTTGCGACTATCTGGGCCACCATGTTTCCTTTGGATGCTGCACCTTCTAGCTTTATAGGCTTGCTTGGGAAGTTTCGAGATGCAGGTCATGTAAAGGAGCTGATGCGCCATCAGCTGATTACGGGCGTGAAAGCGGCCATATCTCTTGTTCGACTGTATCGTCGTGATGTTGATATTGCGGAGATAGCGGCTAGGTCGCCTCCTCCTCGAGATGGCATGGTGTGGGATATGCAACCCCATTATGCGGCTGTGGCGCAGTACGTCGAAGAAATTGTAGATGTATTTGAGGAGCGGGCGAATGTTCTGCTGCAACATGGTTAAGTCCTGTAAAGAACAAACGAGATAATGTAAAGTCTATATTTATTGTAGTGGGCTTTGTAATGCCCTTCTGTAAAGTTGTATGTGTTGGCACATGGTGTGTTGTGTGATTATGTAATGTGCATATCCTTTTCGTTATCCTGACATGGTCAGCTACTCAGGTTATATGCGTTGTTGTCAGTTGACGAAGTCGTAAGGTGAGATGCATCCCCCGAGCGTTTTTAGCGATAAATAATGTAAGTATAAGAAGATATTTGGGCCAAGGAACTTAGCTTTTATTCATTGTAAACGAGGAGGTACATTGTTCAGCTAGGTAGCCTGGCTGAATAGTCTTATTGAAAGTAAAGGGTAACTAGGGGTAGAAGCGTTGCAATCGTGCGACGTTCCAAGGGTTGGAGTACTCGACTCCTAATGCGGCATCCATGATGCGGTAGGCGCCACCTCGGATGACTTCAGGGACAATGTAGGGTCCTTCCTAGGGTGACTCGAGCTTCTTGTGCCCTTCTTGCTTGAGTCGCATGACAAGGTCTCCTTCGACGAAGGACCTTGGGTGCAGCCGACGGCTGTGGTAGTTGCGGAGGCTCTACTGGTACACCGATGAGCGGGCCGTGGCGATGTTGCATGCCTCGTCGAGTGTGTCGTTGGCGTCTTCGAGTGCGGACGATGATTTGGCCTCGCTGTAAGCAACGACCTGCGGGGCCTTGTGGCGTACCTCAGTGGGTAGCACGGCTTCGGCTCCGTGCACCATGAAGAAGGGCGTATAGCCAGTTGAGGTGTTCGGCGTTGTGCGCTGGCTCCAGAGGACGGAGGCTATCTCGTTTGCCCAGGCTCTCGCAAGGCTTTCGAGTGGGCATAGCAGGCGCTTCTTGATGTCGTTGCCTATGAGACCGTTAGCCTTTTCGACTTGGGCGTTGGTTTGGGGGTGCGCCATAGAGGCATATGATATGTTGATTCCGAGGTTCCTGCAGAAGTCCCGAAATTCCTTCGAGATGAAGTTCGAGCCGTTGTCTATTATGATGCTATTTGGCACGCCGAATCTATAGACGATGGACTCAAAAAATTTGACGGCAGTTTTTCTGCTTTGGTTGGTGACGGGCATGGCCTCGATCCACTTGGAGAATTTTTCGACTGCGACCAAGAGGAAGACGTGGCCTCCTGGTGAGGACTTTGGTAGTTTGCCGATCATGTCGAGGCCCCACTGGGTGAAGGGCCAGGCCACTGGTATAGGCCTCAGCTCGAATCCTGGCGCGTGTGTCTTGTCCGCGTACTTCTCACAGGCGTTGCACCTCTGGACTATGTCCTTGGCGTCGTTCATTGCGGTTGGCCAGCACACCCGAAATGCTGAGCTTGTATAACTCTCCATTGATGATGGTGAAGACCTTTGACCGGCGAGATATGCGTCGGGCATCTGTCGGGTCCTCAGGCAGCTAATTATTTATTAGGTACCGTAGGTACGGTTGCGTCCATGTTTCTTCAATCGCCATGACCTGCATCAGGCTGACCAACTTGACCTCTGTGTCGAGATTTTCGGGTCCTTCTTGTCCTTCGGGTGGCGCAGCCCCCGAGTGAAGGGTTTCGCAGCATAGTAAATCAAAAAATTTCTACGGATGCGAACGAGAAAGACAAGATCTAATCTAGGAGATGCAAACAACGAGAGAGATTAGATGAGATCTTCATACCCTTGAAGATTCGCACAGCGGAACGTTCGTCGGAACGTGGGTGATGTAGTCGTACTTGCTTCTCCTCCTCGCGATTCGATCCGATCTAGCACCACAAGTGGCGAAGCCTCCGGGAGATGCACACGTGCAGCACCTCGACGTCTCCTCCTTCCTCGGTCCAGTAAGTATGTTGGAGAGATGGATTGGATCTACAACGCGACAGCGTGGTGCAAGTGGTGGAGAGTTTCTGCAGCAGGGCTTCGCCTACACGCAGTCGGGAGGGAGAAAGAGAGGAGGGCAGCAGGGCGACTAGGCTTGAGGGGAAGGTGTGGAGTGGTGGTGCGCCCCATCCCTCTATATATAGAGGGGTGGGCGCCAGCCCTAACCCCTCCCCCAAGTCCTAGGCCGGCGGCCAAAGAGGGAGGAGTGGGGGGCAAGTTTCCCCCCTCCTTCTAGAAGCTCCAATTAGGGTTTCCCCTTGTTTGGCCGGCTGGGCCCTATGGGGCCTTGTGCCCCTGGCCCAATGCGGCCAGGGCACTCCCTCATAGGCCCATGCCCCCTCCCGGCAGGTGGGGCCACGTTGGTCCCCTTCCGGAAGGTTCTAGAAGCTTCCGGTACAATACCGATTAACCCGAAACAATTCCGAACTCCAAAAACTGCACTGCCTTATATGAATCTTATTCTTCGGACCATTCCGGATCCTCTCGTGATGTCCCGAATCCCATCCGAGACTCCGAACAAAAACTCATAAACCAATTATCCAATCTATCCTAGCGTCGAGACACGTTAAGTGTGTGACACTTCGGGTTCGAGAACATGCAGGCATGATCTTCTATCAATAATCAACAGCAGGGTCTGGAAACCCATATTGACTCCCACACATTCATCGATGATCATATCGGATGAACCATGATGCCAGGATTCAATAAATCCCATATATATATTCCCTTCGTCTCGCGATATTTTACTTGCCCGAGATTTGATCGCTTGCATCGCCATACCTAGTTCAATCTCGCTCACAAGAAGTACTTTACTGCTCGTAATCCGATATCACTTTGTGATTAACTCCTTAACCACATGCTTGCAAGCGGTGTTAATATCGATTACCGAGTGGGCCTGAAGTATATCTCTCTGACTTGGGAGGGACAAATCCCATCTCGATACATACAACCCAACAGGTTCCTTCCGATCACCTGAGAGACACCTTTATGATCACCCTCTCATAGGATGACGTTTGATGACCTCAAAGCTTTCTTCCGATACCAGGGAGTTGTATTATCTCATGGTCTAAGGAATACAATATTTGACATAAGAAAAGCTTCGCAAAGATGAACACGATGACACGATCTAATTGCTTCGCTTAGTTTGGAATGCATCCATCATATCATTCTCCCAATGATATGATCTCATTATTAATTGACAACTCATGTCCATGGTTAGGAAACCTTAACCATCATTAATCAATGATCTCGTCCATAGAGGCGTACTAGGGACACGATGTTGTTCACAAACCACACAGGTATTAAAGTTTCCGCTTAATACAATTCTAGCATGGAATATAAACATTATCATGAACAAGAATTATAATAATAACATCTTTATTATTGCCTCTAGGGCATAATTCCAACAGTCTCCCACTTGCACTAGAGTCAATAATCTAGTTTACATTTGGCAACAATCTCACACCCATGGCACTGAGGTGCTGATCATGTTTTACACGTGGAAGAGGTTTAGTCAATGGATCTGCGACATTCAGATCTGTATGTACTTTGCTAATCTTCAGATCTCCATCTGCTATATAATCTCGGATTATATGAAACTTGCGGTTGATATGCTTGGTCTTTGGATGATATCTTGGTTCCTTAGCGAGTGCTATGGCGCCAGTGTTGTCACACAATATCTCCAGTGGGTCCAATGCACTTGGAACCACGCCAAGCTCAGTGATGAAGTTCCTGATCCAAACTCCTTCACTTGACGCTTCTGCAGCAGCCATGTATTCCGCTTCTACTGTAGATCCCACGATCACGCTTTGCTTGCAGCTTCTCCAGCTCACAGCTCCTCCATTCAAAATATAAACGTATCCTGTCTGAGATTTAGAATCATCCTTGTCGGTGTCGAAACTAGCGTCGACGTAACCTTTTACGACGAGCTGTTCATCACCCCCATAGACTAAGAACATTTCTTTAGTCCTATTTAGGTACTTTAGGATGTTCTTCACGGCTGTCCAGTGTTCCACTCCTGGATCACTTTGATATCTGCTCGTCAAACTAAGAGCATTGGACACATCCGGTCTAGTACACAGCATGGCATACATGATAGAACCTATGGCCGAGGCATAAGGCACTTTGCTCATAGCTTCTCTATCATTTACCGTAGCTGGACACTGAGCCTTGCTCAATATCTTACCTGACAACATAGGCACTGAACCTTTCTTTGCCTTATCCATTCTGAACCTTTTCAGAACTTTGTCTAGGTATGTACTCTGGCTTAAAGCTATCAGCGTCTTTGTCTATCTCTATAGATTTTGATGCCCAATATATAAGCAGCTTCACCTAGGTCTTTCATTGAAAAACACTTGTTCAAATAACTCTTCACATCGTTAAGCATGTTAATGTCATTTCCAATAATCAATATGTCATCCACATATAGTACCATAAATGTCACCGAGCTCCCACTCACTTTCTTGTAGATACAAGCTCAGAGCAATTTGGAACAAATCCAAAGCTCTTGATCACTTGATCAAAACGAAGGTTCCAACTCCGAGATGCTTGCTTCAGTCCATAAATGGAACGCTGAAGTTTGCATACTTTATCGAGATCCTTAGGATCGACAAAACCTTCGGGTTGCATCATATACAACTCTTCATCAATGTTGCCATTGAGGAACGCATCTTGACATCCATCCGCCATATTTCATAATCATGAAACGCAGCTATTGCTAATAAAATCCGAATGGACTTAAACATCGCTACGGAGAGAAAGTCTCATCGTAGTCAACACCTTGAACTTGTCGAAAACCTTTCGTGACAAGTCGTGCTTTATAAACGGTAACATTACCATCTGCTCTGCTTTCTTCTTGAAGATCCATTTGCACTCAACGGCCTTTCTCGCTAGGAGGGTCCACCAAAGTCCATACTTGGTTTTCGCTCATGGATCCCAATTGGATTTCATGGCTTCTAGCCATTTCTCGAGTCTAGGCTCATCATCGCTTCCTCATAGTTCGAGGTTCACCGCCTTCTACCAAAAAGACACCAAGACAGGTTGCTACCACTCAGGGAGGGGCACGCGACCTTGTCGACCTACGACGCTCAAGAGCAAAGATCGTCCAAGCTTCATGATCCTTGTCATTAGCTTCCTCTATTGTTGGTGCAAAGTGACCGAACAATTTCAGGTGCTCGCTACTCTCCAATTCAAGAGAAGGTTCAACAACCTCGTCTAGCTCTACTTTCCTCCCACTCACTTCTTTCGAGAGAAACTCCTTCTCAAGAAAGGAACTGTTTTCGCATAAACACTTTGCCTTCTGTGATAGAAGGTATACCCAATAGTTTCCTTAGGGTATCCTATGAAGACGCATTTCCGCTTTGGGTTCGAGCTTGTCCGCATCAATTTCTTGACGAAGCTTCAGATCCCCAAACTTTAAGAAAACAACTTAGGTTTAGCACCAAACCAGTTCATACGGTGTCGTCTCAACGGATTTAGATGGTGCCCTATTTAAAGTGAATGCAGCGGTTTCTAATGCATAACCCCAAAATGATAACGGCAAATCAGTAAGAGACATCATTGATCGGACCATATCTAATAGGGTTTGATTCCAGCGTTCAGACACACCATTGCGCTGTGGTGTTCCGGGTGGCGTGAGTTGCGAAACGATTCCACTTTCTTTAAGATGCGTGAGAAAATCATAACTAAAATATTCACCTCCACGATCGGATCGTAGAAACTTAATTTTTCTGTTACGATGGTTCTCCACTTCATTCTAAAATTCCTTGAACTTTTCAAATGTTTCAGATTTATGTTTCATTAAATAGATATACCCATATCTACTTAAGTCATCGGTAAAAGTAAGAAAATAGCGATATCCACCGCGCGTCGAAACACTCATCGGTCCGCATACATCGGTATGTATGATTTCCAACAAGTCCGTTGCTCGCTCCATCATACCGGAGAATGGGGTTTTGATCATCTTGCCCATGAGGCATGGTTCGCATGTGTCAAATGATTCAAAATCAAGAGACTCCAAAAGTCCATCAGAATGGAGTTTCTTCATGCGCTTTACACCAATATGACCTAGACGACAGTGCCACAAATAAGTAGTATTATCACTATCTACTTTGCATCTCTTAGCCTCAATGTTATGGATGTGTGTTTCATCCCTTTCGAGATTTAGAAGAAATAAACCATTCACAACAGGTGCATGACCATAAAAGATGTTACTCATATAAATAGAACAACCATTATTCTTCGATTTAAATGAATAATCGTCTTGCAATAAACAAGATCCAGAAATAATGTTCATGCTCAACACAGGCACATAATAACATTTATTGAGGTTTAAAACTAATCCCGAAGGTAAAACTAAGGAGAGCGTGCCGACGGCCATCACATCAACTCTTGATTCGTTGCCAACGCGTATCGTCACCTCATCCCTCGCTAGCCGCCGTCTATTCCGTAGCTCCTGTTTCGAGTTACAAATATTAGCAACTGAACCAGTATCAAATACCCAGGCACTACAACGAGGGCTAGTAAGGAAAACATCAATAACATGTATATCAAATATACCTTTGATGGTGCCAGCCTTCTTGTCCGCTAAGTACTTTGGACAGTTGCGCCCAAAGGACCCTTGTCCTTGCAATAGAAGCACTCAGTGTCCGGCTTAGGACCAGACTTGAGCTTCTTCTCAGCAGGGGCAACGCGCTTGCCGCCGCCTTTCTTGAAGGGCTTCTTTATACCCTTACCTTTCTTGATGGTGGGGGACTTGTTGACCATCAACACATGATTATCCTTTTTGATGTCCACCTCCGCAACCTTCAGCTTTGCGAAGAGCTCGGTGATCGTATCAGTGGAACCAATCTTATTGTGAGTCACTACAAAACTTTTGTAGCTGGGAGGGAGTGATTGCAGAACCCTGTCAATCTTGAGCTCCTCTGGAATCTTGCAATCCAGTTGCTCAAGGCGTTGAGTGTAGCCCGACATCTTAATGGCGTGCTCACTAACGGAACTCCCTTCCTCCATCTTGCAGTTAAAGAACTTCTCAGAGATCTCATATCTCTCAGAACGGGCCTGAGTCTGAAACATGGTTTTCAGCTCCTCGAGAATCTCAAAGGGCCTGGGATAGTCTTCAAAACGATTTTGAAGGTACGATTCCATAGCAAACAACATGGTGCTCTTAATCACACCATAATCATCTTTGCGCGGCTGATAGACAGCTTTCTCATCACCATCATCTACGAGGCGTCACCTAGCGCATTTTCAAGGACATAGTCCTTTTGACCGTCAGAGAGAATGATTCTCAGATTGCGGAACCAATTGGTGAAGTTAGACCCATTGTTTCTAAGCTTTTCCTTCTCAGCAAAAACGTTGAAGTTGAAGTTGGACTTAGCCATTTGATCTACAATATTTGCAAGTACAAATTAGACTATGTTCATGATAACAAGTTCAACTTTTAATCAAATTACTAGATGAACTCCCACTAAATTCAACATCCCTCAAGTTGTTTAGTGAACACGATCCAAATTCACCACACCTAATCCGATCTTCACGAGAAGAGATGTGGCTTCAATGGTGGACAACGAAGTGTCGATCATATCATTCATATGACTCATGCTTAACCTTTCGGTTCATTCGTTCCGAGGCCATGTATGTACATGCTAGGCTCGTCAAGTTAGACCCAAGTATTTCTGCGTGTGCAAAACTGGCTTGCACCCGTTGTATGTGAACGTAGAGTCTATAGCACCCGATCATCACGTGATGCTTGGACACGACGAACTTTCGCAACGGTGCATACATGGGGAGAACACAGTTTTATCTTGATCTTTAAGTGAGGAATCATCTTATAATGCTACCGTCGCGATCTAAGCATAATAAGATACATAAAAGGATAAACATCACATGCATATAACTTTATGTGACATGGTATAGCCAATCTTCGCGCAATGATCTCCATCTTGTGCGTGCCGGCATGATCTCCATCACTCCACCATGATTTCCTCCACCACGAATAGCAACTACAACTATTGCTAACTACTTAGCGATAAAGTGAAACTATTACATGGCGTATAAGAAGTTGACACACAGGTCATACACAATTATAAAGACAACCATATGGCTCCTGCCGGTTGTGTACTCATCGACATGCAAGTCGTGAAACATTACAAAACATGATCATCGCATACAATACACACATCATATCTTGGGCCATACCATATCACAGAAAACACTCCCTGCAAAAACAAGTTAGACGCCTCTACTTTGTTGTTGCATGTTTTACGTGGCTTATGGGAGTAGCAAGCTAAGAACGATTCTTACCTACGGAAATCCACAACGGTGATATTATGGTTGCCAAACTCCGGTGTAAATCCCATGACAACTATAGTGAGAGAAACAGGTATCCACCAGCCGCATGTGTGGAACAAGCCACACGTCAAGTGCGGAGCCGGTCTCGCGAACGACGTCGCGTAAGGTTGGCCTGGACCGCTTCAATCTCACTATCCCGCGTCATAAGAAGAACACAAACAAGAGGCTTGCAACAGAAAACATCAACGCCCGCAACAACCATGTTGCGTTCTACTCGTGAAACACATCTACGCATAGATCTAGCTCTGATACCACTTAAGGGTTTCGCAGCATAGTAAATCAAAAAAATTCTACGGATGCGAACGAGAAAGCCAAGATCTAATCTAGGAGATGCAAACAACGAGAGAGATTAGATGAGATCTTCATACCCTTGAAGATTCGCACAGCGGAACGTTCTTCGGAACGTGGGTGATGTAGTCGTACTCGCTTCTCCTCCTCGCGATCCGATCCGATCTAGCACCGCAAGTGGCGATGCCTCCGGGAGATGCACACGTGCAGCACCTCGACGTCTCCTCCTTCCTCGGTCCATCAAGTATGGTGGAGAGACGGAATGGATCTACAACGCGACGGTGCGGTGCAAGTGGTGGAGAGTTTCTGCAGCAGGGCTTCGCCTACACGCAGTCGGGAGGGAGAGAGAGAGGAGGGCAGCAGGGCGACTAGGCTTGAGGGGAAGGTGTGGGGGGGGTGGTGCGCCCCAGCCCTCTATATATAGAGGGGTGGGCGCCAGCCCTAACCCCTCCCCCAAGTCCTAGGCCGGCGGCCAAAGAGGGAGGAGTGGGGGGCAAGTTCCCCCCCCCCCCCCTCCTTCTAGAAGCTCTAATTAGGGTTTCCCCTTGTTTGGCCGGCTGGGCCCTATGGGGCCTTGTGCCCCTGGCCCAATGCGGCCAGGGCACTCCCTCATAGGCCCATGCCCCCTCCCGGCAGGTGGGGCCACGTTGGTCCCCTTCTGGAAGGTTCTAGAAGCTTCCGGTACAATACCGATTAACCCGAAACAATTCCAAACTCCAAAAACTGCACCGCCTTATATGAATCTTATTCTCCGGACCATTCCGGATCCTCTCGTGATGTCCCGGATCCCATCCGAGACTCCGAAAAAAACTCATAAACCAATTATCCAATCTATCCTAGCGTCGAGACACGTTAAGTGTGTGACACTTCGGGTTCGAGAACATGCAGACATGATCTTCTATCAATAATCAATAGCGGGGTCTGGAAACCCATATTGACTCCCACACATTCATCGATGATCATATCGGATGAACCATGATGCCAGGATTCAATCAATCCCATATATATTCCCTTCGTCTCGCGATATTTTACTTGCCCGAGATTTGATCGTCGGTACCATCATACCTAGTTCAATCTCGTTCACAGCAAGTACTTTACTCGTTCCGTAATCCGATATCACTTTCTGATTAACTCCTTAACCACATGCTTGCAAGCGGTGTTAATATCGATTACCGAGTGGGCCCGAAGTATATCTCTCTGACTTGGGAGGGACAAATCCCAACAGGTACCTTCCGATCACCTGAGAGACACCTTTATGATCACCCTCTCATAGGATGATGTTTGATGACCTCAAAGCTTTCTTCCGATACCAGGGAGTTGTATTATCTCATGGTCTAAGGAATACAATATTTGACATAAGAAAAGCTTCGCAAAGATGAACACGATGACACGATCTAATTGCTTCGCTTAGTTTGGGTATGTCCATCATATCATTCTCCCAATGATATGATCTCATTATTAATTGACAACTCATGTCCATGGTTAGGAAACCTTAACCATCATTAATCAATGATCTCGTCCATAGAGGCGTACTAGGGACACGATGTTGTTCACAAACCACACAAGTATTAAAGTTTCCGCTTAATACAATTATAGCATGGAATATAAACATTATCATGAACAAGAATTATAATAATAACATCTTTATTATTGCCTCTAGGGCATAATTCCAACATCGAGTGCTCTGCTTCTTCGACTGAGCCTTTTGGGAATTTCCTCTTGATGGAGGGTACGCAGATTTGTTCGAGGAACACATCTGGTGGTATCCATGCGCAGGTGGAACCAATGTTGGCGAGCTTGTCGGCCTCTTCGTTGCTTTTCCTTCCGATGTGCCAAAGCTCGCAGGTGTTAAAGTCCCATTCGAGTGAGTTGTAGAGCGCGCGATACACGATCATGTTGGTGCTATGGGTGTCACACTCGTTCATCGTCTGCTGTACGACGAGGTTCGAGTCACTGTAGATGACAAGGCGTGTTGCGCCGCTCACCTTGGACATCCTCATGCCGTGGATGAGGGCTTCATATTTAGCCTCGTTGTTGGAGGCACAGAATTTCATCCGAATGACATACTTCATCTTGTCGCCTTGAGGGGACATCAGTATGATGCCGGCCCCTGCTCCAGCCTCGCACTTGGAGCCGTCGAAGTGCATCGTCCAGGACTATGAAATGTCTGGAGTATCCGGCAGCTGGAGCTACATCCAGTGGACGAGGAAGTCGGGGAGGACCTGGGACTTGATGGCGGTGCGCTACTCGTAGATTATGTCTCGAGGATACAACTCGATGCCCCACAGGGCTACGCGTCCTGTGTATTTTGGGTTGTTCAGGATGTTCGACAGCGGGGCGTCGTTGACGACCATGATCTGGTGCTCCTGGAAGTAGTGGCTCAGCCGACGCGCAGTAATGAATACGCCGTAGGCGAGCTTCTGGTAATGAGGGTACCTCTATTTTGCCGGGTTCAGTACCTCGCTGAGGTAGTAGATTGGGCATTGGACCCCGTGGGTCTTTCCATCTTTGGGTCATTCGACCATGAGTGCGGTGCTGACCACCTGATGTGTGGCTGTGATGTATAGCATTAAAGGCTCCCGCTCCTTCGGCGTGACTAGGACAGGCGAGGTGGAGAGTATCCGCTTGAGGTCCTCAAACGCATTGTCCGCTTCGGGTGTCCACTCAAATTTGTCCGTCTTGCGCAGCAGCTGATAAAAGGGGAGGGCCTTCTCACCCATTCGGCTAATGAACCTGCTGAGCGCCACGATTCGTCCGGCTAGCTGCTGAACTCCCTTGAGGTTCTTCGGCTTCTCCATGGCCAGTATGGCCCTAATCTTCTTCGGGTTCGCCTCGATTCCCCATTGGGAGATGAAGTACCCGAGTAATTGGTCAGACGGGACGCCGAAGGCGCACTTGTCCGGGTTCAGCTTGGTCTTGTAGTGATCGAGGTTATCGAACGTCTTGCGAAGATCGTCGATGAGCATCCTGGCCTCCTTGGTCTTGATTACTATGTCGTCGACATAGACTTGTATGTTGCGGCCGATCTGGTCCTTCATACATGCTTGCATGCACCTCTGGTATGTGGCGTATGCGTTCTTCAGCCCGAAGGGCATGGTGTTGTAGCAGAACACCCTAAACGGCGTGATGAACGCTATTTTATCCCGATCTTTGACCTTCAGTCTAATTTGGTTGTAGCCTGAGTAGGCGTCGAGGAAGGAGATTTTCTCGCATCCTGCAGTGGTGTCGATGATTTGATCGATCTGTGGTAGCGGGAAGTGGTCCTTGGGATAGTGCTTGTTGAGCAATGTGAAGTCCATGCACATCCGCAGGATGTCCGTGTCCTTCTTGGGGGCCAGCACGGTGTTGGCCAGCAACTCGCTTTCTTTGATTTCCCTAATGAAGTTGGCATCAAGCAGTCTGTTGACTTCGATTCCAACAGCTTCGGCTCTTGGCTCGGACAGTCGACGCATCGACTGCTTGACTGGCTTCGCATATGGAAACACATTGAGTGCATGCTCGGCGAATTCCCTGGGAACTCCTAGCATGTCCGCAGGACACCAGGCAAAAATTTCCCAACGCTCACGGAGGAATTCGACGAGTGCGCTTTCCTATGTGGGGCTCGGTTCTTTGGCGATCAACGCCGTCTTGGAGCCATCCGTCGGGTTGCTCTCCACTTTATTTGTGTTGACTGTGGAGTCGAACAACATGTCAGGTGCATTTTGCCTGGTGACTGGGGGTACCCTTTTGTCTGTCACCTCTCTGAGTCTCGTGAGCTCCTCCTGCATGCCGAACAACTGAGAGATTCTATTGAAGTCTTTGTCGCAGCTGTCTGACCTGGTGAAGCTTCCTTGGACAATGATGACGCCCCTAGGTCCTGCATCTTGAGTAGCAGGTACACATAGTGCGGTACTGCCAAGAATCTTGCGAATGCCACGCGCCCAAGGATGGCGTGCCAGTCCACCACTTCGAACTCTATCCGCTCGCTCCTAAAGTTTTCGGGTTGGCCAAAGATGACGTCGAGCCATATCTTGCCCAGGGGGTATATGCCCTTCCCTAGGACTATGTCGTGGAACGTCGTGTCTGGTTGCTCTAGGCTGCACAGCAGGATCTACATCACTGCGAGTGTGATGGTGACCATCAGGTTGATGTCGCTGCCGCCGTCCATGAAGATGGCGAGGTATCTGGCGTGGGTCATCCGAACAATCGAACATGATGCAGGACTCCGAGCCGCTGAGGTACTCAGGTATGGCTGGTGGGAAGGTCACGGCCAGGCTGACTTGGCAGGTGATCTTCTTCTGCACCCTATTGCTTGGGCAGCCCTTCTGGATCATCAGTGCTCCTTTTGGTTGGGGGTACCCGTCTGCACCTTTGTTTGGTGTTGGCGTGACCGGCGGCTGTGATGGTCCGCCACGTGGTGGTGTAGGAGCTCCGTGGGAGATGGCACCTGGAGCAGGTGTGAATCCAGGGTTCACCGTCCGGTGCCGCATTTGGGTGAGGCCCTCGCTGAGCTTCTGGAACTCCCGGCAGTCCTTGAGCATGTGGCTGGCCTTCTTCTTACCATCTTGTTTGTTGATGTAGAAGTGGATGGTGCAGGGACCAGATAGCTTGTCATATGTCGAAGGCTCGTCATCGCGGTTGCGACGTTGCCACGTTTGTGTGGGTTGTCCGTCGTCGCGGTAATTGTTGTTCTGGTATCCGCTATTGCGGTTGCCATCGTCGCGGGGATCAGCGTATCCAGTCGTAACCATGTCGACTCCATCGCGATCGTAGTAGACGCACGATCTTCTCTTGCTGCAGTGCTCACGCCTAAACCCTAAACCCTAAACCCTAGCGGCCGAAGTCGTCTTTGTCATCCGAATGTGTCCGGTTGACGGAATCCTTGCAGTCTACCTAGCAGTTGGCGATGTCCATGAGGTGGTCAAGGGTTTTGGTCTTGACGTGCCCAAGCTCCTCCTTGAAATCTGGGCGTCTGGCACAGTCCTTGAAGGCATCGATTGATCTTTCTTTGGAGATGTGTGCGGCGGAGTTCTTGATGTGGGACCAGCGTAGTACGTACGAGCGGATGGACTCGTTGGTCCGCTGGGTGCACGCCCGCAGCTCTTCGATTGAGGTTGGCCTCTTGCTTGTCCCCTTGAAGTTGCGAATGAAGTTGTATGCCAGCTCTTCCTAGCTTTGGATGGAGCCGGAGGATAGGCTGCTAAGCCAGACCCTGGTTGCGCCTGTCAGCTATAGCTGAACGCACTATAAGGAGGTGTTATTGTTCCCACTGTGGAGCTTGACGAACAACAGGTGGTCGTCAAGCCAAACCTTTGGCTCCTGCGTGCTGTCGAACTTCAGGTTATCCGAAGGGAGCTTGAAATTTTTCGGCATCCGTGATTGCCGAACGGATCTGCTGAAGCATCTGGCTCCGCACAGCTCTCCGTCGTCCTCCTCTTCGAACTCAGTTGAACACGCGCGTTTAGTATGTGATTTGTCGATCTTGCGCTGGGTGAGCTCACTACAAGCATCGTAGTTGCTAATGCAATGCCGTGGGCTCCGATGGCGTCGGGGCAGGTCATGATCCTCCTCTTCAGATGAGGGTGTGCGGCTTCGAGTGCACTTGACCGCAGCCTTCTTCTTCGGCTCCGCAGGAGTTTCGTCGTGGAGCGCAACTCCAACGAGTCCGAGACCTGCCAGCGTGGACTTGTGCATTGCGTTCTTCGGGTCACTCGCTGGAGGCGGATTGGACACGAGATAGGTGGTGGCCACCATGATCGCAGCCTACGGCGTTTTTTGCATGACTTTGCCTTGTGAGTCCATCGTCATGAAGGACGTGTCGAGGGCCCTGGTGACCTCGTGTCGCGTGGCAGGGTCCATGCGCTCCATGCGGGAGCGGTACTTGCTGGAATTGTTGCCATGTGAAGTGGAGCCGCCAGCGGTGGAGAGCGCAGCTCGCCGTGCGCTTGATTCTATGGCTGCCTGCTTACGCTTTTCGAGCTCCTCCTGCAGCTTCACCTGCCGATTGTGCTCACCGATCAGGAACCAGTCGTAGTCCATCAGCAGGTCACGGGAGGCATCCATAGGTAGGATTTTGTTTCCTTGGACGACTTCGTGTGCTTGGCACCATCCTTCCTCGATGAGGTTGATCTGGTCATAGCCACGATTGCTGCCTTTGGTGGCCCTGTTAGCCGGGTTTCCCCCGTTTCCCCCATTCTCAATCTGCGGGTTGGGAGGGGGATTGGGTGGCGGTATGGCACCCGAACCTAGCGGTGGATCTATTCCATTGTTGGCGTTGCCATCGTGGATGGCGGCTCACAGGTAGCACTCACGGAGTGGGTCGCTGCTGCCGCAGCTCTCAGATCCGGAACCGTAGGTTCCTTCATCCGAAGGGCGGCCGCATAGATCGGAGTTGCAGTTGTTGCTGTCATCAGAATCGCTCGTCAACGTCGATGTACCCTGGGCATCGATGGGTGGGACCCATGAAGCAGGCCTAATGGAGGGTAGTGGCACCCGCTCTAGGAGGCGGAGGGTGCCGGTCTGCCCCACCTGGAAGCAGAATCTCCCGAACAGCATCTCGAGCCCGTCGCCTACGGACTCGAAATCTTTTTCAGGGTGGCCGGCAAGTGGGCGGTGAATTTGAAGGCGCCAAAGAGGAGGTGACTCTCCGTCGCCGAGGAATCGTAGATCACTCTGGATGGGACCGTCACGACCGCACGATCAGCGTCCCCGCTTCCCACAGACGACGCCAATTGACGAGGTTAGATCTCATCAATGCCCATTGTTATGGACTTGGATTTTGGAGAAGATGGGGATGCTGGAAGTCACGGAACGGTTAACAGACAAGCAACACAGGGACACGAGATTTACCCAGGTTCAGGCCCCGGAGGGAAAATCCTACTCCTGCTTGTCTGTTCTTGATTACGGTGGAACCGAAGGTCACAGGGGTGCGCAGATGCGATCTGGCGTGAGGTGTGTGTATGGGGTGGTGATCGTCCTTCTCGCCGTGCCCTCCTGGGATTTATATAGATAGGCCAGGTCCCGGGGTAGGTAGAGTTGGTTCCAGATTAGGGTTGATACCCTTTGAACACTACTAGAAAAACGTATGTTCATGGCGCACCTGAAAAGGCCTTCTGTGGCGCACTAGCAGTGCGCCACGGGCCTCACGCTACGGCTATCTCGTAGCCGTGGCGCACTGCATGGTGCGCCATGGTTGTGTCAAGATAGGCGTGGCGCACCTGGTAGTGCGCCACAGAAGGCCTTTTCAGGTGCGCCACGGATGTGTTTTTCAAAAAACAAAAAAAAATGCAAAAAACACCCTCGTTTTGAATTGCAAAAGCAATTGGGTCCGTGCATCGCCGCCGCAGTCGTGTCACCTCGCCGGAGCATGGCCGTGGCAGGGAGGTGCGGGAGGGGTCATGGCCGCTCTAGTCCTCGCCGATGTCGAGGTGGTAGAAAGGGTGTGGTTGGAGAAAGGAAGGTAGGAAGAGAGGGAGGAAGGAAGAGATGGAGGAAGAGAGGGAGGAAGGAAGAGATGGAGGAAGAGAGGAAGGTAGGAAGAGATGGAGGAAGAGAGGGAGGAAGGAAGGTCCGTGAGGAGAAGGATGCCGCCGTCGCCCGTTGTCACTGTGAGGAGGAGGAGAAGGAGGTCGACGTCGCGCCGTCACTGCAAGGAGAGGAGAAGGAAGAAGGGAGAAGGAAGAAGGAAGAAGGAAGAAGGAAGAAGGAAAAGGGAGAGGAAGAGGGAAAAGGGGAAGGGAATAGGGGAAAGGAAAAAGGAGGAGGGTAGGGTGGGGATTCAAATTTGAATCCCGCCCAAGCTTATCCGTGGCGCACTAGGTGGTGGTGTGCTACGGGTAAGTCGCCCTCTATTTCTTTTCTGTAGGAAAAATGGTCTTTTGACCGTAACTTTTTACTCTTTTCTAAATTTGAAAATCTAAAAAATTGCTAAACGACCGAAGTTCGTTGCGAGCGGATGCGAATTCTCGTTCTCGTCATTTTGGTATATTATACGATTTTTTTTGACATCGTATGCAAAAGTTACGGCCTTTTTACCGTGGCATGACTTTTTTTTGCAGAAAAAGTCAAAACTCATGTTTGTTAATTTTCCTAGAAACTATACCACATTATCTTCCTAAATATGAAAGGATTTAATTTTTTGAAGTGTTTATCATTTTCTTTTATTTTTTGCAAAGCCTAAAAAGGCGATCCACGGGGGGGGGGGTGGAGTTGGTGCAGGATAGTTAGGCGTAGGGCACTTGGGCAAGGTACCCTACTACTATGTTTATACATCCGTGGCGCACATGGCATAGTGCGCCACAGAACTTGCCACAACCGTGGCGCATATGGCATAGTGCGCCACAGAACTTGCCACAACTATAGCGCACCTACCATATGTGCGCTACGGGTACGTGGCACGCGGCTGGCAGGCCCCTGGCCCATACATATCTGTGGCGCACATACCCCATGTGCGCCACGGTTGTTCTAGTTACTAGTAGGGCACTACCCACAGGTGAGCCACGCTTATTTTACCCGTGGGGCACTTCAACCATGTGAGCCACGGATGTGCGGATTACCTATAGCCCTTTTCCTAGTAGTGGAAATTCTATCTAATCTAGACTTGTCCTCCAAGGAGTCGAAATTGCCATGGGCTTGGGCCACTGTTGTGGTATTGCCGATGAGTACGCCATGGAGGGGTCCTCACAGTGCGTGTTTAGAGACGTGGGGTAAGGCGGACGGTTGACGGGTACGAGGTAACACAGCTTACCTAGGTTCAGATCCCACAATGGTGGCGGAATCCTACTCCTGCTATAAATCACTATAAGGGCAATACGCCGAGTTATAGAGATAGGTTCGCTGTGCGAGGTAGTATGAATTGATACTAGGTTGTCTGAGATTGTCTGCCCTAAAGGCTCCCATAGGCCCGACTTATATAGTCGCCAGGTCCTAGGGTTACAGGGAAAAGTCCTAGCCGGACAGGTTACAGAGTCCTACACCGTCTATTACTAGTCTTGTGTATCTTGCACTCCAAGGCTCCGGGTACGCTGGTGACTCCACCGTAGCCTTCCTTTATCCGGCATGGGCCTCCCTTCTGGATCCACCTAACTGGTCCGCCCAGCAGGCCATAGGCCACGCTACCGACTATGGGCCACCCGGGTTAGTCGGATAAGAGACATGCTATAAGGATACCCATATAGCATATCCCCAATAGTAGCCCCCGGAGAACTCCGAGATCTTGCACCATCTTGCCTCTTCACATGGAATGGTCCGTCCAGATGAATGCCGGCAGATCGTCAAGCAACAACTTGTAGTCCTCCCAATAAACCCTGCAAGGTTTTCTCCATCTTCGAATGGTAAGCCGGAGAAATGATGAATCTTCCATCGTACTCTTCCGTAGTCGGATTAAATCCGTCCATGCCGGAATCTTCGATGCGACGGCTGATCTACCAAATGTCGCCTAGGACGGCGTGAAGCTTAGGTCGATGATGCCTCATAACTCACACATGCAGAAGAACGCAATCATATCCGATTTTCCCAGCGCGACGTCTGAACCGTTGGCGGCGGCGGTTGGAGACGTGGCGAAATTTCCGCACATGTTCGCGAACACGTCGTCTACGCGGCAACCGTCCGATTAGCTGCACGAATCTTGATGCCGAGGATGATAAATAGTAACCGTGGGGCATTTTCCACTTTTTACCTCATTCTTCTCACGTCATCGTCTTCTTCCTCCAACCGCACGTCTCCTCGAGCTCTCCGCGAGAAACCTCGAAAACCCTAGCTTCCATCTGTGTCAGTCGCACCCGTCCTCCACTCCATGGCCAGTAGCAGCACCTCCCTGTCGATGGCGGCGTCGAGCGAAGCCGGCGAGCTCCATCATCGTGCCCCCAGAGGGCTTGGTCATCTCCGCATCGGCGGTGATCGAGTCCATCGGCGGCGACCATAATTTGGCGGCGCTGGAACCGCTGGACGAAGAGCCAGACTCGCATAAGGGCGACTGGCGCGGCTTGGACATCACCGACTGTGACATCCAAGAGATGGTCACCGAAGGCTACCTCCCTACGACGGAGGGGCTCGCCTGGTGGGCGACACCGGCCGGCGAGGTGACACCTTATCCCCAAGCCTGAGAAAAGGTGTACCTCAAGGCTCAGCTGGTACGCGGCGTTTCCCTGCCCATCTCCCACTTCTTCCTCTCCGTCTTGAACCACTACAAGGTCCAACCCCATAACCTTTCCCCCAATAGCATCTTAGTGCTTAGCAACTTCACGACACTTTGTGAGGGTTACCTAGGGATTAGGCCTAGGTTAGACTTGTTCGTGTACTTCTTCACTGTCAAACGTGAAGCCGGACATAGTAAGGAGGAGCTTAGGAACTGCGGCACCATAAGCTTCAAGATTCGACCTGGCCGGTGGTTCCTCGACATCGTCGGCCACGAGTCCTGCAAAAACTGGCAGCAGACGTACTTCTACGGCCCCGACATTCCTTTGGCGGGCAGAAATGCGTGCCGGACTTCGCGGATGGAGCCGCCGCTGAAGTTTCCACATGGAGGTCCCATGCCTCCCTTCCCTCCGACCTCGATGCTTCTCGCGCAATAAGGCAGATCGAATGGTTCGTAGAGACGGGTTTGACCGGCTTGGACCTAGCCATGTGCTGGTTCATCAGGCGAATTCATGCACGAGTATACCAGTGATCGAAGGGATACCCTCCGGTTCTCCGTGGATAACTTCTCGAGCGACTCCGTCAAGCTCCGTCTGAAGGACATCGTCAAAGTGAAGGATAAGAAGCGTGGCTTCACCATCACCTACGACATGTTCGTAGACGGCAAGTGCCCAAAGGTAGATATTTATTTTCCGTGTACGACATATGCTCCAGTTTCTCCGTCTTGTTAATATCATCTTATCTAACACGGTGATTTCTTACTTAACAGCTTAGCGATCTAGATGAGGATAACCTGGCTGCCCAAATCTACGATCCAAAGATGAAGGAAGTCACGGTCGTGTCCGACTACGATGTTCCGTTGGCGCGAAAGCGGAAGAGCTCCACCTATGTCTGACGGAGGCAAGAAAGAAGAAGACCTGAGGTGGAGCCTCCAAAGACTACCGCATACAGGCGGAAAATAGAAAAGCCACCAAGATTTTTGCCAAAGCACCCCCCTAGTGTAAGCTTCTCATTCTCCGACATTGTCTATCTTTCTGTTTTGTTCCTGTACTTATGCATTTTGCATGTCTCAGGAAGAAAGCCACGACCAGCCTCAAGAAGACCTCCAAAACTTTGGGGGCTTCTAGAAATATCAAGGATATGCTGCATCGCGATGCCTCCCCCGCCATCGCCCCTGCTACTCCTCCCATCAAGCCTTCGTCTGCCCCGACAAGCTCGCAGGCTAAGGAGGCACCAGGCCCTTCCGTCATGGAAGTGGATTCTGGCGCCTCTACCGAACTTGCTATTGTCGGTGAGCAGGCGACGCAAGAGAGCACCGCTCAACAAATGGCTGAAGCTCTGGCTAAGGATGCCATCGGTAGCGGCAAGGCGGTCATGGGAGATGGTACCTCTGCCGAAGGCGGCGCCCCTGCTCCCTAGAAGCCCTTTGAGTTCCCGAAGATAGTTTACCCGGCGCTCACGCCGAGTAACACAACTCTAGTTCCTGGAGGAGTGTCGTCGTCTCCGACGTGCGGTATTGAGGAGCTTCTCCAACAAGCGGCTATCTTGCAAGGAAATAGCATCTGCTTTGGCAAGATGCTAGCCGAGAGCGCTACAAACCTCAAGATTATTGCACTTGTAAGTTTTACTTTGCCTTTTGCATTTCATATGAGTATCCCACTGTAGCCCCCGAGGATGTAGATGGAAAACCATAGGTTTTGCATCTATATGCTCTAAGAGTGACTAAGTTAGAAAGAACTCTCACTGTAGCCCCCAAGCATTTAGATGGAAGAAACTATTCCGACTAGATGCTTTAAGAGTAGCATACGCAGTGTTTATAATTTTCAATACTATAGCCCCCAAGCCTCTAGTTGTAACTGAATTAGTTCCGACTAGATGCTTAAAGAAAAGCTAAGCATTTTCTGAGTTAAAACTTTATACTATAGCCCCCAAGCTTCTAATCGAGAACTGAATTAGCTCCGACTAGATGCTTAAAGAAAAGCTAAGCATATTGCTAAGTTAAAAACTCTCGTTGTAGCCCCCGAGCGTCTAAGTGGAAAGATTCCGATTAGATGCTCCAAGTAGACTAAACAACGGTTTAACTTTTTTCCGTTGTTCCACAGAACGAGAATGCTCGGAGGGGCATGGCCAACGACAAGTACTATAAGATGCGCGCAGATCTTGAAGCCGAAAAGGGTAAAACTGCCATCTTGAAGGAACAGATCATCAAAAACAAGAGTCTGTTTTCTTTTTTGCGCATTCCATCTTGGTTTTATGCCTTCATTCTCCGAGTACTCACTATGTACTTTGTTTTCTCTGACTTTGCAGAACATGTTGCCAAGGCCAAGGACATTGTCGAGCAGTCCAAGCACATTCAGCGAATGGGACGAGAACAAGATCCTTAAAAAGGAGAGGAAGAAATGCTGAAAATGCATGAGGATTCCATGAAGGCCTGCGAGAATCGCCTCCATGAAATCAATCGCTTGAAGGAGGAGCTTGTGATCTTAAAAGATCAGAAGCAAGCTGCTGATGAGCAAAACCATCGCCACGGCGAGGCATATAAGCTCCTCCAGCAAGAGAAAGAATCCCAGGCGGACACCCTTTGGCAGGCTAATGCCAGCATCTTCAGTAAGATTTCTCCGCCTTGTATTTCTGCAGTCTGGATGCTTGGAATTATTGAACTCATGTGATCCTTGTCAGAATTTGAAGCTCCTATGGGTTTAACCAGATCGCCTCCTCCGGCCAAGGAATGCATGGTTATTGCTGGCAACTTTATCAACACCGCCATCACCCAACCAAAGAGATCGCCAAGCCCCTCCAGATACACATCAAGGCCTCGGACTCCATGGCGAAGTACTCGGAGATTCTGCGCCGAGCCCCCGAGCGTATCACAAGCTGGAAAGCTTCATGTGCACGGGCTGGTGCAAGGATGGCGCTGTCTATGGTGAAGGCACACTACGAATATGCCGACATCGACACGGTGACCTCTGGCATCCCCGACGTTGACGATGACGGCAAAGAAATTGATCATGAAGCTATCTTGTCATCACTTGCGGGTTATGACACCAGAGTTGCCGAGTTGGTGGATATCAATGTCTTCGTGCCCATGAACACTATCGACAGCGTCAACCAAGATTCCTCCTAGTCTCACCAAAGTGCCGATGCCGAGGGTGATTCTCCGGCTGGTGACGATGCTTCTTCCAAGTCTCCTGCGCCCAAGGAATGAAAAACACTTTGTAATATTTGCTTCATCTTTGGTATATGCGCAGAAAAAACTTGATGATGTAACTTTAAGGCGGAAAACAATGGTTGTTATTTCCTGCTACTTAAGAACTTAGTTCCCAGCATGTATATATTTTTTAAGCAAGTGTTGGCTTATCCATTTCTTTGGTTCTTATGCTTGACTTTTCGTGAGTCGGAAGACTCGTTGTCGGAACCATGCGCTTAGGTGATGATGCCCAATGGCACCGTCAATAACCTAAGCACAAAATCGCCGACAATAAGTGCCAAAAGTCACTACTCCAGAATCCACATAAAAACAACAAAGAATGTGTAGACCAGAAAAATAAAGCTAACACCTGTAGGCGGAATTTTCACAAGTGCAAACGCAATACTTGTGCATAAAGGTTTTACATGATCCAAAAATGAACACTAAAGGAGGTAAAAGACTCAAAAATATGAGTGAACCAAAGAGCTTTATTTCATTGATCATATAAGAGTTATACAATTAGATAAAAAAATGCTAAGTGTAAAAAGGACGTAGCTGTGCTATGTTCCATGGCCGATCAAGCTCCGGGTAGTCATCATCCGGGTCACGTTGCTTACGCTTATGATCTTCATTGGGTCTATCCTGTAGTTCACGATTGTCAACAAGGTAGTAAGACCCATTGAGCAGCGCCTTGCTTATGATGAACGGTCCTTCCCATGGCGGGGATAATTTGTGTGACTTCTTCTGCTTAAGTCGGAGCACCAAATCCCCCTCTTTAAACGATAGATGCGAGCCGCGACTATGGTAGCGTAGCTTCCTTTGGTAGATGGCGGATCTTTGGCATGCCAAAACACGCTCCTCCTCGAGAAGGTCCAAATCCAGGCATCTGGATTCTTCAGCGTCATCCTCGTCGTAGGCGGCAACTCTTGGTACATCGTGAAGCATGTTGGAAGGCAAGATGGCTTCTACTCCATATACCATGAAATAAGGGGTGTAGCCGGTGGATCTGTTGGGTGTAGTTCGTAAACTCCATAGCACAGATGGCAATTCTTCCGCCCAGTCTCCAGCTGCTCTATGTAGCGGTGCCTCAAGACGTGGCTTGATTCCCTGCAGAATTAATCCATTGGCTCGCTCAACCTGACCATTGGATTGTGGGTGTGCCACAGATGCAAGGTCAAGTCGGATGCCTTTCTCCCAGCAATATGCCTCCACTTCTCCGAGTGATAAATTGCTGCCGTTGTCGGTGATAATGCTATGTGGGAGACCAAATCTCACCACCAGATCTCGGACAAACCTGAGGGCAGTTGCCCCATCAAGCTTTCTAATGGGTTTAGCTTCTATCCATTTAGTGAATTTGTCAACTGCTACAAGTAGATGCGTAAACCCACAAGGTGCCGCTACGGTCCCACCATGTCTAGCCCCAGACGCAAAAGCCAAGTTATTGGTATTGTTCGCATGATTCTTCGAGAACATGTGGTTGTCGGGCATATCGGCATCCCATGCATGTCTCAACCAGCTTGTCGGCATCGCCTTGTCACCAAGAGAATCCTTGCCGGAAGGCTTTCGCGACCAATGATCGAGGAGCGGCGTGGTGCCCGCAATCTCCGAGATGGATTTTGCGTAGGATTTCCATACCTTCTAGCTGGGAAACACACTTTAAGTATACACCAGTAGTGCTCCTTTTGTAGAGTTGCCCATTGATTATGGTATAACCCTTTGCTCGTCGTACTATTTGTCGTCTTTGGACTTCGTCGTCGGGAAAAGTTCCGTGTTCGAGATATTCCATGAACGGTTTTTTCCAAGCCGGAGGGACCTTAGTCACCATGTTGACAAAAGAGTCAGCTCTATCCGGGTTGTCGATGTCGGCTCCCTTCATGGATGGTGTGCGCAGGTGCTCTAGGAAAACTCCTAGCGGAATTCGCTTGCGCCCTGATCCAAGCTTAGACAGCAGATCAGCCGCCTCGTTTTCTTCCCTAGGCACATACTTAACTTTGTAGCCCAAGAAGCTCTTGGCTATCTCGTCCACTTCATCTTGATATGCCGCCATCATAGGGTTCCGCGCATTCCAGGTGCCAGCCACCTGCTAGGCAAGCAAGTCGGAATCTCCACAGCAAACTATGCGCTTGATGCCAATATCCTTGGCTACACATAGTCCGTGAATGAGTGCTTCATACTCCGCCATGTTGTTTGTAGCCTCGAAGTGGATCTGCAGAACATAGTGTAGCTTGTCTCCTGTTGGTGACTGTAGCAATACACCAGCCCCCGAGCCGTTGAGCATCTTTGATCCAGCAAAGTGTATCACCCTGTATTCTGGTTTGGCAGCGGAGTACCATCTGGCATCTCCGTCCAATCTGCAACAAAATCTGCCAAGGCTTGTGAATTGATAGCGTCGCGTCTCTTGTAGGTGATCTCGAAGGCGGCAAGTTCAATGCCCAACTTTGCGACCCTTCCTGTAGGGTCGTTGTTATTGATGATGTCAGACAGTGGGGTCTTGCTCATCACTGTGATTGGGTGCTCCTGAAAGTAATGTCGCAGCTTCCGAGAAGCAAGGAATACTCCATAAGCTATTTTTTGGTAGTGCGGGTAACGTTGCTTGGACTCCGTCAAGACCTCGCTCACATAGTAAACTGGCCGTTGAAATCCGTGCTCATAGCCTGGTTCCTTCCGCTCTACCACGGCGACGATGCTGATAACCCGGTTGGTTGCCGCCATGTAAATTAACAGGGGCTCTCCAGGCTTGGGTGCTGCAAGGATGGGCGCTGAGGAAAGAATCTCCTTAAGCTGCTTCAATGCTGCATCTTCTTCGTCTGTCCATGTGAATTTGTCCGCCTTCTTCAGCAACTTGTACAGTGGTAGAGCCTTCTCTCCAAGTCGGCTGACGAACCAACTAACTTCTGCAACACAACCTGTTAGTCGTTGAATGTTCTTTAGGCATGTCGGACGGTTTATGTTCAAGATGGCCTTGATTTTCTCCGGGTTGACCTCGATTCCACGCTGGGAAACGATGAAGCCCAACAGTTTGCCGGCTGGAACCCCGAAGACGCACTTCTTAGGGTTAAGCATCATGTTGTATTTCCGGAGATTATCGAAGGTTTCTTTTAAGTCGGAGATTAAGTCGTTTGACTTTTTAGACATCACCGCAATATCGTCCATGTAGTCGTGAACGTTCCGACCAATTTGGGCATGAAGGCAACATTGCATTGTCCGCTGGTAGGTAGCACCTGCGTTTTTCAGCCCAAAGGGCATCGTGACATAGCAAAACGTGCCGTATGGGGTAGTGAACGAAGTGGCCAATTGGTCCGACTTCCTCATCTTGATCTGGTGGTATCCTGAGTATGCATCAAGAAAACACAAAAGTTCTGAGCCAGCCATCGAGTCAATGACTTGGTCAATGCGAGGCAAAGCAAACGGATCTTTGGAACATGCTTTGTTCAAGCCGGTGTAATCAACGCACATTCTTAATTCATTGGTTCCCTTTTTGGGGACAAGTACAGGATTGGCCACCCATTGGGTGTGAAGGACTTCTCGGATAAATCTAGCCTTAAGTAACCTAGCTATCTCTTTGCCAATGGCGCGTCTCTTCTCATCTCCAAAGCGTCGTAGAGGTTGTTTCACTAGTTTGCATTTTGGATCAATGTTTAAGCTGTGCTTGGCAAGTTCCCTAGGTACACCTTTCATGTCGGCAGGTTGCCAGGCAAAGATGTCCCTGTTCTCACAGAGGAACTCGACGAGTGCGCTTTCCTATTTGGGATCCAGGTTCGTCCCTGTTCTCACAGAGGAACTCGAGCGGCGACTATGGTAGTTGCGTAGCTTCTGCTGGTAGATGGCGGATCTTTGGCATGCCAAAACGCGCTCCTCCTCGAGAAGGTCCACATCCAGGCGTCTGGATTCTTCAGCGTCATCCTCGTCGTAGGCGGCAACTCTTGGTACATCGTGAAGGATGTCGGAAGGCAAGATGGCTTCTACTCCATATACCATGAAATAAGGGGTGTAGCCGGTGGATCTGTTGGGTGTAGTTCGTAAACTCCACAACACAGATGGAAATTCTTCCGCCCAGGCTCCAGCTGCTCTATATAGCAGTGCCTGAAGACGTGGCTTGATTCCCTGTAGAATTAATCCATTGGCTCGCTCAACCTGACCATTGGATTGTGGGTGTGCCACAGATGCAAGGTCAAGTCGGATGCCTTTCTCCCAGCAATATGCCTCCACTTCTCCGAGTGATAAATTGCTGCCGTTGTCGGTGATAATGCTATGTGGGAGACCAAATCTCACCACCAGATCTCGGACAAACCTGAGGGCAGTTGCCCCATCAAGCTTTCTAATGGGTTTAGCTTCTATCCATTTAGTGAATTTGTCAACTGCTACAAGTAGATGCGTAAACCCACAAGGTGCCGTCTGTAACGGTCCCACCATGTCTAGCCCCCAGACTGCAAACGGCCAAGTTATTGGTATTGTTCGCAGTTCTTCAGCAGGAACATGTGGTTGTCGGGCATAATACTGGCATCCCATGCATGTCTCAACCAGCTTATCGGCATCCGCCTTCGCGGTCAGCCAGTAGAATCCTTGCCGGAAGGCTTTCGCGACCAACGATCGAGGAGTGGCGTGGTGCCCGCAATCTCCGAGATGGATTTTGCGTAGGATTTCCATACCTTCTAGCTGGGAAACACACTTTAAGTATACACCAGTAGTGCTCCTTTTGTAGAGTTGCCCATTGATTATGGTATAACCCTTTGCTCGTCGTACTATTTGTCGTCTTTGGACTTCGTCGTCGGGAAAAGTTCCGTGTTCGAGATATTCCATGAACGGTTTTTTCCAAGCCGGAGGGACCTTAGTCACCATGTTGACAAAAGAGTCAGCTCTATCCGGGTTGTCGATGTCGGCTCCCTTCATGGATGGTGTGCGCAGGTGCTCTAGGAAAACTCCTAGCGGAATTCGCTTGCGCCCTGATCCAAGCTTAGACAGCAGATCAGCCGCCTCGTTTTCTTCCCTAGGCACATACTTAACTTTGTAGCCCAAGAAGCTCTTGGCTATCTCGTCCACTTCATCTCGATATGCCGCCATCATAGGGTTCACATTCCAGTGCCACCACGCTAGGCAAGCAAGTCGGAATCTCCACAAACTATAAGCTTGATGCCAATATCCTTGGCTACACATAGTCCGTGAATGAGTGCTTCATACTCCGCCATGTTGTTTGTAGCCTCAAGTGGATCTGCAGAACATAGTGTAGCTTGTCTCCTCACAGGTGGTAGTAGCAATACACCAGCCCCCGAGCCGTTGAGCATCTTTGATCCAGCAAAGTGTATCACCCAGTATTCTGGTTCTGGCAGCGGAGTACCATCTGGCATCTCCGTCCAATCTGCAACAAAATCTGCCAAGGCTTGTGAATTGATAGCGTCGCGTCTCTTGTAGGTGATCTCTAAGGCGGCAAGTTCAATGCCCAACTTCGCGACCCTTCCTGTAGGGTCGTTGTTATTGATGATGTCGGACAGTTTGGTCTTGCTCATCATTGTGATTGGGTGCTCCTGAAAGTAATGTCGCAGCTTCTGAGAAGCAAGGAATACTCCATAAGCTATTTTTTGGTAGTGCGGGTAACGTTGCTTGGACTCCGTCAAGACCTCGCTCACATAGTAAACTGGCCGTTGAAATCCGTGCTCATAGCCTGGTTCCTTCCGCTCTACCACGGCGACGATGCTGATAACCCGGTTGGTTGCCGCCATGTAAATTAACAGGGCTCTCGTGCTTGGGTGCTGCAAGGATGGGCGCTGAGGAAAGAATCTCCTTAAGCTGCTTCAATGCTGCATCTTCTTCGTCCGTCCATGTGAATTTGTCCGCCTTCTTCAGCAACTTGTACAGTGGTAGAGCCTTCTCTCCAAGTCGGCTGACGAACCAACTAACTTCTGCAACACAACCTGTTAGTCGTTGAATGTCCTTTAGGCATGTCGGACGGTTTATGTTCAAGATGGCCTTGATTTTCTCCGGGTTGACCTCGATTCCACGCTGGGAAACGATGAAGCCCAACAGTTTGGTACGAACCCCGAAGACGCACTTCTTAGGGTTAAGCATCATGTTGTATTTCCAGAGATTATCGAAGGTTTCTTTTAAGTCGGAGATTAAGTCGTTTGACTTTTTAGACATCACCGCAATATCGTCCATGTAGTCGTGAACGTTCCGACCAATTTGGGCATGAAGGCAACATTGCATTGTCCGCTGGTAGGTAGCACCTGCGTTTTTCAGCCCAAAGGGCATCGTGACATAGCAAAACGTGCCGTATGGGGTAGTGAATGAAGTGGCCAATTGGTCCGACTTCCTCATCTTGATCTGGTGGTATCCTGAGTATGCATCAAGAAAACACAAAAGTTCTGAGCCAGCCGTCGAGTCAATGACTTGGTCAATGCGAGGCAAAGCAAACGGATCTTTGGAACATGCTTTGTTCAAGCCGGTGTAATCAACGCACATTCTTAATTCATTGGTTCCTTTTTTGGGGACAAGTACAGGATTGGCCACCCATTGGGTGTGAAGGACTTCTCGGATAAATCTAGCCTTAAGTAACCTAGTTATCTCTTTGCCAATGGCGCGTCTCTTCTCATCTCCAAAGCGTCGTAGAGGTTGTTTCACTGGTTTGCATTTTGGATCAATGTTTAAGCTGTGCTTGGCAAGTTCCCTAGGTACACCTTTCATGTCGGCAGGTTGCCAGGCAAAGATGTCCCTATTCTCACAGAGGAACTCGACGAGTGCGCTTTCCTATTTGGGATCCAGGTTCGTCCCTGTTCTCACAGAGGAACTCGACGCGGCGACTATGGTAGTTGCGTAGCTTCTGCTGGTAGATGGCGAATCTTTGGCATGCCAAAACGCGCTCCTCCTCGAGAAGGTCCACATCCAGGCGTCTGGATTCTTCAGCGTCATCCTCGTTGTAGGTGGCAAATCTTGGTACATCGTGAAGGATGTCGGAAGGCAAGATGGCTTCTACTCCATATACCATGAAATAAGGGGTGTAGCCGGTGGATCTGTTGGGTGTAGTTCGTAAACTCCACAGCACAGATGGAAATTCTTCCGCCCAGGCTCCAGCTGCTCTATATAGCGGTGCCTCAAGACGTGGCTTGATTCCCTGCAGAATTAATCCATTGGCTCGCTCAACCTGACCATTGGATTGTGGGTGTGCCACAGATGCAAGGTCAAGTCGGATGCCTTTCTCCCAGCAATATGCCTCCACTTCTCCGAGTGATAAATTGCTGCCGTTGTCGGTGATAATGCTATGTGGGAGACCAAATCTCACCACCAGATCTCGGACAAACCTGAGGGCAGTTGCCCCATCAAGATTTCTAATGGGTTTAGCTTCTATCCATTTAGTGAATTTGTCAACTGCTACAAGTAGATGCGTAAACCCACAAGGTGTCGTCTGTAACGGTCCCACCATGTCTAGCCCCCAGACTGCAAACGGCCAAGTTATTGGTATTGTTCGCAGTTCTTCAGCAGGAACATGTGGTTGTCGGGCATAATACTGGCATCCCATGCATGTCTCAACCAGCTTGTCGGCATCCGCCTTCGCGGTCAGCCAGTAGAATCCTTGTCGGAAGGCTTTCGCGACCAACGATCGAGGAGCAGGGGTGGTGCCCGCAATCTCCGAGATGGATTTTGCGTAGGATTTCCATACCTTCTAGCTGGGAAACACACTTTAAGTATACACCAGTAGTGCTCCTTTTGTAGAGTTGCCCATTGATTATGGTATAACCCTTTGCTCGTACTATTTGTCGCCTTTGGACTTCGCTGCCGGAAAAGTTCCGTGTTCGAGATATTCCATGAACGGTTTTTTCCAAGCCGGAGGGACCTTAGTCACCATGTTGACAAAAGAGTCAGCTCTATCCGGGTTGTCGATGTCGGCTCCCTTCATGGATGGTGTGCGCAGGTGCTCTAGGAAAACTCCTAGCGGAATTCGCTTGCGCCCTGATCCAAGCTTAGACAGCAGATCAGCGGCCTCGTTTTCTTCCCTAGGCACATACTTAACTTTGTAGCCCAAGAAGCTCTTGGCTATCTCGTCCACTTCGTCTTGATATGCCGCCATCATAGGGTTCCGCGCATTCCAGGTGCCAGCCACCTGCTAGGCAAGCAAGTCGGAATCTCCACAGCAAACTATGCGCTTGATGCCAATATCCTTGGCTACACATAGTTCGTGAATGAGTGCTTCATACTCCGCCATGTTGTTTGTAGCCTCAAAGTGGATCTGCAGAACATAGTGTAGCTTGTCTCCTGTTGGTGACTGTAGCAATACACCAGCCCCCGAGCCGTTGAGCATCTTTGATCCAGCAAAGTGTATCACCCAGTATTCTGGTTCTGGCAGCGGAGTACCATCTGGCATCTCCGTACAATCTGCAACAAAATCCGCCAAGGCTTGTGAATTGATAGCGTCGCATCTCTTGTAGGTGATCTCGAAGGCGGCAAGTTCAATGCCCAACTTCGCGACCCTTCCTGTAGCGGCGCTGTTATTGATGATGTCGGATAGTTTGGTCTTGCTCATCATTGTGATTGGGTGCTCCTGAAAGTAATGTCGCGGCTTCCGAGAAGCAAGGAATACTCCATAAGCTATTTTTTGGCAGTGCGGGTAACGTTGCTTGGACTCCGTCAAGACCTCGCTCACATAGTAAACTGGCCATTGAACTCCGTGCTCATAGCCTGGTTCCTTCCGCTCTACCACGACGACGATGCTGATTACCCGGTTGGTTGCCGCCATGTAAATTAACAAGGGCTCTCCAGGCTTGGGTGCTGCAATGATGGGCGCTGAGGAAAGAATCTCCTTAAGCTGCTTCAATGCTGCATCTTCTTCGTCCGTCCATGTGAATTTGTCCGCCTTCTTCAGCAACTTGTACAGTGGTAGAGCCTTCTCTCCAAGTCGGCTGACGAACCAACTAACTGCTGCAACACAACCTGTTAGTCGTTGAATGTCCTTTAGGCATGTTGGACGGTTTATGTTCAAGATGGCCTTGATTTTCTCCGGGTTGACCTCGATTCCACGCTGGGAAACGATGAAGCCCAACAGTTTGCCGGCTGGAACCCCGAAGACGCACTTCTTAGGGTTAAGCATCATGTTGTATTTCCGGAGATTATCGAAGGTTTCTTTTCAGTCGGAGATTAAGTCGTTTGACTTTTTAGACATCACCGTAATATCGTCCACGTAGTCGTGAACGTTCCGACCAATTTGGGCATGAAGGCAACGTTGCATTGTGCGCTGGTAGGTAGCACCTGCGTTTTCAGCCCAAAGGGCATCGTGACATAGCAAAACGTGCCGTATGGGGTAGTGAACAAAGTGGCCAATTGGTCCGACTTCCTCATCTTGATCTGGTGGTATCCTGAGTATGCATCGAGAAAACACAAAAGTTCCGAGCCAGCCGTCGAGTCAATGACTTGGTCAATGCGAGGCAAAGCAAACGGATCTTTGGAACATGCTTTGTTCAAGCCGGTGTAATCAACGCCACATTCTTAATTCATTGGTTCCCTTTTTGGGGACAAGTATAGGATTGGCCACCCATTGGGTGTGAAGGACTTCTCGGATAAATCTAGCCTTAAGTAACCTAGCTATCTCTTTGCTAATGGCGCGTCTCTTCTCATCTCCAAAGCGTCGTAGAGGTTGTTTCACTGGTTTGCATTTTGGATCAATGTTTAAGCTGTGCTCGGCAAGTTCCCTAGGTACACCTTTCATGTCGGCAGGTTGCCAGGCAAAGATGTCCCTGTTCTCACAGAGGAACTCGACGAGCACGCTTTCCTATTTGGGATCCAGGTTCGTCCCAATAGCGGTGACCTTGGAGGCATCGCCTACCACAAGTTCCACCGGCTTGGTCTCGATGGCGGCCTTGAACACAGGAGCGGAGTCGGAGATCTGCTTCTTCGACGCGGGCATCTCTGAGTCATCGACCTTGCTCTGGATCTCCTTGAATTCTTCGTTGTAGAGGACAGCTTCTGCAACGGCTGCTTCGTTGATCTCGCAGTCCCTTGCCTTGGTAAAGCTTCCGGATACGGTGATGATGTCGTTTGATCCGGGTATCTTGAGATTGTTGTAGACGAAGCATGGCTTGGCCATGAACGTGTGGAATATGTCGCGGCCGAATATGATGTGGTACACGCTCTTGAAGGGCACCACCTCGAAGGTCATGCGCTCTTGACGGTAATTATTAACATCGCCAAAGGCAACCTGAAGTGTAATGCACCCAAGGGACCGAGCCTCCCGACCAGGAACTATGCTGTGGAAGATGGTGTTGGTCCGCCTTAGGTTTGCCTCCGTCAAGTTCATCTTTTGCAGTGTATCCAGGTACATGATGTTGATGCTGCTTCCACTATCCACCATACACTTGGTGAACTCCACGCCGTCAATCAAGGGGTTGATGACCATGGCCTACTGGTTCTCCGTGGGTATAAGGTCTGGGTGGTCCGTCCTGTCCCAAGTTATTGGAACCTCTGACCAGCGTAGGTACTAGGGGACTGGGGGGAGAGTAGCCATCAGGATCCTCAGAGAGGTCTTCTGTTGTCGGATGGTGGGGGTTTCAAGGAAAGTGTGGTAGACTGGGGCCTTCTTTGCGAAGGGGTTCTTGCCCTTGTCGTCGCTTTTGGCGGCGTGCTTGGGGTCAACGTCCTCATCCATGTCACTTGAATCCTTGGACTCCTCCTCCTTCTTCTTCCCCTTGCCCTTGCCTCATGGTCTGTTCTTCCGACTTCGCTTGTAGCCGGACTCCGGGTCTTCCTTGAGGTCGTTGACGAACTTGCAGTGTCGATTGGTATGGGTGGCTTTGCCATTGACATCGAGGTGTACGAGGCATGGCATATCGCAGTACTCCTCGTAGGTTTGGGGAACGCGGAGCGGCGCCAAGGTGGTTTCACTTCCTCGTTGCTGCCCACGACCAGCTCCCCTTCCTCGGCCATGTTGTCCGCCTTCTCCTTGTCCTGCAAAAGTCATAGCGACCATGTCGGTAGATTGCTTTTCTTCTGGAGCGGTCTTCCGTTTTGTACTGTTGTTCCTCCGAGCTTGAGTTGGAACGGCCGTTGCCGTCAAGGAGCCATGAGCATCAACGTCGGCAGCTGCGAACTCACTAGCCAACTAAATCATCTGGTTCAAGTCAAGCTGGTGATTGTCCTGCAAGCGCTTCAGCTTATGTCGAAGCAACATTCCCCTTTCCAACCCATCGATGAAGGCGGCCATGGCGGTCTGAGCGTGCACTCCTGCGCAGGAATTCTTCATATCCTGCCAGCGGGAGAGGTAGGCGCGAGATGTCTCGTCTTTCTCTTGCATGCACCGCTGTAGATCGCCCACAGTGCAGGGACGCTTGTATGTACCCTCAAAGTTCTTGGTGAACGCTTCTTGCATGTCCAGCCAGTTGTAGATAGATTTCTCCGGCAAGTCGTCGATCCATTGACGGGCCGTACCCGTCAACATTAATGGGAGGTATTTGACGGCGATGTTGGGGTTGCCTCCGGAAATATCCACCGCGTTGCCGTAGTCCTGCAACCATGTGGCTGTCTTGGCGGTGCCGTCATAGGGTTTGATGGTCTTGTCAATCCGGAAACCTTTGGGGTAAGTTGCGGACCGTATTGCAGGTCCAAAGCAACGTGGTCCCAGGTATGGTCCATCCCGGGCCTCGTGGATCTTATCGATCCGCGAATGCGCATCGTATGGCTCTGGGTTCTTCTTCTTCTTGTCAACAGGGGATGGGCTGCGTGAATGACGCGGGCCTCCTCCGCCATGGTGACTCCTTGGTGGTGACGGAGGCGGAGGTGGCGGTGGGTTAGCCTTCTTGTTGTTACCCTCCTGCGATGCCTCACGCCTGTCACGGTTGCTTGTCGGACGCGGAGGGTCATGGCGCGACCTGCTCTTATGTCCTTGGTTGCGCTCTCCGTCATGACAGGTCTGCTCTGCGTTGTCGCGGATGACGATGCCACACTGCTTTGGTGGGGGCATATCCGTACGATGGTGAGCTTTGTAATCTTCGCGATGTCGGGGAGATCGGGGCGGTGGCGATGGGCGACGAGGTCGGGCCTTTTCTCCATGGTCGGAGGATATGGCTATGGCATCCTTCCTGTTGCGTGCATCCCTCCGTCTTTGTTCTGATGAACCCGTCTGGGACCCGACATCAAGAGGAGATATGTCCCTTGGCGGCTTGTACTAGCTAGACTGGCAGAGCGTTGGGTTAGACTCAAGCCTCTGAGAGGTGGCCTTTTCCTGCTGCTTCACCGCCTTGGCCACTAGGTCATAGACCTGTTCCACTGCCTCAGGCGATCTATCCTACTCCAGAAGGGTCTTGGCGACGGTGAGGTTAAGGAGTGGGGTGGGCATCACCTGCTTGCCTTCACTGTCAATGTATGGCTTGGCCTGTGCCGGCTTAGGGGGACCCCATCCTAGGTTGCGGTGTACGCCAGGATCATTGATGACGCGAGCCGAAGATTTCTTAGCCTTCTGCTGCTGTAGCAGAGTCTTGTACTCGGCCTCCATTGATCTAGCTTTTTCTATGGACTTCTGCGTGTTGACCAGATCTCGATCTAGTTTAGCGCCTTGCTCCGTGATGGCTTGCGCCTCCTCCAGCAGCTGCTGGCGCTTCTCATCAAGCTGGGTCAACGAGGAGATTGTCGTACATCACTCTATCAGTTGGAGTAACTTGGGCTGCTGCAGACGTAGATGCTGGAGGCGGCAAGTTTGCGGTGTTGTTGTTGCTCGGGCCGGTGCCGAGTTCCTGCGGCTGCTGCACTGGGTTAGGCGGAGGAGGCATGACTTTTGCGCGATCATCCTCAGCAGCAATAAGTGGCCCCTTCCCCTTTTCCAGCGCCGTAGGCAGAGCTTGTCCGGGTTGATCTTCATCCATCGTCGTCCCAATGGTGACGAACACCCCTCGGGACGCGACGGCGTTGTTGGCTTGCTCGTCGCGCGAGTACTCCTCCATCTCCTGCATAGCGGAGTCTAGCTCTTCTAGACTGAAGTCTATCTCCTCTGAATCAGGATAAAGCGCATCAATGACAGAGTCGGAGGATGCCACGACTTCCTCGATGACGGGCGGTGGAGGTGCAACGGGCTTGACGATGACTGGAGGTGGTGGTGCTGCTACGACGATGGCGGCGGGAGGCAGTGGTGGCGGATGCTGAATCGGAGGTTCTCCGTCTCTGAGCGCAAGCTCCATCTGGGCTACCGCGTAGCTGTTGACGGTGCTCACCATCTCTTCGAGGGTAAGGCGTCCTGTTGCCTGCTGCCGTCTTAAAGAATGTCGGAGAAGCGTGCCGCGGTCCAGTCCTTCCACGAAGTGATACAGAGCGTTATCGGGTAGTGGGCTAGGTCGGCTCAGACACGAGCCACTGGCCAGGTAGTCATGAGGTTTCGCCCTCTCTGACGCAGCGCAGATCGAAGATGGTAACCACGCGACGAACTTGGATCTCTGTTGTCCGGGACGCAGACGACGGGGCGGATTTGCAGTGATCTTCCACCTTTATATCCTGCACAGGGGCAGTTTGGGTGGGCCTTGAATTTTTCCGATCTTTGTCGGCAAACTCCAAAGAGAGATCCGACATTGATCCTTCCGTGAACGTATCCTTCCCGTAGGCGGTCCATGCGGGGCTTGATGCTTTCCGATCTTTGCCGGCAAACTCCGAAGAGAGATCCGACATCGATCCTTCCATGAATGTATCCTTCCCGTAGGCGGTCCGTGCGGGTCTTGATGCTTTCCGATCTTTGCCGGCAAAATCCGAAGAGAGATCCGACATCGATCCTTCCGCGAACGTATCCTGCCCGTAGGCGGTCCGTGCGGGTCTTGATGCTCCTCCGACTCCCAGGGAACTAGTGCCTGAGTCGGTTTCGCCGATGAAGAGGTGGATTTCTCCGATAGGAACAATCGAACACCGCGTAGGGTTCGTCTTCGCCGGGATCCAGAACTCGTCGGGAGGGACGATCGGAACGTTGCCGGAGAAGAGAACGCGACCGATGCCTACGGTTTCGCCAATTCCCGCAAAGATCTTGGTCCTCGCCCGCTGAAGATCCTGACGCGCCTCTTGCCCCTCGGTGGGCGCCAACTGTCGTGGTATTGCCGACGAGTACGCCACGGAGGGGTTCTCATAGTGCGTGTTTAGAGACATGGGGTACGGCGGACGGTTGACGGATACGAGGTAACACAGCTTACCCAGGTTCAGATCCCACAACGGTGGCGGAATCCTACTCCTGCTATAAATCACTATAAGGGCAATACGCCGAGTTACAGAGATAGGTTCGATGTGCGAGGTAGTATGAATCGATACTAGGTTATCTGAGATTGTCTTCCCTAAAGGATCCCATAGGCCCGACTTATATAGTTGCTAGGTCCTAGGGTTATAGGGAAAAGTCCTAGCCGGACAGGTTACAGAGTCCTACACCGTCTATTACTAGTCTTGTGTATCTTGCACTCCAAGGCTCCGGGTACGCTGGTGACTCCACCGTAGCCTTCCTTTATCCGGCATGGGCCTCCTTCGATCCACCTAATCGGGCCTTCAGGCCATAGGCCACGCTACCGACTATGGGCCACCCTGGTTAGTCGGATAAGAGACATGCTATAAGGATACCCATATAGCATATCCCCAACAGCCACCCGAAATCTTCATGGGTTGTGCGTCTTTCATGGGCCTTACTTGGCTGGACCGGGTATGCCAACATTGTGCAGCCATAGGGTATATCCATGTCAGTTTATGGTAGGTAAACATAGAGGTAAATTCACCGTAGTTGCATAATCTAGAGAATTTACCTTCTGCATCAAACCCTAACTTGAAAAAGAGTAAAATTTGAAGTAGCACCTATTCACCCCCCCCCCTCTAGGTACCCATACGATCCTTTCAATTGGTATCAGAGCCTCATCTCTTTATTCGGGATTTACCGCCTAAGATTATATGGGTAGCCAATATGGATAAGGAGGGACTAAGGCTAGTAACACGGTGTCCATGGAGGATCTCAAGAAATTGGATCAAGCTTGAGCTCCTCCCTAGGCAACGAAATCAAATAGTTGCATGACTTAGTTGAGCAACTTTTTAAGGAGAAAGTGGCCTCACCTCCTCCTCCTCCTCTAGAGGAACCCTCCACACCCAAAGGTGAACGCTTCGGCATCACCCACGGTTATTATGGTGGGGGATGATCCTGACAATAATAATCCATCCACCAAAAGGTATGATGGGAAGGAAGATCACCTTAAGGTTCCCGGTTGGTACTCTCCCGACTCTCCAATCCCTCACCCACATATAAACAATAGGGGTGACCCACCTAAGCTAGATGCACATACCTTTGCTCAATGGCAATCATTAATGAAATCTCATGTGTGCAGCTCTTGCATTGAATTGTGGAATATTATTGAAGAAGGACTCAGAATTGTGGATCCAACCAACTTGACAAGGAGAGAATTTGTCAATAGTCAACTCAATGCCACTGCATTGCACATGATTCAACAAGGGTTGGGGACAAAATATTTCCCTCACATTGAACACCTCAACACCGCCAAAGATGCTTGGGATGCTCTCATAGAGCTATTTGATGGAAATGGGAGCATGAGAAGAAACCGTTATGATGCATTGAGCAATGAAGCCAAAGGCTTCTATATGAAGGATAGTGAGGATCATGAAGACATGTATCCAAGGCTCAAATCCATTACCACCACTTTTAGAAATGTTGGTGCCTCACATGTGGATGATGCTTGGATAAAAAGGAAATATGTGAGTGCACTCATGCCCTTCGAGCCCACCGACCTGAAGAGCCTCCAAGGAAAACACAACTATCATCTCATGAGCTCCAATGAATTTATGCAAGAGATAGATTCTTTTAAGGTTGCTGCCAAGAATGCCAAAGATACCCATGCTTGATCTCTCAGAATGAGAAATGGTGTCAACCTTGCCTTGAAGGCTAAAGTGGTTGAGTATGAGGAAGAAGAAGGAAGTGATGAAGCTCCTACCATGAGTGACCTCGAAGGTGTCAAGGTTGCTCATGGTGAATACATGGCCTTCTATGCAAGGAACTTTTGGAAAGACCCTCTAAGGCCAAGATGGAGATGCAAGATAGTTCAAAACTTAGAACTTGCTTTAAATGTGGTGACTGATACCATTTTGTTGCCGGATGTCCCTATGAGAAGAGAGAATACAATGGTGGTTAACTTATTTTGAAGAAAAATTCAAAAGCCCCCTTCAAGAAGCCTTTCATCAAGAAGTATGCCAACAATAAGAAGTCTGGTGATATTGTCTTAATGGTACATAAATAATTCTCCTCCGATGATGAAGATGATGATGATGAAGAAGAAACCTCAAATCGTGTGGCGGCAATCGCCACCACCTCTACATCCACACTCTCACTCTTTGACTCTCCAAATGAGAATGTCTCCAACAAGAACGTCACTTGTCTTATGGCAAGAGGATCAGAGGTTGAAGGAAATATGCCCTGGAGGCAATCATAGAGATGATTATATTTCTTATGTATCCATGAGTTATTTTAATGTTCCTTGAATATCCATATCAGGCAACTTGTATTGATTGGCAATTATGTGAATTGTTTGTGAAACTCTTTACTTGTATGGTTATTTAAGAGTTGTCCCTAGTCGGAGTTCATGTGAGGACACACGTTAATATTAGACTAGCACATCGATTGGTTGATGACTATGTTTCGCAAGTCATAGACATGGAGATGTCAAACCAATGATGTGGGCACATGTTATGAACATGGGGTTGGACTGACCCAACTTGAGACTGGCAATTTGTTGCAGCTCTCGCTCTACACATCGTGTACGTTTTGTCCTTAGAACTGAGATTGGCGCATGTACTTGAGATGTGGATCGACCTACTTTGGGGCTATCAAACGCTGCACCGTAACTGGGTAGTTATAAAGGTAGCTTTCGGGTTTGTCCTGAAGCATGCTGCAAGGCATGGTCAATCAAGATGGGATTTTCCCCTCTCTACTTGAGAGAGATATCTCTGGGCCCCTCAAGTGATCGGATCTAGAAATGCATGGCCATGCTACATAAGGTTAATAGTTAACCTAGTAAAGGGATTCCGAGTTACGGTATCGAGAAAGAGAGGTCAGCTTAGAGCTAGACCAAATATCGTGAGGCAAAGGGAAAGACATGTACTAAACCTTGTGATGGTTCGTCCGATATGATCTTTGTATACGTTTAGGAGTTGTCACGTCTTGCTAGAGGCCGCTACCAACTATTGACAGAATAAGTGTATTCGTGTCATGTCTATACGTATATGAACCTATAGGGTCACACACTTAAGGGGTTGTAAGCCTAATGAGGATTGGATCCGAATTAGACCAGGCTTAGGCTACTAATGGGCTGCTAATGTAGAAGCCCACTAGGGACGCCTATATAAGAGAGGGTGGGGCGAGCTGACCAGGGTTAGACCTTAGACCATTCTCCTCAGGCGCCACTCCTCACGCATGTGTTGCACGCGCGGACCTAGCAGTCCGGTGTCTGACGCTTCCACCCTGTACGTGTGGATACCTTGGAGGCGCTGCATCTGTAGCGTTTGGACGAGCCGCGCAAGGGGAGCTGCTCGTGGGACGAGAACGAGGAAGAGTCATAGATCGTCTGCACTGCCTCGACGCGCTTCATCGATTCCGCAACTGCGCGTCTAGTGGTAATCCCATGATTTATGACAACAGTAATCCTGGTTTACGCGGTAGAAATTTTTTGATTTGCGCTAGTGTAGCCTACCCGTATTCCTTCAGTGGTATCAGAGCCGATGTTGTTCAGTTATAGGTTCGGGATGGTTGCATATGGTGATATGCAGATTGATATGAATGATGTGATCGTTTATATGGCGGTGGTTCAGGATTGATCTATGATCTTGCTTTCCGTGATCGTAATTCTAAGGTTGTCGAACAACTTACCCCTACCGGTCAGCTTCCGCCATCGGGGTAGACAGTGACACATAAATCCAGTTGAATCACGCGAAGATCAATATGATTGATCGAATCGGAGCCTAGATCTAAAATCGTTGTACCGTGATCAAAGGAGTTTGATCAGAACGGAACAACAGACGGTTTATGGTAAATTTGATTTGCCGATCAAAATCCTTAAAAAAATTGTGTAGATACCGCGAGGGGCGCTGCCCCTTCAAACCCCGCAGGGGGAGACCCCCCCTTTTATCGTAGCCCCTTTTGTATCTCGTTAAGGTAACTAGGTGCTGCGAGGTCACATGATCCGGTAGAATGCGATTCTATGCATAACTTGTTTTTGCAGGATGTATGTGATCAGTATGGCCCATATATGTATGTGATGCATGTATGAAATTTATCATGACCTGCGTGTCATGAGTAGGGCAACACGGCTGGAGCCATATGTGTTGTCATTTATTGTAATGGCCTGCGTGCCAACTTGTGATGATCCCAATACTATGTAATTTTGATTACTAGCTGTTAGGAGTAATAGCTTGTATTAGTTCTTGGAGGACTCATCACTTGGAGGATGGCTCACATGGAACATGAAGATGGAGATCATCATGGTGGACAGGTTCTATGGTGATGGAGATCACCATGAGAAAATGGGCCATATTGTGTCACATCATATGTGAATGCTATTCTTATGTGTTTTACTACTATGCATGCTTAGATGATAGAAGTAGAACGATCCCTCAGAAAGTTTAAGTTAAACCATGCCCTCCCAACCAAACCTTGCACCATCCTATGCCTTGTACAATCGTTGGTGGCCCTATGAAATTAGGGTGCCGCGGTTTTCCTTGGTTGTATGGGTTTGTATCGGATACCTAGACGCATAAGGGTTGGTGAGCTTGACAAGGTCATCTTAACAGTTAAGGACCTTGGGGCATAAAGGTTGGGCGCCTAGTTTTGACATAGAGATGTCACCCAACAACAAGAGTCATATGTGATATGATTAGCAAGTGTTGCTTACCGATTTACCTTGTCTTCTAGCAGTGATGCTAAAGCTCACTAGTTGACTTGTTAATTGTGGATCTTGAATCACTTAGTATCAATTGAGGGATGTTGATTTAAGTGGGAGTATATGCTATTAAATTGTTTAATATGTTTTACTCTTTCATGGTTACATGGCTTAGTATTTTGCATGTTTTCTGTTGTAGATCAATGGCACCAAACACTACATCACCTTTTTCTTTGCGTTTGATTCTTGACAAAGATAAACTAAATGGAACAAACTATTTGGATCAGTCCAGAACTGAGAATTGTTCTCAGGTCTGATAAAAAGGAAACGGTTCTAGATACCCCAATCCCAGATGAACCTGCTGATAATGCATCTGCTGCCCTCAAGAATGCCTACAAGAGAGCATGTGATGATTCTCTTGAGGTTAGCTGTCTTATGCTTGCATGCATGGAACCTGAACTCCAAAAGAAGTTTGAGGATCAGGAAGCGTACGATATGATCGTCGCGCTGAAGGACATGTTCCAAGATCAGGCAAGGACTGAGAGGTACAATGTTGCCAAGTCCTTTGTCGAATGCAAGCTAGCAGAGGGAGCAACTGTAGGCCCCCATGTGATCAAAATGGTTGGTTACTGATGACTTTGGAAAAGCTTGGTTTTCCACTAGGCCAAGAGTTGGCCACTTACTTCATTTTGGCGTCTCTTCCATCCAGCTATGGGCAGTTCATTTCGAACTACCATATGCATGGGGTGGAGAAGGGCCTTAATGAATTATGTAGGATGCTTAAAACGGCAAAAAGTGACATGAAGAAGTGTGCAGGGCATAGCCATGTGATGGCTCTGCAGAACAAGCCTAGCTTCAAGAAAAAGGGTACTTCTTGGAAGAAGAAGAAGGGCAAGGCTAAGGATACGATCCCTAAGTCTGCACCCAAGAAAAAGGCTGGACCTGCAGATGACACTGAGTTCTTCTTTTGTCATGAACATGGCCACTGGAAGAGAAACTGCAGCAAGTACCAGGCTTCTTTGAAGAAGAGTGGAAGTAAGAGTACTTCCGACTCAGGTATGCTTGTTGTAAATGTTGTGGACATTCTTCTCGCTGATTCCTATGTTAACTCTTGGGTATTTGATACCGGATCGGTTGCTCATATTTGCAATTCTATGCAGGGGCTAATAAGGACTAGAGAAGTGCAGAAAGGCAAAGTGGATTTTTGCGTCGAAAATAAAGCAAGGGTTGCTGCATTGTTCGTCGGCGTCATGCAACTTCACCTTTCATCAGGATTTATTATGGAGTTGAATAATTGTTATTACATTCCTAGTATGGGTCGAAACATTTTATCACCTTCATGTTTGATGAGGGATGGTTATTCATTCATGAAAGTGCAAACAATGGTTGTGTAATCTCTAAGAATGATATGTTTATGGCTAATTCTCCCATTGTGAATGGGTTATTTATTTTAAATCTTGATGATGCATCTGTTTACAATGTTAGTGCTAAAAGGCTTCGGCCTAATGATTTGAGTCCTACCTATTTATGGCATTGTCGTTTGGGGCATATAAGTGAAAAGCGCATGAAGAAGCTCCATGGTGATGGTCTTCTAACTTCGTTTGATTTTGAATCATACGAGACATGTCAAGCTTGTTTATTTGGAAAGATGACCAAGTCGCCTTTTTCGGGTTTACCCGAGAGAGCGACAGATTTGTTGGAACTCATACATACTGATGTATGTGGACCAATGAGCACGACAGCCAGAGGAGGATATCACTACTTCATTACTTTTACTGATGATTTCAGTAGATATGGTTATGTCTACTTAATGAGGCATAAGTCTGAAACTTTTGAAAAGTTTGAGGAGTTTCAGAGTGAAGTAGAGAATCAACATGGCAAGAAAATAAAGGCCTTGCGATCTGATCGTGGAGGTGAATATTTGAGTCACGAGTTTAGAGATCATCTTAAGAGTTGCGGAATTGTTCCACAACTTACGCCGCCCGGAACGCCTCAAAGGAACGGGGTCTCCGAACGGCGTAATCGATCTTTGTTGGACATGGTTCGATCGATGATGAGCCAGTCGGATTTGCCATTGTCATTTTGGGGTTACGCTCTAGAAACAACAGCTTTCACACTTAACAGGGTACCATCTAAATCCGTAGTTAAGACACCATATGAGATGTGGACTGGAAAGAATCCCAGTTTGTCTTTTCTAAAGATTTGGGGTTGTGATGCATTTGTCAAGCGACTTCAGTCGGACAAGCTAACACCCAAATCGCATAAGTGCATTTTCGTGGGATATCCGAGGGAAACCTTAGGGTATTAATTCTACAACCGAGAAGAGGGCAAAGTGTTTGTTGCTCGTAGTGGTGTTTTCCTAGAGAAAGAGTTTCTCACAAAGGGAACGAGTGGAAGGTCGGTGCGACTTGAAGAAGTTCAAGATGAGCCAGTTGGGGATGCTTCTACAAGTGATGCTATTGTAGCAGAACAAGTTGAGGAACCCGTGGCAACAGAAGCAGCACAACCACGAAGGTCGGCTCGGCTCCGCGAAGCGCGGGAATTATTATTGTTAGACAATGATGAGCCTGCGACCTATGCAGAAGCGATGGTGGAACTAGACTCTGAGAAATGGCTGATCGCCATGAGATACGAGATAGAGTCCATGGGAGACAATCAAGTTTGGAACTTGGTTGACCTGCCTGATGGTTTTAAAGCCATGGAGTGCAAATGGATCTATAAGAAGAAGATTGATATGGATGGAAATGTTCACATCCTTAAAGCTCGACTTGTTGCAAAAGGTTTTCGACAAGTTCAAGGAGTTAACTACGACGAGACTTTCTCGCCCATAGCGATGCTTAAATCTATACGGATAATTCTAGCCATTGATGCACATTTCGACTATGAAATATGGCAGATGGATGTCAAGACGGCTTTCCGAAATGGAATCCTAACTGAGGACGTGTATATGATGCAGTCCGAAGGTTTTGTCGATCCAAACAATGCTGGAAAGGTATTGAAACTTCTGAAGTCCATTTATGGGCTGAAGCAAGCATCTCGGAGTTGGAACATTCGATTTGATGAAGTTGTAAAGGAGTTTGGCTTCATCAAAAACGAACAAGAACCTTATGTTTACAAGAAGGAAAGTGGGAGAGCGCTGGTATTTCTAATCTTATATGTAGATGACATATTGCTGATTGGAAATGACATTCCTATGCTCGAGTCTGTTAAGACCTCATTGAAAACTAGTTTTTCGATGAAGGACATGGGAGAAGAGGCATATATTCTGGGCATCAAGATCTATAGAGATAGATCAAGAAGGCTAATTGGATTAAGCCAGAGTACATACATTGACAAAGTGTTGAAACGGTTCAGCATGGAAGAGGCTAAGAAAGGGTTCTTGCCCATGTCTCATGGCATAAAACTCAGCAAGACATTGTCCTTCGACTACTGATGAGCGTGAGCGCATGAGCAGGATTCCATATGCTTCGGCTATTGGATCCATCATGTATGCAATGATATGTACTCGCCCAGATGTTTCCTATGCTCTAAGTGTTACGAGCAGATACCAGGCTGATCCAGGTGAAGGTCACTAGACAGCGGTAAAGAATATCCTTAAGTACTTGAGAAGGACTAAGGATGTGTTCCTAGTTTATGGAGGTGAGGATGAACTTAGTGTAAGGGGTTACACAGATGCGAGTTACCTTAACGACTCAGATGATTCCAGATCGCAATCTGGTTATGTGTTTGTCATGAATGGTGGTGCTGTGAGTTCGAAAAGTTCCAAGCAAGGTAAGGTGGCCTCCTCTTCAACAGAAGCTGAATATATTGCCGCCTCGGAGGCTGCAAAGGAAGCTGTTTGGATTAGGAATTTCATGATCGCTCTTGGTGTGGTTCAGGGCGCGTCCAATCCCATGGACGTTTATTGTGACAACAATGGTGCTATTGCACAATCCAAGGAACCTGGACAGCACCAGAAGAACAAACATATTCGCATCCATTACCATCAGATTCGAGAGTTTGTTGAGGATGGTAGTGTCATGATATGCAAAATACATACGAACTCAAATGTTGCTGATCCTTTTACAAAGCCACTCCCGCAGCCTGTGCATGAGGCGCACGCAAGAGCAATAGGTATTAGATACAATCTAGATTGACTCTAGTGCAAGTGGGAGACTGAAGGAAATATGCCCTAGAGGCAATCATAGAGATGATTATATTTCTTATGTATCCATGAGTTATTGTAATGTTCCTTGAATATCTATATCAGGCAACTTGTATTGATTGGCAATTATGTGAATTGTTTGTGAAACTCTTTACTTGTATGGTTATTTAAGAGTTGTCCCTAGTCGGAGTTCATGTGAGAACACACGTGAATATTAGACTAGCACATCGATTGGTTGATGACTATGTTTCACAAGTCATAGACATGGAGATGTCAAACCAATGATGTGGGCACATGTTATGAACATGGGGTTGGACTGACCCAACTTGAGACTGGCAATTTGTTGCAGCTCTCTCTACACATCATGTACGTTTTGTCCTTAGACCTGAGATTGTCGCATGTACTTGAGATGTGGATCGACCTACTTTGGGGCTATCAAACGTTGCACCGTAACTGGGTATTTATAAAGGTAGCTTTCGGGTTTGTCCTGAAGCATGCTGCAAGGCATGGTCAATCAAGATGGGACTTTCCTCTCTCTACTTGAGAGAGATATCTCTGGGCCCCTCGAGTGATCGGATCCAGAAATGCATGGCCATGCTACATAAGGTTAATAGTTAACCTAGAAAAGGGATTCCGAGTTACGGTATCGAGACAGAGAGGTCAGCTTGGAGCTAGACCAAATATCGTGAGGCAAAGGGAAAGACATGTACTAAACCTTGTGATGGTTCGTCCGATATGATCTTTGTATACGTTTAGGAGTTGGCACGTTTTGCTAGAGGCCGCTACCAACTATTGACAGAGTAAGTGTATTCGTGTCATGTCTATATGTATATGAACCTATAGGGTCACACACTTAAGGGGCTGGAAGCCTAATGAGGATTGGATCCGAATTAGACCAGGCTTAGGCTACTAATGGGTTGCTAATGTAGAAGCCCACTAGGGACGCCTATATAAGAGAGGGTGGGGCGAGATGACCAGGGTTAGACCTTAGAACATTCTCCTCAGCCGCCACTCCTCACGCCTGTGTTGCACGCGCGGACCTAGCAGTCCGTCGGCCTTCCACCACCATGCGTGTGGATACCTCGGGGCGCATCTGTAGCATTTGGACGAGCAGCCAGCAAGGGGCTGCGTGGGACGAGAACGAGGAGGAGTCGTAGATCGTCTGCACTGCCTCGACGCGCTTCATCGATTCCGCAACTGCGCGTCTAGTGGTAATCCCGTGATTTATGATAACAGTAATCCTGGTTTACGCGGTAGAATTTTTTTGATTTGTTCTAGTGTAGCTACCCGTATCCCTTCAGACGTATCATCTTCCTCTCTCCCCACCTCATTGGTTGATGATGAACTTATTGATGATATGACTCTTCAGGTGAAGAAGGAATTAGTTGCTTTTGATGAGTTTATGACTAACTTACAAGGGGAACACAAGAAGCATTTTATGAATCTCTTGAATCAACTATCTCACACACAAGAGCTTCTTGATGAGAGATGCAAACTAGGGAGAGAGCATCTTCTTGAGATGGATGCCCTAAATAATGCCCTAGAAGAAGAGCAAGAGAATAGGATGTCACTTGAAGAAAATCTTGAAGGCCTCAATGAGACAAATGATCAAATTATTAACAAACTCATTAAGGAACATGATCATGTCATGGCTAAGTATAAAAAGGCTAAAAATAAAAGATTGAGTTTGGTGTTGTTCATAAAAAACTTGTTGAGGAGTTTAGGAAGCTTGACGAGGCTCACAAGGCCTTGGAAAGTGAACTCTTGTCCCTCACAAAGTCTCATGAAGAACTTCAAACTCAATTGACTAATATTGCTTCACCTAGTATTTTCACTCCCTCTATTAGTACAAACACCTTTAAAGAAAATGATAGGTTGAAGGGGGAGCTTGCAAAGCTACCTTCCGAGAAGGAAATTAGTCAATTGATGATCTTTTGAGCGAGCAAAGGTCAAACATTGAGAAAGGAGGAATTTTCTTTGTGTCCAAGGCCAAGAAGAATAACAATAAGAAGAAGAAGGCCAAGACCACACAACAAAAGGACAAGTTCACTGTGGGTAGTAAGACCACAAGTGGCAAAACTATGTCACAATATGACTTTGCCGGGAGTGCTAACCCTCACTATGTTTTAATGCGTGATTATTATGGTGATGTTTATGCACAATATGTTGGCCCATTTGATGGTTATATTTCTTGGTCTATTTGGGTTCCCAAGACCCTTGTCACTAACAAAAGAGGACCCATTTGAAAATGGGTACCTAAAATCTAGTTTGATCTCTTGTAGAACTATGCTTCCAGCGGGTCAAAGTGGGTGCTTGATAGTGGATGCACAAGTCATATGACCATAAGCAAGGCGATTATGACGGAGATAAGACAAAATCATGATCAAATAACCGTCACATATGTAGATAAATCAAGGTCTAAGGTAATGGGTCTTGGCAAGTGTCAACACCTGGATTTTTAATCACAGATGCCTGTTATGCCATACATCGCAATCCCAGGATTACCATTTTTGCGAGACATAACAGATTTGGATATCACAGTACATCATCCATTACAAACCATACATAAGGTCTTACACAAATAAGGATCTCATGATCCAGTTCTTAGTAAAATTCAAGCAGCGGAATAACGTAAAGATAACGATAGCATGGGCGAAGCTCCATCTTCGGGGTCACAGGCAATGCTGACGATGGGAGATGATCCTAGTTGTCGTAACCTTCCTGTGGTCCGTCATCCTAATACTCCTCTTCATAGTCTGGCCACGGGAATAGCCAGGGACAAATCCATGAGTACTCTTTAAGTACTCGCAAACTAATACTAACAAGTGAAGGGTTTTTGAATAGGATATACCCTGCTCTAGGGTTGTTTTGCAAAAAGGCATATTTACCTCTACTAAGTTCAAAAGCAAAGAAAGCTAGTTGAAAGTTTTATAACACCTAAGTGGGAACTTGAATTTCATATCACAACTCTGTTGTGGTCAATTCAAAGTCTCAAATCATTTCACAAGTCATTTTGAAAACATCTGACGGGGGAACAGTATGGCCACTCCAACTGTCCATAACCGCGGACGCGGCTATTCGAATAGTTTGACACTCTGTAGAGATTGTACACTTTCACCACAACATTCGATACATCCGTCAGGAATCAATCATGAATTCACCATACTAAGTATGCGGATAATCAATCCTAACCTTTCAATTACACGCCCTAGAATAGGCACCTCTCTTGTGAGTTCGGCCTCCCAACCATGACCAATTGTCATCTTGGGAACTGCACAGGTGGACAATCTTCACAAGGTAGCCTCAACTCAGACCTCGGCCGGAAGGGAACCCATACTAAGGTATATAAATTTCAAGTCAAGCCCTACCCAAATTTTCGGTATTGTGGTTGTACGGTAAAATTGGAATGGTATTGCATCCAGACAACCATCAGTTTTATAAAGGGCTAAGGCTCATGCCTCAACATTTTCATCATCAAAATCATCCAGTGTTCAAGAACACATGTCAAAACCTTTCAGTAGAATGACTCATCATTCTAAGGTTTTCATAACCATTTTCACCAAGTATTCCCATCTACAGTTGATCAAGTTTTATGCTTAGCACTAGCATCTACAAGTGGGGGTAAATACTAATGGTGGGTAATAAACCAGTGGGGATTTACTAAGTTTAATCTCATGCCTTAGGATGACATCAAGATTATCTAACTTAGGCCAAATTTTATGCTCTTTATGCTACCTTCAGTTATCTTTCTAGAATCTACAAGTCACTAAGTAAACTTTTGATAGAAAGCTTTTAATAAAGAAAATAAAATACTAAGCTTGCAAGTAAAACTAGGATGGTGTGTCAAGTGGGTATAATCACATATGCTTAAGGCATATAGTTGTCATAGTAACAAGAAAGTAGTAGCTTGCATAATTAGGGTATCTTGCAAGTGTTAGCGTGCCTTGTTAATAGCTTGCTAATTCAACTAGTAGTATTAGGCTTGCCTTGTGCAGAGCAGTGGTTGAAGTTCTCCTCGGTTTCTTCCTCGTAGTATCCTCCTTCCTCCTCGTATCCTTGGTCGATACTAGCGTCTATAAATAAATATGAGGTACACAATCACCAAACAATACTTAACTATTGCTAATCATCACACAAAGGTTCACACTAGGTGATCTATCATTATCACTAACATTACAAGATTAAAGCACTTGTCCCATTTATTTTATTTTGAGAAAAGTAATTTCTACTCATTGAAAAACTACTTAAGTTTTAATATTCTCCAACTAAAACATGGGATCATGTTGACACATGTCATCACCATATATTTCAGTACATGGGAATGTGATTTAAAGTGGTGTCACAATTTAATAAGGTTTAACCTTTTTATTTTATTTAATTAAAGTGACTAGAAATGCCTATGTGGCCTTCTTTTATTACTTGATCATTATTTCTATAAGTAAACCTATATATTTTTATATATTCTGAAAGGTATGGTTAAATGTGATTTTTGAGAGTTGGAATCAACTCAAAATCTCTTATGGTTGAATTTTGAAAAATGTTTGAATGCAGAAAAGCTTCTGCCTTGTTATTTTTACCATGGGTGATCTACAAATATAAATGGTTTGAATCCAACGGGCTTGGATTAAGCATTCCGGTACCTTTCTAACCAAATTGGTTTCATGCATTTTGGTTTAGTGAATCGAGATGGGTTGATTTTTGAATATAGGTACAGAATTGTGTTTGAAATTGAATGAATAAACTTAAGTTCGAATTGTTGAGTCGCGCGGGAGGTTTAATTGGGTCGGCCCACTACGCACAGCGCACACGCGGGCTGGTTAAGTGGCTGTCCCCACGCGTCAGTGAGACAATGAGGGGCGAAGAGGTACAGGGTGATCTAGGACTGTAGGATCTAACTCTAATCGAACGGCTCTGGTTCATCGTCCATGTCGGGCAGCGCCGGCGAGACAGAACCCTAGCGCGGCAGGTGGGGGTCGTGGGAGGCTCACAGGGGCTTAGGTGATGGTCGGCGATGGGGGCGAATGATGAAGTCGACGACGACGGTTCTCCTGGTACCGGCAGCTTCTCCTAGGGCGGCTCCGATCGACGGCGCTTCTCCTCCTCTGCAGCGACGAACTCCGGTGAAATTCCGGCCACCTAGTGCTCTCCTTGCTCCGGGAGTGAGTTGGTGTGATCAGTGAGAGGTGGGGAGTGAACTGGTGTGAAGAAAACGAGCGGGGGAGGCCTCTATTTATAGTGGCAAAAGGGGACCGACGGGCGTGGGCTGAGCTCGTCGTGGTCGACGGCATAGAGGGCTAATGGCATGGACGACGATAGGGGGCAGTGCTGTGCTCCCTGGCAAAGCTCAACGGCGTGGTGGTGAGGCATGGGGAGGTGTTGATTGTTCGGAATGCGTCGATGCTCTGGGCGGGTCCGACGGCAAATTTAATGGCGCACGGGTGCTCCTGGTCGCAGGCGGCGAACGAGGTTGTCGGGCGGGGTGCTGGAGTGATGGCGATCACGCACGCAAGTGGCAAGGGCGGCGCGCGGTCTGTGGGTGCTGGTCGGGCGTGGCGCACTGGCGCGCTCTCGGCTCTCATGCAGAGAGACTTGTCAAGCTTGGGCAGTGTGGTCCAGGGGCTGGCAGTGCTCGAGGCTTGGACAGGGGGTGGCGGTGGACGGTGGAGAGTGTCCTAGACATGCTTGCTAGGCTTAGTGCTTCCCCTAGCTTGATGTCGACTTGTGGGTGGCAAGTTAGGCTCGGCATGGTCACCATTAATGGATATGCCAAGCTCACAGTGGTGCTAAGTCTTGTTAATTGGGCTAGATCATCTACTGAGAGTGTAGTGAGAGCTAGAGAGGGAACAAGGTTGGCCAAATTCACTGCTCACTATAGTGTTGTTTGTTTGTTTGCTGCAAACAAGGTGTTTGATAAAATGGCCGAAATAAATTATATTTGAATTTTGGATTGAAGCTTGGTGGGTTTGCTAGGCACATACTAGGGAGTCTCTGGTTAGTTGGATTGGTCAAGGGGCACTGGTTTGGTTGGGTTTTGAAAATGTGTGATCTTCACATAGGATAAAGATTCAATTTTGAATTGTGATTTGAATGAGGTTGCCAAATGTTTCTGCAAGTTTGAAACGTGGGCTTTGATTCACTTTTACTTGGTCTAGAAAGGGGTGAAAAGAATTGGAAAACTTTCTGTTTGAAATCTTGGACTAGAAACACTCAAAGTGACATAGTGAGCAAGATTGGCAAAAATGACCATTTTCCTTAATTGATTTGTTTTTTATTTTCTTTTTATTTGTTTTTGTTTGGAAATGTTTTAGATGATGTTATATTCATCTTAGAACCATTTCCTACTATTTAATTGAATCACACAAGTCCATTCATGTATTTATCAAATCACCACATACATACATGCATTCATATGATTTAAATTAATCAAAGTTTTTGTTAACCCTAATTTTAGTGATTAGAGTTTGACGATCATTGTTTTTTTTTGGGATGTTACAAACCTTCCCCCCTTAAACAAAATCTCGTCCCGAGATTTGAAAAAGGAAGAAAAAATATTAACTAGGATTTAAAGAGATCGGGAAACTCCGTCCTGATGTGATCTTCTTGCTCCCAGGTAGCTTCTTCTTCGGTGTGGTTGCTCCACTGAATCTTGAGAAACTTGATGCTTCGGGTTCTGGTGGTTCTGAAAGCTTCCTCCAAAATACGAATGGATACTTTTGGATACTTCAGGTCATCGTTGATCTCTATGGTCCGATGATCAATGTTCTTGAAAACTTTAGTCTTCTCTGGAACTTCAAGGCATTTGCCTAGTAACGATATATGGAACACATTGTGCACTGCTGACATTTCCTCGGGTAGTTCCAATTGATATGATACTTCTCCTCGACGATTCAGAATCTTGAAGGGTACGATATATCTGGGGGCTAACTTTCCTTTGAGCTAGAAACGCTCCATTCCCTTCAAAGGCGACACTTTGAGATGCACAAAATCTTCGATATTGAAAGCGAGGTCTCGACGTCTCTTGTCGGCGTAACTCTTTTGTCTTGACTGGGAGGTCTTGAGGTGCTCACGAATCTTGTGAACTTTCTCTTCTACTTCTCGTAGAATGTCGGGTCCGTAAATCTGACTCTCTCCTACTTCCGACCAATTCAAAGGGGTGCGACACTTCCTTCCATACATGAACTCAAATGGGGCCATTTGCAGACTAGCTTGATAACTGTTGTTGTATGAAAATTCTATGAAAGGCAGACAGTCTTCCCATTTAGATCCATACTCTAGCACACATGCTCTCAACATATCTTCGAGTATTTGATTTACTCGCCTAGTTTGTCCATCGGTCTGAGGGTGATACACGATGCTGAAATCCAGTCGGGTTCCTAAACCTTCTTGGACTTTCTTCCAGAATCTCGAGGTAAACTGAGTTCCTCGATCTGATACGATGTTCTTGGGTACTCCGTGCAAACTGACGATTCTAGCGATGTATAACTCTGCTAGATTCGAACTCTGGTATGTGGTCTTGACTGGTAAGAAATGGGCGACTTTGGACAATCTGTCAACTATGACCCAAATAGAGTCATTTCCCCTATAGAAGTAGGCAATCCGGTGATAAAGTCCATTTCAACTGAATCCCATTTCCATTCCGGAATCTGTAATGGTTGCAATAGTCATGCAGGTCTTTGATGTCCCGCCTTGACTCTCTGACATATATCACACTTGGCGATATAGCTTCCGATATCTCTCTTGATCTTATGCCACCAAAATTGTTCCTTCAAATCCTGATACATCTTCGTTCCTCCGGGGTGGATATAATAAAGAGTATCATGGGCCTCTTTCAAAATAACTTCTTTCAACTCCGAATCTGCTGGTACACAGAGACGTCCTTTGTACCATAGAACTCCTTCTTTGTGTTTGGTGAATCCGGGTACTTTTCATGTACCGATACGACGTTTGATTCCGTCGATACTAGCATTTCCTTTTTGGGCCTCTTTGATCTGATTGATCAAAGTGGGTTGAAGTTTGATGCTAGCCAAAAATCCTTCACTCACTAATTCCATTCAAAAATCTTCCATCTCTTTGTGCAAACTTGGTTGCTCCTTCAAAATCATGGAGTTCAAGCGGCACGGCAATCTGCAAAGGGCATCTGCTACCACATTGGCTTTACCGGGGTGATAGTGAATGTCTAGATCATAGTCCTTGATTAGCTCAATCCATCTTCTCTGCCTCATATTCAACTCCTTCTGAGTCAATATATACTTCAGGCTCTTGTGATCCGAATAAATCTCACAACGGTTTCCCATCAGGTAATGCCTCGATGTCTTCAGGGCTAGAACTACGGCTGCTAGTTCAAGCTCATGGGTTGGATAATTTTGTTCATGTTGTTTCAGTTGCCATGATAGATAAGATATAACTTTGCCTTCTTTCATTAGCACACATCCGAGACTGATCTTGGATGCATCACAATACACATCAAAGGGCTTCGTGATATCCGGCATGATCAAGATTGGGGCTGAAATCAATCTTCTCTTGAGTTCTTGAAAACTTTCTTCACATTTTTCAGTCCATTCAAACTTCGTGTCCTTCTTCAGCAATTGGGTCATGGGTCTAGCGATACTCGAGAATCCTTCTACGAACTTGCGGTAGTATCCCGCTAATCCGAGAAATGCACGAACTTGGGTTTGAGTGGTTGGGGCTTGCCAATCTTCAACATACTTCACCTTCGCAGGGTCAACGGCAATTCCTCCGGCTGATACAATATGTCCGAGGAATCCTACCTCCTGTAACCAGAATTCACATTTGCTAAACTTGGCATACAGCTGATGCTCTCTAAGGGTTCCAAGGATGGTCCTTAGGTGTAGCTCATGTTCTTCTTCTGATTTGGAATAAATCAGAATGTCATCGATAAAAACAACGACAACCTTATCCAGGAAGTCCATAAAAATCTTATTCATGAGGTTCATGAAGTAAGCAGGGGCATTGGTTAATCCAAAAGACATGACAGTATACTCGTATAATCCATATCGGGTGGTAAAGGCGGTCTTTGGAATATCCTCTGCGTGAATCTTGAGTTGATGATAGCCGGTTCTAAGATTAACCTTAGAAAACACGTTGGCACCAGTCAACTGGACAAACAGATCTTCTATCTTCGGCAGTGGGCACTTGTTCTTGATGGTAACGTCATTCAACTTCCGATAATCCGTACATAAACGGTTACCTCTATCTTTCTTGTCTACAAAAAAACAGGTGATCTCCATGGTGACGCACTTGGTTGAATCAGTCCAATTTCTAGCATGGCATCCAGTTGCTTCTTCAGTTCCACTAGTTCAGACGGGTTCATACTATATGGTCTCTGGGCTATGGGTCCGGTTCCAGGTATTAGTTCAATGATAAAATCGATATCCCGATCTGGGGCATACCGGGCAAAACATCTGGAAATGCATCGGGGTATTCACAGACTATCTAGACTTGGTCAATGTTTGGCTGGGCTATACTCTTGTTGCACTTGAATTGACGGGGCAAGGTTTCAGATACATGCTCGATTGATATTCCGGCTGTACTGGTCATGGTTATGGCTATCTTGGCATAGTCAATTAATCCTTTGTGTTTGGACATCCAATCCATTCCTAGTACTACTTCCAAACCTTTAGTTCCGAGTACTATTAGATTAGCATAAAAATCTATGCCATGGATTCGGATAGGGACGACTTTGCAAATTTGCCTAGCTTTGGTGGTCGAACCAGGTATTTGAACAATCATAACATGCTTCAATTTGGTGGGTTGAATCTTACTAGTGCATGCAAATTCTTCAGTAACAAATGAGTGCGATGCTCCAGAATCAAACAACACTCTTGCAAGTACTGAGTTAACAGAAAACATATCCAGCACGACATCTGGCGCTTCCTAAGCTTCTTCAGCATGCATGAGAAAGAGACGGCCGTTGCGGTTGAGCGAATTCCCTGGGGCAAACCTTCTTCTAGGATGAACACGATGCTGCTGCTGAGCTGGAGCATTTGCATTGGGGGTTGCGGCAATATTCTTGGGGCACTCATTGGAATAGTGACCTTTGGTTCCACATTCATAACAAGTCACTTGCGACTTGTCCTTCGCTGCAACAGGCACAGCATTGCTTCTAGTCCTTGGGGCAGTGTTGGTGTTGGTGGAAGCATTATTGTTGTTGAACTTAGGTGGTGCACGGTTGAAATTGCTGGGATTGCCGGGGTTGTTGTGGTTTCCTCCGGGCCTTGGGTTTACACGGTTGGGATAGGTCGGACGGTTCATCGGGGGTCTGTTGGTTCTTGGGGCAAATCCTGGAGATGGGTTGGGGCGATACTTTGGTGTATGGTGGGTTCCTGGTTGATGCATCATGCGATGCTTGCGGTTCTCATTAGCTTGGTTGATCTTTCCTTCCATCTGAATGGCAGAGTCAACTAAGGCTTCAATATATGCAAAGGGGATATTGACTAACATTTTCTGCATCTCATCATGCAGACCATTCAGGAATCTCTCTTTCTTCTTGGTTTCAGTGTCGATCTCATCTGGTGCATACCTAGCCAATGACAAGAATTTGTCACGGTATTCCACTACTGTCATCCTTCCTTGTTTCAGTTCCCTGAATTCATCTCTCATCCTCTTGATCAAACCCAGTGGCACATGGGTTCTGCTAAACTTGACTTTGAACTCTTCCCAAGTCATCAGCTGACCTCCTGTCATTGCTCGAACGTTGTTCCACCATGCTCTTGCATCACCGGCCAGATAATGGGTAGCAAACAACACTTTCTCGTTAGCTTCTACTCCTGCAACTTCCAGATTGTTCTCCATGGTTTGCAACCAATCATCTGCATCTAGGGGCTCTTCTGACTTAGTGAAAACAGGTGGATTGGTGTTCTGGAAATTCTTGAGCTTAGATCCATGGTTGTCCTGATTTCCATGGCCTTGATTGTTGTTGGACATCTGAGCTATCTGTTTAAGGGTGGCTAAGTTGGCTTGACGTTCGACTCTTTCGGCTTCGCGGTCAGAAACCAACATTTGCAAGAGTTGCAACATCGGGTCCGGGGCTGAGTTGCTTCCTCCGCGAGGCATCTGAAGATTGAGGTAGATCATGAGAAAAGAGGGAAAGTTCTAAGGTTCAGGCAGTTTTGGAAAGTTTTTAAAGTTTGACTTAGATTTTTCTAGCAACTTGCTTTTCATTCATTCATAGCACATGATACAAACACACACCACAACATAGGAAAATAGATGGTTTTAAGAACCATTCTGGGAAACTATGATACAGTGGGACCGAATACAACTCACTAACGCTAGTGCTCAAGTGTTACTACTCCTTGAAGTTAGTGTCTTCATCATCCTCATCATCATCATCGATGAAGGCGAAGTCATCCTCGTCGGTGAAGAAGTCCATGGCCTGATCCTCCAGAAAGTCATCATCATCGCTGAGATAGGAGTAGGGGTCTCCATGAAAGTCTTCCCCTTCATTCTCCCTCTCCTCCAACTGCATGTCTCTCTCATGGATGGTCTCCTCCAAATCCGTGATCCGGTGGCGAAGACGGGCAATGATGCGCTCCTTCTTGTCGAGCTGACGGCGATGATACTTGCGATCCTTCACTAGCATGGCGATGGTCTGATCCTTCTTGGCAGCGATGGCGTACTTGTGGTTAGCGTAGGAACGGGCATTATCCAACTCCTTCTGACGGTCAAACATCATGAAGCTGAGATGGTCCAATTGACTCTTCAGCTCGTGGTGGTATGGGGCCTCCAGTGGTTGTCCCATAACATCACGCCTTGGGTAGAACTCAAAACAGGTACCCTTGATTTGATTGATACTCTGCCCACACAGACGGGCAAGAGCTTCCTACATTGCCCTGGCTAGTCCATCGAGCCAGTTGTTCTCTCTTAAGGTGAACTGAATTCCCTCTACAGTGGGAGGTTCAATTTTTCCTCGGAGACTTGCAACAACTAGCCACTGCGGGTCTTCTCCTTCCTGATCATTGAGCTGAGCTCCAAAGAACTCGGGGTGCGGACGCTCCAGCATCTCCGACAGCTGGTCTAAGTCATGCTCAAAGATGAGGTCTCCTCCATTCCCCAACTGATAAAACTTGTTGTAATTCACGTCCATCTATAAGAATATAGGATGAGTAAGTTGAGTTAAGTTAGTAGAGTGATCAAGTGTGTCAAATTTTATGTACTTTGCAAGAATTTTTGAGGAACATGAATTTCATGAATGAATCCAAGTGATAAGAATGGGAATAATTTTTTTGTAAATACTCACTTCCTTTGGTTTTCAAACTACGTTTTTGATTCAAATGTCCATTCTAACTAGGGTCTCCTATGGTCAGGATGGCTCTGATACCAACTTGTCAACACCCGGATTTTTAATCACAGATGCCTGTTATGCCATACATCGCAATCCCAGGATTACCATTTTTGCGAGACATAACAGATTTGGATATCACAGTACATCATCCATTAAAACCCATACATAAGGTCTTACACAAATAAGGATCTCATGATCCAGTTCTTAGTACAATTCAAGCAGCAGAATAACGTAAAGATAACGATAGCGTGGGCGAAGCTCCATCTTCGGGGTCACGGGCAATGCTGATGATGGGAGATGATCCTAGTTGTCGTAACCTTCCTGCGGTCCATCATCCTAATACTCCTCTTCATAGTCTGGCCACGGGAATAGCCAGGGACAAAGCCATGAGTACTCTTTAAGTACTCGCAAACTAATACTAACAAGTGAAGGGTTTTTGAATAGTATATACTCAGCTCTAGGGTTGTTTTGCAAAAAGGCAGATTTACCTCTACTAAGTTCAAAAGCAAAGAAAGCTAGTTGAAAGTTTTATAACACCTAAGTGGGAACTTGAGTTTCATATCACAACTCTGTTGTGGTCAAGTCAAAGTCTCAAATCATTTAACAAGTCATTTTGAAAACATCTGACGGGGGAACAGTATGGCCACTCCAACTGTCCATAACCGCGGACGCGGCTATTCGAATAGTTGACACTCTGCAGAGATTGTACACTTTCACCACAACATTCAATACATCTGTCAGGAATCAATCCTGAATTCACCATACTCAGTATGCGGATAATCAATCCTAACCTTTCAATTACACGCCCTAGAATAGGCACCTCTCTTGTGAGTTCGGCCTCCCAACCATGACCAATTGTCATCTTGGGAACTGCACAGGTGGACAATCTTCACAAGGTAGCCTCAGCTCAGACCTCGGCCGGAAGGGAACCCATACTAAGGTATATAAATTTCCAGTCAAGCCCTACCCAAATTTTGGGTATTGTGGTTGTACGGTAAAATTGGAATGGTATTGCATCCAGACAACCATCCGTTTTATAAAGGGCTAAGGCTCATGTCTCAACATTTTCATCATCAAAATCATCTGGTGTTCAAGAACACATGTCAAAACCTTTCAGTAGAATGACTCATCATTCTAAGGTTTTCATAACCATTTTCACCAAGTATTCCCATCTATAGTTGATCAAGTTTTATGCTTAGCACTAGCATCTACAAGTGTGGGTAAATACTAATGGTGGGTAATAAACCAGTGTGGATTTACTAAGTTCAATCTCATGCCTTAGGATGACATCAAGATTATCTAACTTAGGCAAAATTTTATGCTCTTTATGCTACCTTCAGTTATCTTTCTAGAATCTCCAAGTCACTAAGTAAACTTTTGATAGAAAGCTTTTAATAAAGAAAATAAAATACTAAGCTTGCAAGTAAAACTAGGATGGTGTGTCAAGTGGGTATAATCACATATGCTTAAGGCATATAGTTGGCATAGTAACAAGCAAGTAGTAGCTTGCATAAGTAGGGTATCTTGCAAGTGTTAGCTTGCCTTGTTAATAGCTTGCTAATTCAACTAGTAGTATTAGGCTTGCCTTATGCAGAGCAGTGGTTGAAGTTCTCCTCGGCTTCTTCCTCGTAGTATCCTCCTTCCTCCTCGTATCCTTGGTCGGTACTAGCGTCTATAAATAAATATGAGGTACATAATCACCAAACAATACATAACTATTGCTAATCATCACACAAAGGTTCACACTAGGTGATCTATCATTATCACTAACATTACAAGATTAAAGCACTTGTCCCATTTATTTTATTTTGAGAAAAGTAATTTCTACTCATTGAAAAACTACTTAAGATTTAATATTCTCCAACTCAAACATGGGATCATGTTAACACATGTCATCACCACGTATTTCAGTTCATGGGAATGTGATTTAAAGTGGTGTCACAATTTAATAAGGTTTAACCTTTTTATTTTATTTTATTAAAGTGACTAGAAATGCCTATGTGGCCTTCTTTTATTACTTGATCATTATTTCTGTAAGTAAACCTATATATTTTTATATATTCTGAAAGGTATGGTCAAATGTGATTTTTGAGAGTTGGAATCATCTCAAAAGATCTTATGGTTGAATTTTGAAAAATGTTTGAATGCAGAAAAGCTTCTGCCTTGTTATTTTTACCATGGGTGATCTACAAATCTAAATGGTTTGAACCAACGGGCTTGGATTAAGCATTCCAGTACCTTTCTAACCAAATTGGTTTCATGCATTTTGGTTCAGTGAATCGAGCTGGGTTGATTTTTGAATATAGGTACAGAACTGTGTTTGAAATTAAATGAATAAACTTAAGTTTGAATTGTTGGGTCGCGCGGGAGGTTTAAATGGGCCGGCTCACTATGCACTGCGCATGCACGGGCTGGTTAAGTGGTTGTCCCCATGCGTCAGTGAGACAATGAGGGGCGAAGCGGTACGGGATGATCTAGGACTGTAGGATCTAACTCTAATCGAACGGCTATGGTTCATCGTCCACGTCGGGCAGCACCGGCGAGACAGAACCCTAGCTCGGCAGGTGGGGTTCATGGGAGGCTCACCGGGGCTTAGGCGATGGTCGGCGACAGGGGCGAACGACGAAGTCGATGACGACGGTTCTCCTGGTACCGGCAGCTTCTCCTGGGGCGGCTCCAATTGACGGCGCCTCTCCTCCTCTGCAGCGGCGAACTCCGGTGAAATTCTGTCCACCTAGTGCTCTCCTTGCTCCGGGAGTGAGTGGGTGTGATCATTTGGAGGTGGGGATTGAACTGGTGTGAAGAAAACGAGCGGGGGAGGCCTCTATTTATAGTGGCTGAAGGGGACCGACGAGTGCGGGCTGAGCACGTCGTGGTCGACGGCACAGAGGGCTAATGGCATGGGCGATGATAGGGGGCGGTGCTGTGCTTCCTGGCGAAGTTCAACGGCATGGTGGCGAGGCGTGGGGCAGTGTTGATCGGTCGGAACTCGTCGATGCTCTGAGAGGGTCCGACGGCAAATTTAATGGCGCACGGGTGCTCCTGGTCGCGCGGCGGCGAACAAGGTTGTCTGGCGAGGTGCTGGAGTGCTGGCGATCATGCATGCAAGCGGCGAGGGTGGCGTGCGGTCTGTGGGTGCTGGTCGGGCGTGGTGCACTAGCGCGATCTCGGCTCGCCTTGCAGAGACTTAACAACTCAGCGGTGTGTGGTTGAAATTTGGCAGTTCGAGAGGCTTGGACGAGGGGGTGGGAGGTGGAGAGTGTGGAGTGTCCCATGCTTGCTGAGCTTAGTGCTTCCCCCTGTTGTGTCGACATGTGGGTGGCAAGTTAGGCTCGGCATGGTCACCATTAATGGCTATGCCAAGCTCACAGTGGTGCTAAGGCTTGTTAATTGGGCTAGATCATCTACTGAGAGTGTAGTGAGAGCTAGAGAGGGAACAAGGTTGGCCAAATTCACTGCTCACTATAGTGTTTGTTGTTTCTTTGTTTGCTGCAAACAAGGTGTTTGATGAAATGGCCGAAAGAAATTCAAATTTGAATTTTGGATTCAAACTTGGTGGGTTTTCTAGGCACATACTAGGGAGTCTCTAGTTAGTTGGATTGGTCAAGGGGCACTGGTTTGGTTCGGTTTTGAAAATGTGTGATCTTCACATATGATAAAGATTAAATTTTGAATTGTGATTTGAATGATGTTGCCAAATGTTTCTGCAAGTTTGAAAGGTGGGCTTTGATTCACTTTTACTTGGTCTAGTAAGGGGTGAAAAGAATTGGAAAAGTTTCTGTTTGAAATCTTGGACTATAAACACTCAAAGTGACCTAGTGAGCAATATTGGCAAAAATGACCATTTGCCTTAATTGATTTGTTTTTTATTTTCTTTTTATTTGTTTTTGTTTGGAAATGTTTTAGATGATGTTATATTCATCTTAGAACCATTCCCTACTATTTAGTTGAATCACACAAGTCCATTCATGCATTTATCAAATCACCACATACACACATGCATTCATATGATTTAAATTAATCAAAGTTTTTGTTAACCCTAATTTTAGTGATTAGAGTTTGATGATCATTGTTTTATTTTTTTGGGATGTTACAGCAAGGTTGTGGTTGCACATGATACTAATCTCGTGGACGTCATTCTTGTTGAGACCCTTGGTTATAATTTACTTTCTGTCCATGCTCTAGGAAAGATTGGTTTTTCCGTCTTCATTGATAATGATATTGTGGTCCTCTTGTGGATCAAGACTCTAAAGGTCGCTTTCGTTGGGTATGTCCAAAATGACTTGTATGTGGTGGACTTTTTGGGGAAACCACTACAAGTGTGATGTGCTTATTCAGAAAGGTCTAAGTGGGTTGGCTATGGAATCGTCGTCTAGACCATGTCAACATGAGGACTTTGCAAAGCCTTCACAAGGGTGGCCATATTGTTGGACTAAAAGAAAATGTTTGTTTTTCCAAAGATCGTGTTTGCAGGGCATGTGTTGAAGTAAAGATGCATGATCCTCCCCACAAGCCTAATAACATCATCAAGTACAAGAGGATCTTGGAGCTCCTTCATGTGGATCTCTTTGGTCCTCCATCTCATGCTAGTCTTGGGGGGAATAAATATTGCTTGGTGATTGTTGATGATTTCTCAAGATACACATGGGTATACTTCTTCAAGTTGAAAAGTGAGACCCAAGAAAACTTCATCGACTTCATCAACATGGTACAACGTCAATACAATGTTCCCGTGTTGGTAATAAGGAGTGAAAATGGCACCGAGTTCAAGAACTACACTTTGAATGGATTTTTTTAGTCATGAGGGGATAAAACACCAATATTCTGCTGCATATACCCCTCAAAAAAATGGTGTAGCCGAGAGGAAGAACCGTACTCTAATGGATATGGAAAGGTCCATGTTAGCAGAGTTTAAGTCTCCATAAAACTTTTGGGCTGAAGCAATCTCCACCGCATGCCATGCATCAAACTGGCTCTACCTCCACAAAGAATTGATCAAGACTCCATATGAAATTCTTATCGGTAACAAGCCCAAAGTTTCATACTTCTGGGTGTTCGGTTGTAAGTTTCTATCGCATAAACGGTGTTCGTTCGTCCAAGTTTGATTCCAAAGATTTGTGTATTTTTGTTGGCTATGGTCTCGAGTCCCACACTTACAGAACCTATGATAAACTCTCTTGAGTTGTCATAGAATCTTGTAGTGTGGTTTTCGAAGAATATGATGGTCCCCAAGGGGGGCGTGTTGATGTATGTGATGTAGATGATGAAATGCCTCAAGATGCCATAAGAAGAATGGGTGCGGGATTCGTCCGCCCCGTTGAGGAACCCCTTGTGGTGGATCGAGAAGAACAATACTCTACTCAGGTGGAGCCCTCATCTTCACAACATCGAGAAGCACTTGCCATTGAGGATAATGATGACCCAAGACAAAGACAAGCTGAGAACCCTCAACAAGTTGATCAGGACGGAAACCTCCAGCCAGGACGAAGTAGATTCTCCACTTGCCAGATTGTCCAGCGCAGCTTAGGCTATTCCATAAGGCAGATTTATACAATCAGTCACATGATCATCTCAATACTTGTCTAGGATTTTGCCTGATCAAGACTGTACCTCAGGAGGAGAGAATGATCCCAGTGAAGATCTTGGTCAATATGATGGTCAAGAAGAGGACCAAAATGATGAAGAGATCCCCACAAGAAACAACAAGGAGATGGAAACTCATAGCAAAGCTAGAGTGGACAGAATGTTGGAAATAAGAGACCACGCACTTGAGAATGTGCTAGGTGATCTAAGGAATGGAATGTCCACTCAATCTCAACTGAAGCATTTTGGTGAGCATCAAGCACATATATCCATGGTGGAGCCAAAGAAAGTGTGGGAAGCTCTTGAAGATTCAGATTGGTTGGAAGCAATGCATAAAGAGCTCAACAACTTTGAGATAAACAAAGTGTGGAAGTTAGTTGAAAAGCCTAAAGATTGCCGCAATGTTATTGGCACTAAGTGGATATTCAATAACAAGCAAGATGAACCTGTGATTGTTGTAAGGAACAAGGCAAGATTGGTAGCTCAAGGGTTATTGAAGGCATTGATTATGGAGAGACTTATGATCATGTGGCTCGCCTTGAGTCCATTCATATCCTTCTTGCTTATGCGGCATATCATAACTTTAAATTGCAACAAATGGATGTAGAAAGTGCATTTCTAAATGGTCCATTGCATGAGTTAGTATATGTAAAGCAATCCTCGGGGTTCAAGGATCCCAACTTCACAAACCATGTCTACAAGCTTGATAAGGCGCTCTATGGGATTAAACAAGCCCCACGCACGTGGTATGAGCACCTTAGAGAGTTGTTGTTAGACCGTGGGTTTGAGGTTGGGAAAATTGACCCCACTCTTTTTACTAAGAAGATTAATGGGGAGCTTTTTGTATGCCAAATATATGTTGATGATATTATCTTTGGCTCATCTAACAAAGCTTTTAATGATGAATTCTCAAAGCTTATGACTACTGGATTCAGGATGTCCATGATGGGAGAATTGAGAATATTTCATGGTTTTGAGATCAAGCAATTAACAGGAGGAACCTTCTTCAACCAAGCCAAGTATACTCAAGACATGCTCAAGATATTCGACATGAAAGATCTAAATAGAGATCCTACTCCCATGGGAACCAAGACTCATCTTGAACTAAATCCAAATGGTAAAGATATGGATCAAAAGGTATACCGGTCTATGATTGGTTCTTTGCTTTACCTTTGTGCATCTAGACCTGATATTGTGTTTAAGTGTAGGAGTGTGTGCAAGATATCAAGCGGCTCCTAAATAAAGCCACTTGATTACGGTCAAAAGAATCTTTAGATATTTGGTTCAAACCCCAAACTATGGTATATGGTATCCTCGAGGCTCAACATTCTCTCTATGTGGGTACACAGATTTAGATTGGGTTGGTGACAAGGATGATAGGAAATCAACCTCAGGGGCTTGCCAATTCCTTGATAGGTCCTTGGTCTGTTGGTCTTCTAAAAAGCAAAATTATATATCTCTCTCCACCGCCAAAGCCGAATATGTGGCAGCTGCTAGTGCTTGCACTCAATTGCTATGGATGGAGTAAACTTTAAAGGAATACGGTGTCCATTGTGGCAAAGTGCCTCTTCTATGTGCCAATGAAAATGCTATCAAGATTGCCTACAACCCGGTGGATCATACAAGGACAAAGCATAATGAGATTCGACGTCACTTCATTAGAGATCATGTTGCTCGAGGAGATATTGAGTTATCCTATGTTTCAACCAAAGACCAACTTGCCGACATATTCACGAAGCCACTTGATGAAGCAAGTTTTTTTGTTTGAGGAATTAACTAAATATCATAGATTCAAGGAGCTTGACTTGGTTACCTTGCATACTCACCTATGTCTTGACTCTTATTTGGTTTAGGTGCATGCATGGAGATAGAGGGAGTGCGGTCCTAATACATTGGACTATCCCTCCCCCCATAATGCCAACATTAAGAAAATCAATTCTCTTAATATCATATTGTGATATGTGAGCTTCATTGATGACTAGTGGCTATGAACCCATGGATAATTCTTCGCGGTGTCATCCCTCAAACTCTTACATGGTGGTCTCGGCCACCACCCTCTTCTTGTTGAAGAGTTAGTTCTTTGTTTGTTTCATTTGGAGCTTTATTTGACATCTTCTTGATAGCTACACTTTCTTGATTCTTCATAGTATAGCTTCTAATCCCAGGCCTATTCTCACCTTAAAACTTGCTCATCTTGCCACACATTTATCCAAAAACTTGTTTCTAGGGTTCCTGGTCAAGGGGGTCGGACTGCCTGCCCTGAAAAAAACAGAGTCGCCGGCTTGCCCGGAATCTCTGCTTGGTTTAGTCCGGACATTCCGGCTGGGATGGACATTCCGAGGCATATCGCCTGGACACTCCGACCCAAGCAGTCTCAAACTCGTAAAAGAGGTCGAGGAGAAGGGAACGATTCAGTCCACCTTCTCCTCCCCGACTCCCTCTTCCTCCCAACTGCTGCCCCCGACCAGGAGCACCACCGAGAGGGCCTCTCCACCCTAGATCCAGCCGTTGCCACCGGCCGTCGCCTTCCCTTTGCCGTTTGGACCCTTTCGCCTTCGATGAATACCACCATGGATGCTGGGGGTTCTCGTCCTCGCCGGTTTCGAGCTGGTCAAAAACCTTGTCCTCGCAAGTTCCGATATGATGAAGAGAGAGATGTTCATGTGAATCCTTTTGTGGTCAGGTAGTCTGCTCGTGATCGTGCTACAGTAAAGCAAGAAAAGATCAGAAAACTAAAAAGGGATGAAGCCAAGCGCATGAAGTTTGAAGCCTTGACTACCTTAGCATATTTGGGTACCGAAGAGTTTGTGGAGATGAGAATCTAGCAGTTCTTTTCTCAGCCTCGCACCTCTGCTAATGATCGTTTTTGGAGGAATGAAAATTTCCTTTGCTATACTGAGGTGTTTTATGGGTTCGGGTCTCTAGTTTTCCCCATGCAGTGGTTGGATATTGAGAAGGTACATGCTCACAATTACTTTCAGGATGCTCTTTGGGTGACTGAGAATATGGGACTGCATACCATCTTTCAAACTAAAGAAGACTACAATATTGAGTTGGTCCAGAAATTATATGCCACGATTGTCTTTGGCGACACTATGGATATTCCTCTTGAGTGGATGTCTGGCACTACTAGGTGTCGTTCCAACATGGTTCAGTTTGCTCAGATTCTTGGTTTACCCTTTAATCCCAATGCTCCCAGTGGTGTCAGGATGCATGTTCATGGACAAGCCTATGACAAGAAAAGGCTGGCTCCTATTTACTCACAGCATGGGGTAGTGGGGCAAACCACCAACATCAAGCTCGTCTACAACATTCTGCTTCGCATGTTTCGCCACACCCTCACTCCTAAGGCGGGCAACACGGATGAGATGAGAGGTGCAGAAATCAATCTTATGGCCCATGATCGCTTAGTGTATACTCATGGCCCAAACCATCCAGGTGGGGCTATTGATGTCATGGAATTCATCTATCATGACTTGTACAAGATTGTGGACAAGAAGTGACCTCTTTATGCTCCTTATGTGATGAAGCTCATTCCCACACTCCAGCGACCCCCCTACTATACAACGAGCTTGTTCCACACCTTCCTGCCAAGGTTCAGAGAAAGGGAGCGCCTTCCTCCAAGGTACCTCGTGGCTATCCCCCATCTCATGATATTTTTGAGGATGAGGATGTGGATCCAGATGATGATGGCAGTAATGATGGTTCAGAGGAGGTTCAGGAAGTTGTGACCTGTGGCCCTCGAATGAAGCATGCTAGCAACGCATATCGTTTTGACACCTCTAAAGAGGAAGTGCACAAGAAGGTGAAGAAGGCTTCTTGGTGGAAGAAGCTTCTTCTGTGTCAGAACATTGACATTCACCATGGACAGTATGACGCATATAAGGCCAACAGGAATGTCATGAAGGAACTCAACAGAATCAACCAGCCTATGGATGTTGATCCCTCTCAACTAGCTTCAGATGGGACTCTCTCCTATGGTCACTAGAGTCAGGGGGTATAGATTGGTCCATGTTTGAGGACGTGTATTCCTCTTCTCGCCCTCATGGCCAGTCGACTGCTCAGTATTATGATGATGAGAATGAGGACGGCGATGAGGATGAGGATGACGATGAGGAGCAAGATGACGACTACAGTGGCTAGAGGTAGTTTGGGACGCTTTCGTAGTGCTCTTTTCCCTTTTTGGCGTCTCGATGCCAAAGGGGGAGAAGTAGTCCCATATTAGGTTGCTATCGGGGATTAGCATGGGTGCACAAGCTTCACGTTATTTCGATTTGCCTCTTTGAAGATTTGTGTCTTTATTTTCATTCAGTTGTGAACTATGTTGTGTTGAGTGGTAAGACATGCGTACCCGGTTTCGTTGAATACTATGTTATGCCTAGCCTATCTGTCTAGTTTTTATTATGATGTCATGTTGTATCTTGCTGTTTACAAAATCTAGTGAGGATGTGATCCTAGGGTGTGTGATCTTGTATTCAAATGCAAAATTAAAATGGCCACACATCTAGGGGAGCCTTCCTATATTTTTGTAAACCTCTTGTTGTGATGATTATTGCTTATCCTATATGCAAATCCTTGGGTTGTCATCAAACACCAAAAATGGGGAGATTGAAAGGGCATTTATGCTCTTCATAATATTGTTTTGATGTTTGTTGACAACACTTGGATAGGTTTAATCAGCAGCTAAAATGTTTCAGGATATATCTACACTATCAGCTGCATATTATTATTATTTGTCTCTAAGGGAAAAGAGGTTCCCAGGATTATATTGTTGCAGTTGTTCAAGTTTTGCCGGACTATCCGGCAGATGTGAGCCGGAGTATCCGGCCCAGCCGGAATGTCCAGCTGGTATCTTTTGGAGTGTCTGGCCCTGGGAGTTCACCAAGTTTTCGGCGATGCGTGCAGACAATCTGTGTCCCATATCGGACACTACCCGAACTCTACCCGGACACTGGACGGATACTTTGCCAGGCCGGAGTGTCCGGTGGGATGCGGCCAGAGTGTCCGCTTGGGTCGGACTGTCCGGGCCAGTTCTGCCGGACTGTCCGGATCAAGTGAATTCCAACGACTACATTTCTAGGGGTCCTATATAAAGGCCCCTTCTTCTACCTTCAGAAGCTGCTTGTTCCCCAACCTCAAGAACCCTAAAGCTGAGCCACCAAATCAAAGAGATCTCCTCCAACCATCCAAACCTCTTGATCTTTGGAGAATCGAAGGAGGCCTTGATCTACATATTCACCAAAAGAGATCTTCATTCCCCCTTATTCATTTGAGGGGCCCTTGATCTAGTGTTTCTTGGAAACCCTAGTTGTTGATTTGGTTATTACAAGATTGTCTTTAATTGTTGTGACAACTTGCTTGCATTCGAGAGCCTCCAATTCAGTTGTGGATGTGTGCCTCGAACTTGTTGTAAAGGTGTCGGCTTCCACCTCGAAGGTTGCCAATATAGTGGAAGAAGTGAATCGGTCCCCTTGGGGTGAGGTTCACCGGAGAACAAGGAAGGCCTCTCGTGCTGTTGGTGGTTTGAAACCACCCCCTCTCCAAATGCAGTTGTACTTCCCCTCAAATGGAAGGAACTGCGGGAAATAAATCCTTGTATGTCCGCATGCTCCACTTTGGTTACTTCTATCCTTTACCGCAATTTACTTATCATGTTCTTGCTTAGTGTTTGTGCTAGGTTGACATACAGGTAAATTCACCGTAGTTGCATAATCTAGAGAATTTACCTTTTGTGTCAAACCCTAACTTGAAAAGTGTAAAATCTGAAGCAGCACCTATTCACCCCCCCCCCCCTCTAGGTGCACATACGATCCTTTCATCTACCTATAAGCCTTTTCCTAATAGTGATTGATTCCGCACCTGCACGTCCAATAATAAGATCATGTTGCCTACCTGCTGGATCTAGATCTTGTGGTGTTCATGTTCTTGTTGCGAGTAGGAAACAAGAAGTTTTGTTTTTCTCCACGCCATGGTGTGATCCAAAAAATGGACTCCGTGAAGTACTCTACAATCTGTGAAGGATGGTGACCGTAGTTCTTCAAAATAAAATTGACCATTTCAATATTTTTTTGCAAATTTGCATAAGCATAGGAGCTCTGGTCCCCGGATATAGTTAGTGCATCAAACACCTATTTAACTTTTTGATTAGGCTCAGACTCACCCGTACCTTCTTAACCCTTGCTGAGATTCTAGAGCCGTGAAGGATGTCATCCATAATTAAGAAGATGTGAAGGAGTACTCTTATGAGGACTCAAAGCTATTCAACAGGGCCAAAGGAGTCAGATGTACATCAATGATGGTGGATTTAAAAAATGAAGAGTAGAATGGGACCAATCCCTAGATAATAGAACCTATGGTATTGCTCTAACATCAATTTCAAGCCAAGTAGTAATAGAGGTAGATCTAGTTGTTTGTTAGTCTACCAGTTGTTCTTTTTGGATTTCATTTGTAAGGAACCTACTTGACTTACCTCAACGTGTCGAGGAGGTTCCAAAGATCTTTTATATGGATCTATGTTGTAATTCTATAGCCATGCCTTGGACCTACAATGTTACTATTATACTACTCTGTTGGATGTCATATTTATAAAATAACGTTTCATGAGTGTTATGTCAATGACTATACCATACAGTGACATACTAGGTCACCGTAGTGGTAATGCCACACAATATTGTGGGTAGTGACTAGCTTGGAAGATAATAACATCTTAAGCACGATAGGAGGAGTTGATGAGTGACCACTCCTCTATTGGAGAAGCATGTAAGAGACTATCAATTGTAGTAAATAATAGAAAATGAGTACTATATGACTTGGCTTTTTGCTGATAATTAAGGGGAGGTTACCAACCATGTAGTGCCGCTAGTACAGGAGACGCTTTAGTGCCTATCGCTGGATAGTTACCCTTTGCACCATAGCGTCGGCCTCTGTAGCGCTATGGTATGTAGCTTAGCGCCAAGGTGCAGTGCTCAATTATATAGCGCGAGCACCAGGTCGAGGGAGCTATGCTCACATGATGATGATCCTGAAAAAAATGTTGATAAGGATGGATTCACGGCTGAAAAGGCAAAAAAAACATTAAGAAAGTAGCGGGCTAGGATCATAAAAAATTATTGTTCCCTCGTCTTAGTCTCGTGGATAAAGACGTGGATAAAGAGCGTATGGTTGATGGTGGCACGAGTAAATTGCTTGGACCAAGGCAACTTCGAAGCGGGATATGGATCCAAAAAAAGTATAGAATTTGTTCAAATTGTCTGGATTTTAGAATCTATAAGTCCTAGAAGTTGATATAAAATGTGGATAGCATAAATAAATGTCCGGTAAATATATATATATATATATATATATATATATATATATGATATCTAATATTCTGTCATCGAGTCTTACCATGGTCATGTGCTAAATATGAAACCTATTTCTTTCTCCACCTATGAGCATGAACTGAACACGATTTCAAGATTATATGCAAAGAAAAATAGAGCCTCTGGATCAAGGCAGACTAGAGAGGCGTTATTCTTCTATCCTAACTAGAGGAGGGTCGATAGGGGACTGAGCTTTTATGCTTCCAAGTCTCACCGTAACTTGGTGTCAACATCCACCATTCATCTCTGATCCAACGTACAAGATTGAACAATTTTGAACAAAATAATTAAAACTACTCAGAAAAATTTGAAAAATTTCTTGTAAATCATGAATGTTTCGATTTGTACACCGGTGAAGTTTCATTATTTCATTTGGATCATGGAGTTGTGATTAAATAGGTATTTAGTTTAAACTAGTGGACAAAAACATAAAAAGCTATTTAATCACAAACTAGTTATTCAAATGGGATGAAACATTCACATATTACAAAATGAGGCATTTATACTTTACTGGATTTTTTTTCAAAATTTTCTAAATAGTTTTAGTTTTTTAGTTCAAAATCTGAGACAACCTAGTACGTTGGATCTAAGATGGGTGGTGGATATTGGCACCAAAGTCATAGTGAGACTTGGTGGGTGGTGGATATTGGCACCAAAGTCATAGTGAGACTTGGAAACACCAAGTCACCATAGCTCCGTCCGTCGATAGGAGGAGAGCTTGGCAGTTGCACCGCTCGAAGACTTTGACGGTGGTGAAGAGCACGTGACACGGGAGGAGAAGTGGAGTGTCGGAAAACATGCTACGCAAAAAAAAATAGTGTATAAACCAGACCAATTATGAGAGGAGAGAGGCGATAGATCATACCCTCGAATATCAATCAAGAGGAAGTTGTTGCAAAAAAATTTATGCCATCATAGCAAACCCGACTTCGCTGGAGACAACGCAGGAGTCTTTGTAACCAGAAACTATATAACCCAAGAAAGGAGACAAAGAGAGAATCATTCAGGAAAGAAGAGATAAGCGATTGGCCCATCTAGAGGGGAAGGGAACCCCAACACCAGCTACATCTGCAAACAATAAGGTCCTGAGAGGGGGAGTCGCCCCACCGTCCAGACAGAGAAACCCCTCACCAAGCAGCGAAGCTCAGCATTTCCACCACACCGACGCCTCCAGTCTCCCCCGCGGTTCCCTTTCCCGAGAAGCAGCTGATCTTGGCCGTTGGATCGACGAAAAATATCAGTTAGTTGTAACATCCGACGGTGTTTCCTGAACGATGGCGACCCGGACGATCCATCCTCTAGGGGAGCATGAGTGTTTTCCTATCTTTAGACCTTGTGGTTTTTAAAGATTAACTAGGGATTGGGTGAATCCACTCCCCTCACCCAATCCCCTTAAAATCTCTTCTTGTTTAACTCCTTTCAATTCTTCTTTTCAAAAATGAGGATAGGGGTCGTATTTCTATTTACATGGGTACCCGAGTGTTTACGTGGGATAAGGGGTCGAGCCCATCCATACTTGGGCTGCAAAACAAAACATGATAGCGGGCCTGGCTACAAAACAAAACAGTATAGTGGGAATTTTTGGAGATCTCGGGGTGGCCCAATAAATACTCTGGAAACCTGCCAATACCTGCCTACAAAACAAGGCCTTAAAATGCTATGTATGCTTAGACCTTTTGGGATCATTTGGGACCCCTCGCCGTCATAGCGATCCCAAAAAGTCTATTGAGAATTTGAGAGCATACAGTGCACGAAAATGAAAATCCATACTCCCTCCAGTCGATATTATATTAATGAACTCAACTTTATCTATATTCGTATGTATCTAGTTAAGTATTTAGACAAGAAACATTCGTACGTAGATAAAGTTTGAGGCATTAATATGAACCTGGGAGTAGTAGATTAATTTGTGAAAATTAGAACTGTTATTAATCTATTTACTACAACAATGCATGTCCAACAGAGCTGGAAGGTGGATGATGAAGTAGAAATATGGGCATGAGCTTGAAATGACTTAAACTGACAAAGCAAACAGTTCTTACACAATCCATAGCTACGCAACTTCTTTTTTGTCAATATAATCTTAACCTAAACCACATCTCCATTCATGAAACTTCTTTACTGATCGTACATCAAGAAAGAGAAGGATGCAATACTTTTGGTTGATACCCCTTGTGACAAGTCGGTGTATTTAACAATACAAAAAGCCCCCACGGTGCAGAATTTGGCAGGCATCAAAATCTGTTTTATTCACTCAACTTGAAGAATCTTTGGGCTAGACAGCTATTTCACCATTATCCTGAAAGCAGAAAAAAAACAAGCATTTATATCTTGAACAATCAATATGTATGCCGCTGTCGCACTAGCTTCGGTAAGTTTCTAAACTTTAGTTTTGAGAATTTTCAAGAAATAATTTCGGAACCTAATTTTGATTAGTATAATGTGTTTGAGTTTCACAAAATATACCGAAAGTACTTTCTGCTAATCATCTCATGTTATTTTCATATGGCCAAAAAAAATTCTTACAAAAACTTTCGTAACAGAAGCTGAAAAGGTGGCAGCATTTCTACCCCAGCAACATCACAAATGATGTACTCCCTCTGTCCAATAAGTGATGCAGTTTTGTCTAGATACGCATGTATTTAAAACGTGTCTAGATTCATACGTATCTCGACAAAGCTGCGGAAGGGGTGTCTAACAAGATCGCTAACATTGTAGAGGTTGATAATTTTTTCTGACAGATTGGTCAAACTTCACATGGTTTGACTTTTAACAAATTTTATATGGAACGAACGGAGTAGATGACTAACTTATACTCCATAATTCTTGGAGTAACTGTATGAAATAGCACAACTCTTCTGTGAAAATAAAAAGAATGGAGATCTTCGATACTAATCTGAAAAATTGCATCTAAAATTTCCCTGGCAACCAAACAATCTGGTTAGGCCTAACATGAACACGTTCAGCTCCGTTGTAAAACAACCAGCCCGAACTTGTCTCATCACGCAGTAAGGAATACTATTTACGCCAAGGAAAATAAAAGAAACTACTCCCTTCATTTCAAAATAAAAGATGTCTTAGTTTTTTTCTAAAACATACGTAACTAGGCGTCTTCTAGTATATAGGTTCACTCATTTTGCTCCGAGCCTACACACTAGAAGGTGCCTAGATACATGCGTTTCAGAAAAAGACTAAAACATCTTATATTTTAAAACAGAGGGAGTACTTGTGTTCATTCACAAAGTTATTTGAGATATGTACACCATTTATTGTACAAATTCATGATAAACATGTGGGCATTAACATAAGTAATGAAGCTAAATGAAGCATGGCAATAATTTCAGATATTCTGGCATTGTTTTCCATTTTAGTGGAGTTTAAGGCTTTGGGTTTGAGCTTTCTTAGGTGAGTACGCAGGTTCTTACGGTTTTGATATGGCACAACAGTTCATCATTATATGAATTAATGAGATAATCGAATCTGGTTAACTTTAATTAGGTTCACGTATTTGTTTCTTATACTCCCTCTGTTCCTATTTACATGGAATCCCCGTTTTCTGGTAATTAACTTTGACTATCAAATTGGCCAATAATACATGAGAAATGTGTCATACAAATTATACCATTGGAGACATTTTTTATTTCTTCAAAACAAATTCAATGCTATAACGTTTGTAGCACATAACCTACGTTTTGTTGGTCAAGTAGATAATCAAAGTTGAACCTTGAAATATGTGTGCCCCATGTAAATAGGGACGCACGGTGAACATGTTAATCCACACTAACTTCAACACTGAAGAAACAAAATGCCAATGTAGAGACGAACCTGCTAGGTGTACTTCGCTGCTATCTCCCGCATGAGGCTTTCCGGAGCTGCATCGGAAATAGTAACTTATGGTAAGCAAGGTTATGTAGACATATGCTCCCTCTGTCCTAAAATAAGTGGCTTGAATTTGTCTAGATTTGAAGTCGGAGGGAGTATTAGCAATATCCAACCTTGCATTAGGTGTAACCAACTATGCTTGATTTTGTATTCATTTATTTGTATGTTAGGGATATGGGTCTGGCTAATAAGTGCTAGAACTTAAAAATAAATGCTTACTAAGTAAATGGCTATTCAAATTGTTGAACACAAGAAAGGGTATGGCAAGAATTGTTACACAACAAATATCTCTCACAGAAAACGCTAACTCAGGTTATGATTAAACCCACAGACTCACTGTTTTGGAAAGGGATTATGAAAGCAAAGGATGCTTTCTTTAGCAGGGGACTTTTCAAGATCGGTGATGGGAAAACGTCTAGGTTCTGGGAAGATACGCCGGTCAGGAGCACCGCTCGTTCTCTCCGCCATCGGTCTGGACCATCCATCCCCCCAATCGACGGGGGTTGGACCAAGGACCACTCGGCCTCGTCCCCGTCCCCGTCGCCGGCCGGAGACAGCCGGCTCGCCGTACTACGTGTTGTGGCGTCCCCTTCACCTATTCCGACGAGACCAAGGCCAGCTGCAACCCTGACGCCTTTTCTCCGACCCAAATTGCTCATCCAGCGGCAAGGTGAGGATTTTCCCCCTCTTTTTTGAGTTTTTGTTAGCTAGTCAACATGCTGAATCGATGTGAGCTGATAGACATGGACATTGTTTGCTTGTTATGTGAGTTTTTGATTTGCTTGTAATCTGTTAGTTGAACACATAGATATTGTTTGTTGTTTTAAATTGTTGGTATTGTTGTTTTGCTAGTACAATCTGTCTACTATGTTGTTGATTGAATTGTTGCTAGTAATCTTGCTAGATGGATCAAGAAATTAAGGGCCGAAAGCACATTGGGATCCTCCGTCCACCACAATTTTTTGTGAAATCTGCAAGGATCAAAAAGAGGCAGGAAATAGGCCTACAGCTTTCCTTAGTAATGAGGGGTACAAGAATCTAGCTAGAGAATTTAGTAAGAGGACCGGAAAAATCTACAATAGAGGGCAGTTCAAAAACAAGTGGGATTCAACCAAATCTTTGTACCAAGCATGGGTGTATTACACTACAAAAGCAACCGGACTTGGTTGGCATATGGTGAAACAAACGATTACAGCCGACGAGGCACAATGGGCTGAATTGATCAAGGTATGACATATGCCATGTTTATGACATATTTTCATTTTGAAATAGATGGATCATATTCTGGTTATTAACTTGTGAGATCTTATATGCAGGATAACAAGCTTATTGCGGGCTTCCGAAAAGGTCCTTCGAAAAACTTGGAGTTGATGGATGCAATGTTTGAGGGTGCCCATGTTGATGGGACATCGGCGGTCATGCCGGGAGTGCCAAAAGAAGTGCCCGTTGATTTTGTTGACATTGAAGATGATGAAGCCTTGACGCCAACACCTCCTAGTGCGAATAGAAAGCTGGGGCTGCAAGGATTGCAGCCAGCCCGGGGAAGAAAAAGAAGAGTCCAATGCAACAAGACTTCAAGCGGTGGATTGATCATTGCATTAATGAAGACCGTGTTGTCTCTTCTTCAACCCAAGTGGTTCAAGACATTGAAGCCATCATGGAAGAAGTTGTGGCATGTGGAGCCCAAGAGGGTAGTGTTGAGCATTACATGGCAACAAAAATATTTGGCAAACTTGAAAACCGAGCTTTCTTCTATACCATGAAAACTGCGGAGGGTCGGTTCCGTTGGTTGAAGATGCAATATGAGGATAGAAAGAGAAATTAGAGCTTGTCATGTTCTCTACCTTGTAATGTATTTGAAATTAGAGCTTGTATCCTTTATTTTGGTGCTATTTTGGACCATACTTTGGTGCTAGTTTTATCAAGTAAGGTGCTGTTTGGTGCTGTTTGTGCTGTTTTATCAAGTATATTGATGTTTGGTGCTGATTGGTGCAAGTATGGTGCTGTTTGTGCTGTCTTTATCAAATATAGTGCTGTTTTATCAAGTATATTGCTGTTTGGTGCTGATTGGTCCGATTATGGTGCTGTTTTTATCAAATATAGTGTTGTTTCATCAAGTAAGGTGCTGATTGGTGCAAGTATGGTGTTGTTTGTGCTGTCTTTATCAAATATAGTGCTGTTTTATCAAGTATATTGCTGTTTGGTGCTGATTGGTGCAAGTATGGTGCTGTTTGTGCTGTCTATCAAATATAGTGCTGTTTTATCAAGTATATTGCTGTTTGGTACCATCATGGCTGGTGCTATTGCTATTTTTTCAGATGGGCACAAGCCATAGCAGTGATGAAGGTCAAAGCGACGATGGCATTGAGTCCGCACTTATGGAGGCAAGAAGACGCCGTCGACGACGAAATACACAAATTATGTTTCATGTTCTTTCACATTCCGAGAAGCATCTTGAGAAAAAACCGAGGATGGAACCAAGGTACACTGGACAACAATGGGTATTCGATTGCTTGGGCAACTCCAAGGATTGTTATGACATGTTTAGAATGCATAGGCCATGTTTTGATTCTTTGCATGACACTTTGGTTCAAAACTATGGTCTGGAGGGGTCATCCAAAATGTGTTCCGAGGAGGCACTAGGAATGTTTTTGTGGACTCTTGGTAGTCCACAATCAGTGAGTCAAGTTCACAACCGATTCAAGAGATCCAAGGAGACAATCAATAGAAAGTTTGCCGAGGTGCTATATTGTGTGAATCGGTTAGCGGGAGATATCATCAAACCTATTGATCCACTCTTCCCAACTGTGCACAAGAGACTACGGGACTCTAGATTCACACCTCATTTTAATGGTGCAATTGGTGCTATCGATGGGACACACATACCGGTTACTGTGCCAGCTGCTGCTATGGTCAACCATGTTGGCCGCCTTGGATATTCCACACAGAATGTTATGGCTGTGTGTGATTTTGACTTGCGGTTCACCTCCATAGTTGCAGGATGGCCAGGTTCTATGCATGACACAAGGATATTCAAAGATACATTGCTAAATTTCCCTCATCCTCCTCCAGGTATATGTTGAACCTGTGCACTCTTGTTTATGATCATATTTGTGTCAGACATGCTATCACTCACTTGTGCTTTATTAGGAAGATACTATCTAGTTGATTCGGGTTATCCCAATCAGGATGGCTACCTTTCGCCATATACAGGCACCAAGTATCATCTACCCGAGTTCAGACTTTCTGGAGCGCCTATTGGGAAGAAAGAAATATTCAGCCATGCCCATTCATCTCTGCGGAATGCTATTGAGAGAACATTTGGGGTATTGAAGCAAAAATGGCGTATCTTGCATGGTGTGCCAAGTTACCCATTAGAGAAGCAGACAGAGATTATCATTGCATGCATGGCTCTCCATAACTTTATCAGGGATAGCCAGTTGTTTGATCTTCACTTCTATCGATGTGATAATGACGAGAACTACATGCCTCCTGGCCATGTTGTTTCCACATGAGGAAACAATACATGCAATGATTTGGGAGAGGACCATGTTAGCATGAACAACATCCGAGGTGACATAGCTGACACTTTGTTCGTTGCAAGAGGAGGTGTCTTGTAGTCATGACCAGGTTGTACTTCTTTTGGGTTCTTTTGAACAGCTTTGTAATATATTTATCATCATGACCTCGTATTATATTTTGGATATATTTCGTTTCAAGTTCACGTGTAATATGGAGAAACTTCATAAGTTAATTGTCATTGAACGTGGTATTTAAGAAAAAGGGGTCAGAAATAGCTAATTCACACTAAATCAACACTTATATAACATCTTCTGCATCAAGGGCATTTCAGACATTTCAATCCTACAATCAGCAACAGCAGTCGTTAAAACCACTCTTGCCAAACACCAAATCTCTGCTTCCAACAGCTGCTTCCTACAGCTGCTTTTCCACGGCTGCTTTTCCACAGCTGCTTTTCAAAAGCTGCAGCCCAAACTAAGGCGGTGGGAAACGTGAGGCACAAGATGGCACTATCCCGGGAACTACTATCCTAGTTTGACAAGGCGCAGGAAGACGTGCCACTCACAGCAAGAGAAGACTGGTTGCGCAAACAGATTAAGGTTTCCTACCTAGGCCTTGCCTCCCTTGAGCGCACCATAGCACGGAAGCGAGCCTGTATCGCGGTGCTTAAGGACGGAGACGCCAACACCTCCTTCCATCGCCAATGCACGTATAGGCGCCAAAAGAACAGGATCATGAGCCTGATGGTCGACGGCCGGGTGGTAACCGAGCAACACGACCTGGCCGGCGCTGCGTTCCACCACTATGATTGGCTGCTTGGGACCGACTCTGAACATGACTTCACGCTCCACCTTGAGCAGCTCATTGAACCAGCCCACAATCTGGACGACCTGGAGACACCTTTTGGAGACGATAAAATTTGGAACACGGTGAAGCAGCTTCCTCCACGCAAGGCGCCATGCCCCGATGGTTTCACTGCCGAGTTCCTACGAGCTTGGTGGAACACGATCAAACATGATTTTGTGTCGGTGGGGCTTCTCCAAGCTCAATCAAGCACTCTTGACATTGCTGCCGAAGCGTGCCGATGCGAGCTAGCTAAACGACTACAGACCGATCAGCCTGATACACCTTGTCGCCAAGATCTTCACCAAGTTGCTCTCACTACAGCTTGCGCCGAAGCTGACACAGGCCTGGGCCCCCCATCTGGCATCGGCGCGGCTTGCATCAAGGAGACCCGCTATCACAGCAACTGTTCGTGCTAGCGGTCGATGTTCTCGGCAGGCTAATAAGGCACGCAATTGATAGAGGCATACTTCAGCAACTACACCCCAGACTTGCGATCCCATCGATCTCACTATACGCAGATGATGTGATCCTTTTTTGCCACTTGACCATGGTCGATATCGAGGCGGTAAAGGAAATCCTGCGATTGTTTGGACATGCCTCAGGGCTCAATGTCAACTTTGCGAAGAACTCAACCACGCTTATCTGAGTTGATGCCGAGACCGCGACGCCGCTATTACAACCCTTGGGCTATGCCATAGTCGAGTTCCCCGTCACCTACATGGGGATACCGCTAACGCTGCGCAGGCCCACTACGGCGCAGCTGCAGCCCCTTGTTGACAAAATGGCAGGGCGGTTGTCCACTTGGAAGTCACAGCTGATGCTTTCCCTCGTCAAATCAGTGCTGGCTGCAATCCCCATACATCAGATCCTGGTCCTGGCACCCTCAAAGAAAACGATCAAAGCCATGGAGAAGATCGAGCGAGGATTCCTGTGGGAGGGTAGGGCATTGGCCAATGGTGGTAGTTGCCATGTCAATTGGCGCAGTGCCTGTAGACCAAAATCTCATGGAGGCCTCGGCATACAAGACCTGGAGCTCACAAGCATGGCACTTCGGCTCAGGTGGCAATGGCTCGATCGGACAGACAGCACCAGGGACTGGAATGGTCTGGACCTATGGTTCAGTAAGGAGGAGCACGAATTATTCTTTGCCTCTACCTACATGAGCCTGGCAGACGGCCGAACCGCCAAGTTCTGGGAGGACCGATGGCTGCAGGGAAGATCCATCCGCGAGATTGCCCCACAGCTCTATGACCACATCCCCAAGCATCGAGAACGGTGGCAGACGGGTTGCATGCCAATCAATGGGCCTAGGACATCCGAGGAGTGATCAGCATACAGGAGGTCGGGCAATACTTACAGCTATGGCAGCTGATCACGCCCACGACCCTATCCGACGAGGCAGACAGACTGATCTGGAAATGGACAAGTGATGGCCAATACACCATCAAATCCACATACTTAGCCTTATTCCAAGGCTCCAAGAGGTGCGTGGCTTGAAAGCTAATCTGGAAGAGCTGGGCACCTAACCGTGTGAAGTTTTTCCACTGGCTTGCCAATTTAGACCGCTGCTGGACCGCGGACAGGCTTGAGAGGCTCACCTACAACACCATCCTCGGTGTGTGTTATGTGATCAGGCCCCCGAGACCATGCACCACTTGATGATCAGCTGCCGCTTCTCTAGGAAAATATGGCATGAGACCCTCTCATGGCTGCGCATGACCTGCCCGCCCCCATCCGACGAAGCCACCCTCTTCGATTGGTGGACCACGGCGGACCAGATCACCCCCAAGCCCATGCGCAAGGGGCTAGCATCAACAACCCTGCTGGTCCCATTGCTGATTTGGAAGCAGCGCAACGACTGCATATTCGGGCGTGGCCAACCATATGTCCAGAACCTGATGAGCAAGTTCAAGGAGGAGGCGTCAGCATGGATGCATGCAAGGGCAAAAGGGCTTAGGGTAGTAATACCAACCACTTGGCACTAGGTGACCGATAAGCCGATTTATCAGCCGATTTATTGCTTATCACTAGGTGACCGATAAGCCGATTAATCAATTTATCGCCCGATAAATCGATTTATCGCCCGACAAATCGGCCAATACACCCAAAAATTACTAATTTTGGACTGACCGAGAAGTTAACGATAAACGATATCCTCAACATTGATAATAATAAAAGACGAAGTGTTTCTTCCGGTCCAACACTTTTTGGGACACTTTTACCCTCCCACCAAATCCCATATAACTTACTCATGCCACCCTATACCGAGTCATTTTCGTCCGTCTCAGCGTTGCTCCTGTCACACACACGAGCGTGAGCCTTCCCGTGGCGCTTGAGCGAAGCCCATACAAGACAGGCCGATACAAGACAGGACAGGCCGATCCCGCGGCCGCGGTCTCAGATCCGAATTTTAATTAAGATCTGGCATATACTACTCAGGTTTAGTCCCACCTCGAATCTTTGGATCTAAATCTACCGGTTTATAATGTTTGCAAGCTCCATTGAATATCAGTGAGCTAATAACTTGAAAGAATGAATCCCAGTACGGTGTGATGGCTGCCTTTCGATGTGAGCTATAAAATTAAACGAGATCAAAGAAGAGCTTGGGGAAGAGCATGAGGGCCACGGTCTCGGAGGGGGGTTGCAGCGGGAGGCGAGGCGACGTGTTGAGGCCAGAGCTCCGCCTGCGAGGAGAGCTCTTCTTGGCTTTCTACGAATCCGATGTTGGGGAATCGGAGGAGGACGACGACCGGGGGCGGCCGTGGAATTTGGAGAGGAAGAGGCGGTCGGGCGGCCTGGTCGGGCGCCGGAGATCGGGGCCGGCAGCAGCACACGAGGCACAGCAGCACAGGGAGGCCAAACAAGGAGGCGGCGGCAGCGGGGAGGAAGGAGAGAAGGGGACGTGGTGGTGTTGGTGGGTGGCGAGCGGTTCCTGGGGGTGGGTGCGTTGCGTGGCTAGTTTTTTTTTTTGGCGTGTGTGTGGCTAGTTGGCTGGTTTATATTAAGTTTTGGCGTGTGTGCCAATGTCCTCCTAAACAAGTTTTGGCGACCCAAACAGAGTTGTTTATTTTCTTTTTAAAACAAAGCTAGAAAAGGACGGGAGAGATTTATATCAAACCAAAGGAAAAAATTTACAAAAATCCAAAATATGGTTTGCGAAAATAATTTTAGGGTTATGAAAAATATTCCATAAATTTGCAACGCTTATATACAATAAAAAGAGAATGCGGCCTAACATAGTTCTCGGTACAAAATATATTCGCAGCAATTATTTAGTACAACTTTTTTCTCTAAAATTTAAAACAAGTAAAATTTACACCGCGACAGCTTATCATGGTCCCGTTGCAACGCACGGGTTTTTTGCACAACGCATGGGTTTTTTGCTAGTACAGTTATATATTCTAACAGTCTTAGATCACACCGCCTTCACAACTCCACCTGCCAACCAAATTCTTAAACCCGTATGGCCGCGCTCCCCTCCACGACCCATCTAAGGATCTACCCGACCAATAACTCCTTTCTGCCCCTGTCAAACCATCACCTTGGCTCAGGTTCAGGTCCTGGCGTACCCTGGTTCCACAAGCTCGAATTCCCAACATATGATGGCTCTGTTGATCCTCTTGGTTGGCTCCATAGGTGTGAGCAGTTTTTTGTTGTTGTTGTTCTTGTTTATGAGGAGAGCCGCTGCTAGAACTGATGCCTGTATCATCACCATTATTTTCATTACTACTTGTACATTTCCCCTCTTGGAACAACTTAGATAATTTCCAACCCAATCTAGCCCCCCTTCTTTTCAGCTTCTTGGCCAGCTTCTCCCAGAAGCTACCCTCGACCAGCTTCTCCCAGAATCTCATCTTCAAAATTCGTTCAAACTTCTTAACTAGTAGTTTCAATGTCAATTTAAAAGTATAAACGATTTTGGCAGATGAGATTCTGGGAAAAGCTGGTCGAGGGTAGCTTCTGGGAGAAGCTGGCCAAGAAGCTGAAAAGAAGGGGGCCCTAGCTTGATCTGTTTGGCATGAGCTCAAGCTTATACTGCACCTCCCCATGTGGGGCAAGCTGCGTACCTTTCTCAGAAATAGTAGAAGGCCACATCTGCTGTCATTGCAGTCAGTAGGTTGGCCAGCTTGACAAGCACCTTGGCCATGACCAGATCCTCCCCATCTTCAATCACAGCAACAGAACTACACCACTGCCTTCAACCTCTTTTGGATCTGCTGCCACCTGCAGGTGATCACACACCACCCTACCCTCGCCAGATAAGCCACTGCAGGAGCACCATCATCGCCACCCTGGTTGTCGCCGACACCACCACCACCACCGCTGGTGGCTCTGATACCATGTAGAAGAGGAAGGGTGGCTAACCTTCAGGCAGCCTCCAGCGGCTGTTGTGTTCTCTCTTAGGGTTTCTAACAGACCAGCCTCAGCTTATGTACCATCCAAGGTTACTTGGGTTAATGGGTCATATGGGCCAGAATAGATAGACTGGCTGTAAGATAGCTTCAGCCCATGTACTGTTCCAACATTGTATCCATTTATGAGTCCTTGTCTTGAGAGTCAAGATATCTTATTGGGTTTATGTGAGGGATATGGGTCTAGCTGTCACAAGCTGAAATTACTGTTCACTGAACAGTAACCGCCCAAGAAGGTCCCTCATTGGCATGGATCACGAGCGATGGGAAGGACCAATCGGCGGTAGCAGACATGGGGTTCGCATGGAAGACAGACGCCATTGAGGGTGAGGGTGAGCGGTGCGGGTTCGGAGAGGTCGACAGTGACATGGGCGAGGCGCATGACATGTGCATGGCAGGTGGCAGGGAGGGGTCAGCGACGGCAGACCAGCAGCCGGAGGTGGCGGCCGAGGAGGATGCAGTGGCTGAAGGTGACGACACAGGTTGCTGGGAAGGGGGTGGATTGATCTCGGGTTGATTTTCAAACTGTTGAGGCACTAAAACGAAAAGGTCATATCAACGTACAACGTGGACTGCGGGTTGATTTACTGATTATTGAGAGACTAAAATGAAAACAAACTGGCGAACGATAACACAGTGTTGCTGGACCATATTGGACCGGGAGGCCTTTTGGGTTGTGGCCGTCTACGCAAATTTTTGTTGTGGTGCCGACTTGGCTTAGTTGTATAAATTGTACTAGTCACCTTTTTGGCACTAGTATGAACTGTTATGGGCCATTAGATACACAAAAATGGATGGCTATAAGGAAGCAACTAGCAAGCAAGAAATGAACTATTTCCCTCCTAATTGCTATCCCTACCCAACTAGCCTCTCTATCTATTCCCACTGCCTTTTCCCCAGAAAACCTTCCCTACCTTAGCATCACTTGGTACTTCAAGGGTTGTCATAAAGTTCAGAGAAGATGATACCTTCTATACCACCAGTGAAATGCTCAAATTGACCCATGGCTTGTCTAATAAACATCTCTACACCGCTGACAACTTTCACTCCACATTCTTCTGCTTCTCGTAGAAGACGGGTATCTTTGGGGGCATATACCGCATCAAACACTACATCATACAAACTTAAAGCTTTCTGCAGATCCAAAAGGAGACAGAATAGCATATTACAAGGAATCAAAATTTTATTGCCACTAGAATGGAACAAGCTTTGCATTTGTGTGTGACCTTTGGAACAGGAGTGCCATCAACATTTGGGTACATCCCCAATGATGTTGCATTAGCAAGGATCATCCCTTCTTCAGGACCGAAATTTTCCAGATCGGCTAACCTCAAGGCCTGACCACCAAGTGCATTTGCAAGAGTAACTGCCTTTTCTGGGGAAAATGAAGAATATTGTCAAATTACATGCTGTTTTACGATGCAGCCACCATTCATCTCAATGACCATTTCGGTTACATCGAGTATGGACCAGCAAGACATCAAAGAAAAAACAATCATGTAAGAAAGTTGTACTATCTAAAATATGGTATGGAATCTGATGCAAAGTAGGTTCACTGAACAATACGGCGTAAAGTAGGTTCAAGAAATTCATGCTAATTATCACTATCAGATAATTTACAAATGCTTTAGTACTGCAATGTGTGCCTAATATATATGATGCTTTACCAGTACAAAATGGACATGAAGATAGATCTATTGATAAACATAATGAGTGTGCATATGCTAAAGAACACCGTCCAAATATAAATACAAAATCTTACCATAGGTACGGTTTGCTACTACAACTCTTGCACCCTTCTTCTTTGCCCCATAAGCAATTGCCTTACCAGCACCACCAGCACCTACAACAACAATAAGCCTGCCAGCCAAGGGTGACACAGCAGCATCCTTTGACCCTGGACCTGTGGAACATAAAGCATCTGAAATTTGTCCATGACTCCCAAAAACGTTACAAGGTTAAGATTGTTTAAACCTCCTATGCCATCCTCAATAGCAGAAATTGCTCCAATGTAGTCTGTATTGTACCCCACTAATTTGCCATCTGATTTCCTAATTATAGTGTTTATGGCTCCTATTGACTGCATATTAACACCATGAAATAGCAGGTCAAACAAACACAAAGTGGAAGGTAATTTATGAAGTAGACATGAAAATAGTACAGTGCATCCAGGTACCTTAGCAACAGCGTCATGTTCATGGCAACAATGTACTGCATCCACTTTGAAAGGAAGAGAGCAACTGCATTACAGTAAGTCATACAGCGTGAAAAAAACTTATTCTTATGAAATGTACCAGTAAAAGGATTAAACTGTCTTTCTACAATTTGATCTGATTCACACCCTTAAGTAAAAAAATGCTTATTAAGTAAAAAAATGCTTGTGTCAGCTACTTCGCCTAGACCATGCAGGTCAATGCTTATTACGTATGTTAAGAATGTTTGAACTTGAAAAAAGAAAAAAAAGAAAGAACCACATTAAAAGGGAAAAATGTGGGATATTGCATAGCTAGCCGTGAAAGGTTGGATAGATTTGATTCCGTGAAACCTCTAATATACGGTCATCTTTGGTGGATTGTTTCCAATATGTACATCCATGTGGTTCTCAAGACCACAGCAAAATAATCATTTCATTCTGAGCACGACAGATTAGTAATGTAGTTTCTGCATTAGAATTAGTACCTAAATCCTGAAAAATCTGGAGCTGAATATGTGTCAAGGAATCTAGCGAGATTGTCTGCCAGAAGAGGAAGATAAACAGCATTGTATCCAACAGACTGGAGACATTTATTGTGCAAAATTGGGCTCTTGCTCTGCTTTACTGGGTTGGCTATAAGACCAAGAACCATTGTATCAGGTCCTATACACCTTATATTGTAAATATCCAATAACTCTTCAAGTGTTGGCTGCCCAGATGCTGATGTCTTTGTAGCATCGAGTATTCCAAAGGTAAGATACCCACCAAATTTTGGGGATAACACCCTTGACATCAAACCTCTTTCACTCATCACCAATCCAATTATAGGCACCTGTCATTTTTACTGGTCAGTGAAATGGCAATGTATACACCTGGCATGAATTAGGAAACCATGTAACTTAACTCCTTAAGCATGTAAGTACACATCAGATTAGCTATGCCAAGTAGCTATACTGTTGTGCGGCTCCTAATCAACAATGTCATGCTTTCATGAATGCAGGATAAATGAATAAGATAAAAATAGCAATATTTTAAATAAGTGCTTCTATTTCAGAAAGAAGCTCGCAAAGATACACCAGTTTGATGAAACAGATCTATACAAACAAAAATCCATTGAAGCAATCAGTGAGGTACAAGGTAGCTAGTTAACAAAGTAAGGACACACTAAATTTTCCAAATCAAGACAGCTAGGTTAGTTTTCTTCAAAATTTCATTCTCTATGAATAAATTATTGGAAAATTGGTTATTTAGCCAAAAGTTCACTAGCCTTGGATCATGTACCCAAAGTTGATTGTTCATTGGTAAAATATCCAATAGGGGCTTCAATGTAAAATTGTTTTGACAGTCGGCTCCTCTAATTGTAGCAATAGAACGAAAGACAATATTCCTCATAAATAATGGAATGGAACAGAGATGATACAAAACGTTTGCTGGACCAAGTTCAGTCAACTAGATAAGAAACCCCGCCGGATAAGCGCGTGTGCCTCTGCCGGTGTGGCTCCTGGCAGCAGATCAATCACGGTGCTGTCTGCCCAGGAACGGCGCTGCCGCTGCTGACCATCCGTCATCAAAGCCGGCCGCTCGTGAGCAACGGCGTTGGCGGCAGCCAGAGCATTGTCTGCCCATACATCGCTGATCAATTTTTATTTCTACTCGTTTTGACACTGCTGTAGCTCCCAAAATTCATGCATGTTGTCTTGTGACTTCGCAACTTGATCAATATTGCTGAGCCTGAGGTGTAACGGCAGTGCTAATCGACTTCTGTTCGTGTTCTAATGGCAGTTCTATTTTTGCTAGAAATTGGCTGGTCAACAGCTGCATGCATATTTTTTCAAGAAAACACAAAAGACTTTTGTGTTTCATTTCATTGCAAAGATAGGGTTTGGTTTACATCCTCCTGAGAGGTACAGGGTTCATTACAGGTACAGAGCTTAGTGCACATCCCAAGTGGATGGCAGAACTACACGAAGGCCAAGTGCCCCAGTCCTTGCCCAAAGTCTGGCTTCATCTTTGATTTTGGTGATCAAGATCTGTGCTGATGGGCGCGCTCCTTCGAAGATGCAGTCGTTTCTGTGCTTCCAGATCATCCACGGGATGAGGAGTGCGGCGGAGGCGAGACCCTTGCGCATTGGCTTGGGCGTGTTTCTCTTGGCAATCTGCCACCAGTCCATGATCGAGGCTTCCTGATCTGGGGGGTGAGCAGTCATTCGCAGCAGTGGCGGATCTACAAGGTATGCCGGGTTGGCCACGGCATACCCTGCAGTTCGGCCGTACATAGAGTCGGTTTGATCGATAGAAAAGAAAATAAACTCCGGGCAATCAGGTAATAGGAAGCAACGATACATACAAATCTAGATAAACCTAAGTCACTTAATTTAGGACGGAGGGAGTACATCACATTACAAGTAAATTTCATCATTATATTTTCTACTTTATTAGTACTCCCTCCGACCCATATTAGTTGACTCAAATTTGTCTAGATTTGGATGAATCTAGACACAATTTAGTATATAGATTCATCTAAATTTTAATAAATCCAAGTCAACTAATATGGGTCGGAGGGAGTAAATGATTTTTCAATAATTTTCGTCCAATTTTCTATGTGGCATACCCATCGGTGAAATCCTAGATCCGCCACTGATTCGCAGCCAGGCCAGAATCTCGTACCGCGCCTGTCTGGCGATAGGGCACTCCAATAGTAGATGTCTGATGGTCTCTGGACTCTGGTCGCAGAGAGGGCATCGAGGATGGTGTTGGAGGCCGTGGCGCTCTAGTGGCTCAGCAGTCCAGCATCTATCCTGGTTAGCAAGCCCGTGGAAAAACTTTACTCGCGGCGGCGCCCAGCTTTTCCAGATGATCTTCCAGGAAAAACAAGAGGTTGATCCTTGGAAGGATGCGAGGTAGCAAGAGCGCACGGAGTAGGCTCCGTCAGGTGTCTACTTCCACTGTACCTGATCCTGGGCATCCGTGAGATTCACACCTTGTAGCATTAGCCAGAGCAGAAGGTATTGGCCAATCTCATGTAGTCCCACCGTTCCTTGTATGTCTCTAGCCCAGTTGTTCTCATTAAGGCCATCTGCCACTGTCATGACCTTGTGTTGCCGCTTGGGTATGCAGTTGTATAGGTCGGGCGCGATCTCGCTGATGGAGCGGCCCTGGAGCCAGCGGTCCTCCCAAAACAGCTCCTTCTCTCCATTGCCAATGTTCATCATGGTGGAGGCATGGAATAGGGCGCGCTCCTCAGCAGAGAATTGCAGGTGGAGGGTGCTCCATGCCCTGCTGTCATCTGTGCGCGACAGCCATAGCCAGCGCAGCCTGAGCGCCAGACTTTGCCGCTCCAGGTCGGGGATGCCTAGGCCGCCCATGGAGGTAGGGCGGCACACATGCTGCCAGTTGACATGGCAATGCCCTCCGTTCGCTGCTTCTTTTCCAGCCCAAAGGAATCCTTGCTCGATCCTCCCTATCTGTTTGAGGGTTTTCTTAGGTGGAGCATAGATGAGTAGCTGGTGTACCGGTATGGCGCAGCGGACGGATTTGACCAGCGCGAGGCAGCCGGCTTTCTGCATCAGGCCAGATTTCCATGTTGGCAATCTTCCAGCAATCCCATCGACAAGTGGCTGGAGCTGGGCAGCCATGGGTCGGTGCAGTGTCAGTGGTATGCCCAGGTAGGAGAATGGCATGTCGACGACTGGGCAACCCAGCTGTGCAATAATTGGCTGAATCTCATCAGGGCTGCATCGCAGTAGCGTTGCCGAGCTTTTGGCGAAGTTCACCGTCAGCCCTGAGGCGTCTCCAAAGATCAGCAGGATACCTCATATGGCCGCTATGTCGATGTCTGTTGGGTGGCTGAACAGCACCACATCATCGGCATATAAGGAGATCGCTGGTATTGCCTTGCGAGGGTGTAGTGGTTGCAGGATGCCCAAGCTCATGGGTTGGCGCTTGCGGCCGCGGCGGCGGGAGCGCTGCCGGCCGGCATGTCCTCCATCTCGATCTCCTTGGGCGCCATCGCCTCCACCTTGCCCATGCTGGTGGCGCTCGTCGTCCAGCGCGTCCACATCAATCACAGCGCTGATGAGCTTGATCGTGATGGGGTACGTGCGGATGCGGGTAGACGGTGGCGTTGCGGTGTTGCACACGGGCACTTGCTCCACAATCTCCAAGATCGTCGTCGGCTTGATCTCCTTTGGATCATGCGCGCGACCATTAAGCCGGAACGTGGCGAGGTCGGTGCGGGTTGGCGTGCCCTCGTGCAGCTTCTCGATCCAACAACTGGCCCCGAGGATGTACTCAGCTATGGAAAGATGCCATGCCTGCGCCGGAATCCCCCAGAGCTCCAGCTCGACGTGGTGAAAGGATCTCTAGATTTACTCTCATTGAAGAGAGGGGATGACACTAGGAGTTGGGGCAATTTTCTGGTTTTATTTCTCGCACAAACTCACACACAAGTGCCATGCCAACCACAGGGGTTGGGGATACATATTTATAGGCTGCTAGCCAGCCGAGAATATGCTAAATGCTAGTCCAAGATGCTAGTCTAAGATGCTGCCTAAAAGCAGTCAAGGATGCTTGGTCCTTTGCTGCTCCCTAATCGATGCTAAAGCGATCAAGGATGCTTGATCCTTGCTGCTCCTAACTGCCGATCCTTGCTACAGCCCCAAGGACCCACAAAGGACACAGCCCACAAAGACCAACGACAGAGGCTTATTCATCATTCTCCCCTAAGTCTTGTCGTTGTCTTGTGGGAAGGCTGAACCATCCCAATCTGGAGCGAGTCAAGGGCGTGATCCGCCCAAGAGGCTTGGTGAGTAGGTGCAAGCTGATCCTTGGTGTTGATGTAGCTCGCCGTGATGCCCTTCATCCAAACAGCGTCGGATGAAGTGGTACCTCACTCGGATGTGCTTGCTCCGTTAAGTGGAATACGGGTTCTTCGCCAGGCAGGCGGACTTGCTGTCCACCATGAGTACCTTTGCGCTGGTGTCTCGACGAGAGATCACCAGCGGTCGAGCAAGCTGAGAACTGAGTGCGAGCGGTGGAGGCCGCTATGTACTCGGCCTCGCACTGGACATGGCCACTACTGCTGCTTGTATTTGCCGACTCACGAGGCACTTCTTGAGGAAGAAGAGGATCCGCTTGTGCTCTTCTTTGGTGTCGATGTCGCCGGCGTGGTCATTGTCGTATGAGAATCGAAGTGTCTGGCACCTAGGGTAGTAGAGACCGTGGTCGAGAGTCCCATAACGTAGCGGATGATCCTCTTCACGACCTTTGGTGTTAAAATCGTCGGTCATTGCATGAACCGACTAACGTAGCGACGGAGAATGCCAAGTCCGGCCGTGTGTGGGCGAGTAGCGAAGGCTCCCCACAAGACGTCGATGCGTGTGGCGTCCACCTCCTCCGCCGTCTTTGTCGCGGCTCAGCCTCTCCTCCATCGGAGCGAGAGGCGGGTTACCTCGATGAGCCGGCTAGCTCAACGACGCTGGCGTGGCGGTCTGTCGGCGTGATCCGGAGTGGTCTGGTGCACCTCGATCCCGGTAGAAGGAGAGGCCCCGGATCACTCATCCGGAAGCGGCCTTCATTTCTTCCTTGAACGCCGCCACCTCTGCATCCTTGGTGCGGTGATGACCAAGTCGTCGGCGTAGACACCTACCAACGTGGCATTTCCTCCATTGCCCGTCGGTGAGCCTTCGCCTCGTCTTGGGCTTTGCGAAGCCCATCGTCTTGGCGTGGAGTCCAACTTGGCGTTCCATGCCCTTGGTGCTGCCGCCAAACCATAGAGAGCCTTGCGTGAGCGAAGTACCTTGCCCTCACGGCGGGAATCGCAAATCGGCGGCTGTTGCCGTAGACCTCCTCCTTCAAGTCGCCATTGAGGAAGGCAAGACTTGGCGTCCATGTGATGGACGCCAGCGCCCTCTGGCGGCTAAGCGCGAAGTCGCACGGACTCCATCCGTGCCACAGGAAGCGGCGTCGTCGTCGACCCCTCTGCGCAAGAAACCTCGGGCCTGGCGAGCCTTGTGCTTGGCGATGACGCCGGCTTCATCCTCTTGACGAACACCCAGCAAGGGTGATCGCCCTGACCTCGGGAGGTCGGCGAGCTCCAGTGCGGTTCTTCTCGACCGCATCCATCTCCAATCGCATCGGCTCGCCATGCCGCGTCTTGCTCCGCTTCGCAAAGACCGAGGCTCGCGTCGTCACATGCAAGTTGCGATTGCGCCTCCAGTTGCGTGGCACCGGTCCGGCACGGCTGGTCGCCGAAGACCCTCCATCGCACGGTACATGACGGCTCGCCGTCGTGTCTGGCGTCGATCGCTCCTCGTGAGCGTGGCGGAAGCGAACTCCACGGGCTGCGCTCGGCCGGTAGGCTGGTGTAGGCGTGCCGGAGGTGTGACTAGTGCCGGAGTGGGCGTGCGGAGGTGTGATCGCTGGTGCCGGAGTAGACGTGCGGAGGTGTATTCTTGGCTTTGGAGCACGTGGCGTCGGTGGCGTCGGCGGTAGTGGTGCCGTCGGTGTGATGACCGGGGACGGATGGAACTTGGGAAGGGAGGTAGCGCTCGCGAGGAGGGCTGCTCACGCCTCCTCGAAGTGGACATACTCGACAATGAAGTCGTCATACGTCGGTCGGCCGTAAATCCACCGCCTTGTCCCACGTCCGCTTCGCCCGTTGAACACAACATCTCGCGCGCGCGTCGCCAGCGTAATCTTCGGTCGAGGATGCGGTGAGCCGAGCCTCCGCGTGGCCGATGAACACTCCGAGTGCTCTGTCGTCGAGCTTGCCGATGTGGCGAGCTCCTTGGCGAGCAGCGGCGAAGACCCGTAAGTGGGAGACCGCGGCTTGCGCCCATGCCAAGCCTCGTCTGGCGTCTTCTTAGTCAAGTGCCTTCGTAGGTGGCGGTTGAGGATGTAGGCGGTGTCGGACCGCCTCCCCCGAAGACAGCCGGCATCCCCACTGCTTGAGGAGGGCGGGCCATCCCCACAACCGTCTGGTTGCGCCCGCTCGACGACGCCGTTCTGCTGCCGGGCTGTAAGGCGAGTAGTGGCGCTGAATGCCCTCATCGGCCTGTATGGATGACGCGATTCTTTGTGAATTATTTGCCGTTGTCGGTCTTGCGGCAGCGCGGACTGCGCCGCGCTCGCCTCTGCGGCAACTGCGTCGCTGATGGCGTCCGCTGCTTCTCCTTGGCGAGAAGTACCACCCGCATGTAGCGGGAGAAGTCATCGACGAACAGCGAAATGGCGTCGTCCTCCGGTGTGGCGGAGTCGCTGATCCACACAAGTCCCGTGCACGAGCTCGAGCTTCTCCTTAGCTCAAGCTACTTTCTTTGGGGAAGAATCGCCTCTGCCCGTCTGCGCAGACGTCGCAGAATGCTCCACGTGTTCGAGGCACGGCATGCCTCGCGCCATCTCCTTCTGCTGAGCCGCTTGAGCCTCGAAGTGAAGGTGCGGCACTCGTGCCTTTACCGCGCCTCGTCGTCCGACGGGCGGCGAGGCGAAGAAAAAACACATCACTGCAGGACATAGAGCGATTTCGCTGTCTAGTTACCTTGGCAAGAAAGCGGCGATGGCGATCGGATCTGTGAGATCCGTGCTCGTCGGCCGCGAGCCGTTCTCATCCGGTATCCCAAAGTGATGATGGAGTTCTCGGTAGCGAGGATGTAGTAGACCGGTGAGCATCCGGTGCTCTCCGGTCTTGGCGGCGAAGATGACGGAGCCGACACCTGAATTTCCACGGCGGAGGCATCTCCAAACTTAGCGGAGCCTCGCCGCGTGGTCGAGCTCGGCGAAGAACTCCGTCGACCGATCATGTGGTGGGTGGCGCGGTGTCAAGGCACCACCACCGATCTTGTCGGTCTGGAGCCATCGCCGAGAAGGCGTGTGCCTTTGGCTCGTCGAGGTGGAGGGCAGCTGCGATCGGTCTGCGGCGTAGCTCGATGCTCGCATGAGCCATGAACAAAGCCCGGCTCTCCTCTCACGCACATGCGGCGTGGGCTGGCAGCGTCGTGGTATCGACACTCCTTGGCCCAATGGCCAAGCCGGCCTGATTGTGGCGGCGTCATCTTGGGCCAACTTGGAGCTACGTGGCGGCGCCTCGGCACCTCATGGGCGCCGCACCTTGCACCTGACCTGGCCGTCTTTGCCCTTGCGCGGTTTGCGCGCTGCGGCCTATGCGGAAGAGGACTCCTTCTTCCATCACCGTGGCGGCGTCCGCGCTCCAGTGAGGCGCAGCTTCCAGCGGTGATGGACCCGAGGAAGCTACGGCTCGTCGAAGTCGGCGACCTTGAGGCGATTGCCTCCTCGATCGACATCGTCTTTGAGGTCCAGCGAGGATTCGATCGGCGAGCTATCTGCACATGCCGTGGGGGCCTTGGCGAAAAAGCTTCTCGGCGGCTTTTTCCTCGTTGTAGGTGGCGTCGCCGAACCGCTCCACTTCTGCGGCAAAGTGTTGAGACAGAGCAAAGTCGTCGATGTCCTCACCGGCAAGCCGGTCATCCCACTCCTGCGGAGTGCTGCGCAGAAGGCGGCCTTGCGACGCGATAGCTCCCGAGCCTCCTTGGCGATCCGCTTGTTGAAGCGAAGCGCATCTCGGGCGGGACGGCGGCGAGGCGTCAGCGCCGTCGATCGTCATGGTGGTCGGCGTTGGCATCTGGATGCCTCGCCCACATGTGTCGCGCTGGGCGGACCTTCATGACCGCGGCCCGCTCGGCGTAGTTGGTTTTGGTGAGGTAGGCCCACTTGCAGGACCAGCGTCCACGACCACAACCGGACCTCGTAGAAACCCACGGTCTTAGTCGTTTCGCCGCGCCGCCGTCGCGCGCCTCCTCGAGCGCCGCGCGCGTCGCGCCTCTCGCAGGCGTCACCGCCGTGCGCGCCGCCTCCTGGAGCGCCACCGCAGTGCGCGCCTCCTCCTGGAGCGCCACCGCCATGCGCGCCTCCTCGGGGCGTCGCGCGATGCTCGCCTCACTGAGCGACACCGCCCGTGTGCTTGGGCATGCTTTCGCGCCCACCGCCGTCGCTTCGTGGGCTGTCGTATTTGCTTCACTTTGAAATGGAGCGGCGATCTTTGCCGCGCGAGCACAGGCCTCTGCCATTGTCACGTGATGCCTCCACTGCTATACGCCTCGCTTCGCCTGCTGCCGATTCCTTGCCCTTGGCCAATTTGACGCCGGTTCGCCACAACGTTCTTCTTGCCGCCGCTCCGCTCCTCTGGGCGAGCTCGGCCTCTAGCCGCCGCCGCTCGAGGTAGCCGAGTCTGAGAGCGACAGGACATGGCTGGCATTTGGGGCTTGCTAACAGCTTGCTTCTTTCATTGCCTTGAAGGAAGGGGATGAGCAGGAAACACTCAGCCTACAAGACAACCTGGCTCTGATACCACTTGAAAGGATCTCTAGATTTACTCTCATTGAAGAGAGGGGATGACACTAGGAGTTGGGGCAATTTTCTGGTTTTATTTCTCGCACAAACTCACACACAAGTGCCATGCCAACCACAGGGGTTGGGGATACATATTTATAGGCTGCTAGCCAGCCGAGAATATGCTAAATGCTAGTCCAAGATGCTAGTCTAAGATGCTGCCTAAAAGCAGTCAAGGATGCTTGGTCCTTTGCTGCTCCTAACTGATGCTGCTAAAGCAGTCAAGGATGCTTGATCCTTGCTGCTCCTAACTGCCCGTCCTTGCTACAGCCCCACAAGGACCCACAAAGGACACAGCCCCACAAAGACCAACAGTACAGAGGCTTATTCATCACGTGGTACACGAGGCGGTCGACGTTGGCGTGAGCCAGCTTGCATCATGGGCGGATCGACAGAGTAAAGGCAGGATCTTGCAGGAAGTGGTCGCCGGTGACCCTGTCGAAGGCGTTCTTGGAGTGGAACATGATGAGAAAATCTGCAGGATGGTGAAGGTGCACGGTGAAGTCCCCGTCGCGCAGCTGGAAGGATGCAAGCAGCAGCCGCTCGACCGCATGAACAGAGACCGTAGGCCTCGTGCCCATGATCAATGCGACTAGGGCCAGCTTCAGGACTTCCTCGGCATCTTGCATCTCTCTCATGTGCGCGATGATGACGCGTGATGGCAGTGGTGGCGGGGGTTGAGCACGGGGAGTGCACGGGGCGGCGGCGGCGGGGCTGGGCGCTGGAACGGCACCATGGTGCGCTCGTTAGCCCCGGCAGCTGGCGGCGCCGGTGTGCGTTCAGCGGCAGCAAGGTCAACCGGCCTGGGCGCAGCAGCGGCCACAGGCGCACTGGCGACGGCAGGCGGTGCTTGACCAGCTCCGGCCGCAATACACGACAGTGTTGCCCGCTCGCGGTCGCCACGCTCGCTGCGCCGCTGCTCGCACTGCCATGACTCGTGCCCGACCTCCAAGCATGTGGCATCGCACCTTGTTGGTGCACCCACGCGAGAAGTGGCCGGGCTCGAGGCAGCAGAAGCACAGCCGTACGGTAGCCTCCGGCGAGAGGCATCGAGGCGCAGCGAGTGAGGCACGGCGTTCCTGGTGCTGCTCGTACCGGCGCTAGTTCTTATGGCGGGGTTGGCAGAATCCTTCCTCGTCGACGGCATCGGCAGGGTTGAACCGGTGGATTTCCAAGCGAGGCCCAACGCGTTGCTTGGCCGGGACTCTTCCCGCGGGGGCGGCGCGGTGCGCAGCACTCGCCGGGGAGGTCACGACGGCCGCAAACGGACGCGGTGGCGGGGAAGCGCTCGCCACCTTGCGGTAGGTGCGCGTGGCGGAGGTCTCCCCAACGGCCCTTGCCCAGCGACGGTCGGCGTGGCGAGGATTCCTGGCAGAGGAGCTGGACGACAACATGGCGGGCGGGGAGGGTGGGATCTGGGGAGGGGAGGGTGCTCCAGTGAGCCGCCGGCAAGCAGCGGCGGCGGCACGGGAGGTGGCGTCTAGGCTAGGTTGCTGGGTGGGTGGGGCGTGGGGATGTTGCCTCTAGAATCGTGCAGCATCTTGCGCGTACCCTCTGGTCAAAGTCTTCGAATAGTTATTATTCGGTTATATCCTTTCATATATAGCGCATGTATCTTTGCACATAACTCAGGCCATTATGGTTAGGATTATTAGGGATTGCTTCCGTGTATGCTTGTATAATCAGCCTATAAATACAAGATACCGAAGACCCACGATTGTGTGGTTTATTCTCCCAATTCCTCATTCTATCATGGTATCAGATACACGTTCTGCTCTCTATTACCGCCGCCGTGCTAGGGTTCCCTCCTTCAGCCGCCGCACCCCCTCCTCCTCCACCGCATTGCCTCCTCCTCCTCCAGCCGCCGCCATGTCCGATGCTGGCAGTCACCCCCACGATTGTGTGGTTTATTCTCCCAATTCCTCATTCTATCACTGTTCATCTAGCTTAACTATAGCACAACTAGAAAAATTCAAGTCCTGAAAAATAATTGGCCATAGTTAACTCTTAGATGCCATGGAGAACACCCTCCGTACAGAAAAGGCCACAAAGGATTTGACGGGAGTTGACATAAGGACTGAATATACACAACAGATAACTAGAAACTGTCACTTACTTGGCAGTGCACCATCACTTGGAACATCCTTGACACATCAGCAATGTCTGTAGCAGTGGTTGCAACTTTAACTATGTCCGCTCCAACTGCTTGTATTCTAGCTACAAGGTTTGCAAGCTCCTCGCAGGATGGGGTACTCTCATAATTATGTGAAGAAACAATAAGTTTACACTTATCTGGCTTATTACCAGAAAGAAAGTTGATAAATTTGTCAGCAATCTGCAGCATAACAAAATATGCTCGTCATGAGAGTATTCATATGATTAACTAACAGCACAACTAACAATTCTACTAACAAAACCCTGGTATCAAAGAGAACAACACAGATTTTCGCTTATACTTGTTCTTTTTTACTCTACATTACAGACAAGTTAATCATGAAATGTCTTGTGTGAACCTAACATGCATATATCCACAGAATAAGAAAATTGTGAGCGTCAGGAAATTTCCAATGTATAAACGAACCTTTAACTCGATGTCAACATAGTCTACACCTAGTTCCATCGCCAAACGTAGTGTTTCAAACCTTGCAGCATCATCACCATCATAGCGACCTCCTTCCCAGTTAGGCCTACAAAAAACAAACAGATGTGCACATCATTTACGTAAGGGCATCATGGTTCTTAGTTGTATACTGGTATACATAGATATGGAAATTTGGTAGATATTTTCCTTGAACATAAATTAGATAGATATGACCAACTGATGGACGATACATACAAGTGTTCTTAAAACCATACTTTGATTAAGTCCAATATAAAAGATTGGGTTGGTGGTAAGTGTTTCTATCTGGTATTTCGCAACAACGAGTCACTGCGGCAATACAATCAAATAGGTGGCTCGGTAAAAGGCTTGAGGTGATGCCTTACAAAATGATGAAATGGCTTTAGTTGACTTCTTTTAAAAGATTGGCAGGGCCTCTGCTGTAGTTTGTATTTAGGAGGTTTTGTAAAATTCAATATGATTATTAAATGTCCTTTTAGAACAGCCATTCCCCTTAAATTTACAAGTTTCAAACTTTTGTCAAAGTACAAAGTCAGCCCTTTCCCATTAGTTTGAACTGAATATAGTTTATTAGGGTAAGCGGACTGCCTTCATCATCTTCAGTCTGTCAAACTTTATGTAAGTGGATTGTAAAGTTCACGAACCTTACGATGGCTCTGCTCCGCTCCCTCCCTCCCGCTGCCCTAGCCCCACCCTCCCAATAGCCTCACCGCCGATGTGCTCATGCCGGTAGCCCACCAGAGAGCTCCCGCTCAAGCCCCACACCCCTCCCCTCCCCTCTCCCCTCCAGCGCCATGTCCTCCGACGTGTCCCACGGCGACGCCCACCACCGGCTGCAGGACCGCTGGAGAGCCTCGAACGACAGCCCTAGCCAGAGCTCGCGCAGCTACAGCGACGTCGCGAGCACCGCCCCGCCACCGCCGCCGCCAGCCCGCGCCCCCCAACCCCCTGCTCAGCCCACGGCCCCCCCTCGAAGGTCCATCGTGTTAACTGGTACCCCGCGGGCCGACGCCGAGGGCTAGCAGCAGCCCCGGCAGGGACATCACCAGCGGCGCCGCCCCCTCTGGACCCGCGGTGGACAGCAGCGACAAGGACGGCGCATCCCGTACCTGAGATGGAGGCAGGTTTGTGCTTCCGCTGCCTTGAGCCTGGGCACCCTGTGCGCGAATGCATCAATGAGGTCCGCTGCCGCCGTTGTCTACTCTCTGGACATGGCTCTGGGCACTACTCGCCGGAGCAGCGTGACTTTGATCGCACTTGCACCCGCCTCCCTCCCGAGAGCCATCTATTTCATCAACCATGAAATTCATAACAGGATTTTCGTACAGTTCGGGAGTTGCACGTGTCCTGCTTGACCTGCGAGGTTCGGTAGTATTCTCTTTCGAAGTTTCATGATCATTATCATTAGTTCCCTCTTCATTCGGTGAAGTCAACTTCGGAACAACTTCCGGCGCTGCGCTACTCGCCATAGTGTGAAGAGAAGGTTCAATAACCTCTTCGAGTTCTACCTTCCGTCTACACACACCTTTTCACGAGAAACTTTTTCTCTAGAAAGGATCCATTCTTGGCAATAAAAACCTTGCCCTCGGATCTATGATAGAAGGAATACCCAATAGTTTCTTTAGGGTATCCTATGAAGATGCATTTTTTCCGCTTTGGGTTTGGGTTCGAGTTTATCAGGCTGAAGTTTCTTCACATAAACATCGCATCCCCAAACTTTAAGAAATGACAACTTAGGTTTGTTTCTAAACCACAATTCATACGGTGTCTTTTCAACAGATTTAGATGGTGCCCGATTTAAAGTAAATGCAGCAGTTTCTAGTGCATAACCCCAAAATGACAGTGGCAAGTCAGTCAAAGACATCATAGATCGAACCACATCTAGTAAAGTACGATTACGACGTTCCGACACACCATTTCGCTGTGGTGTTCCGGCCATGGTTTTTAAGGTGTCGCAGCGCCCCAGGAGAGCAGAGCGTCGAGCTCGCCTTAGAAATTTGTCTAAGGCGTCCTGAGGCGTCCAAAGGCGTCCAAAGGCGTCGCTTTGCCTGGTTCTAGATGCTTTGGGCAGGGGCGAGCGGGAAACAGAGGGAAAAAGAACTGGCGGGCGGCAAAAGTGAAATTGGGGGCGAAATTGGAGGGAACTTGGGGGCTAAAGAGAGGGAAAAGAGAGGGGAGGGAGAGGGAAACAGACCTAGGGCGCCAATTTGATTCAGAGAGAGAGAGAGGAGCTCTCTCCTCTCAGGCGAACAGCAGGTCGTCCTCTAGATCTGCTCCTCCTCCAGCAGCTTCCTCCCTCCTCCACCAGGTTCCTCCTCTCTGGCCAAGCATCTGGGCGTCTCCTCCCCTGGCGCAGCCCTCTCCCAGCAGGGCAACAAGGTATGGCACCTTCTCTCTCCCCACGGTCTCTTTCCTCTCCGCCCAGGGATGCTTTTGTGAGTCCTGTCCTGTCTCTATTCTTGTGGTTGTACAGTTTTGGCACTTGTACTGCTTTGCTGCTTGCCTGCTTCACTGCCTCAGTGCCTCTAATATAGTAGTTGCTGGCTTGCTGCTTGGTACATGGTGATGGTATATTAAATTATTTAGCTGCTGGAATTTGACTGTTAGCTGTGCATGGTTTGATTAAAATAGTTGTTGCTTGTCCTTGTTAGATGATTAGACATTATATAGTAGCTAAGTAGCTTAGTGGATCTTCTTTATAGTTTATACTAGGTTGATTAGAATAGAATAGTAGCTTAGTGGATGGTGTTTAATATATTGTTTGCACTTTGCAGCCCCACAATGTCAGATCCAGCAGCTAATGGGGATGGAGATGGTGATGCTTATGATCCAATGAAAGATCCAGAACGTAGGCCACGGAGGTCAAATGATCCGGGATGGAACTATGGGTATTGATGGAAAATTGGCAACAACAATGTGGTGGCGTGCAATCTTTGTGGCAAGATTACTTCTGGAGGGATCAAGAGACACAAGGAACACCTTGCTGGCACCGGTGGGGATGCAACGGGCTGTCCAAAGGCTAGCACACAACTTAGGAGGGAAATGTTGGAGTATTTGGAAAAGAACAAGAGGAACATAGGACAGCCAGATGATGATGATGATGTTGTGGAGGTAGATGCAGCAACAGTTCAGTCCTCCATGGCCTCCACTACAAGACCAAGTTCAGGGACAGCAGCCAAGAAGAACAAGAAAGCCTTTGCTGTAAAAATCTCCAGCAAAAAGTGTCAAGGAGTTGCAACCAAGTCAATTGTCTCAATGCTTAGGAAAAAACCCGAGGAGGTTGTTGATGAAAGACGCTCCGGGAGCTCTCAAAGAACCATGGAGGCAAGCACAAAAACACCGGAAGAGAGGCACTATGTGAGTATGCAATGGGCATTATTCTTCTACGAGTGTGGCATACCTTTCAATGTTGCAAGCTCTAGGCAATTTCAGATTGCAATAGAAGCCTCTTGCCAATATGGCCCGGGTTATAAGCCTCCTTCTCCTCATGAGCTGCGGGAGCCACTGCTTAGGGATTGTGTCAAGGAAACAAAAACATTGAGGGCGAAGCACGAGGCAGCATGGAAGCAATATGGCTGCACACTAATGTCAGATGGTTGGTCCGATAGAAGGGGACGTCACTTGATCAACTTCCTTGTGAACAGCCCGGAGGGCACTTACTTCTTGGAGTCGGTTGATGCATCAAGTGAATGCCAAGATGCTTGGATGATAGTAGATTTGTTAGAGAAGAGAATTGAGGATGTTGGTAAAGAGAATGTAGTCCAAGTTGTCACTGACAATGGTGCTAACTACAAGGCAGCGGGAAAGATTCTAATGGAGAGGATTCCAACACTATATTGGAGTCCATGTGCATGCCATTGCTTGGACCTAATGTTGGAAGATATAGGGAGGCTAAAGGAATTTAAGAGGCCTATTGCACGAGGTAGAAGAGTCACTACATTCATCTATAGGCATGGAAGAATTCTTAGTCTAATGAGGAAGGCAACGGGTGGGCTAGATCTTGTGAGACCCGCAGCCACTCGCTTTGCCACATCCTTTCTTGCTCTTAAGAGTTTGGTCAAGCACAAGCAAGCTTTGAGGAGTCTATTTACAAGTCAAGCATGGGTTGCAAACAAATTGGCCAAAACAGCAGCTGGTTTGAATGTGCAAGACATTGTGCTTTCCGCAGAGTGGTGGCATGCAGTTGAGGACTGCCTTAGAGCTTCTGGTCCACTACTTCGAGTGCTTCGGCTAGCGGATGGTGATGAGGTTCCTGCCATGCCTGAGATTACAGCAGTAATGAAGTTTGCAAGACAGAAGATAAGTCAAGGTTTCCCCCAACAAAACAAGCAAGGTTTGCTCAAGAAGATCATGGACATTGTTGATAAATGTTGGGAGAATCAAATGGATCATCCATTGTATGGGGCTGCTTTGTTTTTGAACCCCGGAAAATACTTCAAAATTGTTGATAGTGGTGATGATGCCCTAGTTGGTGAGCTAAGAAGTTGCTTCAATGATGTCCTTGCAAGAATGGTACTTGACACCGAAACTCGCAACAAGATTGATGCACAATCTGTTCTCTATGAGGACCGGCGAGGAACCTTTGCTAATGTGATGGCAATCGAAAACATGGACAAAAGAACCCCCCGTAAGTCAACTCAAGTTAATTTCAGCATGCATCAAGTTAATTTCAGCAAGTTATTTTCTGTACAAACTCCTAATGCATGTGTGTTTTTACCATTTTAGTTGATTGGTGGCGTTCATATGGTGGTCGGGCAATTGAGCTACAAAGGTTTGCAAAGCGTATTGTTAGTCTTTGTGCTTCATCATCTGGTTGTGAGAGAAATTGGAGCGCATTTGAATTTGTGAGTAACTTTTTTATCTCTATTTTAGCAAGAGCAAGTTAATTTCAGCAAGTTATTTATTCACTCTATTTGCTATTTGCAGATCCACACAAAGAAAAGGAACCATTTACAACATCGAATATTGAATGACAATGTGTTTGTTTCATACAACCGGAAGAACATGGATAGGTTTCAAAAGAGGCGTGAGAAGTTGGGTGACAAAAGCTATGACCCTCTTGTCATTGAAGATTTTGATTGGGACAATGAGTGGGTTGACCCAACAATGCCTCCACCACAAGGTGCTCGAGGGTGTCCGGATGACATTTCATGGGAGTTGATTGATGAGGCTGTTGGTGCAACTTCGTCGCTGCAAGGTCGCAATTTTCCTAGAGCTAGCCTGCAAAGGGGCCCCTCAAATGTCAATGTGCACTATAACAGGCAGCGCAAAAGGCCTGCTCCTTCACCTACATTTGTTCATGATGTTGATGAAGAGATTGAAGACATTGAAGACGATGACCAAGAACAACACTCAACTATCCCCAATGGAGAGGATAATGATTCAGATTTTCTTCAAGATGATGTTGATGTGACCGATGATGATGATGATCCAACTGGTGGTGATCAAGATGGAGACAACACAAATGCTACCATTGATGAGTTCGATGATGGCTTTGTTTGATTGAGTCTGGCCCAGCCTTGCTTATGATTTGATCATGTTGTGTGGAACCTAGTTTATGTTGTTTGGTGTGATTTGTGAACATAATTTATGTTGTGATTGTACTAGCAAGAACTATTTATGTTCTAGACTTGCATTGCATTGGATGGAGTATTTATGTAATATGTAATGCACTCATGTTTGTTATCTTGTTTTGCACTTATACTCTAATTTATTTTATGTTTTTTTACCAACTGTGGTCTACTAAGTCAACTTCTAACCATATATGTTGCTGTTTTGCAGATTTCTATTGTGGAAGGAAGAAATGGGAAAAGGGATGGGAGATATGGATGCTACCTAGGCTCAACAACAAGGCAAATCAAGGTATTTATGTCTAAAACTGGGTGTCATATTTGTTCGGCCTTAATTGTTTAAAATGAACTAAGGCGTCGCCTTGCTTCGCGCTTTGAGCGCCTAGGCGTTGAGCCCCCCCCCACCCCCACCCCCACCCCCACCCCAGTGCCTTAAGTTGCATGGACGCCTTAAAAACCATGGTTCCGGCAGGTGTGAGTTGTAAAACTATTTCACACTCTTTCATATGTGTGCTAAACTCGTAACTTAGATACTCACCTCCAATACTGAGAAAAAAGGCAGGTCCCAAACAGGCCCTGAGCTACCAAACCCACAGCCTAACTCGTTAGGTGATTAAGGCCTACTTTGGCAACAAAGTTTTCCTAAAACTAAAGTATATCAATATCATAGTATTTTAGTGCCTGGCAAAGCAATATTTTAGTTTTCCTCTTTTCTCAGTTTTAGAAAAAAAAGAGTCTGACCTCTTTCGCAAATACTTAAAAAAACACGGTTTTGGAGAATACTTCAATTTTAAAACCATATTCTTTGTTGGATCCAAACACCTCAAAGTATTTAATTGTTTAATATTTTTAGAAACAGAAGTATTCCCTCGTTACTTCAAAAATACTTTGATGCCAAATGGGGCTAGGCTTACACCTTTACTATTGTAACGTATACAGATTCTTTCTTTGGGCAAATCAACACATACATAATCTGTTAGACCGATTGGCACATGACCCTGCATCCAAGTTTTTTTTTCTCAACCAATGACGGATATGGTTCAGACAATGTGTTCTCCAAGAGAGAATTTTTTCCTCAAACCGTGTACCCCGAGATCAGATCAAAGACATGACAGTTTAGTATTTATTTTACTATCCACGTATAGTATATACTTTACCTATTCTATCTACAACTTGTACAACTTTTTTTTATCTATGTACATGTTTAAGACTCGGTCGATGTCAGGAAAATATTCATCTGCCATGTTTAGCATGTAGTATTATACCTTGCCATTTGCCACGTTATAGAGAAGACATAGACCCAAACAATATCGATGAACACATCCGTGTACTGCACATGTTCTTCTGTTTTTCCAGAAATAGTCCTCACATGTCTCATTTTTTTACATGCACATGATGTAGGCTGGCTTGTTACACGTGTTACGTTATTATACGGTAAGTATCTATTTAAATCGTTACCAACCATTATACATCTAACATTCTAAATAATTTAGATGATGTGGCTAAATGTGGTAGCTCTCTTAGAGCTCCGTATATTGATTTTAGTATATAAAAATAGATAGATAATAGACTCTGTCTTTTATCAGATGTATTTTGGGGTGCAGAAAGTGGAGGACACCGACTCAAAATCGAACCCAAACCCAAAACAGCACAACAGCAATGGCCCAAAAAAGCGAAGGGGCATTCCAGGCCGATAAGCTTGACAGTCGAGGAGATGTTGTCAGCTGAGGCACAAGCTCTGAAGCAAGGTCTCCTCCTTGCACAAACTGTAGGATGCAATAGAGTGGTATGTTGCTCTGATAATATAGATGTAATTCAAGCTATGAATGAAGGAGGCTTCTCAAATGGAGTATCAGACGCGATCCTTGACGACTGTTATCACATGGCATGTGATATTTTGCAGATCCAATTCGAGCACAATTTTAGAGAAGTAAACATGGTAGCCTATGAATTAGATAGGCTAGCCCGGCAATCTAACCAACATGTCTGGTTAGATAAGCCCCCATATTTTATTGTACCTCTACTGATTAAGGATGTAACAACTGTGATAAATGAATAAAGAGGTATAATTATGTCAAAAAAAAAAAAAAAAACTAAACCAAGGCTAAGGAAGCAGGCGAAGAGGGCTAGAAGATCGAACCGGTAGGTGACAAGGGCGGGGAGCGGGCAGCTGCGGAGCAGGCGCGGGAGGTCCTCCCGCGGGCTGAACCCCTCGATGAAGTCCAGCCGGATCTCGACGAGGTCGCCTCCCGCGGCCGCGGCCGCCGCCGCGTCGATCTCCATCTCCTCGACTGTCCGCCCCACTAGCGGCACACACAGCAGCGTCATGACCTCCTACTACTCTGTTTTTGTTTGTGCCCTTCACGCTGGCGATGCAGATGCGGGCGATCAGCAATGGCCGCGACAGGGTGGGAGTTGTGTGAATTGGCCTCGTACGCAAGTGGAAGGCGAGGGTGGGTGCGGTGTGAACAAGGGTGTCAAAAGCTCAACGGTTGGTGGGTGGGGGAAGGGGTTGGTGGAAGGACACTGCTGGGCGTCCGGGGAGCAAATTGCACATACCACCGCCTTTTGCTGCCCTATTGCACAAGGAAAATACTAGCTATACATATAACTTGTTGCATAGGGTCTAAATCATGTCAAAAATGACATGGCATCTTATAAGCTATTTTTTTCTTTGGGAAATCTATTCCTAAAACGGTCGCTAGATGGCCAAAGGCAGGAAGTGTGAACACGAGCTATCAGCAAGCTTTGAATCAAAATAAAAATTTAAAATATTTTGTAGATCAAACCGTCTGATTTATGATCCGTTTTTACCGTTGGACTAGTCGTGACGATATCTTCAAAACTAGATCCCATATTGATATATTTCGATAAAAAAAATTCGACCAAACGGTTACCCATCCCTAACAAGTGAGTTATCAATACCATAATATGTAAATTATCCACCTGGTAACACATAAGTTACCTATCATATAAACGTATTGGATAGAATCGTTCTCGCAGATATGTTGAGTAAGTTTAATTAGAATTAGGTAGCCTAGGTGTTGGTACCGAGACTACTGTCGGCGATACATTAGCATAAACGAGCAAGGATGACTGGTACTTTAACACCCTTCGAGTCTTCATCATTCGTACGCCGCGGTAGCAGCGACGAGCGATGAAGCTGAGTCGCTAGACTAATGATTATGTGTTACGTTTGCTCACTAAGAATTAGTGTGATGGGTGATAGGACATAAGACACCTTTATTATATCATATGTAAAAGAAGATTGGATTTTAATTTTTTTTAAAATATGCTTAATGTTTGACGCAATAGCCTTTCGAGGTTGAGTCGCGCGTGCATCGCAAGAGCGGCGATGGGCTAAGTCGATAGAATGACTTTTTATATTCTATCTGTGGAATGGTAGATAATTTATATGTTATTTGGTAGGTAACTTAAATGAAGCTTAAATAACTCTCGTATTACCGGTGGATAACTTTTGGGCAAGCATAGTCATGTTACCCACCTCTAACATGTGACTTATCCATGTAATACGAGTTAAGTTATCCATCCTGATACATATAAGTTATCCACCTTTTAAATTAGTTGGGTGGTGACGTTCTCGCATTTCTCACGTGTGTAATTTTTGTATTTTTTTTTGCCTCATAAAATCTCGGTTGTCCCATGTATTTTAGTTTACTTAATTAAATATGAGCTATAAGCTAGTTTAGTTGAGACGCGATAGCCTAGGTGTTAGCATCGACGATGATGAAGTCTCGTTACCCTGACACACTTCGATACTTCATCACATGTACGCCGCGGTATCGACAACGGGCCATAAAACCAAGACGCTAGACTATTGATTGCGCGTTTACGACTTAGGGTAGTGGGTGGACGGGTGGTGTATAAGACCTCCATTTATTATATTTATAAAAAAAAACTTAGATTTAGTTGCTTTAAATAAACTATTCTTAATATTTGATGCGGTAGCTTTTTGAAAGGATAAAGATGTCGTCTAGAGGGGGGTGAATAGGCAATTTTAAAACTATTACGGTTTTGCCTTGATAGAATGCGAAATTAAACTAACGTTTATTTTACAAACACAAAACCTAAATACTCTAGGCTCAACTACGTACACCAACAAGTTAAGCTAAGAAAGATAGCATAAGATAAATATACCACAAGTGATAAGCAAGATATAATTACTTTAAGCTCAATGGCTATCACAAGGAAAGTAAGCTCGGGTATAAAGATAACCGAGGCACATGAAGACGAAAATGTATTTCCGTGTTCCCTTATAAGTAAGGTACGTCACGTTGGAGAGGTGTGAGATTTCACGAAGGATTTCCCAACGCCACGAAGGCTCACCTTCTTCTCCGAGTCTATCCCACGAAGGAATAGGCCATTTCCTTATGGCTAGTTTTTCCTCCACTCCCGAGATGGAAAGCTCTACAACCACTTCACAAGCTCCATGTAGCACCCCAGTATATCCCTAACTAGAAAATTGATTGTTATTTTATTTTTTTATCATCATGACATAATTATGCATCATCATCATGTTCATCATGCCATATTTGTTGGAGAGGTAACCCCGGATAGGGTAAAGACGGGGAAAGACGAAAGGATGTCCCCCGTCTAGTTTCCGAGTTATAGTCTGGGTCGGCCGAATCCTGTAGGAGTCGGCTGAGATATGAAAGGGTGAGACCCTTATAATGATGGTGAGGCATTACCCGGCCGAGATACTGCGTAAGTCGGCCGGGTTAGCCCGAGTAATCTTGATGCAGGTGAAGGACAAGCCGAGTTACGCGAGGAAGGGCCGAATGATACGAAGCTTGCAGGAGAAGGAGAAGCCTAAAGTCAAACTCTAGACCCAAGCTAGGGAGAATCTGAGCGGTGACAAGCGTTATGGACAAAGGCGCAGAGCGACAGAGAGGCAGAAGGAGGTCATGGAGGTGACAGTCCAGAAGCCCGAGGCGCACATGAGGGGCCCTCTGAAACCTTGCCGTCATTAGGGGAGCGACAGGGAAAGGGGGGCGAACTATCAGATTGGGACAAGCATATTCCTCGAATATGCTTGCCACATCAGCCCTAGAGGAACCCAAGGCTCTCCTTTATAAGGAGAGGCTTGGACCCTGAGGAGGGGATCGGCTCATTCATAGTATCGTTAGGCTGGTAAAGTTCTTCCTTCTTGAATACAGCTCAAGGAGCACTTGTATCCCAAAGAAGGAGAAATAAAGATCTTTGCCTTAGCTTCCTGTGTAGAATCAATGCATCTTCCTCCCTGCATCCCACTAGCATCCATTGGCCCCATACTTTAGCCTACCCATGGCATCTGCCGCCACCACCACGACGGTTGGCGCCACCATGGGGCAAGCAGGTGCTAGCTGGAGTCATGATCCGGACGGAAACTTCATCAACACCGGCGGCGCGTGGTTTCGCCTGGTCCGAGATTCGATCTCGTGACTATGTCCGACAACGCGGCAGCTTCAGGGGAAAAACTCCCCGCTGAACGGTGTCTTCGCTGGTTGGGCGAGCACAAGGTTCACGTCGGCGTCGACATCTCCGCATTTATCCTCACCAAGTTGTTATTGCGGAGAGCGCCCTTAGCGCCGCAAGCCGTCTGTGTGGAGCACATCCTGGGCAGCGTCGAGGTGATGGTCGCAATTGGGTGCAAAGGGAGAAGTGAGCCGGATCAACCAGAGACCGCCGCAGCGCTCGTAGCACGCCCAAGCACGCACCACCCTCGAGGTAATCCTCCAGGTGACCAACCAGCCGAGGTACGGTGACACTACCCCAAAAGCACCAAGAGTAAGAGGGCCACCTCTGGAAAGGCCAAAAAACATTCTTCAGGCAACCATAGAAAACTTGACTACACCTGTAGCACCAATACTTGATCCGGCTAATGCTCAGGCAGAGTTAGAAGAAACGAGGCAAAAGGTGCTGGTAGAGGCCAAAAAGGTGTCGGCACTGCGGAAGTCTCTAAACAGAACCCTGCGAGAATATGCCAAAGCTAATAAGCTTGACGTCGCTCCCGAACGGGTGGACGAGTTGAGAATGAGAGGGGAAAACCTCATAGATGATATCAACAAGGAGCATGATGCCCACAAGGCAGAATCAGTTGATTTGGGCTTGCCGAGGTACAAGACCAAGCAAAGAACCTAAGAGCGCGAATGCCGCAGCATTAGAGTTAGAGGGTTTGACCGCCAAGCCCGCGTAAACAAAGAAGAAAGAGTAAATGAGCTGGTGCATAGCGAACCAGCAAAATGAAGAAATGCTTAGGGCACCGCGAGGCCAGGGGCCTCGCGAATGGTTCACTCGGCCGAGCAAGACCAGCCTTGTCCGCGGGCAGCCTCTCCTCGCCCGGAAATAATGCACGAAAGGACAAAGCAGTAACTTCAGGAAAGAGAAACAAGCAAATTTTTCCATATGATCCGGCAATAGCTGGAAAAGCAAACGAGAACAGAGGCAATGGAAGCCGAGGTAACAGTGGCGAGAGGAATCCCGGTCGTATTGAGAAAGATGGCGGAAGCCGAGGCAATGGAGACCTTGGCAGAAGAGAACTCGGAAGAGGCAATCACGAAAACAATACCACGGTTGAAGTAAGGAGAGAACCGCCGCTCAACCCACAGCCAAGACATGAACCTTGGCAGGAAAGAGAAGCAAGACCAGCTCGCCACAATCAAGTGAATGAAAGATACAATGATGGTTATTCCGAGATGGAATATGCGATCCACGGTGGAAATAACCACTATGGAATGCAAGACAGAGTTTTGTACAGAGATTTGCCATCAAATGATGCGAGAGTAAAGCTAGACCGGTTATACCGGTCCGAGTTGCTGGAAGAATAGGGTCCGCCAGGTCCAACGTGCTTTGGACCACGGATCATGTGCGAACCGCCAGGTCCAGCTAGCGAGAGGCACGAAAACATACAATTGGAGTACCAAACCACAAGACTGGTTGATTGATTATGCCACTGCTGTGAAAATAGCAGGAGGGAACTTACGATGGGCAGTACGGTATGTCCCACAAATGTTGGAAGGACCAGCTAGGGTATGGCTGAATAATCTACCAGCAGGCAGTATCAACTGTTGGTTAGATTTTGAAGAAATGTTCAAGAACTTTACCAAGACGTACAAGAGGCCAAACAGCAATGTTAGCCATGTGCAAGCAGAGGCTGAATGAAACAGATAGAGAGTTTTTAACTCGATGGTGTAACCTGAGAAACTCGTGTGAAGGAGTTATAGAGTCACAAGCAATAGCTTGGTTCGCTCAAGGATGCTGTTATGCCAATGTATTGTGGCAACGTCTGCAAAGAGATATGCCGACCACATTGGCAGAAACTATCAGAATAGCGGACTCCTATGCATTAGGAGATCCAACGCAACCAGAATTAATGTCGGCAGATCATCGGGAGCAACAAGACCAATATGCAAGAGATTTGGCCGGTCATCCAGCGCAATGACTTCAGAGGAAGAAGAAGAAGAAAGGCCGGATTATAGATATAATTCGCCCAAGTGGCATGTAGAAGAGATCAGCCGAGTCACGGAGCGACTCAACGGCAGAAGAATAGTCCTCAGCAGTGGACACCAAGGAATGAGGGAAAAAGACAGTGGACCCCAGAACAAAAGAAGCAGTGGCAGGAGAGGCCGAAGTACACGTTCGAATCTATGTTAGATCAGCCGTATAAATTTCACACGTCAAACCCATCCGGGCCAGCCAACCATACGACCCACCAATGTGCATGGATGAAAAATGCAATGGGAAACCCGCGAGCATTCAGCAAATACGCCCATCAAGTACATCAACAAAGATCAACCACGCTTGATCGGAGCAAATGCAAAGAATCGATGTTACCGCCTCCTCCCCCGAGATACGATAACTCGGACCAGAGAGATGCGGTACATCAAGTGATGAACCAAGTCCAGGATGGAAGGACAAATCCAGCGAATACTGGACACAATGATTACAGAGAACATCATCAGTCTTATTGCGTGTTCACAACGGAACAACAAGACAAGCAGAGTGTGCAGCGCCGGCATATGGAAGTAAATGCAGTTATGCCGGCAGTGCCAAGATATGTGCCTTGGTCAGATCAGGAGGTAACTTGGAGCATAAAGGATCACCCCAAGATAATGCCGAATCCGGGGTCGTATGCACTCGTGTTGGATCCGACATTTGTTGGACCAAGCATCAATATGAAATTTTCAAAAGTACTCATTGACAATGGAAGCAGTATCAACATCATGTACAAAGATACCATGCATAAACTCGGAATATCGCAGAACATCTTGCGATCCACGAGGACCACTTTCCATGGGATAGTGCCAGGACTTTCATGCGAACCCATTGGTAAAGTCCGAGTGGATGTGTTATTCGGCACAAGAGATAACTGCAGGGCAGAAAACTTAGAGTTTGAAGTGGTAGATCTAGAGAGTTGTTATCATGCTTTACTCGGACGGCCTGCGCTAGCCAAATTCATGGGCAGCTGTCATGTAAGTTATCTGAAAATGAAGCTACCCGGACCACAAGGAGTGATAACGATGGGGATTACAAGAAGTCAATGGAATGTGCTTCAACCGGTCAAATTTGGCGAATCATTGGTTATAGCAAGAGAAAAAGAAGGATTCAGGAGGTAGCATTCCTCGCTTAAGACAGTACTGAATATGCCAAGACCGCCAATCCACATGGAAGTGTCTCCTTTCAGCCGACTAAAGAAACGAAGAAGTTTCAGATAGACGAGCAATTCCCAGAACGCACCGTTACTATTGGTGCAGGCCTAGATGCTAAATAGGAAAGCGAGCTCACCAACTTCCTCCGTGAGAATCGGGACATCTTTGCATGGTCAACTCAGGATCTGCAAGGTGTTCCGAGGGAGTTGGCTGAGCACTCTCTAAATGTAAGGCCAGGAGCAAGGCCGGTGAAGCAACCTCTCTCCGCCGCCAAGAGACAGAGAAAATAATAGGATGAAATAGCTCCTCTCGCAATGGGTTCATCATGGAGGTGCTGTATCCGGATTGGTTGTCAAACCCGGGGCTAGTAGAAAAGAAGAAAGATGATCCGAATGTAGCCATTGTATGGAGAATGTGTATCGATTACACGAACCTGAACAAGGCGTGTCCAAAAGATCCTTTTCCATTACCTAGAATAGACCAAGTCATTGATTCGACCGCTGGTTGTGAGTTATTGTCATTTGTAGACGCGTATTCTGGTTTTCACCAGATACCGTTGAATCCGGCCGATCAAATAAAGACTGCGTTTATTACCCCGTATGGGGCTTATTTCTATCGCACAATGCCATTCGGCCTGCAAAACGCAGGAGCAACGTATCAGAGATGCATGCAAAAATGCCTACACGACCAGATAGGAAAAAATGTACAAGTATATGTAGATGACGTGGTCATCAAAACCAAGGAAAGCAAAACGCTACTAGATGATATACGGCAGACTTTCGCGAACTTGAGAAGGTTCCAAATGAATCTTAATCCGGAAAAATGCACATTTGGCGTGCCGGCAGGAAAATTACTCGGCTCTCTTGTATCTAGCCGAGGTATAGAGGCCAACCCAACAAAGATAAAGGAAGTAGAAAGAATGGAGTTGCCAAGGTGTCTAAGTGATGTATAAAAGTTCACGGGATGTCTAGCCTCGCTCAGCCGGTTTGTATGTCGGCTGGGAGAGAAGGCACTACCACTCTATCAACTAATGAAGAAATCAGATAAGTTCATTTGGACTCCACAAGCAGATAGTGCATTTCATGAGTTGAAAAAGATGTTGGTCACAGCACCCATTTTGGCTTCTCCATTATCAAAAGAGCCTATGTTACTCTATATAGCGGCTACCAACAGAGTAGTGAGTGCTATAGTCGTCGTAGAACGACTCGAAGATGATAAGTCGGTACAGAGGCCGGTGTATTATTTGAGCGAGGTGTTATCCGCTTCAAAGCAGAATTACCCACATTATCATAAGATGGCTTATGGAGTGTACATGTCGGCAAAGAAGCTTAAACATTACTTCGAAGAGCATCCCATCAAAGTGATATGTGAAGCGCCCATAGCCGACATATTGAGCAACAAATATGCAAGTGGCCGAATAGCAAAATGGGCAATCGAGTTGTCACCGTACGCTCCACAATTCGATAGGAGAGATGCAATCAAATCTCAAAGCGGTCACGACTTATTCAGAGATTGGGCCGAAAAGATGAGCCACCATTACCAGACCCAAATTATTGGACGATGCATTTCGATGGTTCCAAACTAAGAAATGGTTTGGGGGCAGGAATAGTGTTAACCTCGCCCAAAAGAGATTAGCTGAAGTATGTGCTACAAATACATTTTGCCGCATCAAACAACGTAGCCGAATACGAAGCACTGGTCCATGGATTGAAAGTAGCAAAAGAGATTGGCATACGCCGAATCTTATGCTATGGGGACTCGGATTTAGTAGTACAAAGAAGTCTCGTGCAATTGGGATGCATTAGATGATAATATGGCTTTGTATAGATTTCATGTGCAAAAGATCGGGATACTTTGAAGGGTGTGAATTTCACCACATACCTCAAAGTAAAATGATGCCGCAGACACGTTGTCAAAACTAGGATCAACCAGCAAATCAATTCCCTGTATTGCCTCGAACACCTCAGAAAACCATCAATAACCCCATCACCAGAATCCGAATCTATCTTTATTCCGGCAAATTCAGCAGAAGATAATGTGCCGATGGAAGTAGACCAGCAATATAACTCGGAACTCCCCAAGAGAAGGACAGCAGAGGTAAGCATAATTATGCAGAAGGCCGAGGTAGTTATGTCGGCGGAAAACATGGAAATAGACAGTGAGACCACACCAGAAAAAATCACACCGGTGTGGGCGCAACCCATATTCTCTTTCCTTAAAGATGCGATGTTGCCGAATAATGAAGTGTTAGCAAGACAGACTGTAAGGAGAGCAAAAGCTTATACAATCATAAACAATGAGCTATATAAAAGAAGCGTCACAAGTGTATTGCAAAGGTGTGTGAGTTCGGCAGAAGGCCAGGAGATCCTCCTAGATATACATCAAGGAGAATGTGGACACCATGCCTCATCTCGTGCCTTGGTAGACAAAGCATTCAGGCATGGGTTTTATTAATATGGCTGAAAGAAGCCAAAGAGTTGGTTGAAAAATGCAATGGTTGTCAGAGATATGCAACCAAAATACACACGCCGTCGTCCGAGTTAAAAACGATACCCATTACTTGGCCATTTTCGGTGTGGTGCTTAGATATGGTGGGACCATTTAAGCCGGCCCGAGGGGGGATGACCCACATATTGGTTATGGTGGACAAGTTCACAAAATGGATTGACGTGAAACCAATAAAAAATGCGATGGGCCCACGGCAGTGAAATTCCTCAAAGATATTATTTTAAGATATGGGTACCCACACAGTGTTATTACAGATAACGGCACAAACTTTGCAGAAGGAGCTTTCGCTAGGTTCTGCCAAGAGAAACACATAAGATTAGATGTTGCCTCTGTGGCTCACCCAGCATCTAATGGGCAAGTGGAAAGGTCTAATGGACTAGTATTGTCAGGAATAAAACCACGACTAGTCGAACCATTGCAAAGGTCGGCAGGATGTTGGATTGAGGAATTACCAGCAGTATTATGGAGCCTCAGGACTACTCCGAACAGATCAACGGGTTATACACCATTCTTTCTGGTATATGGGGCAGAGGCCGTGCTTCCAGCCGACATAATACATGACTCACCAAGAGTTACTCAATATACAACTTCAGAGGTAAATGAAGTAGCTCGGCAAGATACTGTTGACTTGCTAGAAGAAGCCAGAGAGCTGTCGCTATCACGATCAGCTATTTATCAGCAGAACTTGCGACGATATCATAGCAAGAAGGTGAATCCAAGAGTGTTCAAAGAAGGGGATTTAGTTCTCCAACTGGTGCAACGTATGACCGGCATGCACAAGCTATCACCTCCATGGGAAGGACCATTCGTCGTGAGCAAAGCATTGCACAATGATGCCTATTACCTAATCGATGCTCAGTCCCCTGGAAAGAACAGAGCAGACAAAGCTGGCGAAGAAACGAAAAGACCATGGAATGTAGCTTTACTTCATCCATTTTACTCGTAGTGTGCTATCTAAAGATCAAGCATCAATTATGTACTAAACCTCGGCATCCAGAGCAATGACTCGGGGACTGCCATATGTTATTTCAATTTCATCTTATGTATTAAACCTCGGCATCTAGAGCAGTGACTCGGGGACTGCCATATGTTATTTCAATTTCATATTATGTATTAAACCTCGGCATCCAGAGCAGTGACTCGGGGACTGCCATGTGTTATTCCAATTTTGGGTTATGTATTAAACCTTGGCATCCAGAGCGATGACTGGATCGCCATATGTTATTTCAATTTCATCTTATGTATTAAACCTCGGCATCCAGAGCAGTGACTCGGGGACTGCCATGTGTTATTCCAATTTTGGGTTATGTATTAAACCTCGGCATCCAGAGCAGTAACTCGAGGACTGCCATACGTTATTTTAATTTCATCTTATGTATTAAACCTCGGCATCCAGAGCAGTGACTCGGGGACTGCCATGTGCTATTTCAACTCTGGGTTATATATTAAACCTTGGCATCCAGAGCAGTGACTCGGGGACTGCCATGATCTATTTCAATTTTAGGTTATGTATTAAACCTCGGCGTCCAGAGCAGTGACTCGGGGACTGCCATGATCTATTTCAATTTTGGGTTACTGCCATGATCGTTTTATATTATTTCCGAAGTTTGGTTTACACACTAGACTTCGGCGCCATAGGCAGTAACTCGGGGACTGCCATATATTGTTCCGAAGTTGTGGTTAGCCTTTGATACAAAGAAGGTATCAAACTTCGACATTCAAAGTAAGAACAGCTCAAACTCGTATGATATTCGGAGCTCACACCTAGATTAACTGGCTAAACCACGGGAGTACAAAGGTAAAGATACAGCCCAAAATTAAGAAATCGCAGGCCAACACGACAAGGATTCAGACAAACAAGACCACTTAGACAAAGTGATAACAATTACAAACATGTGTGTCTCAGCAGCACACGGCAAAAGAAATTCATGCCATACAGAAGACGGACAAATGTTTCACGTACATCATACGCCCGGCATACCAGGGATAAGAAATGACTTAAACATTTTTAGCTGGAGAGGCAGCAACTTGGTCAGGGGCTGGGCACTCCGAGGTAGGAGGAGCTTCGGCTGAGGTTGCCTCGCCCTCCATATACCCAGGTGCGACTTCGGCGGAAGCCCGAGGCTGCTGAGGAGCATCAGTTTGCGCAGTTGAATGCCCAGTACCTTTGGAAGAGGATCGCGCGTTGCCGTTGCCATCCGAGCTTGAACTGGAGTCACTAGAAGTAGCCGAGTCATCCTCATCTTCCCCTTGCTCAGCTGAATCATTATCCGATGCATCCTCGACTACGACCTCGTCGTCCGGGTGTGGAAGGAAACTCGGACCTTCATTCCAGGTGTGCACGTCGGCATACTCAACAAGCTGGAAGGCGCGAGCTTGCCGAAGAGCGACGAAGGTGGGGTCCTCAACCCAATGGGAACCAGTGCGCAAATTTCTCAGGATATCAAGAGAAATGTCTTCATACCATGACATGATAACAGTGAGAGCCATATCAGCGCCAGCTCGTCCGGCTGATTCCCTCCAAAGACTTAGTTGCTTCTCAGATGCCATCAATATTTTCACCAGCAATTCGACCTCATTGATATCAGGAGTCCCAGGAGTATTCGGCCAGAGAACATGGTAGGCTCGGATAGCTGCCTGCACCAAATCCCTGCCCATAATCTTCATCGGACCAACTGCAGCGCCGACAACAACCAGGAAATCTTCCATCGAGTACTCCGAGTCCGCGTCAACAGGGACACCTCGGCGCACACGAGCAGCAAGAACCGCTTTAGAACTCACGGGCTTAGCTTCTGGAAAATGATCTGCGCAAAAACACGAATGCGTCAGGAGGCAGCAGGAACAAAAAGAAAAAGATAATCCGGTCGTGCTAAGAAGCTTACGATGAATATAACTCATCATTATCTGAAGGTCTTTAGCCCAGTCAATCTTGCTCTTCTCAAAGCGAGCGATCTCCTCGCTCATTCCCCGAGTTTTCGACCTCGAGGAGCTCTTTATTCTTCTGCAGTTGCAAAGCTAGCCGATTTTTCTCCTCGGAGAATTCCTGATCGACTTTTTCTAGTTCGGATTTCTGAGAGAGCTTAAGGGCCTCCACCTCGGCGCCCAGGCGAGATATTTCATCATCCTTTTCTTTTAGCTGCGCCGAATGAGTAGCGCTTTGTTCTAAAAAATGCAGCATCACGTCAGGCATAGGCGTGCAATCTTGGTGAGATGCTGCAAAGGTTTGTAACTCGGCTTTACCAAAGCCAAATGAAATAAAAGAAGCTTAGCGCACATTTTAAAGAGGGAAAGGTGTAAGGTAAAAGGGAAACTAACCTTCCAGGCTCTTGACTTTCTTCTCAAGACGGATGTTGAGATTATTGATATTACCTGTTCACCAAAAAAGTGAGCCGACATCTCGCGTACAAAACAATAAGAATGTCGAAAATGACAAAAAGGATTATCGACTTACCAGCCTTTTTCACCACAGGAATGACTTTCTCATATTTTTCTTCCAATTTTCGGTGCGAAAAAGCAATCTTTGAAATTCGGCAGTCCGCCGATCATGTGCAACCTGAACAATGGAGCAAACGATGAATGGATATTCGAAGCTAAAACGGATCCGAGTTAAGCAAAACTTAACCCGGATCTAGGTGGCTGGATATTCGAAGCTAAAACAGATCCGAGTCAAGCGAAACTTAACCCGGATCTAGGTGGCTGGATATTCGAAGCCAAAACAGATCCGAGTTAAGCGAAACTTAACCCGGATCTAGGTGGCTGGATATTCGAAGCTAAAACAGATCCGAGTTAAGCGAAACTTAACCCGGATCTAGGTGACTGGATATTCGAAGCTAAAACAGATCCGAGTCAAGCGAAACTTAACCCGGATCTAGGTGGCTGGATATTCGAAGCTAAAACAGATCCGAGTCAAGCGAAACTTAACCCGGATCTAGGTGACTGGATATTCAAAGCTAAAACAGATCCGAGTCAAGCCAGACTAAACCCGGATCTAGGTGGTTGGATATTCTAAGATCAACTAAACGAAAGTCAAGCAAGGTTTAAGGCAGATCTAGTCGGATATAGATTCGAACCCTAAAGTTAAAATTAAATTAAGTAGAGCATTATTAAACTTCCAAGCGAATAACAAGTTATTTCCTTGCAAGTTTCGGGGACTAGAGTATATAGTAGCATCTGGAGAATTAATCAAAACTCCGCAAAACAGCAATTACCTCATTCATCTTGTTAGTATCAAGGATGATCTTGGCAGCTTGATCCAAGCGGCCGCTAATGTCGGAAAGCTAAAATGGCTGACTGATTGGATTACCCTCAAACTGATCGGCAGCATTCCAATTATTGGCATATTCCACCAGCGAGCCGAGGCTGTTCCCACTAGCCGTCCGAGTTAGGACTTTACCCCGGACGTGCTGTGTAACCACCATGGCCGCAGGGCTTTTATGAAGAGAAAGATGGGTACCGGTGGCCGGAGTAACGGAGGCTTTGGTGGGCGCAGTTCCTTTGCGCAGCACATCGGCAATACTCGGCTGAGAAGAGCCAACAAGACCTTTCTGGGAAGTGGAAGCCTTGGTGGCAACAGCTTTTCTTGCTTTAGAGGAGGCATCAGCGGGAGCCGATACCTCGGCAATGGGAACGGTGCCTTTAGGAGCCGGAGGGGTCACGGTCGCAGAGGGCACCGAGATAATGACGTCCTCGGTCGGGGCTGGAGTTACTATAGAAACTGCAGGGGTAGAAAGAGGCTCGGTAGAGACGCTCGGATCCACAGAGGGGGCAACTGGTTCGGTGGAAATCTCGGAGGGCCGAGTGGAATCGATGTCAACGAAAGGAGTCTCAGGCACGTCGTGACGAGGGGGCGACTGATTCGAAGCTGAAGGAGATGCAGCACGAGCAGGACTGGAAATCCTGGTATCTTCAGCGGGTGGAGGAGACGGCTGCCGAGTCACGCGGCTAGTCATGCTAGGACCGCCGGGCTTAACAGAAAGTGGAGCACTGCAAAAATAAGAAAGAAAGAAGGGCGTCAGGATGAAAAGCAGAAAGAGAGAAACAAGAAATACGAGCAAAAGGAACTTACCCTGCGACTCCAGGCATGGTCTTGCGCCTGGGAGGATTCAGAGCGGATTTCTTCATTCGTTTCTTTGGGGTCGCCTCTGAGGCACTAGCAGGAGCCCCACGTTTCCCCGAGGTAATAGGGGGCCGGGAAGCAATAGGCTCGGCGTAGTGAACCTGACTGGCCGGATTAGCTGGGAAAGTAGAAGCCGGAAATGCATAAGAAATGGGCATTGCGGCAACTACCTCAAGAACTTGGACCTCGTCCGAATCACCTTCCTCCTCGTGGGCCGAGGTCTTGCCACGAGCACGAGCCGGGGCGAGATCCGACTTGGGGACGAACTCTTCCGAGTCCGGCTCCCCAACGTCCCGGTATTCGTCCGAGCCACGGAAGTGACAGAACCTCGGCATCTTCGCCCTTCTGTTCTGTGAACCTCTGTAAGACAAGAAAGAGGAAAATTAGCGAAAACAGTTACGGAAACGGTTGGAAAACAAAGCGTTAGTAGTTAAGCTTACTTCGGGAGGAGGACGCTCGCGGGTGAACGGCTTCAATCCCCAAGCCCAATCCTCAGGCATCTTCGTCTTGAAGATAGCTCGGACACGCTTATAGATGAGATAGTTGTCCAGCTCCACGGTCGAGACTCGATTGGGGTCGAGAGGACCGCTCATGTAGCAGAGTTTGTGTGTCCGTTTCTGGAATGGGCGATTCCATCGATAAAGGTAGCCATCAGATCTTCGCCACAGAACCGGCGCGGATCAGCTCTTTAAGCCGAATCTCAAAAGCCTCGGCCAAGGCGTGACTCTTCCTCGGATTATAAGTCCAATTCACCTTGGAGGGCGTACCAATGGAGAATGCAGGGAGCCGAATCTTGTCATCCGTGCCCGTGTTCTTGACATAGAAGAAGGACTTGTGCCACTTCTTGCAGGACTCTAGCCCGGTAACACGAGGAAAGACGGATTTCCTCCGAGGTGTAATGGACACGGCACCACATTGAGTAAGCAGTTTCTCGGAAGGGTGCAGAGACTTGTCAGGGACAACGTTAGAACGAATCTGGAAGAACTTCGACCAAACATGCACGGACGGCCATAGGCCGAAGTATCCCTCCGAGGCAGAGATAAAAGCAGAGAGAGAGGCGATGGCATTTGAAGGAAGGTGATGCGGCTGAAAGCCGAAGTAGTCGAGAAATTCCCTAGCGAAGTCGCTAAGAGGGAGACCAAAGCCGCGTGAGAAATGCGACATGAAAACTACATACTCGCCCTCCCTAAGATCCGGAGAGGACTCGCTGCCGGGTAAACGACAGGAGACCTCGGCGGGAATCCTCCGAGTCCGAATAAGCCACTCAATCTCGCGGCGAGTAACGGAGGAGCCCTGCCACGAACCTCGCTCGGGCCCAGAGCCATCATCGTCATCCTCTACCAGGGCGCCGCTAAAGGAGCTAGACATGGGCTCGCCGGAGAAAGCAGCGGAGGAAGAACTAGCGGCGGAGGAAAGTTTAGAACTACGGGGCCCCGTCGTGATTCTACACAGAAACGGCGGCGGAGCAGCAAAGGAACCACCGCGCGAAAACGAAAGGGAAAGAGAGGGATCTAGAGGAAAGCCTAGGCGACGGGACCGGAAAGAACTCACCGGCGACGACGCCGGAGCTAGCAAACAAGGACGTGGCCGACGGAGCGACGCGGTGGAGTCCTCACCGTCGGAGGTTCAGATGAACGCGCGGCGGCGGAGCTGCGAACGAACACAGAAGCGAGAGGAAGAAGAAGGGCGCGGGCGAGCGAAAAGGGGAAAGTGAATTCCCCAGCGCCGCGCCCCTCTTTATAATCGAGCCACAAGCGAGGTAGTGGGATCGTGGGTGTGGCAATTGACCGTGTAGATCGTGTGTGCGGCACGACCGCACGTCATTGAGCGGAACCGCACCGAGGGCCACACGGTAGCAAAGAAGGTCGTGATCCCCAAGGGAAGCGGCACACGAGGCGACAACCTGATATAACTGTAGCCTGTCAAGAAATCAGAGAGGAACAAAAAACTAGAGGAACAATGATGGGGATGACACGTAGGAAAAGGCGTACGCGAGAAGATACGATGATACCTCGAACGAGAAAGAAATAACTCGGAAACAATGCGGAAAGAATGTCATGAAACTGATACGGCCCGGCCGAGGTTATCGGCGGGGCCACACCAGCTTCGGGGACTAATGTTGGGGAGGTAACCCCGGATAGGGTAAAGACGGGGAAAGACAAAAGGATGTCCCCCGTCTAGTTTCCGAGTTATAGTCTGGGTCGGCCGAATCCTGTAGGAGTCGGCTGAGATATGAAAGGGCGAGACCCTTATAATGATGGCGAGGCATTACCCGGCCGAGATACTGCATAAGTCGGCCGGGTTAGCCCGAGTAATCTTGATGCAGGTGAAGGACAAGCCGAGTTACGCGAGGAAGGGCCGAATGATACGAAGCTTGCAGGAGAAGGAGAAGCCTAAAGTCAAACTCTAGCCGCAAGCTAGGGAGAATCTGAGCGGTGCCAAGCGCTAGGGACAAAGGCGCAGAGCGACAAAGAGGCAGAAGGAGGTCATGGAGGTGACAGTCCAGAAGCCCGAGGCGCACAGGAGGGGCCCTCTGAAACCTTGCCGTCATTAGGGGAGCGACAGGGAAAGGGGGGCGCCGAACTACTATATTGGGACAAGCATATTCCTCGAATATGCTTGCCACATCAGCCCTAGAGGAACCCAAGGCTCTCCTTTATAAGGAGAGGCTTGGACCCTGAGGAGGGGATCGGCTCATTCATAGTACCGTTAGGCTGGTAAAGTTCTTCCTTCTTGAATACAGCTCAAGGAGCACTTGTAGCCCAAAGAAGGAGAAATAAAGATCTTTGCCTTAGCTTCCTGTGTGTAGAATCAACTGCATCTTCCCTCCCCAGATCCCACTAGCATCCATTGGCCCCATACTTTAGCCTACCCATGGCATATGCCGTGCCACCACCACGACAATATTGCATGTAACCTATAATTAAATTGTTTCACTTGTATTTGGGTCTTGTTATTTGTATTTGCTTCTCTGTCTATTTTGCCATATCTCTATCCTACTTCTAGTTGGCCACATATATGTTGGAACCATAATGTCTATTTGCATCTTGAGTCTTGCTATTTATACATTTGACAATTGCCCGAATTGAGTTGGGGGCATATCTTTTTAAATCTTTCCATCTACTAACATGCTACTATATCTTCTCATTTGCTATGGTTACAATACCACCATACATGCTACCATACGGGCTTCTTCTATTTTTTGGTTTGGATTTAATTCATGCCCATGTGTATTTGTATGGGTCCATCTTTTTAAATTGCCATATTTAAATCCTAGTGCTTGTCACTATCTTTCGTTTATTTTCTTTATAGTGCAAATACACTTCTAGACTCATAAAATCACAAATCATTCTTGTGACTTTTCTTCTTGTTTGAAATCCATTTGATCTATGTTTTGTGTTTTGAATTTAATCCAAACCATCTATCTAACCCCCCTCTTGATCCATACCAACCTTGGACCATGCCATCTAAACCTAACACCCTATATAATCCTAATTATGGCCATGTACTCATGTACATATATATGTGTATGTGTGTGCACGTGAATATCTCTCCCTCCATTCTATTCTTGGCAATCAGCAAGCTGCCTTTGGACGTTGGTCCCATCTCTCTTTCTCTAGGCTAGCATGAATAGGCTCATGCCTTTGTCGTGTGCCTTCTCCTCCCTCCCTACCTGTTCCCTCTCTCTCTCTCCCTGGCCATAAAGCAAGCAGCAACACTTACCATACCACCACCCCATCTCGATCTGGATCTCATCCAGATCAAGGGGCCTCCCTTCTCCCTCCCCCAAGGAACCCCCATGGATATCTAAACCTTCCCCACAGCCATACCTTGTTGGCCGATGAGCTACTACGCGTCAAGCGGAGCCGACAACACCTAGGGCTTCCCCATCCTCCTTTGCATCCCCTCGCACCAGGGATCGTGCCGGGAGTTCGCCGGTGCAGCTCTACCGCCGCCATGCCCATGGACAACCGACGCTTCCAGAGCACAAGCCGGTCACAAGATCTCCTACACCCAAACTAGCTCGGCTAGCACATGGTGCATGGTAAGCAACTCTCCTTCCTCCCAGACATCCCCGTGCCCTCTCTACTACTTGTAACATCCCAAAAATACTAAACTTGGATCATCAAATTCTAATCATCAAAATTAGGGTTAACAAAAACTTTTTCAATTAAAAAGATGAAAGCATTCATATGTGTGTGCATTAAAATTTGGATTCTTTTGAATTGCCATGGTTCTGTGTTTCTTTGCTTGTAAAATGATTCTTAGGTGAAATAAACATCATCTAAACAATCCCCAAACTTTTCCCAAAGACAAACAAGTCAAAACAAACAAATTAAGTGAATGGTCACTTTGGCCAAATTAACTCCCATGCCTACTTTGGCTATCTCTAACTTTCAAAACTTAACAGAAACATGTATGGATCTTTGCGCCCCTTGATAGTACTCATAATAAGGTACCAAGGCCCACCTTGTGATCATCCAAAAACATTTAAATGCTTAGTTTAAATGATAGTTTAAAATTGAATCTATTTCATATGGAAAGATCCCACTATTTCAAAAACCACTCAAACAAGCTCAATTTTCAAAACCCAAGCATCCACAGTATCACCAGCACATGCCTAGCACACCCACCAAAAATCTTTTCAAAATTCAAAACTTAAGTTCATGCGGCCATTTTATCAAACAGGTTGTAGATTCAAATCAACAAAATCAAAAACACTATATTAAGCAGTGTTTTGGCCAACCTTGTCCCCTCTCTGGTTACAACTAGCCTTAGTAGATCATCTAGCAACCTTAACTAACCTCTAGCACCACTGTGAGCTTGCCAATGCCATCAATGGTGAGCAGGCCGAGAGCACCCATGTCACCCAAATGTGGACAGCAAGCTAGGAGAAGAACTAGCCGTGCCAACCTTGTCTGGGAGGTAGCCCATGCCTCACCGCCCCCTCTCGACCAGCCCTAGCTCGGAGACAGCGACCAGAACCTCCAGGAACGTCGCGCCCGTCCCGCTGTCGACGATGCCGACGCGCACCACAGAGCACGCGCCGTTCCCACGCAACCCGACCAGCTCGAGCCCTTGCCGCCCGCCAGCATGCACCCCACCGTCCCAGGAGACCACCAGACATGCTCGTTTCACCGCACGTACCCCGTAGCCACCGCTCACCGCGGAGTTCGCCGTCTCTGCCTTGAAGAGCATCGCACGTTCCCGACTGTTTGCCACCACCCCTACACACGCATTTAAACCTTAGAGCATCGCCAGGAGACCGCCCGTCGATCGCCAACCTCGGCCATGCCTCTAGCCGCCCGTAGCCGTGTCGCCACCGTCGTCTTCCCATCCCTCTCGGTCTCGCCGTCGAGCCTATAAAAGGAGACGACCCCCACTCGATTTCTTCACACCATCTCACTCCCCTCACCTCACTGATCCTTCCACCCCTTAGCCGGAGCACGAGGAGCAATAGCTCGCCGGAATTGCGCCGGAGCAGGACGCCTTTGGAGAAGAAGGGAGTCGTTGATTTCGTCCACCCCCGGAGCTGCCGCGACCATCCCTGAGTTCGCCGTCGTCGACTTCGTCGTTTGCCCGCCTCGCCGTCGTCACTGGATCCCCGGTATTCCCCCTATGCACCCCCAATGAGCCGCTAGGGTTCGAGCTCGCCGGTCACCTGTTCATCGTCGACGACGACCCTCAGCCGTCGATCTTCATTCTAATCCAACGCACCACATCGCCCCGTACCTCTTCGCGTTTAATGAGCCACTGACCAGTAGACCCCCCTGTCAGCTGCGCCCCATGCTGCGGAGTTTTGACACTGGGCCGGCCCAATAACCCTTCCCGCACAGCCCAGTCGTTTGAATTTAGCCTTTTCTATTTATATTCAAACTCAGTTCTGTACCTAGTTTCAAAAATCAACCCAGCTCGATTCAGTGAACCAAATTTCATGAAACCAATTTTGTTAGAAAGATATTGAAATGCTTAATCCAAGCCCGTTGGATTCAAATCATTTGGATCTGTAGATCAACCCTGGTAAAAAATAACAAGTCAGGAGCTTTTCTGCATTCAAACATTTTTCAAATTTAAACCATAATAGCTTTTGAGTTGATTCGAACTCTCAAAAATCATAATTGATCATACCTTTTAGAATATATAAAAATCTATGGGTTTACTTACAGAAATAATGTTCATGTAATAAAATAATGCCACATAGGCATTTCTAGCCACTTTAATGATTTAAAATAAAAAGGTTAAACCTTATTAAATTGTGACACCACTTTAAATCACATTCTCATGTACTGAAATAAGTGGTGAGGACATGTGTCAACATGATCCCATGTTTGAGTTGGAGAATATTAAATCTTAAGTAGTTTTTCAATGAGTAGAAATTTCTTTTCTAAAAATAAAATAATAAGACAAATGCTTTAATCTGGTAATGTTAGTGATGATGCTAGATCATCTATAGAACCCCTTTGTGTGATGATTGAAAGTAGTTAAGTATTGTTTGGTGATTGTGTACCTCGTATTTATTCATAGACGCTAGTACCGACCAAGGATACGAGGAGGAAGGAGGATACTACAAAGAAGAAGCCGAGGAGAACTTCAACCACTGCTCTGCACAAGGCAAGCTTAAACTGATACTGATGCAAGCCTTACTAATCAAGTTGACCTATGCAAGCTAATACCTGCTTGTTACCATGCCAACTATATGCCTTAAGCATATGTTATCATTCCCACTTGATAACCCCACTCCTAGTTTTACTTGCAAGCTTTCTACTTTATTCTTTATCAAAGCTATTACTTAGAGGCTACTTAAGTGACTTGTCGATTCTAGGAAGATAATTGAAGGTTGCATAAAGAGCATTAAATTTGGCCTAAGCTAGATAATCTTGATGTCATCCTAAGGCATGAGATTGAACCTAGTTAAACTCCACTTGTTTACCACCCCTCATTAGTACTCACCCCCACTTGTAGATGCTAGTGCTAAGCATAAAACTTGATCAACTTTAAATGGGAATACTTGGTGGAAAATGGTTACGAAAACCTTAGAATGATGAGTCATTCTACTGAGATGTTTTGACACGTGTTTCCGAACACCAGATGATTTGGATGAAGAAAATGTTAAGGCATGAGCCTTAGCTCTTTATAAAACTGATGGTTGTCTGGATACGATACCATTCCAATTTTACCGTACAACCACAATACCCGAAAATTTGGGTAGGGCTTGACTGGAAACTTATATACCTTAGTATGGGTTCCCTCACGGCCAAGGTCTGAGCTGAGGCTACCTTGTGAATATTGTCCACCTATGCAGTACCCAAGATGACAGTTGGTCATGGTTGGGATGCCAAACTCACAGGAGAGGTGCCTATACTAGGGCGTGTAATTGAAAGGTTAGGATTGATTATCCGTATACTGAGTATGGTGAATTCAGGATTTGTTCCTGACGGATGTATTGAATGTTGTGGTGAAAGTGTACAATCTCTGCAGAGTGTCAAACTATTCGAATAGCCGCGTCCGCGGTTATGGACAGTTAGAGTGGCCATACTGTTCCCCCGTCAGATGTTTTCAAAATGACTTGTGAAATGAATTGAGATTTTGACTTGACCACAACAGAGTTGTGATATGAAATACAAGTTCCCACTTAGGTGTTATAAAATTTCAACTAGCTTTTCTTGCTTCTGAACTTAGTAGAGGTAAATCTGGCTTTTTGCAAAACAACCCTAGAGCTTAGTGTCCTATTACAAAAAACCCCTTCACTTGTTAGTATTAGTTTGCGAGTACTTAAAGAGTACTCATGGCTTTGTCCCTGGCTATTCCCGTGGCCAGACTATGAAGAGGAGTACCAGGACGAAGGACCCCAGGAAGGTTACGACAACTAGGATCATCTCCCATCGTCATCATTATAGGGTTCGCAGCATAGAAAACAAAAAATTTCCTACGATGGGAACTATGTACCAAGATCTATCTACTAGATACAAACAACGGGCGAATGTATATCCGTAGAGAACATACCCTTGAAGACCGACAAAGCTTAATGAGTTCAACTCGTGGTTGATGTAGATGATCTCTTGCCGATCTCAAGATCGAGAGGAAGTCCTAGCGCCGCAAATCAGCAGCGCATCCATGCTCGCACACACGTTCGAGGCACCGAGAAACCTCCGCCTCCTCGCTCCAGCGATGCAGCGGAAGCACAACTCTTTCTTGCCGAATAGCCACCGGGAACATGTATCTCGCTAGTCCGAGACCATGGGGGATATATTCTAGAGGGGGAGAGAGATCCTCCACGCGGAGGTGTGCGCGACAAGTGCGGAGGGGGGCTCCTTTTATAGGAGGAGGGGGGCACCCAAGGGGGTGGCCGTCGGCCATGGGGGCTGCCCCCTCCCCTCCTTCATTCATGTGGGTGGACACTCCACTCACAAAATGGCCCTTCAATTTTCTCCACTCAAAAGTCCACTCAAATTCCCATTAAATTTCCACCAAATTTAATGCAAACTCTCATTAAATAAAACTCTTTTATTTTATTCAGAATTTTGTCAATTACTTTAATGACAAACATTCACAAATAACCCCTTGCTAGAATTCCATTTCACATGCATAACCGCTTTATGCAATTTCACCCGAAAACCTGTTTCGGTATCTAGTGAAATAAACTCCTGCGCTTGTTTATTCTTTCGGCATGAAACATTTGCTCTAATTGGATGTCGGTGTCTCTTAAGTGTGTCATCCTACGGTTTATGAATAATGCGGACATGATCGAGACCCCTCTCGGATCAATAATCAGAAGCGGGATCTGGAGACCCATACTGACTCCCACACATTCAACGATGACTTTCTTGTGATCGCTAACCTTTTACGCTAGTATCTTAATCCCTTTGTTTCACGATATATTACATGTCCGAGATTCGATCATCGGTATCTCCATACCTAGTTTGATCTCGTTACCGACATGCACTCTTTTCTCGTTCCCGTGATATAACATTCTAGTGATCAAATCACTTGCTTGCATGCTAATCAATGTGATATCACCGAGAGGGCCTAGAGTATATCTATCCGTCATCGGGATGAACAAATTCCACTCTCAATCCATGAGCCTCAACATAACACTTTATTAGTTCTGAATCCATCTTTATAATCACCCTGTTACGGTGTGACGTTTGATGTTATCAAGAAACTCTTCCGGTGTTAGTGATTGACATGATCTCATGGTCTAAGGATTAGGATCACTTCGTAAGTTGTTATAGCAATATAAACTCAATGACTTTGATCGTAATGCTATACTTCGGATGAATGTTCATCACATCATTACACTAATGTTGTGATCCCGTTATTAACAACATCCAATGTCCATTATCAGGAAACCTTGATCATCTTGTTAATCAACGAGCTAGTTTATGAGAGAGGCATAACTAGGAACTTTCTGTTTGTTTATTAAACACACATGTATTAACGTTTCCGTATTAATACAATTATAGCATGCAAAATAAACATCTATCATATACTTGGAATACACATAATAAACACTTTATTATTGCCTCTCAGGGCATATTCCCTTTAGTCTCCCACTTGCATTAGAGACAATAATCTAGTTACATAGTGATAAATCTAACACCCATTGAGTTCTGGTGTTGATCATGTTTTGCTCTAGGGAGAGTTTTAGTCAACGGATCTGCTACATTGAGATCCGTATGTACTTTACAAATCTTTATATCTCCATCCTTGACATGCTCGCGGATGGAGTGAAATCGGCGCTTAATATGCTTGGAATGCTTGTGAGACCTTGGTTCTTTGGCATTGGCAATGGCACCATTGTTGTCACAATAGATCACCATTGGGTCCAACGCGTTTGCAACCACTCCTAGTTCGGATATGAACTCCTTCATCTGAAGCAGCAACATATTCGGCCTCCGTTGTTGATCCCGCTACCACAGGTTGTTTGGAGCTCCTCCAACTAACCGCTCCGCCATTCATGAAAAAAAACGTATCTGGATTGAGACTTAGAGTCATCCGGATTGGTGTCAAAGCTAGCATCAACATAACACTTAGCGACGAGCTCTTCTTCACCTCCGTATACAAGAAACATATCCTTAGTTATTCGTAAGTACTTAAGGATATTCTTGACCGCTATCCAAAGGTTCAACTCGATCCGATTGGTACCTACTAGTCAAACTAATAGCATGTGCCACATCCGGTCTTGTACATAGCATGGCGTACATTATAGAGCCTATGGCTGAAGCATAGGGGACTTTGTCCATTATCTCTCTTTCTTCCGCCGAAGCCGGACTTTGAGTCTTACTCAATGTCTTGCCTTGAAACATAGGTAAGAACCCCTTCTTACTTCCGTCCATTTTAAACTTCTTTAAAATCTTATCAAGGTATGTACTTTGCGATAGCCCTATTAGGCGCCTAGATCTATCTCTATAGATCTTTATGCCTAATATGTATGACGCTTCACCTAGGTCCTTCATTGAAAATTTGCTGTTTAGATAACTTTTAACACTGTTTAAAAGATCTATATCATTTCCGATCAATAATATGTCATCCACATATAATATCAGAAATGCCACATTGCTCCCACTCACTTTCTTGTAAATACAAGCTTCTCCATAAGTTTGGACAAATCCAAACTCTTTGATCACCTCATCAAAGCGGAGATTCCAACTTCGTGATGCTTGCTTCAATCCATAGATGGATCGCTGAAGCTTGCACACCTTGTTAGCATCCTTAGGATCGACAAAACCCTTTGGTTGTATCATATACAACTCTTCTTCAATATTACCATTGAGAAACACGGTTTTGACATCCATCTACCATATCTCATAATCGAAATATGTAGCAATTGCTAACATAATCCTAACTGACTTTAGCATCGCTACGGGAGAGAATGTCTCATCATAGTCAACTCCTTGAATTTGTCGAAACCCCTTTGCGACAAGTCGAGCTTTATAGACGGTCACATTACCATCAGCATCAGTTTTCCTTTTGAAAATCCATTTATTCTCCACGGCCTTTCGGTCGTGAGGTAATTCCACCAAGTTCCAAACTTGATTTTCATACATGGATTCCATCTCGGATTTCATGGCTTCTAACCATTTTTTGGAATCCGGTCTCATCATCGCTTCTTCATACGTCGCAGGGTCATCATTTTCATCAACCATGAAATTCATGACAGGATTTTCGTAATGCTGACGCTGCCGTCCGCTTGACCTGCGAGGTTCGGTAGTACTCTCTTTCGGAGTTTCATGATCATTATCATTAGTTCCCTCTTCAACAGGTGGAGCCAACTCCGGAACAACTTCCGGCGCTGCGCTACTCTCCATACTTTGAAGAGAAGGTTTAATAACCTCTTCGAGTTCTATTTTCCGACTACTCACACCTTTCGCGAGAAACTCTTTCTCTAGAAAGGATCCATTCTTAGCAACAAAAACCTTGCCCTCGGATCTATGATAGAAGGAATACCCAATAGTTTCCTTAGGGTATCCTATGAAGACGCATTTTTCCGCTTTGGGTTCGAGTTTATCCGGTTGAAGTTTCTTCACATAAACATCGCATCCCCAAACTTTAAGAAAAGACATCTTAGGTTTGTTCCCAAACCACAATTCATACGGTGTCTTTTCAACGGATTTAGATGGTGCCTGATTTAAAGTGAATGCAGCAGTTTCTAGTGCATAACCCCAAAATGACAAGGCAAGTCCGTCAGAGACATCATAGATCGAACCATATCTAATAAAGTACGATTACGACGTTCCGACACACCATTTCTCTGTGGTGTTCCGGCAGGTGTGAGTTGTGAAACAATTCCACACTCTTTCATGTGAGTGCTAAACTCGTAACTTAGATACTCACCTCCACGGTCGGACCGTAGAAATTTGATCTTTCTATTACGATGATTTTCCACTTCATTCTGAAATTCCTTGAACTTTTCAAAGGTTTCAGACTTGTGTTTCATCAAGTAGATATAACCGTATCTACTCAAATCATCCGTGAAAGTAACAAAATAACGATATCCACCTCGCGCCGACACACTCATTGGACCACATACATCAGAATGTATGATTTCCAACAAATCTGTCGCCCGTTCCATTGAACCGGAAAACGGCGTTCTAGTCATCTTGCCCATAAGGCATGGCTCACATGTATCAAATGATTCATAATCAAGTGATTCCAAAAGTCCATCCGAATGGAGCTTCTTCATGCGTTTAACGCCAATATGACCTAGACGGCAGTGCCACATATATGCGGATATATCATCATTAAGTTTAATCCTTTTAGCATCAACATTATGAATATGTGTAACATTATCATCGAGATCTAATAGAAATAAACCATTCATCATCGGTGCATGACCATAAAAGATTTCATTCATATAAATGGAACAACCATTGTTCTCGGATTTAAATGAATAACCACTTCGCATCAAACACGATCCAGATACAATGTTCATGCTTAGTGCAGGCACCAGATAACAATTATTCAAGTTTATAACTAATCCCGACGGCGATCACATCAACGCTTGATCCATTGCCGACACGCATCTTGACCTCACCCCTTGCTAGCGGTCGCTTGTTCCGCAACCCCTGATTCGAGTTACAAATATTAGCAACTGAACCGGTATCAAATACCCAGTGCTCGTGAGCACTAGTCAAGTACACATCAATAACATGTATATCATATATACCTTTGTTTGCCTTTGCCGGCCTTCTTGGGGCGCTTATGCCCATTGCTGGCCCCTTTACAATAGTAACACTGGTATCGGACTTAGGTCCAACTCGGGTTTCTTTTCAGCACGCAACAGCTTGCCGCCTTACTTCCCTTCCGCTTTTCCCTTCTTGTCTTTCTTGAAACCAGTGTTCCTATTGATCATCAACACTTGATGTTCCTTTTGATCTCCACTGCAGTTTTAAGCATTGACAGAAGCTCGGGGAGAGACTTCTTCATGCCTTGCATATTATAGTTCATCACAAAGCTCTTATAGCTAGGTGGCAGAGACTGCAGAACACGATGGATGCCTAAGTCAATGGGAATTGTTATTCCCAAGGACACAAGCTTATCGGCGTAACCCGACATCTTGAGTACATGCTCACTAAAGGAGCTGTGCTCTTCCATCATGTAGCTAAAGAACTTTTCTGAAGCGTTGTAGCTCTCTACAGTAGCATGTGTGTCGAAAATCATTTTCAACTCACCCATTGTATCAAATGCATTGCCGTTTTCGAAACGCTTTCGAAGTTCCGGCTCTAGCCCATACAATATGCCGCAATGAACTAAGTTGTGGTCCTCCTGACGAGTCTGATAGACATTCTTTTCCTCGTCAGGGGCATCATCAAGAGGTGGGGGCCTAGTGGCGCTTCTAGCACGTATTGCTTTTGTGCAGCAGAGAGGAGAATCCTCAAATTCATGGCCCATTCGGTAAAGTTGCTACCGTTCGTTGCTAGTTTCTCTTTCTCCATGAACACATTGAAATTAAAAGCAGGTGGTGCCATCTACAACAGAATTTGTAAAGTTTAGACTAAGTGTATGATAGATTGAGTTCAACTAATCCATATTACGAATGAACTCCCACTCAAAAACGACATCATGCCTTTTTGGCGATTACATGAACCAAATCCACTATACCAAGTCCGATCATCACGTGAGTCGGTATAGCTTCAAAGGCGAGCATCAAATGGGCATCATATCAACTATATGACTCATGCTTAACCTTTCGGTCCGTGTTCCGAGGCCATGTCTATACATGCTAGGCTCGCCAAGTTAGAACCTTAGTATTCGCGTGTGTAACTGTTTTACACCCGAAATATGGTCGTGGATCCAAGAACACCCGATCATCACGTGATGTCTTGGAGCGACGAAACATAATCGGTGCATACTAAAGGAAGAACACATTCTTAGCTTGATATTTAAATGAGGGATCATCTTATTATGCTAACAAAGCGCTAAACAAGCAATATAAGATGCTATCAAACATCACATGTTTATTAGTGAAATGTTATGGTTCCCGCATATGATCTCTATCATGTGCATCGTGGTATGATCACTATCATACCTATATGTGTAAATCCAAGGTCTATGGAGTTTACACGCTATGTGTGTTGTAAGAGTATCATCTCATACTTCTACTTACAACACTACCATATCATAACACTAGCCCAACAACAATCTAAACTAGACGCCTCTAATTTATCCATTGCAAGTTTTACGTGGCTTAGGGCTTTCGAGATAGAACTGTTCTTACCTAGGAACATGAACCACAACGAGGATAACCAAATTGTTGACAACTCGTTTGCAAAATAGATATTGACTATAGTAGGAGAGACAGACATCCGCTAGCCACTTATGCAAACTAGTTGCATGTCAAGCGTGGAACAGGTCTCATGTGCGAGGACATGTAAAGTTTGTCCAGGCCGCTTCATCCCACTATGCCACCAATATCCAAAATTACAACAAAGGAGCAACAACATGATCATCATCGCCCACATACTCATATGTGTACTACCCGTGTAAAGCATCTACGCATAGATCCGGCTCTGATACCACTGTAGGGTTCGCAGCATAGAAAACAAAAATTTTCCTACGATGGGAACTATGTACCAAGATCTGTCTACTAGATACAAACAACGGGCGGATGTATATCCGTAGAGAACATACCCTTGAAGACCGACAAAGCTTAACGAGTTCAACTCGTGGTTGATGTAGACGATCTCTTGCCAATCTCAAGATCGAGAGGAAGTCCTAGCGCAAATCAGCAGCAGATCTCGCTCGCACACACGTTCGAGGCACCGAGCAACCTCCGCCTCCTCGCTCCAGCGATGCAGCGGAAGCACAACTCTTTCTTGCCGAATAGCCACCGGGAACATGTATCTCGCTAGTCCGAGACCATGGGGGATAAATTCTAGAGGGGGAGAGAGATCCTTCACGGGGAGGTGTGAGAGACAAGTGAGGAGGGGGCTCCTTTTATAGGAGGGGGGCACCCAAGGGGTGGCACGGACATGGGGATGCCCCTCCTCCTTCATTCATGTGGGTGGACACTCCACTCACAAAATGGCCCTTCAATTTTCTCCACTCAAAAGTCCACTCAAATTACCATTAAATTTCCACCAAATTTAATGCAAACTCTCATTAAATAAAACTCTTTTATTTTATTCAGAATTTTGTCAATTACTTTAATGACAAACATTCACAAATAACCCCTTGCTAGAATTCCATTTCACATGCATAACCACTTTATGCAATTTCACCAAAACCTGTTTTGATTCTAGTGAAATAAATTCCTGGCTTGTTTATTCTTTCTCGCATGAAACATTTGCTCCAATTGGATGTCGGTGTCTCTTAAGTGTGTCACCCTACGGTTCGTGAATAATGCGAACATGATCGAGACCCTCTCGGATCAATAATCGAAGCGGATCTGGAGACCCATATCGACTCCCACACATTCAACGATGACTTTCTTGTGATCGCTTAACCTTTACGCTAGTATCTTAATCCCTTTGTTTCACGATATATTACATGTCCGAGATTCGATCATCGGTATCTCCATACCTAGTTTGATCTCGCATCGACATGCACTCTTTTCTCGTTCGTGATATAACATTCTAGTGATCAAATCACTTGCTTGCAAGCTAATCAATGTGATATCACCGAGAGGGCCCAGAGTATATCTATCCGTCATCGGGATGAACAAATTCCACTCTCGATCCATGAGCCTCAACATAACACTTTATTAGTTCTGAATCCATCTTTATAATCACCCTGTTATGGTGTGACGTTTGATGTTATCAAGAAACTCTTCCGGTGTTAGTGATTGACATGATCTCATGGTCTAAGGATTAGGATCACTTCGTAAGTTGTTATAGCAATATAAACTCAATGACTTTGATCGTAATGCTATACTTTGGATGAATGTTCATCACATCATTACACTAATGTTGTGATCCCGTTATTAACAACATCCAATGTCCATGATCAGGAAACCTTGATCATCTTGTTAATCAACGAGCTAGTTTATGAGAGAGGCATAACTAGGAACTTTCTGTTTGTTTATTAAACACACATGTATTAACATTTCCGAATTAATACAATTATAGCATGCAAAATAAACATCTATCATATACTTGGAATACACATAATAAACACTTTATTATTGCCTCTCAGGGCATATTCCCTTCAATCATTGCCCGTGACCCCGAAGATGGAGCTTCGCCTATGCTACCTTTATTATTACGTATTTCCGCTGCTTGAGTTGTATTAAGAACTGGATCATGAGATCCTTATTTGTGTAAGACCTTATGTATGGTTTGTAATGGATGATGTACTGTGGTATCCAATGCTGTTAGGTCTCGCAAAAATGGTAATCCTGGGATTGCGATGTATGGCATAACAGGCATCTGGGATTAAAAATCCGGGTGTTGACAAGTTGGTATCAGAGCCATCCTGACCATAGGAGACCCTAGTTAGACTGGACGTTTGAATCAAAAACTTAGTTTCAAAACCAAAGGAAGCAAATATTTACAAAAACTTATTCCCATTCTTATCACCTTGATTCTTTCATAAAAATTCATGTTCCTCAAAAACTCTTGCAAAATACATAAAATTTGACACACTTGATCACTCTACTAACTTACTCATCCTATATTCTTATAGATGGACGTGAAGTACAGCAAGTTTTATCAGTTGGGGAATGGAGGAGACCTTATCTTTGAGCGGGATTTGGACCAGCTTTCGGAACTTCTGGAGCGTCCGCACCCCGAGTTCTTCGGAGCTCAGCTCAATGATCAAGGAGGAGAAGATCTGCAGTGGATAATTGTTGCAAGTCTCCGAGGAAAGATTGAACCTCCCACTGTCGAGGGAATTCAGTTCACCTTAAGAGAAAACAACTGGCTCGATGGACTTGCAAGGGCCATGCAGGAAGCTCTTGCCCGTCTGTGTGGGCAGAGTATCAACCAGATCAAGGGTACCCGCTTTGAGTTTTATCCAAGGCGTGATGCTATGGGACAGCCACTGGAAGCCCCAAACCACCACAAGCTGAAGACTCAGTTGGACCACCTCAACTTCATGATGTATGATCGTCAGCAGGAATTGGACAATTGTCGTGACTACTCCAACCACAAGTCCGCCATCATCAAGACGAAGGATCAAACCATCGCCATGCTAGCGAAGGATCGCAAGTCTCGCCGCCGCCAGCTCGACAAGAAGGAGCGCATCATTGCCCGTCTTTGCCACCATATCTCGGATTTGGAGGAGACCATCCACGAGAGAGACATGAAGTTGGAAGAAAGGGAGAATGCCGGAGAAGATTTTCGTGGAGACCCCTACTCCTATCTCAGCGATGATGATGATTTTCTAGAGGATCAGGCTATGGACTTCTTCACCGATGAGGATGATTTCTCCTTCATCGATGACGATGAGGATGGTGAGGATGACGACTACACCGATTCCGAGGAGTAGTAGCACTTGAGCACTAGCGTAGTGAGTTGTATTCGGTCCCACTGTATTGTAGTTTCCAGAATGGTTCTTAAAACCATCTATTTTTCTTGTTTTGTGGTGTGTGTTTGTATCGTGTGCTATGAATGAATGAATGAAAAGCAAGTTGCTAGAAAATCTTAGTCAAACTTTAAAAACTTTTCAAAGTCCCTGAACCTTAGAAATTTCCCTCTTTTCTCATGATCTATCTCAAATCTTCAGATGCCACGCGGAGGAAGTAGTTCATCCCCGGACCCGATGTTGCAGATCCTGCAAATGTTGGTTTCTGACCACGAAGCTGAAAGAGCTGAACGTCAAGCCAACCTAGCCACCCTTCAGCAGATAGCTCAGCTGGCCCATAACAACCAAGGCCAAGGAAATCAGGACAACCATGGATCTAAGCTCAAGAATTTCCAGAACACCAACCCACCTGTTTTCACTAAATCGGAAGAGCCCCTAGACGCTGATGATTGGCTGCAAACCATGGAAAACAACCTAGAAGTTGGCGGAGTGGAAGCCAACGAGAAAGTTCTGTTTGCCACTCACTATCTAGCCGGAGATGCAAGATCATGGTGGAACAACGTTTGTGCAACGACCGGAGGACAGATGATGACCTGGGAGGAATTCAAGGTCAAGTTCAGCAGAACCCATGTGCCACCGGGTTTGATCAAGAGAATGAGAGATGAGTTCAGAGAACTGAAGCAAGGACGGATGACCGTAGTGGAATACCGTGACAAATTCTTGTCATTAGCTAGGTATGCCCCGGATGAGATCGACACCTAAGCCAAGAAGAAGGAGAGATTCTTGAATGGTCTGCACGATGAGATGCAGACTGTATTGGTCAATATCCCCTTTGCTGATATTGAAGCTCTTGTCGACTCTGCCATCCAGATGGAAGGAAAGATCAACCAAGCCAATGAGAACCGCAAGCGTCGCATGATGCATCAGCCAGGAACCCATCAGACCCCAAAGTATCTCCCTAACCCATCTCCAGGATTTGCCCCGAGAACCAACAGACCCCCGATGAACCGTCCGACCTATCCCAACCGTGGAAACCCGAGGCCCGGAGGAAATCACAACAACCTCGGCAACTCTAACAATTTCAACCGTTCCCCACCCAAGTTCAACAACAACAATGTTGCCGCCAACACCAACACTGCCCCGAGGACTGGAAGCAATATTGTTCCTGTTGCAGCAAAGGACAAGTCGCAAGTGACTTGTTATGATTGCGGAAATAAGGGTCACTACTCCAATGAATGCCCCAAGAAGAATGCCGCAACCCCCAATGCAAATGCCCCAACTCAGCAACAGTGTCGTGTTCAGCTAGGAAGAAGGTTTGCCCCAGGGAATTCACTCAACCGCAACGGCCGTCTTTTTCTCATGCATGCTGAAGAAGCCCAGGAAGCGCCAAACGTCGTGCTGGGTATGTTTTCTATTAATTCAGTACTCGCTAGAGTGTTGTTTGATTCTGGTGCATCGCACTCATTTGTCATCGAAGAATTTGCATGCACTAGTAAGATTCAACCAACCAAACTGAAGCATGTTATGATTGTTCAAATCCCCGGTTCAACCACCAAAGCTAGGCAAATTTGCAAAGCCGTCCCTATCTGAATCCATGGCATATATTTTTATGCTAATATGATAGTACTCGGAACTAAAGGTTTGGAAATAGTACTAGGAATGGATTGGATGTCCAAACATAAAGGATTAATTGACTGTGCCAAGAAAGCCATAACCATGACCAGTACCGCTGGAATATCAGTCGAGCATATATCTAAAACCTTACCTCGTCAATTCAAGTGCAATAAGAGTATAGCCCAACCTACCATTGACCAAGTCCGGATAGTCTGTGAATACCCTGATGTATTTCCAGATGTTTTGCCCGGTATGCCCCCAGATCGGGATATCGAGTTTATCATTGAACTAATCCCCGGAACCGAACCCATAGCCTAGAGACCATATAGTATGAACCCGTCTGAACTAGCAGAACTGAATAAGCAACTAGATGCCATGTTGGAAATTGGATTAATTCAACCAAGTGCGTCACCTTGGAGATCGCCTGTTTTGTTCGTGGATAAGAAGGATGGAGGTAACCGTTTGTGTACGGATTATCGGAAGTTGAATGACGTCACTATCAAGAACAAATACCCATTGCCCAAGATAGAAGATTTGTTTGATCAGTTGACCGGTGCCAAAGTGTTTTCTAAGATTGATCTTAGAATAGGCTATCATCAACTCAAGATTCGTGCAGAGGATATTCCAAAGACTGCCTTTACCACCAGATATGGATTATACGAGTATACCGTCATGTCTTTTGGATTAACCAATGCCCCCGCTTATTTCATAAATCTCATGAATAAATTTTTTATGGACTTCCTGGATAAGTTTGTCGTTGTTTTCATCGATGACATTCTAATTTATTCCAAATCAGAAGAAGAACATGAGCTACACCTAAGGACCATTCTTGGAACCCTTAGAGAGCATCAGTTGTATGCTAAGTTTAGCAAATGTGAATTCTGGTTACAGGAAGTAGGATTCCTTGGTCACATTGTATCAGCCGGAGGAATTGCTGTTGACCCTGCAAAAGTGAAAGATGTCGAAGATTGGCAAGCCCCAACCACTCAAACCCAAGTTCGTGCATTTCTCGGATTGGCGGGATACTACCGCAAGTTCGTAGAAGGATTCTCGAGTATCGCCAGACCCATGACCCAATTGCTGAAGAAGGACAAGAAGTTTGAATGGACGGACAAATGTGAAGCGAGTTTTCAAGAACTCAAGACGAGATTGATTTTAGCCCCAATCTTAATCATGCCAGATATCACAAAGCCCTTTGATGTGTATTGTGACGCATCCAAGATCGGTCTCGGATGTGTGATAATGCAAGAAGGCAAAGTTATATCTTATCTATCTCGACAACTAAAACAACATGAGCAAAATTACCCAACCCATGACCTCGAACTCGCAGTTGTAGTTCTAGCCCTGAAGACATGGAGGCATTACCTGATGGGAAACCGTTGTGAGATCTATTCAGATCACAAGAGTCTGAAGTATATATTCACTCAGAAGGAGATGAATATGAGACAGAGAAGATGGATTGAGCTAATCAAGGATTACGATCTGGACATTCACTATCACCCCGGTAAAGCCAACGTGGTAGAAGATGCCCTTAGCAGATTGCCGTGCCGCTTGAACTCCGTGATTTTGAAGGAGCAACCAAGTTTGCACAAGGAGATGGAAGATTTTCGAATGGAATTAGTGAGTGAAGGATTTTTGGCTAGCATAGAACTTCAACCCACTTTGATCAGCCAGATCAAAGAGGCACAGAAAGGAAATGCTAGTATCGACGGGATCAAGCGTCAGACGAGCAAAGTACCCGGATTCACCGAAGACGAAGAAGGAGTTACGTGGTACAAAGGATGCCTTTGTGTACCAAAGATTTACGAGTTGAAAGAAGTTATTCTGAAGGAAGCTCATGATACTCTTTATTCTATCCACCCCGGAGGAACGAAGATGTATCAAGATTTGAAAGAGCAATTTTGGTGGCATAAGATGAAGAGAGAAATCGGAAGCTATATCGCCAAGTGTGATATATGTCAGAGAGTCAAGGCGGGTCATCAAAGACCCGCGGGATTGTTGCAACCATTGCAGATTCCGGAATGGAAATGGGATTTCGTTGGAATGGACTTTATCACTGGATTGCCTACTTCTAGTAGGGGAAATGACTCTATCTGGGTCATAGTGGACAGATTATCCATAGTCGCCCATCTCTTACCGTCAAGACCACATATCAGAGTTCGAAGCTAGCGGAGTTATACATCACTAGAATCGTCAGTTTGCACGGAGTTCCCAAGAACATAGTATCAGATCGAGGAACTCAGTTTACATCGAGATTCTGGAAGAAAGTCCAAGAAGGTTTAGGAACCCGACTAGATTTCAGCACAGCTTATCACCCTCAGACCGACGGACAAACGGAGCGAGTAAATCAAATACTCGAAGATATGTTGAGAGCATGTGTGTTAGAGTATGGATCTAAGTGGGAAGACTGTCTACCATTTGCAGAATTTTCGTACAACAATAGTTATCAAGCCAGTTTACAAATGGCCCCATTTGAATTTATGTATGGAAGGAAGTGTCGCACCCCTTTGAATTGGTCGGAAGTAGGAGAGAGTCAGATTTTCAGACCCGATATCCTACGAGAAGCAGAAGAGAAGGTTCACAAGATTCGTGAGCACCTCAAGAAAGCCCAGTCAAGGCAGAAGAGTTACGCTGACAAGAGACGTCGAGACCTCGCCTTTAACATAGGAGATTTTGTGTATCTGAAAGTGTCGCCATTGAAGGGAATGCAGCGTTTCCAGCTGAAAGGAAAGTTAGCCCCCAGATATATCGGCCCCTTCAAGATTCTGAACCGTCGAGGAGAAGTGTCGTATCAATTGGAACTACCCGAAGAGATGTCAGCCGTGCACAATGTGTTCCATATCTCATTACTTTGCAAGTGCCTCGAAGTTCCGGAGAAGATGGAAGTGTTCAAGAATATTGATCACCGGACCATAGAAATCAACGATGACCTAACCTATCCCGAAGTACCCATCCGTATTTTGGAAGAACCTTTCAGAACTACCAGAACCCGGAGCATCAAGTTTCTCAAGATTCAGTGGAGCTACCACACAGAAGAGGAAGCTACCTGGGAGCGCGAAGATCACATCAGGACAGAGTTTCCCGATCTTTTCAAATCCTAGGTAATCTTTTTCATCCTTTTTCAAATCTTAGGACGAGATTTTGTTTAAGGGGGGCAGGTTTGTAACATCCCAAAATACTAAACTTGGATCATCAAATTCTAATCATCAAAATTAGGGTTAACAAAAACTTTTTCAATTAAAAAGATGAAAGCATTCATATGTGTGTGCATTAAAATTTGGATTCTTTTGAATTGCCATGGTTCTGTGTTTCTTTGCTTGTAAAATGATTCTTAGGTGAAATAAACATCATCTAAACAATCCCCAAACTTTTCCCAAAGACAAACAAGTCAAAACAAACAAATTAAGTGAATGGTCAGTTTGGCCAAATTAACTCCCATGCCTACTTTGGCTATCTCTAACTTTCAGAACTTAACAGAAACATGTATGGATCTTTGCACCCCTTGATAGTACTCATAATAAGGTACCAAGTCCTACCTTGTGATCATCCAAAAAACATTTAAATGCTTAGTTTAAATGATAGTTTAAAATTGAATCTATTTCATATGGGAAGATCCCACTATTTCAAAAACCACTCAAACAAGCTCAATTTTCAAAACCCAAGCATCCACAGTATCACCAACACATGCCTAGCACACCCACCAAAAATCTTTTCAAAATTCAAAACTTAAGTTCATGCGGCCATTTCATCAAACAGGTTGTAGATTCAAATCAACAAAATCAAAAACACTATGTTGAGCAGTGTTTTGGCCAATCTTGTCCCCTCTCTGGTTACAACTAGCCTTAGTAGATCATCTCGCAACCTTAACTAACCTCTAGCACCACTGTGAGCTTGCCAATGCCATCAATGGTGAGCAGGCCGAGAGCACCCATGTCACCCCAGTGTGGACAACAAGCTAGGAGAAGAACTAGCCATGCCAACCTTGTCTGGTAGGTAGCCCATGCCTCACCGTCCCCTCTTGACCAGCCCTAGCTCGGAGACAGCAACCAGAACCGCCAAGAACGCCGGGCCCGTGCCGCTGTCGACCATGCTGATGTGCACCGCAGAGCACGCGCCGTTCCCATGCAACCCGACCACCTCGAGCCCTCGCCGCCCGCTAGCATGCACCCCACCATCCCAGGAGACCACCAGACATGCTCGTTTCACCGCCCGTACCCCGTAGCCACCGCTTGCCACGGAGTTCGCTGCCTCTGCCTCGCAGAGCATCGCACGTTCCCGACCGTTTGCCACCGCCCCTACACGTGCATTTAAACCTTAGAGCATCGCCAGGAGACCGCCCGTCGATCACCAACCTCGGCCATGCCTCAAGCCGCCCGTATCCGTGTCGCCACCGTCGTCTGCCCATCCCTCTCGGTCTCGCCATCGAGCCTATAAAAGGAGATGACCCCCGCTCGATTTCTTCACACCATCTCACTCCCCTCACCTCACTGATCCTTCCACCCCTTAGCCGGAGCACGAGGAGCAACAGCTCGCCGGAATTGCGCCGGAGCAGGCCGCTTCTGGAGAAGAAGGGAGCCGTTGATTTCGTCCACCCCCGGAGCTGCCGCGACCACCCCTGAGTTCGCCGTTGTCGACTTTGTCATTTGCCTGCCTCGCCATCGTCATTAGAGCCCCGGTATGCCCCCTATGCATCCCCCAATGAGCCGCTAGGGTTCGAGCTCGTCGACATTTACGACCCTCAGCCGTCGATCTTCATTCTAATCCAACGCACCACATCGCCCCGTACGTCTTCGCGTTTAATGAGCCACTGACCAGTAGACCCCCTTGTCATCTGCGCCCCACGCTGCGGAGTTTTGACACTGGGCCGGCCCAATAACCCTTCCCGCATAGCCCACTCGTTTGAATTTAGCCTTTTCTATTTATATTCAAACTCAGTTCTGTACCTAGTTTCAAAAATCAACCCAGCTCGATTCAGTGAACCAAATTTCATGAAACCAATTTTGTTAGAAAGATATTGAAATTCTTAATCCAAGCCCGTTGGATTCAAATCATTTGGATCTGTAGATCAACCCTGGTAAAAATAACAAGTCAGGAGCTTTTCTGCATTCAAACATTTTTCAAATTTAAACCATAATAGCTTTTGAGTTGATTCGAACTCTCAAAAATCATAATTGATCATACCTTTTAGAATATATAAAAATCTATGGGTTTACTTACAGAAATAATGTTCATGTAATAAAATAATGCCACATAGGCATTTCTAGCCACTTTAATGATTTAAAATAAAAAGGTTAAACCTTATTAAATTGTGACACCACTTTAAATCACATTCTCATGTACTGAAATAAGTGGTGAGGACATGTGTCAACATGATCCCATGTTTGAGTTGGAGAATATTAAATCTTAAGTAGTTTTTCAATGAGTAGAAATTTCTTTTCTAAAAATAAAATAATAAGACAAATGCTTTAATCTGGTAATGTTAGTGATGATGCTAGATCATCTATAGAACCCCTTTGTGTGATGATTGAAAGTAGTTAAGTATTGTTTGGTGATTGTGTACCTCGTATTTATTCATAGACGCTAGTACCGACCAAGGATACGAGGAGGAAGGAGGATACTACGAAGAAGAAGCCGAGGAGAACTTCAACCACTGCTCTACACAAGGCAAGCTTATACTGATACTAATGCAAGCCTTACTAATCAAGTTGACCTATGCAAGCTAATACCTGCTTGTTACCATGCCAACTATATGCCTTAAGCATATGTTATCATTCCCACTTGATAACCCCACTCCTAGTTTTACTTGCAAGCTTTCTACTTTATTCTTTATCAAAGCTATTACTTAGAGGCTACTTAAGTGACTTGTAGATTCTAGGAAGATAATTGAAGGTTGCATAAAGAGCATTAAATTTGGCCTAAGCTAGATAATCTTGATGTCATCCTAAGGCATGAGATTGAACCTAGTTAAACTCCACTTGTTTACCACCCCTCATTAGTACTCACCCCCACTTGTCGATGCTAGTGCTAAGCATAAAACTTGATCAACTTTAGATGGGAATACTTGGTGGAAAATGGTTATGAAAAACTTAGAATGATGAGTCATTCTACTGAGATGTTTTGACACGTGTTTCCGAACACCAGATGATTTGGATGACGAAAATGTTAAGGCATGAGCCTTAGCCCTTTATAAAACTGATGGTTGTCTGGATGCGATACCATTACAATTTTACCGTACAACCACAATACCCAAAAATTTGGGTAGGGCTTGACTGGAAACTTATATACCTTAGTATGGGTTTCCTCACGGCCAAGGTCTGAGCTGAGGCTACCTTGTGAAGATTGTCCTCCTGTGCAGTACCCAAGATGACAGTTGGTCATGGTTATGAGGCCAAACTCACAGGAGAGGTGCCTATACTAGGGCGTATAATTGAAAGGTTAGGATTGATTATCCGCATACTGAGTATGGTGAATTCAGGATTTGTTCCTGACGGATGTATCGAATGTTGTGATGAAAGTGTACAATCTCTGCAGAGTGTCAAACTATTCGAATAGCCGCGTCATGATTATGGACAGTTGGAGTGGCCATACTGTTCCCCCGTCAGATGTTTTCAAAATGACTTGTGAAATGAATTGAGATTTTGACTTGACCACAACAGAGTTGTGATATGAAATACAAGTTCCCACTTAGGTGTTATAAAATTTTAACTAACTTTTCTTGTTTCTGAATTAGTAGAGGTAAATCTGGATTTTTGCAAAACAACTCTAGAGCTTAGTGTCCTATTACAAAAACCCCCTTCACTTGTTAGTATTAGTTTGCGAGTACTTGAAGAGTATTTATGGCTTTGTCTCTGGCTATTCCCGTGGCTAGACTATGAAGAGGAGTACCAAGACGAAGGACCCCAGGAAGGTTACGACAACTAGGATCATCTCCCATCGTCAGCATTGCCTGTGACCCCGAGGATGGAGCTTCGCCTACGCTACCTTTATTATTACGTATTTCCGCCGCTTGAGTTGTATTAAGAACTGGATCATGAGATCCTTATTTGTGTAAGACCTTATGTATGGTTTGTAATGGATGATGTACTGTGGTATCCAATTCTGTTAGGTCTCGCAAAAATGGTAATCCTGAGATTGCAATGTATGGCATAACAGGCATCTGGGATTAAAAATCCGGATGTTGACACTACTTCACCATCAACGGTCCTTTTGTCGAGCAAACTGGCTGCGCTGCCGCCCGTCGTCGTCTTTTGCATGTTCTCGTAGATTCTGTCGTCGCCGACCATATATACATGTTCCTCGTGATTGACCTAGTCGAGGAACCCCTCCTCATGGTCTCCTGGGCCTCCTTTCACCAGAGTCGCTTGCCGCGCACGCGCTGCACCGCACTGCATGAACATTTATTCAAACGAGCTAGCTTGTTTTGCATACATCTTTGGTTCAGCATGGTGCCTATGTGCTTCCATGACCACGCCCATGTCTCACGCACGCATTGAACGCACATATGTGCCTCTAGATGCTCTTGTTGTCCGCATACACGCACAGGTTTGGAGCGTGCAAGTTCTGATCGTTAGTGTCTTTTCTGTTACAGCCAGGCCTTCGTCGCGGTTTAGTTAAACAAATAAATAACTAAGCCCCTTTCTTCATCATTCGAAGGAGTTAAGTGGCTTGCTCCTTGCGTCTACTCTCTGCAGATTAAAAGTTTGAATTCATACTCCACGGGATTTAATCCCACGTCTTTGGTATTTTTTTTATCTCTACAAACTGCATGTTATTTGTCTAGGTTATCTGTGCTCTCACGTTGGACACAAACATAACTGCAGCTTAGTACTTGCTACAGCACTGTGCCTTCACTCGTTTGATGCTGATATCAAATCACCAAAGCTAAAACATTATTCCACTCCTTTTACCATTATTATTTTTAGACATACTTTGTCTAGAAATTTGTTCAAGTACATTCACTCCATGGATTTGGCACAATCAACTCTACAGCCTAGTCGAACTGTCATATGCAGTTTATCAGGAGACCCAAGTTCAAATCTCTTTGGCCTCTATAAAGATTTTGTTCCTCTGAAGCTTTATCTAATCCAGCACCGTTGCTCTGCCTTGGTCCAATTCGTGGCCTGTAGCTTTTCTGTCGCCAGTAGCACTAAGTCTGTCTCAATCTCTGCCTAAATGTTTTATCCATTTTAGTTGTATCACAGATTTTGCTTATTTCAAAGCTCTCAATCTATAAATCTAATAAACATAAATTATATATCTTTTCCTATTAGAGAAATGCATTGAACGTTAATATGCCATACATGCTTATGTTTGCATCATGTATCACGTCATTTAGTGGTAGTTTTAAATATCATCTATTAAGTAATATGCGGAGTAATTGGGAAATGCTTATAATAATTTCCCTTCTTTATTTAAAATTGTGTAATCCATCCATGCCCTGCTTTTGTATGCTAAACGACATTTTATTTTGGTGTTAGAAAACAATTTGAACCTTCTAATTAATTGACGGGATTTTGGTTCAGCTTAATATTGCCTAATTGCATCGCACATTTGTCACGTCATACATTATACATGCATCATGCTCGATCTTTTACCATAGTATTAAATAGTGCCTCCGACGTTTCTTCTAGTGCTTTGCTTCTTCACGGATTAGGACGATGAGTGGATGCGAGTGTCGACCTGATCTTCGGATAAATCTTCGGCAATGTTTTCAGACCAGCATTCTGCCCCTTTCTACCTATTTTATATTTCTAGTCTTTATTTCCTCCCGTTGATCTATTGTTATCTGTGTTGCGATACTATAGATTCCGTACCCCTTTATACTTCCATGCAGCCTCTATATTTCCATTGACACCTCCTATTACCTGTTGTTTGGTAGATAGTCGGCCTTGCTTAGGTACTGTTTCGCGTCGTCAATGTTCCATCGTTGTTGGGTGGTTGGCACATGCTTAATGGTGGAGGTGATCATGGATTTAATTACCATTTAATAACTAAAATTGAAAGTAGATAAATCATGCAGATGCACCGGTGGGTAATAGACAATATTTGGTTTTTAACCGCTCGCTGGTGTCCCATAGGACCCCGAGTTCTTGACACCTGTTCCGAGATCAAGAGCGCTAACCACAGGTGGGGTGTGTGGGCACCCCCATCGATTAGTACCTGATTGCAAAGTACTGCGGGCCACAAACTAGTTTTGGGCTTTATTATTATCCTATACTTATGCCATGCTTTACTTCTTTATTTACGATTGCACGTGGAGCACATGTACTATTTAGGAACCGCGTAATACGTTTTCGCTGTATCGACAAGCCCAGTCACACTTTCGAGTTCCCGGTTGTTTACAGCCGTCGACACAAACCCTGTGTAACATCCCAGCATTAGAGCCTAGAAATAAGTTGAACCCAGACATTTGCATTGCATTCATGCATAGAAAATCCAAATAATTTTCGCGCTTTTAAACAAAACGCGTCAAAGTGATTGAAGCTTCTCTTAGCTTGATGGAATTGACGTAGATCATCAAGTTAACTGCGATAAGTTTCAGTAAGACCTTTGTTAAAATCTCATTTTTGGGTAAGAGAAATTTGATTTAAGGGTATATCAAAATGTACCATAAGTTAAACCTTAATATAATGTGAATTATATTGATCATTAGGTGATCATATTATAGTATTCATTATAATCATTCATAAGTATCAAATTAAGGATATAAAATAGATAATAAGAATGTAACCACTATATCTTAAATCCCATCTGCATACATTCTGAGTATCATAGTAACACCTAATCTTAAAAACTCTTTTGATGAGTTGGAGTTGGAAAGAGATTAAGTTAAGATCATCCACTATATAAATATATATATATTTCTTTCTAGACAATCTTCATGGAACTTATCTCAATATCTGTTGTTCATCAATGTTGGATAATTCCCCATTGATTCACAACTTCTTTAATTATCAGTCCTTGATCTATTATTTGATCTTATCAGAACATCTACTCAAATCTTCTAATAAGGGCATAGTCCATTAATAACCTTAATCCAATATAAGATACTAAGAAGATAATTTCCAGACAATAAAAGGTAGGATTGATAAAACCCTGCTTAGCCAACTAAGAACTTCAGTAATAAATGATTAAGGTATTATAATGGTAATGTTTTGGCCACCAACATGGAATGCTTATATTTAGTATAGGTAATGCTGGTGGGTAGAACATGATTGGAACCCTAGTAAGGATAACTGATCCTCAAGAAGACTTTGCAAACCACATAAATATAATCCAGGAATTGAAGTGTAGGTCATGAGGGTTAAGTGATTATAAAAGGGTGTTATTCAACTAAAGCTAGTGTAGCATAGAGTCATAGAAGTGGTGTTATTCATCTTAAAAGATAATCACCTTAGAGAAAGATCAGTGATGGAATACTAAGGAAGAATGTGAATGAAGTTGAAGGAACTACTGGTTGGATGGAAGTTTAACAATAGTAGTATAATAGGTGCAATCAAGCAAGGATATGAGAAAGCTATGACGTGTCTTTGTATCAAACTCATTGGATTCATCCATAAGTTTAGAAGAATGATATATTGAATAAGAAGAATTTTAATAAGTAAGACCTTCAAATTAATCATGATGATGGATAGGAAGAAGTATTATATCTAGGAAAGGAATTCCTTAATTAGAGATCCAAGATTTTGAAATATAATTATGTTATAGATCATTTTCCTATTTAATCTTGGTAAGCAATCAACTCTAAATCTTAAATCAAACATAATATACACCTTATACCATTGATCCATCATCTGATGTCTATAACCCTTTATAGAAACATTTTCCTATAACAAATTACATTAACATATCTCTGTTAATTTCAACCATCATCATTATATGTGCCTAAGTATATTTTTATAAGTTTACTTCTATAAAACACTCTAAATATAACTTCTATTAAAAAGGGAGATTTCATCCAATACTATATACATAAGGCAATATGCTTAGTTATTAAATCTTAACTCTTAAAAAGAATCCAAGCTTATACAAAACCCTAAAGCCAAGGGTAGTACTCATAATTCAAAACCCTAAACTTCTTTGTTTATAACATATATTGTTATTTTCCAACTTAATGGGAGTAATAATCATCATATCAATGTCTTTATATTTCATGTATCAAAGGATGGTGTAAAATCATTATAGTTATATATAAAATTTCTATTCAAACAATGAGCTCACTAAAAGTTGAGCTATAAACAAATAAGAATATATTACCAAGAAATCCCTAACACAAATAAGAAGAGAAAAATAATAAGAAAAGTTTATTAACAAGGGGGATCACATTAAGTAAATGCAAGAAATACAAAAAGAGGATGCAATAAGAAATTACAAATGAGACTAGGTATATATTTTGTATTGTTGTAAATGTCCAGGAAACAACTTATACAAAGAAAGATTCAAAATATAAATCAAATTCAAATCTGAATAAGAAAACAAAAAAATAGAAAAACAATAAAACAAATAAAAATCAAACCTGGTCGCAGCCCAACACACTTATACTTACCTGACGCCCTGTGCATCCCACAACAGCCCAGTAACCAGCCCAGGTTCTTTTCTATCTGAGACTGACAGGTGGGGTCAAAAGAGGACTGCGGGTTGAGCTAAAGAAATCGCCAGGGGGTTATCCACAAAACGGCCATCATCGTCATCGTCACGCACACAGACAGCTCGCTGGCAGAGCTCGCTGCGGCCCGATGCCGTCATCGCCGTCATTGCGCCAAGATACTCGCCGCCAATGCCAGGAGGGGATAAGAAGGCCACCGCGACGCATTGCTTCCATCTCTATCCCCAATCCCTCCTTATCCTCTCAGATACGAACGAGACCGAAACCCTAGCTCGCCGGAGCCACCTCTCACCGTCGAACCACGTTCCCCCACACCCTTCTGAGCCGTCATGGAGAAGCGCCGTCCTCCGTAGATCCTCTAGGTAGAAGCTTGCATAAAGGGGAGCACTAGAGCGGGTGAATTTGGTCTTTCCTCTTCGCAGCAGTTCGTCGGAATCCTCGTCGGGGAGCTCGATTCTGACCGCGCCTGTCCTCATCGACCACTCTATCGTCATCAGGGTAAGCATACGCATCTCTGGACCCTAGTTTCGTTTGCGGATTCGCACCGTAGGTCTAGTTTTGTTGAGCATCGCCGCTGGCTGCAGTAGCTCGTTGCCGATGACCCTTCGATGACCATTTACAAGCGGCTCTGCCACTATTAGGTTCAGTAGGTTACACTTGTTCGTACTAGACTTATTTCGCTTGCTGGGGTGCAGTAGATCGTCGCCGGTGACCACTCACCGACGGCGGTGGTGATGCTGACGCCATGCTTACCTCATGATCGAGCCACGTCAGCTGTTTGACTAGTCTTTGCCTCACGTGGTGGATGACATGGCCCAGGGCCCACATGTCATCGACTGTGAGTAGAGAGGAGATCTGTAACTAGTGCATTTCTTTTATCTAAGTGATGAGGTGGACAATGGCCCACAGATCAGTGACTGGGGCTAGCTCTAGACGTGGTGTAAGTATTTTTCTGTTTAGAAATAAATAAAATGTTATAATCTAATTAATATTATTCCAGAAATTTAATAAATGACTAAATCTTGTTTTATTAATAACTTTTGATTTATAATTCAGAAAAAATGTATAATATATGAAAAATTGTAGAAAAATAAAATCTACAACTTAAACTTATTATCAAATATTATTATGATGATTATTTAAATAAATATTATTTAATAAATTTTTTATAAGTATTAAGACTTTGATAATTCATATTTTTATAATAATAAATATTAATAATAGTAATAAAATACCAAAAATCTTAGAAAAATAATAATTCTAATTTAAAACTATAATCATGTATTATTATTTCACTTAATTAAATATTTATTACTTATTAAATAATTATAAAAGTAATAAGAATTATAAAAATCATATCTTATTGTTTATAAATCACAAAAATAAATCTGATATACCAAAATGATCACAAAAATATTATTTACATGCTAAAAATCTAATAATATCCTTTTGAGGTAAATAAGAAGATTAAATATTTTAATAACCCAAATTTAAACTTATTTACTTCATTATTAATTCATATAAAAATAAATAAAATTTACTAATATTCCTAAAATGAGTTAAATAAGTCTAATAAATAGTATTAGTCTTAAATATTAATAATCTAATGCCATAATTTAAAACATTATAAATGTTCTTATTTTAGAAGAATCCACAACCATAAGTAAAGATTATCTCGAAGAATTACACTAATAATAAAGTCTTTAAGGAACAACTTGTGAACAATCAAATCTTTTCTAAACCATATTAATCACCAAATTACAAAAACTACTACAACACTATATAAATCCATAAGTAGTTAAGTAATATTATGTTGGGTTCATAAACTATACCCACTTACTGATAAAAAAAATGATATTACTCCATACTAACATCAAGAAACCAGTACTCAAGTAATAGAATAAACATTCTTAAGTAACTTAAAGAACACATTTCAGATATACAAGATACCAAGGTATAAGTACAATACTTTCAAAACTATCTATACTTTAAAGTTAACTTTAATCTACAAAATCTTAATATAACACTATAAGCATTATTGTATGTTTTATAGTTAACTTTGGTCTGAAGTAGTTAAATTATAAAGCAACTCAAGCCAAACCATTTGAGCAAACAAATGACATCAACCACCACTAACTAACCACAAAGTTGTTTAGACCTTAGAAGAGAAACCTTTTCTTCGAAGGTTATCCTTTTTGCCACTTTAAATAAAAACACTTGTATAATTACTCCTAGCTAGTATGTCATAAGTATGTATACTTTACTCCTACATATGCGTTATATACAACCACTCCTAAACTCTAATAAAAGTACAACTATGAAACTTATCTAAAAGGACCACACATTCCAAAGTAACCATTTTCGGAATCCAAACCCTAGAACCACGTTATTCCCGGGATTTGCGTATATAACACGCATCACATTACTTATGCATAAAAGCATATTGCTTCGTTAAACATTAGTCCTTACCGGACCAATGATGCTGATTTCATATTTTGGATCTTATACATTAACTCGAAGACCGCGAGTGCATAATCTTGCAATCACAAAAGGCAAGTTCACACTTGCTCATGTCCTTTGTTTATTTTCTACAAAGTATTTTACAAATACAGTGTTGTCTACACCTGCATTTGAAAAAGGTCAGAAACCACTATTTTCAATAATAATGAGGACTATTCATTACTGATGATCAGCTAATCTATTAAATCTGACAGTTGGGATACCACTGTTTAGAACTATATCACCTAGGACTTAACAACCAATGTCGCCAGTGATTCTTGCGCCGTATATTACGCGTTGACCATGAGATTTGGAATGGGACGGAGAAGTTAGCTGTATCTTCTTCCTCTCGCATGAAGCCGGATGTGCAGGTCATGGCTGTTATCCTCGTAGCGTGCATATTGATTGGTAATTCGTAGAGGATATGCGGCATATGGGTGGGAACCCTCAACGTCTCACGATAGTTCTGACATCTAACGGTTTGTACAAACCACTGCCGTAATTCATTATGTGGGCATGGTGTACACCAAGGAGGCATGCGAGGTCGCGAAGGGGCAGTGATTGGCTTGGATCATCTTCTGGGCCCCACATCATGGAATTGTGGACGGGAATAAGCTTCCCGGTTGTGCAACAAAGAGTTGATCTCTCATGGGTAAAGTAACGCACCTCTGCAGAGTGTAAGAACTGTAACTTGTTACTCCCTTTTCCGAGAAGGAGCTGCGAACGCGGCGGGAAAGGAACTCCATGAAAGTTCTGGTAAACCCGTGAAGGCTGACGGACATAGCTTTTCAGAATAAAAGCAAACTTTGAAGAAATGATTTTGAAAACTTGCATTGCCTACGACCTACGGTCTGTGGCTGTAGTTATAGTGCATCAAACACTCCTTTTCTAGTGAATTTGCTGAGTACGCCGTACTCAAAGTATCTTCTTAACCCTTGCTAGATTCTGAAGCCATTAAAACGATGTCTACATCAAGATATGCTCCAGGACTTATCAAGACTAGCTAAAGCTCTTCAATGAAGACAAGGAGGTCAACATATACCTCAACTCAAGTGAAGACGAAGTTACTGACTAGATAGAAATACAATCTCTAACCAAAGAACCTATCTCTGTAGTGTGTTGCAATAGCAGCAATGCCAATTCCTTAGTTAAATACTAGTTTTAATAGTATAATAGTTTTGCGTTATTTATCTTTGATTCTTCTTCGTAAGAAGTTCTTTCTCTCTCTTTAATCTAGAGTGTTCTCTATATCTTATGTAAGGAGTGAGTTGTAACCTTTAAGCCATGTATTGGACCCGCTGTGTTTCTGTTGTGCCATTCTAAGGGATGTAATACTAGTGAACGGTGTTTCATTGGTGTTATGTCAACGACTATAGTATACTACATCATGTAGTGGTATGCTGGGTCGCCGCACCCTGGGTCTGTCTTGGAGACCGGCCGACTCTGTTGCAGGTAGCTTAGTGGGGTGGCCCCCCATGTGCTTGCTTTGGGTCTGGGAAATGTCGTGTCTGAAACCCCGTCGACATACCGTTGGGTGTATGTTTTATGATCTTGTACCTACCTGATCTGACAACAAGGGTGTAGGTGCGTGTGGAAACTTTGGTGCACCCTTGTAGGGTTTAATCTTTTCAAAAATCCGTGTCCGTGGTTATGGACGACTTGGAGCACAGTTCTCGATCATAGACAACTATAACTAAAGTTTACTGCTATAATTTGACTTGTATCTGATATGACTAGTAAGTTGGATAACCACCACGGAAACAATGAATAAAGCTGCCAACTGTGTGAGTTCCTCGGTATGACTTCTTCGTTTGGTCTCCAAGGGGAAATATTAGGATGGGTATGATTGGTGTTAGTATCAGGTTAGATCCGAATAGGTCTTTCTATCCATCTCGGATAGCCGACAGTTGTATTGGGTCTCTATAGGTTGTTTAGTGCATGATGCGCTGCCGCTTCAGTCCACCATACCTAGGTAGGTGAGGACCGCCGAATTCTAAGACGCGCTGTGTACTGGCCTCAGTATTGACCGCTCTCCTTTTTCTTTTGCCCTTCATCGGCACCCCTTTTGTTTAAGCAGGTTTTGAGATCGACGTCGTTAGCAGGGTTACCCTTCCGGCTTGGCCTGGGAAAGGTTATGGACGCCATTGGTTATTCTTCAGGGCTCTTAGCCCGATTTGCATCTTGTCCGTACTCGGACGCTATATCTTTTTCAACTTGATTTGGATCTTTGTACTGTATATCTGTATTCTTGACTCATGGAGTCGTTGTTGTATATATATGTTCTGTGGGTTCCATCGTGGACTATTGTGTAATGATATTACTTTGTTTCCCACCCGCACGCAAGTGCCTTGTGGGCACCTTTGAATCGTTTCTATGCGGGTTTGGCGAGAATCGCTAAAACTTGCATAGGGACGATCTGAGGATGTTACACTCCACGAAGGAGAAGCCCGGGTCTCTTCACAATCTTCCATGAAGAGGACACCACGACACCAACCGCCAAGCCGTTGGTTAACCTCCAAGATTAACAAGCTCACGGTCTCTCACTCAAACAAATCGTAATGGAGAGATCAACACTTATGCAAGAATGCAAAGCAAGAACACCAAGGGTGCTCAAATCCTTCACTCTCAAATACCACCAAAGCAACAAGTGCTAGGGAGGAATTAGAGAGGAATAACAATGGTGGAAGTCAAAAAATGACTCCAAGATTTAGATCCAATGGATTCCCCTTACTTAGAGGAGGAATTGATTGGTGGGGATTGTAGATCTAGATCTCCTCTTCCAAAGCCCTCAAAAAGATGCAAGAATCATAGGAGGGAAGGGGGAGGAAGCAAGCTCAAGAGGTTCAACAATGAAGGTCAATTTCATGGTCAAGAACACTGAAAACACTTTTGGGAAGAACCCCCTTTTATAGGGCAAAGAAAATATGACCGTTTGGAGAAAACTGTGCCAACTCGGTTGAAAGTTCAGTTGGACCGGCCCTCACACCGGATGGTCCGGTTCTCAGCCCAGAAAACCGGACTCCAACCGGGTTTGGTTACTGACCCCAGCCTTGGTTAGACTCGGTATAAGAAAACCGACAATCCCGATTGAATCTCGGTTGAAACCCGGTTGAATATCGGTTTTCCGGTGCTGGCACCGGACCACCCGGTCTGGGACCCGGTTGAACTGGATCCACAACCGGGATGAAACTGACTTCACGAAAAATGCAATAACTATCCGGACTCTGATTTTGATGATCTTGGGATTGTTTTGACAAGGACAACAAGCTCTACAAGATTGTGCAGAGAAACATCATAGACCAACAAAGGAGGATAGAACAAAATGAAGAAAGGTAAGAAGCGTCCATAAAGAAGAATCGATAAAACCTTCAAACTCAAAAACGCCATAGAAGATGCATACAAATTCCGTTTTCGATGAACTTGGGCTTGTTGAAGAGCTAGAAACAAGATCAAGAACCTCACATGGAGAAACACCAAGAATCAACAAAATAGGAAGATGCAAAGTATGCAAAGGATTGAGCTCCCTATGACAATGTGATCAAGTTACCCAATCGAAAGCCCCTCTTGATAGTGCGGCTATCTATCCTATAACCCGGTCTCCCAACAACCACCTTGAGACCGGTAAAAGGAAAACCTATCAGGTTCATACCTTTGCCTTGCGCATCCCGCTTGATCTTGATGACAACGCTTCAAGCTCCACCCAAGCCGGAATGCAACACTTGATCATTGTTGCTTCGTGAAGACTCATAATTTGCTTCCCCATACACCACTATGGGATAGCTTCATTAATACATGTATTCACATGTCCATTATCACCAATATGGACGACAAGCTTCAAGCAAATGATCTTCTCGAGATGCTTATCTTGAACTTTCCCTTCTCAACCTTGATGGCATCCTCTCATGGGCTATATAAGATCTTCACTTTTGAAGCATGCCCATGGAAATATACCTATCCCATATAGAAAACGCAAAGGCACATATATAATGGGTTAGTTCATGATGCATAATTGGCAAGGCTTACCATACCACAAGATCCATATGGTACATTATTTATGCTTCTTGTGTTTACCAACTTGAAATCACTCTTAACTCTTTGTATCGGTCAACCAAGTATCTTATCGTGCTCCATCTTAATATCTTGAGGTACATAAAGAACTCTTCATTTGATTACATGCTCTAAATCTTAGTCAACCATAGCTCAACTAATGAGGCTATCATGTCACTGACTTAGAGCAATATCTTGAATTCTTCTATTGAGATCACACTCAAGATCTTGATCATATCATATTCTTCTCTTCAACTCGATGATTTTGATGCCAATACTCAAGGTATACTTTTATATTCATGGCATCCATACTTAAATCCAACACAGGGACTAGAATCATGACCTATGGAATATTCCTTCATATAAAACTCAGTGAAAACATTAGACCATAGGGATTGTCATTAATCACCAAAACCAAACATAGGGGCAATTACCCTTTCAATCTCTCCCATTTTGGTAATTGATGACAATCACTACAAGAGGGTTTATATAATGAATATTAGAAACAAGTACACAGCTTATCCGAGTATAAGTTGTATACAAGAGGTTGTATTTGATATGGTTAAGTAACACAAAGATACTAGCCCATATCAAAACCGATTCTACTCACATAAACTACAACTAATGCAGGAGATGTGAGTAGAACCAACATATATAGAGCAAACTCCCCCACAATATATGCATGTGTGATGATCTTGAATTTCATTGCATACATTGTCAAGCATAACCTTTGGGAGAGTTTCCACTATATATACAACCATGCAAAACATAATAAATATGAAATGCATGAAAGGAAAACACTTAAGAACAAACCAATCTTAAGTAGAAAACCATTTCCCTTAAAACCCTCTAAACTTCTCCCCCATTGACAACAAGTGCCAAAATGGATAACAAGGTTAGAAGGATAATATAGTAGGAGTTCCTACACAAGGTGTGCATTACTCGTAATATGAGTGAAATCAAATGCACATATCCAATGACGAACACTTGGAGGAAATCAAAACTATATTGAGGATCAAGGATTGCTAAAAGGATAACAAGGTTAAGGAACTTCAACAGATGAATAAAGCAATCGAAAGATCCAAATAATCAAATGGACAAATAGTGCTCTAAGTGAAATAAGAAAGCTCCCCAAGGTTCATGCATAAATTAGTTGTTTTATTTGAATACAATATGCATAAACATGGAATCCTCACTCCCTCTATATTATTTAGAACACAACCAAGATACAAGGATTAGATATAAACCAATACACTTGTCAAGACAAGCTTAAGTCCAAAAGAAACCAAATATGAGATATGAGTGCATGAAGATGCAATAAAAATAAACCAAGCACTGATAAATCAAGACCTTACCAAAACCATTAAAAATCAAGAGGGTAAGAGTGATGGTAGGAAAAGAGCAAGCATATCAAGGCAAGAGATTAACACTCTCGTGTATATAAGTTTCTAAGTAAAAAACATGAGAATAATCCACAAAGAAACATCCACACATAAGACGTTAATAAAAAGAATACATGATATCCAAGCGGAAGTCATAAGATATACCAAAAATGATATTTTTCTTAAGTGCATATATAGCCCATGGCTCTATTTTATCTTATGGTATATCAATGAACTTCACCAAAGAAAAATAAAAATCTCAAAACCATCACAACTAACACTAAGGGAAATAATGCTAGTTGGGGTATTTTGAGAAAGGCAACACGTATCAAAAGGAATGATTCAATGCAATTTCAATAATATTGCACATGAGAGTACCTTGAGGATTTCATATGCAATAAATTGCTAGAAGGCATATTTGGAATTGGTGAATCATGAACATGATTTTATATACTCCCCATTATATGGATCATCTCAAATTACTCACATAAGCAATAAGGATAGAGAAGTATTTCAAAAATAATTGCAAGAATCGAACATTTACAAACAAATAAATTCATGCCAAGATGCAACCTACAAGAGATTGGATGGAAGAATAGTATGCATGAATAAGATACTTGTTACCGAGATATAAATGGTATGATGTATTAGATAAGAATTTTTAGATCATCCTAGCTTGGATCCAATTATCATGTGATGACAACACTTTCCTTATAGACGAGACAAGCATCCATTGCATCTCCAATGTACCTAAAACAACATTCAAGTACATCTTGGTCCCCAAACTTATTGGTTCCAAAGTGGTTAGAATAACCACAACATATAGGATACACTCCATAAAAATATGTGCATATTTAGAGATGAAATTTGAATTTCATGCACATCTTAGCCATTTAAGGATTTGATGGAGTATACCCTATATATTGGATCAAAGAAAGCAAAACATGGTATAAGATATACATTTAGTAAACATGCATGCGCGAGAATTTCAAGATCCAATGAACATATAATTTGGAAAAAAATCACCAAAATATTCAAGAAGGCATACAAGGTGTGACAAAACAGATTTGTTGTCCAAACTGTATCAAAGAATCAAATCAACACAAGATTTGTTCAACAAAGTTCCACAAATGAACCAAACAAAACCTATTGAGCATAAAATATGGAATAAAAACAAAAATTCTCAAAGATTTATCTCATTCAAGCAAATAAAATAGAGAAGAAAGAATGAGATAACAAACTCCCAAAAGAGCAAGGTTTAAACAAATAAACCAAACCCTTAACACTTTTCACAATGGCACAAGGTTCCAAGAAGAAAAGGTTTGTCTTCCACTAAAACACATTTGATACTAATCAAAAACATCATCAAAGAGATGTTCAAAATCCAAGGAAGACAATGGGAGCCACACCAAAATTTTGGAAAGAAAACAAGGCAATAAGAGGTGAACTCCAAAGTGAAGATGATCCACACATGCTACCACACACAAGTATATCAATTGTCGAAGACAATGAGTGTATTGGAATATATTTCTGGTGGTATATTGCACAGATATTAAAGATAAATCTTCACAATAAAAAGCATATAAATAAAAATATTAAGCACTATGCAAAGATAGATATTCTTGATAGCTTCAACTAGTCACACAATCATGCAAAGAAATGATTAGAATAACTTGAAGCAAATGGTCTCCCAAATAAGATAAGGAGATATGTATTTCAGGGAGACCGCACCAAGAATTTCTTACTCAAACAAAGACCAAAAAAACAAGCAATAAAAGCTTCTAACAAAAATAGGACCTTGTTTGAGTCAACATGCGACCTAGAAATAAGAGAATCAATAATATCAACTCTAAGTGGAACTACCTCATATGTTCACATTTCCTAGGATTGTGATATGCAAAATAAGCATATTACTCCCCCATAATGTGATATTCAATATTTCTTAATAAGAGGCAAAACAATCTCAACTAGAGATAATTAATGGACATTTAGAATTTGAATTTCTCATCAGTATGACACACCACATAGTGACTAGATAACCTTGCAATATCAATACTAAGTGGTAGTACTCATGAACACACATTTTAAGGCTTGAGAGATGCGCGAGGCATATCACTCCCCCAAAATGGGATGTTCCATTAACCACTCGAAAAGAGCCAAATAAGATATCATCAAGATGCATTAGAGGATCAAAAGAAACACGAGTAAATGATGTGCCAAACACCTAGACATACTTGAATACACAAAATAATCAAGCATGAGGCACACCAAATACAAACACATACTTGGTACAAAACCAAAACATGTAAATGGGCAAGTAACTTACAATATAAATGAGTTTAGTACAAGTTACCGTGAAGAGGCGCATTAGATATAAGATAGGGATATGATAATCCTAATGACTTGGCTTGATTAAATATAATATATGAAGATCCCTTAATTATTGATGAGTTAGCCAAGTCTCCAATGCCCTCCACAAACACCTATTGATTAAGTTTGAGCTAGTTGGTACCCAACCAAGTTGGGTCCTAAGAGGTTAGTCACAATAGGCTTGGCAACCCAAATGGTTCTTTTCTTGACACCACTTTGAGTTCCAACAAACTTGGCAAACACATTGCCATTCTTATCCTTCCTAAGATAATAATCATCATCAACAATGATAGGGTTAGATAAGGTACCGTTTGAACATGAAGAGGCAAAGTGGCCCTTCACACGACATATGTAGCAATAAGTGCTCCCCTTTCTCTTCTTCATTGATTTCTTGGCTTGGGGATCATTATCTTGATTCTGTTGGAATTATGCCCTAGAGGCAATAATAAAGATGTTATTATTATAATTCTTGTTCATGATAAAGTTTATATTCCATGCTAGAATTGTATTAAGCGGAAACTTTAATACTTGTGTGGTTTGTGAACAACACCGTGTCCCTAGTGTGCCTCTATGGACTAGCTCATTGATTAATGATGGTTAAGGTTTTCTAACCATAGACATGAGTTGTCAATTAATAATGAGATCATATCATTGGGAGAATGATATGATGGATAGACCCAAACTAAGCGAAGCAATTAGATCATGTCATCGTGTTCATCTTTGTGAAACTTTTCTTATGTCAAATATTGTATTCCTTAGACCATGAGATAATACAACTCCCTGGTATTGGAAGAAAGCTTTGAGGTCATCAAACGTCATCCTATGAGAGGGTGATCATAAAGGTGTCTCTCAGGTGATCCGAAAGTACCTGTTGGGTTGTATGTATCGAGATGGGATTTGTCCCTCCCAAGTCGGAGAGATATACTTCGGGCCCACTCGGTAATCGATATCAACACCGCTTGCAAGCATGTGGTTAAGGAGTTAATCACAAAGTGATATCGGATTATGGAACGAGTAAAGTACTTGTTGTGAACGAGATTGAACTAGGTATGACGGTACCGACGATCAAATCTCGAGCAAGTAAAATATCGCGAGACGAAGGGAATATATATATGGGATTGAATGAATCCTGGCATCATGGTTCATCCGATATGATCATCGATGAATGTGTGGGAGTCAATATGGGTTTCCAGACCCTGCTGTTGATTATTGATAGAAGATCATGTCTGCATATTCTCGAACCCGAAGGGTCACACACTTAACGTGTCTCGACGCTAGGATAGATTGGATAATTGGTTTATGAGTTTTTGTTCGGAATATCGGATGGGATCCGGGACATCATGAGAGGTTCCGGAATGGTCCGGAGAATAAGATTCATATAAGGCAATGCAGTTTTTGGAGTTCGGAATTGTTTCGGGTTAATCGGTATTGTACCGGAAGCTTCTAGAACCTTCCGGAGGGGGACCAACGTGGCCCCACCTGCCGGGAGGGGGCATGGGCCTATGAGGGAGTGCCCTGGCCGCATTGGGCCAGGGGCACAAGGCCTCATAGGGCCCAGCCGGCCAAACCTAGGGGAAACCCTAGGGGAGCTTCTAGAAGGAGGGGGGAAACTTGCCCCCCACTCTTCCCTCCTTGGCCGCCGGCCTAGGCTTGGGGGAGGGGCTAGGGTTGGCGCCCACCCCTCTATATAAAGAGGGCTGGGGGAGCACCACCCCTACACCTCCTCCTGAAGCCCTAGTCGCCCTGCTGCCCTCCTCTCTCTCTCCCTCCCGACTGCACGTAGGCGAAGCCCTGCTGCAGAAACTCTACACCACTTGCACCGCGCCGTCGCGTTGTAGATCCAATACGTCTCTCCACCATACTTGCTGGACCGAGGAAGGAGGAGACATCGAGGTGCTGCATGTGTGCATCTCTCGGAGGCATCGCCACTTGCGGTGCTAGATCGGATCGGATCGCGAGGAGGAAAAGCGAGTACGACTACATCACCCACGTTCCGAATGAACGCTCAGCTGTAATCTTCAAGGGTATGAAGATCTCATCTAATCCCCCTCGTTGTTTGCATCTCCTAGATTAGATCTTGGCTTTCCCGTTCGCATCCATAGAATTTTTTTGATTTATTATGCTGCGAAACCCTTCAGTGGTATCAGAGCTAGATCTATGCGTAGATGTGTTTCACGAGTAGAACGTAACATGGTTGTTGCGGGCGTTGATGTTTTCTGTTGCAAGCCTCTTGTTTGTGTTCTTCTTATGATGTGGGATAGTGAGATTGAAGCGGTCCAGGCCAACCTTACGCGACGTCGTTCGTGAGACCGGCTCCGCACTTGACGTGTGGCTTGTTCCACACATGCGGCTGGTGGATGCCAGTTTCTCTCACTATAGTTGTCATGGGATTTACACCAGAGTTTGGCAACCATAATATCACCGTTGTGGCTTTCCGTAGGTAAGAATCGTTCTTAGCTTGCTACTCCCATAAGCCACGTAAAACATGCAACAACAAAGTAGAGGCGTCTAACTTGTTTTTGTAGGGAGTGTTTTCTGTGATATGGTATGGCCCAAGATGTGATGTGTGTATTGTATGCGATGATCATGTTTTGTAATGTTTCACGACTTGCATGTCGATGAGTACACAACCGGCAGGAGCCATATGGTTGCCTTTATAATTGTGTATGACCTGTGAGTCAACTTCTTATACGCCATGTAATAGCTTTACTTTATCGCTAAGTAGTTAGCAATAGTTGTAGTTGCTATTCGTGGTGGAGGCAATCATGGTGGAGTGATGGAGATCATGCGGGCACGCACAAGATGGAGATCATTGCGCGAAGATTGGCTATACCATGTCACATAAAGTTATATGCATGTGATGTTTATCCTTTTATGTATCTTATTATGCTTAGATCGCGACGGTAGCATTATAAAATGATTCCTCACTTAAAGATCAAGATAAAACTGTGTTCTCCCCAAGTATGCACCGTTGCGAAAGTTCAGCGTGTCCAAGCATCACGTGATGATCGGGTGCTATAGACTCTACGTTCACATACAACGGGTGCAAGCCAGTTTTGCACACACGGAAATACTTGGGTCTAACTTGACGAGCCTAGCATGTACAGACATGGCCTCGGAACACATGAACCGAAAGGTTAAGCATGAGTCATATGAATGATATGATCGGCACTTCGTTGTCCACCATTGAAACCACATCTCTTCTCGTGAAGATCGGATTAGGTGTGGTGAATTTGGATCATGTTCACTAAACAACTTGAGGGATGTTGAATTTAGTGGGAGTTCATCTAGTAATTTGATTAAAAGTTGAACTAGTTATCATGAACATAGTCTAATTTGTACTTGCAAACATTGTAGATCAAATGGCTAAGTCCAACTTCAACTTCAACGTTTTTGCTGAGAAAGAAAAGCTTAGAAACAATGGGTCTAACTTCACCAACTGGTTCGCAATCTGAGAATCATTCTCTCTGGCGGTCAAAAGGACTATGTCCTTGAAAATGCGCTAGGTGACGCCTTATCGCATCAAGCTGATGAGAAAGCTGTCTATCAGTCGCGCAAAGATGATTATGGTGTGATTAAGAGCACCATGTTGTTTGCTATGGAATCGGACCTTCAAAATCGTTTTGAAGACTATCCCGGGCCCTTTGAGATTCTTGAGGAGCTGAAAACTATGTTTCAGACTCAGGCCCGATCTGAGAGATATGAGATCTCTGAGAAGTTCTTTAACTGCAAGATGGAGGAAGGGAGTTCCGTTAGTGAGCACGCCATTAAGATGTCGGGCTACACTCAACGCCTTGAGCAACTGGACTGCAAGATTCCAGAGGAGCTCAAGATTGACAGGGTTCTGCAATCACTCCCTCCCAGCTACAAAAGTTTTGTAGTGACTCATAATCAGATTGGTTCCACTGATACGATCACCGAGCTCTTCGCAGTGAAGGCTGCAGGTGGACATCAAAAAGGATAATCATGTGTTGATGGTCAACAAGCCCCCACCTTCAAGAAAGGTAAGGGTGCAAAGAAGCCCTTCAAGAAAGGCGGCGGCAAGCGCGTTGCCCCTGCTGAGAAGAAGCTCAAGTCTGGACCCAAGCCGGACACTGAGTGCTTCTATTGCAAGGACAAGGGTCACTTGAAGTGCAACTGTCCAAAGTACTTAGCGGACAAGAAGGCTGGAACCATCAAAGGTATATTTGATATACATGTTATTGATGTTTTCCTTACTATCCCTCGCTAGTGCCCGGTATTTGATCTTTGGTTGCTAATATTTGTAACTCGAAACAGGAGCTACGGAATAGACGGCGGCTTGCGAGGGATAAGGTGACGATGCGCGTTGGCAACAGATCAAGAGTTGATGTGATGGCCGTCGGCACGCTCTCCTTAGTTTTACCTTCGGGATTAGTTTTAAACCTAAATAAGTGTTATTATGTGCCTGCGTTGAGCATGAACATTATTTCTGGATCGTGTTTATTGCAAGACGGTTATTCATTTAAATCAGAGAATAATGGTTGTTCTATTTATATGAGTAACATATTTTATGGTCATGCACCTGTTGTGAATGGTTTATTTCTTCTGAATCTCGAAAGGGATGAAACACACATCCATAACATTGAGGCTAAGAGATGCAAAGTAGATAGTGATAATACTACTTATTTGTGGCACTGTCGTCTAGGTCATATTGGTGTAAAGCGCATGAAGAAACTCCATTCTGATGGACTTTTGGAGTCTCTTGATTTTGAATCATTTGACACATGCGAACCATGCCTCATGGGCAAGATGATCAAAACCCCGTTCTCCGGAATGATGGAGCGAGCAACGGACTTGTTGGAAATCATACATACCGATGTATGCAGACCGATGAGTGTTTCGACGCGCGGTGGATATCGCTATTTTCTCACTTTTACCGATGACTTAAGTAGATATGGGTATATCTATTTAATGAAACATAAATCTGAAACATTTGAAAAGTTCAAGGAATTTCAGAATGAAGTGGAGAACCATCGTAACAGAAAAATTAAGTTTCTACGATCCGATCGTGGAGGTGAATATTTGAGTTATGATTTTCTCACGCATCTTAAAGCAAGCGAAATCGTTTCGCAACTCACGCCACCCGGAACACCACAGCGCAATGGTGTGTCTGAACGCCGAAATCGAACCCTATTAGATATGGTCCGATCGATGATGTCTCTTACTGATTTGCCGTTATCATTTTGGGGTTATGCATTAGAAACCGCTGCATTCACTTTAAATAGGGCACCATCTAAATCCGTTGAGATGACACCGTATGAACTGTGGTTTGGTGCTAAACCTAATTTGTCGTTTCTTAAAGTTTGGGGATGCGAAGCTTACGTCAAGAAGTTGATGCCGGACAAGATCGAACCCAAAGTGGAGAAATGCGTCTTCATAGGATACCCTAAGGAAACTATTGGGTATACCTTCTATCACAGAACCGAAGGCAAAGTGTTTGTCGCAAAGAACGGTTCCTTTCTTGAGAAGGAGTTTCTCTCGAAAGAAGTGAGTGGGAGGAAAGTAGAGCTAGACGAGGTTGTTGAACCTTCTCTTGAATTGGAAAGTAGCGCATGAAATTGTTCCAAAGGTCACTTTGCACCAACAATAGAGGAAGCTAATGACAAGGATCATGAAGCTTCGGACGATGCTACTACTGAACGTCGCAGGTCGACAAGGTCGCGTGCCCCTCCTGAGTGGTACACCAACCCTGTCTTGACTGTCTTGTTGGTAGAAGACAGTGAACCTACGAACTATGAGGAAGCGATGATGAGCCCAGACTCTGAGAAATGGCTAGAGGCCATGAAATCCGAATTGGGATCCATGAGCGAAAACCAAGTATGGACTCTGGTGGACCCTCCTAGCGACCGAAAGGCCGTTGAGTTCAAATGGATTTTCAAGAAGAAAACGGACGCGGATGGTAATGTTACCGTCTATAAAGCACGGCTTGTCGCGAAAGGTTTTTGACAAGTTCTAGGTCTTGACTACGATGAGACTTTCTCTCCCGTAGCAATGTTTAAGTCCATTCAGATTTTGTTAGCAATTGCTGCGTTTCATGATTATGAAATATGGCAGATGGATGTCAAGACTGCATTCCTCAATGGAAACATTGATGAAGAGTTGTATATGATACAACCCGAAGGTTTTGTCGATCCTAAGGATGCTGATAAAGTGTGCAAACTTCAGCGTTCCATTTATGGACCGAAGCAAGCATCTCGGAGTTGGAACCTTCGTTTTGATCAAGTGATCAAGAGCTTTGGATTTGTTCCAAATTGCTACGAAGCTTGTATCTACAAGAAAGTGAGTGGGAGCTCGGTGACATTTCTGGTACTATATGTGGATGACATATTGATTATTGGAAATGACATTAACATGCTTAACGATGTGAAGAGTTATTTGAACAAGTGTTTTTCAATGAAAGACCTAGGTGAAGCTGCTTATATATTGGGCATCAAAATCTATAGAGATAGACAAAGACGCCTGATAGCTTTAAGCCAAAGTACATACCTAGACAAAGTTCTGAAAAGGTTCAGAATGGATAAGGCAAAGAAAGGTTCAAAGACGCCTGGTAGCTTTAAGCCAAAGTACATACCTAGACAAAGTTCTGAAAAGGTTCAGAATGGATAAGGCAAAGAAAGGTTCAGTGCCTATGTTGTCAGGTAAGATATTGAGAAAGGCTCAGTGTCCAGCTACGGTAAATGATAGAGAAGCTATGAGCAAAGTGCCTTATGCCTCGGCCATAGGTTCTATCATGTATGCCATGTTGTGTACTAGACCGGATGTGTCCAATGCTCTTAGTTTGACGAGCAGATATCAAAGTGATCCAGGAGTGGAACACTGGACAGCCGTGAAGAACATCCTAAAGTACCTAAATAGGACTAAAGAAATGTTCTTAGTCTATGGAGGTGATGAACAGCTCGTCGTAAAGGGTTACGTCGATGCTAGTTTCGACACCGACAAGGATGATTCTAAGTCTCAGACAGGATACGTGTATATTTTGAATGGAGGAGCTGTGAGCTGGAGAAGCTGCAAGCAAAGCGTGATTGCGGGATCTACAGTAGAAGCGGAATACATGGCTGCTGTAGAAGCGTCAAGTGAAGGAGTTTGGATCAGGAACTTCATCGCTGAACTTGGCGTGGTTCCAAATGCATTGGACCCACTGGAGATATTGTGTGACAACACTGGCGCCATAGCACTCGCTAAGGAACCAAGATATCATCCAAAGACCAAGCATATCAACCGCAAGTTTCATATAATCCAAGATTATATAGCAGATGGAGATCTGAAGATTAGCAAAGTACATATAGATCTGAATTTCGCAGATCTATTGACTAAACCTCTTCCACGTGTAAAACATGATCAGCACCTTAGTGCCATGGGTGTGAGATTGTTGCCAAATGTAAACTAGATTATTGACTCTAGTGCAAGTGGGAGATTGTTGGAATTATGCCCTAGAGGCAATAATAAAGATGTTATTATTATAATTCTTGTTCATGATAAAGTTTATATTCCATGCTAGAATTGTATTAAGCGGAAACTTTAATACTTGTGTGGTTTGTGAACAACACCGTGTCCCTAGTGTGCCTCTATGGACTAGCTCATTGATTAATGATGGTTAAGGTTTCCTAACCATAGACATGAGTTGTCGATTAATAATGAGATCATATCATTGGGAGAATGATATGATGGACAGACCCAAACTAAGCGAAGCAATTAGATCGTGTCATCGTGTTCATCTTTGCGAAGCTTTTCTTATGTCAAATATTGTATTCCTTAGACCATGAGATAATACAACTCCCTGGTATTGGAAGAAAGCTTGAAGTCATCAAACGTCATCCTATGAGAGGGTGATCATAAAGGTGTCTCTCAGGTGATCCGAAAGTACCTGTTGGGTTGTATGTATCGAGATGGGATTTGTCCCTCCCAAGTCGGAGAGATATACTTCGGGCCCACTCGGTAATCGATATCAACACCGCTTGCAAGCATGTGGTTAAGGAGTTAATCACAAAGTGATATCGGATTACGGAACGAGTAAAGTACTTGCTGTGAACGAGATTGAACTAGGTATGACGGTACCGACGATCAAATCTCGGGCAAGTAAAATATCACGAGACGAAGGGAATATATATATGGGATTGAATGAATCCTGGCATCATGGTTCATCCGATATGATCATCGATGAATGTGTGGGAGTCAATATGGGTTTCCAGACCCCGCTGTTGATTATTGATAGAAGATCATGTCTGCATATTCTCGAACCCGAAGGGTCACACACTTAACGTGTCGCGACGCTAGGATAGATTGGACAATTGGTTTATGAGTTTTTGTTTGGAGTCTTGGATGGGATCCGGGACATCACGAGAGGTTTCGGAATGGTCCGAAGAATAAGATTCATATAAGGCAATGCAGTTTTTGGAGTTCGGAATTGTTTCGGGTTAATCGGTATTGTACCGGAAGCTTCTAGAACCTTCCGGAGGGGGACCAACGTGGCCCCACCTGCCGGGAGGGGGCATGGGCCTATGAGGGAGTGCCCTGGCCGCATTGGGCCAGGGGCACAAGGCCTCATAGGGCCCAGACGGCCAAACCTAGGGGAAACCCTAGGGGAGCTTCTAGAAGGAGGGGGGAAACTTGCCCCCCACTCTTCCCTCCTTGGCCGCCGGCCTAGGCTTGGGGGAGGGGATAGGGTTGGCGCCCACTCCTCTATATAAAGAGGGCTGGGGGCGCACCACCCCCTACACCTCCTCCTCAAGCCCTAGCCGCACTGCTGCCCTCCTCTCTCTCTCCCTCCCGACTGCACGTAGGCGAAGCCCTGCTGCAGAAACTCTCCACCACTTGCACCGCGCCGTCGCGTTGTAGATCCAATCCATCTCTCCACCATACTTGCTGGACCGAGGAAGGAGGAGACGTCGAGGTGCTGCACGTGTGCATCTCTCGGAGGCATCGCCACTTGCGGTTTTAGATCGGATCGGATCGCGAGGAGGAGAAGCGAGTACGACTACATCACCCACGTTCCAACGAACGTTCCGTTGTGCGAATATTCAAGGGTATGAAGATCTCATCTAATCCCCCTCATTGTTTGCATCTCCTAGATTAGATCTTGGCTTTCCCGTTCGCATCCGTAGAATTTTTTTGATTTACTATGCTGCGAAACCCTTTAGATTCTTCTTCGGGAGTGGCCTAACTTCAATTAGGGCTTGAACATGAACTTGTGGCCGCTTCCTTTGTTGCTTCTCACTCCAGTGTTTTTTCTTCAATGGACAAGATATTACATGATGTCCTTCAACCTTGCACCTGAAGCAAATAATCTTGGCCAAATTCTTGACTTGGTCTTGGTCCGTATTATTGTTGCTCTTGGACTTGTTCTTTTTATTGGAGTTGAATCCAAGTCCACTTTTATCATTTGAGGACTTTTGCACACTCAAAATATTAACGAGTGTGGATTTCCCTTCATGACTCTTTTCCAAGTCATTCCTCAAGGAAGTGACTTGGGCCTTGAGCTCTTTGATTTCCTTTACATGGTTAGTGGAAATACAAGTATACTATAGGAAGTATAAGCTTCATTGTTAGAGCAACAAGGAAAAGCAATTAATCCAACACAAGGTTTATCAATAGTATGGCTAGATGGATTACTAGGACTAGCACATGGCAAAATAGCATTTTGAGTAGAAGTTGTGCTAATGTTCAAAAGAGGCTCACAAGATGTTACCTTAGTAATAATTTCCTCACAAGCTAACTTTAGCCCATCATGGGAAACTATAAGATCATTATGAGAGCCCGAGAGATTTTCATGACTTCCTTCCAATTTCCTATACTTGCTAGTTAGCAACTCAAGTTGAGCCCTTAGCTCAACATTCTCCTTTAGGGTATATGCTTCACAAGAAGTATAGTTAGTAGCACAAGCATAATTAATAGAATTTTCCTTTTCAAGCTCATAAGATTCATTTTTTGTGTGAGGAGACTATTAATGTGCTTCTCCTCGGCAAGCTCTTGCTTAAGGATATTGAATCTCCGACTCCCATCATCAAGTTGGAAATCCAACTCCTCTATGGTTCCCGTTTGTTTAGTATGGTGTCCATAACGTGTTTGATACAAGTAACGACCTTATTATTACCACGAAGAGAGGTACACAAAGTCAACTCAAGCAAGAGAGCACAAGTATCCTCATCAATGTCATCATCACTATCATCATTATCATTTCTATTATATTTAGAAGACATATTGGGATCCAAAGTAGGAGATACCTTTGATCCTCTTTCCATAAGGCACATGTGAGCACAGGAGGATAAATATGAGGATATTATTGAATCTTCATTCATGATCATGTCTTACTCCATAGAATGTTTGATTTCCTCTACATTGTTAGATAAACAACTAGAGGAAATGGAAGCATTTTGTTCATCGGAACAAGGCAAATCAAGCATATCATCTACACTAGTACTCAAATAATTTCTAGAAGATATGCAAGGACTAGCAACACAAGGGGATATATCATCATTGTTGCAAGAAGTTCTTAAGTCCAAACTATCTACACCATTATCAGTTATAGAACAAGAACCATTGGTGTAAAGAGAAACACTACCATCATCACATATGATTTTTCCACTCACCATGCCATTACCTTGTGACTTGTCACATGTAAGTGAAGTGGAAAGAATTGAAATCTCATCGCGGCCGGAGGTGGAAGCAACTTGGAGATCTTCATGATGTGTGGAAGAAGAGAGCTCCTTGGAGATACCACCAACCCTATGAGAAATGGACCCACCAAATATTTCTTTAAGCTTGGTCCACATCTCATGAGACGACTTGCGCTTTACAATTTTCAAGAACAAATTAACTGTGAGGATCAAAGAGAAAATAATCTCATTAGATACTTGATCTTTGAGATGTAAATTTTTCTCATCGTCTAGAGATAGATTTTGAGGATCCATCGGAGGAGAAAAACCTACATCTAGAAATTGCTCAATATTTGGACACAAGGTCCGAACATTACAAAGTAAGCAAATTCTCCACATAGCATAATTTGTGCCATCAAAGATAATTGTGTCATTGTGCACTATACTACTAGCCGACATCTTTACACTCTAGGAGGTGAAGCCTAAACAAGGAGAGACCTTGCTCTGATACCAATTGAAAGCATAGAGATGTCGCCTAGAGGGGGGTGAATAGGCAATTTCAAAACTATTACGGTTTTGGCTTGATAGAATGCGGAATTAAACTAACGTTTATTTTACAAGCACAAAACCTAAATACTCGAGGCTCAACTAAGTGCACCAAAAGTTAATCTAAGCAAGATAGCATAATATAAATATACCACAAGTGATAAGCAAGATATAGTTACTTCAAGCTCAATGGCTATCACAAAGAAAGAAAGCTCAGGTATAGAGATAACCGAGGCACACGGAGACGAGGATGTATTCCTGTGTTCCCTTACAAGTAAGGTACGTCACGTTGGAGAGGTGTGGGATTACATGAAGGATTTCCCAACGCCACAAAGGCTCACCTTCTTCTCCGAGTCTATCCCACGAAGGAATAGGCCCTTTCCTTATGAATAGCTTTTCCTCCACTCTGGAGATGGCAAGCTCCACAACCACTTCACAAGATCCACGAAGAATAATGCCCGGGTCTCTTCACAATCTTCCACGAAGAGGACACCACGACACCAACCACCAAGCCAACTAGGAGGTCACCCTCCAAGAGTAAAAAGCTCACGGTCTCTCACTCAAACAAATCGTAATGGAGAGATCAACAATTATGCAAGAATGCAAAGCAAGAACACCAAGGATGCTTAAATCCTTCACTCTCAAATACCACCAAAGCAAAAAGTGCTAGGGAGGAATTAGAGAGGAATAACAATGGTGGAAGTCAAAAAATGACTCCAAGATCTAGATCCAATGGGTTCCCCTCACTTAGAGGAGGAATTGATTGGTGGGGATTGTAGATCTAGATCTCCTCTTCCAAAGCCCCCCAAAAGATGCAAGAATCATAGGAGTGAAGGGGGAGGAAGAAAGCTCAAGAGGTTCAACAATGGAGGTCAATTTCATGGTCAAGAACACTCAAAACATGTTGGGTAAGAACCCCCTTTTATAGGGCAAAGCAAATATGGCCGTTGGGAGAAAACTGTGCGAACTCGGTTGAAACTTCGGTTGGACCGGCCCTCACACCGGATGGTCCGGTTCTCAGCCTGGAAAACCAGACTCCATCCGAGTTTGATTACTGACCCCAGCCCCGGTATAAGAAAATCGACAATCCCGGTTGAATCTCAGTTTTCCGGTGCTGGCACCGGACCACCCGGTCTAGGAGCCGGTTGAACCGGATCCACAATCGGGATGAAACTGACTTCATGAAAAATGCTATAACTTTTGCATCCGGACTCTGATTTTGATGATCTTGGGCTTGTTTTGACGAGGAAAAAAAGCTCTACAAGATTGTGCAGAGAAACATCATATCCCAACGAAGTAGGATAGAACCAAATGAAGAAAGTTAAGAAGCCTCCATAAAGAAGAACCGATAAAACCTTCAAAATCGAAAATGCCGTAGAAGATGCATACGAATTCCGTTTTCGATAAACTTGGGCTTGTTGAAGAGCTATCAACAAGATCAAGAACCTCACATGGAGAAACACCAAGAATCAACAAAATAGGAAGATGCAAAGTATGCAAAGGATCGAGCTCCCTATGGCAATGTGATCAAGTTACCCAATCGAAAGCCCCTCTTGATAGTGCGGCTATCTATCCTATAACCCGGTCTCCCAACAACCACCTTGAGACCGGTAAAAGGAAAACCTATCAAGGCCATACCTTTGCCTTGCGCATCCCGCTTGATCTTGATGACAATGCTTCAAGCTCCACCCAAGCCAAAATGCAACACTTGATCATTGTTGCTTCGTGAAGACTCATAATTTGCTCCCCCATACACCACTATGGGATAGCTTCATTAATACATGTCTTCACATGTCCATTATAACCAATATGGACGGCAAGATTCAAGCAAATGATCTTCTTGAGATGCTTATCTTGAACTTGCCCTTCTCAACCTTGATGACGATCACCACTTGATGTCATCCTCTCATGGGCGGTATAAGATCTTCACTTTTGAAGCATGACCATGGAAAGATACCTATCCCATATAGAAAATGCAAAGGCACATATATAATGGGTTAGTTCATGATGCATAATTGACAAGGCTTACCATACCACAAGATCCATGTGGTACATTCTTTATGCTTCATGTGTTGACCAACTTGAAATCACTCTTCACTCTTTGTACTGGTCAACCAAGTATCTTCTCGTGCTCCATCTTAATATCTTGAGGTATATAAAGAACTCTTCATTTGATTACATGCTCTAAATCTTAGTCAACCATAGCTCAACTAATGAGGCTATCATGACAGCGACTTAGAGCCATATCTTGAATTCTTATATTGAGATCACACTCTCAAGATCTTGATCATATCATATTGTTCTATTCAACTCGATGATTTTGATGCCAATACTCAAGGTATACTTTTATATTCATGGCATCCATACTTGAATCCAACACAGGGACTACAAGCATGACCTATGGAATATTCCTTCATATAAAACTCAGTGAAAATATTAGACCATAGGGATTGTCATTAATCACCAAAACCACACATAGGGGCAATCACCCTTTCACTTTTCGAGGTTGAGTAACCCGTACGCCACGAGAGCAGCGACGGACAACGAAGCAAGTTGTTAGACTAACTTTTAAAATATATTATAGATCAAACTGTTTGTCCGATTTAAGATCTGTTTTCATCGTTGAACTAGTCGCGACGAGATCTTCAAAACTAGATCACATGTTGATAAGTTTTGAGGAAATTTTGTTCGAACCAAAAAGTTTTCCACCATAAACACATGAATTATCCATGTCATAATATATAAGTTATCAACCCGCTAACACATAAGTTATCCACCATATAGACATGTTGGATAGAGGTGTTGTCGCATACGTAGTGAGCAAGTTTAATTAAAATGCCGTAACTAGTTGTTAGAGTACCGACACTTCATTGTCATTTAATGCGTTAGCGTCGACGAGCGATTAAGGCTCCGTACCCTAACACCATTCGAGGCTTCGTCACTCATACTCCATGGTAGCGGTTACGGACGACGAAGTCGATCCGCTAGATTACTGGTTGCGTGATGGGTGAGCATAAGACCCCATTTATTTATATCATATGCAAAAGAAGGTTAGATTTAATTCCTTTAAAAATATGTTTAATGTTTGATGCGATAGACTTTTCATGTTGAGTACTTCGTACGCTGTGAGAGCGGCAATGGGCGACGAGGCCGAGCTGTTAGAATAACTTTTTATATTCTATTCGTGGGTAATTTTTTGTAGTGATGGATAACTTACATGTTATTTGGTCGATAACTTACGTGCTAAAGCATGGATAACTCTCGTGTTACTGATGGGTAACTTGTGGGTAAACAAAAAAAAGTTACCCATTCTGAATATGTGATCCGTGGGTAAATTTTGTAGTGGTTGATAACTTACATGTTATTGGGTGGATAACTTATATGCTGAAGTCTGGATAAATTGCCTGTTACAGGTGGATAACTTTTGATCCAAAAAAAAGTTGTCAGAATATACCATCTCGTCACGACTAGCCTAACAGTGAAAACGGATCTTAATTCAGACAAACGGTTTAACATAGAAAACTTTTTAAATTTTTATATTTGAATTGAGCTAGCTAATTAAAAATCTTGTCCTTTAATGCTTAGCAAGCCACCGTGGATGCATGCAATTCCTGGGCTGAGACGCCAACCAGATTTTAACTTTCTCAGAGCGGTTGCTAGGTAGCAGTGTCCTTTTTTCTTTAGCTATTTTTTTGGTTGAATCGAAATAGGCAACCAGCTAGCTCGTCTCTGTCCCATTTCTCGTCTCTTATATCTGCCCCGAACAAGCCCAAACTTTCCCAGTCTACTAAAATCATATCGTTTTTATTAGTACTAGATTTTCTTCGGTTTTCTCGAAAAATTCAAAAAATTAATTAAATTTGGGCAAATCTCACAAAAAGTGATAAATATTTTAACCCAGAGATCTAAATAGTTCCAGACTTTCCGAAATTTGCTAGTTTATATTATATTAGTTATTGAAAATTTTACATATTTTTCTAAAATGTTTGAAAAAAGTGTAACGATGACATGTGGATGCCACATCATCTTTGACATGTGGGCCCTAGCGGTCATGTTTATTGTTAAGTAAACTAATATCAGATTTAGACCTCTCTGCAAAGAACTACATGTATAGCTATTGTTTTGTGCAAACAATAGGTAAAGTGAGTGTTTTATACACCACGCGAAGCAAAAGGTGGTGGTTTGTGCAATTTCCTCATGTTCGGGAGATATTTCCCCCCGGTTCTGGGTCCATTGTTAGAGGACATGTTTACCTTAGGAGTGGGGTTTTCAGAAAATCTATCTTTGACGTTCTCGATAGACTTTCGTGGTCCGTCCGAACTCGATTCAAAAGCGTGCTTTGCTGGTCAGTGTACATCAACGCGTTTTGGCCCAACCGTCCCTGCTCGGCCCCCTGCGTCGATGACTTGTTCCTCGCCAGTTCGATGCATGCCGTCACATCCCTAGCAGTGGTAGGTGGCGAGCTACGCCTCATTCGTACCTCGTCAGCATGCTCCGGCTCATATTCATACCTTGCCAGCCCGCTCCTCACAAACCATGCTCTATGTTTTGCTGGTTTCGACGACCGGCCTGGCGATGTGTGTCTCCTCCCATTTGCGTGATTCGCCCTGTCTTCATGTTGTCGTCGGCCAGCTATAGTGCTGGGCTGTGGACGGTCGCCCTTGTGCTCCGCTGCGTCACCCCGGTCTCCTTGCACCAAAGTGGCAATGCCAGGCACTGTCGCTTCCCTGCGTCACCCCCCCCACACACACACACCTTTGTCGGCGAGGGATAGGCAGCATCTCCCTTTCGCAAGGCGGGTCGGTCGTCACTTGGACTGACCGTTGGCGCGTCGTCTTATGGGGAGCTCCCATTTCTTAGGACGCTCCCCCTCATGAGGCCTCGACAAGAGGCTCTCAGCTTGTGGCGAGGTTGGTCTTGGTGCCTGCTGAATTCTTGAGGCTCCTTCTTACCTCCTGAGGGTCGTGCTCCTCGCGAGTCCTTCAGAGGGCATGTCCGGTCGGCCCGACAACTTGGCAGGACGGGTACCTCCGGTGCGAATAGTCCGACATACGAGTCGCCAAGTGGGACGTTGAAATCGGCGTCCACAACATCAAATACGAGCCGCACAGGGCTATCAAGTCGCAGGCCCACATCGACTTCCTCGTTGATTGGGAGGAGGCACAGCAACCTGAGTCGCTGCCTCACAACCACTACTGGAACCTATACTTCGACGGGTCCAAGAACGCGGATGGCGCGGGAGCTAGGATCGTCCTCATATCCCCCAAAGGCGACAAGCTTTGCTACGTGCTGTAGCTTGACTTCATCCCATGCACCAACAACATGGCTGAGTACGAGTCCCTACTACATGGCATGCGAGCTGCCAAAGAGATCAGAATTAATCGCCTCAAGTGTTATAGCGATTCCGACCTTGTCGTTGGCCAAGTCGTTGGAACCTGCGACACCGTCGCCCCAAACATGGTGGCATACCGCCAAGCGGTGGACAAACTCAGGGGATACTTTGCGGGTTACTCTGTCGAGTGGATCGATCAGAGAAAGAACGAGGAGGCTAATGCACTCTCACGCATCAGGTCGGGTCGCCAAACGTCGCCACCCGGTGTCTTCCGCGACATCATCAAGACGTCCTCAGTCTCTTCCTTGAAGGGGATCAAACTTGGAGTTCCCCTGGAACCCGACTCCACCTTAGTCACCATGGCGACCGCATCAAGCGACTGGGCCGAGCCCTACGTCGCCTACCTCTAGCACAAGATCCTTACCAAGGACGAAACTGAGGCACAGATGATCGTGCGATGCTACAAATCCTTTATCCTCATCAACGACGAACTCCATAAGCGCAGCTTGACTGGCATTTTCTAGTGTTGTGTCTCACCATGCTAGGGACTGTGGCCACCACGTCGGCGCCTGATCGTTGGTCGCCAAGGCCATGCACCACGACTTCTATTAGCTCATGACCGGCGCTGATGCCATCGACATCGTCCAGCGCTGCGTTGGGTGCCAGAAGTACGCCAACCAGACGCACATACCTGGCTCGGCCCTGAAGACCATACCCATAACATGGCCATTCGCCATGTGGGGCATTGGAATTTGGGCTGCTTCAAGGCGACAACATCTAGCTTCACCCACCTTCTAGTCGCAGTCGACAAATTCATGAAGTGGGTCGAGGCGAAGCCCATAAAGAAGTGTGATGGCAAGACCGCCACCAAGTTCCTTTGTGAGCTCATCTAACGGTACTTCTACCCTCACAACAGCATCACCGACAACGGCACGAACTTTGCCAAGGGAGCCATGGCCGAATTCTGCCAAGAGCATGGGATCCGACTCGACCTCGCATCAGTCGCTCATCCTGAATTTAACGGCCAAGCAGAGCGAGCTAACCAGAGCGTCCTCCATGGCCTCAAGCCGCGACAGAAATTCCCCCATGAGCATACTCTAGGCTTCTTGGTCGAAGAACTCCCATCAGTTCTCTAGGGAATTTGCACCTCCGTCAATCGATGAGACAGGGTTCATCACCTTCTTCATGGTGTACGATGCCTAAGCGTTCATGCCCACTGACCTTGAACACGACTCACCTCGAGTTGTCAAGTACACGGAGGAAAGCAACGAAGTCTCCCATCAAAACAGGATCGACCTGCTCGACGAGGCGCGCGACCTCGCTCACTCCCACACCACCATCTACCAGCAAGGTATCCGCCGCTATCATAGCCACTGAGTCTGGACCCGCACCTTCCGGGAGGGCGACCTCATCCTGCGACTCATCTAGGACAATAAGGGAACGCACAAACTATCTCCCACATGGGAGGGGCCATTCTCCATAGGGAGAGTCCTAGGAAATGACGCCTACTACCTCATCGACGTGCGTAGAGACGGAAACTAGACGTTTGAGCCATCGTGGAACGTCAACCTCCTCCGCAAGTTCTACACTCAGCACACCAACTTGTACACCTTTGTACCATCAATGAATAAAAATTACTCTGCTCACAAGTTTTGTTTACTCGTCATGCCTTGTGCCACTCGCACTCGTAACAAAATTAGCATATATGCTAACACCAACATCAACCCTTGGGAGCATGACTGACCGCGGCTAAGTATTGCAGTCCAATGGCCTAGATATAACTCGTGACTTGCGTTGTTCACGAAAACACCGACCCAAGAGCCACCACCGGATTCACCTCGCTCGACTAGCTTTCTTAGCCAAGACGCTTGACCATGCTTCCCACAACATCCTGTCTCCTCATCCCTAGACGCGGCGACTCGAACGGTTAAGTACCATGATCGGGGACGTGTCAAACATGAACCCGTGCGTGCCTTGGGAAAACACAAAGTATGAAAGCACGCCTCGGAATCATGATGGCGCCCACCACTTGTCATGGGACGCTTCGTTGGGAACCCCAAGAGCAAGGTATGAAGCAACACAACAACAAGTTTCCCTCAGTAAGAAACTGAGGTTATCGAACCGGTAGGAGGAAGGCAACGTCACACGGGTGTTGCAAGCAACGCGGAGACCTGCACAACACAAACTCAAGACTTTGCCCCAATGAATCAGTGAGGCTGTCAAGCTCACCGGTTTGCTGTAACAAAGGATTAAACGTATGGTGTGGAAGGTAATGGTTTGCAGCAAGTAAACAAGTAACAGTGGAAGATATATCAATGGTAAAGATTGGACCGGGGTCCATAGTTTACTAGAGGTGTTCTCCTTAGGTAAACAACATGGCATGAAGGGTAAACAAATTACAGCAGGGCAATTGAAAGGAACTGAGCAAGGCATAACAATGCAATACTAGTCAGACAGATTCTATGAGTTTCAATTGGGCAATACAACAAGATACATAGACCGCCATCCAACTGCATCTATGACTAGAAGTCCACCTTCATGTTATCATCCGAAACCCCTCCAGTATTAAGTTGCAAGCAACAGACAACTGCTTTAAGCAAAGTGTGTAAGGTAAACAGTCCACATGTTCCATAAACAAGAGACCGTTGTGTTCTCCCTAGTAGCAACAACACATCTACAACCGAAGATATTATTGTCACTTTCCTTGGAAACTAGAGGCATGAACCCACTATCGAGCATAAATACTCCCTCTTGGAGTCACTAGCAACTACTTGGCCAAGATAGCTACTAACAACGGAGAGCATGCAAGATCACAAAGAACACATACATGATAGAATCATAAAGACAAAACCATTAATCAAACAACCATAATAATCTCAATATCAACCGGATCCCCGCAAACACAACATGCATGATTACAAATAGATTAGATATTGATCATGAATGGAGCTCACAAGATCTATACATGAAAGCACAAAGGAGGAGATACAACCATCTAGCTACTACATGGACCCATAGTCCAAGGTGGAACTACTCACGCATCATACCGGAGAGAAGGCCTCCGAGATGGTCTCCCCTCCGGCACGGTGCCGGGAAGAACTTCAGATCCCCCCGCTCTAGGAACGATGGTGGCGGAGGCTACAGACGGTTTCGTGGAGATTTGATCGGGTGCTGAGGGTTTCTGTATTGGGGGATTCTTATAGGCAAAGGGGGAGGCCGAGGAGGCGGCCAGAGGGGCCACACCCCTCCCAGTCTGGCTGTCGTGGCTTGCGTCTCCGTCTCGTCTTATGGATTCTTGTTCCCCACGAAAAGTTATTGGCTTTGACGTTTTTCTTGTTCAATTCCGAGAATATTTCTTTACTAACTTTTTTGAAACCAAAAACAACAGAAAACAGGCAACTGGCACTGTGGCAACTTGTTAATAGGTTAGTACCAGAAAACATGTAAAAAGCACCTCAAAGTGTAGACAAGAAAAGCAAAGAAGATACTAAACAGGCATGGAACATCAAAAATTATAGATATGTTTCCGACGTATCAACATCCCCAAGCTTAACTCCTGTTCATCCTCAAGTAGGTAAGTGATAAAAGAATATTTTTTGAGGTGACATGCACCCTCACAATAAAGATCCAACCATTTGCAAGCATTGAAAGCTGGGACCAAAGAACTCTAAACATGTGCATGAAAGATGGAGTTCTAACAATAGGACATAGTAACTATGCATGCAACATGACAAGCTACAAACAAAGATCATGAATCACATGCATTGAAAAACGTTTGTTTGTTTCACATACAAAAAACATAGCATAGTGGCAATCAGCTTGTCCCTCATAGAGTAGCAAATAGATGCATAGGACACCTTCAAAGTTCACAAGGGTGACTAGAAACAAATAGGACAAGAACAAGTAATATCACAATATGCATCAATCAATAAGCTTTGGAACACTGCACACAGAATGACAACTATGCTCTCTTAATGGTGCCTAAAGGTAGAAGGTGTAGACTCAATAGTGGTGGAAGAAAGGACTTTTTGTAAAGGAAACAAGGATTTCATGTTTCAAAAGGAGCTTCCAAAAATTATGGTACTTGTTAGCTTTCAGCCCTCATTGCCCCTATCATAAGCATCTTGAAGTGGTTAAGGTAAAAGTGAACAAAGATGGAGTATATGCTTGACGAAGTATAAGTTGGCAATCTCAAGTCCCTTGAATACAAGGGCCACACCTCATGCTACTCAATTTTAGTCACCTGTAAGTTCTTGTCACTGTAAGTATTTGCATATCATTTAGAACCACCAACGGGGTACCCCTTGCACATGGTACAGGAGCTATCCCATAACCAAAATGACAAAGCAAGCAGACAATGAGCATCTCAGCAATCTTCTTATGTACCATGGGAATATGGTGTTTTTTTCTCTCTTTCCTCTTTTCTCAACGTGTCTCTTTTTTTATAAGAAGAATGCTTCATAGATGTCACTATGGTGATGCTGCAAGTTTCCACCATGATTAGGCATGGCTTAGGCTAGCGGCCTAGGCATTTATATAACACAGGATACAAACTCCATGGACTTACAAGTTCCCTCTTTATTTCACACCGGTGACATCCATAGATAAAAGAGCATGATATCAACCGAGTATAAAGTACAAGTGCAATGTTGAAAATGTTCCTCGTGACAGCACGGTTCTGCTAATTCCAACGTATAAGTGCAAGCATATACAACATAGATGACAGAGTGGTTCAAGTTTATTAGGGGCAAAGAATATAAAGTGTGCCATCAAGTTTGTGAGGGCTTTAATCACTAAGTTTTCACATAACAAAATAGTTTTTAATTGGAAGATAGCTGAAAACAAGAATATACTTGGAATGGTGTAACACACCATGCATAGGAATTTATAGTGAACACTTTGGAAAAACTTGGTTTCTTGGGAGTTGGAAGCATGAGTAGAGCTTAATCATACAAGTGGAGGCTAGCAAAAGACTGGGAGCAACCAACTAAGAGAGCAATAATGGCCATAATCATGCAGTGCAACAAAGCATTACTAATCAAAGGAAAGAGTGGTACTACAAGTCAAGGACTAAATGATCATAGAGGCTAATGGTGACTTGTCATATTCATAACATGGTGTGAGCATGTGACAAGTCAACCCAAGCAAAGCATCAAAGGAGAATACCACAATACTATGCTTTTGCATGCTAAAACAACGCATAATTTCTTCAAGGAACACTAAGCAATCACAATTGTTTAGAATAAGACATGCTATAGCAATAATCACTAAGCATAAGGTCAAAATAACACCTAACATGTCATGCTAAAGTCTAAGTCACAGTCAATGCAAGCTCCTCTTGCACTTCAAGCAAGAACTTACTACTCCTTTACAACACAAAGCAGCTTATTTGCAAAAAAACACAGCGAGAACGGGGTTCCAAACTACTTTAGCTAACTAAACAAACTAAGAAAATCAAACAAAAACTAAGACGCTCCAAGAACAACACAATTGTGCATGAAACAATAAAAACGAAGTGTCTAGATAGACCTGAGCTTTTTATTGATGAAGAAGGGGGTTCCTTGGGCATCCCCAAGCTTTGACGCTTGTACCTCTTGGATATTTTTTGGGGTGACACCATGGTGGCATCCCTAAGCTTGAGCTTTTGTCCATTCTTCATCTCATTGCATCATTCTCTCTCTACACCTGAAATTTTTCCTTCACACAAAACTTCACACAATATTCATTAGCAACATTAGTTTGTTCAAAAGATATTAGACCTCTGGCAAAGCTTTGAAACAACAAGGCTTTTCACTAAAAACACAAGCTACTGTAGTAACTCCTTCAAATAGCTCAATTCACCTAAAGAGAACTAAAAAAGGAATCAATAAGAAGCAAATGCAAATAATGGCAGAGATCTGTCAAAACAGACCAGCGGGTAGAATCGATTTTTTCTAACATCTTCTGTTGCTCATATAAAAAAAGTATTGAACTAACAAAATTTATCTAACATACTGGGGGATTTATTAGTAAATTTTCAGCTCAATCCGAGTTACAGAGACTCCTCACGATTTTTTTTGGTAGAGGACAGAAATCTGTTTCGGGACAGCAACTCCCCAAATATTACTTCCCTGTCATTAGAGGTCATTCTTGGCACAAAAAGCAAACAAAAAGGATAAGGAGAGGTTATTACTGAAGTAATAACTTCCAAGACTCAAGGAAACTCTTGGGTTATCTCCCAACAAGTACTTTTCTTTAACGCCTTTAAGTTAGGCACAAGAAGCAAGAAGAATCAAGTATTTTCAAATGAAGAAGCATTAACATCAATACTTGCAAAGTCTTCAACTATGAAAGGTATCTCATCCAAATGGGTTTTGGAGGATCCCTTTGTTGGGGATATGCTATATGGGTATCCTCATAGCATGTCTCTTATCCGGATAACCCGGGTGGCCCATAGTTGGTAGCATGGCCCATGGCATGCTGGGTGGCCTAGTTAGATGGATCCATAAGGGAGGCCCATGCCGGATAAAGGAAGGCTATGGTGGAGTCACCAACGTACCCGGAGCCTTGGAGTACAAGACACGCTAGACTAGTAATAGACGGTGTAGGACTCTCTAACCTGTCCGGCTAGGACTTTTCCCTGTAACCCTACGACCTGGCGACTATATAAGTCGGGCCTATGGGACCCTTTAGGGCACGATAACTTAGAATCTCTAGTCACCTCGCATAGCAAACCAATCCCTGTAACTCGGCGTATTGCCATTATAGTGATTTACAGCAGGAGTAGGATTCCGCCACCCTTGTGGGATATGAACCTGGGTAAGCTGTGTTACCACGTACCCGTCAACCATCCGCCTTCCCCCACGTCTCTAAACACGCACTGTGAGGACCCCTCCATGGTGTACTCGTCGGCAATACCACGACAGTTGGCGCCCACCGTGGGGCAAGAGGCGCTTCAGGCTCTTCAGCAGGCGAGGACCAAGATCTTCGTGGGAATCGGCAAAACCGTAGCCATCGATCGTGTTCTCTTCTCCGGCAACATTCCGATCGTCCCTCCCAATGAGTTCTGGATCCCAGGAAAGACGAACCCTATGCGGTGTTCGATCGTTCCTATCGGAGACATCCATCTCTTCATCGGCGAAACCGACTTGGGCACTAGTTCCCTGGGAGTCGGAGGAGCATCAAGACACGCACGGACCGCCTACGGGCATGATATGTTCGGGAAGGATCGATGTCGGATCTCTCTTCAGAGTTTGCCGGCAAAGATCAGAAAAATTCAAGGCCCACCCAAACCGCCCGTGTGCAGGATATATCGGTGGAAGATCACTGCAAGTCCGCCGGCTTTGTCCGTGCGTTTGGACAGCAGAGATCCAAGTTCGTCGGCGTGGTTACCATCTTCGATTTGGCGCGTTGTGTTCAGAGAGAGGGCGAAAACCCCCGCGATTACCTTGCCAGGTGGCTCCGTATATGAGCCGATCTGGCCCACTACCCCAATGATGATGCCATGTATCACTTTGTGGAAGGACTAGACCATGGCGCGCTTCTCCGACATTCTCTAAGGCGGAAGAAAGCTTCAGGACGCCTCACCTTCGAAAGCATGGTGAACACCGTCAACAGCTACGCGGAGGCCAAGGGGGCAGCTCAGGCGGATCTTGCACTTGTTGGAGGAGTGCTGCCGCCTCAGCAACCAACTCCTCCGCCTCCGGCCGCCATCACCGCAGTTGCACCACCACCTCCAGTCATCATCGCCGCAGTTGCACCACCACCTCCAGTCATTGTCGCTGCTATTGCACCTCCACCCCCCGTCATTGAGGAAGTCTTGGAACCCTCCGACTCTGTGATGGACGCGCTATACGCCGACTTCAGTGCAGATTCAGAGGATATAGACTTCAGTCCAGAAGAGCTAGACTCCGCCATGCAGGAGATGGAGGAGGAGTACACGCGCGACGAGCAAGCCAATAACACCATCACGTCTCGAGAGGTGTTCGTCACCATTGGGATGGCGATGGATGAAGATCAACCCGGACGAGCTCCGCCTACAGCCCTGGACAAAGGGAAGGGACCACATGTTGCTGCCGACAATGACCGCGCAAAGGTCATGCCCCCTCCGCCTAACCCGGTGCAACAGTCGCAGGAACTCAATACTGGTCCGAGCAACAACAACACCGCAAACTTGCCACCTCCGGCATCTACATCTGCTGCTGCCCAAGTTACTCCAGCTGATAGAGTGATGTACGGCAATCTCCTCATCGAGCCACTGACCGTAGCTCATATCCAGAACGTGACCTGGCTTGACGAGAAGCGCCAGCAGCTGCTAGAGGAAGCGCAAGCCATCGCAGAGCAAGGCGTTAAGCTAGATCGAGATCTGGTCAACGCGCAGAAATCCATAGAGAAAGCTAGAGCAACAGAGGCCGAGTACAAGACTCTGCTAAAGCAACAGAAGGCCAAGAAAGCTCCAGCTCGCGTCATCAACGATCCTGGCGTACGGCGAAACCTAGGATGGGCTCCCCTGAAGCCAGCACAGGCCAAGCCATACATTGACAGTGAAGGCAGGCAAGTGATGCCCACTCCTCTCCTCAACCTCGTCGTCGCCAAGACCCTTCTGGAGCAGGATAGATTGCCCGAGGCAGTGGACCAGGTCTGTGACCTAGTGGCCAAGGCGGTGAAGCAGTAGGAAAATGCCACCTCTCAGAGGCTTGAGTCTGACCCAGCGTTTTGCCAGTCTAGCCAGTATAAGCCGCCAAGGGACAGATCTCCTCTTGATGTCGGGTCCCAGACGGGTTCATCAGAACGAAGACGGAGGGATGCGCGCAACAGGAAGGATGTTATCCCCATATCCTCCGACCATGGAGAAAAGGCCCAACCTCGTCTTCGGGGTTCCAGTCAGCAAATTGTTGGGCTTCATCGTTTCCCATCGTGTAATCGAGGTCAACCCGGAGAAAATCAAGGCCATCTTAAACATAAACCGTCCGACATGCCTAAAGGACATTCAACGACTAATAGGTTATGTTGCAGCAGTTAGTCGGTTCGTCAGCCGACCTGGAGAGAAGGCTCTGCCGCTATACAAGTTGCTAAAGAAGGCGGACAAATTCACATGGACAGACGAAGCAAATGCAACATTGAAGCAGCTCAAGGAGATTCTTTCCTCAGCGCCCATCCTTGCAGCACCCGAGCCTGGAGAGTCCATTGCCATGTACATGGCGGCCACCAACCGGGTAATCAGCATCGTCGTCGTGGTAGAGCAGAAGGAACCAGGCTACGAGAACGGAGTTCAATGACCAGTTTACTATGTAAGCGAGGTCTTGACGGAGTCCAAGCAGCGTTACCTGCACTACCAGAAGATAGCTTTTGGAGTATTCCGTGCTTCTCGGAAGCTGAGGCATTACTTTCAGGAGCACCCAATCACAGTGGTGAGCAAGACTCCACTGTCCGACATTATCAACAACAGTGACACTACTGGAAGGGTCGCGAAGTGGGGCATTGAACTTGCCGCCTTCGAGATCACCTATAAGAGACGCGACGCTATCAAGTCACAAGCCTTGGCAGATTTTATTGCAGATTGGACGGAGATGCCAGATGCTACCCCATTGCCGGAACTAGAATACTGGGTGATGCACTTTGATGGATCAAAGCTGCTCAACGGCTCGGGGGCTGGTGTATTGCTACAGTCACCAACTAGGGACAAGCTACAATACGTTCTACAGATTCACTTCGAGGCTACAAACAACATGGCGGAGTATGAAGCACTCATTCACGGACTATGCGTAGCCAAGGATATTGGCATCAAGCGCATAGTTTGCTGTGGAGATTCCGACTTGCTTGCCCAGCAGGTGGCTGACACTTGGAATGCGCGGAACCCTATGATGGTGGCATATCGAGACGAAGTGGACGAGATAGCCAAGAGCTTCTTGGGCTACGAAGTTAAGTATGTGCCTAGGGAACAAAACGAGGCGGCTGATCTGCTGTCTAAGCTTGGATCAGGGCACAAGCGAATTCTGCTAGGAGTTTTCCTAGAGCACCTGCGCACACCATCCGTGAAGGGAGCCGACATCGACAACCCGGATAGAGCCGACTCTTTTGTCAACATGGTGACTAAGGTCCCTCCGGCTTGGAAAAAACCGTTCATGGAATATCTCGAACACGGAACTTTTCCCGACGACAAAGTCGAAAGACGACAAATAGTACGACGAGCAAAGGGTTATACCATAATCAATGGGCAACTCTACAAAAGGAGCACTACTGGTGTATACCTTAAGTGTGTTTCCCAGTTAGAAGGTATTGAAATCCTACGCGAAATCCATCTTGGAAATTGCGGGCATCACGCCGCTCCACGATCGTTGGTCGCGAAAGCCTTCCGGCAAGGATTCTACTGGCTGACCGCGAAGGCGGACGCAGACAAGCTGGTTGAGGCATGCATGGGATGCCAGTATTATGCCCGACAACCACATGTTCCTGCTGAAGAATTGCGAACAATACCAATAACTTGGCCGTTCGCAGTCTGGGGGCTAGACATGGTGGGACCGTTATAGACGACACCATGTGGGTTTACGCATATGCTAGTAGCAGTTGATAAATTCACTAAATGGATAAAAGCTAAACCCATTAGAAATCTTGATGGGGCAACTGCCCTCAGGTTTGTCCGGGATCTAGTGGTGAGATTTGGTCTCCCACATAACATTATCGCCGACAACGGCAACAACTTGTCACTCGGAGAAGTGGAGGCATATTGTTGGGAGAAGGGCATCCGACTTGACCTTGCATCTGTAGCACATCCACAATCCAATGGTCAGGTTGAGCGAGCCAATGGATTAATTCTACAGGGAATAAAGCCACGTCTTGAGGCACCGCTACATATAGCAGCTAGAGCCTGGGCGGAAGAATTGCCATCTGTGCTGTGGAGTTTACGAACTACACCCAACAGATCCACCGGCTACACCCCTTACTTCATGGTATATGGAGCAGAAGCCATCCTACCTTCCGACATACTTCGCGATGCACCAAGGGTTGCCGCCTACGACAAAGATGATGCTGAAGAATCCAGACGCCTAGATGTGGACCTTCTCGAGGAGGAGCGCGTTTTGGCATGCCAAAGATCCGCCATCTACCAGCGGAAGCTACACATCTACCATAGTCGCCGCGTTTGGCATCGCTCATTTAAAGAGGGGGATTTGGTGCTCCGACTTAAGCAGAAGAAGTCACACAAATCATCCCCGCCATGGGAAGGACCATTCATCATAAGCAAGGCGCTACTCAATGGGTCTTACTACCTCGTTGACAATCGTGAACTAAAGGATAGACCCAATAAGGATCATAAGCGTAAGCGACGTGACCCGAATGATGACTACCCGGAGCTTGATCGGCCATGGAACATAGCACAACTACGTCCTTTCTACACTTAGCATGTTTTATCTAATTGTGTACCTCTTATATGATCAATGAAATAAAGCTCTTTGGTTCACTCATATTTCTGAGTCTTTTACCTCCTTTAGTGTTCATTTTTGGATCATATAAAACCTTTATGCACAAGCTTTGCAATTGCACTTGTGAAAATTCTGCCTATGGGCGTTAGCTTATGTTTTCTGGTCTACACGTTCTTTGTCGTTTTTATGTGGATTTTGGAGTAGTGACATTTGGCACTTATTGTCAGCGATTTTGTGCTTAGATTATTGACGGTGCCATTGGGCATCATCACCTGAGCGCATGGTTCCGACAACAAGTCTTCTGACTCACGAAAAGTCAAGCATAAAAACCAAAGTAATGGATAAGCCAGCACTTGCTTAAAAAATATATACATGCTAGAAATAGTTCTTAAGTAGCAGGACATACACCATTGTTTTCCGCCTTAAGTTAACACATAATTTTTCCGCATAACATGCTACAGAGCAAACAAATATTACAAGTTGTTTTTATTCCTCTGGTGCAGGTGACTTGGAAGCAACATCATCGGCAACAGGAGAGTAACCCTCGAAGTCGGCATTATTGAGGGACTCGGAGGAGCTTTGGCCTTTGTCTTCAACGGTTTTCATGGGCACAAAGAGGTTAACGTCGACCAACTCGGCGACTCTGGTGTCATAACCCGCGAGCGACGCCAAGATAGATTCGTGGTTTATCTTTTGGCCTTTTTCATCTACGTCGGGGATACCGAAGGTTACCGTGTTGATGTCGGCATTCTCGTAGTGTGCCTTCACCATTGACAATGCCATCCTGGCACCGGCCTGTGCACATGAAGCTTTCTAGCTTGAAATACACTCGGGGGCTTGGCGCAGGATCTCCGAGAACTTCGCTATTGAGTCCAATGCCTTGATGTTAATCTGGAGGGATTTGGCAATCGCTTTGGTCTACGCGATGGCGGTGTTGATGAAGTTTCCGGCAAGAACCATGCATTCCTTTGGCGGAGGAGGCGACCGGGTTAAACCCATAGGAGCTGCGAAATCCCGACAAAGGAGCAGATGAGTTCAAAAATTCAGAGTGTCTAGACTACAGAAATCCAAGACGGAGAATAACTTACTGAAGATGCTGGTCTTAGCTTTCCAGAGGGTATCCGCCATGGAGTCCCGTTCTTGTTGGAGGATCTTATACGCTTCATGATGGCATTGATTTTGCTCATCGGCAGCTTTCTTCTGATCTTTTAAGATCGCGATTTCCTCCTTCAAGCGGTTCATTTACTCGGTGGCGGAGTCCTGCAAGGCTTTCATCGATTCTTCATGCATTTTCAGCATCTCTTCCCTCTCCTTCTTAAGGATCTTGTTCTCGCTATCCAGCTGCTGAATATGCTTGGATTGCTCGACAATATCCTTAGCCTTGGCAATGGTTTCTGCAAGTCAGAGAAAGAAAAGTACGTAGTGAGTACTCGGAGAATACACAAGATCAAGCCGGAGTACGAAAAAGAAAGGAAAAATAGACGCTTGCTCTTGATGATCTGTTCCTTCGAGAAGGCGGTTTTACCCTTTTCGGCTTCCAAGTCCGCGCGCATCTTCTGGTACTTGTCGTTAGCCATGCTGTGAGATCCAGGCACATGGCTTAATAGGATTGATAGGATACCCATATCAACAAGTTGCAACTTCTTTTCCGGAAGCTCATTCGAAAAGAACTTAAGGTTAAGCGTGCTTGGCCTAGAGCAATTCTAGGATGGGTGACCGATGAAGTAGAATCAAAAGCGCAGTGAGGACAAAGTGCGCAGAAAAGACTAGTGTTGGTCTGTGGGGCCAGTCTAGATATCCTATTAAGCTGCCAGGAGTGACACGCCCCGGGCCCAGGAGTGGACGGGGTGTTACACATGCCCTCCGAGCATTCTCATTCCATGGAAAAAAGAAAGTTAAACGTTGTTTGTTCTAATTGGAGCATCTAGCCGGAAAATTTCCACCTAGACGCTCGGGGGCTACTACGAGAGTTTTTTTAACTTAGCAGTATGCTTAGTCTTTCTTTAAGCATCTAGTCGGAACTAATTCAGTTTTCGATTAGAAGCTTGGGGGCTACAGTATAAAGTTTTTAACTCGGATGTATGCTTATCTTCTCTTTAAGCATCTAGTCGGAACTAATTCAGTTACAACTAGAAGCTTGGGGGCTACAGTATCGAAATATATAAACATCACAGATGTTATTTTAAAGCATCTAGTCGGAATAATTCATTCCACCTATATGCTTGGGGGCTACAGTGTGAAGTTTTCTAGCTTAGTCACTCTTAGAGCATTTAGACGCAAAGACCTATCGTTTTCCATCTAAATCCTCAGGGGCTACAGTGGGATACTCATATGAAATGCAAAAAGGCAAAAATAACTTACAAGTGCAATGATCTTGATGTTGGTAGCACTCTGAGCTAGCAACTTGCCGAAGGATACACTGTTTCCTTGCAAGATTTCTGCTTGCCGGAGAAGCTCCTCGAGACCGCACGTTGGAGATGTCGGTGCCGCACCAGGAACCAGAGAAGTGCTACCCGGCGTAACTACCGGATAGACTATCTTCGGAAACTCTATGGTTTTCTTGGGTGCGGGGGCGCCGCCTTCGGCAGATGTACCACCTTCCACCACCGCCTTACCGCTACCCATGGCATCCTTAGTCCGAGCTTCAGCCATTTGGTGTGCAGCACTTTCCTACGTCGCCTGTTCGCCGACAACAGCGAGCTCTGTAGAGGCGCCTGAGTCCACTTCCATGGCGGAAGGGACAGATGCTTCTTTAGCTTGTGAGCTTGTCAGAGCAGACGAAGGCTGGACGATGGGAGTGATAGGGGCGATGGCGGGAGATACGTCGCGATGCAGCATATCCTTGATGGTTCTAGAAGCCCCCAAAGTTTTGGAGGTCTTCTTCAAGCTGGTCGTGGCTTTCTTCCTGAAACGTGCAAAATGCATAAGTACAGGAATAAGACAGACAAATGGACAAGGTCGGAGAGAAAGAAGCTTACACAATAGGGGGTGCTTTAGCAAAGGGGATCCCAGTAACCTTTCTTTTCTCCTTCTCCAGGACGGCGGTAGTCTTCTTGGAGGCTCCACCCTCCGTCTTCTTCTTCTTGCCTCCGTCAGCAGCGTCAGAGGTGGATCTCTTCCGATTTCGCGCCAATGGAGCATCATCGTCGGACCCGTCGATGACTTCCTTCATCTTTGGATCATAGATTTGAGGAGCCATGCTGTCCTCATCTATGTCGCTAAGCTGTTAAAGTGAAGAACCACCGTGTTAGATGAGATGGTAATGGCTAGACAGAAGAACTGGAGTACATGTCATACACGGAAAATAAACAGTTACCTTTGGGCACTTGCTCTCTACGAACATGTCATAGGTGATGGCGAAGACACGCTTCTTGTCCTTCACCTTGACGATGTCCTTGAGGCGGAGCTTGACGGAGTCGCTCGAGAAGTTGTCCTCGGAGATGCGGAGGCTATCCCTTCTATCGTTGGCATACTCGTGCATCAGCTTCAAGCGGTGCTGCAAAGGTTGGATCCGCCCGACGAACCAGCACATGGCTAGGTCCAGTCCGGTCAAACCCGTCTCTATGAACCACTCTATCCGCCTTATAGCGCGGGAAGCATCGATGTCGGAGGGAAGGGAGGCCTGGGATCTCCATGTCGAGGCTTCGGCGGCTGCTCCATCGACAAAGTCCGGGTACGTGACTTCTCGGCCAGCCAGAGGCATATCTGGGCCGTAGAAGTACGTCCGCTGCCAATTCTTGCAGGATTCGTGGCCGACGATGTCGGGGAAGTGCCGGCTAGGCCGGATCTTAAAACTAATGGTTCCACAATTCCTAAGCTCGTCCTTGCCGGCTCCCGCTTCGCGCTTGACGGTAAAGAAGTATATGAAGAGATCTAGCCTAGGCTTGATTCCTAAATAACCCTCGCAGAGCGCCGCGTAATTGCTGAGCGCTAAGATGCTATTGGGGGAGAGGTTCTGTGGCTGTACTCGGTAATGATTCAGGACAGCAAGGAAAAACTTGGAGATGGGTAGGGAGACGCCGCATACCATATGTGCTTTGAGGTACACCTTCTCTCCGACTTGGGGAGAAGGTGTGACCTCGCCGGCCGGCGCCGCCCGCCAGGCGAGCCCCTCCGTCCCGGGGAGGTAGCCCTCGTTGATCAGCTCTTTGATGTAGCGGTCCGTGATATCCGAACCGCGCCAATCACCCTTGTGCGAGTCATACTCCTCCTCCAGCAGCTCCAGCGCCGCTGGATTATGGTCGCCGTTGGTAGCCTCGACCACCGCAGGACTGGGGATGACCAGGCCCTCTGAGGGCACGACGACAGAGCTCGTCGTCTTTGCCGCGGCTTCGCCCGACGCCGCCATCGAAGGGGAGGAGCTGCTGCTGGCCATTGGGTGTGTTCGACGGTGACTGTGAAAGATTAGAAAGCTAGGGTTTTTCGCATGTTGCGCGGAGAGCTCGAGGAGGCGCTCGCTGGAGGAAGGAGACGATGTAGGGGAGAATGAGGTGAAAAAGTAAATTTTCCACCGCGGTTACTATTTATGGTCTCCGGCATCAAGATTTGTGCAGCCTGATCGAATGGTTGCCACGTAGACGACGTGTGCGGAGACGTGCGTGGAAATTTCGCCACGTACCAACCATCGCCGCCAATGGTTCGTATCGCTCGCGTGGGAAAAGTGGACATGATTGCGTTCTCTGCATGTGTGAGTTACGAGGCGTTGTTGACCTATGTCTATGTCGCCCTAGCTGACATAGGCAGATGAACCATCACATCAGAAGATTTCGACATGGACAGATCCAGTCCGGCTACAGAAGAGTACGATGGAAGATTTAGCAATTCTCTGACTTACAAATTAAAGACGGAGAAAACCTTGCAGGGTTCTTTGGGAGGACTACAAGATGTTGCTTGACGATTTGCCGACATTCATCTAGACAGAGCATTCAACGTGAAGAGGCAAGACGGCGCAAGATCTCGGAGTTCTCCGGGGGCTACTGTTGGGGATATGCTATTTGGGTATCCTTATAGCATGTCTCTTATCCGGATAACACGGGTGGCCCACAGTTGTTAGTATGGCCCATGGCCTGCTGGGCTTCCTAGTTAGATGGATCCAGAAGGGAGGCCCATGCCGGATAAAGGAAGGCTATGGTGGAGTCACCAACGTACCCAGAACCTTGGAGTACAAGACACGCTAGACTAGTAATAGACGGTGTAGGACTCTGTAACCTGTCCGGCTAGGACTTTTCCTTGTAACCCTAGGACCTGGCGACTATATAAGTCAGGCCTATGGGACCCTTTAGGGCACGATAACTTAGACTCTCTAGTCGCCTCGCACAGTGAACCAATCCCTGTAACTCAGCGTATTGCCATTATAGTTATTTATAGCAGGAGTAGGATTCCGCCACCGTTGTGGGATCTGAACCTGGGTAAGCTGTGTTACCTCGTACCCGTCAACCATCCGCCTTCCCCCACGTCTCTAGACACGCACTGTGAGGACCCCTCCATGGCATACTCGTCGGAAATACCACGACACCCTTCTCATCTCTCTTTGGTCTACTAATTTCATCAAAATGATTTTCAGGAGCAATCCAATCAAAATTCTTTTCAAAGGCTTCATGCATTCCAACAAGCTTAAAGGGTATGGGTATTTTACATTCCTCTCTGGGCTTAGTCTTATCAGAAGTACCCACACATCTACACTTGAGCCTAGCATATTGAAACGCTCAAAGACCTTTTTGGCTTCCCTAGCAACATCATGGAATTCTTTTAATAAAGTTTCAAGGATGAATTCTCTCTTTTCAGCATTCTTTTTTTCTTTTAGTTTTAGGAACAAGAATTGCATGAAGGGGTTAATTCCAACATATGAACTATAGAAGCTGTAGCAATCTCATAATTAGGAGAAACCTCTGCTATAGATTTATCCACAATATCCTCATGCTTGCTAACATGATTAAATAATTCTTCAATATTATCTTTCCCAATTATGGAGCCACTACCTATCGCAAGATCTTTCAGGGTGAACTTGGGGAGCAACATGGTGAGCTAGAGCAAGGTGGCAACTAGAGTAGAAACTATTTTTTTGTGTTTTTGATTAAACAAAGCAAACCAAACTAGACTAATTTTTTTTGGGTTTTTTGGAAAGAGGCAAACAAAACCAAGCAAAAGAAACAAAGCAAACTAAAAACAAAGTAAAGAGAAAGGAAGTGAAGGACTCCTCTAGTGAAGACGTCCTTAGCCTCCCCGGCAATGGCGCCAGAATATAGCTTGATGGCGCCCACCACTTGTCGTGGGACGCTTCGTTGGAAACCCCAAGAGAAAGGTATGAAGCAGCACATCATCAAGTTTCTCTCAGTAAGAAACTGAGGTTATCGAACCAGTAGGAGGAAGGAAACGTCACACAGGTGTTGCAAGCAACACGGAGACCTGCACAACACAAACTCAAGACTTTGCCCCAACGAATCAGTGAGGTTGTCAAGCTCACCGGTTTGCTATAACAAAGGATTAAACGTATGGTGTGGAAGGTAATGGTTTGCAGCAAGTAAACAAGTAACACTTGAAGGTATATCAATGGTAAAGATTGGACCGGGGTCCATAGTTCACTAGAGGTGCTCTCCTTAGATAAACAACATGGCATGAAGGGTAAACAAATTACAGCAGGGCAATTGATGTAATCGAGCAAGGCATAACAATGCAATTACTAGTCAGAAAGATCCTATGAGATTCGATTGAGCAATACAACAAGATACATAGACCGCCATCCAACTGCATCTATGACTAGAAGTCCACCTTCAGGTTATCATCTGAACCCCCTCCAGTATTAAGTTGCAAGCAACATACAACTGCTTTAAGCAAAGTGTGTAAGGTAAACAGTCCACATGTTCCATGAACAAGAGACCGTTGTTTTATCCCTATAGCAACAACACATCTACAACCGAAGAGATTATTGTCACTTCCCTTGGAAACTAGAGGCATGAACCCACTATCGAGCATAAATACTCCCTCTTGGAGTCACTAGCAACTACTTGGCCAAGATAGCTACTAATAACGGAGAGCATGCAAGATCACAAACAACATTAACATGATAGAATCATAAAGACAAAACCATTAATCAAACCAACACAATAATCTCAATATCCATCGGATCCCCGCAAACACAACATGCATGATTACAAATAGATTAGATTTTGATCATGAATAGAGCTCACAAGATCTATACATGAAAGCATAAAGGAGGAGATACAACCATCTAGCTACTACATGGACCCATAGTCCAAGGTGGAACTACTCACGCATCATACCGAAGAGAAGGCCTCCGGGATGATCTCCCCTCCGGCAGGGTGCCGGGAAGAACTTCAGATCCCCCCGATCTAGGGACGATGGTGGCGGCGGCTACAGACGGTTTCGTGGAGATTTGGGTATGGGTATTTTACATTACTCTCTGGGCTTAGTCTTATCAGAAATACCCACAACATCTACACTTGAGCCTAGCATATTGAAACGCTCAAAGACCTTTTTGGCTTCCCTAGCAACATCATGGAATTCTTTTAATAAAGTTTCAAGGATGAATTCTCTCTTTTCAGCATTCTTTTTTTCTTTTAGTTTTAGGAACAAGAATTGCATGAAGGGGTTAATTCCAACATATGAACTATAGAAGCTGTAGCAATCTCATAATTAGGAGCAAGCTCTGCTATAGATTTATCCTCAATATCCTCATGCTTTCTAACATGATTAAATAATTCTTCAATATTATCTTTCCCAATTATGGAGCCACTACCTATCGCAAGATCTTTCAGGGTGAACTTGGGGAGCAACATGGTGAGCTAGAGCAAGGTGGAAACTAGAGTAGGAACTATTTTTTGTGTGTTTTTGATTAAAGAAAGCAAACCAAACTAGACTAATTTTGTTGGTTTTTTTTGGAAAGAGGCAAACAAAACCAAGCAAAAGAAACAAAGCAAACTAAATACAAAGTAAAGAGAAAGGAAGTGAAGGACTCCCCTAGTGAAGACGTCCTTAGCCTCCCCGGCAATGGCACCAGAATATAGCTTGATGGTGCCCACCACTTGTCGTGGGACGCTTCGTTGGAAACCCCAAGAGCAAGGTATGAAGCAGCACATCATCAAGTTTCTCTCAGTAATAAACCGAGGTTATCGAACCAGTAGGAGGAAGGAAACGTCACACATGTGTTGCAAGCAACGCGGAGACCTGCACAACACAAACTCAAGACTTTGCCCCAACGAATCAGTGAGGTTGTCAAGCTCACCGGTTTGCTATAACAAAGGATTAAACGTATGGTGTGGAAGGTAATGGTTTGCAGCAAGTAAACAAGTAACACTTGAAGATATATCAATGGTAAAGATTGGACCGGGGTCCATAGTTCACTAGAGGTGCTCTCCTTAGATAAACAACATGGCATGAAGGGTAAACAAATTACAGCAGGGCAATTGACAGAAACTGAGCAAGGCATAACAATGCAATTACTAGTCAGAAAGATCCTATGAGATTCGATTGGGCAATACAACAAGATACATAGACCGCCATCCAACTGCATCTATGACTAGAAGTCCACCTTCAGGTTATCATCCGAACCCCCTCTAGTATTAAGTTGCAAGCAACAGACAACTGCTTTAAGCAAAGTGTGTAAGGTAAACAGTCCACATGTTCCATGAACAAGAGACCGTTGTTTTCTCCCTATAGCAACAACACATCTACAACCGAAGAGATTATTGTCACTTCCCTTGGAAATTGGAGGCATGAACCCACTATCGAGCATAAATACTCCCTCTTGGAGTCACTAGCAACTACTTGGCCAAGATAGCTACTAATAACGGAGAGCATGCAAGATCACAAACAACATAGACATGATAGAATCATAAAGACAAAACCATTAATCAAACCAACACAATAATCTCAATATCCATCGGATCCCCGCAAACACAACATGCATGATTACAAATAGATTAGATTTTGATCATGAATAGAGCTCACAAGATCTATACATGAAAGCATAAAGGAGGAGATACAACCATCTAGCTACTACATGGACCCATAGTCCAAGGTGGAACTACTCACGCATCATACCGAAGAGAAGGCCTCCGGGATGATCTCCCCTCCGGCAGGGTGCCGGGAAGAACTTCAGATCCCCTGATCTAGGGACGATGGTGGCGGTGGCTACAGACGGTTTCGTGGAGATTTGGGTATGGGTATTTTAGATTCCTCTCTGGGCTTAGTCTTATCAGAAGTACCCACAACATCTACACTTGAGCCTAGCATATTGAAACACTCAAAGACCTTTTTGGCTTCCCTAGCAACATCATGGAATTTTTTTAATAAAGTTTCAAGGATGAATTCTCTCTTTTCAACATTCTTTGTTCTTTTAGTTTTAGGAACAAGAATTGCATGAAGGGGTTAATTCCAACATATGAACTATAGAAGCTGTAGTAATCTCATAATTAGGAGCAAGCTCTGCTATAGATTTATCCTCAATATCCTCATGCTTTCTAACATGATTAAATAATTCTTCAATATTATCTTTCCCAATTATGGAGCCACTACCTATCGCAAGATCTTTCAGGGTGAACTTGGGGAGCAACATGGTGAGCTAGAGCAAGGTGGAAACTAGAGTAGGAACTATTTTTTGTGTGTTTTTGATTAAAGAAAGCAAACCAAACTAGACTAATTTTGTTGGGTTTTTTGGAAAGAGGCAAACAAAACCAAGCAAAAGAAACAAAGCAAACTAAATACAAAGTAAAGATAAAGGAAGTGAAGGACTCCCCTAGTGAAGACGTCCTTAGCCTCCCCGGCAATGGCACCAGAATATAGCTTGATGGTGCCCACCACTTGTCGTGGGACGGTTCGTTGGAAACCCCAAGAGCAAGGTATGAAGCAGCACAACATCAAGTTTCTATCAGTAAGAAACCGTGGTTATCGAACCAGTAGGAGGAAGGAAACGTCACCTAGGTGTTGCAAGCAATGCGGAGACCTGCACAACACAAACTCAAGACTTTTCCCCAACGAATCAGTGAGGTTGTCAAGCTCACCGGTTTGCTATACAAAGGATTAAACGTATGGTGTGGAATGTAATGGTTTGTAGCAAGTAAACAAGTAACACTGGAAGATATATCAATGGTAAAGATTGGACCGGGGTCCATAGTTCACTAGAGGTGCTCTCCTTAGATAAACAACATGGCATGAAGGGTAAACAAATTACAACAGGGCAATTAACAGGAATTGAGCAAGGCATAACAATGCAATTACTAGTCAGAAAGATCCTATGAGATTCAATTGGGCTATACAACAAGATACATAGACCGCCATCCAACTGCATGTATGACTAGAAGTCCACCTTCAGGTTATCATCTGAACCCCCTCCAGTATTAAGTTGCAAGCAATAGACAACTGCTTTAAGCAAAGTGTGTAAGGTAAACAGTCCACATGTTCCATGAACAAGAGACCGTTGTTTTCTCCCTATAGCAACAACACATCTACAACCGAAGAGATTATTGTCACTTCACTTGGAAACTAGAGGCATGAACCCACTATCGAGCATAAATACTCCCTCTTGGAGTCACTAGCAACTACTTGGCCAAGATAGCTACTAATAATGGAGAGCATGCAAGATCACAAACAACATTGACATGATAGAATTATAAAGACAAAACCATTAATCAAACCAACACAATAATCTCAATATCCATCGGATCCCCGCAAACACAACATTCATGATTACAAATAGATTAGATCTTGATCATGAACAGAGCTCACAAGATCTATACATGAAAGCACAAAGGAGAAGATACAACCATCTAGCTACTACATGGACCCATAGTCCAAGGTGGAACTACTCACGCATCATACCGAAGAGAAGGCCTCCGGGATGATCTCCCTCTGGCAGGGTGCCGGTAAGAACTTCAGATCCCCCCAATTTAGGGACGATGGTGGCGGCGGCTACAGACGGTTTTGTGGAGATTTGATCGGGTGCTTAGTGTTTCTGCATCAGGGGCTCATTATAGGCGAAGGGGGATGCCGAGGAGGCAGCCAGAGGGGCCACACCCCTCCCAGACACGGGGCAGGGCCCACCCGCGCCTAGGGGGTCTGGCTGCCGTGGCTTGCGTCTCCGTCTCGTCTTCTAGATTCTTGTTCCCCACAAAAAGTTATTGACTTTGACGTTTGTCTCGTCCAATTCCGAGAATATTTATTTACTAACTTTTCTGAAACCAAAAAACAGCAGAAAACAGGCAACTGGCACTGTGGCAACTTGTTAATAGGTTAGTACTAGAAAACATGTAAAAAGCACCTGAAAGTGTAGACAAGCAAAACAAAGTAGATACTAAACAAGCATGGAGCATAAAAAGTTATAGATACGTTTCCGACATATCAAGTCACCAAGCAACTGGCTGCCCAATCCAAGAGGAAAGACACGCTACACATTTACAGCACAATACATCCTTCCCTACCTTAGCACCAATGACTCTAACGGTTAAGAGACACGCTCGGGGACTCATCAACACGAACCCCCACACATTTTGAGAAAACACCAAGTACAACTTTCCCTTTGGAGTCGCTGCACGAATGGCTCCACGAGCCATGGAAAGTTGATCTATGCTACTCAACAGCTTCCAAACACATCATCCCACTAACCACGCGCGTGCGACTACGAGAAAAAAAATGCTCGGGCACTAGCTACCCCCGATGCAACTACGTAACTCAAACTAATTAACTGCGAAAAACTATTCAGAATTAACTCGCAAATTCCAAAACATCTCATTCATTCAACTAGCACCAAGTTTCTTTGCAGAAGGCCACTCGACACTAACCCTACATTACATGAGAATCTCTCATTCTACAGGCTTTGAGGAAGAAGCCTCATTCGTGCCCCTGACCCTCATAAAGGGCTTCCGCGCGGGTTGATCAGATAGGTCGGCAACGACTTCGCGATCGCCGACTAGAATGGCCGCTCTGATGGAAGGTCGTGGTGCATCGGCTTGGCATCACCAGGGGCCTCCTGCGTCTCCTGGTACGGTAGGAGATCGCCCATCGCCAACACGCACTTCGTGTAGGGAGCGGCCTTCACGTTAAGTGCAAGGACATCAGCATATCCACCTTGCCTCGCCGAAGGATACCCGCTGATGATGTCGTCGAGCTCAAAATCCTCGGGGAAGTGCGCGAGCCCAAGGATCTGCGCTACAGTTGCCCCGCGGGGGAACGAGGAGCGCATCGTCCACTCCACAAATGTGGGCGCCTCTTCGAGGTACTTCCACACCTTCGTTAACCCCCCTAGGCACTACTTTAGTGGGGGTGATGCCCTAGAGGACGGCGCGCACGCACATTGCAGACGGTGTGGCCGCATTCAGCACCGTCCTGACGCATTTCTCGGTGTTGAACCCTTGCACCACCGGATTCCCCTGGCCTATAACAACTGCAAGGCGTTAGTACAACGACTTCAGATCGCAAACTCGCTCGGGGACTCCGTCCTCAACCGAAATCAGCCGGGAACTTACCAAGGAGCTTGCGGTAGTTCCATTAGTTGTTAAGATGCACCTTATTGAGATTATGAAGGCAGTGTATGCATTTTGTGAATGTTTTCCCATGTATTTACCTGTTTGAAAGATTGCAACTGCAGATCTAATACTTAACTACAATTGATTTTATTTGTGAAATGAAGCATATCCGTTGTTCACTCCTACAGAGTACACACTCAACTCTCTCTGCCAAAACTTTTAGTTGTTCATCAGATGAATCAATAACTAAGAAATCAGATAGGTTTTCCTTTGTGATCTCATAATTTCTGTTCGCACACTACCTTCCATTGGTGTATTTGAAAATTAGATAGAGGCTTGCTGATCGATCTGTTTATAGGTATATTCCTTTATTATTTTCTCATGGCCATGTGTAACTTCATGTTATTTTAGTTTTTCTGCACAAATTGCTATGAACCGTGTCACTTGAGATTCCATGTCATGTCTGCAATAAAATGTGGTACTGATCATAGTTATAGGTTCCTTTCTTGATTATTAGTTCATTGCAATAAGATATAATGAATGAATCTATTTAAAAAAGTTCTAAATTAGTTATTTGTGTCTCTTGGTCTGCTTATTTCCAACTTGATTTTTTTAGGTATCAGTTTCTTATACCGTGGTTTGTCTATAAGTTTGCTGACTTTTCTTCATGACATGTCTTTTGAGGTGTATACCTGCTCATACGTCATGTACATCATATCTGCAGTTTGGTACTATGTTAAACCCTATCTAAAAGTTGAGGGTTAAAATTTTCATGGAGATTCACCTATCTATTTTTATTATGCGCATTCTATGCAGAATTGCAGATAAAGGTAATTCCCTCCACAGAACTCTATTACATGCATGTGTGGAGATTTTTCACTTGCACATGATCTTTTTTGTGGTGTCAGCACCTGGACTAAAAGGGTTTAGATACATGGAAGACTTCATCGTACTGCAGTACCAATATTTTTATTTAGATGGATACATATGCAGATAGAATGTTTTACCAATATTTTATTTAGATGGGTGCGCGCAGATAGAATAATTTTCCTATTTGCATAGAAAAATATAAATAAGAGAAGAAATGGATCATGCATGTTAGCTTTGTGCCCATTAGCACTCACGCCAAGTGGAAATCTCCGCATCCAGGCACACTTCCTGCCACGTAGAGTATCGGTGCAGAAAGATGGTGTGGATGCCGTTAACATTTCAGTCTGGTAACTCAGTGAAAGGATTCTCCACTAGTATAAAGTTTTGCAGTATATTAGGCAGCTAATCACGTAGTTATATATATTCCATGTCATGTTATATGCAGGATGTAGATTTCCCTCTTCAATCCCTGCCTAAAAATTTGAATCTCACTTCAGTTTGGATTAAAATTGCGACCGAAAAATTGCGACCGAAAAATTGTTGTTGTAGCTTATATGAAACAACAATACTAATTTATCTGTTTGCTGCCGGAATCTCTTGCCTTTTCAACCTAACATAGAAAGGTCTTAAGACTAATACATTCGCTTATTTGTCTTTTCCTAATGAAACTTATTGGTATTTCAGGTCATGGTCCTCATTTCAGTATGATTAATTCTAAAAAGAATATCTTTGGTAGGTTGTCACTTTTAGTATCTATGTAAGGTATTCTTGCAATCTCATTCTGAAAAGGATACTGGTTGCACTATCCGTATTTTTGTATAACCATGTACTTTATATGTGCATCTTTTCTTCTATTCATAAGGATATAGTATTGCATATAGCACAAGGTTTGTGGAATTCCATTTTTGTAGAAGCTTACTGATCTTTCGTAAGCCTTGGGAAGGTGGATTTTGTTTCTAGCTTCGTCACAAAGCTAAAAAATTACTCCCTAAACGTCACTTATTTTGAGATGAGGGAGTATAACACTTTTAAAGTATGTATAGCAACACACATTCTTAAATTATGTTCCTTGATTTGTCTATACAATATTTTGTATGTGCTTATTTATAGCTCGGGTTTGATAGGTTAGTTGAATGACTGGTTGCCCAATTTTGTTATCTCTAGGCTAGGAACCATCTCATCCTAATTTTTGTTGTTGCATCACTTCCGCATTGAGGTAAACCCTCTGGTTCTGATTGTCTTTGTTCGAGTGATGCTAACAGTTTTTTATCAGCTTATAATTCATGTTTTTTATTCGTTGATTATTGTATCATATACTAGAGTTCTTTCTCTTTTTCTTTTATACAATGTAAGGCACAATGTAAATATGTTTGGCTTCTTAATCGACCTCTTCACTGGAACCTTCGGATTGATGAGAATGTCTGGCTACTTCCTAATTTTTTTAGTTAAGCAGAAGGTCTACCTACCTACTTTCTGGTGGAGACTAATTATTCTAATAAGATAACTGGGATACTCCTCTTTGGGATCCGTAGGGTGTGTGTCCCTCCTAGATGCATTCATGTGTTTGCTCTGTGTGATTCAGCTAGGATTTTTGGGTTCCAGTTAATTCACATGTTATAGTAATGATGCTTTACTTATTAGAGTGCAAGAATTTGGACTTATAAATCATTGTTGATGAATTCTCAGTTATTTAGAGTTGAACTTAAGGATCTACAAGCAGTACTTGAATCTCTTATTTTGTAGGTTTGTTCCACTCTTGCCTCATGTGTTAGTTTGATGTATGGTTTTAATTTCTACATACTTGAATAATTTGAGTCTATTTCCAGTGTGTCAAGTTTTAACCCTGAACAATTAGTGGCAAAGCTACCAATACAAGCACTTTCAGGAGAACACGCGGCCGGTTCAAATTTGGGCTGCCGCGTCCCCCGTCTGAAGCAATGACCATGGTGATGTATGCTTGTGAGAGAATGACCTGAGCATGAACTACCCATTACTTGGTACTTTTTTGCTTTGTATTATAGAATTTTATTATTATCTTCCTGCGAGATATCTAGAAAGAAGTGTTAAATACATTATGTTAGTGTAGTTATCAAAAGCACTTAGGAAGTCCATAATTTTATATGTCAAGAGTAAAGTAAAAAGAGTACAATAGCATTTCAATAAGCTTAAAGAGAAACCAGTGCATTAGTATTTAAATACATTATGTTAGTGTAGTCCAACTGATTGAGGTGAGCTACACTTTCCTTTGTTCCAGGATGGAAATCTTGCTACTCGACCATGTTCTAGGGAGCCTTCCTCTCCAAGTCTTGAAGCTGATATGATAATCATGCTTCCAGGCACCAGTTTAGATAGGGGATTACTTTACGATGTATCATCTGTTTGCTTGTCAACAACATGTGCTTGTCAACAACCTGTGCTTAGATAGGGGATTACCAATTTGTTTGCTTGGTAATTTTCTCTAAATTTTGTTGTAGTCAGTTAGATTAGTGGTTTTATATTGTTTAGCCTTAGGTGCCATTGTTGCCTGGTAATTTGATTACCATGACACATGTCATCTTCATTTCTTACTATATCCTTCACATATAAGCATGATTTGACCATCAATCATTCCATGCTGGCCTACCTTTGATACAAAGTCCATTTTTTTTTGCATTTGCATGTACTTGGATTATTCATTGAGTGTTAATTTGATGGTTAAAGCTCTGTCCATTTACGGTGTAGTTATGTGATCTCTTACTACATAAAACTGCCAATTGAGATTTAGTAACTTGCCTACCTATCAATACTAACATGTATGTATTTATCTCCAAATGATGTAGACTACTAAAGTAAAAATATGATGTGCAACTCTATTACCGTAACTTGCTTTTAAGATCTCTCTTAATACGATGTGGACTAATATGAGTACAATAGCATTTCCTAAATGCATATTACACATATGGGGACTTAACACATGAATTTATCTTAAATCCAAATGTATCATTTGGTCGGCTCTTCAAAATTGCTTGCCCACCGAGGCGGGCAAGCGCGCGGCAAGCCGCGTGTTCCTACCTAGTACAAACAAAGAAATTAGCGACAAATACTCGACTCACCACTACTTAGCGATCCGACCCTCGGGGAATGGGAGAACCAAGTTCTTAAGACTCGACTCGCCACTACCTAGCGACCTGACCCTCGGGGATTGAGGGAATCAAGTTCATAAGAGTCGAATCGTCACTACCTAGCGACTCGACCCTCTAGGCATGGGAATACTACAATTTAGAGTCTCTAGCCACTAAAATTTAGCGAATAGATCCTCGGGGACTAGATATACCTAGAGGTCCTGACCGAGCTGCTGATGCAGCTCTATCGACTCCATCGACATCACATCAACGTCAGAGGAAACACCACGCCACTGGGCTGTTGCACCATCAAGCCAACACTCCCGTCTATTACCTCCTCTACGGCAGGCGACTATGTGTCTCTGGTCCAGCGTGTGGACAAGCTCCCGAGAATCCGCGCGTCCGCATGATCTTGCCGCCAGCACCGGCTCCAGGTCTCGGTGAATGCACCTGGGTGGTCTTTTACTCAAGTTTTTGGTTTGGCTCTTACTCACCAGCTGTTCTTGACCATGTCCAATCTTGCCACTTAAGTCCTGGATCTGTACAAGTTCTTCTACCGGTTGTCCTAGTTACCGCAAGACAATATACCGAGGAACCAAAGCTTTACATAGCCACCTCATGTGAGGCTGCTCGAAGACCATCGACATCGATTCTAGTTCGCCACAGAGAACAAATACAGAACCCTGAGGTCATCGACATAGAACGCTAAGGTCTTCTACATGGAACTACAAGTTCTCCATCACGGATTACGCACTTGACACTCTTCTTCCTCTCGGATTCGAAGACCGATCCCGCCGAACCCGAACCCCTCCCAATCAAGATCTTCGACCCGAAACGTGTGACCCCTATCAAGATCTTCGACCCGAAACGTGTGACCCCTATCCTAGACCTATTTTTTATAAATGACATCTACTTGTTACATATTAAATCATTCATGTCGCATATATATTTTGTGGGTTGGGGGTATTTTGTTGACTCATCTAATAATTAAATATGGAGCGCATATACGGCTTAAATATGGAGCGCATGTACGGGCTATTTTTTTCTATTATCGCCTCCATTTGAATTTGTGTAGCGAACCGATGCCATGTTTTGCCTTATTAATATAATATTTAAATTGCGGGTATCTAAATAACATGAATCTTTTAATTAATTGTCGGGATCCCGGTTCCTCTTAATATTGCCTAGTTGCATCGCATCTTTTCCATCTCATGCATCATCTCATAAACATGTCTGGTATAACACACGGAATATTAAAAATTAGAAATTGATTGTTATTTTATTTTATGCTTCATCATGACATCATCATGCATATTTTGTATGTATATTTTAACCTCAAATTATTTTGCTAAAAATAATTTTGTTTTTCTAAAATATCCCCGTGGTTTTATTAAACTCGTCATTCTTTTCTTATTTTTAAATTAAAATAAAACAATATTTTTGATCCGTTATAAGACCACAAAAGGTTTTTTATTTGACTAAAAATAAAATTAGGCTAAAGGCTCTTTTAAAATTTGGCCAAAAGTAGTTTCATCTAGTCTACTTTCGACTAGATAAATATTCCTATTCCCTTCTTTCTCTCAAACGCTACCCGCCTGGATCTGGAAAATTCCCCTCTGCCGCCGAGAAACTACCATGTTCTGTCAATTTTAATCTCTTCGCCTGTTCCAATCCGTGCGCGTGCTCTCCGCCGTATGCACTATTGAACTGGCCTTGTCTTGTATTTGATTCCTCGATGGTAGCCAATCTAGGCAATCTTTTTTTTGAACCGAGAAAGGCCTCGAAGGGCCTAGGTACTGTCATTCATTGAAAGCAGTGTCGGTGCAGATTACATACAGGTCCCTGGAGAAGAGAACAAGTACAACATGGACCCGAGAAAATGCAAAAAGGACCCTACAACAATTTTGGAGAACGCAATCGAGTCCTCTTCCACTGCCAGTGAACATAGGATCGTGGAGACGGCCTTCGCTTCTGGCGCCGGGGACAGTACCACTTGATCCGGAGGAGAAGAACAACACCGCCTCGCAGCCTACACAGGGCCTCCTGATGGAGGTTAAACTTGCGCCAGCACAAGAAGCTGGCGACGAGGAGCCGCCCATCGGCCATCTGAGTCGGCAGTCAATCTTGGACCACCGAGATTGTTCATCAGCATCTTGCAGTACCTTGAACTCCCAGCACCACCCGGATCCATCTTCAACAACAGCTCGTGCCTTCTCCTTTCCTCCACCATGGCGACCAAGGAAACACTCACGAGCCTTGCCTCCAAATCGACTCCGAGCAGCACCACGGACCGCGAGCTTATTTAGAGGGTAGATTGCAGGATCCCCACCGCTCATCTTCAGCCCCGACCTCCAGAGCACCATGAGTAGGAAGACCACCGCCGCCAGCCGTCGGGAACAGCTCGAATGTTCCAGCAGCACGGTCCCCTTCGGCATAACGCCATACTCCACGTGGGAAACACGCCTAAATCTACAAGAAGTACTACTGCTATCTACAAGAGGTCGGCATCCGCTCCTCCATCCTCTCCGGCCGGCGACGCCACCAGAGACGAGGGGGAGAAGAGCCGTGGGCACTCGGGAGACTCTCAACTCTCAAGGAGAGGGAGCGAGGAGAGAGGAGAGAGGTGAACGGCTTCCCCAAGCTAGGCAATCATGTTATCTTCCTAGGCCCTCAACGCCATGCACCCATGGTGCTTGTCCCTTTGCTCCTTCCAAGAAGCAACCAGATATCATCGAGTTTCCTTTCTATGAGCAAGCCAGGCTCTCTTCCCCATCGATGGACAAAGGCTCCTGCCTCCCTACTTGTATCGGTCACATCGATCAGCCTTAGGCCAGTCATAGTGAGAGTAACTTAAGTAGTAACATAGTCTTACATATATCACCAACTAAGCATTTACATGACGTGACATGCAATTAAATGATGAAAAAGAGGCATGTGGTAACTAGCTATGTTACCATAACACTACACATTTAAAGACAAAATGAGTCTACATTGCAGTAAATAAGCTTTTGCATGACACCACACATATGTTATTTTCCACTATGGAAATAGTAACTTAGACTAGTAATATACACATGTTACTACTCTAAGTTACTCCCCGCCATGACCACCCTTACCGTTCCTGCCTGTCATCTTCCTTGGTCCTTGTGCCACTTGACCCTTCGACACAGCCCTTTGCTCCACTCAGTTCCCGTGTCAGGAGATGCAGCGCTGCATCAACATCTGCCTGACCATGTGTCAATAATGTAGGTAGGGATCCTGCTTCTCCTCGTGTTCCTTTTATGTGAGCATTTTACTCCAGTTCGGCCGACGACGCCGCTTTCGCGCCGCTAGATGCCATTTCAACTCTGCCAGGTTAATTTGTTTTGATGATTTTCATGGTCGTTACTGTTTTGATCCAGTGCCATTGCATCTCACCTTTGTTCGTGGCTGCCTGACACGACTCAATAGTAGAGCCGCGTTGGGAGACCCCAAGAGGAAGTTATGATGAGCACAACGGTAAATTTTTCCTCAGTTATGAAACCAAGGTTATCGAACCAGTAGGAGCAAAGAAACAACTCTAAGGTGTTGCTAGCAACTTGGAATCCTGCACAACAGAAACTCAAGACTTTGCCCCAACTTACAGTGAGTTTGTCAATCTCACTGATTTGCTAAAAACAAAGGATTAAACGTATAGTGTGGAAGGTAATGATTACTTGCAGAAAGTAAACGGTAATAGTAGATGATGTATCAATGATAAAGATTGGACCGGGTCCACAGTTCACTAGATGTGTTCTCTTTAAGATAAGTAACATAATATGCTGGGTAAACAAATTACAGCGGGGCAATTGACATGACTGAGCACGGCATAACAATGCAATACTAGACATTCATGATTCCTATGAGATTTGATGGACATTACAACAATATATATAGACCGTCATCCAACTGCATCTATGACTAGTAATCCACCTTCAGGATATCATCCGAACCGTCTCCAGTATTAAGTTACAAGCAACGGATAACTGCATTAAGCAATGTGTGTAAAGTAAATAATACAATTGTTTCATGAACAAAAGATTATTATTTTCTCCCTAGTAGCAACAACACATCTATAACCTTAGAGATTTCTGTCATTTCCCTAGATTCAATAGAGGCATGAACCCACTATCGAGCATAAATACTCCCTCTTGGAGTCACCACATCTACTTGGCCAAGATAGCTACTAAAAACAGAGAGCATGCAAGATTACAAACAACACAGACATGATAGAATCAATAATCATAAGACATGATAGAATCAATAATCAATCTGACATAGTAATCTCAATATTCATCGGATCCCCGTAAACACAACATATATGATTAGAAATAGATGATCTTGATCATGAACGGAGATCACAAGATCTAAACATGATAGCACAAAGGAGGAGAAACAACCATCTAACTACTATATGGACCTGTAGTCCAAGAGTCAACTACTCACGCATCATACCGGAGGCTGGCATGGTGATGAAGAAGGCCTCCGAGATGATCTCTCCCCTCTGGCAGGGTGCCAGGAAGATCTTCAGATCCCCCAATCTAGGGACGATGGTGGCGGCGGCTACGGACTATTTCGTGGATATCTGATCGGGTGTTTAGGGTTTTGGCATCGGGGGGCTTATATAGGCGAAGAGGCGAGGCAGGAGGGCAGCCAGGGCGCCCACACAATAGGGTGGCGCGCCCTAGGGTGGGCCCGCACGGCCCTAGCGTGTGGCAGCCCTGTGGCGCCCCTCCGTCTCTTCTCTGGACTCCATGTTCTCCTCGGTGAAATATTGACTTTGGCTTTTGTCCCGTCCAATTACGAGAATATTTCCTTACTAGCTTTTCTGAAACCAAAAATAGCATAAAACAGGCAACTGACACTGCGACATCTTGTTAATAGGTTAGTCCCAGAAAATGTATAAAACTACCTCAAAGTGTAGACAAAGCATAGCAAAGTGGATACTAAACAAGCATGGAACATAAAAAATTATAGATACGTTTACGATGTATCAAGCATCCCCAAGCTTAACTCCTACTCGTCCTCGAGTAGGTAAGTGATAAAAAGAATAATTTTTGAGGTGACATGCACCATCACAATCTTGATCAAACTATTTGCAAGCATTGAAAGCTAGGATCAAAGTACTCTAAACATGAGCATGAAATATGAAGTTCTAACAATAAGACAAAGTAACTATGTTGCAAGATGAAAGGCTACAAACAAAGATCATGAATAATAATGCATTGAAAGACGTTTGTTTGCTTCACATATATAAAACATAACATAGTGGCATTCAACTTGTCCCTCATGGAGTGGAAAAACATAAATGCATAGGACACCTTCAAAGTTCACAAGGGTGACTAGATACAAATAGTTCAAGAACAAGCAATATTCACATTATGAATCAATCAATAAGTTTTGGGACAATGCACATTGAACTAAGAATGAAAACTATGCTCTCTTCATTGGTGCCTAAGGATAGAAGGTGGACACTCAATATAAAAGTGGAAGAAAGGCCCTTCAAAGGGAAGCAAGGATTTCAAGTTTCATAAATAACTTACAAAAATTATGGTACTTGTTAGCTTTCAGCTCTCATTGCCCCTATCATAAGCATCTTGAAGTGATTAAGGTTAAAGTGAACAAAGTATGGAGTATATGATTGACAAAGTATAAGTTGGCAATCTCATGTCCGTTGAGTACGAGGTCCGCTCCTCATGCTACTCAAGTTTAGTTACTTGCAAGTTCTTGTCATAGTAAGTACATGTGTATCATAGAAAACCGCCAACGGGGTACCCCTTGCACATGATACAAGAGCTATCCCATAATCAAAATCACAAGGCAAGCAGACAATGAGCATCTCAACAATCTTCTTATTTACCATGGGAAAATGGTGCTTTTTTCTCTTCTTTCCTCTTTTTTTCTTTTTCTCTTCTCTTTTTTTCTATCTCTCTCTTTTTTTCATGAGAAGAATGCTTCATAGATTGCTCACTATGGTGATGCTGCAAGTTTCCACCATGATTAGGCATGGCTTAGGCTAGCGGCCTAGGCGTTTCTCTAACACATATACATAAAACCATGGACTTACAAGCTCCCCTTTTATGTCACACCACCGACATCCATAAACAAAAGAACATGATATCAACTGGGTAGATATTTACAGGTGTTGAAACGTTCCCCGTGACAGCACGGTTCTGCTAATTCCCAACTTATAAGTGCAAGCATATACAACATAGATGACACAATGGTTCAAGTTTATTAGGGGCAAGAAAAATAAAGTGTGCCATCAAGTTTATGAGAGCTTTAATCACTAATTTTCACATAACAAGTTTAATTTGGAAGATAGATAAAACAAGAATATACTTGGAATGGTGTTACACACCATGCTGATGGCGGCTCAGATCACTATAGAGATTTGTTGGGAAACCCCAAGAGGAAGGTATGATGAGCACACCAGTAAGTCTTCCCTCAGTATAAAAACCAAGGTTATCGAACCAGTAGGAGGAAGGAAACGACTCAAAGGTGTTGCTAGCAACTTGGAAACCTGCACAACACAAACTCAAGACTTTCCCCAATGAAAAGTGAGGTTGTCAATCTCACCGGTTTGCTGAAAACAAAGGATTAAACGTATGGTGTGGAAGGTAATGGTGGCTTGCAGAAAGTAAACAGTAACAGTGAAAGATGTATCAATTGTAAAGATTGGACCGGGGTCCACAGTTCACTAGAGGTGTTTTCCTTAAGATAAACAACATAACATGCTGGGTAAACAAATTACAGCGGGGCAATTGACAGGACCGAGCAAGGCATAACAATGCAATACTAGACATTCATGATCCTATGAGATTCGATTGGGTATTACAAAAATATACATAGACCGCCATCCAACTGCATCTATGTCTAGTAATCCACCTTTAGGTTATCATCCTAACCCCCTCTAGTATTAAGTTGCAAGCAACGAATAACTGCTTTAAGCAAAGTGTGTAAAGTAAACATTACAATTGTTCCATGAACAAAAGATCGTTGTTTTCTCGCTAGTAGCAACAGCACATCTACAACCTTAGAGATTTCTGTCACTTCCCTAGATTCAATAGAGGCATGAACCCACTATCGAGCATAAATACTCCCTCTTGGAGTCACTAGCATCTACTTGGCCTAGATAGCTACTAGAAACAACACAGACATGATAAAATCAATAAGATAAAACCATTAACCAATCTGACATAGTAATCTGAATATCCATCGGATCCCCGCAAACACAACATGCATGATTACAAATAGATGATCTTGATCATGAACGGAGCTCACAAGATCTAAACATGGTGGCACAAAGGAGGAGAAGCAACCATCTAGTTACTGTATGGACCCATAATCCAAGGTGGAACTACTCACGCATCATACCGAAGGCTGGCATGGTGATGAAGAAGGCCTCCGAGACTATCTCTCCCCTCCGGTAGGGTGCCAGGAAGAGCTTCAGATCCCTCCCGATCTAGGGACGATGGTGGCGGTGGCTATGGACTTTTTCATGGAGATCTGATCGGGTACTTAGGATTTAGGTATCGGAGGCTTCTTATAGGCAAAGGGGGATACCGAGGGGGTCCCCGAGGTGGCCACACCCCCGCAGGCGTGGGCCAGGCCTGGCCGTGCGGCCAGGGGGTGTGGGCCCCTCGTGTCCCTCCTCCATGTCGTCTTCAGCTCTGTGTTCCCCTCGGTGAAATATTGACTTTGGATTTTGTCCCGTCCAATTCCGAGAATATTTTTTTTCTGGCTTTTCGAGAACCAAAAACAACCGAAAACGGGCAACTGGCACAGTGACATCTTGTTAATAGGTTAGTCCCAAAAAACGTATAAAAATACCTCAAAGTGTAGACAAAGCAAAGCAAAGTGGATACTAAACAAGCATGGAACATAAAAAATTATAGATACGTTTATGACATATCAAGCATCCCCATGCTAAACTCCCTCTCGTCCTCGAGTAGGTAAGTGATAAAGAGAATAATTTTTGAGGTGACATGCACCATTACATTCAAGATCAAACCATTTGCAAGCATTGAAAGCTGGGATCAAAGAACTCTAAACATGAGCATGAAAGATGAAGTTCTAACAATATGACAAAGCAACTATGTTGCAACATGAAATGATGCAAACAAAGATTCATGAATAACAATGCATTGAAAGACGTTTGTTTGTTCCACATGTAGAAAACATAGCATAAGGACATTCATCTTGTCCCTCATGGAGTAGCATAAATGCATAGGACACCTTCAAAGTTAATAAGGGTGACTAGATACAAATAGTTCAAGAGAAAGCAATATCTACAATATGAATCAATCAATAAGTTTTGGGACAATGCACATATAACTAAGAATGACAACTATGCTCTCTTAATTGGTGACTAAGGATAGAAGGTGGAGACTCAATATAATTGTGGAAGAAAGGCTCTTCAAAAGGGAAGAAGGGATTTCAAGTCTCATAAAAATCTTCCAAAAATTATGGTACTTGTTAGCTTTCAGCTCTCATTGACCCTATCATAAGAATCTTGAAGTGATTAAGGTTAAAGTGAACAAAAATGGAGTATATGCTTGACAAAGTATAAGTTGGCAATCTCATGTCCCTTGAGTACGAGGGCCGCTCCTCATGCTACTCAACTTTAGTCACCGGTAAGTTCTTTTCATAGTAAGTACATGTGTATCATAGAGAACCGCCAACGGGGTGCCTCTTGCCCAATGATACAGGAGCTATCCCATAACAAAATGACAAGGCAAGCAGACAATGAGCATCTCAGAAATCTTCTTATTTACCATGGGAAAATGGTGCTTTTTTTCTCTCTTTCCTTTTTTCTCATTTTTTCTTTTTGTCAATCTCTTTTTTCTATCTCTATAAGAAGAATGCTTCATAGATTGCTCACTATGGTGATGCTGCAAGTTTGCACCATGATTAGGCATGGCTTAGTCTAGCGGCCCAGGCGTTTCTCTAACACACATACATAACTCCATGGACTTACAAGCTCCCCTTTCATTTCACACCGACGACATCCATAAACAAAAGAGCATGATATCAACTGGGTAGATATTTACAGGTGTTGAAAGTGTTCCCCTGACAGCACAGTTCTGCTAATCACAACATATAAGTGCAAGCATATACAACATAGATCACACAATGGTTCAAGTTTTATTAGGGGCAAGAAAAATAATGTGTGCCATCAAGTTTGTGAGAGCTTTAATCAGTAACTTTCACATAACAAGTTTAATTTGGAAGATAGACAAAACAAAAATATACTTGGAATGGTGTAACACACCATGCATAGGAATTTATAGTGGAAACTTTGGAATAACTTGGTTTCTTGGGAGTTGGATGCATGAGTAAAGCTTACTCAATACAAGTGGAGGCTAGCAAAAGATTGAGAGCGACCAACTAAGAGAGAAATAATGGCCATAATCATGTAGAGCGACAAAACATTACTAATCAAAGCATACAGTGGTACCATAAGTCAAAAACTAAATGATCATAGAGGCTAAGATGAATGGTTCATAGTCATAACATGGTGTGAGCATGTGCCAAGTCAACCCAAACAAAGCATCAAAGGAGAATAACACAATACTATGCTTTTGTATGCTAAAACAACGCATGATTCTTTCGAGGCACATTAAGCAATCCTAATTGTTTGGAACAAGTCATGCTACAACAATAATCACTAAGCATAAGGTCAAAACAATAACTAGCATGACATGATAAAGTCTAAGTCAAAGTCAAAACAAGCTCCTCTTGTACTACTAAAGCAAGAACTTCCTACTCATTTCCAACACCAATCAACTTATTTGAAACAACACATCAAAATAGGGGGTCCAACTACTTTATTCAAGGAAACTAAGCAAGCAAAACCCCCAAAAAAAAACTAATACGCTCCAAGAACAACACAACAATGCAGGAAACAATAAAAACGAAGTGTCTAGAAAGACCTGAGATTTTTATTGATGAAGAAGGGGATGCCTTGGACATCCCCCTGCTTTGACGCTTGTACCTCTTGAATATTTCTTGGGGTGACACGGGGTGTCATCCCCAAGCTTGAGCTTTTGTCCATTCTTCATCTCATTACATCATTCTTTCCTTACACCTGAAAATTTTCCTTCATACAAAACTTCACACAATCTTCATTAGCAACATTAGTGCATTCAAAAGATAATAGACCTTTGGGTTTAGTTTCAAAACAACAAAACTTTCACTAAAGACACAAGCTACTATAGCAATTCCCTCAAAACGTTCAAATTCCCAAAGAGAACCCAAAAAAACCCGATAAGAAGCAAATGCGAATAATGGCAGAAATCTGTCAAAACAGAAGAGCAGGTGAAAAACCATTTTTTCGAAGACCTTTTGTTGCTCAAATAAAAAAGTGTTGAACTAACAAAAGTTAGCTAACAACCTAGGGGATTTATTCAAAAAATTACAGCTCAAACTGACTTACAGAGATTTTCAAGAATTTTTAGTGTGGAGCACAAAAATCTGTTTCAGGACAGCAACTCCTCAAATCTTACTTCCCTCTCATTAGAGGTTATTATTGGCACAAAAATAAAATAAAAAGGATAAGAAGAGGTTATTACAGAAGTAATAACTTCCAAGACTCAAGAAAACTATTGGATTATCTCCCAATAAGTACTTTTCTTTAACGCCTTTAAGTTAGGCATAGAAAGATGCTCACATAAGAAATATGAATTGAAGTAAGGAGAGCATCAAGAAGCAAATTCAAAACACATTTAAGTCTAACGCTTTTCCTATTCATATGAATCTTGTATGCAAATAAATCAAAGAAGCAAATAGTAACAAGAATGGGTAGATAAAAAAGATCAACTTCAAAACTTTCAGCACATAGAGAGGTGTTTCAGTACCATGAAAACTTCTACAACCATATTTTCCTCTCTCATAATAATTTTCAGTAGCCTCATGAATAAACTCAACAACAAGACTATCACATAAAGTATGCTTTTCATGATATACAAACACATAATTTTTATCAAGCTCAAAGATAGTGGAATTAAAACCTTCAAACCTACTTTTAATAATTTTATAATAGGTGACTGATCATTCAATATAGGACCATCATCTAGAGCTTTATCATAAACATTTTCTAAGAAAAACTCTTTAGTACCATGCATTTCGAAGTTAGGCACAAATATAGGATTATCATAGATAACAGGAGCATAACTATTATCATAAATTTTACCCAAATTAGATATTTCAAAAGGATCCATAGGAACATAACATTCATCATCCTTTAGTAAGCATGAGGGACAATCAAATGATGTAAGGGATAAAGAGTTACTCTCATTAGAAGCTAGGCATGGGTAGCTAATTTATTCTTCCTCCCTTTGTTCATCACTCTCCTCCTCTTTTTCATCTAACTAGGAAACATGCCCATGCGTTGCAATAGGAGAAAATAATAATTAAATCGGCCAGACCAGTAAAGTAAATTCTCATTTCCAACTCATATCCAGAGACAACAAATGTCAAGAAAACAACCTTTGACAATAATTTCGAGAAAGATTACCGATAGCAAAGTTCATAAATCCTCACAAAAAACCAAAGTTTGTAAATCTGATTTAAGCTCGGAATGCTAAATTTTCTCTTATGCTGAATATACAACACATGTGCGTTACATGCTTTTGTATTATCTAGCTAAATACCCATGTATTATACTATTATAGACAATCAAGAGACATTGATCAAAAGAGTCACAAATTACCCCTTGATCAATGCCAGCTCTATGTATTTAAGAGGACAAACCTATTTACATGGCATCTTATGACAACTCTCGCTCTAACCTCGACAACCGACAATACATTGCCACTTTCCAGGGCGACGTAAAAACAAATAGAATAATATAACTTAGTGTGCTGATACTTTGTGAAACAATCATTGACAAAGACATGAAAATTTACAGATGGATAACTGCATAATAATGAGTCTTTAAATTGAGAAGTCTGAAAACAAAAACAAAATTTAATCTGGCACAGAAGAACAAGGGCAATTACCAGCTTCAATGATACATGTCGTGTGCCCAACTTAGCCTCTCATGTAAATACCATATACCAATCAAAGAACGACGAGCTCCTTGACTGCCACGTTGCCTTTTACTCATGCACTCACCATTGATATGATTAGTTGAGCTGAGCATGGAAATAGCATCGGTACTTGTCAACCGAAGGCAGCTAGATTGGACTGGATTATTTCAGATTATCTTGTGCTCAATCCCCTAGAATCTTGCCGTAAGCTTGCTAGCCTCGGCAAAGATGTCTAGATATGGGTCCTGTCCCAAGACAACTTGGACATTAAGAACTTATAAGCACTGCAAGATCTGGCCAATCAAGTCTCAAACATCTGAGATGAAATAAAATCGATCTTAGAGTTCTTGTGATCATGAAGATTTCAATGAATAGTTATTGTGCTCCATCTAAATTTATCACGGTAAAAGTTCAATTTTTTTATCATGGTGGATAGTAGAAAGTAGGAGAGCTGAAGAGAATCAAAAACGTACGAGATGCAGTGAATAGGCCCTCTCTAGATTGCGTGGGTGATGCAATCGTTGATTGCTGGGTCACTGGACGACAAGGTGTGGGCATGCGACCGTGGATGGACATGATACCTATGGTTTGGCTGGTGTGGAGCGCGCACTTGACGCCATCGACATAGGGCATGCGATCTCGTCGACAAACACGGATCGCGTCTCGCCGTCACTGCGTGCTAGAGGAGGTAGAGCCGCCACCCCGTGTACCCAGAAATCAAACCTCCTCCACTGCTCCTGTCATACGCCTGCCGCGCCGCCCAGGAAATCGGATCTCTTCGATTGCTCTGGGTCACACGCCCGCTGCGCCGCCAGGTAGACGGGCGGATGCAGAGACTGGGTCAGTGGCGGAGCTAGCACAAGAATTATGGGGGGGGGCAAAATGTGAACTATGAATATTTGGGGGGGGGGGCAAATTAGAGTATTTTCTTTGATCTAAGTTCTAAAAAAATATTTTCTTCAATGAATATACAAAGTTTGGGGGGGCGGTGGCCCCCCCTGAGCTATACATAGCTCCACCACTGGACTGGGTAGAACAACAACAAGCGTATGCAGAGACTTCGGCTGTAATTCCAACGATTAAAGGGGCCGGTGATCACGTCCCCGTATTTTCCTCAATGCATTAATGGGTAGCGGGAATTAAGTCCCGATTTTCCTGGGTGCGACGAAGAGACGGACGAAAGGAACGATGTAGTGGCAGAAAACGAAACACTCATATTCTTTTTAGATAGTAGAGATGAGCTTCCAGTTTCAGCAATTTCTTCTTCCATAGGTTCCTGCAAGGCATTAGTCTCTTCCGTTTGTGGAAAGCATCTATTAAAATATTTAAGAATATAGACATTTTCATCCTTGTAATTATCAAAGCAAAATTTAAGTATATTATAAACCTCATATTAATAAGGTGCATCATCAGTATTTTCAAGTAAACTAGCAATTTCAAATGCACCCTTCCAAGCAATAAATTCTTCAATTTGTTACACATCATAAAAGTCATAATTTCCTTTAACATAAGAAGATATGGTAACATTATCATTATACTCACATTTAAAAGGAAGGTGTTTATACCTCCTATAGCAACAAGATTTATCAAAGCAATAAGTAACATAATAAGTAGAGCACACGTTTCTAGCAATGATATTCAATTTATCAATTTGTTCCCATAAGTGTTTCCCTTTTTGTGACAAGCGGTGTTCCTTATAACAATATTTTTGTTCTTCCATAAACCCACCTTGCCAATAAGAACTAGTTTTAAAGAAACCAACCATTGATAGAAAGCATGACAATAACAGACCAACAACTATAGAAGGAACTATTTTTTGTGTTTTTGATAAGAAACGGCAAACCAAACGAAAATAATTTTTTTTTGGAATTTTTTGATAAAAATAACCAATCAAAACAAGGCAAAAGAAACTAAGCAAAAGAAAAACAAAGTAAAGATAAAGATTGTGAAGGACTCCCCTTGTGAAGTCGTCCTTAGCCTCCCCGGCAACGGCGCCAGAAAACTCGTTGATGGCGGATCAGATCACTGTAGAGCTTCATAGGGAAACCCAAAGAGGAAGGTGTGATGAGCACAACAGTAAGTCTTCCCTCAGTATGAAACCAAGGTTATCAAACCAGTTGGAGGAAGGAAATGACTCAAAGGTGTTGCTAGCAACTTGAAAACCTGCACAACACAAACTCAAGACTTTGCCCAAATGAACAGTGAGATTGTCAATCTCACCAGTTTGCTAAAATCAAAGGATTAAACGTATGGTGTGGAAGGTAATGGTGGCTTGCATAAAGTAAACAGTAACAATGGAAGGTGTATCAATGGTAAAGATTGGACCAGGATCCACAGTTCGCTAGAGGTGTTCTCCTTAAGATAAACAACATAACATGCTGGGTAAACAAATTACAACGAGGCAATTGACAGGACTGGGCAAGGCATAACAATGCAATACTAGACATTCATGATCCTATGAGATTTGATTGGGCACTACAACAATATACATATACCGCCATCCAACTGCATCTATGACTAGTAATCCACCTTCAGGTTATCATCCGAACCCCCTCCAGTATTAAGTTGCAAGCAACGGATAACTGCTTTAAGCAAAGTGTGTAAAGTAAACAATATAATTGTTCCATGAACAAAAGATCGTTGTTTTCTCCCTAGTAGCAACATCACATCTACAACCTTAGAGATTTCTGTCACTTCCCCAGATTCAATAGAGGCATGAACCCACTATCGAGCATAAATACTCCCTCTTGGAGTCACTAGCATCTACTTGGCCAAGATAGCTACTAGAAATGGAGAGCATGGAAGATCTCAAACAACAAAGACATGATAAAATCAATAAGATAAAACCATTAACCAATCTAACATAGTAATCTGAATATCCATTGGATCCTCGCAAACACAACATGCATGATTACAAATAGATGATCTTGATCATGAACGAAGCTCACAAGATCTAAACATGGTAGCACAAAGGAGGAGAAACAACCATCTAGCTACTGTATGGACCCATAGTCCAAGGTGGAACTACTCATGCATCATACCGGAGGCTGGCATGGTGATGAAGAAGGCCTCCGGGATGATATCTCCCCTTCGACAGGGTGCCGGGAAGAGCTTCAGATCCCCCTGATCTAGGGACGATGATGGCGGCCGCTACAGACTTTTTCGTGGAGATCTGATCGGGTACTTAGGGTTTAGGTATCAGGGGCTTCTTATAGGCAAAGGGGGAGACCGAGGGGGTGCCCGAGGCGGCTGCCGCCCAAAGCTGAGCCAAGCTGGCAGCATGTGACGAGGTGTGGGCCCCTTGTGGCCCTCCTCTGTCTTGTCTTCTGGCTCCGTGTTCCCCTTGGTGAAATTTTTACTTTGGCTTTTGTCCCGTCCAATTCCGAGAATATTCATTTTATGGCTTTTCTAGAACCAAAACAACAGTAAACATGCAACTGGCACTGTGGGATCTTGTTAATAAGTTAGTCCTAGAAAACATATAAAAACACCTCAAAGTATAGACAAAGCAAAGAAAAGTGGATACTAAACAAGCATGGAACATAAAAAATTATAGATACGTTTATGATGTATCACATGCATAGGAATTTATAGTGGAAACTTTGGAATATATTGGTTTCTTGGGAGTTGGATGCATGAGTAGAGCTTACTCAATACAAGTGGAGGCTACCAAAAGACCGGGAGCGACTAACTAAGAGAGCAATAATGGCCATAATCATACAGAGCGACAAAACATTATCAATCAAAGCATAAAGTGGTATCACAAGTAAAAAACTAAATCTCATGGAGGCTAAGGTGACTTATTCATAGTCATAACATGGTGTGAGCATGTGCCAAGTCAACCCAAACAAATCATCAAAGGAGAATACCACAATATTATGCTTTTGTATGCTAAAACAACGCATGATTCTTTCAAGGCACACTAAGCAATATCAATTGTTTGGAACAACTCATGATACAACAATAATAACTAAGTATAAGGTCAAAACAACATCTAGCATGACATGTTAAAGTCTAAGCCATAGTTAAAGCAAGCTTCCTTTTTTATCACTATAAGGATGAAACTTTCTACTCTTTTCCAACACCAATCAACTTATTTGAAACAACACAACGAAAGTGGGGGTCCAACTACTTTATTCAAGCAAACTAAGAAAATGAAAACCAAAAATGAAAACAAAGACGCTCCAAGAACCACACAACTATGCATGAAACAATAAAAATGAAGTGTCTAGAAAGAGACCTGAGATTTTTATTGATGAAGAAGGGGATGCCTTGGGCAAGGCATCCCCAAGCTTTGACGCTTGTACCTCTTGAATATTTCTTGGGGTGACGTGGGTTCGCATCCCCAATCTTGAGCTTTTGTCCATTCTTCATCTCATTACATCATTCTTCCCCTATACTTGGAAATTTCCTTCATACAAAACTTCACACAATCTTCATTAGCAATATTAGCGCATTCAAAAGTAATAAACCTTTGGGTTTATTTTCAAAACAGCAAAACTTTCATTAAAAACACAAGATACTATAGAAATTCCTTCAAAAAGCTCAATTTACCAAAGAGAACTAAAAAAGAAATCAATAAAGAGGCAAATGCAAATAATGGCAGAAATCTGTCAAAACAGACCAGCAGGTAGAAACCAATTTTTTCGAAGACCTTTTGTTTCTCAAATCAATAAGTGTTGAACTAATGGAACTTAGATAACAACCTAGGGGATTTACTCAGAAAATTACAGCTCAATCCGACTTATAGAGATTTTTCAAGAATTTTTGAAATGAAGCACAAAAATATGTTTCGGGACAGCAACTTCTCCAAATCTTACTTCTCTCTCATTAGAGGTTATTCTTGGCACAAAAATAAAATAAAAAGGATAAGGAGAGGTTATTACAGAAGGTATCCTATTGAGAGGTCTTTCAGGGTGAAGTTAGGGATTGACATGGTGAGATAGAACAAGGTGACAACTATAGGAAGAACTAACTTTTTTGTGATTTTGATAAGAGAAAGCAAACCAAACGAAACTATTTTTTTTTGTAATTTGTGATAAAAAGAAGCAAGAAAAACAAAGCAGAAGGAACTAAGCAAAACAAAAACAAAGTAAAGAGAATGGTTGTGAAAGACTCCCCTTGTGAAGCTATCCTTAACTCCGTGACAACGGTGCCGTAAAATATCTTGATGCGGCTCAATAGTAGAGCTTCATTGGGAGAAATTTTCCCTCAGTTATGATGAAGGTATGATGAGCACAGCGGCAAATTTTCCCTCAGTTATGAAACCAAGGTTATCGAACTAGTAGGAGCAAGGAAACAACTCCAAGGTGTTGCTAGAAACTTGGAATCCTGCACAACACAAACTCAAGACTTTGCCCCAACTTACAGTGAGGTTGTCAATCTCACTAGTTTGCTGAAAACAAAGGATTAAACGTATAGTGTGGAAGGTAATGATTGCTTGCAGAAAGTAAACGGTAACATTAGATGATGTATCAATGATAAAGATTGTACTGGGGTCCACAGTTCACTAGAGGTGTTCTCCTTAAGATAAATAACATAACATGCTGGGTAAACAAATTACAGTAGGGCAATTGACAGAACTGATGACGAGGGTTGATTTCATCAATGCCCATTGTTATGGACTTGGGTTTTGGAGAAGATGGGGATGCTGGAAGTCACGGAACTTTTAACAGACAAGCAATATGGGACACGAGATTTACCCAGGTTCAACCCCCCAGAGGGAAAACCCTACTCCTGCTTGTCTGCTCTTGATTACGGTCGAACCAAAAGTTACAGGGATGCACAGATGCAATCTGGCGTGAGGTATGTATGCGATGGTGGAAGAGGATCCTTCTCGCCATACCCTCCTGGCCCTTATATATATAGGCAGGTCCCGGGCTTAGGTCGAGCCGGTTACATATTAGGGTTGGTATCCTTTAAAATTCTATCTAATCTAGACTTGTCCTCCAAGGAGTCGAAAACGTCATGGGATTGGGACACTCGAAGTCTTCATGAGCCGCGTGTCTTGATGTGGGCCTTCCTTGGACTGGTCCAGGTATACCAATGTCATGTACCCGTGGGGTATATCCATGTCAGTATCCCCCGATTGTTCAGTCGAATCATAGATTCGGCTGAGGAATCTTCAATCTTTAGGGTGTAGTTGAACCTATTATTTTAAGGATGAAAGGATACGGATGTCGCCTAGAGGGGGGGTGAATAGGCGATAAAAACTTTTCCTAGAGTGGCTCAACAAAGGCGGAATAAAACTAGCGTTTTACTTTGTCAAGCACAACCTAGAACAACTAGGGTTCACCTATGTGCACCAACAACTTATGCTAAGAAATACAAGCAACAATGTGATAGCAAGATATAGATTACCTCAAGCACGAAGGCTATCACAATGTAAAGTGCATAAGTAAAAGCTCGGGTATAGAGATAACCGAGGCAGCGAGACGACGATATTTTACGAGTTCCTCCCAACATGGAGTCGTCTCGTTTGGAGAGGGGTGGTATCAAACCATAGCATACAAAAGGCCTCCCTTATTCTTCGGTGAATCTCACCCCAATGGGATCGATTCACGCTTCCACTATCGGTGCACTTGTCGGTGGCAACCGGAACCTCTCACAAGGTTGGGGCACTTCTCCACAACTTAATTGGAGGCTCCCAACAAATGCCACAAAAGGCCTCAACAAATGCCACCAAGTCCACAATGCCACCAAGGCCACAAAAGCGTCTAGGGTTCCAAGAACCCAAGAGGGACAAGCTCCAATGAGCAACTCAAACCAAATCCTCCGAGGAGAACTCAAACCGATGCACCAAATGCAAATGGCAAGAACACCACAAAGATGCTCAAATCCCTCACTCTCAAGTTCCAACAAAGCTACTAAAGCTATTGGGGGAACAAGAGAGGAGGAATCAAAGAGAGACACAAAATCCCCCAAAATCTAGATCCTCAAAGATGCACTCACAAAGAGATGAATCGGTTAGGTCAAAACGTGGGTCTAGATCTCCTCTCTTTTCCACTCAAATATGGGCAAGAATCATCGGAGGGAAAAGATTAGGCAAGCTTCAAGATCTAGAGAAAGTGTGGACAAAGTTTAGCCTAATAGATAAGAGAGGAGTTCCTTAAACTTAAAAAGGGCAAAGCCATAAACAGGGGCCCCAGAAAATCTGGCCGTTGGGGCACAATTTCGGTCTGGGCCAGTAGTACCGGAACGAACCGGTACTACCGCCCGGCAGACAAACAACAAGAGAAGGGACGGGGAATCTGAGGCCAGCCAGCAAGAGTAGCAGACAACAGCATGCGAAGCCAAATGAAGCGAGATCTGGCGTGGTAGGGCCAGGGCAAGAGCGCCCGCAGCAAGCTGGTCCAGCGAGGCGGTAGGGCGAACAGCGAGCAGCAAAGCGCCCTCGTGGGTCAACGCGCGTCTGTGGGCCAGCGAGAGGCTGCGTCTGGAATCGGCAGCCCGCGAGCCAAGCAGCGAGGCAACCTACAACAATGAAGTAAGCTGGGCTAGCGGCGGTGGCATCTGACCCAGCCATGAGGCGAGCTGCACATGAGCGTGTGCGTGTGCGAGGAGATGGGCTGCGCGAGTGGATAAGCTGGGCTGGCCGGTACTACCGGCCCACTCGGGCGGTAGTGCCGGGCCGGACAGTAGTCTGGAGGCAACTACATGTGAGGCAGGCCGGTAGTACCGCACCCTCCAGAAAATACTTTTTCCTTTTTCTTTTTAAAAGAAAATATAGGGCAAATTTAAACTGCAATAACTTTTGACTGGAAGCTTGATTGACCCGATTTCAATTGCGTTGGATAGAGGACGACAAGGGCTTACCAATAAGATAATGTGTATCAACTAGGGAAAATATAGGGCAAATATTGATTATCACCAAGTGAGAGTGTATCAACTAATATAATGTGAGATACCTCACTTGGTGAGACCCTGGAAAACCGCCAAGATCAAAATCACAATAAGATACAAATGGAAGATCCGATTTTGATGAACAAGAGCTTGTTATGGAGATTACCACAAGCTCTATATCCTCACATGTATAATACCAAATAACAACCAAATACAAGTATGCAAAGGTTTGAGCTCTCTCCGAACGATGTGACCGAATTACTCATACGAGATCCCCTCTTGATAGTACGGTTATCTATCCTAAACCCGGTCTCCTACACACAACAAGAGACCGGCAAAAGGGAAAACCTATCAAGATTATACCTTTGCCTTGAGAATTCCACTTGAGCTCGATGTAGACGGTCTTGCCCTTCTCAAGATGGAACGCCTTTCTTAATTCCTCATCATCGACCTCGCATATTGAGCTTGCACAACATATCTTCTTTGCATTTCATCGACCTTGAAGCCAACACATGCTCCAAGCGATGCCAATGGACAAATCCTACAAGTATAACTTAATACACACATTAGGACATAAAGATTGTCATTAATTACCAAAACCACACATGGGGGCCCAACATGTTCTTTCAAAGGATAAATGTTTTTAGTTCATAGGGATTGTTGATGCGTGTGCCTGGCTCACCCGACGGATCAGGTCCAGTTAACTATCATAGGACAAAACAACACGATCTTCGTCAAACTCGAGTCCCCGGACTCGAATTCGGAAAGGTTGCTGGTGTGATTCTATTCATGCCGTTGTGGTCTTACAGGATCCAAATTGTCAACACCCGGATTTTTAATCCCAGATGCCTGTTATTCCATACATCGCAATCCCAGGATTACCATTTTTGCGAGACATAACATATTGGTACCATAGTTCATCATCCATTACAAACCATAATAAAGGTCTTACAAATAAAGGATCTCATGATCCAGTCTTAATACAATCAACATAGCGGAATAATAAGGGTAGCATGGTCGAAGCTCCATCTTCAGGGTCACAGGCAATGCTAAAGATGGGAGATGATCCTAGTTGTCATAGAATTCTTGCTGTCCATCATCCTGGTAGTACTCCTCATAGTCTGGCAATAGGAATAGCTAGGGATAAAGCCATAAGTACTCTTTAAGTACTTGCAAACTATCACTATCAAGTAAAGTAGTTCGAGTAGGAATCCTAAGCTCTAGGTTTATTTGCAAAAAGCCAGGTTTATCTCTAACTGAGTTTAGAAGTAAAGAAAACTAACTTAATGTTTTACAACACCTAAGTGGGAACTTAGTTTTCATGTTCACAACCCTGTTGTGGTCAAGTCAAAGTCATAGTTCATTTCACAAGTCATTTTGAAAACATCTGACAACGGAACAGTATGGCCACTCCAACTGTCCATAACCGCGGACGCGACTATTAGAATAGTTTGACACTCTGTAGAGGTGGTACACTTTCACCACAACATTCGATACATCCTCCAGGGGCAACCCTGAGTCATCATACTTAGTATGCGGATAATCAATCCTATCCTTTCAATTACACACCCTAGTATAGGCACTTCCCCTATGAGTTTGGCCTCCCAACCATGACCATCTGTCATCTTGGGAACTGCATAGGTGGACATTCATCACGACGTAGCCTCAACTCAAACCTCTTCCGCAAGGGAACCCATACTATGGTATATAAACTTATAGTCAAGACCTACCCAAATTAAGGTGTTGTGGTTATACGGTAACTTGGAATGGTATCGCTTCCGAACCCAACCATCGGTTTTTATAAAGGGCTAAGGCCCATGCCTCAACATTTAATCATCAAAATCATCTAGTGTTATAACATATGTCAAAACATTTCAATAGAATGAATCTTCATTCCATGGTTTTCATAATCCTTTTCACCAAGTATTCCCATCTAAAGTGATCAACTTTTATGCTTAGCACTAGCCACTAAAATTGAGGGTATTCAGTAATGAGGGGTGCTAATCAAGTGTGACTATTCAAATCGAGTCTCATGCCTTAGTATGACATCTAGTTCTAACTACTTAGGCCTAGTTTTATGCTCTTTATGCTATATATACTATCTTTCCCAAACTCACAAGTTACTAAGTAATAAAGAACTTTGGTAAGAATAAAGCTTGCAAGTAAAAATGAGATTTGGTATAATCAAGGTTGCATAACCAAATCTTGCATAGGTTATCTTGCATAAGTAGCATGCAAAGTTCTAGCTTGCAAGTGTTAGCTTGCCTTGATTGGTGCATTGGTTGAATTTTTCTTCTTCTTCTTCTTCATAGTAATCCTCCTCCTCGTAGCCTTGGTCGGTACTAGCGTCTATAAATAAATACAAGGTACACAATCACCAAACAATACTTAACTACCTCTATTTAGCACAAAAAGGTTCACACTAGATGATCTAGCATCATCACAATCATCACATGAAATAAATACCTAGTCCTTTTTGTTTTATTTTGGAAAAGTAATTTATACTCATTGAAAACTACTTAAGATTTAATATTCTCCAATTAGAATATGGGATCATGTTGACACATGTCATCACCGCATATTCTAATACTTGAGAATGTGATTTAAAGTGGTGGTCACGTTTTATAAAGTTTAAAATTACTATTTTATATAATTAAAGTGACTAGGAATGACTATGTAGCATTCTTTAAGTACTAGTCCAAGATCATTGCATGTAAACCTAAATATTTTTACATATTCAGCAGATCTTGTCAAATTTGATTTTTGAGACTTGGAATCAACTCAAAAGTATTTATGCTTGATTTTTTAAAAATGTTTGAATGTGGAAACCTCTCTGTCTTGTTATTTTTCTATAGGTGATCTATAATTTCAAATGGTTTGAATCCAACGGGCTTGGATTGATAATTTCAATACCTTTCTAGCAAAATTGGAATCAGGTCATTTGGTTCAGTAAATCTCTTTGAATTGATTTTCAAAGTCACTAACTGAAATAGGTTTGAATTAAAATGGAAAAAGATTGTTTGAATCTCTAGGCTATGCGTGGGAATGTTACTAGGCCATCCAAGCTACAAGCGCGCATGCAGCGGGCTGCCGGCAGGGGGTCCTGGCGTCAGCGGCTCTATCCAAATGAAGCGGTATGTTTCAATCTCAGCCCTACGATTATAATAAGATCTACGGCCTATGTTCGTCGTCTCTGGCGGATATCTCCGGCGAGAACGAACCCTAACAACGACGGTGGGGGTACGCGGTGTTGGGCCAGGTAGAGATAATACAAAAAATTTCCCTCTAATGTGGTGATCCCAAGATCCAGCTAAGATAGAAGGCCACGAGGTTTACCACTAGACGCGCAGTTGCGGATTACTGATGAAGCGCGTCAGTTGATGCAGTGCAGTCCTTACGATCCGATCGTCCTGGTGCTGATCATACAACACTGTTGATATCCACACGTACAAGGAGGATCACTGACAGCGAACTACTAGGTTCGTAACGATGGTAGGATTGCTGTGAAGCTAGGGTTTCTAGCACATGGAATGACCTAACCGATCAACAATTAACCCTTCTAGGTTACAGTGCTCCCCTATATATAGGGAGTGAACGTGGGCTCCATTTTCGTGGCCCATTCAGTAAAGCCCATATAACACTAGTCACCGTTAGTCCGACTCACTGACTCAGTCCAAATCCGTCTCGGGTCTAACCCAACCAGATTTCTGGTTCAGATCCAATCCGAACTTGCTCCCGCTCTTAAGTGTGTGACCCTGCAGACTCTTGGCTATTTGGACATGATTGGAGTCAGACACTCAATCGATCAGTCAGTAGCGGCTCCTAGCAGAACGTGCCGACTCCCAAGTACCAAAGAGTCATGACGACTTGCCTTTCCAATGAGACTTGCGTCCGAGTCCCTTTTGCCTCACGATATACCTTTTCAGACTATAGGTGAATATTTATCATCCCTTAAATAGTCCGACTCTCTTCTCGATCCGAGATAAGTGATTCACCCGACTAACTCTTAGTCGATCGCCTCAGTTAACACTTAACCGAGTCGTGCATGGCCATGCTTTCCGAATCATATCATCCGAGAGGGCCTAGAGAATATCTCTCCAAGTGGAGGGGCAAAATCCCGTCTTGGTTATTCACATCACGCATCTTGATTCTCAGTCGACCCGAACTCTGCCTTTATGACTGGCCAGTTACGGATCAACGTTTGATAGAACCTAAGTCGGTGATCCTCAACTCGGACACCTAAGTCGGTGATCCTCAACTCGGACTATGCAACAACCTTAGGTCTAAGGATTACATTGATTGAGATATACAAATGACAACTTGTTCGTTGTACCTCAATATGGGTCAATCCGACTCGCTAAACTCTTTTGCTGAATCTGCGTAATTCGGAATGGCATCACCATGCCCATGACAAGTGGAACCGAGTCATCAAGCCGACTTTCACATTGGTCTAAGTTATGTGTCCAGCACAACCTCAATGATCAAGGACATCTAGTACAAACAACATGAATGCATAGTTCCACAACCGAATCATATATTCAATGATATACATAAGATGCTCATAGAAGGACAACTTAATAACTTTATGAATACAATGGGAAATATCACCTTACATGATTGCCTCTAGGGCATATTCCCAACACGCGGTGTCTTACCAGGGCTCCAACTAGGGTCATCGATGGGGGCGAACGAAGTTGTCGATGACGATGGTCCGAACAGTGGTCACGACAGCTCCTGGGGTGGCTCCGATCAATGGCTCCTCTCCTCCTATGTAGCGGCGGACTCTGGCAAAATTCCGGCGGGCTGGTGCTTGCCTTGCTCTGGGGAAAGGTGTGGGGTGGTTTTGAGAGAGAGGGGAGTGAGATGGTGTGAATAATTGAGGTGAGGGTGGCCTCTATTTATACACCAGCGATGGGGACCGAGCGGCATTGTCTCGCTCCTCCGGCAATGTCGTTGTAGATAGTTACGGGCATGGCGAAGGGTGTAGGATGGTGCGGTGTCTCCTGGCGGTCATCACTGGCTTAAAGGCACGACACGGGGTGGTCGAGGATGGTCGGGACCGTTTGGTGCTCTGAGCGGGAACATCGGTGTTCGAGATGGCGTATAGAGGCTTCGTGTCGCGCGGTGGCAAACGGTCGTGTCTGGGAGGTAGCTAGGGTCGTGGCGAGTGTAGTTATGCGAAGTGAGGGCGAGGCGTGGCATGTGCGCGCGTGTCGCCTACGGCGCTCTGGCGCCCTATCGGCATGGTTGCGAAGAAATGGGCGCGGCGATTCTCTAGTGGTCCAGGGCTTGGCTGAGCTCGAGGAGTGGACAGGGAGTGGCGATGGACGGTGTCCTGCCTCCTAGACATCATGGACTGGCATGTAACACCGCGGTTCTGAAAAGACCGTCGCTTCTATGTGACATGCCAATCCCTGGATCGGTTCATTGGCCCACAATAGAATAAGATGAATAACATAGCAAAATATCCGTGTATCATAAATAACGAAGATCCAGAGTACCATTATTACAATAAAAGCTTAGCTCAAGGCTAGCTCAAATTATTCAGGTAGCAACATAAATAAAGTAAATCCTCCATTCTTCAAATTGCCCACAAGTGAACAAGTGCCGAGTGGAGTACCGTGGCCTATATCGATTACTCAGAATCGGAATATCCTGCAACATGAAACGTAGCAGCCCCGAAGGGTCAATACATGGAATGTATGGCAAGTAGAGATAGTAAAGGAGACAATAGTGCTAACATCTACATGCATATTTGGCAAGTGGAGCTGTGGCTAGCTTGCATTTGCAAATACCTTTGTCCTACTTTCATAAACAGTTTTTGATTTTTTTGAAAAGATCCCAATTAAGTTAACCCAACAATAATAAAGCAATTATGAAATTAGAATGAGCAAGAAACATGTCATGGAATCAATATCAAGCAACTCAGTTGTCCATAACCGGGGACACGGCTAATCGATTAGATTATACACACTGCAGGGGCTAATACACTTTACCCATGTGACTTGGCCAGCCGAACTCGTACCATCACTCTCATTTTGGGTGATGATAGGGAGAAGTCCAAGAAGAGACCGTTCGGGAGGTAGCTCCCCAATCCCGACGCGCACCGGTCCAACCTACCAAAATTCTACATCTCTGGATACGCGGGTTCGAGTTACCACAACCTACTAGGTCCAACCAACCGCCCATTTCATTATTGGCACATGGTTGTACACGTAAGCTACAAAATAAAGAAGCCAATCATTTTCTCTCGATACCTGGGTGCCTTTCCGCAATGATACCACCAAAATTTATCAATCCCATCACACCTAGGAGATTCATTGATTAAGTTGTTTTAGTTTTCGCAAACAAACACTTTTAGAAACAACTTTCAGTGATGTAACCCAGCCCTCGTACATAATAGCATGGCTAAGCACATCTACCAACGGTGGTTCATCTACAAGGAAAGCCTACCAAATAATAGGACATAGCATAGCGATAGTATCATCCTACACATGCATCTACAAAAATACACGACAATGCATTGAAAATAGTAGGACGATATCATAAACAAAGTAGCATCTACTTGCCTTGGTTGTAGCGGTCGGAAGAACAATCCACGCACGAGCAAGCGTTGCACTCGTCACAATCTACACGATAAAGTTGCATTCATAAACAAACCATCCACAAGCATATGCAAACAAATATGATGCATGAATGCATGCATGACAGGTGGATTGATGCTACAGCAGCACCACATAATCCTATTCATCAAAGCTACTGAATGCATGCATGGAAAATAATTTTAGCGCAAGGAAAACCATTATGCAAAATATAATGCTCGAAACTAGAGCGAGAAACCAAATAATTCACTACCGAAAACATACTATTTGTAAAATCTTGGGAACATTCTACTGTATAGGCATTGCTATTTAGGAACAGCACCAATTGGAATTACTCAAAAAGGAATTATAAAACTGCAGAAGGCCACTAAATAGTTTCTGCAAAAGTTTTTACTGTAGGCCTATCTTTTTAATTCACTTTGAGATTCCCCTTGTTCTACTGAATCCAGGGACTTATTATTTGCAATTTTTGGAGTTACAGATCTTTTTCTACGAATTAATTACTCCAAAAAGGGCATTAACTCATTTAGTTAATCTGGACAAAATCTTGCTGCAAAAGTGTAAAACAATGGTACAGCAAGATTCTACACGACTTACTGAATCTACACATATTTTATTTGCAATTTTTGTCCCAGTAGATTAATTTCTACGCAATTTACAAGTTTAAACAAGTTTCTGTCAATTAAATCTATTTATGAAATCGCCCAGTCAAATATTGACTTTAACCGTCTGAGGTGGCGCTGACGTGGCGGTGGACTGGCTGTTGACCAGTCAACCACCCAGGCTGACTAGTCCACGCCCAATCTGGGCCGTTGGATCGAAGATCGACGGCAGGGGGGAGGTGGCGGCGACGGCGAGCTCACCTGAGCGACGGCGTGGCGTCGGCGTGAGGTCGGGTGTCGGCCAGAGGAGGCGGCGCATGTGATCACCGTGGCAGTCGGCGTCGGGCGGCGGCGGCTCGGGCGGGCGTCGGGGTGGCGGCCTGCGTGGGAGAATAAGGCGGCGGTCAAGTGCGGTGAGTGGCCTGTGGCGAGGCGGCGCTGGCGAGGTGAGGACTGCGCTCACCGAGCTAATGGCGGGCTCGAACTCATGAAATCGCCGGAGATTTAGGGCGTCTCGGTTGCAATTAGATGGGGGTTTTGGAAGAGGGGCTCGAGGAGATCGTTATAGGCAAGAAAAATCGTTGAAATCGGTTCGGAAACGACACGGGAATCCCACGAGAATCGTGCTAGTAGTTGGAGCTCGAGACGAACTCGGCTGACAAAGTGCCCAAGGTGGAGGTGATGGAGGCGGCGACGGGCGGGCCCTTCGTCGTGGGTCAGCTAGCGGGCAGTTACTACATTACATGTCACCGCTGCTGGTTGTCTGCTCGGCCCGGCCTACGCCTTTTTTTTTCCAATTTCCTATTTAGTATTTCCTCCGTAACTTTTTCATATGGACTCCGAATTGGACGAAACTTGTTCCTAAATTTTTCTAAAATCTAGGAGATCAAACTAGGGTCATGTGGTGAGTGAACCCACTAGTTTACAAGGGTGGAAAACACAAGTCCTAGTATACCCTCCCGCAGAAGCATTTTAGTAAAGTAAAATAGGGTTTTGAAAACAGCGTTTTACCGAATCATTTCAATCGGATGTTTTGCATGGAAGAACATGATGCAATGATATGAATGATATGCAGAACCAAATCTAAAATTTGGGATGCGACAAGACTAACCCCCCTTAATATGAATCTCGTCCCCGAGATTCGGCGCGGCTAGCAAATAGGTGCGAGTAGTCCTCTCGGATGTCATCCTCACGCTCCCAAGTGGCTTCCTCTTCGGTGTGGTGGCTCCACTGCACCTTGCAAAACCTGATCGTCTTGGTACGGGTAATCCTCTCCGCTGTCTCCAGAATCTTGACCGGCTTCTCCTCATAGGTCAAGTCGTTCTCAAGCTGAACCTCCTCTAGTGGCACAGTGTCTCTTAATGGTGTATCCACCATCTCCGGATGGCACTTCTTCAGCTGGGACACGTGGAACACATTGTGAACAGCGGACAGAGCCTCTGGCAACTCCAACTGATAAGCAACTTCTCCTTTGTGTGCTAAGACCCGATACAGTCCAATAAACCGAGGTGCCAGCTTACCCTTGATTCCATATCTCTTGATTCCACGAAGTGGCGACACTCTGAGGTATGCTCTATCACCTATCTCATACACCACTTCCTTGCGCTTGGCGTCAGCGTAGCTCTTCTACCTTGATTGTGCTACCTTCAGCCTGTCCCTAATCAAGGCGACCTTCTCCTCAGCGTCCTTGATCAAATCAGGTCCAAACAACTGACGTTCTCCTACTCCATCCCATAGCAGTGGTGTCCGGCACTGTTTCCCATACAGTACATCAAACGGTGACGTCTTGATGCTGGTTTGATAGCTGTTGTTGTAGGAAAACTCAGCATACGACAAATTCTCATCCCAACTAGAGCCATGAGCCAAAGTGCAATCTCTCAGCATGTCTTCCAAAATCTGATTCACCCTCTCGGTCTGTCCATCAGTCTGTGGGTGGTATGCTGTGCTAAACTCCAACCTAGTACCAAGTGACTCGTGCAGCTGGCGCCAGAAGTGTGAGGTAAATTGGGTCCCCCTATCAGATACAATACTCTTGGGAACTCCATGTAGGCACACAATTCTGTCCATATAAATCTTGGCCAACTTTGCACTCGTATAGGTCGTCTTCACCGGTATAAAGTGGGCTACCTTGGTCAAATGGTCGACCACTACCCAAATGGAGTCATATCCTGACCTGGTCCTGGGCAATCCTGTGATAAAATCCATTCCCACTCTATCCCACTTCCAATCCGGCACGGGCAATGGCTGTAGCAATCCTGCTGGCTTCTGGTGTTCCGCCTTCACTCGGCTACACACATCACATAGGGAAATATGCTCCGCGATGTCTCCCTTCATGTTGTTCCACCAGAATCTGTCCTTTAGGTCCATATACATCTTCGTATTGCCCGTATGTATGGAGTACGGCGAGTCATGAGCTTCCTGCAGAATCAACTTCCTTATCTCCGGATCATTGGGGACGCACAAACGATTTCCATACCACAAGGTTCCTTTCTCATCCTCGCAGAATTCCCTTGCTCGATCCTCCTTCATCTTTTCCTTTACTTCATCAATCTCCTTGTCTCCCACTTGAGCCTTCCTGATTCTGTCCTGTAGCGTTGGTTGGACTTCCATTGCCGCCAAATATCCTTCTGACACTACCTCCAGTCTAAGGTCCTTGAATTGCTTACACAAATCCTCGGGCAATTCCCCAATTGTCAATCCATTGGCATAAACCTTCCGGCTCAGAGCATCTGCTACTACATTGGCCTTTCCTGGGTGGTATTGTAGATTCATATCATAGTCCTTGATAAGTTCCAACCATCTCCTTTGCCTCATATTCAGTTCCTTCTGTGTAAATATGTACTTCAGGCTCTTGTGGTCGGTGTACACATCACAGTGTTTTCCCATTAAGTAGTGCCTCCATACCTTGAGAGCATGAACCACTGACGCTAACTCCAAGTCATGTGTGGGATAATTCCGTTCATGGTGTTTAAGTTGTCGCGAGGCGTATGACACCACTCTTCTATCTTGCATCAGCACACTACCAAGTCCCTGTCAAGAAGCATCACAGTACACTTGGAAATCCTTCTGAAGATCAGGTAAACATAGAACATGCGCGGTCACTAGTCGATGCTTTAGTTCCTGAAAGCTGGCCTCACACACATCCGTCCATTCAAACTTCCTCTCCTTCTTCAGAAGTTCAGTCATCGGCTTAGCAATCTTGGAGAAGTTTTCAATGAACCTCCTGTAATATCCAGCAAGTCCCAAAAGCTTCAGATCTCTCCGCATTCTTGGGTGCTTCCCACTCGATTCTGCAGTCACTTTGCTTGGATCAACATGACTCCTTCTCCCGACACCACGTGTCCAAGAAATCCAACGATGTTAAGCCGAACTCACACTTGCTGAATTTGGCATACAGCTTGTGTTCCTCGGCTTCTCCATAATCGATGGAGATGTTTCTCATGCTCAGCATCATCCTTGGAATATATCAGTATGTCATCAATAAACACCACCACGAACTTGTCCAAGTACTCCATGAATACCTTGTTCATCATGGTCATGAAATATGCCGGGGCATTTGTTAGTCCAAAAGACATAACTGTATACTCATATAAGCCATACCTAGTGGTGAAAGCAGTTTTTGGTATGTCCTCCTCCCGGATCTTGAATTGGAAGTAGCCTGATCGCAGATCAATCTTGCTGAACACCTTCGCTCCTTCTAGTTGATCAAACAAATCATTTATGTTCAGCAGAGGGTACTTGTTCTTGATGGTTACTTCATTCAGCGAGCGATAGTCCACCACTAATCTCTTGCTGCTGTCTTTCTTCTCCACAAACAGAACTGGTGCACCCCATGACGACGAACTAGGCTGAATGAATCCTTTGTCCAACTGCTCTTTCAGCTGCTTCTTCAATTCTTTCAGCTCATCCACATCCATCTTGTATAGTCTCTTTGCTATAGGTCCTGTCCCCGGCATCAGATCAATGAGAAACTCCACTTCCCTGTCAGGTGGTATACCTGGAAGCTCTTCCAGAAACACGTCGGGGTAATCCCTAATCACAGGCACAGTATCCATGCTAACCCCCTTAAGAGAATTCAGCTTACACCTTCCCGGTCGCACTGCCGACTTGAACCTAATTCTCTTACCATCCAGGGTTTTGAGTGAAATAGCTCGTTGTGCACAATCTATGTGTCCCCCATGCATAGACATCCAATCCATACCCAGAATAACATCTAACCCTTGTGACTCCAACACTACCAGATGTGCAATGAAGTTGTGTGTTCCAATCCTCACAGTTAAGCCGCGACATCCCGCGCTAGCTATCATATCTCCTCCAGGTGAGCATACTCTAGTAGAATCTTTCATAGACTCAGTAGGTAGCTTATACTTATCCACAAATTCCCTTGATATGAATGAATGCGATGCACCAGTATCGAAAAGTATAAGTGCAGGGTGAGTGTTGATTGGGAACTTACCAATCACAAGGTCAGGCTCATCTGGGATCTCCTCCACATTCATGTGGTTCACTGTGGCCTTCTGGTTGTTGGTTGGCTTCAGTCCCTTCCTCTCCGGACAGTTGTCAGCATAATGTCCCTTCTGGCCACACTTGAAGCATGTCACCTCACTCAGATCCTTATTCACAAAGCTGCGATCACGGTTGCGGTCATGTCCACCGTGTCCTCCAGAATGGTGAGAGTGTCCTCCCTTGTGGCTGTGGTGGCTGCTCTTGTGGTTGTCATGGCGATGTCCATCGCCTCCATGGTGGTGGCGGTCATGGCTCCCATGGTGCCCATGGTCACTCGCTCCATGCTTGGAGTATCCATCATAAGAAGTGCGAGACTTGTGGTGGGAACCAGAGTGGTGATTGCTGCTCTTTCTCTTGCGGTTCTCCACCTGCTTGTGCTTCCCTTCCAAGATCCTGGCCTTGTCCATAAGCTCCTGGAAAGTGGGGCAATAAACCACCAGTAGCTGCCTTTGAAAGCTAAATCCTGAGGCCATCCAGAATCTCTCCTTTTTGCATCGGTGTCAACATCCTCAGGTGCATAACGGGACAGGTTGTTGAACTCCTCAATGTACTCAGCCACGGTGCGGTTGGTTTGGCGCAAGTTGCGAAACTCCTTCCTCTTCAGGCTCAGAACTCCTAAAGACACGTGGTTGGTCCTGAAACCTTCCTCAAACATTTCCCAAGTCACAGTGTCTAGCGGGTGGGTGATCTGAAAAGTGTCCCACCAAGAAGCGGCTGGTCCCTCCAGTAGGTGAGCGGCAAACCTCACCTTCTCAGCATTAGTGCATCCAACAGTTACCAGATCCTTGTTGACTGAACGCAACCAGTCGAGAGCAACCATTGGTTCCGTTGCAGTAGAGAACTTAGCTGGCCTTAGCCTCAGAAATCTGGTGAGAGCATCTTCCTGAGGCTGGTTGTTCCCATTGTTGTTGTTGTTGTTGTTGTTGTTGTTGTTGTTGTTGTTGTTGTTGTTGTTCTGAGCTTCCATGAACTGGTTCATAACTTGGATCAGCTGTGCCTGAGCTGCCATTATCTGCTCCAACTCAGTGGGTTGACGGCGGGGAGGCATCTGTGGTTTAGCACAGGTAAGCTTAGAAAGAATCAACTACGATAATAGGATTCTACCCATGCATTATGATCAAACAACAACAAACAATAGCAGACAATCCCAAGCAAGCAACACATCACCAAACAAGTGATCCAGCAACATCCCAGGGGTTATCCTAGCTGTATATACCTACTGAAATAGTTTTACAAGAGTTGGCAATGGTTAACTAAACAGTTGATCAACAAAGCAGCAAAAACAGCAATCTGCCAGAACAGTCCAGCAGTGTTCACGAATTTTCTACCTGACTTAGACTCGTCAGAAATTTTAGCTGATTTTTGCACATACATTAACGAGAGTTTCGCACCAGTCCTATTTTTTTCAGATTTTTCCCGGATACCAGAAAAATATGAAAAATCGTACAGTACTGCTGTATCAGCAGAAAACTGCAGCGAAAATAACACAGATATTAACCAAACTTGCCATAACTCTTTCATAAAATTCGCACAAATAATTCCTAGGATATTGAAGTACACAAATAAGCAACTAAACACTCTTAAGCTAACTGTAACTAAGTTTTACATCGATCGAGACTAATCCTAACGATTTTTCCTAACGAGGACTAATTGGTGGACTTCTATCTACTTCTTGAAGAGGTCGCGGTAGGTCATTGCACTCATGCGTTGGCGCTGCTGTCCACGGTTCAACCATGGCGGCGGAGTGTACACCTCTCCTGAGTCATCACTTGAAATCTCAAACTCCACCTCTTCTGGATCCTCCTCTTCTTCTTCACTTTCAGCTGCAACTGCAACAGCTTCATCTCCTCCACCATCATCGTCTCCATCATCATCATCCTCGTCCTCATCATCATCATTCCCACTGTCATCATCATCATAATCATTGTTGCCACCATCTCCATTGTCATCATCAGAGGGTGGATTCAGCTGTGCTTGGAGAGCGGCTATCTGGGCTGCCATAGCTTCAATAGTTTGATCCCTTTCCTGGACGGTCCCTTGCAGCTGTTGTATGTTCTGGGTGTTTTCCTGCACAATTCCATGAAGATGAGCTATGGTTGCATCTCTGCCTATCAGGGCATTCTCCAGAACTCCCACAGCTTCATGCAAGGTGTCAATCTCCTGTCCTTGGACCACCATACCATTGCTGGCAAAATCTGCAATCTCCTTTATCATCATCACTTTCTCAGCTAGAGCTCCATTCTCCCTTTCCATGTCCTCTATGTGCCTCCGACGAGGCGGCATGTTGTTCCTGTCGCCCGGGGTAATCACAATGTGTCCATCTTCATCACGCCTCCCATAGTCACGGTAGGGTGAATCTGCTGGCGATGAGGTGTCGACATGATGGCATCAAGAAGACAGGCTTCATGTATGGCCAAGTTAATTCCAAGTCCCCAGTTGCAGTATGTCTTGGTGTAGATCAGATGCACAGGGTTTGGCAAGGCGGCATCCCTGAAGATGAAGGTGGTGATCTCCCATGCATCCTCACCATATCCATAGGTGTACAGCCTTCTCCCCTTGAACATGGGCAGTGGCAATCCTAATGACTGCGAGAGCTGTGCTAACTGTCTTGCAAAGGGCCTTGGTGACTCCATGGTTGCATACTCAGTCCTGACTTCTCCCATCTATCAATTAAAAGAGGAAAGTGTGAGAATAGCATATGGTAAGAATTTACGAGAGTGAAAGGCATAAGATGAAAGACAGAGTTAATATAAGCTTTAATAATTCTACAGTTTCCTAATCCAATCCTAGGTCACGATCCTACAGTCGACACACGGGCTCTGATACCATCTTGTAACACCGCGGTTCTGAAAAGACCGTGGCTTCTATGTGACATGCCAATCCCTGGATCGGTTCATTGGCCCACAATAGAATAAGATGAATAACATAGCAAAATATCCGTGTATCATAAATAACGAAGATCCAGAGTACCATTATTAGAATAAAAGCTTAGCTCAAGGCTAGCTCAAATTATTCAGGTAGCAACATAAATAAAGTAAATCCTCCATTCTTCAAATTGCCCACAAGTGAACAAGTGCCGAGTGGAGTACCGTGGCCTATATCGATTACTCAGAATCGGAATATCCTGCAACATGAAACGTAGCAGCCCCGAAGGGTCAATACATGGAATGTATGGCAAGTAGAGCTAGTAAAGGAGACAATAGTGCTAACATCTACATGCATATTTGGCAAGTAGAGCTGTGGCTAGCATGCATTTGCAAATACCTTTGTCCTACTTTCATAAACAGTTTTTGATTTTCTTTGAAAAGATCCCAATTAAGTTAACCCAACAATAATAAAGCAATTATGAAATTAGAATGAGCGAGAAACATGTCATGGAATCAATATCAAGCAACTCATTGTCCATAACCGGGGACACGGCTAATCGATTGGATTATACACCCTGCAGGGGCTAGTACACTTTACCCATGTGACTTGGCCAGCCCAACTCGTACCATCACTCTCATTTTGGGTGATGATAGGGAGAAGTCCAAGAAGAGACCGTTCGGGAAGTAGCTCCCCAATCCCGACGCGCACCGGTCCAACCTACCAAAATTCTACATCTCTTGATACGCGGGTTCGAGTTACCACAACCTACTAGGTCCAACCAACCACCCATTTCATTATCGGCACATGGTTGTACACGTAAGCTACAAAATAAATAAGCCAATCATTTTCTCTCGATACCTGGGTGCCTTTCCGCAATGATACCACCAAAATTTATCAATCCCATCACACCCAGGAGATTCATTGATTAAGTTTTTTTAGTTTTCGCAAACCAACACTTTTAGAAACAACTTTTAGTGATGTAACCCAGCCCTCGTACATCATAGCATGGATAAGCACATCTACCAACGGTGGTTCATCTACAAGGAAAGCCCTACCACATAATAGGACATAGCATAGCGATAGTATCATCCTACACATGCATCTACAAAAATACACGACAATGCATTGAAAATAGTAGGACAATATCATGAACAAAGTAGCATCTACTTGCCTTGGTTGTAGCGGTCGGAAGAACAATCCACACACGAGCAAGCGTTGCACTCGTCACAATCCACACGATACAGTTGCATTCATAAACAAACCATCCACAAGCATATGCAAACAAAGATGATGCATGAATGCATGCATGACAGATGGATTGATGCTACAGCAGCACCACATAATCCTATTCAGCAAAGCTACTGAATGCATGCATGGAAAATAATTTTAGCGCAAGGAAAACCATTATGCAAAATATAATGCTCGAAACTAGAGCTAGAAACCAAATAATTCACTACCGAAAACATACTGTTTGTAAAATCTTGGGAAAATTCTACTGTAGAGGCATTGCTATTTAGGAACAGTACCAATTGGAATTACTCAAAAAGGAATTATAAAACTCCCTGAGTAATTAAAATACTACAGAAGGCCACTAAATAGTTTCTGCAAAAGTTTTTACTGTAGGCCTATCTTTTTAATTCACTTTGAGATTCCCCTTGTTCTACTGAATCCAGGGACATATTATTTGCAATTTTTGGAGTTACAGATCTTTTTCTATGAATTAATTACTCCAAAAAGGGCATTAACTCATTTTGTTAATCTGGACAAAATCTTGCTGCAAAAGTTTAAAACAATGGTACAGCAAGATTCTACACGACTTACTGAATCTACACATATTTTATTTGCAATTTTTGGCCCAGTAGATTAATTTCTACGCAATTTACAAGTTTAAAAAAGTTTCTGCCAATTAAATCTATTTATGAAATCGCCCAGTCAAATCTTGACTTTGACCGGCTAAGTGGCGCTGACGTGGCGGTGGACTGGCTGTTGACCAGTCAACCGCCCAGGCTGACTAGTCCACGCCCAATCTGGGCCGTTGGATCGAAGATCGACGGCAGGGGGGAGGTGGCGGCGACGGCGAGCTCACCAGAGCGACGGCGGGCGGCGCGGCGAGGTCCTCCGTGGCGGTGGCGGCGTCGGGCAGTGGGTCGGGTGTCGGCGCGGAGAGGAGGCGGCGGCGCGCATGGCGCCTGGTCGGCGTCGATCGGCTCGGGCGTCGGCGGCGGCTCATGAGAAGAAAAGCGGCGGTGAAGGCGATCTGGCGAGGCGGCATGGGCGGCGCGACGAGGTGAGGGCGGCCCGCTCACCTGAGCTAATGGCGGTGGCGGCGGGCTCGAACTCCGGCGAGAAATCGCCGGAGATTTAGGGCGTCTCGGTTGCAATTAGATGGGGGTTTTGGAAGAGGGGCTCGAGGAGATCGTTATAGGCAAGAAAAATCGTTGAAATCGGTTCAAAGCGTGCTAGTTGTTGGAATCAAGGCGGCGGAATTGTTACTGACAAAGGGCCCTGCGTGGTCAGCATCTGGCGGCTGCAGCGCCTGGCTGTTGGGCACGTGGCTGGTTTCGGCCAGCCTGCTGCGCCCTTTTTTTTTCCAATTTCCTATTTAGTATTTCCTCCGTAACTTTTTCATACGGACTCCGAATTGGGCGAAACTTGTTCCTAAATTTTTCTAAAATCTAGGAGATCAAACTAGGGTCATGTGGTGAGTGAACCCACTAGTTTACAAGGGTGGAAAACACAAGTCCTAGTATACCCTCCCGCAGAAGCATTTTAGTAAAGTAAAATAGGGTTTTGAAAACAGCGTTTTACCGAATCATTTCAATCGGATGTTTTGCATGGAAGAACATGATGTAATGATATGAATGATATGCAGAACCAAATCTAAAATTTGGGATGCGACATGGCATAACGCTGCGTCTTTGGCCATGATTACGTGGCTTGGCCCAACTCAAGGGGGCAAGGAAGAGGGGGCTGGTTCAGTGCAGTGTTGGGTGCTGGGGCAGACAAGGGCTAGTAGTGGCGACAAGTAGTGGACAATGCATTGATAAATAACAATAGAAGTTAGGCAAGTTTGATCTGTGCTCACCGGCGTTTGATGAAATGGCCGCATGAAATTTAAATTTGAATTTTTGGCTGAATTTTTGTGAGTGCTCAGATCACATGCTTGGTAGTCTGAGGTTGCTTGGGTTTGCCAAGGTGAAGTAGTTTGGTTGGTTTTTGAGAAATGGCTATCTTAGTACCTACACTTGATTCAATTTTGAATTGTCCTTTAAATAGATTTGGAATTTGTTTCTTTTGTTTTGTAAAGTGGGCTTGGATTCATTTTTACTTGGTCTAGCAAGGGGTGAAAAGAATTGGATTTGTTTCTATTAGAAATCTTGGACTAGGAACACCCAAAGTGGTCTAGTGAACAAGTTTGGTCAAAATAACCATTTGCTCATATGCCCTATATTTGATTTTCTCTTTATTCGATTCTGCTTGGAAATGATCAAGATGATATTGTTTTTAGATTTAAAACAATCATTATCATTCATAACAATCAAACATGTCATTTTAAGAATTCATACATTAATCACACACACATGCATTCATATTGATTTTAATAATAAAAGTTTTTGTTAACCCTAAACTTGGGTGATTGGAACTTGATAATCTTGCTTAATATTTTTGGGATGTTACAAACCTTCCCTCCTTAAACAAAATCTCGTCCCGATATTTAAGAAAAAGAAAACTAGGAACTAAAGAGATCTAGAAACTCAGTCCTAATGTAATCTTCTCGCTCCCAAGTAGCTTCTTCTTCAGTATGGTTACTCTAATGGATCTTGAGAAACTTGATACTTCGGGTTCTGGTGGTTCTAAAGGCTTCTTGCAAAATACGAATGGGTACTTCATGATAAGTTAGGTCCTTGTTGATCTCTATGGTCATGTGATCAATATTCTTGAAAACTTCGGTCTTCTCCGGGACTTCTAGGCATTTGCGAATTAACGAGATATGTAACACATCATGCACGGCTGACATCTCCTCCGACAGTTCTAGTTGATATGATACTTATTCAAAATCTTGAAGGGTCTAATATATGTAGGGGCTAACTTCCCTTTCACTTGGAAACATTGCATTCCTTTCAAGGGTGATACTTTCATATACACAAAATCTCTGATAGTGAAGGCTATATCTCGACGTCTCTTGTTGGAATTACTATTTTTTCTAGATTGGGCGGTCTTAAGGTGCTCACGGATCTTGTGAACTTTCTCTTCGACTTGTCTTAGGATGTCGGATCTGAAAATCTGACTCTCTCCTACTTCCGACCAATTCAGTGGGGTACAACACATCCTTCCATACATAAACTGAAATGGGGCCATTTGCAAACTGGCTTGATAACTATTGTTGTATGAGAATTTTGTGAAAGGCAGACAGTCCTCCCATTTAGATACATATTCCAACACATAAGCTCTCAACATATCTTCAAGTATATGGTTTACTCGCCCCGTTTGTCCATTAGTTTGAGGGTGATAAGGTGTGCTGAAATCCAGTCTGGTTCCTAATCCTTCTTGGAATTTCTTCCAAAATATCAAGGTAAACTGGGTTCCTCGATCCGACACAATGTTCTTGGGGATTCCATGCAAACTGACTATCCTAGCAATATACAACTCTGCTAGCTCCGAGCTCTGATAAGTGGTCTTGACCGGTAAGAAATGGGATACTTTGGACAGTCTATCCACTATGACCCAAATAGAGTTATTTCCTCTACTAGATGTAGACAAACCGGTGATAAAATCCATTCCTATAGAATCCCATTTCCATTCCAGAATCTGCAATGGTTGCAAAAGTCCTGTGGGTCTCTGATGTCCCGCTTTGACTCTCTGACAGATATCAGATTTAGATATGTAGCTTCTGATTTCTCGCTTCATCTTATGCCACCAAAATTGCTCCTTCAAATCCTCATACATCTTGGTTCCTCCAGGGTGGATAGAATAAAGAGTATCATGGGATTCTTGCAAAATAGCTTGTTTCAACTCCGAATCCGCTGGTACACAGATACGTCCTTTGTAGCACAAAACTCCTTCTTCATCTTCGGTGAATCCGGGTACCTTCCCTGTACCGATACAACATTTGATTCCGTCAATACTAGCATTTCCTTTATGCACCTCCTTGATCTGACTGATCAAAGTGGGTTGAAGTTCTATGCTAGCCAAAATCCTTCACTCACTAGCTCTATTCTAAAATTTTCCATCTCATGCAAACTTGGTTGGGATTCTTTTATCATGGTGTTCAATTGACACGACAATCTGCTAAGAGCATCTGCTACCACATTGGCTTTGCTGAGGTGATAGTGAATGTCAAGATCATAGTCCTTGATTAGCTCTATCCATCTCCTTTGCCTCATATTTATCTCCTTCTGGGTGAAAATATACTTCAGACTCTTGTGATCCGAATAAATCTCACATCAATTACCCATGAGGTAATGCTGCCATGTCTTGAAGGCTAAAACTACGGCTGCTAGTTCGAGGTCACGGGTAGGGTAATTCTGCTCATGTTGCTTCAGTTGTCGGGACAAATAGGATATGACTTTGCCTTCTTGCATCAGCACACATCCGAGACCAACCTTGGATGTGTCACAATACACATCAAAAGGCTTCTTGATATCCGGCATAATCAAGATTGGGGCTGAAATCAATCTGTTCTTGAGCTCTTGAAAACTTGCTTCACATTTGTCCATCCATTCAAACTTGTTATATTTCTTCAACAATTGGGTCATGGGTCTTGCGATGCTCGAGAATCCTTCTACGAACTTACGGTAATATCCCGCTAATCCAAGAAATGCATGAACTTGGGTTTGAGTGGTTGGGGCTTGCCATTCTTCAACATCCTTAACTTTGGCGGGATCGACAACAATTCCTCCTACCGACGCGATATGTGTTAGGAATCCTACTTCCTTTAACCAGAACTCACATTTGCTAAACTTAGCATACAACTGATGCGCTCTAAGGGTTTCAAGGATGATCCTGAGGTGTATCTCATTTCTTCTTCTGATTTGGAATAGATCAGAATATCGTCGATAAAAACAACGACAAACTTATCCAGGAAGTTCATAAAAATCTTATTCATGAGATTCATGAAATAAGCGGGGGAATTGGTTAATCCAAAAGACATGATAGTGTACTCATACAAGCCATATGTGGTGGTGAAGGAAGTCTATGGAATATCCTCTGCGCGAATCTTGAGTTGATGATAACCAGTTCTAAGATCAATCTTAGAAAACACTTTGGCACCGGTCAACTGGTCAAACAGATCTTCTATCATCGGTAGTGGGTACTTGTTCTTAATGGTGACACCATTCAACTTCTGATAATTCATGCACAAATGGTTACCTCCATCTTTCTTGTCCACAAACAAAACATGTGATCTCCATGGCGACGCACTTGGTTGAATCAGTCCTATCTCCAGCATAGCATCCAGTTGCTTCTTTAGCTCCACTAATTCCGACGGGTTCATACTATAAGGTCTCTGAGCTATGGGTCTAGATCTAGGGATTGGTTCAATGATAAACTCGATATCCCGATCTGGGGGCATACCGGGCAATACATCTGGGATTACGTCGGGGTATTCATAGACTAATCTGACTTGGTCAATGGTTGGTTGGGCTAGACTCTTGTTGCACTTGAATTGACGGGGCAAAGTCTTAGATACATGCTCTACTGATACTCTAGTGGTACTAGTCATGGTTATGGATTTCTTGGCACAGTCGATTAATCCTTTATGTTTCGACATGCAATCCATTCCTAGTACTACTTCCAAACCTTTGGTTCCAAGTACTATTAGATTAGCATAAAAATCTATTCCATGGATTCTGATAGGACGGCCTTGCAAATTTGTCTAGCTTTGGTGGTTCAACCAGGTATTTGAACTATCATAACATGCTTCAATTTTGTTGGTTGAATGTTACTAGGGCATGCAAATTCTTCTATAACAAACGAGTGCGATGCTCCAGAATCAAACAACACTCTTGCAAGTACTGAGTTAATAGAAAACATACCTAGCACGACATCTGGCGCTTCCTGAGCTTCCTCAGCATTCATGTGAAACATACGACCATTGTGGTTGAGTGAGTTCCCTAGTTCAATTCTCCTTCTAGGCTGAACACGGCACTACTGCTAAGCTAGGGCCTTCACATTGGCTGCTGCCACAAGATTCTTGGGGCACTCGTTGGAGTAGTGACCCTTGACTGCGCATTCAAAACAAGTAACCACAGACTTGTCTTTTCCTGCAATAGGCACGACGTTGCTTCCAGTCCTTCGGGCACTATTGTTGTTGTTGGGGTTGTTGTTGTTGGTCTTGGGCGGTGCACGGTTGAAATTGTTGGAGTTGCCGAGGTTGTTGTTGTGGTTTCCTCCGGGCCTTGGGTTTCCTCCTCCACGGTTGGGATAGTTCGGACGGGACATAGGGGGTCTATTGTTTCTCGGGGCATATCCCGCAGACGGGTTGGGGCAATACTTCGGGGTATGGTGGGATCCTGGTTGATGCATCATTCAACGCTTGTGATTCTCATTGGCTTGGTTGATCTTGCCTTCCATATGGATTGCAGAATCCACCAAGGCTTCATGGTCAGAAAATGGAATGTTGACCAGCACTGTCTGCATCTCATCATGCAGACCATTCAAGAATCTCTCCTTCTTCTTGCCTTCAGTACCAATCTCATCAGGGGCATACCTAGACAGAGTCAGAAATCTGTCATGGCACTCTACCGCAGTCATCCTTCCTTCCTTCAGCTCCTTGAATTCATCCCTCATCCACATGATCAAACCTGGTGGCACATGGGTTCGGCTAAACTTGAGTTTGAATTCATCCCAAGCCATCATCTATCCTCCATTCATTGTACAGATGCTATTCCACCAAGCTCTTGCATCACCTGCCAGATAGTGGGTGGCAAACAATACTTTCTCATAGGCCTCCACTCCTGCGACTTCTAAGTTGTTCTCCATGGTCTGCAGCCAGTCATCAACATCTAATGGCTCTTCAGACTTACTAAATATTGGTGGATTGGTGTTCTGAAAGTTCTTGAGCTTGGATTCATGGTTGTCCTGGTTTCCATGGCCTTGATTATTATTGTCCATCTAAGCTATCTGTTGAAGGGTGGCTAAATTGGCTAGATGTTCAACTCTTCCAGCTTCATGGTCAGCAACCAACATTTGCAAGATTTGCAGCATTGGGTCTTGAGATGAGCTGCTCCCTCCGTGAGGCATCTGAAGATTGAGATAGATCATGAGTCAAGAGGGAAATTTCTAAGGTTCATGGATTTGTTTTTGAAAATCTTTTAAACTTTGAGTTTGACTCTGTTTTTTCCAACTAGCAACTTTCTTTTCATTCATTCATTCATATCACCCAATACAAACACACACCGCACTAAGGTAATAGATGGTTTTAGGAACCATTCTGTGAAGCTACGATACAGTGGGACCGGATACAACTCACACCTACGATAGTGCTTAGGTGCTACTACTCATCAGAACCGGTGGCTTCGTCATCATCAATGAAGGCGGAATCACCATCATCAGTGTGGAAGTCCATGTAGAGGTCCTCCAGGTAGTCATCATCATCGCTGAGGTAGGAGTAGGGATCTCCACGAATATCTTCCCCTTTGTTCTCCCTCTCCTTAAGCTGCATGTCCCGCTCATGGATGGTCTCCTCCAAGTCTGACACTTTGTTACGAAGGAGGGCAATGATGCGATCCTTCTTGTCACGCAGATGGCAAAGTGACTTGCACTCCTTCACAAGGATGGCGAGGTTTTGGTCCTTCTTGACTGCAAGGCATAGGTGCGGGTGTTGTCCAACACCATCTTCCTATCATACAACATGAAGTCGAGATGATCCACCTGATGCTTTAGCTCCGGATTACCTGGTACCTCCAATGGTTGTCCGATAGCATCACGCCTTGCGTAGTACTCAAAGCGAGTGCCCTTGATCTGGTTGATGCTTTGCCCACACAGACGGGCAAGAGCTTCCTGCATAGCCCTGGCCAGTCCGTCTAGCCACTTGTTCTCCCTCAAGATGAATTGGATCCCCTCTGAGGTGGGTGCCTCCATCTTTCCTCTGAGATTTGCCACTATCAGCCATTGTACTTCTCCTCCTTGCTGATTATTGAGCTTTCCTCCGAAGAACTCGGGGTGCAGGCGCTCAAGAAGTTCTAAGAGTTGGCTTAAGTCGCGCTCGAAGATGAGCTCTCCTCCGTTGCCCAACTGGTAGAACTTGCTATACTTGACTTCCATATATAAGAATGTAGGATGAGTAAGTTAGTGAGGTGATCAAGTGTGTCAAATTTCATGTATGATTGTAAGAATTTTTTAGGAACATGAATATTTTTGAAAGAATCTCAGGGATAAAAATGAGAATAGGTTTTCATAAACACTCACTTCTTTTGTTTTGAAACTAAGTTTTTGATTCAAGCGTCCATTCTAACTAGGGTCTCCTATGGTCAGGATGGACCTGATACCAACTTGTCAACACCCGGATTTTTAATCCCAGATGCCTATTATGCCATACATCGCAATCCCAGATTTACCATTTTTGCGAGACGTAACAGATTGGTACCATAGTTCATCATCCATTACAAACCATAATAAAGGTCTTACAAATAAAGGATCTCATGATCTAGTCTTAATACATTCAACGCAGTGGAATAATAATAAGGGTAGCGTGGTCGAAGCTCCATCTTCAGGGTCACATGTAATGCTGACGATGGGAGATGATCCTAGTTGTCATAGACTTCCTGCTGTCCATCATCCTAGTAGTACTCCTCATAGTCTGGCCATAGGAATAGCCAGGGACAAAGACATGAGTACTCTTTAAGTACTCGCAAACTATCACTATCAAATAAAGTAGTTCGAGTAGGAATTGTAAGCTCTAGGTTTATTTGCAAAAAGCCAGGTTTATCTCTAACTGAGTTTAGAAGTAAAGAAAAGTAACTTAATGTTTTACAACACCTAAGTGGGAACTTAGTTTTCATGTTCACAACCCTGTTATGGTCAAGTCAAAGTCATAGTTCATTTCACAAGTCATTTTGAAAACATCTGACAACGGAACAGTATGGCCACTCCAACTGTCCATAACCGTGGATGCGACTATTCGAATAGTTTGACACTCTGTAGAGGTGGTACACTTTCACCACAACATTCGATACATCCTCCAGGGGCAACCCTGAGTCATCATACTTAGTATGCGGATAATCAATCCTATCCTTTCAATTACACACCCTAGTATAGGCACCTCCCCTATGAGTTTGGCCTCCCAACCATGACCATCTGTCATCTTGGGAACTGCATAGGTGGACATTCATCACGAGGTAGCCTCAGTTCAAACCTCTTCCGCAAGGGAACCCATACTATGATATATAAACTTCCAGTTAAGCCCTACCCAAATTCGGGTATTGTGGTTATACGGTAAACTTGGAATGGTATCGCATCCGAACCCAACCATCAGTTTTTATAAAGGTCTAAGGCTCATGCCTCAACATTTCATCATGAAAATCATCTGGTGTTCATAACATATGTCAAAACATTTCAATAGAATGTATCTTCATTCCAATGTTTTCATAATCATTTTCACCAAGTATTCCCATCTAAAGTGATCAACTTTTATGCTTAGCACTAACCACTAAAATTGAGGGTATTCAGTAATTAGGGGTGCTAATCAAGTGTGACTATTCAAATCTAGTCTGATGCCTTAGTATGACATCTAGTTCTAACTACTTAGGCCTAGTTTTATGATCTTTATGCCATCTATACTATCTTTCGAAAACTCACAAGTCACTAAGTAAATGTAATAAATAACTTTGGTAAGAATAAAGCTTGCAAGTAAAACTGGGATTTGGTATAATCAAGGTTGCATAACCAAAGCATGCCTAATGCATCTTGCATAGGTTATCTTGCATAAGTAGCATTCAAAGTTCTAGCTTTCAAGTGTTAGCTTGCCTTGATTGGTGCACTGGTTGAAGTTTTCTTCTTCTTCTTCTTCTTCTTCTTCTTCGTACTCCTCCTCGTAGCCTTGGTCGGTACTAGCTTCTATAAATAAATACGAGGTACACAATCACCAAACAATACTTAACTACCTCTATTTAGAACACAAAGGTTCACACTAGATGATCTAGCATCATCACAATCATCACATGAAATAAAGACCTAGTCCTTTTTGTTTTATTTTGGAAAAGTAATTTCTACTCATTAAAAACTACTTAAGATTTAATATTCCCTAATTAGAATATGGGATCATGTTGACACATGTCATCACCACATATTCTAACACTTGGGAATGTGATTTAAAGTAGTGGTCACATTTTATAAAGTTTAAAATTACTATTTTATATAATTAAAGTGACTAGGAATGCCTATGTAGCATTTTTTAGTACTATTCCAAGATCACTGCATGTAAACGTAAATATATTTACATATTCAGTTAGATCTTATCAAATCTGATTTTTGAGAGTTGGAATCAACTCAAAAGCATTTATGGTTGATTTTTGAAAAATGTTTGAATGTGGAAAAGTCTCTGTCTTGTTATTTTTACTATAGGTGATCTATAATTTCAAATATTTTGAATCCAATGGGCTTGGATTGATAATTTCAATACCTGTCAAGACAAATTGGAATCATGTCATTTGGTTCAGTAAATCTCTTTGAATTGATTTTCAAAGTCACTGACTGAACTAGGTTTGAATTAAAATGGAAGAAGATTGTTTGAATCTATGGGCTACGCGCGGGAATGTTACTGGGCCGGCCCAGCTGCACAGCAATACATATAAGGTGTCCTACGGATAATGAAAATCGAAGTCGCGCAGCGGGCTGCTGACAGGAGGGTCCATGCGTCAGCGACTCTATCCAAACGAAGTGGTATATTTCAATCTGAGCTCTACAATTAGAACAAGATCTACGGCCTAAGTTCGTCGTCTCCGATGAATATCTCCGGCGAGAACAAACCCTAACAGCGACAGTGGGGGTACGCGGTGGCTTACCAGGGCTCCAGCTAAGGTCGGCGATGGGGGAGAACGATGTTATCGATGATGGCAGTTCGAACGATGGTCGCGGCAGCTCCTGGGGTGGCTCTAATCAATGGCTCCTCTCCTCCTCTGCAGCGGCGGACTCCAGAAAAATTCCGGCGGGCTGGTGCTCGCCTTGCTCCAGGGAAAGGTGTGGGGTGGTTCTAAGAGCGAGTGGAGTGAGATGGTGTGAATAATTGAGGTGGGGGTGGCCTCTATTTATACACCGGCGACGGGGACCGAGTGGCATGGTCGGGCTCCTCCGACGATGTCGTTCCAGTGAGCTACGGGCATGGCGAAGGGCATAGGACGGTGTAGTGTCTCCTCGCGGTCATCACTGGCTTAAAGGCATGGCACGGGGCGGTCGAGGATGGTCATGAGCGTTCGGTGCTCTGTGCGAGAACGGCGGTGTTCAAGACGGCGTACAAAGGCTTCGTGTCGCGCGGCAGCGAACGGTAGTGTCTGGGAGGTAGCTAGGGTCGTGGCGAGTGTAGTTATGCACGGTGAGGGCGAGGCACGGCGTGTGCGCGCGTGTCAGCTGCGGCGCTCTGGCGCGCTCTTGGAATGGTTATAGATAAATGGGCGCGGCGATTCTCTGGTGGTCCAGGGCTTTGCTGAGCTCGAGGGGTGGATAGGGAGTGGCGATGGACAGTGGCCTGCCTCCTAGACATCATGGACGGGAGGGACGCTTCCTCCTGCGTGCTAGCCATGGTCGGTCGGCAATGGCAACTCGGGTGGCGCGGCATTGGTGCATGCAATGAGGAGGTGGCTTGTTCAATGTAGTGTTGTGTGCTGGGGGAGATAAGGGCTAGTAGTGGCGACAAGTAGTGGACAATGCATTGATCAAGAACAGTAGAAGTTAGGCAAGTTTCATCTGTGCTCACCAGGTGTTTGGTGAAATGGCCGCATGAAATTTAAATTTGAATTTTTGGCTGAATTTTGGTGAGTGCTCTGGTCACATGCTTGGTAGTCTGAGGTTTCTTGGGTTTGCCAAGGTGAAGTGGTCTGGTTGGTTTTTGAGAAATGGCTATGTTAGTACCTACACTTGATTCAATCTTGAATTGTCCTTTAAATAGATTTGGAATTTGTTTCTGTTGGTTTGTAAGGTGGGATTGGGTTCATTTTTACTTGTTCTAGCAAGGGGTGAAAAGAATTGGATTTGTTTCTATAAGAAATCTTGGACTAGGAACACTCAAAGTGGTCTAGTGAACAAGTTTGGCCAAATGACCATTTGCTCATATGCCCTATATTTGATTTTCTCTTTATTTGATTCTGCTTGGAAATGATCTAGATGATATTGTTTTTATCTTTAAACCAATCCTGATCATTCATAGCAATCAAACATGGCATTGCAAGCATTCATGCATTTATCACACACACACATGCATTCATATTGATTTTAATAATAAAAGTTTTTGTTAACCCTAAACTTGGGTGATTGGAACTTGATAATCTTTCTTAATATTTTTGGGATGTTACACGAATCCAAGTGATTTCCGAGTGATGTAATCAACGCGTCCGTCGGGATTTTCATCGTGCCTATTGACACGGCAGTTTACTGGCAGAGTGCAATCAGGTGCGTTACCAGGCCATCAAATGATATCTATAGGGCTTATCTTTGCATCGTAGACACAACATCCAAAATTTTATCACCACGGAAGTGTTTCGGGTGGCCAAGTAGTCTGCTTCTCACTTAGCGTTGGTTTGGGCAAAGTTGCCAAAAAGTATTTTTTGTCGTATTTGATCCGAAGGATCACAGTCGAAGAATTCACAGGGTGCGCGCCAACGCTCCTTATGGGAGTAGCCCCCGAGTGTCGATTCGAGTCATAGACTCGAGCAGATACTTTAATTCAGTCGTTTTCAATATAGGTCCGAAGGAAACAATTTTTTCGAATGCTCAACCGACGCTCCCTATGGGAGTAGCCCCCGAGTCCGTAGTGGAGTCGCAGACTCGATGTAGGACTCGAAGATAGTTGCGAGGTGTAGTTACCTTAGTCATTTCTTAGGTGCGCAGCCAGTGCTCCTGATAGGAGTGGCTCTCGAGTAATTTCTCGAATCGTAGATTCCAGTAAGTACTAGATTGATCAGCCGAAAACATCGAGCCATTGTTGGCTTTGCCTTGATGACGTCAGTGCTGACGATTGGTGATCTCAAACGTCTGCGGCAACAGAGATGATGCGACGAGATTATCATGGGTCCTCCCGACTGATTTGAGGTTGACTAGTCACACGCAGACATGGAAAATATTACGGCGTCTCCTCGGTTTCCGTGCATAGTGGACGGCGTGTTGGCGACGGTTTGGTGTAGTGCTAACACGTGTATGGTTAGATATGAGGTGCGCGCTAGGGCTTCTGAATCAACGGCTCGTGTGCATCATCTTCTTCCTTTTATACCATAGGTAAACCGTGATTTTCTTTTACCCTTCGTCATTTGCTCATCTCCGTTTCCTCCATTCTCACGAGCTTCGCTGCCCTTTGTTGCGCGTTGGACATTCTCCATACTTTCCCTTCCTCCTTGCGCTCGCACCACCACACTCGCCGCTATAAGATGGGCAAGCCAAAGAAGACAACCGCCGGAGCTGGTTCGAGCGCCGCCGGCAGCGGCAAGAAGGTCGCCACGACGGACCGCGCCACTGACAGCGGGTGGAAGCGCATAGAGATGCGCGATGGGGATCTGCACAAGCTGCACGATGCTGGGTTGATCCCCAAGAACAAAGAGGACGCCATCCTCCCCGGCAACGAGGTAATCCCACGCCCACCTGAAGGGTTTCGGGTGATGTTTTACGCCTTTGTCATCCATGGTCGTTCTCTTCCTGTCCATGAATTTCTTCGTGGACTCCTCTTTTTCTATGGGATTCAATTGCATCATTTGTCTCCCAACTCTCTTCTCCACATCGCCTGCTTCATCACTCTTTGCGAGTGCTGTCTCGGTATCGAGCCGTACTTGGGCCTCGTCCAGAAACTCTATTCCGTGAAGAGGCAATCCGGCACCGGCGGAGTCTATCCGCTCGGCGATTGCATCATTTCCATTCAATCTTTTATTCTTTTCTTCTCCTTTTCCATGTGCGAGTCCATCCAGTATTGGCGGAAGAAGTGGTTCTACATTAGCGACACCAAATTGGACAGACAAGAATATGGTCTCGCCCCTTTCGACTCCGTGGAGAAGATCGTCCCAAAGAGGTCGTGGAAGAACCACGTCTTGGAGGGTGAGATGGCGTAGGTGGATGAGCTCTACCGTCGCTTGGAAGCACTCCAACTGGTGGCCGGTAAGGAGGTCAATGACATGGACATCATCCACACCTTCCTCAAGCGTCGGGTGTAGCCGCTCCAAGCGAGGGCGCACCCGATGTTTCTATATGCTGGTCGCCACGACCCGACGAGAGTTTCACCTGAGGAGTTGTCTTCAGGTGACCTTGATAGAGCACTTTGGCCCCTACCGAAGTACAAGGCCGACGAGGAGATCCCGGGGAAATCCTTGACCTCCCCGTTCTGCGCCAAAAATGCGGTTTTGCAGGTGGAAAACTTGTAGTTTGCGCGTTGCGCTTTTTGAGTGTTTTTGCAGCTTGTAGTGTCCCTAATCTTCTGTCTTTGGTTTGCAGGACCTCAAGGTAGATGGGATGATGCCCTCTCTACATGAGAAATATCCGATTGCGCCGGATAACGAGGTTGTGGATTCTGAATCAGAGCTTCCTCCGGCGCAGTCTCCTACGTTGGAAGCCCCCAAGGCGAGCGAAGGGCGGGCCCGAAAGCGCTCCCGGAGAGAGTCTTTAGATGCGTCTACCCCACCAATTCCAAGGGGTCCACCGTTCCTCGAGCAGCACGGCATGGAAGAAGGTACGTCGTTTGCGCCTTTCCCTGCCGTGCCTATTCGTGTGGTGGCTCCGCAGCCGCCAGCCAAGAAGAAGAAGGAGAAGGCAGCTACTGTCTTCAATTTATCGGACATCGAGTCATAAGTCATTGCGCTTGAGTCTTGTTTTCATTTTCATCTTTGCAATTTTAGCTTGTTGATGATTTGATTGGTTGCTTGCACCAATCCTTCGGAGGAGTCCCTCAACAGGGACACTCAAGAATTAATGGCAGAGTTAAAGCCGACGACTTCTATCCCCCAGGTGGTGGCCGACTCTGAGGACGATGACCCAAACTCCTCCAAGCGAGAAGCTCGGGCAGTCGTAACTCAGAAGGCAGCATGCATACCTTCGGAGTCCGTGCTTGAACACGTAAGGGTTGTATTTTTTACTCCATTGGGGGAGCCCTCGAGCCCTTTTTATATGACCCATTGATCTTTTTCTTTTTCGGGGAAAGCCCCGAGCCCTTTGCTCATTGACTTTTGTTCTTGTTTCTTCTGTAGCCCTTTGTGCACAGCACCAATCTTCTCATCTAGCAGCATCTGGCACTGGAGGCTGAGCTGAAGCAACTTCAAGGTGCGTAGTTTTCTTTTTGGTTGTCGTTCTAGTTTGCCGGGTGTGTTTTTTGTATTCATCCGAAACTTGGTAATAATGTTGTAGATGATAACAATGCTGTAGATGATAAGAATGCTGCCTCCAAAGACTGGATGCTCTCAAAAAGAGCCTCGGTCGAGCGGAGAAGAAGGCCATAGATGCTGCGGAGGCCAAGGAGCGCCTGCAGAAGGAGGCTGAGGATCACGAGCAGCAGCTCGTGGCCGTTGCAGCCACGCGGGAGAAGGATATGGCCGACAAGCTCATGGCTGCTGCCAAGGATATTTCTGGTAAGTTATGCTTGTATCCTTTGGGTTTTCTAGTTTTCGAGTGCGCTTTATCCTTCCTCATTCGAGTGTTTTTCCTTCCTCTTTTTAGATGCTTCAGGCATCACGTTTGATCATGGTGCACTGGAGCACGGACATTCTTTGGCTGATGCTGCCGCTGTGATCGAGGATCGCTGCGCACTGCCGCTGGCTCCTTGGAGAAAGCCAAGAAGGTGCTCACGCGCTTCTACAAGGATGTCGTCCTGAAGGGCGTTTCCCTTGACGACGTCGACGCCCTTGCTGATGCTCTGTCAGAGGAAGCTCCAGTGGAGTACAATCGCAAGCAAAAGGGCATCGACGCTTCCATGGGGCTGGCCATGGCGATGGCGTCTAGAGACGAACTGGACCTGCCTCAGGTCACATCCAGGATGCCAACGACGGTGGATGGCTCAGAGGTAGCTTTCGCCCTCTTTGCTTCTTGCTATAAGCGTTATGGGCCTAAGCTCATCGACCTCCTGGCTGATTACGCGGCGAAGCAGTAGAATGAGGCCAAGAGCAGGCATTCTGGCTCCAAGGCTGCTTCGGATACGGATGCTTAGACCTTTGTAATGTAGCTAGTGTAGCGTCTCCTTTTTCTGCTTTTGTAATAACCCGCGGATGAACAAGTTTCACTTTGCCACAAGGTGGCCTTAATTATGTATATAAGTCTATCTTTGGGCTGCTGCCAAAAGTACTTGTGATGTTTAAACTTGTTTATTTGCTTCTAGGATCCTTCGGGTCAGGTTCTAGTGGTTATTCCGACTGTGCCTGAGTCTCGACCATCCTTGGATGACGCCTCGCAATTGGCCTTTCTGTGAGATCGCGTCCGCGGCCTGGAGAAGGATATCCTTAGCATCCGAGGTCACATGGATGTATGAAAGTCAAAGGCTGAGCGAGCCACGGCCAGGGAGGAGTTCTTGCTTGGGTAGTTGCGAAAGATGGGTGAGAAAATTCAATGTAAGTCTTTGTGAACCGATGTTTCTTTTGGGTGCACCCTATTTGTATGCCATCTCATTCCGTGCTTTGTGCAGATGTGAATCTCGTTCCGAGCGAAGAGAATGAGCGCGTCGCGATTCGGATGAACTGCCTGACGCAACAGGACCTGAAGGCTGGTGGTTTCTTCTGGATGTACCGTGATCGGGCCATCGTCCTTGCGACGGTGCAAGATCGTGTACACCAGGTTCTTCGGGTGCTTAGGCAGGCGAGGTCTTCTCTTGCGGCCATTTGGTCTGTCATGTTCCCCTTGGACGCTCCGCCTTCCACTTTTTGGGGTCTTCTTGCTAAATTTCGAAATGTGGGCCACGTCCAAGAGTTGGTGCGGCATCAGCTGATTGCTGGGGTGAAGGCTGCCTTTTCTCTTGTTCGGTTGCATCACCATGATGTCAATCTTGCAGAGGTGGCGACTGGGCCGCCCATTCGACCAAATGGCAGCCTATAGGACATGCTCCCTCATTATGCGGCTGTGGCGCAGCATGCCGAGGAGATGGTAGATTTGTTCGAGCAACGGGTGAATGTAATGCTCTAGATAAGGTAGATCCTATAAAGAAAACTTAATGTAAAATTTATATTTATTTGAGTGGCCTCGTAATGCCCTTTGTAAAGTTTATATGTATTGACACGTGGTGCCTTGTAATGTGCATGTCTCTTTCGTTAGCCTGACATGATCAACTACTCGGGTTGTATGAGTTGTTCTCAGTCGACGAAGTCATGATGTGAGGCATAGCCCCCGAGCGTATTCAGTGAGAAATAATGTAAGGAGAAAAAAGTATTTGGGCCAAGGAACTTAGCTTTTATTCATAGCAAACGAGGAGGTACATTGTTCGGCTGAGTAGCCTTATTGAAAGAAAAGGGTAACTAGGGGTAGAAGCATCGCAGTTGTGCGACCTTCCAGGGGTTAGAGTATTCGAATCCTGATGCGACGTCCATGAGGCGATAGGCTCCATCTGGGATGACTTTGGTGACGATGTAGGGTCCTTCCCAGGGTGACTCGAGCTTTTTGGGCCGTTCTTGCTTGAGTCGTAGGACGAGGTCTCCTTCGACGAAGGACCTTGGGCGCAGCCCGTGGCTGTGGTAGTTGCGGAGGATCTACTGATAGACCACTGAGCGAGCCGTGGCGATGTCGCGTGCCTCGTTGAGTGTGTCAATGGTGTCTTCGAGTGCTGCCGATGATTCGGCTTCGCTGTAGGCGACAACCCGTCGGGCCCTGTGACGTACCTCGGCAGGTAGTACGGCTTTGGCTCCGTGCACCATGAAGAAGGGCGTGTAGCCGGTTGAGCTGTTTGGCGTTGTACGCTTTCTCTAGAGAACCGAGGGTAGCTCATCTGCCCAGGCTCCCACAAGCCTTTCGAGTGGGCATAACAGGCGCTTCTTGATGCCGTTCCCTATGAGACCGTTGGCCTTTTCGACCTGTTCGTTGGTCTGTGGGTGCGCCACGGAGGCATAGGATATGTTGATTCCGAGGTTCACGCAGAAGGCTTGAAATTCCTTCGAGATGAAGTTCGAGCCGTTGTCCGTTATGATGCTATGAGGCACGCCGAATCTGTAGACAATGGACTCGAAGAATTTGATGGCAGTTTTGGCACTTTGGTTGGTGACGGGCATGGCCTTGATCCACGTGGTGAATTTGTCGACTGCGACCAGGAGGAAGATGTGACCTCCTGGCGAGGATTTTGGCAGTTTGCCGATCATGTCGAGGCCCCATTGGGCGAAGGGCCAGGCCAGCGGTATGGGCCTCAGATCGGATCCTGGCGCGTGCGGCTTGTCCGCATAACTCTGACAGGCGTTGCACCTATGGACGATGTCTTTGACATCGTTCATGGTGGTTGGACAGTAGAACCCAACTCGTAGAGCTTTGGCGACTAGGGCGCAGATACCTGCATGATGGCCACAGATGCCCTCATGGATATCTTGGAGGATGCTTTTGTCGTCACCTATGGTGACGCACCGTTGGAGCACACACGAAATGCTGCGCTTGTACAACTTGCTGTTGATTATGGTGAAGGCTTTTGACCGGCGAGATATGCGCCGGCATCTTTCGGGTCATCGGGCAGTTCATTGTTTATCAAGTACCGAAGGTACGACTGCGTCCATGTCTCTTCAACCGCCATGACCTGCATGAGGCTGACCAGCTCGGCCTCAGTGTCGAGCTTTTCGGGTCCTTCCTGTCCTTCGGGTAGCGCAGCCCCCGAGTGCTCTGCTTCTTCGGCTGAGCCTTTTGGGAATTTTCTTTTGATAGAGGGTACGCAGATTTGTTCGAGGAACACACCTGGTTGCACCCGTGCGCAGGTGGAGCCGATGTTGGCGAGCCTGTCAGCTTCTTCGTTGCTTTCGCTGCCGACTTGCCGAAGCTCGCAGCCATCAAAGTCTCCTTCGAGTGAGTTGTAAAGTGCACGGTATGCAATCGTGTTGGCGTGTGAGCGTTGCACTCGTTCATCGTCTACTGTACGACAAGGTTCGAGTCACCGTAGATGATGAGGCGTGTTGCGCCGCAGATATTGGCCATACTCATGCCATGGATGAGGGCCTCGTATTCGGCCTCTTTGTTGGAGGCGCGAAATTTCATCCGAAGGACGTACCTCATCTTGTCGCCTTGAGGGGATGTCAATATGACGCCGGCCCCTGCTCCAGCCTCACGCTTGGAGCCGTCGAAGTGCATCGTCCATGATTGCGACATGTCCGGAGTATCCGGCAGCTGGAGTTCCATCCAGTGGACGAGAAAGTCAGGGAGGACCTGAGACTTAATGGTCGTGTACCACTCGTAGATTATATCCAGAGGAGACAGTTAGACGCCCCACAAGGCTATGCTCCCCATGGCTTCGGGGTTGTTCAGGATGTTCGATAACGGGGCGTCGTTGACGACCAAGATCTGATGCTCCAGGAAGTAGTGGCTCAGCCGACGAGCCGTCATGAATACGCCGTAGGCGAGTTTCTGGTAGTGAGAGTACCTTTGTTTGTCGGGGTTAGTACCTCGCTGAGGTAGTAGATTGGGCGTTGGACCCCATGGGTCTTGCCATCTTTGGGTTGCTCGACCACGAGTATGGTGATTACCAGCTGATGCGTAGCTGCAATGTATAGCAGCAGGGGCTCCCACTCCTTTGGAGTAACTAGGATAGGCGAGGTGGAGAGCATCCGCTTGAGGTCCTCGAATGCGTCGTCTGCTTCGGGTGTCCACTCGAACTTGTTCGCCTTGCGCAGTAGTTGATAAAAGGGTAGGGACTTCTCGCCCATGCGGCTGATGAATATACTCAGTGCCGCGATCCACCTAGATAGATGCTCGAGGACCTTGAGGTTCTTCGGCTTCTCCATGGCCGGTATGGTTCTGATTTTCTTCGGATTCTCTTCGATCCCCCGTTAGGAGATGAAGTAGCCGAGCAACTGGCCAGACGGGACGTCGAAAGCGCACTTGTATGGGTTTAGCTTGATCTTGTAGCGATCAAGGTTATGAAACGTTTCACAGAGATCGTAGATCAGTGTCTTGGCATCCCTGGTCTTGATTACTATGTCGTTGACATATACCTGGATATTGCGACTGATCTAGTTTTTCAGGCACGCCTGCATGCACCTCTGGTATGTGGCACCTACGTTCTTCAGACCGAAGGGCATGGTATTGTAGCAGAATACTCCGAATAGCGTAATGAACGCCGTTTTCTCCTGATCTTCGAGATTCATCCGAATCTGGTTATAGCCTGAGTAGGCATCGAGGAAGGAGAGTTTCTCGCATCCTGCAGTCCAATCGATGATTTGATCGATCCGTGGTAGAGGGAAGTGGTCCTTGGGACAGTACTTATTGAGTGATGTGAAGTCCAGGCACATCCGGAGGATATCCGTGCCCTTTTTGGGGACCAACACGGTGTTGGCCAGCCACTCGCTCTCCTTGATTTCCCGGATGAAGTTGGCATCGAGCAGTCTATTGACTTCGATTCCAACGGCTTCAGCTCTTGGTTCGGACAGTCGTCGGATCGACTTCTTGACTGGCTTCATGTCAAGAAACACATTGAGTGCATGCTCGTCGAATTCCCTGGGAACTCCTAGCATGTCCGCAGGACACCAGGAGAAAATTTCCCAGCGCTCATGGAGGAATTTGACGAGGGAGCTTTCCTATGCAGGACGAAGGTCATTGGCGATCAACGCAGTCTTGGAGGCGTTCGTCGGGTGGACCTGCACCTTCTTTGTGTTGACCGTGGAGTCGAATGACATATCAGGTGAGTTTTGCCTGGTGACTGGGGGTGCCTCGAACGACTGGGAGATTCTGTTGAAGCCTCTGTCGCAGTGGTCGGATTGGGTGAAGCTTCCCTGGACGGTGATGACGCCCCTAGGTCCTGGCATCTTCAGTAGCAGGTACACATAGTGTGGTACTTCCAGGAATCGTGCGAATGCCACGCGCCCGAGGATGGCGTGTTACTGTGATGGCTAGTCCACCACTTCGAACTCTAGCCGCTCGCACCTGAAGTTTACGGGCTGGCCAAAGATGACGTCGAGCCATATCTTGCCTAGAGGGTATATGCCCTTCACTTGGACTATGTTGTGGAACGTCGTGTCTGATTGTTCCAGGCTACACAGTGGGTTCCGCATCGCTGCGAGTGTGCTGGCGAACATCAGATTGATGCTGCTGCCGCCGTCCATGAAGACGCGGATCATCTCAAACCCCCCGATCTGCGCTTCGATCACCAGGGCAGCATGACCTGGGTGAGGGATCTGGCATGGGTGATCCGAATGATCGAACGTGATGAAGGACTCCGAGCCACTGAGGTACTCAGGGATCGCTGTTGGAGAGGTCACGACCAGGCTGATTTGGAGGGTGATCTTCTTTTGCACCCTGTTGGTTGGGCGCCCCTTCTGGATCATCAGGGACCCGTTTGGCGGTGGGTACCCTCCTGCACCATTATTTGGCGCTGGTGCGACCGGCGGCTGCGATGGTCCGACGGGTGGTGGTGGAGGGGCTCCGTGGGTGATGTCACCTTGTACAGGCGCGGGCCCAAACCCAGGGTTCATGGTCTGGCGCCGCATTTGGGTGAGGCCCTTGCTAAGCTTTTGGAACTCGCGACAGTCCTTGAGCATGTGGCTGGCTTTCTTCTTACCATCTTGTTTGTCGATGTAGAAGTGGATGGTGCAGGGACCAGACAGCTTGTCGTATGCCGAAGGCTCGTCATCGCGGCTGCGACGTTCTACATTTGCGTGGGTCGCCCGCTGTCGTGGTAGTTGCCTCTACGGTATCCACTCCTGCGGTTGCCGTCATTGTGTTGGTCGGCGTATCCAGCCGCGACCATGTCAACTTCGTCGCGATCATCGTAGACGCGCGATCTTCTCTTGCTGCGGCGCTCGTGCCTGCGGCCGTAGTCGTCCTCATCATCCGAATGCGCTCGGTTGACGGAATCCTCGCCATCTGCCCATCGGTTGGCGATGTCCATGATGTGGTCGAGTGTCTTCGGCTTGACGCACCCAAGTTCCTCCTTGAAATCCGGGCGCCTAACATCATCCTTGGAGGCATCAATTGCTCTTTCCTCAGAGCTATGCACGACAAAGTTCTTGATGTGGGACCAGTGGAGTATGTACGGGCGGATGGACTCGCTGGTACATTGGGTGTAGGCCCGCAGTTCCTCGATTGAGGCTGGCCTCTTGCTGGTGCCCTGGAAGTTGTGGATGAAGCAATACGCCAGCTCTTCCAAGCTTCGGATGGAGCCGGAAGATAGGCTGCTAAGCTAGACCCTGGCCGCGCCTGTCAGCTGCAGCTGAAGGCGTTGTAAGGCGGTGTTTTTTGTTCCCGCCGTGGAGCTTGACTAACGACAGGTGATCATCGAGCCAAGCTTTTGTCTCCTGCGTGCCGTCGAACTTCGGGTTGTCCGAATGAAGCTTGAAATTTTTTAGCATTCGCGTTCATCGAACGGATCTACTGAATCATCTGGCTCCGCACAGCTCTCCGTCGTCCTCCTCTTCAGACTTAGTTGAGCACGCGCGTTTGGCGTGTGCCTTGTCGATCTTGTGCTGGGTGAGCTCGCTGCGAGCATCGTAGTTGCTACTGCGGCGCCGGGGCAGGTCATGCTCATCCTCCTCGGATGAGGGCGTAGGGCTTCGGGTGAACTTGACCGCAGCCTTTTTCTTCGGCTCCGCACTAGCATGATTGTGGAGCGCAGATCCAACAAGTCCTAGGCCTGCTAGAGCGTAATTACCTGTAGTACATGCACAAAAATTGGCTAATTTTCCTGACGAGTTTATGTCGGTCATAAAAATTCGTGAAGTCTGCTGTACCGTTTTGACAGATTTTGTTTATTGCTTATATGTTGCTCTATTTTACTCTAGTATTGTTCCCAATGCTTTCAAACTATTTTGTGGTTATATACTGCTATATTTAGACCCCTGTAATGTTATTATACAAGTGTTTGATTGTGTGTTGATCACCTATGATTGTTTCCTTGTTTGTAACATTGATTGCTTCATATAGTTATGGGTAGGATTATTTTCTTAGTCGTTTCTTTCCTATATAATCTATTCTTCCCTATCTTGAACCCTGGGAGATATAATGATGTGTTAAGCGGAAGGTTTGACAACACAATATATTTAGGAAAGAGAATGCTTCACCTAATGGAAAAAGGATGTGGAAGTATGAAGTGTTGCACATGATGTTATGTAGTAGATTACCCAACCTAAAAGTTGAAGTATCATAGCTTAGTTTTAGTAGTATCTTTGTTGATTGGATACATGGGAGTCTACATAGAGCATTAGTTCGTGCCCATGGAAACATTCTTCAAGGCAAGTGAGAATGCCCGAGTGATAGAAAAACGTGATTCACCTATCCTCATACAGGGTAATGATTTGGGTGCAGGATGGATTGATCACCATTACTACTACTCTTATTATTGGCTCTTGTACTGTTGGCTTTGCGAATCTTGAGTGCCCTTTTCAGCCTTAGCAGAGAGTCGACGTTGAGCCTAAACCCTAGAATGGTATATAGTCACACCCTTCTAAAAGCATCCATTGCTAAGCATAGGAATGTTCGGTAAGGATGAATCCCAACCTTGAATTATGGGCACCGTGAAGTAAATGTTCCCTACTTGCCCACCATGAGAGTTTTGCTAGTTTCAGAAGTGCTTTCTTGGAAACTATCAATCGTGATGTTTAGCATGTGCTAGAGACATTGTGCCAATAAAAGTCTAAAGGAGAACCAATCTGAGCTTAGTGAATCCTCGAGAAATGACCTAGTCAATTCTCTTTTAAGGGTGGTAGCATCCTAATGGATCCCGAACCTTTTGTTCTTTCTAGCCTTCCCAAATCTCGGGACGAGATTTCTTTTAAGGGTGGTAGTCTGTCACATCCCAAAATTCTCCTAATTTTGGAATGTGAAATAAATAAATAAGTTTGATCGATTGTTTAACTATGTTGAAAATTCTCAAAGAGAAGAAACTTTTTGAATAGAAAATCCTCTCAACCTTGAATTCAAAATCTTATATTCTTTTGTTATGACCTAAGTAGCCATATAGGAAAAAGGGCATGGATTGATTATGGATTGTAGAATTGGTGTGCAAGATTTAAAAATGAAAATCATGAAGCATTCATAAGAATTTCATTACATCCATGCAAAGTTCTCACAAACTAAATCCAAATCCTGATATCTAAATCCTATAGTTGATTCGCCCAAATGTTCCTAAGGGTAATTAAATTGACTTATTAAAACACACTGTTGCTAAGGCATAAATTATTGATAATTATAGCCTAAAGAGATCCAATTAATACTACAAAATTTTAGAAACAAAATTGAGCTCATTTGGAGCTAGTATGAAAGAGTTATGGAACAAATACAAACACATAAAGATATAAATAAAATGAAATATACAAGGATTTATAAACCCACTACTTTCAAACTAGTAAAAAGATTACAAATTTGATCCTATAATGATCTATTCGATTTTAGAAAAATTTAGAAACAAGAATCATATCATTTGGAGTTCGTATGCAAAAGATATGAGGGAAACAAGTAAATAGAAAAAGAAAAAAAGAAAAAAAACAAATGGGCCGGCCAACCAGCCGGCGGCCCAGCAAGCCAGCCGGGAGCACGCAGGCATGCGCGCAGGTACGTGCCCAGATTTGCTTTAAAAAGCGTGCAAAACGAGTTTTGTCAAACCTATCTCTATTCAAACTGCTATAACTTTTTATCTACAACTACGAATCGAGTTCCGTTTGTTTCTACTTGTTCCCTACTCCAATACATATCTCTACACCATCCTAAATCTCCATATAAACTCGTGGAGCCACAGCTGTACGAGTTTCTATCCTTGAAATCCCGAATCTACATATGCCCAAATCTTATTTCGCTTTTTAACCCATCTAGACTTTGTTGTTTGCCTTCGGTCAAAAAACAAAAGGTGTAGAACGCGTCGAAATCTTTCAGTCTCGACAAACCTCAGCTCTTTTCATCCACCACAGCCAGAGAATTTTGTATCGCAATATTTCAGATCTTACGGTGTAAATCCAAGATGTACTCGCGCTCGTTTCTTCAAATCCAAATTCCTTTGGTGAGAAGGTAGGAATAATGATTCCCCACAACTTTCATGTTGTAAGTTTTCAATTTGACCTATGGATTTGTCTGTCTAACACAGATCTGTTTCTTGTCTATTCTGAGCCAAAATCGGGTCAATCTCTTCTTCTAGCCACCGGATCCTATCCAAACGGTCGAGATCCAATCAAACCGGTGCGTGCCATGTCGTTATTCCGGTCAGCTTCCTCATCAACACCATGTCATCCTCAGGTCAGCATCTAGTCCCAGTCAGCATGCAAAGTCAACATGTCCAGTCAGCGGAATATTCTCTAGAATATTCCGTTCGAATTTAAAATTGCATATTATAGATCTAACTTGTAAAATTCATACCATGTCCAAAAATTGTGTATAATATATCAAATTGAAGATAATTTTACGTAGAATCATCTTATCAGAATAGATCCAACTTTTACTATACGTGGTTACTGCAGTAATTTAATTAGTTTTAATGGTCATTTAGGTTAATAAATTCATAGGAAATTATCTGTAACTCCGAAAAATATGAACAATATATAAAATTGAAGCTACTGTAATGTACATTAATAATATCTGGTTGGATCTAGCCTTTGCTGACTATTTAACCCGTAGCAATTTAATTAGTTTTAATGGCTTTATAAATCATTAAATTCATAGTAAATTAATTGCTTGTCACAAAAATATAAATGATATACCGATGGAAAGCTGGTTCCATGTATATCATCAATATGCAATTAGTTCAGCCTTTGACTGTAAGGTTTTGCCGTGAAGATTTAAATGGCTTAATGGATTATTTAGAGTAATAAATTCATAAGAAAATAAATACTATTTAGAAAATTAGAAATAATATGTCCTTGAAATCACAATTCCGTGGAGATTACAGATATAATTCTAGTTTGATTTTTAGACAACAGAAACTATATGAATCAGTTAAAACCCATTAAACACTATTTAAATCATACAAAAAGATCTATAACTCCGATTAGGGTGAATCCAAGTGCTAAGGTTTTGTATTGACAATATCTATACAGAGAAATTGCATGACAAATTATTTGGTACTGTTAAAACAGAAATTCATACAAAATATTTAAACCCATTGAAATAGTGTTTTAATCATAGGAAAATATCTATAACTCCTTTTTAGGTGATTCAAATTGCCACTGTCTCTAAATTGCATTACCTCTATCCAGTAGCATCTGGGTTCACAATTTAATATGACATAAACATATTTAGTTCAATTAAAGTGGTATACACCATATTAAATCGATAAAACTTTAGTAATAAAAGCTTTAGTGCATTAAATGACTTTCCACATGCATCATGTAATCTAACTATGTTTAGAACACTAAATGCAACCATTGTGACTCATTAAATCGTCATGCATGCATCTGTTCATCATTGTTTTCTTGTAATGTTGCACTGTTGTATGTTTGCAATGTTTTGAATGGTGTTTGTTGTGTTTGCTTCAAACGTTAGATTGCGAGGAGTGCAACTACTGTGATTGCAACTACTATGATTGCAAGTATTGTGGTTATGACAAGTGCAACCATTATATCTATGAGGATTGTGAGGATTATCTAATCGACTACATCTACAACAAAGGGAAGTGGTGCTATCTTGGTCATAAATGTCCTATTGTTTTCCTATGCATTGTAGATGTTTTTGTAGAATTGCATCTGTAGGAATTGATGTGTATATGCTATGCTATATCCCATATTATTCCCTAGTATTCCTTGTTTATGAGCCATCGTATTGGTAGATTGCTTAGTTATGCTATTTAGACGAGGAAGGGAATCACATCATGAAAAGTTATATGTTTTGAAAGGCTTATGTTTTGCTAAATGACAAACCAACATGTTTTAATGAACCACCTAGGCGGAATGGCATTGATTGGGTCATCGAGTGTGGATTATGGTGGGGAATGCCGCCCAGGACACTGAGAAAGGATTGGTTTCTTTGTTTGGTAGCTTTCGTGTGCAACCATGTGCCAATAATCAAATGGGCGGTTGGTTAAACTCAGTAGGTTGTGGTAACTCGAACCCACGTATCTAGAGATGTAGATAGTGTAGGTTGGACCGGTGCGTGTCGGGTTTGGGGAGCTACTTCCCGAACGGTTCCTTCTTGGAATTCACCCTATCATCACCCAATATGAGAGTGGTGGTACGAGCTGGGCTGGCCAAGTCACATGGGTAAAATGTACTAACCCCTGCAGGGTGTATAAACTAATCGATTAGCCATGTCCCCGGTTATGGACAATTTGAGCGACCTAATACTGATGCTATGATATTTCTCACTCATCCTTATTTCTTAATTACTTAAAACTTGTTGGGTGAACATAATTGGGTAGGAGCACCTGGGAGTGACCCAGAGTGCTGTTTATCGTATTGGAAAACTACTTTGTTACAAATGTTAGGATAAAACTATTTCTTTATGCAAATGAGCCTGAACTCCACTTGGCCAAATAAGCATGTAGTTGATAGATATGTTGTTAACCACTTTAGCCTACTTGCCATACATTCAATGTATTGACCATTCGTGGCTGCAACGTTTCATGTTGCAGGTTATATCGTATCCGAGTGAACGTTCATAGGTTGCGAGACTCCACTCAACAATTGTTCGCCTGTGACACATTTGGAGGATGGAGATCTACCTTGTATTCGTTTTCCGCTGTGTACTTGAATAAATAATGTAAATTCTGGATCATATTCATTGTATTTATGATGCACAGTTATATTTGGTATCATTTTGTACTGTGTGTGCCAGTGAACCGATCCAGGGATTGGCACTATACACATGAACTCAGCCTTATCAGGCGAGGGTGTTATAAGATGGTATCAGAGCTGTGTGTTGACTGTAGGATCGTGACCTTAGAAATGGATTAGCAATAGAAGACCTCTATTAGGAGAACTATCATATTTTATACTTATTAGAGTTCTTATATTCCTTGTCTATCATTTTCCAACACCTCTCCTTGTTCAAACTTGTAGATGTCCATTCATTTGATTAGTAGAAGAAGTGATCTACCATAAAAACTACAAGAATTGGAAAATGTTATTAGTAGTTTTCTATAAAGCAAATCACTATATGAGAGCTGGCATACAAGTAAAGAACAAATAACATGACATAAATGAACATCTCGCTAAGTTTGGGTAGGTCTGGACCACCATATTTTATCTCTTTAGGAGATCATCGCTATCGTGTTAGCATATTGTTCTTACCAACTTATGTGGTATGACAATATAGGTTGCTTGCTTGTTTGTACTGAACCATATCGTGTGATGCCTTGTTTAGGATATCTTGTTTTAAAACTCTAAAGTTGCTGGAGTTTTCGTGGGGTTTTAAAATTATTTTAATGGTGTGAATTGATTGAAATTCGTGGGATTACTGCTGCAGTTTTCTGCATGACCTGTTGTACCGCGCGATTTTTCATATTTTATTGGTAACTCAAAAAAATCTAAAAAAATAGGATCTGGAGCGTAATTACCTGTCGTACATGCAAAAAATTGGCTAATTTTCCTGACGAGTTTATGTCGGTCATAAAAATTCGTGAAGTCTGCTGTACCGTTTTGACAAATTTGTTTATTGCTTATATGTTGCTCTATTTTACTCTAGTATTGTTCCCAATGCTTTCAAACTATTTTGTGGTTATATACTTATATATTTAGACCCCTGTAATGTTATTATACAAGTGTTTTATTGTGTGTTGATCGCCTATGATTGTTTCCTTGTTTGTAACATTGATTTCTTCATATAGTTATGGGTAGGATTATTTTCTTAGTCGTTTCTTTCCTATAGAATCTATTCTTCCCTATCTTCAACCCTGGGAGATATAATGATGTGTTAAGCGGAAGGTTTGACAACACAATATATTTAGGAAAGAGAATGCTTCACCTAATGGAAAAAGGATGTGGAAGTATGAAGTGTTGCACATGATGTTATGTAGTAGATTACCCAACCTAAAAGTTGAAGTATCATAGCTTAGTTTTAGTAGTATCTTTGTTGATTGGATACATGGGAGTCTACATAGAGCATTAGTTCGTGCCCATGGAAACATTCTTCAAGGCAAGTGAGAATGCCCGAGTGATAGAAAAACGTGATTCACCTATCCTCATACAGGGTAATGATTTGGGTGCAGGATGGATTGATCACCATTCCTACTACTCTTATTATTCGCTCTTGTACTGTTGGCTTTGAGAATCTTGAGTGCCCTTTTCATCCTTAGCAGAGAGTCGACGTTGAGCCTAAACCCTAGAATGGTATATTGTCACACCCTTCTAAAAGCATCCATTGCTAAGCATAGGAATGTACGGTAAGGATGAATCCCAACCGTGAATTATGGGCACCGTGAAGTAAATGTTCCCTACTTGCCCACCATGAGAGTTTTGCTAGTTTCATAAGTGCTTTCTCGGAAACTATCAATCGTGATGTTTAGCATGTGATAGAGACATTGTGCCAATAAAAGTCTAAAGGACAACCAATCTGAGCTAAGTGAATCCTCGAGAAATGACCTAGTCAATTCTCTTTTAAGGGTGGTAGCATCCTAATGGATCCCGAACCTTTTGTTCTTTCTAGCCTTCCCAAATCTCGGGACGAGATTTCTTTTAAGGGTGGTAGTCTGTCACATCCCAAAATTCTCCTAATTTTGGAATGTGAAATAAATAAATAAGTTTGATTGATTGTTTGACTATGTTGAAAATTCTCAAAGAGAAGAAACTTTTTGAACAGAAAATCCTCTCAACCTTGAATTCAAAATCTTATATTCTTTTGTTATGACCTAAGTAGCCATATAGGCAAAAGGGCATGAATTGATTATGGATTGTAGAATTGGTGTGCAAGATTTAAAAATGAAAATCATGAAGCATTCATAAGAATTTCATTACATCCATGCAAAGTTCTCACAAACTAAATCCAAATCCTGATATCTAAATCCTATTGTTGATTCGCCCAAATGTTCCTAAAGGTAATTAAATTGACTTATTAAATCCCACTGTTGCTAAGGCATAAGTTATTGATAATTATAGCCTAAATAGATCTAATTAATACTACAAAATTTTAGAAACAAAATTGAGCTTATTTGGAGCTAGTATGAAAGAGTTATGGAACAAATACAAAGACATAAAGATATAAATAAAATGAAATACACAAGGATTTATAAACCCACTACTTCCAAACTAGTAAAAAGATTACAAATTTGATCCTATAATGATCTATTCGATTTTATAAAAATTTAGAAACAAGAATCATATCATTTGGAGTTCGTATGCAAAAGATATGAGGGAAACAAGTAAAGAGAAAAAGAAAAAAAGAAAAAAAAAGAAAAAAAAACAAAAAAAAACAAATGGGCTAACCAGCCCAGCCTAAGCCAGCCGAGAACACGCAGGCATCTTGTATGATACGCAGATTTGCTTTAAAATGCGTGCAAAACGAGTTTTGTCAAACCTATCTCTATTCAAACTGCTATAACTTTTTATCTACAACTACGAATCGACTTCCGTTTGTTTCTACTTGTTCCCTACTCCAATACCTATCTCTACACGATCTTAAATCTCAATATAAACTCGTGGAGCCACAGCTGTACGAGTTTCTCTCCTCGAAATCCCGAATCTACATATGCCCGAATCTTATTTCTCTTTTTAACCCATCTAGACTTCGTTGTTTTCCTTCGGTCAAAAAACGAAAGTTATAGAACGCGTTGAAGTCTTTTAATCCCGACAAACCTCAGCTCTTTTCATCCACCACAGCCGGAGAATTTCATATTTCAGATCTTACGGTGTAAATCCAAGATGTACTCGCGCTCGTTTCTTCAAATCCAAATTCCTTTTGTGAGAAGGTAGGAATAATGATTCCCCACAACTTTCATGATGTAAGTTTTTCAATTTGACCTACGGATTTTTCTCTCTAACATAGATCGGTTTCTTGTCTATTCTGAGCCAAAATCGGGTCAATCTCTTCTTCTAGCCACCGGATCCTATCCAAACGGCCGAGATCCAATCAAATCGGTGCGTGCCATGTCGTCATTCCGGTCAGCTTCCTCATCAACACCATGTCATCGTCAGGTCAGCATCTAGTCCCAGTCAGCATGCAAAGTCAACATGTCCAGTCAGCGGAATATTCTCTAGAATATTCCGTTCGAATTTAAAATTGCATATTATAGATCTAACTTGTAAAATTCATACCATGTCCAAAAATTGTGTATAATATATCAAATTGAAGATAATTTTACGTAGAATCATCTTATCAGAATAGATCCAACTTTTACTGTACATGGTTACTGTAGTAATTTAATTAGTTTTAATGGTGATTTAGGTTAATAAATTCATAGGAAATTATATGTAACTCCGAAAAATATGAACAATATATAAAATTGAAGCTACTGTAATGTACATTAATAATATCTGGTTGGATCTAGCCTTTGCCGACTATTTAACCCGTAGCAATTTAATTAGTTTTAATGGCTTTATAAATCATTAAATTCATAGTAAATTAATTGCTTGTCACAAAAATATAAATGATATACCGATGGAAAGCTGGTTCCATGTAGATCATCAATATGCAATTAGTTCAGCCTTTGACTATAAGGTTTTGCCGTGAAGATTTAAATGGTTTAATGGCTTATTTAGAGTAATAAATTCATAAGAAAATAAATACTATTCAGAAAATTACAAATAATATGTCCTTGAAATCACAATTCCGTGGAGATTACAGATATAATTTTAGTTTGATATTTAGACAACAGAAACTATATGAATCAGTTAAAACCCATTAAACACTATTTAAATCATACAAAAAGATCTATAACTCCGATTAGGGTGAATCCAAGTGCTAAGGTTTTGTATTGACAATATCTATACAGAGAAATTGCATGACAAATTATTTGGTACTGTTAAAACAGAAATTCATACAGAAATATTTAAACCCATTGAAATAGTGTTTTAATCATAGGAAAATATCTATAACTCCTTTTTAGGTGATTCAAATTGCCACTATCTCTAAATTGCATTACCTCTATCCAGAAGCATCTAGTTCACAATTTAATACGACATAAACATATTTAGTTCAGTTAAAGTGGTATACACCATATTAAATCGATACAACTTTAGTAATAAAAGCTTTAGTGCATTAAATGACTTTCCACATGCATCATGTAATCTAACTATGTTCAGAACACTAAATGCAACCATTGTGACTCATTAAATCGTCATGCATGCATCTGTTCATCATTGTTTTCTTGTAATGTTGCACTATTGTATGTTTGCAATGTTTTGAATGGTGTTTGTTGTGTTTGCTTCAAATGTTAGATTGCGAGGAGTGCAACTACTATGATTGCAACTACTATGATTGCAAGTAATGTGGTTATGACAAGTGGCACCATTATATCTATGAGGATTGTGAGGATTATTTAATCGACTACATCTACAACAAAGGCAAGTTGTGCTATCTTGGTCATAAATGTCCTATTGTTTTCCTATGAATTGTAGATGTTTTTGTAGAATTGCATCAATAGGAATTGATGTGTATATGCTATGCTATATCCCATATTATTCCCTAGTATTCCTTGTTTATGAGCCATCGTATTGGTAGATTGCTTAGCTATGCTATTTAGACGAGGAAGGGAATCACATCATGAAAAGTTATATGTTTTGAAAGGCTTATGTTTTGCTAAATGACAAACCAACATGTTTTAATGAACCACCTGGGCGGAATGGCATTGATTGGGTCATCGAGTGTGGATTATGGTGGGGAATGCCGCCCAGGACACTGAGAAAGAATTGGTTTCTTTGTTTGGTAGCTTTCGTGTGCAACCATGTGCCAATAATGAAATGGGCGGTTGGTTGAACTCAGTAGGTTGTGGTAACTCGAACCCACGTATCCAGAGATGTAGATAGTGTAGGTTGGACCGGTGCGTGTCGGGTTTGGGGAGCTACTTCCCGAACGGTTCCTTCTTGGACTTCACCCTATCATCACCCAATATGAGAGTGGTGGTGCAGTGGCTGGCCAAGTCACATGGGTAAGTGTACTAACCCTGAGGTGTATAAACTAATCGATTAGCCGTGTCCCCGGTTATGGACAATTTGAGCGACACAATCTTGATGCTATGATATTTCTCACTCATCCTTATTTCTTTATTACTTAAAACTTGTTGGGTGAACATAATTGGGTAGGAGCACCTGGGAGTGAACCAGAGTGTCCTATTTATCGTATTGGAAAACTACTTTGTTACAAATGTTAGGATAAAACTATTTCTTTATGCAAATGAGCCTGAACTCCACTTGGCCAAATAAGCATGTAGTTGATAGATATGTTGTTAACCACTTTAGCCTACTTGCCATACATTCAATGTATTGACCATTCGTGGCTGCAATGTTTCATGTTGCAGGTTATATCGTATCTGAGTGATCGTTCATAGGTTGCGAGACTCCACTCAACAATTGTTCGCCTGTGGCACATTTGGAGGATGGAGATCTACCTTGTATTCGTTTTCCGCTGTGTACTTGAATAAATAATGTAAATTCTGGATCATATTCGTTGTATTTATGATGCACAGTTATATTTGGTATCATTTTGTACTGTGTGTGCCAGTGAACCGATCCAGGGACTGGCACTATACACATGAACTCAGCCTTATCAGGCGAGGGTGTTACAGGTGACCTCGCGTCGCGCCTTGGAATCCATGCGCTCCGTGCGGGAGCGGTACTTGTTGGCATTGTTGCCGTTCAAACTGGAGCTGCCAGCGGCGGAGAGCGCAGCTCGCCATGCGCTGGATTCTACAGCTGCCTTTCATTCGCTTGTCGAGCTCCTCCATCAGCTTCACTTGCCGGTTGTGCTCATCTATGAGGAGGAGTGATACGTTTTAAATGTATCTATAATTTTTGATGCTCCATGCTTGTTTTGTATCTACTTTGTTTTGCTTCTCTACACTTTGAGGTGCTTTTTACATGTTTTCTGGTAATAACCTATTAACAAGTTGCAATAGTGCCAGATGCCTGTTTTCTGCTGTTTTTGGTTTCAGAAAAGTTAGTAAAGAAATATTCTTGGAATTGAACAGGACAAACGCCAAAGTCATTTACTTTCCGTGGGGAACAAGAAGTCCAGAGGAGAGACAGAGGGGCCGGCCAGGGGGGCCAGACCCACCCCAGGCGCGGGGCAGGTGGGCTCGTGCTTGGCTAGGGTTTGGTGGCCCTGGACGCCTCCCAGTCTCGCCCCTTCGCCTATAAGAAGCCCCCGATGTAGAAACCCTGAGTACCCGATCAGAAATCCACGAAACCGTCTATAGCCGCCACCACCATCGTCCCTAGATCGGGGGGGGGGTATGAAGTTCTTCCCGGCACCCTGCCAGAGGGGAGATCATCCCGTAGGCCTTCTCTCCGGTATGATGCGTGAGTAGTTCCACCTTGGACTATGGGTCCATGTAGTAGCTAGATGGTTGTATCTCCTCCTTTGTGCTTTCATGTATAAATCTTGTGAGCTCCGTTCATGATCATGATCTAATCTATTTGTAATCATGCATGTTGTGTTTGCGGGGATCCGATGGATATTGAGATTATTATGTTGGTTTGATTAATGGTTTTGTATTTATGATTCTATCATGTCTGTGTTGTTTGTGATCTTGCATGCTCTCCATTGCTAGTAGTTATCTTGGCCAAGTAGTTGCTAGTGACTCCAAGAGGGGGTATTTATGCTCGATAGTGGGTTCATGCCTCTAGTTTCCAAGGGAAGTGACAAAAATCTCTTCGGTTGTAGATGTGTTGTTTCTACTAGGGAGAAAACAACGGTCTCTTGTTCATGGAACATGTGGACTGTTTACCTTACACACTTTGCTTAAAGCAGTTGTCTATTGCTTGCAACTTAATACTGGAGGGGGTTCAGATGATAACCTGAAGGTGGACTTCTAGTCATAGATGCAGCTGGATGGCGGTCTATGTATATTGTTGTATTTCCCAATCAACCTCATAGGATCTTTCTGGCTAGTAATTGCATTGTTATGCCTTGCTCAGTTCCTGTTAATTGCCCCGCTGTAATTTGTTTACCCTTCATTCCAGGTTGTTTATCTAAGGAGAGCACCTCTAGTGAACTATGGACCCCGGTCCAATCTTTACCATTCATACATCTTCCACGGTTACTTGTTTACTTTCTGCAAACCATTACCTTCCACACCATACGTTTAATCCTTTGTTACAGCAAACCGGTGAGCTTGACAACCTCACTGAGTCGTTGGGGCAAAGTCTTGAGTTTGTGTTGTGCAGGTCTCCGCGTTGCTTGCAATACCTGTGTGATGTGTCCTTCCTCCTACTGGTTCGATAACCTTGGTCTCAACAGAGGGAAGACTAGCTGCTGTGCTCTTCACACCTTGCTCTTGGGGTTCCTAACAAGACTCCACATCAAAGCACCAAGTTCTCTGGCGCCACCTAGGAGTCATCAACAAGTTTTCTAGCGCTGCTGTCGGGGAGGCCAAGGACGTCTTCACTAGGAGAATCCTTCACTTCCTTTCTCTTTACTTTGTTTTTAGTTTGCTTTGTTTCTTTTGCTTGGTTTTGTTTGCCTCTTTTCAAAAAACCCAAAAAAATTAGTTCCTACTCTAGTTGGTGGTCTGTTATTTCCTTGCTTGGTCATGCTTTCTATCAATGGATGGTTTCTTTGAAACCAGTTCTTATTAGCAAGGTGGGTTCACAGAAGAACAAACGTATTATTATAAGGAACAACGTTTGTCACAAAAAGGGAAACACTTATGGGAACAAATTGATAAGTTGAATACTATTGCTAGAGAGGTGTGCTCTACTTATAATGTTACCTATTGCTTTGATAAAGCTTGTTTCTGTAGGAGGTACAAACATCTCCCTTACCATATCCTCTTATGTTAAAGGAAATTATGACTTTTATGATGTGGAACAGATTGAAGAATTTATTGCCTTCAAGGGTGCATTTGAACTTGCCAGTTTGCTTGAAAATACTGATGATGCACCTTATGAACATGAGATTAATGCGATACTTAAATTTTGCTTTGATAATTACAAGGAAGAAAATGGCTATATTCTTGAATATTTTAATAGGCGTTTTCCACATTTGGAAGAGACTAATGCCTTGCAGGAGCCTATGGAAGATGAAATTGTTGAAACTAGAAGCTCATTAGATGAAAAAGAGGAGGAGAGTGATGAACAAAAGGAGGAAGAATGGATCTACCCATTCCCACCTTCTAATGAGAGTAACTCTTTACCTCTTATATTATTTGATTATCCCCCATGCTTATGAAAGTAGGATAAATGCTATGTTCCTATGGATCCTTTTGAAATATCTACTTTGGGTAAACTTGTGAAGGTTTTAATCCCACTATTCTTGAGTTTGATAGAAATTATGTGTTTGTAGATCATGAAAAGCATGCTTTATCTGATAGTTATATTGTTGAGTTTATTCATGAGGCTACTGAAAATTATTATGAGAGAGGAAAATATGGTTATAGAAGTTTTCATGGTACTGAAACACCTCTCTATGTGCTGAAAGTTTTGAAGTTACTCTTGTTTTATCTTCCTATGCATGTCACTTTGTTCTTTGAGAATTTATTTTATTACAAGATTCCTATGCATAGGAAGTGGGTTAGACTTAAATGTGTTTTGAATTTGCTTCTTGATGCTCTCTTTGACTTCAATTCATAATTCTTATGTGAGCATTTTCTCAAGCTATCAAGCCTAACTTAAAGGCGTAAATAAAAGTACTTGTTGGGAGATAACCCAAGAGTTTCCTTGAGTCTTGGAAGTTATTACTTCAGTAATGACCTCTCCTTATACTTTTTGTTTGCTTTTTGTGCCAAGAATGACCTCTAATGAGAGGGAAGTAAGATTTGGGGAGTTGCTGTCCCGAAACAGATTTCTGTCCTCCACCAAAAACATTCGTGAGGAGGCTCTGTAACTCGGATTGATCTCAAACTTTATGAATAGATCCCCCAGTATGTTAGCTAACTTTCGTTAGTTCAACACTTTTTGATTTGAGCAAGAAAATATGTTCGAAATTTTTTGTTTCTACCCGCTGGTCTGTTTTGCCAGATTTCTGCCATTATTTGCATTTGCTTCTTATTGATTCCTTTTTGAGTTCTCTTCAGGTAAATTGAGCTTTTTGAAGGAGTTACTACAGTAGCTTGTGTTTTTACTGACAAGCCTTGCTGTTCCAAAGCTTTTCCAGTGGTCTAATATCTTTTGAATAAGCTAATGTTGCTAATGAAGATTGTGTGAAGTTTTGTATGAAGGAAAAATTTCAGGTGTGGAGAGAGAATGATGCAATGAGATGAATAATGGACAAAAGGTCAAGATTGGGGATGCCACCATGGTGTCACCCCAAGAAATATCCAAGAGGTACAAACTTCAAAGCTTGGGGATGCCAAGGCATCCCCTTCTTCATCAATAAAAAGCTCAGGTCTCTCTAGACACTTTGGTTTTATTGTTTCATTCACAGTTGTGTTATTCATGGAGCGTCTTAGTTTTCGTTTGCTTTTCTTAGGTTGTTTAGTTTGCTTGAATAAAGTAGTTTGGACCCCCATTCTCGCTATGTTGTTTTTCAAATAAGTTTGCTTGGTGTTTGGAAAGGAGTAGTAAGTTCTTGCTTGAAGTGCAAGAGGAGCTTGCATTGACTGTGACTTAGACTTTAGCATGACATGATAGGTGTTCTTTTAGCATTATGCTTAGTGATTATTGCTGTAGCATGTCTTGTTCCAAAAAATTGGGATTGCTTAGTGTTCCTTGAAGAAATTATGCGTTGTTTTAGCATGCAAAAACATAGTATTGTGGTATTCTCCTTCGATGTTTTGCTTGGGTTGACTTGGCACATGATCACACCATGTTATGACTATGACAAGTCACCATTAGCCTCTATGATCATTTAGTCCTTGACTTGTAGCACCACTCTTTGCTTTGATTAGTTTGCTTTGTTGCATTGCATAATTTTGGCCATTATTGCTCTCTTAGTTGGTTGCTCCTAGTCTTTTGCTAGCCTCCACTTGTATGAGTAAGTTCTACTCATGCTTCCAACCCCCAAGAAACCAAGTTATTCCAAAGTGTCCACTATAAACTCCTATGCATGGTGTGTTACACTATTCCAAGTATATTCTTGTTTTCAACTATCTTCCAATTAAAAACTGTTTTGTTATGTGAAAACTTAGTGACTAAAGCCCTCACGAACTTGATGGCACACTTTATTATTTGCCCCTAATAAACTTGAACCATTGTGACAACTTTGTTGTATATGCTTGCACTTATAAGTTGGAATTAGCAGAACCATGCTATCACGGGGAATGTTTTCAACATTGCACTTGTACCTTGTTGTACTCGGTTGATATCATGTTCTTTTGTCTATGGATGTCACCGGTGTGAAATAAATAGGGAACTTGTAAGTCCATGGAGTTTGTATCCCGTGTTAGAGAAACGCCTGGGCCGCTATCCTAAGCCATGCCTAATGATGGTGGAAACTTGCAGCATCACCATAGTGACATCTATGAAGCATTCTTCTTATAAAAAAATAGACACATTGAGAAAAGAGGAAATAGAGAAAAAAGCACCATATTCCCATGGTACATAAGAAGAATTGCTGAGATGCTCATTGTCTGCTTGCCTTGTCATTTTGGTTATGGGAAAGCTCCTGTACCATGTGCAAGGGGTACCCCGTTGGCGGTTCTCAATGATATGCAAATACTTATAGTGACAAGAACTTACCAGGACCCAAAGTTGAGTATGCATGAGGTGTGGCCCTCGTATTCAAGGGGCATGAGATTCCCAACTTATACTTCGTCAAGCATATACTCCAGCTTTGCCACTTTAACCTTAACCACTTCAAGATGCTTATGATAGGGGAAATGAGGGCTGAAAGCTAACAAGTACCATAATTTTTGGAAGCTCTTTTTGAAACTTGTAATCCCTGCTTCCTTTACAAAAAAAGGCCTTTCTTCGACTACTATTGAGTCTCCACCTTCTACCTTTAGGCACCATTAAGAGAACATAGTTGTCATTCTGTGTGAAGTGTTCCAAAGCTTATTAGTTGATGCATTTCGTGTTATTACTTGATCTTGTGCTACTTGTTTCTAGTCACCCTTGTGAACTTTGCAGGTGTCCTATGCATTATATTGCTACTCTATGAGGGATAAGCTGATTGCCACTATGCTATGTTTTCTGCATGTGAAACCAACAAACGTTTTTCAATGCATATTATTCATGATCTTTATTTGTAGCTTGCCTTGTTGCATGCATAGTTACTATGTCCTATTGTTAGAACTCCATCTTTCATGCACATGTTTAGAGTTATTTGATCCCAACTTTCAATGTTTGCAAATGGTTGGATCTTTATTGTGAGGGTGCATGTCACCTCAAAAATTATTCTGTTTATCACTTACCCTACTCGAGGACGAGCAAGAGTCAAGCTTGGGGATGCTGATACGTTGGAAACGTATCTATAATTTTTGATGGTCCATGATTGTTTTGTATCTACTTTGCTTGGCTTGTCTACACTTTGAGGTGCTTTTTACATGTTTTCTGGTACTAACCTATTAACAAGTTGCAACAGTGCCAGATGCCTATTTTCTGCTGTTTTTTGGTTTCCGAAAATTTAGTAAAGAAATATTCTCGGAATTGGACGGGTCAAACGCCAAAGTCAATTACTTTCTGTGGGGAATAAGAAGTCCAGAGAAGAGCCGGAGGGGCCGTCCAGTGGGGCCAGACCCACCCCAGGCGCGGGGGCAGGTGGGCCCACACCTGGCTAGGGTTTGGTGGCCCTGGCCGCCTCCCGGTCTCGCCCCTTCGCCTATAAGAAGCCCCTGATGTAGAAACCCTAAGTACCCAATCAGAAATCCACTAAACTGTCTATAGCCACCGCCACCATCTTCCCTAGATCGGGGAGGGGGGGATCTGAAGTTCTTCCCAGCACCCTGCCGGAGGGGAGATCATCCCGGAGGCCTTCTCTCCAGTATGATGCGTGAGTAGTTCCACCTTGGACTATGGGTCCATGTAGTAGCTAGATGGTTGTATCTCCTCCTTTGTTCATGTATAGATCTTGTGAGCTCTGTTCATGATCAAGATCTAATCTATTTGTAATCATGCATGTTGTGTTTGCGGGGATCCGATGGATATTGAGATTATTATGTTGGTTTGATTAATGGTTTTGTCTTTATGATTCTATCATGTCTATGTTGTTTGTGATCTTGCATGCTCTCCGTTGCTAGTGGTTATCTTGGCCAAGTAGTTGCTAGTGACTCCAAGAGGGGGTATTTACGCTCGATAGTGGGTTCATGCCTCTAGTTTCCAAGGGAAGTGACAGAAATCTCTTCGGTTCTAGATGTGCTATTGCTACTAGGGAGAAAACAAATGGTCTCTTGTTCATGGAACATGTGGACTGTTTACCTTACACACTTTGCTTAAAGCAGTTGTCTATTGCTTGCAACTTAATACTAGAGGGGGTTCGGATGATAACCTGAAGGTGGACTTCTAGTCATAGATGTAGCTGGATGGCGGTCTATGTATATTGTTGTATTGCCCAATCAATCTCATAGGATCTTTCTGGCTAGTAATTGCATTTTTATGCCTTGCTCAGTTCCTGTCAATTGCCCCGCTATAATTTGTTTACCCTTCATGCCATGTTGTTTATCTAAGGAGAGCACCTCTAGTGAACTATGGACCCCGGTCCAATCTTTACCATTGATACATCTTCCACTATTACTTGTTTACTTGCTGCAAACCATTACCTTCCACACCATACGTTTAGTCCTTTGTTACAGCAAACCGGTGAGCTTGACAACCTCACTGATTCGTTGGGGCAAAGTCTTGAGTTTGTGTTGTGCAGGTCTCCGCGTTTCTTGCAACACCTGTGTGACATTTCCTTCCTCCTACTGGTTCGATAACCTCGGTCTCAACTGAGGGAAGACTTGCTGTTGTGCTCTTCACACCTTGCCCTTGGGGTTCCCAACAAGACTCCACATCAAAGCACCAAGTTCTATGGCACCATGTCGGAGTCATCAAGGAGGTGGTAGGTCATTAGTAGATCCCGTGAAACATTCATAGGTAGGATCATGTTGCCTGCCACGGCCTCGCGTGCCTGGTGCCATCCTTCCTCGTTGAGGTTGATCCGGTTGTAGGTGTGAGCGTCTCCTTCGTTGGGCCTGTTAGGCAGATCTCCCCCGTTTCCTCCGTTCTTAGCTTGCGGGTTGAGAGGGGGGTTGGGTGTTTGCTGCGCACTCGAACCCGGTGGTAGTTCCGTTAGGTTGTTGATGACGACGGTGCATAGGTAGCGCCCACAGATTGGATCACTGCTGCCGCAGCTTTCGGATCCAGAACCGTAGGTTCCTTCATCTGAGGGAGGGCTGCACAGATCTGAGTTGTAGCTGCTGCTGTCATCCGAGTCGTATGTCAGCGTCGACATGTGTAATGCACCCATAGGCGGGGCCCATGAAGCGGGCCTTATGGATGGTGGTGGAACCCGCTCTAGGAGACGGAGGGTGCCAGTCTACCCCACCTGGAAGCAGAAGCTCCCGAACAACATCTTGAGCCCGTCGCCGACGGACTCGAAATCCCTCCGGGTGGCCGACGAGTGGGTAGTGAAGTCAAAGGCACCGAAGAGGAGCTGACTCTCCGTTGTCGATGAGTTGTAGATCGCTCCGGATGGAACCGTCATGACCGCACGATCAGCGTCCCCGCTTCCCACAGACGGTGCCAATTGACGAGGGTTGATTTCGTCAATGCCCATTGTTATGGACTTGGGTTTTGGAGAAGATGGGGATGCTCGAAGTCGCGGAATGGTTAATAGACAAGCAACGCGGGACACATGATTTACCCAGGTTCAGGCCCCCGGAGGGAAAACCCTACGCCTGGTTGTCTGCTCTTGATTACGTGGAACCGAAAGTTACAAGGATGCGCAGATGCAATTTGGCATGAGGTGTGTATGCGCTAGTGGAAGAGGATCCTTCTTGCCGTACCCTCCTGGCCCTTATATAGATAGGCAGGTCCCGGTCTTAGGTCGAGTCGGTTAATTATTAGGGTTGGTATCCTTTGAAATTCTATCTAATCTAGACTTGTCCTCCAAGGAGTCGAAAACGTCATGGGCTTGGGCCACCCGAAGTCTTGATGTGCCATGTGTCTTGACGTGGGCCTTCCTAGGACTGGACCAGGTATACCAATGTCATGTACCCGTGGGGTATATCCATGTCAACTGAGCAAGGCATAACGATGCAATACTAGACATTTGTGATTCCTATGAGATTTGATTGGGCATTACAACAATATACATATACCGCCATCCAACTGCATCTATGATTAGTAATCCACCTTTAGGTTATCATCCGAACCCCCTCCAGTATTAAGTTGCAAGCAACGGATAACTACATTAAGCAATGTGTGTAAAGTAAACAATATAATTGTTCCATGAACAAAAGATCGTTGTTTTCTCCCTAGTAGCAACAACACATCTACAACCTTAGATATTTCTGTCACTTCCCTAGATTCAATAGAGGCATGAACCCACTATCGAGCATAAATACTCCCTCTTGGAGTCACTAGCATCTACTTGGCCAAGATAGCTACTAGAAACGAAGAGCATGCAATATCACAAACAACACAGACATGATAGAATTAATAAGATAAAACCATTAACCAATCTGAAATAGTAATCTCAATATCCATCGGATCCCCGCAAACACAACATGCATGATTACAAACAGATGATCTTGATCATGAACGGAGCTCACAAGATCTAAACATGGTAGCACAAAGGAGGAGAAACAACCATCTAGCTATTGTATGGACCCATAGCCCAAGGTGGAACTACTCATGCATCATACCGGAGGCTGGCATGGTGATGAAGAAGGCCTCCGGATGATCTCTCCCCTCCGGCAGAGTGCCGCGAAGAGCTTCAGATCCCTCCTGATGTAGGGACGATGGTGGCAGCGGCTATGAACTGTTTCGTGGAGATCTGATCGGGTGTTTAGGGTTTTGGCATCGGGGGGCTTATATAGGCGAAGAGGCGAGGCAGGAGGGCGGCCAGGGCGCCCACACCATAGGGCGGTGCATCCTAGGGTGGGCCCGCGTGGCCCTAGGGTGTGGCGGCCCTGTAGCGCCCCTCCGTCTCTCCTCTCAACTCCGTGTTCTCCTCGATGAAATATTGACTTTGGCTTTTGTCTCGTCCAATTCCGAGAATATTTCCTTACTAGCTTTTCTAAAACCAAAAACAACTGAAAATAGGCAACTGGCACTGCAGCATCTTGTTAATAGGTTAGTCCCTGAAAATGTATAAAAATACCTCAAAGTGTAGACAAAGCACATCAAAGTGGATACTAAACAAGCATGGAACATCAAAAATTATAGATACTTTTACGATGTATCACTGCCTGACACCTGTTCGATGAAATTCCTGCAAAAGCGTGGCCTCGGTTTTCTTTGGTATGACGTGTTCACCCTGTCACCATTTCATGGGTCTTCTTGTCCAACAAGGTCTACTCCACCTGTGTTCGTTACTTAGAAGACTACCGCCACTTCATGTACAACCGGAATACTGCCTTTCCAACTCTTCGACTCTGACACAAACCTTGAGACCCCGTCCCTAGACACTATTTTCTATGAAATGCCATACAATACTTGTTGCATATTAAATTGTACATGCATGCATACATATTATCATGTGGTCTGGGTTAAATAAGAATTCACTATTAATTAAATATGGACACTATGCGGGATATTTTCTTATCCCGGACTCCATTTAAACTTGTTTAGCTAACCAAAGCCATGTCTTACCTTATTAATTCAACATTTAATATGTGGGGTAGTTAAATAACTTGAACCCAATATTAAATATTGAAATCTTGATTTTGCTTAATATTGCTAAGAAAGACCGCATATTGCCATGACATGCATCATATCATAATCATGTTGGATCTCCGGCCCTAGTATTAAATATTGCATCCGGTGTTTCTTTCTAATGCTTTGCTTCTTCTCGGATAGGCCGTTGAGTTGGTGTGAGATACGACAAGCCTTCAGTCACTGAATTTGTCTTAGGCGAGCATTCTCCCCCTTCTACCTATTTTATATTTATAGTATTTACTTCCTTCTTTTGTCTACTACTATCCTTTATGTCGATGCTTTAGTACTGTCCTTTTATTTACCTGCTCTACCACATGGCCTTGGTTATCCTACTGCCTTGTTTGATTAGCTAGCTTTGTCCTTGCGAGTTGTAACACATGCTTAGGTCTGCTGCTGCTCTCACACATGTGAACTGTGATATCTAGTTATGGTTGATAACATGATAAATTAAATTGGTGATGTTGGTTATGGTTATAGCTTTAGCTAATGATATTGCCCCGACAGGGACCACCTTTGGGAACTGCTTGAGTCGACTTAGGACCCGTTTGTTCTATGATACCAGTTCCGAGTTGCTCGCACTAACCAAACGTGGGGCCTCTAGGAACCCCCCTCAACTACCGAAGCTTGTCAACACCCGGATTTTTAATCCTAGATGCTTGTTATGCCATACATCGCAATCCTAGGATTACCATTTTTGTGAGGCATAACAGATTGGTACCATAGTTCATCATCCATTACAAACCATTATAAAGGTATCACAAATAAAGGATCTCCTGATCCAGTCTTAATACAATTAACGCATCAGAATAATAATAAGGGTAGCATGGTCGAGGCTCCATCTTCAGGGTCACATGCAATGCTGACGATGGGACATGATCCTAGTTGTCATAGAATTCCTGTTGTCCATCATCCTGGTACTCCTCATAGTCTGGACATAGGAATAGCCAGGGACAAATCCATGAGTACACTTTAAGTACTCGCAAACTATCACTCACAAGTAAAGTCGTTCGAGTAGGAATCCTAAGCTCTAGGTTTATTTGCAAAAAGCCAGGTTTATCTCAAACTGAGTTTAGAAGTAAAGAAAACTAGTTTAATGTTTTGCAACACCTAAGTGGGAACTTAATTTTCATGTTCACAACCCTGTTGTGGTCAAGTCAAAGTCATAGTTCATTTCACAAGTCATTTTGAAAACATCTGACAACGGAATAGTATGGCCACTCCAACTGTCCATATCCACGGATGCGGCTATTTGAATAGTTTGACACTCTGCAGAGGTGGTACACTTTCACCACAACATTAGATACATCTGTCAGGGGCAACCCTGAGTCATCATACTTAGTATGCGGATAATCAATCCTAACCTTTCAATTAAACACCCTAGTATAGGAACCTCCCCTATGAGTTTGGCCTCCTAACCATGACCATCTGTCATCTTGGGAACTGCATAGGTGGACATTCATCACGAGGTAGCTTCGTCTCAAACCTCTTCCGCAAGGGAACCCATACTAAGACATATAAACTATCAGTCAAGCCCTACCCAATTAGGGTATTGTGGTTGTATGGTAAAATTGGAATGGTATCCCATCCGAACCTAACCATTAGTTTCTATAAAGGGCTAAGGCTCCTGCCTCAACATTTTCATCATCAAAATCATCTGGTGTTCATAACACATGTCAAAACATTTCAGTAGAATGAATCTTTGTTCCAAGGTTTTCATAATCATTTTCACCAAGTATTCCCATCGAAAGTGATCAACTTTTATGCTTAGCACTAGCCACTAAAATTTAGGGTATTCACTAATAAGGGTGCTAATCAAGTGTGACTATCCAAGTCTAGTATCATGCCTTAGTATGACATCTAGTTCTAACTACTTAGGCCTAGTTTTATGCTCTTTATGATATCTATACTATTTTTCCAAAACTCAAAAGTCACTAAGTAAAAGTAATAAAGAACTTTGGTAAAAGATAAAAGAATAAAACTTGCAAGTAAAACTGGGATTGGTATAATCTAGGTTCCATAACCAAAGCATGCCTAAGGCATCTAGCTTATGCTATCTTGTAGTGTTAGGCTTGCATTAGATAGCTTGCATAGTTAAGAAACTTGCAAGTGTTAGCTTGCACAGTGTAGCTTGCTTTGATTGGTGCAGTGGTTGAAGTTTTATTCTTCTTCGTAGTACTCCTCCTCCTTGTAGCCTTGGTCGGTACTAGCGTGTATAAATAAATACGAGTTACACAATCACCAAACAATACTTAACTACCTCTATTTATCACACAAAGGTTCACACTAGATGATCTAGCATCATCACATGAAATAAAGACCTAATCTTATTTATTTTATTTTGGGAAAATTAATTTCTACTCATTGAAAACTACTTAAGATTTAATATTCTCCAATTAAAATATGGGATCATGTTGACACATGTCATCACCACATATTCTAATACTTGGGAATGTGATTTAAAGTAGTGGTCACATTTTATAAAGTTTAAAATGATTATTTTATATATTAAAGTGACTCTAAATTCCTATGTAGCATTATTTTAGTACTAGTCCAAGATCACTGCATGTAAACCTAAATATTTTTACATATTCAGAAAGATCATGTCAAATGTGATATTTGAGAGTTTGAATCAACTCAAAAGCATTTATGGTTGATTTTTGAAAAATATTTAAATATGGAAAAGTCTCTATATTGTAATTTTTACTATAGGTGATCTAAAATTTCAGATGGTTTGAATCCAACGGGTTTGGATTAATATTTTCAATACCTTTCTAGAGAAATTGGAATCATGCAATTTGGTTCTGTGAATCTCCGTGAATTGATTTTGAATCTACTGACTAAACTGAAGTTTAACTAAATTGGAAATAATTATTTGAATCTCTAGGCTACGCGCGGAAAAAGAAATGGGCCGGCCCAACTGCACTGCGTTCGTGCAGCGAGCTGCTGATAGGGGGGTCCTTCTAGTCAGTGACTCATTCTGAGCTGTACAATTAGAAAAAGATCTATAGCCTATGGTCATCGTCTCCGGCGGGTAGCTCCGGCGAGACTGAACCCTAACAGCGATGGTGGGGGGACGCTGTGCCTCACCTGGGCTCCATCTAGGGTTGGTGATAGGGGCGAACGATGTTGTCAACAACGGCGGTTCAAATGGTGGTCGCGGCGGCTCCTGGGGTGGCTCCAATCAACGACTCCTCTCCTCCTCTGCAGCGGCGGACTCCGGCAAAATTCCGGTAGGCTAGTGCTCGCCTTGCTCCAGGGAAAGGTGTGGGATGGTTCTGAGAGAGAGGGGAGTGAGATGGTGTGAATAATTGAGGCGGGGGTGGCCTCTATTTATACACCGGCGATGGGGACTAATCGGGATGGTCAGGGCTCGTCGGTGACGATGATGCAGTGAGATAACAACATGGCGGAGGGCATAGGACGGTGCGGTGTCTCCTGGCGGTTGTCGCTGGCTTAATGGCGAGGCAAGGGGCGGTCGAGAACAATCGGGAGCGTTCGGTGCTCTGAGAAGAAACAACGGTGTTCGAGATGGCGTACAGGGGCTTCGTGTCGCGCGACGGCAAACAGTCATGTCTGGGAGGTAGCTAGGGTCATGGTGAGTGTAGTTATGCACGGTGAGATCAAGGCGCGGCGTGTGCACGCATGTCGGCTGCGACGCTCTGGCGTGCTCTCGGCATGGTTGCAGAGAATGGGTGCGGTGATTCTCTGGTGGTCCAGGCCTTCGCTGAGCTCGAGGGGTGGACAGGGAGTGGTGGTGGATGGTGGCCTGCCTCCTAGACATCATGGACGGGTGCGACGTTTCCTCCTGCGTGCTAGCCATGGTCGGTCGACAATGGTGGCTCGGGTGGCGCGTCACTGGTGCAACAACAAGGAAGGGGGCGGCTTCAATGCAGTGTTGGGTGCTGGGGGAGACAAGTCCTAGTAGTGGCTACAAGTAGTGGACAAGGCATTTATCAAGAATAGTAGAAGTTAGGCAAGTTTGATCTATGCTCACCACGTGTTTGATGAAATGGACACATGAATTCAAAGTTTGAATTTATGGATGAATTTGTGTGAGTCCTCTGGTGATAATCTTGGTAGTCCGAGGTTTCTTGGGTTTGCCAAGGTGAAGTGGTTTGGTTGGTTTTTGAGAAATGGCCATCTTAGTACCTACACTTGATTCAATTTTGAATTGTCATTTAAATAGATTTGGAATTTGTTTCTGTTTGTTTGTACAGTGGGCTTGGGTTCATTGTTACTTGGTCTAGCAAGGGGTGAAAATAATTGGATTTGTTTCTGTTAGAAATCTGTGACTAGGAACACCCAAAGTGGTCTAGTGAACAAGTTTGGCCAAAATGACCATTTGCTCATATGTCTTATATTTGATTTTCTCTTTATTTGATTCTTCTTGGAAATGATCTAGATGATATTCTTTTCATCTTTAAACCAATCCTTATAATTCATAGAAATTAAACATGGCAATTGCAATCATTCATGCATTAATCACACACACACATGCATTCATATTAATTTTAATAATAAAAGTTTTTGTTAACCCTAAACTTGGGTGATTAGAACTTGATAATCTTGTTTAATATTTTTGGGGTGTTACAAACCTTCCCTCCTTAAACAAAATATCGTTCTGATATTTAAGAAAAAGAAAACTAGGAACGAAAGAAATCTGGAAACTCAGTCCTAATGTAATCTTCTAGTTCCCATGTAGCTTCTTCTTCAGTATGGTTACTCTATTGGATCTTGAGAAACTTGATACTCTGGGTTCTGGTGGTTCTGAAGGCTTCTTCCAAAATATGAATGTGTACTTCACGATAAGTTAGGTCCTTGTTGATCTCTATGGTCCTATGATCAATATTCTTGAAAACTTCGGTCTTCAACGGGACTTCTAGACATTTGCAAAGTAACGAGATATGGAACACATCATGGACGGCTGACATCTCCTCTGGCATTTCCAATTGATATGATACTTCTCCTCGTCGATTCAAAATCTTGAAGGGTCCAATATATCTGGGGGCTAACTTCCCTTTCACTTGGAAACATTGCATTCCTTACAAGGATGATACTTTGAGATACACAAAATATCCGATAGTGAAGGCTAGATCTCGACGTCTTTTGTCGGCATAACTCTTCTGTCTGGATTGGGCGGTCTTAAGGTGCTCACGGATCTTGCGAACTTTCTCTTCTGCTTCTCTGAGGATGCCGGGTCCGAAAATCTGACTCTCTCCTACTTCCGACCAATTCAGTGGGGTACGACACTTCCTTCCATACATAAATTCAAATGGGTCCATTTGCAAACTGGCTTGGTAACTATTGTTGTATGAGAATTCTGTGAAAGGCAGACAATCTTCCCATTTTGATCCATATGCCAACACACAATCTCTCAACATATCTTCGAGTATCTGGTTTACTCGTTCCGTTTGTCCATCAGTCTGCGGGTGATAAGCTGTGCTGAAATCCAGTCTGGTTCCCAATCCTTCTTGGACTTTCTTCCCAAATCTCGAGGTAAAATGGGTTCCTTGATCCGACACAATGTTCTTGGGGACTCCATGCGAACTGACTATCCTAGTAATGTACAACTCTGCTAGCTTCGAACTCTCATAATTAGTCTTGACCGGTAAGAAATGAGCTACTTTAGAAAGTATATCCACTATGACCCAAATAGAGTCATTTCCCCTAGTCAATGTAGGCAAACCGGTGATAAAATCCATTCCAACTGAATACCATTTCCATTCTGGGATCTGCAATGGTTGCAAAAGTCCTGCGGGTCTCTGATGTCCCGCTTTCACTCTCTAACAGATATCACATTTGTCTATGTAGCGTCCTATTTCTCTCTTCATCTTATGCCACCAAAATTGATCCTTCAAATCCCAATACATCTTCGTTCCTCCAGGGTGGATAGAATAAAGAGTATCATGGTCTTCTTGCAAAATAGCTTGCTTCAACTCTGAATCTACGGGCACATAGATTTGTCCTTTATACCACAAAACTCCTTCTTCATATTTGTTGAATCACCGAGTACCTTCCCTGTACCGATACGATGTTTGATTCCATTGATACTAGCATTTCCTTTCGGCGCCTCCTTGATCTGACTAATCAAAGTGGATTGAAGTTCTATGCTAGACAAAAATCCTTCACTAACTAGATCCACTTTGAAATTTTCCATCTCCTCATGCAAACTTGGCTAGGCTTCTTTTATCATGGCGTTTAATCGACACGACAATATGCTAAGAGAATTTGCTACCACATTGGATTTGTCGGGGTGATAGTGAATGTCAAGGTCATAGTCCTTGATTAACTCTATCCATGTCCTTTGCCTCATATTTAGCTCCTTCTGGGTGAAAATATACTTTAGACTCTTGTGATCTGAATAAATATCACAGCGGTTACCCATGAGGTAATGCCGCCATGTCTTCAAGGCTAAAACTACGGCTGCTAGTTCGAGGTCATGGGTAGGGTAATTCTGTTCATGTTGCTTCAGTTGTCGAGATAGATAGGATATGACTTTTCCTTCTTCCATAAGCACACATCCGAGACCAATCTTGGATGCGTCACAATACACATCAAAAGGCTTCTTGATATCCGGCATAACCAAGATTGTGGCTGAAATCAATCTCTTCTTAAGCTCTTGAAAGCTTGCTTCACATTTGTCCGTCCATTCAAACTTCTTATCTTTCTTCAACAAATGGGTCATGGGTCTTGCGATACTCGAGAATCCTTCTACGAACTTGCGATAATATCCCGCTAATCCGAGAAATGCATGAACTTAGGTTTGAGTGGTTGGGGCTTGCCATTCTTCAACATCCTTAATCTTGGAAGGGTCGACAGCAATTCCTCCAGCCGACACGATATGTCAGAGGAATCCTACTTCCTTTAACCAGAACTCACATTTGCTAAACTTGGCATACAACTGATGCTCTCTAAGGGTTTCAAGGATGGTCCTCAGGTGTAGCTCATGGTCTTCTTCTGATTTAGAATAGATTAGAATATCGTCGATAAAAACAACGACAAACTTATCTAGGAAGCTCATAAAAATCTTATTCATGAGGTTCATGAATAAGCGGGGACATTGGTTAATCCAAAAGACATGATAGTGTACTCATACAATCCATATCTGGTGGTGAAGGCAGTCTTTGGAATATCCGTTGCACGAATCTTGAGTTGATTATAACCAGTTCTAAGATCAATCTTAGAAAACATTTTTGCACCAGTCAACTAGTCAAACAGGTCTTCTATCTTCAGTAGTGGGTACTTTTTCTTAATGGTGACATCATTCAGCTTCCGATAATCCATGCACAAATGGTTACCTCCATCTTTCTTATCACAAACAAAACAGGTGATCTCCATGGCGACGCACTTGGTTGAATCAGTCCTATCTCCAGCATAACATCCAGTTGCTTCTTTAGCTCCACTAATTCAGACGGGTTCATGCTATAAGGTATCTGAGCTATGGGTCTAGTTCCAGGGATTAGTTCAATGATAAACTCGATATCCCGATTTGGGGGCATACCGGGCAATACATCTAGGAATACATCAGGGTATTCACAGACTACTCTGACTTGGTCAATGGTTGGTTGGTCTAGACTCTTGTTGCACTTGAATTGATGGGTCAAAGTCTCAGATACATGCTCTACTGATACTCCAGTGGTACTAGTCATGGTTATGGCTTTCTTGGCACAGTCGATTAATCCTTTATGTTTCGACATCCAATCCATTCCTAGTACTACTTCCAAACCTTTGGTTCCAAGTACTATTAGATTAGCATAAAAATCTATTCCATGGATTCTGATAGGTACGGCCTAGCAAATTTGTCTAGCTTTGGTGGTTGAACCAGGTATTTGAACTATCATAACATGCTTCAATTTTATTGGTTGAATCTTACTAGTGCATGCAAATTCTTCTATAACAAACGAGTGCGATGCTCCAGAATCAAACAACACTCTTGCAAGTACTGAGTTAATAGAAAACATACCCAGCACGACATCTGGCGCTTCCTGAGCTTCTTCAGCATTCATGTGAAATAGATGGCCGTTGCGGTTAAGCGAATTCCCTGGGGCAAATCTCCTTCCAGGCTGAACACGGCGCTACTGCTGAGCTAGGGCATTCACATTGGTGGCTGATGCAAGATTCTTGGGCACTCGTTGGAGTAGTGACCCTTGACTCCACATTCAAAACAAGTAATCAGAGACTTGTCTTTTCCTGCAACATGCACGGCATTGCTTCTAGTCTTTGGGGCAATATTGTTGTTGTTGTTGGTGGTGTTGTTATTGTTATTGGACTTGGGCGGTGCACGGTTGAAGTTGTTGGAGTTGCCGTGGTTGTTGTTGTGGTTTCCTCCGGGCCTTGGGTTTCCTCCTCCACAGTTGGGAGAGTTTGGACGGGACATAGGGGGTCTATTGTTTCTCGGGGCATATCCTGCAGACGGGTTGGGGCGATACTTCGGTGTATGGTGGGATCCTGGTTGATGCATCATTCGAAGCTTGCCATTCTCTTTGGCTTGGTTGATCTTTCCTTCCATCTAGATTGTGGAATATACCAAGGGTTCAAGGTCAACAAAGGGAATGTTGACCAGCACTGTTTGCATCTCATCATGTAGACCATTCAAGAATCTCTCCTTCTTCTTGGCTTCAGTACCAATCTCATTAGGGGCATACCTAGACAAAGACATAAATCTGTCACGGTACTCTACCACAGTCATGCTTCCCTTCTTCAGCTCCTTGAATTCATCCCTCATCCACAGAATCAAACCTGGCAGCACATGGGTTCAGCTGGACTTGAGTTTGAAGTCATCCCAAGCCATCATCTGTCCTCCATTCATGGTGCGAATGCTACTCCACCAAGCTCTTGCATCACCTGCCAGATAATGGGTGGCAAACAGTACTTTCACATTGTCCTCCACTCCTGCGACTTCTAAGTTGTTCTCCATGGTCTGCAGCCAGTCATCAGCATCTAATGGCTCTTCATACTTACTAAATATGGGGGGATTGGTGTTTTGAAAGTTCTTGAGCTTGGATCCATGGTTGTCCTGGTTTCCATGGCCTTGATTATTATTGGCCATCTGAGCTATCTATTGAAGGGTGGCTAAATTAGCTTGACATTCAGCTCTTCCAGCTTCACAGTTAGCAACCGACATTTGCAAGATTTACAGCATTGGGTCTTGAGATGAGCTGCTTCCTCCACGAGGCATCTGAAGGTTGAGATAGATCATGAGACAAGAGGGAAATTTCTAAGGTTCATGGATTTTTTTTGAAAATATTTTAAACTTTGAGTTTGACTCTGGTTTTGCCAACTAGAAACTTTATTTTCATTCATTCATTCATTCATTCATTCATTCATTCATAGCACCAAATATAAACACACACCACACTAGGGTAACAGATGGTTTGAGGCACCATTGTGTGATGCTACGATACAGTGGGACTGGATACAATTCACACCTACGATAGTGCTCAAGTGCTACTACTCATCAGAACCGGTGTCTTCTTCATCATCAATGAACGCGGAATCATCATCATCAGTGTGGAAGTCCATGTCGAGGTCCTCCAGGTAGTCATCATCATCACTGAGGTAGGAGTAGGGATCTCCACGGATATATTCCCCTTCGTTCTCCCTCTCCTCAAGCTGCATGTACCGCCCATGGATGGTCTCCTCCAAGTCTGACACTTTGTGACGAAGGCGATCAATTATGTGATCCTTATTGTCACGTAGACAGCAAAGTGACTTGCGCTCCTTCATAAGGATGGCGAGGGTCGTGTCCTTCTTCACTGCAATGGCATAGTTGTGGTTGGCGTATGCACGGGCGTTGTCCAAATCCTTTTGCCTGTCATACAACATGAAGTCGAGATGATCCACCTGATGCTTCAGCTCCGGATGGCCTAGCACCTCCAATGGCTATCCCATAGCATCACACCTTGCATAGTAAGCAAAATGGGTGCCATTGATCCGGTTGATGCTTTGACCACACAGACAGGCAAGAGACTCCTACATAGCCCTGGCGAGTCTGTGTAGCCAGTTGTTCTCCCTCAAGCTGAATTGGATCCCTTTGAGGTGGGTGCCTCCATCTTGCCTCTGAGATTTTCAACTATCAGCCATTGTAATTCTCCTCCTTGCTGATGATTGAGCTATTCTCCGAAGAACTTGGGGTGTGGGTGCTCAAGAAGTTCCGAAAGTTGGCTCAAATCTCCCTCGAAGATGAGCTCTCCTCCATTGCCCAACTGGTAGAACTTGCTATACTTGACTTCCATCTATAAGAATGTAGGATGAGTAAGTTAGTGAGGTGATCAAGTGTGTCAAATTTTATGTAGGATTGCAAGATTTTTTAGGAACATAAATTTTCTTGAAATAATCTCAGTGATAAGAATGAGAATAGGTTTTCATAAATACTCACTTCTTTTGTTTTGAAACTAAGTTGATTCAAGCGTCCATTCTAACTAGGGTCTCCTATGGTCAGGATGGATGTGATGCCAACTTGTCAACACCCGGATTTTTAATCCCAGATGCCTGCTATGCCATACATAACAATCCCAGGATTACCATTTTTGCGAGACATAACAGATTGGTACCATAGTTCATCATCCATTACAAACCATAATAAAGGTCTTACAAATAAAGGATCTCTTCATCTAGTCTTAATACAATCAACACAGTGGAATAATAATAAGGGTAGCATGGTCGAGGCTCCATCTTCAGGGTCACAGGCAATGCTGACGATGGGATATGATCCTAGTTGTCATAGACTTCCTGTTGTCCATCATCCTGGTAGTCCTCCTCATAGTATAGCCATAGGAATAGCCAGGGAAAAAGCCATGAGTACTCTTTAAGTACTCTCAAACTATCACTAACAAGTAAAGTAGTTCGAGTAGGAATCCTAAGCTCTAGGTTTATTGCAAAAAGGCAGGTTTATCTCAAACTGAGTTTAGAAGTAAAGAAAAGTAGTTTAATGTTTTGCAACACCTAAGTGGGAACTTAGTTTTCATGTTCACAACCCTGTTGTGGTCAAGTCAAAGTCATATTTCATTTCACAAGTCATTTTGAAAACATCTAATGACGCAACAGTATGGCCACTCCATCTTTCCATAACCACGGACGTGGCTATTCGAATAGCTTGAAACTCTGTAGAGGTGGTACACTTTCACCACAACATTAGATACATCCTTCAGGGGCAACCCTGAGTTATCATACTTAGTATGCAGATAATCAATCCTAACCTTTCAATTACACACCCTAGTATAGGCACCTCCCCTATGAGTTTGGCCTCCCAACTATTGGGGATATGCTATATGGGTATCCTCATAGCATGTCTCCTATCCGGATAACCCGGGTGGCCCACAGTTGGTAGCATGGCCCATGGCCTGCTGGGCGGCCCATTTAGATTGATCCCGATGGGAGGCCCATGCCGGATAAATGAAGGCTACGGTGGAGTCACCAGTGTACCCGGAGCCTTGGAGTACAGGACACACAAGACTATTAATAGATGGTGTAGGACTCTGTAACCTGTCCGGCTAGGACTTTTCCCTGTAACCCTAGGACCTAGCGACTATATAAGTCGGGCCTATGGGAGCCTTTAGGGCATGATAACTTAGACAATCTCAGACAACCTCGCACAGCGAACCTATCTCTGTAACTCGGCGTATTGCCATTACAGCGATTTATAGCAGGAGTAAGATTCCACCACCGTTGCGGTATCTGAACCTGGGTAAGCTGTGTTACCTCGTACCCGTCAACCGTCCGCCTTCCCCCACGTCTCTAAACACGCACTGTGAGTACCCCTCCATGGCGTACTCGTCGGCAATACCACGACACCAACCATGACCATCTGTCATCTTGGGAACTGCATAGGTGGACATTCATCACGAGGTAGCCTCAGCTCAAACCTCTTCCGGAAGGGAACCCATACTAACACATATAAACTTCCAGTCAAGCCCTACCCAATTAGGGTATTGTGGTTGTACGGTAAAATTGGTATGGTATCGCATCCGAACCCATCCATCAGTTTTTATAAAGGGCAAAGACTCATGCCTCAACATTTTCATCATGAAAATCATCTGGTGTTCATAACACATGTCAAAACATTTCAACAGATTGAATCTTTGTTCCAAGGTTTTCATAATCATTTTCACCAAGTATTCCCATCGAAAGTGATCAACTTTTATGCTTAGCACTAGCCACTAAAATTGAGGGTATTCACCAATGAGGGGTGCTAATCAAGTGTGACTATCCAAGTCTAGTCTCATGCCTTAGTATGACATCTAGTTCTAATTACTTAGGCCTAGTTTCATGCTCATATGCTATCTATACTATTTTTCTAAAACTCACAAGTCACTAAGTAAAAGTAATAAAGAACTTTGGTAAAAGATAAAAGAATAAAACTTGCAAGTAAAACTGGGATTGGTATAATCTAGGTTGCATAACCAAGGCATTCCTAACGCATCTAGATTAGGTTATCTTTTAGTGTTAGGCTTGCATTAGATAGCTTGCATTGTTAAGAAACTTGGAAGTGTTAGCTTGCATAGTGTACATTGTCTTGATTGGTGCAGTGGTTGAAGTTTTATTCTTCTTCGTAGTACTCCTCCTCCTCGTAGCCTTGGTCGGTACTAGCATCTATAAATAAATACGAGTTACACAATCACCAAACAATACTTAACTACCTCTATTTAGCACACAAAGGTTCACACTAGATGATCTAGCATCATCACAATCATCACATGAAATAAAGACCTAGTCTTATTTATTTTATTTTGGGAAAACTAATTTCTACTCATTGAAAACTACTTAAGATTTAATATTCTCCAATTAAAATATGGGATCATGTTGACACATGTCGTCACCACATATTCTAATACTTGGGAATGTGATTTAAAGTGGTGGTCACATTTTATAAAGTTTAAAATGATTATTTTATATAATTAAAGTGACTAGAAATGCCTATGTAGCATTCTTTTAGTACTAGTCCAAGATCATTGCATGTAAACCTAAATATTTTTACATTTTCAGAAAGATCTTGTCAAATGTGATTTTTGAGAGTTGGAATCAACTCAAAAGCATTTATGGTTGATTTTTTGAAAAATGTTTGAATGAAAAGTCTCTGTCTTGTTATTTTTTACTATAGGTGATGTATAATTTCAAATGGTTTGAATCCAACGGGCTTGGATTGATATTTTCAATACCTTTCTAGCAAAATTGGAATCATGCAATTTGGTTTAGTGAATCTCCTTGAATTGAATTTTGAATCTACTGACTAAACTAGAATTTAACTAAATTGGAAAATAATTATTTGAATCTCTGGGCTATGCGCGGGAAAATAAATGGGCCGGCCCAACTGCGCATGCAGCGGGCTGCTGATAGGGGTGTCCTGCTAGTCAGTGACTAAATCTAAACGAAGCGGTACCTTTCAAATCGTGACATGGTTATACCCCGCGGGTACATGATCTCAGCATACCTGGTCCAGCCCAAGGAAGGCCCAGGGAAAATATAACCCGGCCCATGAAGACTTTCGGGTGGCCCAGGCCCATGACACCTTCGGATCCTTGGAGAGCAAGACTAGAGTAGATAGGAAATTCATAGGGGTAAAACCTTAGAACCTGTAACCGACTAGGTCTATGCCCGGGACCTGCCTGAGACTATATAAAGGCTAGGAGGGCGCGACCTAGATCTCTCTCTCATACTCTCGCATACACGCATCCACGCCAGATTGCATCTGCGCACCCCTATAACCTTCGGTTCCGCCATAATCAAGAGCAGACAAGCAGGAGTAGGGTTTTCCCTCTGGGGGCCTGAACCTGGGTAAACCTTGTGTCCCTGTGTTGCTTGTTTGCTAACCGTTCCACGATCTCCAGCATCCCCATGTTCTCCAAAACCCAAGTCCATAACAATGGGCATTGATGAGATCAAACCTCGTCAATTGGCGCCGTCTGTGGGAACTGGGGACGCTGATTGTGCGGTCGTGACGCTCCCAACCCGATCGATCTACAACTCTGCGGCGACGGAGAGTCACCTCCTCTTCGGCGCTTTCGACTTCACCGCCCACTCACCGGCCACCATGAAGGACTTCGAGCCCGTAGGCGACGGACTCGAAATCCTGTTCGGGAGCTTCGCCTGGGGCAACCGGCACCTCCGCCTCGGCGGGTGCCCCTACCATCAATCAGGCCCGCTTCATGGACCCCACACCCTGTGCTACGCACAACATCATCAACAGATGATTCCTATGACAGCAGCAGCTGCAACTCCGATCTATGCGATCCGCCGTCGGATGAAGGGACCTACGGTTCTGGATCTGAAAGCTGCGGCAGCAGCGGACCAATCTATGAGCGCTACCAATGCGCCGTAGTCATGCAGTAGCCAGCCGCCAAGGCCATCGCCAGCCCGACGGACGCGCCGATGCCCTTCTGTTTGCGCTTGTACGCCGCAGGAGCTTCGGCTGACAAAGCCTCCGCCAGGGCGTCAACATCATCAAGGGTCGCGCCCTTGGGGACAAGCTCCTTGTAGAAGCGGCCAAGGACCTCCTTGGCCTTGGCGAGTGAGTTGACGATGGTGCTGCAGCGATCTTCGACCACTGCAGTTGCATCATCTAGAGCACTCTCGTGCTCCAGAGTGCCACAGTCAAACTCGATGCCTACGACATCTGAGACAAAAAAAAGAAGAAAAGGAATGAAGAAATAATCACAGAAGAAAGACAAGAAAACAAGCAAAAATGAGTAAAAATAAGACGCTCACCCGAAACAGCCTTGGCAGCAGCCATGAGCTTGCCGGCCACCTCTCTTTCACGCGCAGTCGCAGCAGTGGCCAGCTTCTCCTCGCGGTCCGTGGCCTCCTCCTACAGGCGCTCCTTCGCCTCGGCCGCAGTAGCCAGCTCCAGCTCAAGGCGCTCTTTCGCACCAGCGGCGTCCTTGGCCTTCTTCTCCGCTTGACCAAGGCTCTTCTTGAGAGCATCAATTTCACAGAGGGAAGTGTTATGCTCCTCTGCATTCAAAACATACAAGTGTCAGAAAGCAAGACAATAATGCAAAAAAAGGAAGAAGCAAACATCAAAGGCATAATAGTACCTTGAAGCTGCTTGAGGCTGGCCTCAAGCACCAGGTGCTCCTGCACCAATCGCCTGGCATCCTGCACAAAAGGCTGCAGGAAGAACCACCATTCATAAAAAGGACTCGGGGGCTACGCCCAACAGGAGAAGGCAGAAGAAAAAGACTCACACGAAAACGCTCGGGGGCTCCCCCCGAGACTCGAAGAACAAAATAAGAGAACTCTTTTACACATGCTCGGGGGCTCCCCCCGTGGCAGGTGACTTACATGATCCAACGGCGATGCCGAAGGCCCGCTGGCGAAATTCTGAGGCGCAACCACCTGCACCTCTTGCAGAGGAGGGTTCGGAGCGGCGCCCCCCGAAGTTGCCACCGTCTGAGGAGGAGGAGACGCGACTTTCGACTCTCCCATCATCTCCCGAGCACCATCGCTAGAGGAGTCGTGAGAGGAATGCCTGCACACAAAAAAATTACCACAAGCACAAAAGTCAACAGCAAATAGACAGCAGTATAAAAGAAGCTTACGAGTCCAGTGAGCTCAGGTCAAAGACAGGAGGAGTCCTTTGGGCTCTCTTCTCCCCCTTCTTATCTTCCTTCTTTTCTTCCTTCTTCTGCTTCGCTGGCGGGTGCGGCGCTACAGCCCGCACAGGAATGACAGGAATGGGGGAGGAAGAGCCTCCATGCCCGTCACTTTGACACTCAAGGCACAAAGGGTTCCTAGGAGTCGGAGGAGTCGAAGCATCCGAAGACTCGCTGGAGCTCCGCGATCGTTTGCGCGTGTGGTCTTCACTCGACTCGTTGGCATCTTCCGCCGGAGATCGCGCCGACGGCAGCTCGGACATGGAATCCACCAAATCATTGTCCGGAGCATCCGGATATACTTCGGGTAATGGAGGCGACATACCCGGCACTTTGAAGCTCTGCACAAGAGAAGAACAATTTATCAGCAAACAAATACAAAACAATGGAGTCGAAAAATAGCGCTACGCGCATGGATCTACACCTGTGGAACAGGAAGCAAAGAGGAAAATGGAGGAGTCAGCGACTTCCCCGGGATTTTCTCTCTGGCCTTGAACTTCAGCAGCAAGCGAAGGGCCCTGTCAAGATCCCCCTCGGAGATTTTCTCAGCCGACACCCTCGTCATATCACGCCGGCCAGCATAAAGGAACATTTGTGCACCCTAGCCTGTAGTGGCTGCACCCGACGCTCAAGGAAGGTGCGGATGATATCCACACCATTCACTTCCTTCTCCGGAATCAACTGGAGATCCTCCACCCGACGATATAGCGCCTCTATCTCCGCCACCTCGCCATCCAAGATCTTGTTTTTCCAAGACCTTTTCGGCTCAATCTTCTGGGAGGGGTCGAAAGGAACAAGACCAAAATCTTGCCTAGGCACTACGGAGTCGCGGATATAAAACCATCGCCTCCGCCAGTACTGGATAGATTCGGACATGGAAAAGGAAAAGAAAAGCAGATTGGGCTTGAGGGAGATGATGCAACCCCCAATGGGATAAACACCATCCGAACCAGACTGCCTCTTCACGGAATAAAGTTTCCGGAAGAGGCCAAAGTGCGGCTCAATGCCAAGCCAGCACTCGCAGAAAGTGATGAAACAAGCAATGTGAAGAAGAGAATTGGGCGAAAGATGATGCAGCTGGATGCCATAGAGAAAGAGCAGCCCACGAAGGAAGTTGTGGACTGGAAAGGAAAACCCACGAATAACGAAGGCAAGAAACATAACCCGATACCCAGCAGGGGGACGGGGGATTACCTCGTTGCCGGGGAGTCTGACGGCCTCCCTATCCTGCGGGATCAAGCCCCGCTCGCGAAGCTTACGGAGGTCACTCTCCCGCGTCTCTGATCGCCGCCAACCACCGTCGGTGACGCGGGTAGTGGTGGCGCTTTTCTTCCCTCCGGCGGCGCTGGTACCAACAACAGAGGATGACTTCTTCGGTTTCCCCATCGCGCTACGGCGGCGCCGGCGGTGAGAGCATAGAAGGGAAGAGGGAAATGTGGAAGGATATCCCAGCACGTAGCAAGAACTTCTAGAGCACAAGGAGGCAGTGAAAACAAGAATCGATGCGGTGAAAACAAACTGCAGCTTTCTCCAATGATTATAACGGCGAAGACGACGCACGGCAACCGTCCATCAAGAAGACCTAACGCCAACGGCAGATCTGGCCATACACGTGTCAGCATCACAACGAACCGTCGTTACCACACCGTCCACTACGCGCAGAAATCGAGGCGACGCCGTAATTATCTCCACGCCGCGCGTGACCGGTCAATTCAAGGTCAGCAAGTGGGCCCCATGTTTGTCCAGTCAAGTCATCTCTGGCGCAGCAGACGCTTGAGGTCATTGATCGTCAGCACTGATGTCATCAAAAACTATACTAGCAACAGCTACAATTTCTTCGGCTTCAAAGCTAAGAGTACTCACTCGAATCTACGATTCGACTAAATACTCGGGGTCTACTCCTATTAGGAGCGCTGGCCGCACACCCGAAAGATGAATAAAGACGAAATATTTCTTCGAGTCCTACGTCGAGTCTACGACCCCACTACGGACTCGGGGGCTACTCCCATAGGGAGGGTGGATTTAAGCATCCGAATTTTTTTTGTGTCCTACGGACTTAACAACTAAACAATGTCTGAATTAAAGTCTCCGCTCGAGTCTACGACTCGAACAGACACTCGGGGGCTACTCCCATAGGGAGCGCTGGTCGCGCACCCTATGAATTCTTCGACTGCGATCTTTCGGATCAGCATACAAAAACTTTTTTGGCAACTCTGCCCCAACAAGACGCTAAGTGAGTAGCGTTCTCCTTGGACACCCGAAACACCTCCGCGGTGATAAATGTTCGGATGCTGCTTCTGCGACGCAAAGATAAGACCTACAGATATCATCTGATGGCCTGGCAACGCACACGACTGCGCTCTGCTAGTATAAACCCGTGCCAACAGGAACGATGAAAAATCCTGACGGACGCGTTGGGTACATCAATTAAATTCACTGGAATTCCACTCGTGTAAGTCCTCCACGGCCTGAGTCGAATTACACCAGCATATGTTCCGGGTTCGAGTTGAGGGAATCGAACCTGAAGAAGACCGTGTTGTTTCGTCCTAAGACAGTTAACTGACCCCGATCCGCCGGGTGAGTCAGGCACACGCATCAACAATCCCTACACATGAACTATTGAAATACATAGTTGCACCCGAAAGATTGAAGAGTCCTCAGCCGAATCTATGATTCGACTGATCACTCGGGGGCTACTGATATGGTTATACCCCGCGGGTACATGATCTCAGCATACCTGGTCCAGCCCAAGGAAGGCCCACGACAAATATACGCTGGCCCATGAAGACTTTCGGGTGGCCCAGGCCCATGACGCCTTCGGATCCTTGGAGAGCAAGACTAGAGTAGATAGGAAATTCAAAGGGGTAAAACCCTAGAACCTGTAACCGACTAGGTCTATGCCCGGGACCTGCCTGAGACTATATAAAGGCTAGGAGGGCACGCCCTAGATCTCTCTCTCATACTCTCGCATACACGCCTCCACGCCAGATTGCATCTGCGCACCCCTGTAACCTTCGGTTCCGCCATAATCAAGAGCAGACAAGCAGGAGTAGGGTTTTCCCTCCGGGGGCCTGAACCTGGGTAAACCTTTTGTCCCCGCGTTGCTTGTTTGCTAACCGTTCCACGATCTCCAGCATCCCCATGTTCTCCAAAACCCAAGTCCATAACAATGGACATTGATGAGATCAAACCTCGTCACTACGACCTACCTTCGTCGTCTCCGCCGGATAGCTCCGGCGAGACTGAACCCTAATGGCGACGGTGGGGATACGCGGTGGCTCACCTGGGCTCCAGCTAGGGTTGACGATGGGGGCGAACAACATTGTCAACGACAGCCGTTCGAATGGTGGTCGCGGAGGCTCCTGGGGTGGCTCCAATAAACGACTCCTCTCCTCCTCTGAAGCGGCGGACTCCGGCAAAACTCCGGCGGGCTGGTGCTCGCCTTGCTCCAGGAAAAGGTGTGGGGTGGTTCTGAGAGAGAGGGGAGTGATATGGTGTGAAGAATTGAGGCGGAGGTGGCCTCTATTTATACAGCGGCGATGGGGACCGAGCAGGATGGTCAGGCTCGTCGGTGATGATGATGCATTGAGCTAACGGCATGGCGGAGGGCGTAGGACGGCGCGGTGTCTCCTGGCAGTCATCGCTGGCTTAATGGCGCGGAAGGGGCGGCCGAGAACGGTTGGGAGCATTGATGCGGCGAAATGGCGGTGTTCGAGATGGCGTCTGAGGCTTGTCGCGTGTGGCATGGCAACATCATGTCTGGGAGGTAGCTAGGGTCATGGCGAGTGCAGTTATGCACGGTGAGAGCGAGGCGCAGCCTGTGCGCGCTTGTCGGCTGTGGCACTTTGGCATGCTCTCGGCATGGTTGCATAGAAATGGGCGCAGTGACTCTCTGGTGGTCTAGGGCTTGGTTGAGCTTGAGGGGTGGACAGGGAGTGGCGGTGGACGGTGGCCTGCCTCCTAGACATCATGGACGGGTGGCGCGTCACTAGTGCTGGCCATGGTCGGCGCATCACTGGTGCAACAGCGAGGAAGGGGGCAGCTTCAATGCAGTGTTGGGTGCTGGGGGAGACAAGGGCTAGTAGTGGGGACAAGTAGTGGACAAGGCATTGATCAAGAACAGTAGAAGTGAGGCAAGTTTGATCTATGCTCACCAGGTGTTTGATGAAATGGCCGAATGAATCCAAAGTTTGAATTTTTTGATGAATTTTGGTGAGTGCTCTGGTCATAAGCTTGGTAGTCTGACGTTGCTTGGGTTTGCCAAGGTGAAGTGGTTTGGTTGGTTTTTGAGAAATAGCCATCTTAGTACCTACACTTGATTAAATTTTGAATTGTCATTTAAATAGATTTGGAATTTGTTTCTGTTGGTTTGTAAAGTGGGCTTGGGTTCATTGTTACTTGGTCTAGCAAGGGGTGAAAAGAATTGGATTTGTTTCTGTTAGAAATCTGTGACTAGGAACACCCAAAGTGGTCTAGTGAACAAGTTTGGCCTAAATGACCGTTTGCTCATATGTCTTATATTTGATTTTATCTTTATTTGATTCTGCTTGGAAATGATCTAGATGATACTGTTTTCATCTTTAAACCAATCCTTATCATTCATAGCAATCAAACATGGAAATTGCAATCATTCATGCATTAATCATACAAACACATGCATTCATATTAATTTTAATAATAAAAGTTTTTGTTAACCCTAAACTTGGGTGATTAGAACTTGATAATCTTGTTTAATATTTTTGGGGTGTTACAGCACTATTTGTATATCCAGAGGGTTACAAAATTGGTTTTCCATTTGGTGCATATGCATAATATGTCCTCGGACATGGGTGTGTTGGATATGTCTCCGGACTTGATATTTTGGTAGATTGCCATGGCTTGCATATATAAATTGCGATACACGGTGGAGGCACCCACGGTGTGTACAAGTTACCCCGCAGGGCCCGATCCACTAGTAGGCGCAAACACTGTGCCTTCCTTGAGAATCATCGTTCCTCTTGGTTGGTTCCACACAGTAGGTGATGCCTCTGGATATGCGCGTAGTTAAGGGACAGTTCTTGTTGTGAGATTCAGATAGCACACGTAATATGTTGTCTGAAGGGTTGAGCTTTCTTTTAGGTACAGTTGTGCACCCATGCAGGGTAAATATTTTCGAGAAGCCGTGTGTCCACGGTTATGGATGCCTCAGGATTACCATGTCATGATCATAGACAACGTCACTATGTTTTCCCTCTAATAATATGATTAGTAATTATCCCTATCAACTAAACATCTGCTTAACTAAATTTGTCAGTGTGTGTGTTCCGCAAGGGGACTTCCTCGACTGGTCTTCGAGGGGGAAATCTTCAGATGGGTTATGTTGGGTGTTATATTATAGTTATCGTATAGTAATCTCTTATCTTGCTCTAATAGCCGATGTTGTAGCATGTCTCTATACGTTAGATAGTGCAAGATTTTCTACCACTGATCCCACCATACCTATGTAGGCGAGAGCCGCCGAATTCTAAGACTCGCTGTGTACTGGCCTTAGTACTGACTGCTCCCTTTCTGTTTTTATTTACCCTTCGCCGGCACCCTTTAGCTTTGACAGGTATGTGATCTACGGTGTTAGCAAGGTTACCCTTTCGGCTTGGCCTAGGCAAGGTTGGACACTGATAGTTCGTAAACGTATCTATAATTTTTGATGCTCCATGCTTTTTTATACCAACTATCTTATGTTTTGTCTACACTTTGAGGCATTTTTATACATTTTCTGAAACTAACCTATTGACAATATGCCATAGTGCAAGTTGCCTATTTTCTGCTGTTTTTAATTTCAGAAAATCTAGTAAAGAAATATTCTCGAAATTGGACGGAACAAAAGCCAAAGTCAATATTTTACCCGACACGACACGGGGACCGAAGCGGAGACGAAGAGGAGCCATAAGGCGGCCACACCATAGGGTGGCGCGGGCCCACCCTAGCGCACACCAGCCTATGGTGTGGGCCCCTCGAGCATCCACCGACCTTGCCCCTTTGCCTATATAAATACCCCGAGGCAGAAACCCTAAGTACCTGATGAGAAATCCACGAAATAATCTGTAGCCACCGTGTCAACACCCGGATTTTTAATCCCAGATGCCTGTTATGCCATACATCGCAATCCCAGGATTACCATTTTTGCAAGACATAACAGAATTGGATACCACAGTACATCATCCATTACAAACCATATATAAGGTCTTACACAAATAGGGATCTCATGATCCAGTTCTTAATACAACTTCAAGCAGCGGAATACGTAATAATAACGGTAGCATAGGCGAAGCTCCATCTTGAGGTCACAATCTTGTGATGGGAGATGATCCTAGTTGTCATAACCTTCCTGGGGTCCATCCTCCAGGTACTCCTCTTCATAGTCTGGCCATGGGAATAGCCAGGGACAAAGCCATGAGTACTCTTTAAGTACTCGCAAACTAATACTAACAAGTGAAAGGGGTTTTTGACAATAGGACACTCGGCTCTAGGGTTGTTTTGCAAAAGCCAGATTTATCTCTACTAAGTTTAGAAGCAACGAATGCTAGTTGAAGTTTTATAACACCTAAGTGGGAACTTGTATTTCATATCACAACCCTGTTGTGGTCAAGTCAAAGTCTCAATTCATTTCACAAGTCTTTTGAAAACATCTGGCGGGGGAACGGTATGGCCACTCCAACTGTCCATAACCGCGGACACGGCTATTCGAATAGTTTGACACTCTGTAGAGATTGTACACTTTCACCACAACATTCGATACATCCGTCAGGAATAAATCCTAAATTCACCATACTCAGTATGCAGATAATCAATCCTAACCTTTCAATTACACGCCCTAGTATAAGCACCTCTCCTGTGAGTTTGGCCTCCCAACCATGACCAACTATCATCTTGGGTACTGCACAGGTGGACAATCTTCACAAGGTAGCCTCAGCTCAGACCTTGGCCGTGAGGGAACTAATACTAAGGTATATAAGTTTCCAGTCAAGCCCTACCCAATTCTCGGGTATTGTGGTTGTACGATAAAATTGGAATGGTATCGCATCCAGACAACCATCAGTTTTATAAAGGGCTAAGGCTCATGCCTCAACATTTTCATCACCAAAATCATCAGTTGTTCGGAAACACATATCCAAAACATTTCAATATAATGATCCATCATTCCAAGGTTTTCATAACCATTTTTCCACCAAGTATTCCCATCTAAAGTTGATCAAGTTTTATGCTTAGCACTAGCATCTACAAGTGGGGGTAAGTACTAATGAGGGGTGGTAAACAAGTGGAGTTTCAACTAAGTTCAATCTCATGCCTTAGGGTGACATCAAGATTATCTAGCTTAGTCCAAATTTTATGCTCTTTATGCAACCTTCACATATCTTTCTATTATCTACAATTCACTTATGTAAGCTCTAAGTACTAGCTTTGATAAAGAAATAAAGTATAAAGCTTGTAGGTAAAACTAGGATTGGTTTATCAAGTGGGTAGGATCATCTATGCTTAAGGCATATAGTTGGCATAGTGACAAACAAGTATTGGCTTGCCTCGGTATCAGTCTAAGCTTGTTAAATTGCAAGTGTTAGCTTGCAAGGTTAATAACTTGCCTTGTGCAGAACAGTGGTTGAAGTTCTCCTCGGCTTCTTCTTCGTAGAATCCTCCTTCCTCCTCGTATCCTTGGTCGGTACTAGCGTCTAGAAAAACTACTTAAGATTTAGTATTCTCCAAACCAAACATGGGATCATGTTGACACATGTCATCACCCCATATTTTAGTCCATGGGAATGTGATTTAAAGTGGTGTCACAATTTAATAAGGTTTTTCTCTTTTATTTTAATTAATTAAAGTGGCTAGAAATGCCTATGTGGCATTCTTTTATTACTTGGTCATTATTTCTATAAGTAAACCTATATATTTTTATATATTCTGAAAGGTATGGTTAAATGTGATTTTTGGGAGTTGGAATCAACTCAAAAGCTATTATGGTTTAAATTTGAAAAATGTTTGAATGCAGAAAAACTTCTGCCTTGTTATTTTTACCATGGATGATCTATAGATCCAAATGACTTGAATCCAACGGGCTTGGATTCAGCATTCCCAGACCTTTCTAACAAAATTGGTTTCATTCAATTTGGTTCACTGAATCGACCTGGGTTGATTTTTGAAACTGGATACGGAAGTGTGTTTGAAATAAAATGTAAAAGGTTAAATTCAAATAACTGGGCTGCGCGGGAAGTGATACTGGGTCGGCCTGCTAAGCACAGCGCTTACGCGGGCTAGTTAAGTCGCTGTCCCCACGCGTTAGTGTGACGAGGGGGTGCGAAGCGGTATGGGGTGATGTGGTGCATTCGATCTGGTTCTAATCCAAGGGCTGAGGGTCATCGTCGATGTTGGGCAACGCCGGCGAGACAGAAACCTAGCGCGGCCAGTGGGGGTCGTTGGGGGCTCACCGGGGTTCAGGCAAGGGTCGGCGAGGCGGGCGAACGACAAAGTCAATGACGGCAAACCTCCTGGTACCAGCAGCTTCTCCTGGGGCGGCTCCAATCGCTGGCCCCCTTCTTCTCCAGAGGCGGCGGGCTCCGGTGGAATTCCGGTGAAGTGCTGCTCGCCTTGCTCCGGGAACGGGGTGGCACGATCAGTGAGGAGAGGGAAGTGAGATGGTGTGCTCAATTCGGCTGGGGGTGGCCTCTATTTATAGTCGTGACAACGATACCGAACGGCATGGGCAGGCGACATGGCTACGGGCTGCTAGAGGCATGGCCGGCGGTGGCGATCGATCGGTGGTCTCCTGGCGATGCTCTACGTCTTTAATGCGCGTGTAGGGGTGGTGCGGTTTGGTCTGGAACGTGCGATTCTCTGTGCGGCCGAGGCGGCGTCTTCGACGGCGAGCGGTGGCTGTGAGGCATGGGGCGGTAAACGGGGATGTCTGGCGGTCTCCTGGGTTTGTGGTGATCATGTATGCATGCGGCAAGGGCGGCGCGCGGTCTGTGGGCTTCGGTCGAGGGTGGCGCTGTGGCGCATGCTCGGCATGGTTGCTGGCGAGCTGTGCGCGGTCCGTGCGTGTGGTCCAGGGTTTGGCAACGCTCGCGGCTGGGACAGGCAGTGGCGGTGGACGGTGGGCTGCCTCCCAGACATGTTTGCTAGGCTTGTTTCTTCTCCTAGCTTGCTGTCTCCACTGGGGTGGCATGGTGAGCTTCGGTTGTTCACCATTGATGTCATTGCCCAGCTTAAAGTGAGGCTAGTGCTTGGTTTAACTTGCTAGATGATCTACTGAGATGGTTGTGAGCTAGAGAGGGAACAAGTTAGGCTTCAATCACTGCTCACAATAGTGTTTGGATTTTTTTGATTTGTATCTGCAAGGTGTTTGATGAAATGGCCGCAAGAATTCAAGTTTTGAATTTTGAAAAGATTTTTGGTGGGTGTGCTAGGTTGGTGCTGGTGAGTCTGCAGATGCTTGGGTTTTGAAAGTTGAGCTTGTTTGGGTGTTTTTTTGAAAAAATGGGATCTTCCCATATTATAAAGATTCAATTTTGAATTGTCATTTAAACTATGCATTTGAATGTTTCTGGATGATCACAAAGTGGGCCTTGATACCTTGTTATGAGTACAATCAAGGGGTGCAAAGATCCAGAAAAGTTTCTGTTAAGTTCTGAAAGTTTGAGACAGCCAAAGTAGGCATGGGAGTTAAATTGGTCAAAATGAGCATTCCCTTATTTCATTTGTTTTGATTTACTTGTCTTTGAGAAAAGTTTGGGAATTGTTTAGATGATGTTTATTTCACCTAAGCATACATTTACAAGCAAAGGAACACACAAACAAGGTGGTTCAAAAGAATTCCAAATGAAATGCATACACCATGCATGCTTTCATATTTTTATTTTAGAAAAGTTTTTGTTAAGCCTAATTTTGATGATTAGAGTTTGATGATCCAAGTTTAGTATTTTTGGGATGTTACACACCGCCACCATCATCCCTAGATAGGGGGGGGGGGAGGATCTGAAGCTCTTCCCGGCACCCTGCCGGAGGGGAGAGATCATCCCGGAGGCCTTCTTCATCACCATGCCAGTCTCCGGAGTGATGTGTGAGTAGTTCACCCTTGGACTATGGGTCCATACAGTAGCTAGATGGTTGTTTCTCCTCCTTTGTGCTATCATGTTTAGATCTTGTGAGATCATTTCATGATCAAGATAATGTATTTGTAATCCTACATGTTTTGTTTGCGAAGATCCGATGGATATTGAGATACTATGTCAGATTGATTATTGATTCTATCGTGTCTATGTTATTTGTGATCTTGCATGATCTCTGTTGCTAGTAGATACTTTGGCCAAGTAGATGCTTGTAACTCCAAGAGGGAGTATTTATGCTCGATGTAGGTTCATGACTCTAGTAATTTGGGGAAGTGACAGAAAACTCTAAGGTTGTAGATGTGCTAGTGCTACTAGGGAGAAAACAACAATCCTTTGTCCAAGGGAAATTGTATTGTTTACATTACGCACTTTTCTTAATGCAATTATCTGTTGCTTGCAACTTAGTACTGGAAGGGGTTCATATGACAACCTGAAGGTGGATTATTAGTCATAGATGCAGTTGGATTACGGTCTATGTATCATGTTGTAATTCCCAAACAAATCTTGTAGAGATCAAGATGTCTAGTATATGCATTGTTATGCATTCTCCTTCTATCAATTGCTCTGTTGTAATTTGTTCTCCCAGCATGTTATTTATCTTATGGAGAACACCTTTAGTGAACTATGGAACCCGGTCCATTCCTTATCATTTATATACCATCTACTGTTTACCGTTTACTGTTTACTTTCTGCAATTATCACAAGCAATTACTATCTTCCACACTATACGTTTAATCCTTTATTTTCAGCAAAACCAATGAGATTGACAACCTCACTTTAAGTTGGGGCAAAGTATTTTGGTTGTGTTGTGCAGGTTCCAAGTTGCTAGCAACATATTGGAGTTGTTTCCTTACTCCTACTGGTTTGATAACCTTGGTTTCATAACAGAGGGAAAATTGCTGCTGTGCTCATCATACCTTCCTCTTGGGGTTCCCAACAAGCTCCACATATCTGAGCCATCAGACACCGCTTGGTTATGCTTCGGAACTATTAGTCCCATTTGGATCTTGTTCGTACTCGGATACTATCTTGTTTTCTTCTTGATTTGTATCTTCGTATTGTACCTTTTGTATTCTTGACTCATTGAGTCGTTGTTGTATATATAAGCTCTTGTGGACTCTGTTGTAAACTACTGTGATGTAAATACTTGTAATCAATTCCCACCCACACGAAAGTGTCTGGTGGGCATCTTTGAATCGCTTCTATGCGAGTTTTGGCGGGAAATGCTAAGATCTGCATTGACCCGATTCGGGGGCGTTACAAGTGGTATCAGAGCAAAGGTTTATGATACCCCACTGGTCCAGCCTGTAGGTTAACCTTGCCAACGGACGTCGTCTAGTGTCAAAAATATTTTTCTACAAATGCATTGAATAGATCTGAGTAGCTCTGATTTTACTCCTTATCTCCATTCTTTCTCCTCTTATCTTTGCGTGTTTTGTCATGGGAATGGCCACGAAAGATGCTGCGATCGGCAGCGAGTAGTAGAACATGGGGCAAGGGCGTCCAACCATCTACGGTGCGAGATGAGGGCAGAAACTCAAGGGTTTACCCAGGTACGCCCCCCCGGAGGGTGAAGACCTACTCCTGCTAAATTTTATTATGGTGAGAGTACAAGGGCGAGCTCGACGACTAGGCGGCGAGTTGCTTGGGTGTATGATGGAATGTGTCTTCTATGCGTACCCTAGGGAGGTTTATATAGGCTCACCTCTCTAGGGTTTATAGATCTACAACCGAATTAGTTAAGGATTAGGAGGGTCTTTGACCTAGTCGGACTGGGCCTAGCTACGCTTCTGGGCCTCCAGCTTCCAGTCGCCTGAGTCCTTGCCAAGTCTCGATCCAGTCGCCGTCCTGCAGGCCCACTCGCTGGCAGCTTGGGCCAATAGGAAACGTCCTGCTAGGCATACCCCGGTAGGCATATCCCCATCAGTAGTCCTCGAGGCCGTCGTTGATTCGTCGCAGGTGTTCGTTGGCAGTCGGAGTATGCGGGTCCAATGCGGACGCCTAGTCGAATCAGTGGTGGACTCCTGAACAAAGGAAAGAACTAGTCATTTTAGTCGCAATAACGGCGACCAATCAGATCGCAGCTTGGCGAACGGGTCGGCGAATAGTCAAGTCACTGTTATAGTGATCGGGTCAGCGAATAGTCAAGTCGCCGAAGATAGCGAGTCGAGTGGACGAAGTTGGACCGTCAGCTTGGTCAAACTAGCCGTTGGGTAATCCAACGGTAATATCGGCGTAATTACCGCGTGGTAACAGCTCCCCGAAAATGGTGGGTAACAACCACTATATAAGGAGAGTGACGGGCGAGAGGAAAATCCTTCCCTCACTTCCTCTGAACTTGCGCATTCTCGTTCCTCCATTCCGCACAGCGACTAGAGCGACCCAGAGCGATTCACATCCCTCGATCCCCCAACCGATGGGCCCTCCTGCGGAACCATGGGGCAGATCCAAGTGCACGAAGGCGTTGCTCAGATCGTTCGAGGAGGCAGGGATCCTCTGTGCCGGGAGATGGAGCATCCCCGCGGCCGCAGAAGTGATTCCAGATCCACGCGAAGGGGAATTTGTTTGCTTCACCAGTCATCTGGAGCGGGGGCTCGGATTTCCCACTTCTCTCTTCTTCCGGTAACCTGCGCCTTCATTTATCCAATTGGGACCGCATAGCATCGAGAAGCTCGCCATCTTCGTGGCGTTCTGCGAGTGCTACCTAGGCTGCATGCCATACTTTCCCCTTTGGCAAGATCTATTCAATGGGAGGATCAGCCGCGAAGAGGCGGGCGGCCCAATGTTAGACGCATGCGTCTTGACTTTCTAGCTGAAATCGAAGGCGTCGTTCTTCGATCTGATGCTGCCCGCCAAAGCAGCGAACGAGTGGAAGAAGAGCTGGTTCTACGTGACTAAGTCGACGCCGGGCGTCGAGGTGACGCTTCCAAGGTACCCCGCCGACCGGCCCGAGCCACGTCGGCTCCAAGTCACCAAGCTTCCGCTGGAACAGCGGATGGTCGTCGACGGATGCTGCAGACCATCCGCAACTTGAAGAAGAAAGGCCCCCAAACCATCAACCTCTACAATTGCTGGCTCGGGCGACGGCTCGGGCCCTTGGCCAGCCGTGCCCACTATATGTACGAGTACACGGGCAAGGACGACCCAACGAAGTCCTGCCATGACGAGTGGAGACTCAATGACTACACCCTGGCTCTGAAGAAGATCACGCAGGCGGTGAATCTTGACGCAAAGGCCGGGGTCGCACCTTATACCGCAAGGTGCCTAGCTCCGATGATGAGTTTTTACTTCCCTTGCACTCGCAGTCGCAGTTTGTGCACTCGCGGTTGTGCTAATGTTGTTTGATTGTTGCAGTTAGTCCAAGTGGTGGAAGGTTGGCTTCCAAACGCAGATGACGATAACTCGAACTCGTCCGCTGAGGACGAGAGCGAGTCATTGCCCGACAAGGGCGATGTCAGGAGTGACGGAGGTGTCAACGTTGATGATGACGACGACGACGGCGACGAAGCCGTGGAGGTTGCTGCCCCGACGGTCCGCAAGACTCGCGGGCAGCACCAGCGCGAGGCCAGCAAAAGCCTCGGGGCCGCCGACGACGAGGACGACGAGCTCCCCGAGCATACCTCACAGCCTGAGGCCACGCTATCGAAGAAAAAGAAGCCGCAACCATCCAAGAAGAAGACGAAGCCGGCCAAGCTGGCGTCTCCGCCTCGGTCGCGAGTAGCTCCGACGCTACCAGCGTAGCCGAAGAAACAGCGACGCACGTGGCTACAGTGACTGGTGCGACCGTCGTGGAGGACGAGGCGCTACTAGCGTCACTGCCGCCCCCGTTTGCCCCAGTCACCGGGTTGGTGGCCCTGCAGCCGCAGGGGCCTCGCCACCGAGAGGAGCTCCCGCAGCAATTGCCACTGAGCCCCCTGCCGCGGCCTCATCCTCGAAGAAGCTGTCTGTGTCTTGGGCATAGAGCATGTTCAAGACGGGCCTCAGTCGGAAACTGGGGCTAGAACTGGAAAAGCCGGCCAGCATTCGCACTGGCCTGCGATTTATTCCGGTCGCCAAGTGAGTATTCCTCAGCCTTTAATCTGTCTGTTTGATTCGTGTGGCGATTAGCGAGTGTTATTAACGGAGTCGTCTTTCCAGGACTGGAGTAAAGAAGATAGGTCACCCTTCGGTGGCCAAGGTTCCATCGGTCGCCGCGGAGGTGCCGGCTGATCACTCGAAGAAGGGGAAGGGCGACGAGACTGAGGCTCCCACCGACGGAGCCAAGAGAACGAAAGGCGATGAAGTCATCACAATCTCGGATGAGCCAGCGGCAGCCCCGAGCGAAGCCCCGATTGCGGTGGACGTAGCTCTGAAGGCGTCAGAAGACGCGGGGTCGCAGCAGGCAGGTCCCATGGTTCCGATTGAGGCGGCCGGGCCGCCTTCGGGTGGCGCGGGTGCCGCGGTGGCGATGTTCCCTCGATTTGTAGCGAGGGCCACCACGGCGAGTGCCTCGGTGCCATCAAGCCAATGCCCTGGGGCCACAGGTATGGAGGTCGAGCAGCATCGCGGGCACACTCCGCTCGTGCTTTCGTCGGTGGACACGATGGAGCTTCACGACATGCTAGGTGCCACCATCCAGGTATGTCCAGTCCCCGAGGATCTGGCCACTTAATTTCAGTGGTCGGGTTCTTACTGTTTTTTGCCATCCAGTCCCCGAGTGCCTAGTCGCTGAATTTCAGCAGCTGGGCACTTAGGAATTTTGTCATCCAGTCCCCGAGTGCCTAGTCACTGAATTTCAGTGGCTGGGCACTTAGGAATTTTGTCATCTAGTCCCCGAGTGCCTAGTCGCTGAATTTTAGCGGCTGGGCACTTAGGAATTTTTGGTTGTTGACGATGTGATTGTTGCATAGGGCTTGCAGCACGAGTCGGCCGAGCGGCTTGCTGCCAAGTGCCGCATGGAGAAGGAGCTTATCGCTGTCTAGGAGATGAACGAGGAGCTTCGAGCGACTGCGGGTGAGTGTTTGTCTTGTTTGGCACTTGTCGCGAACTTGTTGCGGTGTTGACTGTTTTATTTTGGAAATAGAGAGTAGTGCGGCTGCAGTGAAGGAGGCTCGCCAGGGCCTTGTCCCGGCGGGTGAGTTGACGGCGGCTCAGTCTGCCTTGAGCATAGCAGAGAAGCGAATCGCTGAACTGGAGAGTGAGCTCAAGGAGGCGAAGGCGGAAGCGAGCTCGGCGGAAGGAGCCAAAGCTGCGGCCGAAGCGAGGGGCGAGAAGGTGTCGGACGCACTCGTCGCCGGGTTGCAGAATGACCTCTCAGCTCTTCAAAATTTCATCACGGACCTCTGCCGCCCGCTGATTGGTGAGATTTCCTTCAGCCACTTTCCGAGGGCGCGTACCACATTGTGGTTTTGGTGCTTTGCTCACTGTTTGCTTATGTGTTGCAGGCCGGATCACTGATAACGCCGAAGAGGCACAATCGTACGATGCGTGGCAATGCGTGACCACCCTGGTCGATTCAGCCGCGCTATCAGCGACTTGTCTCTGGGCATATCTTCAGGAGATCTCGCCCACGGAGGTGATTCCTAGTGACCTCGTCGAGGTATGGCGCTATCTGGAGAAGACCCCGTCGATCGTGGAGTTCATGACGCGGTAGGCCTTCCGTCGTGGAGTGGCGACTGCGCTGAGCCTTGGGCTCGCACATTTTCCCGACGATTTCGACCTTGATGACGTCACGAGCGGGTACCCCTCATCGACGGGCTCGGTCGAGATTACCGAGGTGTTGAAGCCGACGGACCGAGCCGCGGTGTACTCCGACCGCGTTTGGGTGATGGGCGACCTTATTCCCTATCAGGAAACGGTCATCGCCCCCAATGACCCCGAGCCGAAGCACCGCGACTTCAAGGTGGAGCAACCATTTTGTGCGGCGATGGCAGGTGAGCTCACGACGTACCCGTCGAATCCCTGGGTGCCCTTTATCCGCAGCCGCAAGGATGGTGGTGCCTCCTCCTCGAAGCCTGCAGAAAGAGTGTTCTGCCATTCGGCGTTAGCGTAAGATAAACATGTAATTCTCCTTGTATACGAACAAATTTTGCTGCTATGAAGGAATGCGCGAGTTATGTTGTCATTGCTTTTTGTGGTTTGAGTGTTGGTTGTATGAGTTCCCGAGCGCGTCCGCCCTTTTTATGGGGTTAACCTCATTTTTATATGTTGTGTGAACTGTTAGTGAATTTGGGTCGACTCGCCATGGCTCGGGAAGCTAGTCGCATGGCGACTCCCAGGGGTGCTCTTTACTTGGCCGTTTTCCCGAGCGCGAACGGGGTCGGGTCACCGAGTCCCCGAGCATGGTACTTGGCCGTTCTAGTCGCATGCCCAAGGTAGGTGAGGACTAGGCGCATTTATGTTAGGCGCGTCGCTCCGCCTGATCCGTAAGATCTGTCGCATGGCGAGTCCTAGGCGCCCTTCTCTTACTTGGCGTTTTTCCCTAGCCGCTCTTCTTTGGGCTGGTGTCAATCCCCGAGCATGGTACTTTGCCATTCGTGTTGCTGCGCCGAGGATGTGGAGGACTGAGTCGTTGTGGGAAGCGAATGCAGTCGTCTTGGCTCGGGGAGCCAGTTGAGCTAGGCGACTCCAATGGGGCTCCGGGTTAGCTTTTTTCGTGGACGGTACGAGGCCTGAATTTTTATAGTGCCCTCGTACCGCACTACTTGGTCGTACCGGTCGTGTTACCAAAGGTTGACTTCTGCGAATAGCGTTTCGCTGTTATTACGAGTGCGAGTGGCACAAGACATGGAGAGTAGGCGCAATTTGCGAGAATCAATCTGCTTTATTTCATAGCGGGTAGGGGGTCCATGTCTTTGAGTTCTAAGAGTAGAACTTCCATAGGAGGTTTACATTCCATGGCCGCTTGACGTCGAGTTTTCCACCGCCTCAGACGTCGGTGAGGTAGTAGGCGTCGTTGCCCAGGACTCGCCCGATGGCGAATGGTCCCTCCCAAGGGGGGAGAGCTTGTGCATGCCTTTATTGTCCTGGATTAGACACAGTACCAAGTCGCCTTCCTGGAAGGTGTGAGTCCTTACTCGCCGGCTGTGGTAGCGGTGAAGCCCTTGCTGGTAGATGGCGGTGCGGGAGCGAGCTAGGTGGTGTGCTTCGTCGAGCTGGTCGACTCTGTCTTGGCGTGCGAGTTCGTTGTCAGCCTCCGTGTAGTTGACCACCCAAGGTGAGTCGTGCTCGAGGTCGGTTGGCATGACTGCCTCGGCACCGTACACCATGAAGAAGGGGGTGAACCCTGTCGACATGTTGACGGAGGTGCGGATGCCCCAGTTGACTAAGGGGAGTTCTTCGACCCAGCATCCGGCAGTGCGCTCGAGTGGGACTTGTAATCGTGGCTTCAGGCCGTGGAGGATGCTCTGGTTGGCGCATTCCGCCTGGCCATTGGACTCCGGGTGGGCGACTAAGGCGAGGTCGAGTCGGATGTTGTGCTCCTCGGAGAACTCGGCTATGGATCCTTTGGCGAAGTTGGTGCCGTTGTCCGTGATGATGCTGTTTGGGAACCCGTAGCGATAGATGAGCTCGCGTAGGAATCTTGTAGCGGTCTTCCCTTCGCACTTGCGGACTGGCTTGGCCTCCACCTATTTTGTGAATTTATCGACTACAACTAGGAGGTGGGTGAAGTTGGAGGGGGCCTTCTTGAAGGGGCCTACCATATCCATGCCCCATATGGCGAACGGCCAGGTAATGGGGATTGTCTTGAGCGCCGAGCTCGGTACGTGAGTCCGGTTGGCGTACTTCTAGCACCCGATGCATCGCTGGACGATGTCGACCGTGTCGGCGTGTTCGGTGAGCCAGTATAAGACATGTCGCATGGCCTCGGCGACCAGGGAGCGGGCGTCGGCGTGGTGGCCGCAGGAGCCGGAGTGGATTTCCTGGAGGATCTTGTGTCCTTCAGCGTGTTGGATGCAGCGTTGGAACACGCCGGTCATGCTGCGCTTGTGGAGCTCGCCGTTGATGATGCCGAAGGATTTGCAGCGGCGTGCTATCATCCAGGCCTCCATCTCGTCTGCGGGTAGGGTGCCTCCCTCCAGGTAAGCGACGTATGGCGTGGTCCAGTCGCTTGGCTCGGTGATTAGTGCAACCAGGGCTGCGTCTAGTTGCAGCAAAATTCCGATGGCGATCTCCCTTGGGGGAGAGACGGAGGGCTTGGTGATGGTGTCGAGGAAGACGCCAGCGGGTGATGTGAGTCGAGCCAAGCCAATGCAAGAGAGTGCGTCGGCCTCCTTGTTCATCCGCCTGTCGATCCACTCAACGGAGTAGCCTGCGAAGGGGCCTCCCAGCTAGTCCACTGCTTGACGAAATGCTGCCATGGTGGGGGAGACTGCGTCGCAGGTGCCGGCGACTTGCCTGGCGACAAGGTCGGAGTCTCCGTAGTAGCGCAGGAGATTGATGTTCATATCCTTGGCTGCCCGCATGCCGTGGAGTAGCGCCTCGTACTCGTCCATGTTGTTGGTGCAAGGGGTGAAGTCGAGGTAGAGGACGTAGCGTAGCTTGTCTCCCTTCGGAGATGTTAGCACGATCCCCACTCCCGCGCCATCTGCGTTCTTGGAGTCGTCGAAGTGTAGGCTCCAGTAATGGAGGTATGTCAGCTTCTCTGGCTGCTGGTCCTCTTCCCAGTCGGCGAGGAAGTTTGCGAGAGCCTGCGATTTGATCGCTTTGTGCCGGTCGTACCTGATGTTGTGGACACCGATCTCGATGGCCCATTTGGCGACTCGCCCGGTCGCCTCGCGGTTGTGGATGATGTCCTTCAACGGTGCTGAGGAGACGACCGTTATTGGGTGCTCCTGGAAGTAGTGCGGCAGTCGCCGCTGTGCTCTGAAGACCGCATATACCAATTTTTGGTACTGCGGGTAGCGCTGGCGTGACTCGGTGAGGACTTCGCTGATGTAGTATACGGGTCGCTGCACCGGGCGTGGAGCGGGTCGTCGGCCTCCTTGTCCCACTTGAAGGTGGGGTTCTTGCGCATTAGGCGGTAAAGGGGCATCGCCTTCTCGCCTAGCCGGGGGTTGAAGTGACTGAGAGTCGCGACTCGCCCGGCCAACTTCCGGACGTCACGCAGGCACTCGGGGCTGCCGAGTCGGGCAATCGTGTTGATCTTGGTGGGGTTCGCCTCGATCCCGCACTTGGAGATGACGTATCCCAGCAGCTGTCTAGTAGGTACACCGAAGGTGCACTTTCCTGGGTTTAGCTTTATCTTGTACCTCCGCAGGTTGGTGAAGGTTTCCGCCAGGTCGGCGAGTAGATCGCCCTGGCGAGTGGATTTTACCACCACGCCGTCGATGTAGACGTGGATGTTGCGGCCAATTTGGCTCGCAAGGCACTCCTGCATGCACCTCTGGTAGGTCACCCCGGCGTTCTTGAGGCCGAAGGTCATGGCGGTGTAGCAGAAGGCTACGAATGGCGTGATGAACGCCATCTTCTCTTCATCCTCGACTGCCATTTTGATCTGGTTGTACCCAGAGTAGGCATCAAGGAAGCATAGCGACTCTGAACCCGCGGTTGAGTCGATGATTTGGTCGATCCACGGGAGGACGAACTGCTCCTTGGGGCAGGCGCTATTGAGGTTTGTGTAGTCAATACACATTCTCCAGCTCGCACTTTGGGGTCGGCGTTGAGTTTGTGCCCAGCGAGTTCCCTCGGGACACCAGGCATGTCGGATGGCTTCCATGCGAAGATGTCGCGATTCTCACATAGGAACTCGATGAGCACGCCGTCCTATGCTAGGCTCATGCCCGTCCCGTTCGTCACCATCTGGCTGGAGTCGCCTGGGACCAGCTCGACAGTGCGAGTGTGCGTTGTTTCCTCGAAGGCGGTGGAGCTTCCCCCCTCTGAGTTGGGCTTCTTGAGTATGGTGCGGTCATCATTGTTGACCCCGCTCGCGTACTTGGCGAGCTCCTCGGCGTGGTTGGCCTCCGCCGCGATGATGGCGTCAGCGAGTTCGGCGCCTTTGGACTCGCATTCTGCGGCCATGTCGGCATCGCCATGGACAGTGATGATGCCACACGGACCAGGGACAATGATGGAGCTGCCGCCGTCCATCAGCGTCTTGGGGAGTCAATAGTTCCCCACCTTGGGCTTGACCACCAAGGCGACTCGGCCCTCATATTCGATCCATGGCCAGTGGTCCTAGCGGCTCCAGGTGATTGGTTGCTCAGACCAGTTGATGAACTAGGGGATGTCTATCTGGGACACCGTGTTGATGGCGACGGCGCGGGAAATGACCTTCTTCTCGTGCTTCGTGTTGAAGCCTATGGAGGTGTGGAGCGAGCCGGCGACGCTGCCGAATTTTCTGCCGTTTGGCGGGTTGTTGTCGGGGTCTTCCCGTGCCCGCCGTGCCTTCTCAATCTCCTTGAGGGAGTGGAAGTCGGCGGTCGTGTGCATGGCGGGCTTGCCTTCCTTGCTGTGAAAACACAGGGTTGATTGAGGAGAGCCGTGGGGTCGAACCTCGGCTTCGCCTTGTAGTTGCTGCCATCGCGGCGCTGGCCTCCGTCGCGGCGGAAGCTCTTGGGTTCACGCGGCGCGTATCCGGCGTTGGCGATGAAGTCGACTCGCCCATCAACGCGGTGCTTGCCGGTGAGGCGAGTGTTGCTATAGCGTAGCTCGGGTTGCCTCCCATTGTCATGGCCGCTCGTGCGGCGATTCCCTCCCGACTCATCGTTGATTTCTTGGTTTGGGTCCTCTTCCGCGTACCGCTTGGCAATCTCCAGGAGGTCCGGTATGTTGTCGAGTGTTCTATACACACGCTTGAGCTTGGCGACCAGGGGCTCGTAGCGGCACGAGATCTTGAAACAGTGGATCGCGGTGTCCGGGTGGATTCCGGCCGCGTTATACCACAAGTCTTGCCACCATTGGAACTAACTGCGGGTCGACTCGCGGGGTCCCTGGACGCATCGCTCCAGGTCCTCGGTGGTGGTGGCGCGGGTGTAGGAACCCTCGAAGTGCCTGACGAAGGCGTCGCGCATTTCCTCCCAGGAGTCGATGCTGTCCGCAGGGAGGGTGTTGATCCATTGCCTACACGCTCCCTCCATCATCAGGGGGAGGTAGCGGGCGACAAGCAGGTCGGTGTGGCTAGCGATTCCCATTGCCATCAGGTAGGTATCGAGCCACATAGACGGGTCAAAGGAGGGATCGTACTTCTCAATCTCCTTCGGCGCCTTGAAGTTCGCTGGGTATTTCTCGCCTCGGATCATTGGTCCGAAGCACTAGGGTCCGACTCGACTCAGCGATCCCCTTGGTTCGCCGTCGCGGCGGTTGGTGAGGGTATGCCGCAGGTCTCGGGCTGGCGTGCGCGCCAGCTCTAGTTGTTGATGATGTGGGTGCGCGCATCGACTAACTACCCGTTGGCGGTGACAAAGTTGTTCGCCCGCCGCGGGTCGTTGGTGGAGAGTGCCGCGTGCGCGGGTCAATGTTGGAGCTGCAGAGGCTCGGGTGGTGGGCAGTTGAGGATGTTCTCCACCATTGGGCGGCCGCTTGAGGCCGCCCTGCTGCCTGACGAACGCGAGTACATGCGACCCTGTGAGTCGGCACCCGCATTTTGTTGCTCGACTGCCTTGGCAAGCGGAGCCTTGGCGTACTGGATCTACAGGGTGCCTTCCCCGGTTATGTTTATATTGTCGACCGCTGCTCGGCTCACGACGACATTGTCCATCGGAGTGGAGAATAGCGGGAGGCCGTTTTCTTCTTGCTCCTGCGAGGAGACCACGATTCTTGGTTGGTCCCTGGGGGGCGCGCGGTTGGGTGGTGGTGGGGCGCCGTTGGCCATTGCGCCTGGTGGGGGCCGGGAGTTCCCTCCTGGCGGCTCGTTCTCGCAGATCGCCCGCTCGGCTGCGCGAGCCAGGTCATTCTCGTCGTCAAAGTTCAGGGCGCGCCCCTGAATGGTGGGGTTCAGGCGCGATCTGATTCGGAGTTGGTGGTAACGCGAGAGCTCCTGCGCTGTGAACTGCTCGATGCGAAATTTTTCGCGCTGTGAACTCCTCCAGCCGCATGCGGAGTTCCTCGACCTCCGTTGCAATTGCGTTCTGTGGGATCGGCGTGGAGAAGGGGTCTTGCGGGGGGTCGGCACCATTCGCCATGTAGGCCGCGACGTGGCGACCAGACCCGTCATGGAGGTCGGCGGAGTTCTCCGACCCAGAGTCAAAGTCGAAGATCCCAAGGATGGAGGGGTCCTCGAAGTCTCCCATGTTGGAGACCTGGGTGATGGAGCCCGTGGGCGATGCGGCGACGATGGATCCGGCAGCCGACGCTGGGGTCATCGAGTCGGCGTCGTCGTTGAGGCCCGCATCGTCCGTGACCATGGGGGTTTTGGCCACGTTGTTGTGGGACGAGTCGTACTCGGAGGCGAGGCGGTGGATCGTGCGGACCTGGTTCTCAAAGATCTGGTCGCGTGGCGGCGACTCGCGGATGCGAGCCGAGTCCTCCGAAACAATGACATCGGTGAAGCCGACGAAGAGGCTGATCGTGCCGACCGGCATGATCACGCTGTGCGTGACGGGGCATGCCACCGGGACGTAGCTTCTCGGCAGGATCTAGAGGATCTCGCCGATCGTGATCATGCGGCCGGTGGCGATTGTCTCGTTGATGGGTAGATTGGATCTCGCTGCAGAACACCGGCCTGACCGGCCAGGCCCTACTATCATGGGAATGGCCATGGCAGATGCTGCAATCGGCAGCGAGTAGTAGAACATGGGGCAAGGGCGACCAGCCATCTGCGGTGCGAGATGAGGGCGGAGACACAAGGGTTTACCCAGGTTCGCCCCCCCGGAGGGTAAAGACCTACTCTTGCTAGATTGTATTATGGTGAGGGTACAAGGGCGAGCTGGACGACTAGGCGGCGAGTCGCTTGGGTGTATGATGGAACGTGTCTTCTATGCGTACCCTAGGGAGGTTTATATAGGCTCACCTCACTAGGGTTTACAGATCTAAAACGAATTATTTAAGGATTCGGAGGGTCTTTGACCTAGTCCGACTAGGCCTAGCTACGCTTCTGGGCCTCCAGCTTCCAGTCGCTTGAGTCCTCGCCAAGTCTCGATCCAGTCGCTGTCCTGCACGCCCACTCACTGGTAGCTTGGGCCAATAGGAAACGTCCTGCTGGGCATACCCCGGTAGGCATATCCCCATCATGTTTTAATCTGGTCTCTTACCTCCTTCAAGTCTAGGATTCTCGTGGTTGGGTTTTCCGTCATACATTTAGGGTTCCGCTTCCTTTCTTTTGTAACGGTGGTGCTACATATGGATTTCGCTCTATGTAACCTCCCTTTCTATGCTTCCGATGTTTTGCGACTTTTAAAATGATGACATCATCATCTTTTCGAATCTTTGTGAATACTCCTTATCAAGATCGTCAGTCTAAATTTCGAGATTTTTGTTGCATGATCCCCTTATTCATGTATAGAGTAATGCTCAGAGTGCGGGATGGAGTCGCGACCATACCACTACTCTTATCATTAGTTCTTGGGCATTGAACATGTGGATTAATGTGACTAATACTCCTTCTTTTTTAGGGTAAAACAGTAGGGTAAAAAATCCCACTGCAATTTTTATAAATCATAATGAGTTACAAGAAGTAGATATTTACAAGTTCAAGGCCACCTCAATGAGGGAAAAATTCCATGGCTAACTATCTCCTATCTAAATTGTTGGTGATCCAGGCTTTGAGGTCCTGGTAATACTTTTTCTTAATTCTACACAGGACCCATCTTAATTCCTAAGAAACAATAGCTCTCCATTCATCAAGGGAAGCACACTTGTTGTTAAAGATTTCATTGTTTCTGCACATCCATATGCCCCAAGCCCCAAGAATAATGATCTCCATTGCAAAGGGGACTTTTAGCCTGCGTTTTATACTAGTCAACGCCTCGAAGAGATTTAAGACATTGTCTCGGACAGGGAAAATTTCATCCCAGCATGCTTTTGCAAAATAACAGTCCCAAAATAAATGAAGTAACATTTCCTCACTGGTGCAACCATGGGACACACAATCGTATGTGGCCAGAGAGAATCTTTTCCTCTTCAGAAGGTTTCTGGTGTTTAGTCTATCAGGGAGCAAAATCCAGAAGAACTTGTGTTTTTGCTGGCAAGAAGACTTCCATAACCAGGAAAAATGAGGTTGAGCTGTCTGATACCCAGATAATGAAGAATAGGCCTTTTTGACTGAGAAAAAAAACACTTCCCCAAATGTAGCTCCTGCTGTCTTTTTCTCCCTGTATCCCTCCACTAATAATTTTCTCAAGGAATTGATATTCAAAGTAAGCTTGCTAAGACAGAGGAAGAAAGAAGTGATCTTGCATGTTGGGTGCCTGCATGAACTCACTGATAGAGATGTGTGGATTTTTTGCATAAGACAGTAAATGAGGAAGCTTGTGCTGTAAGCATTCATCTTTCCACATACCAGTCCAGAGGAGGGTGGATTTGCCATCTCCCACCGAGCACTTTGCAATTCCTTTAAATATGTCAACTAATTTCAGATTATCCTTCCACCAAAAGGACCCCTCAAAACTTCTTCCAGGCAATTTGCCATTGCAGTAGTAAGTGTTCCAGACAAGATGAACCCATGGAATATCTTTGTGATTGTAGAATATATCCAAATTTTTCAAAAGAAGAGCTGAGTTTTGAATGTTAAGATCAAGAAAAACCAAACCTCCATGATTCTTTGGTCTACAAACTTTATTCCAGGTCACTAGAGCTTGTCTTCTAGCTTGGACATCAGTGATTTTTTTCCTCCACAAGAACTGCCTCATATACTTAATCAGCTGATCTTTAATAGAGACAGGAAGCTCAAAGCAACTCATATAATAAATGGGAAGAGAGGATACGACAGATTTAACCAACTGTAGCTTTCTCCCATAGTTTAGGAAGTCAGCAATCCCACATAATCTTCTCTCCACTCTCTGAACAATAGGCAGAAAATGTTCCACTTCAGGCTTGTTGATGCTTAAAGGCAATCCAAGATAAGTGAAGGGTAGTGATCGAGTGAGGCAGGAGAGTGTACTAGCAAAATGTCTTAGCCTATCAGAATCCATGTTGATTGGCATCATACTAGATTTAGAATAATTAACCTTGAGTCTAGTGGAAAGAGCAAAAGTATGAAGGAGAGCTTTAAGGCACATTAATTTCTTTGAGTCAGCCTTAAGGATCAATAAGGTGTCATCTGCATACTGGATTATAGGGAAATCTGGAAAGAAAACACCTTCAAGGGGAAGGGAAAGAAGCCCAAGGCTCATTGCTTTGCTGAGAATGCATTGGAGAAGATCAGTAGCAAGGACAAACAGGAGGGGGGATAAAGGATCCCCTTGCCTTACACCTCTTATGCAATAGAATTTTTTCCCAAGCACTCCATTTAACAATATAGAAGATGAAGCAGATCCAAAGATCAACTGAATCCAATTAATCCATTTCTCACCAAAACCTTTGGCTTTGAGAATATTGATGATTGTGGAATGCTCAATTTTATCAAAATCCTTTTAAAAATCAAGCTTCAGAATTAAAATTTCTTCCTTGGACTTGTGACATTGATAAAGGAATTCAAAAGCCCATCCTAAGCAGTCCTGGATAGATCTTTGTTTTAGGAATCCATATTGGTTTTTGTGGACAAGTTTAAGAATAATTTTTTGGAGTCTGTTGGCCAGGAGCTTGGTTATAATCTTGAAGACACTGTTAAGCAGTGAAATAGGCCTGAAATCAGCAGGTGTCAAAGGGGCCTTATTTTTTTGGAATGAGGGTGATAAAAAAAGAAGCATTAATGCTTTCCAAAGAAGTCTTTCCATCATAGAAATCTACAAGGAGTTGTTTAACATCCTCCTTAATAATAGGCCAACATTGCTTAATGAATTCATTATTAAAACCATCAGGGCCAGGGGACATGTCATTAGGAAGTTCTTTGATTACACCTTCAATTTCCATATCAGAGAATGGCTCTTCTAAAACATCTCTTTCCTCCTGACTCAAGCACTCTCCTGCCAACTTACTAAGGTTAAAGTGCATTTCAGGCTTATCAGAGGTTCCCATTCTATCTTTGAAAGCATGCCAAAGAAGGTCAGCTTTACCAGAATGAGCATGAATCTCCTCATTAGAGTCATCTTTGAGCATGGAGATGTAGTTATGCCTGAAACTGATGGTAGCTTTTGAATGAAAGAATTTTGTGTTCCCATCACCCAACTTGACCCATTTGACTTTTCCTCTTTGATTCCAATAAGCATTTTGATCTTGTAGAAGTGATATTACAAGATTTTTTAGTAAGTCCCTGAGATTCCATTCCAGTACAGTAAGAGTTCTTATTTCCTCCAAGCCATCCAAGAGATCAATAGTTGCATTGACATTACTAATTTGAGCTTTCAAACAAGGCAATTTTTTTGCCCAGATCTTCAGCCCCTTCTGATATTTTTTAATTTAGCATTAATTTTTTTAGCAGAATCAAGGAAACCAACTGGGATGTTCCAGGCATTTTGAACAATTGCTTTAAAATCACTGTGATGTATCCAATAATTCTCAAATCTCAAAACCTGAGATTTTGGAATCATTGTGCCAATAGAGATGACACAAGGCAGATGGTCAGAGGTTGGCTTGGTAAGAGGGACAAAAAAATTTGAAGGATAGCTCTGAGTCCAGGAAGCAGATGTAAAAAACCAGTCCAGCCTTTCCAGGAGAGGTTCCTTTTGCATGTTGCTCCATGTGAACTTTCTACTTTTAAGGGGTAACTCTATGAGGCCCATGTTGCTAATGGCTTCATTAAAAAGGAGCATGTCATTCACATCACCCCCTGCCTGTTTCTGTCAGAGAGTTTTCTAATAAAATTGAAATCACCCACAATGAGCCAATCCATATCATCAGGCATATCAATATTTCCAAACCATTCTAAGAATTCTGCTTTTTTCAGTTAAGCAGGGCCCATAAGTGTTGGTGAAAATCCAGGTTTCATTGGACAAGAGAGAGGTCAAGGTAATGGAGATGGAGAACTCATTTTGGAAAGAAAGTTGCCCAGAAAACATAGTGCTATTCCAAATGAGAGTCAAACCCCCAGAAGCCCCCCTGGAGGGAAGGAATTCAAATTTGTCAAATTTGGAGGGACAAAATTTTCTGATGTAAGAGATATAAAAATCTTCCCTCTTAGTTTCTTGGAGGCAAATAATGTCACAACCAGATTCATCAATCTTCTTTCTGAGGGCAACCCATTTTTTATCAGAATTAATGCCCCTGATGTTCCAATTCAGAATCTTCCATATTCTTTTATTATCCATTAAAAAACCATATTGGGGATTAGATTAAGGGGTGATACAACCAATGTCATCACCCAACTGAAGAGATCATAACCAAATAAGCAAAATGCATTCCACATCATATACCCACTGACAGATTCAACATCCATAACCACATTAGGTAGCAAACACATCAGGTGACCACTATTACAGGTTTCAGAATAGGGAACCAACAAGGTTCCAGCAAAAGATAGTTTGTGATACATTAAACACCTATGTCGAGGGTTTCTTCTTGGCTTGCTGACCACAGGTACCAGCAGCCCCAGATTTATTCTTGCCCCCAAGGTTCAAGCTTGAGGAGTGCAACACCCCGTCCACTGGGCCCGGGGGGTATCACTCCTGGTAGATTAATAGGATATCTAGACTGGCCCCACAGACCAACACTAGTCTTTTCTGTGTACTTTGTCCTCACTCATGCGCACCCGGTTACCCACTTCCCGGTCGGTCACCCATCCTAGAATTGCTCTAGGCCAAGCACGCTTAACCTTATAGTTCTTTTCGAATGAGCTTCCGGAAAATAAGTTGCAACTTGTTGGTATGAGTATCCTATCAATCCTATTAAACCATGTGTTCTTGCCCCCAAGGTTCAAGCTTGAGGAGCCATTCCCCTTGATGGTGCCTTTTGAAGGAGCCTTGATTGCCACTTCAATGGCCTTCCCTTTTTTGATCAGCCTCTTATCCAGGTCACCATCCTTTACCTTGCAGAAAGAGGCAGCAAGATTTTTAACCACTTTAGGATTTAAAAAAGGTGGAGCAGTGTCGTGGTGATGGCACGGCATATGCCATGGGTAGGCTAAAGTTTGGAGCCAATGAATACTAGTGGGATTTGGGAAGGGAAGATGTAGTTGATTCTACACACAAATGAATAACACACAAATCTTTATTTCTCCTCCTCTGGGATACAAGTGATCCTCGAGCTGTATACAGGAAGAGAATAAGAACTTCTACTAGCCTAACAGTACCAAGATGAGCCGATCCCCTTCTTAGAGTCCAAGCCTCTCCTTATAAAGGGGCGTCTTCGCTCCTCTAGGGCTGACGTGGGAAGCATATTCGAAGAATATGCTTGTCCCAATATAGTAACTCGGCGGTCTCCTTTCCGTGTCGCCCTTCTAATGACGGCAAGGTTTCAGAGAACCCCACGTGCACGCCTCGGGCTCCAGGACTGTCACCTCCGTGACCTCCTTCTGCCCTTCTGCCGCTCTACGCCTTGTCCTTTGTGTTTGGCTCTGTTCAGATTCTTCCTAGCTTGTGACTAGGGTTTGACTATAGGAAGTTCCTTCTCCTTCAAGCTTCATGTCATTCGGCCCTGCCACGCTTAACTCGGCTTGGCCTTCACCTGCATTTAGATTATTCGGGCTGACCCGGCCGACTTAAACAGTACGTCGACCGGGTAACGTATTGCTCTTCTCATATGTGTCCTGCTCTCGCTTACCTCGGCCGACCTTTACAGGATTCGGCCGATTTAGACAGTGACTCGGAATTTGGACGGGGAACTTCCTTTTGTCTTTCCCCGTCCTGACCCTATCCGGGGTCACCTCCCCAACATTAGTCCCCGAAGCTGGTATGGTCCTTCCTATAACCTCGGCCGGGCCATATCAGTTTCCTCATATTCGTGTATCCTTGTTTCCGAGTTACTTTTCCGCCGTCCGAGGTATCCGCGCAGCTTGTCGCGTACGTCTCATCCTACGTGTAACACTTATCATTGTTTCTCTAGTTTTTTGTTCCTCTATAGTTCCCACTAATAAGCTACAGTAATCACTGCGCCTGTCGCGTCGACGCTGCAACGCCTCACGCACCGTTTCTGTCAGGAGGCATGATCGTCTCCTGCGTCGTGTGGTCCTTGGTGCGGCTCCATTCATCCTCGAGCGGTTACGCCTCACACACGATCTACACGGTTGGTGCCCGCACCCTCGATCCCACTACCGCGCCAAGCCCACGCGGTTATAAAGAGGGGCACGGGGCTAGAGGATTTACTTTCCTCCTTCGCTCCCCATTGCCCTTCTTCATCCTCTAGCCCTCACATCTATTTGTGCTCCTGCGGTCGTGTGCTCGTCGAAATCTTCGATGGTGAGGCCCCAATTCCTCTTCTCCGTCGACCTCTTCCCCGTGCGCTTGCTCCGGCACCGTCGCCGGTGAGTTTCTCTGGTCTCATTGCCTTGATTTCCCTCTAGACGCGTCTGCCGCTCTCTAGATTTCCCGCAGCGGTTCCTTTTCCGCTCCGCCGCCGTTTTCGCCTAGGACCACGACGGGGCCTTGCTGTTCTAGGCTTTGCTCCGCCGCTAGCTCCTCCTCGGTAGATTCCTCCGGCGACCCCATGTCAAGCTCCGTTAGCGGCACGCTCATTGAAGATGACGATGAAGCGTCTGGCCCAGAGCGGGGCTCCTGGCAAGGTTCCACCGTTACCCACTAAGAGGTTGAGTGGTTGATTAGAACTCGACGGATTCCTGCCGAGGTAGCCTGTCGCTTACCTGGCAGCGAATCCTCTCCTGTTCTTAAAGAGGGTGAGTATGTCGTGTTCATGTCCCATTTCGCTCGCGGGTTCGGTCTTCCCCTTAGTGATTTTGCTAGGGAATTCCTCGATTACTTCGGCCTGCAGCCGCATCATCTTCCGGCTAACGCCATTGCTTCTCTATCCGCCTTTATCTCGGCCTCGGAAGGATACTTTGGCCTCTGGCCGTCAGTGCATGTATGGTCCAAGTTCTTCCAGATCCGATCCAATGTTGTTCCAGACAAATCCCTTCAGCCTTCCAAGAAATTGCTTACCCAGTGTGGAGCAGCGTCTATCACACCTCGGAGGAAATCCGAGTTTCCTCGCGTTGCTGGTCTTGAGTCATGCAAGAAGTGGCATAGATCATTTTCTATGTCAAGAACTTTGGGAAGGAAGATAAGATTCGGCTTCCTGCCTTCTTCATTGGCCCCCCTTCCAAGAAGAACTGGACTTATAATCCCAGGAAGAGCCATGCTCTGGCCAAGGCCTTTGAGATTCGGCTGAAGGAGCTGATCCGCGCCGGGTTACGCGGCAAGGATCTGATGACCACCTTCGTCAGCAGCCGGATCTTCCCCTTTCAGCAACGCACGCATAAGCTCTGCTATATGAGCGGTCCCCTTGATCCCAACCGAGTCTCCACTGTTGAGCTCGACAATTATCTTATTTTCAAGCGTGTCCGAGCTATCTTTAAGACGGAGATGCCGGAGGATTGGGCCTGGGGACTGAAGCCATTCACCCGTGGGAACCCCCCTCCCGAGGTAAATTCATGCATTTATGTTTCCCCCCAATCGCGTTCGTGATTCCTTTTGCTAATTCCTTTGTCTCTTTTCCTGCAGAGATTTGTGGAGTAGAATATTGAAAATGCCAAGGTTTTGGCCCTCCCGTGGACCGCAGATCGGAACACCCCGGATAGCGGGGAACCTGACTCAGAGGAGTTCGTTCCCAAGTCGGACCTTGCTCCGGCTCGTGCCCGTGGCAAGACCTCGGCTCACGAGGAGGAAGGTGATTCGGACGACGTCCAAATTCTTGAGGTAGTTGCCGCAATGCCTATCTCTTATGCATTTCCAGCTTCTACTTCCCCATCTAATCAGGCCGGTCAGGTGCACGAAGCCGAGCCTCTCGCCTCCCAACCTCCTTCTACCTCGCGGAAGCGTGCCGCTCCAACGGGTGCCTCCGAAGCCGCCCCCAAGAAGCGAACTAAAAAGTCATCCCAGCACCTCCCGAAGCGTAAAACTATGCCCGGGGTTACTGGGTGAGTTACTTTTCATTTGTATTTCTTGTTTCTCTCTTTCTATCTTCTGACCTGACTCTCTGTGCCTTTGCAGAGCTCCTCTTTCTGTTAAGCCCAGTGGTCCTAGCATGACGAGTCATACGACTCGGCCACCTTCTCCTCCGCCTCCCGAAGATACTAGGGTTCTTAGTCCTGCTCGCGCAGACTCTCCTCCCGCTCCGAATCAGACGTCATCTCGCCAGGATGCGCCTGAGGTCTCTCCTGTTGATGCCAACACAACTCGGCCAGTAGATATTTCTACTGAGCCTGCTTCCTACTCCGTGAACCCCGGAGTTTCCCCCAAGATTCCTTTGACCCCCCACAGTCTCTACTGCCACTCCGACTCCCGCCGAGGATATCACTATCTCGGCGCCCTCAGAAACCGTAATCCCTACGGCCCCCAAAGATGCCACTCCAAGTGCCGAGGTAACGGCTCCTGCCGACGCCTCTTCTAAGGCCAAGAAGGTCGTCGTCACCAAACCTCCCTCATCTTAGAAAGGGCTTGCTAGCTCTTCTCAGCCTACAATTGCCGATGCGCTCCGCAAGGGGGTTTCTTCTGCCAAGACCATTGTCACCCCGGCCGGTGATACTCAGCTGGCTCTTCACAGGAGTCCCGCGGCGGCGGTGGCTACACAACACATCCGAGGTAAAGTCCTGACTCGTACTGAGAGTGGGAACAGCCTCGGCTCGTTGGTTGAGTATGCCAACAATTGGAACGTTGCTGATCAGCTCGAGGGCAATCCAAGCAGTCAGCCATTTCAACTCTCCGACATCAGCAGTCGCTTACATATGGCTGCCAAGATCATTCTTGACAGCGATAAGATGAATGAGGTAATTGTTTTTTATTGACGTTTGATTAATCATTCGAATGATATTATATATACTCTAGTCCTCGAAGCTTGCAACCGAATAACTTGTTATTCGTTTGGAAGTTTTATTAGGCTTTGCCTGGTTCAGTTTTGTCTTAGTATTCGAATATCCAGCCACCTAGGTTCGAATTAAGCTTTGCTTAATTCGGACCTGCCCTAGTGTTCAAATATCTAGCCACCTATGTCCGAGTTAAGCTTTGCTTGATTCGGATCAGCCCTAGTGTTCAAATATCTAGCCACCTATGTCCGAGTTAAGATTTGCTTGATTTGGATCTGTCTTAGCTTCGAATATCCAGCCATCTAGATCTGAGTTATGCTTTACTTAATTTGGACCTGTCCTAGCTTCGAATATCCAGCCATCTAGATCTGAGTTAAGATTTACTTAATCGGATATGTCATAGCTTTGAATATCCGGCCATCTAGATCTGAGTTAAGCTTTGCTTGATTCGGATCTGTCTGAGCTTCGAGTATCTCACTGCTATTTATTTTTTCGCTTAGGTTGGGCATGATCGGCAGACCACCGAATTCCAAAGGCTGCTTTTCGCACATAAGAAATTGCAAGACAAGTATGAGAAAGTCATTCCCGTGGTGAAGAAAGCTGGTAAGTTAACAAACTTTTGCATTGTCCCTATAGTTCTTATTGTTTTGGACGTGAGGTGTTAGCTCATTTTGCTGGTGAATAGGTAATATCAACAATCTTAATATCCGTCTTGAGAAGAAAGTCAAGGCCCTGGAAGGTTAGTTACCCTTTTTCTTTACAGATTTCTATTCGAAACTTATACCGGGTTTCTTTTAACCCTTTTGGCTTTGGTATAACCGAGTTACAAACTTTTGCAGCGTCACATCAAGAGTGCATACCAATGCCTGATATGATGCTGCATTTTTTAGAACAAGCCGCTACTCACTCGGCGCAACTGAAAGATAAAGATGACGAGATAATTCGCTTGCGCGCCAAGGTGGAGTCCCTCAAGATCTCTCAGAAGTCTGAGTTAGAGAAAGTTAACCAGGAGTTCTACGAGGAGAAGAATTGGCTAGCTCTGCAATTGCAGAAAAATAAAGAACTCCTCAAGGCTACCGAACTCAAGACACGGGCGATGAGCGAGGAGATCACTCGCTTTGAGAAAACCAAGGGTGATTGGGCTCAAGATCTTCAGAGAATGCTGAGCTATATTCATCGTAAGCCTCTGACCGTGGCCGAGTTATCTTTTTCTCTTTCTTACTGTTGACCGATGTACTTTTATTTTGCGTAGACCATTTTCCAGAAGCTAAGCCTGTGAGCTCCAGAGCGGTGGTTAATGCTCGTGTGCGCCGAGGTGTCCCCGTAGATGCGAGCCCAGAATACTCGATGGAAGACTACTTGGTAGCCGTCGGCGCTGCCGTTGGTCCGATGAAGATTATGGGCAGGTACTTAGTGCAGGCAGCCATCCGGGCCTACCATGTTCTCTGGCCGAATACTTCTGGAACTCCGGATATTGATGAGATCAAGATACTGGTGGAAAGATTGATGGCATCCCAGAACCAGTTAAACCTCTGGAGGGAGTCCGCTGGACGAGCTGGTGTTGATATGGCGCTCACAGTCGTTATGTCATGGTACGAGGATATTTCCTTCGATACCTTGATAAATTTGCGCACTAGCTCCCGTTGGGTTCAGGATCCAGAATTCATCGCTCGCCGACAAGCTCGTGCCTTCCAGCTTCTTGAGTATGCAGACGTGCATAACTGGATTGAAGGGCCGAGTTTCTTTTCTAACCCGGCGGATGACGTCGAAGTCGAAGATGCCTCTGATGATAACTCGGCCGACCAGGACGAGGCTGAGGGCGACTCGGATACTTCTGGTGATTCCAGCGCAAGCTCGGATGGGGACAGTGATGCGCGATCATCCTCCAAAGGAACTGGGGATTCTCAAGCTCAATCTAATGTTTCTCAACAGCCCCGGGCTTCCCCCGAAGTCGCTCCTGGTTCTGTGGAGGGCGAAGCAACTTCGGCCGAGGTGCGTTCTACCTCGGAGCGCCTAGTGCCTAACCAAGTCGCTGCCCTTTAGGTTCAAAAAACTTTAAGTTGTTTCTTATCCCCGGTATGCCGGGCGTATGATGTGTGTGAAACAATTGTCCGACTTCCTGTGTGGTATGAACCTCTTTTGCCTTTTACCGCTGAGGCACGTATGATGGCGATCGTTATTAGTTTGACTAAATAGATCTTGTTGGTTTAAATCTTTGCTTTGGTGGCCTTTGATCTCATAAGTTCGGATTGCGTGTTTTCATTTGACCCATCTTAGTTCGGCGTTTTAATTTTGCCTGGCCTTTATAAGTTCGACGGCTCAACCATTGTGTTGTTGATCTTTATCCGAGCTATAAGTCTCGAAGCCTATATTTGGGGAAATTGAAATAATATTGTTCAAAGTAACTTTTGACCCACCGTTCGGGGTGCCGAAGTTTAATGCCTATTTTTGTGATGGGTGACCATCATGGGGCAATTCCCCTAGTCATTTCTCTAGAAATCGAGCTTTTAATACTTAACTCGTGATAAGTGATAATATATTATAGTCCCCGAGTTCCCTGCCCGAGGTCATGAGATTCAACCCATAATTCAGGAATAAGAAATAACGTTGATCAGTCCCCGTGTCACTGCTCAAAGTGCATAACTCAAAGTGCCTCGGTTTAGTACATAATCCATAAATGAGAAATAACATAGGGCAGTCCCCGAGTCACTGCCCGAGGTGCCAAGGTTTAATACATAACCCAAAATGAGAAATAACATAGGGCAGTCCCCGAGTCACTGCTCATGGTGCCGAGGTTTAATGCATAGTTGATACTTCGTCCTGAAGCGTCACTTTACAACGTGTCATAGATGACTCCTACGAGTAAAATGGACGAAGTAAAGCTATGTTCCATGGTCTTTTTGATTCTTCGCCGGCTTTGTCTGCCTTGTTTTTTTCTGGCGACTGAGCATCAATTAGGTAATATGCATCATTGTGCAATGCTTTGGTCACGATGAATGGTCCTTCCCATGGGGGTGATAGTTTGTGCATGTTGGCTGTGCGTTGCACTAACCGAAGAACCAAATCTCCTTCTTTAAACACTCTTGGATTGACTTTCTTGCTGTGATATCGTCGCAAGTCCTGTTGATAAATAGTTGATCTTGATAGTGCCAACTCCCTGGCTTCTTCTAGCAGATCCACATCATCTTGCCGAGCTATTTCATTTACCTCAGCGGTGGTATACTGGGTAACTCTTGGCGAGTCATGTATTATGTCGGCTGGAAGCACGGCTTATGCTCCATATACCAGAAAAAATGGGGTATACCCTGTTGACCTATTCGGGGTAGTTCTGAGGCTCCAGAGCACTGCTGGTAGTTCCTCGATCCAACACCCTGCCGACCTTTTGCAGTGGTTCGACGAGTCGGGGTTTTATTCCAGACAGTACTAGTCCATTGGATCTTTCTACTTGCCCATTAGATGCTGGGTGAGCCACCGAGGCGACATCTAGTCTTATGTGTTTTTCTTGACAGAATCTGGCAAAATCTCCTTCAGCAAAGTTTGTACCATTGTCTGTAATAACACTGTGTGGGTAACCATATCTCAAGATAATATCTTTGAGGAATTTTACTGCTGTAGGTCCATCAAATTTATTTATTGGTTTCACTTCAATCCATTTTGTGAATTTGTCGACCATGACTAAGATGTGGGTCATCCCGCCACGGGCCGGCTTGAATGGTCCCACCATATCTAAGCACCATACAGAAAACAGCCAAGTAATTGGTACCTTTTTTAACTCGGACGATGGAATATGTATCTTGCTGGAATATCTCTGGCAACCATTAAATTTTCCCACCAGTTCTTTGGCATCTTTCAACGCTGTTGGCCAATAAAATCCATGCCTGAATGCTTTGGCCACTAAAGCTCTAGACGAGGCGTGATGCCCGCATTCTCCTTGATGTATATCTAGGAGGATCTCCTGGCCTTCCGCCGAATCCACACATCTTTGCAACACGCTTGTGACACTCCTTTTATACAGCTCATTGTTTATGATCGTATAAGCTTTAGCTCTTCTCACTATCTGTCTAGCCAATACCTCGTTATTCGGTAAAGTCGCATCTTTAAGGAAGGAAAATATGGGTTGCGCCCATGTTGGCATGATTTTCTCTAGGATAATCTTATTATCTATTTCCATATTTTCCGCCGACATAACCACCTCGGATTTTTCGATATCCATCCGTGCAACGGTAGGGTTGCCTGGCGGAAATTCTGGGTTACATTCTTTGTCGACTTCCATCGGCATACTATCTTCTCTTGATTTCGCCGGAATAAAGATGGATTCGGACTCTGGTGATGGTGTTATTGATGGTTTTCTCAGGTTCTCTAGGGCGATACCTGGGGGAATTGATTGCCTATTTGATCCGAGTTTTGGCAGCGTGTCTGCAGCGTCGTTTTCTGCCCAAGGTATATGATGAAATTCACATCCATCGAAGTATCCACTGAGTTTTTGTGCATGGAATCTATATAGGGCCATATTGGCATCTAGGGCATCCCAATTGCCTGATACCTGTTGTACCACTAGATCTGAATCTCCGTAGCATAAGATCCGGCGTATCCCAATCTCCTTTGCCACCTTTAATCCATGGACGAGTGCTTCGTACTCGGCTACATTGTTCGATGCGGCAAAATGTATTTGTAGCACATATTTCAGCTGATCTCTTTTTGGCGAGGTTAACACTATTCCCGCCCCCAAGCCATTCCTCAGCTTGGAACCGTCGAAGTGCATTGTCCAATAGTTCGGATCTGGTAATGGTGGCTCATATTGTACCTTGTCCCAATCCACAAAAAAGTCGGCCACTACCTGAGATTTAATTGCATCTCGCCTATCGAATTGCGGAGCATAAGGTGATAGTTCAATTGCCCATTTTGCTATTCGGCCACTTGCATCTTTGTTGCTCAATATGTCGGCTATGGGTGCTTCACAGATCACTTTGATCGGGTGCTCTTCGAAGTAATGTTTAAGTTTCTTTGCAGACATGTACACTCCATACGCCATCTTCTGATAATGTGGGTAGTTCTGCTTTGAGGCTAATAGTACCTCACTTAGGTAATATACCGGCCTTTGTACTGATTTATCATCTTCAATTCGTTCCACCACGATCACATCACTTACTACTATGTTCGTGGCGGCTATGTAAAGTAACATAGGCTCTTTTGACAATGGAGAGGCCAGGATTGGCGCTGTGACCAACATCTTCTTCAGTTCATGGAACACATTATCTGCTTGTGGTGTCCAAATGAACTTATCAGATTTTTTCATCAGTTGATAAAGTGGTAATGCCTTCTCTCCCAGCCGACATACAAATCGGCTAAGCGAGGCCAGGCAACCTGTGAACTTCTGTACGTCATTTATACATCTCGGCAATTCCATCCTTTCTACTGCTCTTATCTTAGTTGGGTTGGCCTCTATACCTCGGCTAGATACGAGAAAACCGAGTAGTTTTCCAGCCGGTACACCGAAGGTGCATTTTTCCAGGTTAAGCTTCATTTGGAACCTTCTCAAGTTCGCGAATGTCTGCCGAATATCATCCAGTAGCGTTTTGCTTTCTTTGGTTTTGATAACCACATCATCTACATATACTTGTACATTTTTTCCTATCTGGTCATGCAGACATTTTTGCATACATCTCGTATCGCTGCCCTGCGTTACGCAGGCCGAATGGCATGGTGCGATAGAAATAAGCCCCGTACGGGGTAATAAACGCAGTCTTTATTTGATCGGCTGGATTTAACGGTATCTGGTGAAAACCAGAATACGCGTATACAAATGATAACAGCTCACAACCGGTGGTCGAATCAATGACCTGGTCTATTCTAGGTAAAGGAAAAGGATCTTTTGGACATGCCTTGTTTAGGTTCGTGTAATCAATACACATTCGCCATACGACGACTACATTTGGATCATCCTTTTTCTTTTCTACCAACACCGGGTTTGATAGCCATTCCGGATAAAGCACTTCCATGATGAACCCGGCCGCTAGGAGCCGAGCTATCTCATCCGCTATTATCTTTCTCCTGTCTTCGGCAAAGCGGCGGAGAGGTTGCTTCACCGGCCTTGCTCCTGGCCTTACATGCAGAGAGTGCTCAACCAACTCCCTCGGCACACCTTGCAGGTCTTGACTTGACCATGCAAAGATGTCCCGATTCTCACGGAGGAAGTTGGTGAGCTCGCCTTCCTATTTGGCATCTAGGCCGGCACCAATTGTGATGGTGCATTCTGGGAACTGCTCATCTATCTGGACATTTTTCGTTTCTTTAGTCGGATGGAAAGAAACACTTCCATGTGGGTTGGCCAATGCCGACATATTCAGTTGCGCCGACTGAGCGAGAGCTGCTACCTCCTGAATCCTTCTTTTTTCCCTTGCGATCACCAATGACTCGGCCAGGTTCGATCCGGCCGAGGCACATTCCATCGACTTCATCAGAATCTCCTGCCATCAAGTTATCACCCCTTGTGGTTCGGGCAGTTTCATTTTCAAGTAAGTTATGTGGCAGCTGCTCATGAATTTGGCCAATGCCGGCCGCCCGAGTAAAGCATGATAACAACTCTCTAGATCCACCACCTCAAACTCCAAATTTTCTGCTCTGCAGTTATCCCTTGTGCCGAATAACACATCTACTCGAACTTTTCCAATGGGTTCGCATGAAAGTCCTGGCACTATTCCATGGAACGTGGTTCTCATGGATTGCAGCATATTCTGCGATATTCCGAGTTTATGCATTGTATCCTTGTACATGATATTGATACTGATCCCATTGTCAATGAGTACTTTTGAAAATTACACATTAATGCTCGGTCCGACAAATGTCGGATCTAGTACGAGTGCGTATGACCCCGGATTCAGCATTATTTTGGGGTGATCCTTTATGCTCCAAGTTACTTCTTGATCTGACCAAGGCACATATCTTGGTACTGCCGGCATAACTGCATTTACTTCCATATGCCGGTGTTGTACACTTTGCCTGTCTTGCTGTTCTGTTGTGAACATGCAATATGATTGATGATGTTCCCTGTAATCATTGCGTCCATTATTTCCGGGGTTTTCCCTTCCATCTTGACCCTGATTCATCACTTGATGCACTGCATCTCTCCGGTCCGAGTTGTCATACCTCGGGGGAGGAGGGGTAACATTAGTTGCTGTGCATTTGCTCCGATCAAGGCTAGCCGCTGATGTTCCTGGTGGGAAGGTGCTTGCATGCCCGCCGGGTTACCCATTGCATTTTTCATCCAGGCGCATTGCCGGGTTGTATGATTGGCCGGCTTGGTCGGGTTTGAAGTGTGAAACTTACACGGTTGATCCAACATGGACTCAAACGTGTACTTCGGCCTTTCCTGCCATTGCTTCTTCTGTTCTGGTGTCCACTGTCTCTTCCCTTCATTCCTTGGTGTTCATTGCTGAGGACCATTCTTCTGCCACTGATTGTTTCCGTGACTCGGCTGATCTTGCACTACTGCTGCTACCTGATTGGAGGCATATCTGTAATCCGGTCTTTCCTCTCTTCTTATTCCTATGAACTCATTGCGCCTCGATGACCCGGCCGCATCTCTTGCATATTGATCTTGATGCTCCCGATGATCTGCCGACATCAGCTCTGGTTGCGTCGGATCTCCCAATGCATACGAATCCGCTATCCTGATGGTTTCTGCCAAAGTTGTTGGCATATCTCTTTGCAGTCGCTGCCACAAGACACTGGCATAACGTCATCCTTGAGCGAACCAAGCTATCTCTTGTGATTCTATAACTCCCTCGCATGAATTCCTGAGGTTACACCACCGAGTTAAGAATTCTCTATCTGTCTGATTCGGCCTTTGCTTGCACATGGCTTGCTGCTGCAGCCTGTTTGGCCTTTTATAAGTACTGGTGAAGTTGCTGACAAACATCTCTTCGAAATCCAACCAACAGTTGATGCTGCCTGGAGGCAGATTATTCAACCATACTCTAGCTGGCCCTTCTAGCATTTGCGGGACATATCTTACTGCCCATCACAAGTTTCCACTTGCTATTTTTACAGCCGTGGCATAATCAATCAACCAATCCTGTGGTTTGGTGCTCCCATTGTATGTTTTCGTGCCTCTTGCCAGCTGAAAGATCGGCACTGGTGGCTCGCCCATGATCCGTGGTCCAAAACAGGCCGGACCCGGCGGACCCTGCTCTTCTAACAACTCGGACCGGTACAGTCGGTCTAGTTTTACTCTTGCATCACTTGATGGCAAATCTTTGTACATAATTCTTACCTGCGTTGCATAGCGGTTATTTCCACCATGAACCGCATATTCCATTTCTGAATAACCATCATTGTACCTCTCATTCACCTGATTGTGGCGTTCTAGTCTCACTTCTCTTTCCTGCCGAGGTTCATACCTCGGTTGAGGATTAGGCGGCGGATCTCTCCTTCCTTCTGCCGGGATATTATTCTCATGATTTTCTCTTCTGAGATCCCCATTACCTCGGCTTCCGTTGCCTCTATCGGCACGGCCGGGGTTTCTCTCGCCATTGTTACCTCGGCTTCCATTACCTCTGTTTTCATTTGCTTTTTCGGCTACTGCCGGATCATATGGAACAATTTGCTTATTTCTTTTTCCCGAAGTTACTGCTCTGTATTTTCGCGCATTGTTTCCGGGTGAGGATGCTGCTGCTACAGATAGGGCAGGTGCCGCACCAGCCGAATGAACCATTCGCGAGGCACCAGGCCTTGCCGGGTCTGCCCTGAGCATTTCTTCATTCTGCTGGTTTGCAATGCGCACCATCTCATTCACTCTTTCTTGCTGCTTCTGCCGGGCTTCGCCGGTCAGTCTTTCTAATTCTAGTGAAGCGGCATTTGCCGCCCTTAGGTTCTTTGCCAGGGTACTATACCTCGGCAAGCCTAGATCGACTGAATCTGCCTTATGAGTCTCATGCTCTTTATTAATATCATCCATGAGGTTCTTCCCTCTCAATCTTAATTCATCAACCCGCTCGGGGGCGACATCAAGATTTTTTGCATTAGCATATTCTCGCAGGGTCCTGTTTAAGGACTCCCGCAATGCCGACACCTTTTTTGCCTCTACCAGTACTTTTTGCCTGGTTTCCTCTAATTCTGCCTGAGAATTAGCCAGATCAAGTATCGGCGCTACAGTTGTAGTCAGATTATCTATAGTTGCCTGGAGGATATTTTCTGGTCTTTCTAGAGGTGGCCATCTTACCCTTGGTGCCTTTGGGGTCGTCTCCAGCACCTCGGCTGGGTTGGCTGCCGAAGGATTTACCTCGGTGGGCGGTAGAGCTGCCTGCTTTGTAGTTACCTGTACTCCCGCCGTCGGATCCTTGCTCGATCCAGCGCCTGCTGCTCCCGCCTGCACCCCGGTTGCGACCATCACCTCGACGCTGCCGACGAGGCGTTCTCCACGCGGACCGTTTCCGGCGCTAAGGGGAGGCTCTCCTGCAACAACAACTTGGTGAGGATAAACGCCGGAGGTGTCGACGCCGACGTAGATCTGCTGCATGCCCAGGTTGATGAAGACGCCGTTGCGCGGGGGAGTTTTTCCCCTGAAGCTGCCTGCGTTATCGCTGACATAGTCACAGAGATCTAATCTTCGGACTAAGCCAGAGACAACACGCTCACCAGTATGGATGAAGTTTCCCGTCCGGATCATGACTCCAGCTAGCACCGCTGCTGGCCCCATGGTGGGCGCCAACTGTTGTGGTGGTGGCACGGCAGATGCCATGGGTAGGCTAAAGTTTGGGGCCAATGGATACTAGTGGGATCTGGGGAGGGAAGATGTAGTTGATTCTACACATAAATGAATAACACACAAATCTTTATTTCTCCTCCTCTGGGATACAAGTGCTCCTCGAGCTGTATACATCAAGAGAATAAGAACTTCTACTAGCCTAACAGTACCAAGATGAGCCGATCCCCTTCTCAGAGTCCAAGCCTCTCCTTATAAAGGGGCGTCTTGGTTCCTCTAGGGCTGACGTGGCAAGCATATTCGAAGAATATGCTTGTCCCAATATAGTAACTCGGCGGTCTCCTTTCCGTGTCGCCCTTCTAATGACGGCAAGGTTTCAGAGAACCCCACCTGCACGCCTCGGGCTCCAGGACTGTCACCTCTGTGACCTCCTTCTGCCCTTCTGCCGCTCTGCGCCTTGTCCTTTGTGTTTGGCTCTGTTCAAATTCTTCCTAGCTTGTGACTAGGGTTTGACTATAGGCACTTCCTTCTCCTGCAAGCTTCATGTCATTCGGCCCTGCCTCGCTTAACTCGGCTTGGCCTTCACCTGCATTCAGATTATTCGGGCTGACCCGGCCAACTTAAACAGTACGTCGGCCGGGTAACGTATTTCTCTTTTCATAAGTGTCCTACTCTCGCTTACCTCGGCCGACCTTTACAGGATTCGGCCAATTTAGACAGTAACTCGGAATTTGGACGGGGAACTTCCTTTTGTCTTTCCCCGTCCTGACCCTATCCGGGGTCACCTCCCCAACAAGCAGCATTGCAAGTCAGACAGTCTGAAATTGAGCAGTTTAAGTGACTTTTGAAACCCCCATTTAATTCAATAATTCTAGGACTTCTTCTCACCTCAGATTCAACAAGAGGTTCCTTGCCTTTTCTATTTCTGGAAGGTGTGGAAGGAGAGCAGGAGGATTGAATTCTCCTCAGCAATAGGTTCTTTAATAATTTCCCATAAGGGAGAAGTAAGAAAGCTCTTGATCCAATCGAACTTCTCAGGTGTAGCAAGCATGAGAGTAATAAAATTAAACCAACTTACAGGAATTTCACACATGAGTGAGTCCTTTGAAGAAGAATCCTTTTGAATATGGGGAGCAAAGTAACTTTCCCAGAGCTCCAAACCTTGTTGGGAGAAGCACTACTTTGTAGCATGAATATCAGGGATGGAAACAAAAGTTCTGACCATTCCAACCTGGAGATGAGCTTCATTAGGGGAAAGGAGGTGCTGATCTTCCAACATCCAATCATTATTTTCTCCAGCCTTAGCACCAGTGTCCATGGGACTCTCCACCATCCCATCTTCATCAGAATTAGCTTCATCCTCCCCCAAGTAATTTTGGAAGATGTTCTGCAGGCCTTCCCCAATACCAACACCCTGAGGGTCCTCAATAGATGCATGTCCCTCAACAGCTGCAGGATCAGCATTCACAGAGTCTTCATCATCTGACTCCCAATCATTGACAAGAATAGCACCAGTAACTGCACTATTAACATCCTAAGGGGGAAGATTATGATCATCCACAGGCATATCTTCACTAGGAGCAACCACAGGGCCTTGAACTGGGGCAGCAACAGCTTCCCATGGATCCCATCCCTCATTATTAGCCCCACCAGGAGCAGGGTCCTGCACAGGTGTCAACCACTGACCCCAACCACCAGCCTCACCAATAGGAGCAGGTGGGGGAGGTGAAGGAGGGGGGATCTGGGGCCCAAAGACAGGCAGGGGATGTGGGTCCTCATTGTCAGCAGGAAGTAGGTCCTCCTCAGGTGGGCCCTTCCAAGCAAGTCACTTTGTAAAACTTCAACAGAAAAGGTCCAAGATTCAGTCTCCACCAAGTCACCAATAGTGAACCTGACACTCTAGGGGATTTCCACCAGGTCAGTAACACGAATTTTCGCAAGAATCCTTCCCTTATGGTCCTGGTCCCGCTCCCAAAGAAGAACCTTCCCAATATCAGCAAAGACTGCATTCAGATCTTCAGTGTGCCAGTGGTCCAGGGGGGGCCAATTAGCATCACCCAACACTCGTTGTTGAACTGAGTTCTCCTCCAATTGTCCCCCTCATTGTGCTTAACGAAAGAAACATGCACATCCTAGAAAGGGATAGGACTGGCCGCGATGAGCATGTCCCTGTCGCTAACATGATGAATTTGCACATAGGCGACCCCAAAAGGACAGACCTAAACATCCCGAAAATGCACCCGAGCCTCATTATTGAGGAAATCAACTAGAACCTCTCGAATATTCATAAAAGGGACCTGACCAGGGGGAGGGGAATAATGGTTGCGATAGCATACTGTTCATGCGCCTTCGACCGACGCGGAACCACCACCCTCTTGACGCGGGTTCTTCCAGTCACTTGCAGCACTTGAAAGCCATTTGGCAAGAACGGCGCAGGATTAATCGAAATGTTGGGCATTAAGCCAGACTTCACCGGCGACGAGCAAGGCAGGGTTGGGGTTTCTGCAGGCCTTATCATCGAGTTTCCTTGGTTTCTGTGAGCAAGCCATGCTCTACTCCCCATCAGTGGACAAAGGTTCCTGCCTCCCTGCTTGTAATGGTCAATTCGACCAGCCTTACCGTTGCTGCCTCATCTTCCTTGGTCCTTGCATCGCTTGACCCTTCCACACAGCCTAGAGCTGTAACATCCCAAATTTCATAAAATGCAAAATCATATATTGCATTCATATCACCATAGCATTTAGAGCTTGCATAATTTTTTTTAAAAGTTTGAAACCAAATAAAACCATATTTATTATATACATATGAGGCATGGTTTTATTTTTATTTTCAAAGGACCAAAGTGTTTTTGAGTGAACAGTTGTGTTTGACACACTTCTGAATACTAGGATCACCATACAAAAGTTTTGAGAAGGTTTGAATTCAAACAAATTTGAATTAGGGTTTCAAAACCATTTCTGAAAATCAAAAGAAAAAAGAAAAAGAAGAAAGAAAAAAATAAAAACCAGCACTGCCTATTCAGTCCAGCCCCACTTGCGGCCCATCCAGCCCACCCGGGATTTCCCCCTCCCCCCCTCTCTCTCTCACCTGCACACGCCTCACCCTCACCTGCTGACCGCTGGGCCCGATGCCACCTCACCTCTTCGTCCCCAAACCCTACACCCGCAGACCACGTTGTCGCTGCCCGTTTCCTCCTTTCACTTTCGTGATTGAGTCAGAGTAATTGGAGATGAATGCTCGCGTAATCCCCGCCCCATCTCTGGCTACTTATTCCATGCCTCGCTGCGGCCATTTCCCCTCACCTAGCCCACACTAAGCGCCCCAGGCTGCCAGTAATCAAGCTCGCTCCGCTGCAGTACCGCACGTCTACGGTGATCAATTCTGGTGAGCTCTGTCCACCCCTCTCCCTCTGATTGATGCTATCTTCCTCTCCATCCTCTTGCGTGCCTAACCATGCTCCTGGTTTGTCCTATATCACCCCAGGTCGCCGTCCCTATTAACCTCCGCGAGCACCCGAGGCGCCAGTCAACTCTGGCGAGTAATTCCGGTAATATCTGCATGCCCCTTGCCCTCTGGTTCAAACCATTGTGTGCGTCGTGACCTTGTGCACATCCTGATACCCTTCATTTGCCTTCCGGTGACCTAGGTCGTCGCCTTCATCACCGCCAGCAACCACCCAACGCCAGTGAGGTCTTCGACGAGCTCCTACACCCGCGTCCGTACGCCCCTATCCAAACCAGTTGCACGACGAGCTTCATCGCGTCTTCGCGACTCTGGCAAGCACAAGCGCTCTTCCCCTAACCCCCTAGCCTCGCCGGGAATTCACCGGCAGTAGCGCCGCCGCTGCCAGTCTTTGGTCAGTTGGATTTGGCCCGTTGGATATAGATCTGGCGGTTAAGATTAGATTTACAACGAATGGCTAAGTTTTGATCTGGCGCGTTGGATCTGACTTGATCCAACGGCGCGAAAGTGTGATCCGCGCGAAGCGGTGTCAACGATTTAGACACTGCCACGCGTCTGCGAATTAGATTTAAAATATGTTTTTGAATCTATTAGATATTCAAACTTGTAAAATTCATATCTTTTGATCTGTTTGTCCAAAAATTGCAAATAATAGATCTATGGATTCATAAATTTAAGCCCTACATACCTATTACCCTGAATTGGTCATTTACTTCTGGAAAAATAGGATTATTTGCAGAAGAATTTGTAGGCCTATTTTGCATATAAAAATTATTTGGAAAATGTTTTTAAAGTAAATTTGAGTTTATTTAGACGTTAGAAAGTTTACTTTGTGTTTAGTACTGTTTAGTTTGACTTGTTAGACTATAAAAATCATTCCATTGCATTTCCATGCATTCATATGTACTTTTGTTTGAATATTGAAATGTGAATTTGGTGTTATGATTTTATTTGTAGATTTTGGTGATTTTGGTGATTGTGATTGTGAGGATTGTTCCTACTCCCCCAACTATCAAGGCAAGTGATGCTCCATATTTTTGTCCTACTATTTTATCTATGCACTAGTGATATTTTGAGTAGGATTTGCATTGGAAGTTTTCTAAGTATAAACTATGCTATGCCTTGGGAAATCCTAGTAGATGTTGTCTTAGTAGATTTTACTTAAGTTAAGAAACTTGCTATACTAGTATGCTTATCCTAGATAGTAGAAAACAAGGGTGGATTATTTATGCTATGGATTATTGCTAAGTCTATGACTTGTGATTTTTCTTAATAAAATAACTATGTGAATGAATCACTGGGTGGGAATGGTATGGTTGGTTTATGTTGAGTGGTTACACAAGACCCATGTCTATGGTTTACCTTGTGTATCACACTTGTGGATTTCCACCCAGGAACAAAGGGACTTGAGATGTTTAGTGTTGAGAAGTTTCTAGTGCAACCACATGGCATATGGGATCTGCCTTGACAAACTAGATTGCAAGAACTTAGCCAGATGGACAGAAGGTGGTAGGGTTGATAGGATGGAACGCGTCCATGGTGGTCTAAGGGAATGCTTCTAAAAAGTCTTGTCTCGATGCATGTCGAGTCTTGTGGGGAAAGTGCACCACCTCTCGAGAGGGTAAAACCTAAGTACTTAGTCGTGTGCCCGACAACGGACAATTTGAGCATCAAAGACATTGAACCAATCAAGGATCTCCTCATCCCAATTTCTCTAAGTTAAAACTTGTGGTTGAACAAGGGTAAAGGTTCACCAATGTCTATTGGTGGTTCCTTGGGTGTTTTTGTCGAACAAAAACTTAGAGTTTTCAACTAGTAAGTCAAAACCTTATATTGAGCAAAGCCAGCCTAAGGGGGACTTAGCCAAATTCATACAGATGTTAGATACTACTATTCTACTATGGTATCACTTGTCAATACAATTCCAAATGTATTGACCCTCTGTGGCTGTAACTTATGATGTTGAGGTTACTCTGATGGAGACTAGGGTTATGAGTCTACACTCAATATGTTTGCCCATGGCACATGAAGATGAAGACTTATAGTTATTTACTTTATGTTATGAACTCCATGTATTAGCCTTGGGATATTGAGTTGTAAAGACTATGTTATCTCTGGAATGACGATGTAATAACGACCTTTGTATCTGTGTACTTCATCTTAAACTGTGGATGCTAGTATTTGATTCAGGTACTAGCATTGCAACCACAAGGGACTTTACCTTAAATGATGGGGTCTTACAAGAGGCGCATGCACACGCGCCCGCTGACCGGACGATCCGGCCTTGCTCCACTCGGTTCCCGTGAAAGGAGACGCAACGCTGCATCAACATTTGCCTCACCTTGTGTCAACGATGTAGGTAGGGACCCTGATCCTCCTCATGTTCCTTTTCCGTGAGCACTTTACTCCAGTCCGGCCAAGAACGCCACGCTCTTTCACTTCCATGCCGCTCGATGCCATTTTAACTCTATCAGACTGATTTGTTTTGTCGGCAGATGAATGATTTTCGTGGTCGCTACTGTGTTGAGCCAGTGACATTGCATCTCACCTCCGTTCGTGGCTGCCTAACACCTGTTCGATGAAATTCTTGCAAGAGTGTGGCCTCGGTTTTTCTTCGGTACGACGTGTTCACCATGTCACCATTTCACGGGTCTTCTACTCAAACAAGGTCTACTCCACTGGTGTTCGTAACTTTGATGACTATCGCCACTTCATGTACAACCAGAATACCGCCTTTCCAACTCTTTGACTCCGACACGAACCGTCCGACCCCGCCCCTATACAATATTTTCTATGAAATGCCATACAATTATACCTGGGCGTGGGCAGATCGACCCAAAAAAAGCATGACAAGACGGGCTTTTAAGGCCCGTGGCCGGGCCTGGGATTGGGATTTGCGGCCCGGTGGGCGCATGGGCCGGGCTTGGGCCGAAAGAAATGCGCAAATAAGGAAGAGGCCCGGCCCGTGGCCTGACAGCCTAGAGAACATAAACAGCGATAGGACAGGCTTGGGCTGAGTTTCTAGGCCCGATAGTCGGGCCGGACCGGGCTCGGGCCTGGGGTTTACGTGGGCAGGCTTTGTCAGGCCCGGCCTAGCCCAGAACATGCCCAGGTATACATACAATAATTATTGCATATTAAATTGTAAATGCATGCGTACATATTATCATGTAGTCTGGGTTAAATAAGAATTCACTATTAATTAAATACGAAGACTATATGCGGGATATTTTCTTATCTAGACTCCATTTAAACTTGTTTAGCTCACCAAGCCATGTCTTACGGTATTAATTTAAAATTTAATATATGGATAGTTAAATAACTTGAACCCAATATTAAATATCGAAAACCCGATTCCGCTTAATATTGATAAGATAGACCGCATATTGCCATGCCATGCATCATATCATAAACATGCCGGATCTTCCTCCCTAGTATTAAATAGTGAATCTGATGCTTATTTCTAGTGCTTTGCTTCTTCTCGGATAGGCCGTTGAGTTGGTGAGAGATACAACAAGCCTTCGGTCACCAACTTTGTCTCCGGCGAGCATTCTCCCCCTTCTACATATTTTATATTTATAATCTTTACTTACTTCCTTTGTCTACTGCTATCCTTATTGTCGATGCTTTAGTACTTTCTTTTTATTTACCTGATCTACCATATGGCCTTACTTATCCTACTGCCTTGTTTGATTAGCTATCTTTGTCGTTGTGAGTCGTAGCGCATGCTTAGGTATGCTGTCGCTCTCACACAGGTGAACCATGATATCTGGTTAAGGTTGATAACATGATAAATTAAATTGGTGCTGTTGGTTATGGTTATGGCTTCACCTAATGATAAGGCCCCGATAGGTACCACCTTTAGGAACTGCTTGAGCCGACCTAGGACCCCTTCGTTCTACGATACCAGTTCTGAGTTGATGATGCTAACCAAATGTGGGGCCTCTGGGAACCCCCTCAACTATCGACACTATTCGTATATGAAGAGGGTTATAAAATTGGTTTTCCATTTGGTGCATATGCATAATATGTCCTCGGACATGGGTGTGTTGGATATTTCTTCAGACTTGATATTTTGGTGGATTTCCATGGCTTGCATACATAAATTGTGGTACACAGTGGCGGCACCCACGGTGTGTACAAGTTACCCCACATGGCCCGATCCACCATTAGGCGCAAACATTGTGCCTTCCTTGAGAATCGTCGTACTTCTTGGTTGGTTCCACACAGTAGGTGATGCCTCTGGATATGCGCGTAGTTAAGGGACAGTTCTTGTTGTGAGATTCGGATGGCACGCATAATATGTTGCTTGAAGGGTTGAGCGTGCTGATACGTCCAAAACGTATCTACTTTCCTGAACACTTTTGCTATTATTTCTCCTCTAATTTGTGTGATTTGGATATAACTAACACTGAGTGATGTTGTTTCAACAGAATTGCTTTGGTGTCTTGCTTTTGTGCAGGAAATCAACTTTCAGGAATATCCCAAAAAATATGCCAAAAGTCCTATTTGTCCAGAAGGCTCACAGAGCCAGAAGACGGAGGGGAGAAGAGCCCAGAGGGGCCCACACCACCCCCAGGCGTGGGCCAGGCCTGGTCACGCTAGGGCATGGTGTGGCCGCCTCGGACCCCGCCTCGACCTCTCCTTTCGCCTACATATACCCTCTGACCTAAAATCATCGGGGAGGGGGTTCGACAATTTCTAGAGAAGAGTTTCGCTGCACCGCCACCACGAGAAACTGTGATTCGGAACCAGAAACTCCGTTCTGGCACCCTGCCTTGATGGGGAATTGGAGGAGATCATCGCCATCATCATCACCAACGCCTCTCCATCAACCATCCATGATTCCCCCATCCATTAGTGAGTAATCCCCCATAGTAGGCTATGGGGATGGTAGAGATTGGATGAGATCGTTCATGTAATTGCATAAGATTGTTAGGGCAAGGTGCCTAGTATCTATTGTTAGTGCTTTTTGACATTGTTGCAACTTGTTATGCTTAATGCTTGTCACTAGGGCTCGAGTGCCATGATCTCAGATATGAACATATTATTGATTCATGATGATATTATTGTTTATGATCTTACCTGCAAGTTGTATACACATATCATTGTCCGGAACCCGAGGCCCCGAAGTGATAGGAATCGGGATAACCAGAGGGGGTGGCTGTGATGTGAGGATTACGTGTGTTCATGGAGTGTTAATGCTTTGGTCCGGTGCTCTATTAAAAGGAGCACCTTAATTGCCAGTAGATTCCATTGAGGCCCCACTGCAACGGGATGGCAGGAGAAAAGATGTTGTGCAAGTTCTCATTGCGAGCATGTATGACTATATATGGAACATATGCCTATGATTACTTAGTACTTGGATGCTTTACCTTATTTATATCTGCAAATGTAATTGGTCTTGATTATTATATGGATTGTCTTGTCCATGCAATGCCCGTCCATTATCCCCTGTGCCTACTGCACTTTAAATCCTGCTGTTTACTACAATTGTTACCACTGTCCTTATTTTACTACTGTTGTTACTTTGCTATTGCTACTACAAAACTATTGCTACTGATAAACTATTGCGAGAAAGACTGTTTCCAGGTGCAGCTGAATTGACAACTCATCTGTTAAGGCTTATAAATATTCTTTGGCTCCCCTTGTGTCGAATCAATAATTTTGGGCTTTACTTCCCTCGAAGACTGTTGCGATCCCCTATACTTGTGGGTCATCATGACTATTTTCTGGCACCGTTGCCGAGGAGCATAGCTTTATTTTTAAGTTCACTTGGAATTATTACTGTTCACTACTATCCATTCATCATGGGTAAAAATCGTGATGGAAAAGTTCCTATATTACCATCCATTACAAGAAGAGGTACAATTCTGAACACCTCTGTTGCTCTTGATTCACCATCTGTGATGAGTAAGCTCCTTACACCACCACCACATACACATGTTACACATACTGCTACTTCTGCTGAATCTGAAATTGCTTCTGATACTCATGATGTTACTTCTACTATGCTTGATCAGAGTGGTTCATTAGGTCCTTTCCTAGATTCTACAATTGCTAGAACTATAATGGGAAACACTAAAACTCCTAATGAAGATACTGTTACACCTGTTAGTTCACCTGAGTCTAGAGAGTATCTTAGCTATGATCTTGATGACGGTTATATTGAAATGACTGATGAATTTATTGAAGAATGTGAAAACACTCATGGTGCAAGTTCTATTAAAAGTGTTCTTGAGAGACGCACTATTAGACCGAAATTATCTCCTGATGCTAAGTTTGCCACATCTTCCATAAACATTAAAGATAAGGATTATGATTTCTCTCTTGATTTATCTTATATAACAATTGTTGAGAAAGACCCTTTTTGTGGGACTGAAAATGAAAGTGCTGTGGCACATATGACTGAGCTCTCTACTTTGAGTGGCTTATTTTCTGATGATATTAAGAAACGCACCTACTTTGTTGCTAAAATTTTCCCTTTTTCATTGAAAGGTGAAGCTAAAGCTTGGTTTAATAATTTATCACCTGGATCTATTGAAAGTCCTAATGACTTGATTAATACTTTCTTTCAGAAATATTTCCCTCCTAGTGCTCAACATGCCATTTTGCAGGAAGTTTTTGATTTTAAATAGGGAGAAAAAGAGAATTTGCCTGAATCATGGGCAAAGCACGACCTGGATGTCTAGTACCTAAAAATGATCTTCTTGATATATACTATAATGGACTAACTGATAAATCTAGGACATACCTGGATAGTTTTGCTGGTTGTGCTTTCAGGAAAAGGACTCCCGATGAAGCTGAGGAATTAATGGCTAAAATAAGCAAGAATTATGATGATTTGACTACACATGAGACAACTACACCTGAGCCAACTGTGCCTGAGCCACCCAACACCAACACCAAAGAAGAGAGGAATGATTGAATTAAATGATGAAGGAAGCTAAGAAATGTCTTAAGGAGAAGGGTATTAAATCTAAAGATGTGAAGATTTTACCTCCTATAGAAGAATTATGTAAGCCAACCTCTCACTCATCCACCATTGAGGTACACTCTCTCCAACACTTAATGATGTTAAAATGCTGTGGAAAGAACCTATAATGATGTTAAAATGCTTGTTAAACGTATCGAAATGGTTAAAACTCAAATTGATCATCTTACTAAAGTACAAAAAGATTTGCTAGTTAATGCTTCTAGAGAAAAACATGCTTATGAAATTAGAACTAGAAGTGGTGTTTCCACTCAGGACCACTTATATCCTAAGGGACATCCTAAAATAATTGAGCAAGATTCTCAACAAGCTAAAAATAGTGGTACTTCTTATAAAAGAAAGAAAAAGAAACATAAAACAGTTGTGGAATCTTCTGAACCTACTAAAGATCCTAATAGTATATCTGTCTCTGATGCTGAAACTGAAAGTGGTAATGATAAAAATGATGCTCCTGATAAGGAAGAAATTAACGAAGAACCTGAAAGGCACACTAATAATACTAAGTACACTAAGGAATATTTTTGTTTCTAATAAACATGGTAGTGAAAGAGAGCCTTGGGTGCAAAAACCAATGCCTTTTCGTGATAAGAAACACAAGCCAAAGGAAGAAGAACACTATAACAAGTTTTGTGAGTGGATGAAACCTTTGTTTTTGCAAACACCTTTGACTGATGCTATTAAATTGCCTCCTTATTCAAAGTATATGAAGGATATTGTCTCTAATAAAAGGAAGATTCCTAATGAGGAAATTTCCACTTTACTTGCTAATTATTCCTTCAATGGTAAGGTTCCAAAGAAACTTGGAGACCCAGGGATTCCAACTATTCCTTGTTTTATTAAAAATAATTATGTTAGAACTGCTTTGTGTTATTTGGGAGAAGAAGTTAGTGTTATGCCTTTTTCTCTCTACAAGAGACTTCAACAGGAAAATTGATACCGACTGATATATCTTTGCAAATGGCTGATAAGTCTACTACTATTCCTGTTGGTATATGTGAGGATGTTCATGTTCAAGTGGCTCATAATTGTTTGATATTAACTAACTTTGTTTTGCTTGAAATGCCTGAAGACGATAATATGTCAATTATTCTTGGGAAACCTTTTCTTAATACTGCAGGTGCTGTCATTAATTGCAATCAAGGAAAAGTAACTTTTAATATTAATGACAAGGAGCATACTATCTATTTCCCCAAGAAGATTGATAAGAATTATGGCCTAAATTCAATTGAAAATATTGAAGGCATCAAAGTTGGAGAAATATATTGTCCCATACCATAAGAAAATTATGAAACTATTTTGATTGGGACTATCGCTACCAAGGTTGAGGTAACATAATAATTTAGTGAAATGCAAAGTTTTGCTTCATATAAAATCGTTTTGGTAACAAGACTTGATCAACCTTGTTAATGAAGGGATTTTGATGAACAAAACAATGTTTTCACCATGATTATTGTTGTTTACTCTTATTTTCTTTATTCCATTTCCTACATTCACCTTGCTCACCTTTGTATTGCTAGTTTCTTGCATATTAGTGAAGGGAATATGCCCGAGAGGCAACAATAAAGTGGTTATTATCGTATTCCTTATTTATGATAAATGCTTATTTTGCATGCTATAATTGTATTAATACGGAAACGTTAATACATGTGTGTTTAATAAACAAAAAGGAAGTTCCTAGTTATGCCTCTCTTATAAACTAGCTCGTTGATTAACATGATGATCAAAGTTTCCTGATCATGGATATTGGATGTTGTTAATAACGAGGTCACAACATTAGTGTAATGATGTGATGAACATTCATCCAAAGTATAGCATTACGATCAAAGTCATTGAGTTTATATTGCTATAATAACTTACGAAGTGATCCTAATCCTTAGACCATGATATCATGTCAATCACTAACACCGGAAGAGTTTCTTGTTGACATCAAACATCACACCGTAACTGGGTGATTATAAAGATGGCTTCAGAACTACTAAAGTGTTGTGTTGAGACCCATGGATCGAGAGTGGAATTTGTTCATCTCGATGACGGATAGATATGCTCTGGGCCCTCTCGGTGATATCACATTGATTAGCTTGCAAGCAAGTGATTTGATCACTAGAATGTTATATCACGGGAACGAGAAAAGAGTGCATGTCGGTAACGAGATCAAACTAGGTATGGAGATACCGATGATCGAATCTCGGACATGTAATATATCGTGAAACAAAGGGATTAAGATACTAGAGTAAAAGGTTCACACGATCACATAAGTCATCGTTGAATGTGTGGGAGTCAGTATGGATCTCTAGGTCCCGCTACTGATTATTGATCGGAGAAGGGTCCCGATCATGTCCGCATTATTTGTGAACCTTAGGGTGACACACTTAAGGGATACCGACACCATTCGGAGCAAATGATATGCCAGGAAAAGAATAACAAGCGCATGAATTTATTTCACTAGATACCGAAACGGGTTTTTGGGTGAAATTGCAGAAAGTGTTTATGCATGTGAAATGAAATACTAGCAAGGGGTTATATGTGAATGTTTGTCATTAAAGTAATTGACAAAATTCTGAATAAATAAAAGGAGTTTTATTTAATGGGAGTTTGCATTAAATTTGGTGGTAATTTAATGGGAATTTGAGTGGGTTTTTGAGTGGAGGGAATTGAAAGGCTTTTGTAACATCCCAAAAATACTAAACTTAGATCATCAAACACTAATCATCAAGATTAGGGTTAACAAAAACTTTTCTAAATAAAATCATGAATGCATGCATATGTGTATGCATGGATTTTTAATTTCTTTAAAACCACCTTGTTTGTGTGATCCATTGCTTGTAAAATGTTTCTTAGGTGAAATAAACATCATCTAAAACATTTCCCACACTTTTCCTAAAGACAAGTAAATCAAAACAAATATATTAAGTGAATGGTCACTTTGACCAATTTAACTCCCATGCCTACTTTGGCTATCCCAAACTTTCAAAACTCAACAGAAACTTTTCTGGATCTTTGCACCCCTTGATTGTACTCATAACAAAGTATCAAGGCCCACTTTGTGATCATCCAGAAACTTTCAAATGCATAGTTTAAATGACAATTCAAAATTGAATCTTCTTCATATGTGAAGATCCCACTTTTTGAAAACCCACTCAAACAAGCTCAACTTTCAAAACCCAAGCATCTGCAGACTCACCAGCACCAATCTAGCAAACCCACCAAAAATCATTTCAAAATTCAAAACTTGATTTCATGCGGCCATTTCATCAAACAGGTTGCAGACACAAATCAAACAAAACATCAAACACTATAGTGTGCAGTGATTCTTGCCTAACTTGTTCCCTAGTTAGCTCACACACAGCTCAGTAGATCATCTAGAAAGATTAGCCCAACACTAGCACCCCTGTGAGCTTGCCATTGCCATTAATGGTGAACATCCCCATTTGCCGCCCCGTGCCGTACAACCACCGCCCGCCGTCGAAGACGCCGCCTCTGCCGCGCAGAGCACCGCCCGTTCCAGACCAAACCACACCGCCCCATGCCTCGCAACCATGTCGTTGAGAATCGCCAGGAGACACAGCACCGTCCCCTACCCTTGCCCATGCCATTAGTCACTGTAACATCGCCTGACGAGCTCACTGCGGCGCCTGACGGTCCCCTCGCTCGACTATAAATAGAGGCCACCCCCGCACGAATTCTTCACACCATCTCACTCCCCTCTCCTCACCGATCGTGCCACACCATTCTTAGAGCAAGGCGAGCACCACCTCGCCGGAATTTCACTGGAGCCTGCCGCTGCCGGAGAAGAAAGGAGCCAGCGATTGGAGCCACCCCAGGAGCTGCCGCGACCACCCCTGAGTTCGCCACCGTCGACTACGTCGTTTGCCCGCCTCGCTGACCCTCGCTAGTACCCCGGTGAGCCCCCAGCGACCCTCACTGGCCGCGCTAGGTTTCGTTCTCGCCGGAGTTGTCTCGCGTCGACGATGACTCCCAGCCGTTAGATTAGAACTAGATCGAACGACCCACATTGCCCCATACCGCTTCGCCCAGCCCCGTGTCACTGACGAGTGGGGACACCCACTTAAGCAGCCCGCGGGAGCACTGCGCTTAGCAGGCCGGCCCGTTAACTTTTCCCGCGCAACCCAGTTATTCAAATTAAATCTTTTTCTATTTCAATTCAAACACACTTCTGTACCCATCTTCAAAAATCAACCCAGTTCGATTCAGTGCATCAATTTGAATGAAACTAATTTTGTTGGAAAGGTCTGTGAATGCTGAATCCAAGCCTGTTGGATTCAAGTCATTTGGATCTATAGATCACCTATGGTAAAAATAACAAGGCAGAAGCTTTTCTGCATTCAAACATTTTTCAAATTTAAACCATAATAGCTTTTGAGTTGATTCCAACACTCAAAAATCACATTTAACCATACCTTTCAGAATATATAAAAATATATAGGTTTACTTGCAGAAATAATGTTCAAGTAATAAAAGAATGCCTCATAAGCATTTCTAGCCACTTTAATTAATTAAAATAATAGGGTAAAACCTTATTAAATTGTGACACCACTTTAAATCACATTCCCATGGACTACAATATGTGGTGATGACATGTGTCAACATGATCCCACGTTTAGTTTGGAGAATATTAAATCTTAAGTAGTTTTTCAATGAGTAGAAATTACTTTTCTAAAAATAAAAAGAAATTAAACTAAGCCTTAACCTTGTAATATTAGGGATGATGCTAGATCATCTATAGGACCCTTGTGTGTGATGATTGCAAGTAGTTAAGTATTGTTTGGTGATGGTGTACCTCGTATTTATTCGTAGACGCTAGTACCGACCAAGGATACGACGAGGAAGGAGGATACTACGAAGAGGAAGCCGAGGAGAACTTCAACCACTGCTCTGCTCAAGGCAAGCTGATACTATACCTATGCCAGCTATTAACCTTGCAAGCTAACACTTGCAATTTAGCAAGCTTATACTGATATTGATGCAAGCTAACACTTGCAAGATACCTTACTGATGCCACAAACCCATACTTGTGCTATGACTACTATATGCCTTAAGCATAAGTGATCATATCCACTTGATAAACCAATCCTAGTTTTATGTGCAAGCTTCTTACTTTATTTCTTTATCAAAGGTTACTTAGAGTTTACTTAAGTGACTGGTAGATTTTGGAAAGTGCTGAAGGTTACATAAAGAGCATAAAATTTGGCCTAAGTTAGAAACCTTGATCTCAGCCAAAGACATAAGGTTATACTTAGTTGAAACTCCACTAGTTTACCACCCCTCCTTAGTACTACCCCCACTTGTAGATGCTAGTGCTAAGCATAAAACTTGATCAACCTTAGATGGGACTACTTGGTGGAAAATTGGTTATGAAAACCTTGGAATGATGGATCATTCTATTGAAATGTTTTGGACATGTGTTTCCTAACACTTGATGATTTTGGTGATGAAAATGTTGAGGCGTGAGCCTTAGCCCTTTATAAAACTGATGGTTGTCTGGATGCGATACCATTCCAATTTTATCGTACAACCACAATACCCGAAGATTGGGTAGGGCTTGACTAGAAACTTATATTCCGTAGTATTAGTTCCCTCACGGCCAAGGTCTGAGCTGAGGCTACCTTGTGAAGATTGTCCACCTGTGCAGTACCCAAGATGACAGTTGGTCATGGTTGGGAGGCCAAACTCACATGATAGGTGCTTATACTAGGGCGTGTAATCGAAAGGTTAGGATTGATTATCCGCATACTGAGTATGGTGAATTCAGGATTTGTTCCTGACGGATCTATAAAATGTTGTGGTGAAAGTGTACAATCTCTGCAGAGTGTCAAACTATTCGAATAGCCGCGTCCGCGGTTATGGACAGTTGGAGTGGCCATACTGTTCCCCCGTCAGACTTTTCAAAACGACTTGTGAAATGAATTAAGACTTTGACTTGACCACAATAGAGTTGTGACCTGAAGTACAAGATCCCACTTAGGAGTTATAAAATTGTGACTAGCTTTGGAACTGAGTAGAGATAAACCTGGCTTTTTGCAAAACAACCTTAGAGCCTAGTGTCCCATTATCCAAAAACCCCTTACCTATTAGTATTAGTTTGCGAGTACTTAAAGAGTACTCATGGCTTTGTCCCTGGCTATTCCCATGGCGGACTATGAAGAGGAGTACCGGAAGATGGACCCGTGAAGGTTACGACAACTAGGATCATCTCCCATCGTCGGCATTGCTGTGACCACGAAGATGGAGCTTACGCCACTGCGTTATTATTACGTATTCCGCTGCTTGATGTTGTATTAAGAACTGGATCATGAGATCCCTATTTGTGTAAGAACTTATGTATCGTTGTAATGGATGATGTACTATGGTATCCAATTCTGTTATGAACCAAAAACTTAGTTTCAAAACCAAAGCAAAACAAATATTTACAAAAACTTATTCTCATTCTTATCTCTTTGATTCTTTCATAAAGATTCATGTTCCTCAAAAATTCTTGCAAAATACATAAAATTTTGACACACTTGATCACTCTGCTAATCTACTCATCCTCTATTTTTATAGATGTACGTGAAGTACAGCAAGTTTTATCAGTTGGGGAATGGAGGAGACCTTATCTTTGAGAGGGATCTGGATCAGCTTTCGGAACTTCTGGAGCATCCGCACCCCAAGTTCTTCGGAGCTCAACTCAATGATCAAGGAGGAGAAGATCTGTAGTGGCTAATTGTTGCAAGTCTCAGAGGAAAGATTGAACCTCCCACTGCGGGAGGAGTTCAGTTTACCTTAAGAGAGAACAGCTGGCTCGATGGACTTGCCAGAGCAATGCAGGAATCTCTCTCCCGTCTGTGTGGGAAGAGCATCAATCAGATCAAGGGAACCCGCTTTGAGTTTTTCCCAAGGCGTGATGCAAATGGACAACCACTGGAAGCCCCATACCACCCCGAGCTAAAGACTCAATTGGACCACCTTAGCTTCATGATGTATGATTGTCAGCAGGAATTGGACAACTGCCGTGACTATTGCAACCACAAGTCTGCCATCATCCAAACGAAGGATCAGACCATAGCCATGCTAGCAAAGGATTGCAAGTCTTGTCACCGTCAGCTCGACAAAAAGGAGCGCATTATTGCCCGTCTTTGCCACTGCATCTCATCTTTGGAGGAGACAATCCACGAGAGAGACATGCAGTTGGAGGAAAGGGAGAATGCAGGAGAGGATCTTCATGGAGACCCTTACTCTTATCTCAGCGATGACGATGATTTTCTGGAGGATCAGGCCATGGACTTCTTCACCGATGAGGCTGATTTCGCCTTCATCAATGATGATGAAGCTGATGAAGCCACAGACTCCAAGGAGTAGTAGCACTGAGCACTAGCATAGTGAGTAGAAGTCGGTCCCACTGTATCGTAGATTTCAGAATGGTTCTTAAAACCATCTGTTTTCTTTGTTGTGGTGTGTGTTGTACTGTGTGCTATGAATGAATGAAAAATCAAGTTGCTAGAAAAATCTGAGTCAAACCTTTAAAAACTTTTCAAAGACCCCAAAACCTTAGAAATTTCCCTCTTTTCTCATGATCTACCTCAATCTTCAGATGCCACGTGGAGGAAGTGGTTCAGCCCCGGATCCGATGTTGCAGATTCTGCAAATGTTGACTTCTGACCGCGAAGCTGAAAGAGCGGAACGTCAAGCTAACCTAGCCACTCTGCAACAGATAGCCCAGCTAGCCCACAACAACCAAGGCCACGGAAATCAGGACAACCATGGATCTAAGCTCAAGAATTTCCAGAATACCAACCCACCTATTTTCACCAAGTCATCAGAACCCCTAGACGCCGATGATTGGGTGCAAACCATGGAAAATAACTTAGTAGCAGGAGTGGAAGCCAACGAGAAAGTTTTGATTGCCACCCATTATCTAGCCGGAGATGCTAGGGCATGGTGGAACAGTGTTCGTGCAATGAACGGAGGCCAGATGATGACCTGGGAGGAATTCAAGATCAAGTTTAGCAGAACCCATGTGCCACCGGGTTTGATCAAGAGAATGAGAGACGAGTTCAGAGAGCTAAAGCAAGGAAGGATGACTATAGTGGAATACCGTGACAAATTTTGTCATTAGCTAGGTATGCCCCGGACGAGATAGACACCGAAGCCAAGAAGAAAGAAAGATTCCTGAAAGTCTGCATGACGAGATGCAGACGGTGTTAGTCAATATCCCCTTTGCTGATATTGAAGCCCTTGTCGAATCTGCTATCCAGATGGAAGGAAAGATCAACCAAGCCAATGAGAAACGCAAGCGTCGCATGATGCATCAACCCGGAAACCATCAGACCCCAAAGTATCGCCCCAACCCATCTCCAGGATTTGCCCCAAGAACCAATAGACCCCCTATGACCCGTCCAACCTACCCCAACCATGGGAACCCTAGACCCAGAGGAAATCATAACAACCCTGGCAACTCTAGCAATTTCACCCGTGCCCCACCCAAGTTCAACACCAACAATGCTACTTAACCCCAACATTGCCCGAGGATCGGAAGCAATTACGTGCTGTCGCAGCCAAGGATAAGTCACAAGTGACCTGTTATGACTGTGGAAATAAAAGCCACTATTCCAACGAGTGCCCTAACAAGAAGAATGCTACAGCCCCTAATGCCAACGCCCCAACTCAGCAACAGTGTCGTGTTCAGCCAGGAAGGAGATTTTCCCCAGGAAATTCACTCAACCGCATTGGCCGTCTTTTTCTCATGCATGCTGAAGAAGCTTAGGAAGCGCCAGACGTCGTGCTAGGTATGTTTTCTGTTAATTCAGTACTTGCAAGAGTGTTGTTTGATTCTGGTGCATCACATTCATTTGTCACCGAAGAATTTGCCTGCACTAGTAAAATTCAACCAACCAAACTGAAGCATGTTATGATTGTGCAAATCCCCGGATCAACCACCAAGGCTAGGCAAATTTGCAAAGCCGTCCCTATCCGAATCCATGGCATAGATTTTTATGCTAATCTGATAGTACTCGGAACCAAAGGTTTGGAAGTAGTACTAGGAATGGATTGGATGTCCAAACATAAAGGATTGATTGAATGTGCGAAGAAAGCCATCACCATGACCAGTACCACCGGAATATCAGTCGAGCATATATCTGAAACCTTACCTCGCCAATTCAAGTGTAACAAGAGTATAGCCCAACCTACCATTGACCAAGTCCGGATAGTCTGTGAATACCCGATGTATTTCAGATGTTTTGCCAGATGCCCCAGATCGATATCGAGTTTATCATTGAACTAATCCCGGAACAGGACCCATAGCCGTAGACCCTATAGTATGAACCCATCGGAGTTAGAAGAACTGAAGAAGCAACTGGATTCCATGTTGGAAATCGGATTGATTCAACCAAGTGTGTCACCATGGAGATCACCCGTCTTGTTTGTGGACAAGAAAGATGGAGGTAACCGTTTGTGTACGGATTATCGGAAGTTGAATGATGTCACCATCAAGAACAAGTACCCGTTGCCCAAGATAGAGGATTTGTTTGATCAGTTGACCGGTGCCCAAGTGTTTTCTAAGATTGATCTTAGAACTGGCTATCATCAACTCAAAATTCGTGCAGAGGATATTCCAAAGACTGCCTTTACCACCAGATATGGATTGTATGCAGTATCTGATCATGTCTTTTGGATTAACCAATGCCCCCGCTTATTTCATGAACCTCATGAATAAGATTTTTATGGACTTCCTGGATAAGTTTGTCGTTGTTTTCATCGATGACATTCTGATTTATTCCAAATCAGAAGAAGAACATGAGCTACACCTAAGGACCATTCTTGGAACCCTTAGAGAGCATCAGTTGTATGCAAAGTTTAGCAAATGTGAATTCTGGTTACAGGAGGTAGGATTCCTCGGTCACATTGTATCAGCCGGAGGGATTCTTTGTTGACCCACAAAGTGAAAGATGTAGAAGATTGGCAAGCCCCGACCACTCAAACCCAAGTTCGTGCATTTCTCGGATTGGCGGGATATTACCGCAAATTTGTAGAAGGATTCTCGAGTATCGCCCGACCCATGACCCAATTGCTGAAGAAGGACAAGAAGTTTGAATGGACAGACAAATGTGAAGCGAGTTTTCAAGAACTCAAGAGGAGATTGATTTCAGCCCCAATCTTGATCATGCCAGATATCACGAAGCCCTTCGATGTGTATTGTGACGCATCCAAGATTGGTATCGGATTTGTGCTAATGCAAGAAGGCAAAGTTATATCTTATCTATCTCGGCAATTGAAGCAACATGAGAAAAACTACCCAACCCATGACCTCAAACTCGCAGCCGTAGTTCTAGCCCTGAAGACATGGAGACATTACCTGATGGGAAATCGTTGTGAGATTTATTCGGATCACAAGAGCCTAAAGTATATATTTACTCAGAAAGAGTTGAATATGAGGCAGAGAAGATGGATTGAGATAATCAAGGATTACAATCTGGACATTCACTATCACCCTGGTAAAGCCAATGTGGTAGCAGATGCCCGTAGCAGATTGCCGTGCCGCTTGAACTCCATGATTTGGAAGGAGCAACCAAGTCTGCACAAGGAGATGGAATATTTTCGAATAGAATTAGTAAGTGAAGGATTTTTGGCTAGCATAGAACTTCAGCCCACTTTGATCGGTCAGATTAAAGAAGCGCAGAAGGGAAATGCTAGTATCGACGGAATCAAGCATCGTATCGGTACAGGCAAAGTACCCGGATTCACCGAGGACGAAGAAGGAGTTCTGTGGTACAAAGGACGCCTTTGTGTACCAGCAGATTCGGAGTTGAAAGAAGTTATATTGAAGGAGGCTCATGATACTCTTTATTCTATCCATCCCGGAGGAACTAAGATGTATCAAGATTTGAAGGAGACATTTTGGTGGCATAAGATGAAGAGAGAAATCGGAAGCTATATCGCCAAGTGTGATATATGTCAGCGAGTCAAGGCAGGACATCAAAGACCCGCTGGATTGTTGCAACCTTTGCAAATTTTGGAATGGAAATGGGATTCTGTAGGAATGGATTTTATCACTGGACTACCTACTTCTAGTAGGGGAAATGACTCTATCTGGGTCATAGTGGACAGATTGTCCAAAGTCGCCCATTTCTTTCCCGTCAAAACCACCTATCAGAGTTCGAAGCTCGCGGAGTTATACATCGCTAGAATAGTTAGTTTGCACGGAGTCCCCAAGAACATAGTATCGGATCGAGGAACTCAGTTTACCTCGAGATTCTGGAAGAAAGTCCAAGAAGGTTTAGGAACCCGCCTAGATTTCAGTACTGCGTATCACCCTCAGACCGATGGACAAACGGAGCGAGTAAACCAAATACTCGAAGATATGCTTAGAGTGTGTGTACTAGAATATGGATATAAGTGGGAAGACTGTCTGCTGTTTGCAGAATTTTCCTACAACAATAGTTACCAAGCCAGTTTGCAAATGGCCCCATTTGAATTCATGTACGGAAGGAAGTGTCGCACCCCTTTGAACTGGTCGGAAGTAGGAGAGAGTCAGATTTTTGGACCCGACATCCTACGAGAAGCAGAAGAGAAGGTTCACAAGATTCGTGAGCACCTCAAGACCGCCCAATCCCGACAGAAGAGTTATGCCGACAAGAGACGTCGAGACCTCGCCTTCAATATAGGAGATTTTGTTTATCTGAAAGTGTCGCCATTGAAGAGAATGCAGCGTTTCCAACTCAAAGGAAAGTTAGCCCCCAGATGTATCGGACCTTTCAAAATTTTGAACCGTCGAGGAGAAGTATCATATCAACTAGAATTACCTGAAGAGATGTCAGCTGTGCACAATGTGTTCCATATCTCGTTACTTCGCAAGTGTCTCGAAGTCCCCGAGAAGACCGAAGTGTTCAAGAATATCGATCACCGGACCATAGAGATCAACGATGACCTGACCTATCCTGAAGTACCCATCCACATTTTGGAAGAAGCTTTTCGAACTACCCGAACCCAAAGCATCAAGTTTCTCAAGATTCAGTGGAGCAACCACACGGAAGAGGAAGCTACCTGGGAACGCGAAGATCACATCAGGACGGAGTTTCCCGATCTCTTCAAATCCTAGGTAATCTTTTCGTCCTTTTTCAAATCTTGGGACGAGATTTTGTTTAAGGGGGTAAGGTTTGTAACATCCCAAAAATACTAAACTTAGATCATCAAACACTAATCATCAAGATTAGGGTTAACAAAAACTTTTCTAAATAAAATCATGAATGCATGCATATGTGTATGCATGGATTTTTAATTTCTTTAAAACCACCTTGTTTGTGTGATCCATTGCTTGTAAAATGTTTCTTAGGTGAAATAAACATCATCTAAAACATTTCCCACACTTTTCCTAAAGACAAGTAAATCAAAACAAATATATTAAGTGAATGGCCACTTTGACCAATTTAACTCCCATGCCTACTTTGGCTATCCCAAACTTTCAAAACTCATGAAACTTTTGGATCTTTGCACCCCTTGATTGTACTCATAACAAAGTATCAAGGCCCACTTTGTGATCATCCAGAAACTTTCAAATGCATAGTTTAAATGACAATTCAAAATTGAATCTTCTTCATATGTGAAGATCCCACTTTTTGAAAACCCACTCAAACAAGCTCAACTTTCAAAACCCAAGCATCTGTAGACTCACCAGCACCAATCTAGCAAACCCACCAAAAATCATTTCAAAATTCAAAACTTGATTTCATGCGGCCATTTCATCAAACAGGTTGCAGACAAAAATCAAACAAAACATCAAACACTATAGTGTGCAGTGATTCTTGCCTAACTTGTTCCCTAGTTAGCTCACACACAGCTCAGTAGATCATCTAGAAAGATTAGCCCAACACTAGCACCCCTGTGAGCTTGCCATTGACATTAATGGTGAACAGCCGAGCACACCCATGACACCCCATTGTGGACAGGAAGCTAGAGGAAGAACTAGCCGTGCCAACCTTGTCTAGGAGGCAGCCCACCGTCCACCGCCACTCACTGTCCCAGCCGCAAGTGTTGCCAAGCCACAGACCACGCAGCACAAGCGCGCCAGACCATGCTGGCGTGCGGGCGCCACCCTCGACCATCACCCACAGACGGTGCGCCGCCCTCGCCGCGTGCACACACGATCGCCATCAACCCAGGAGACCGCCAGACATCCCCATTTGCCGCCCCGTGCCGTACAGCCACCGCCCATTCCAGACCAAACCACACCGCCCCATGCTTCGCAACCATGTCGTTGAGCATCGCCAGGAGACACAGCACCGTCCCCTACCCTTTCCCATGCCATTAGCCGCGCTGTAACGCTTCGACGCAGGCTCACCGTGCGCCCCGACGGTCCCCTCGCTCGACTATAAATAGAGGCCACCCCCACACGAATTCTTCACACCATCTCACTCCCCTCTCCTCACCGATCGTGCCACACCATTCTCAGAGCAAGGCGAGCACCACCTCGCCGGAATTTCACTGGAGCCTGCCGCTGCCGGAGAAGAAAGGAGCCAGCGATTGGAGCCACCCCAGGAGCTGCCGCGACCACCCCTGAGTTCACCGTCATCGACTACGTCGTTCGCCCGCCTCGCCGACCCTCGCCAGTACCCCGGTGAGCCACCAACGATCCTCACTGGCCGCGCTAGGTTTCGTTCTCGCCGGAGTTGTCTCGCGTCGACGATGACTCCCAGCCGTTAGATTAGAACTAGATCGAACCACCCACATTGCCCCATACCGCTTCGCCCAGCCCCGTGTCACTGACAAGTGGGTACACCCACTTAATCAGCCCGCGGGAGCACTGCGCTTAGCAGGCCGGCCCGTTAACTTTTCCCGCGCAACCCAGTTATTCAAATTAAATCTTTTCTATTTCAATTCAAACCCACTTCTGTACCCAACTTCAAAAATCAACCCAGTCCGACTCGTTGCATCAATTTGAATGAAACCAATTTTGTTGGAAAGTTCTGTGAATGCTGAATCCAAGACCGTTGGATTCAAGTCATTTGGATCTATAGATCACCCATGGTAAATATAACAAGGCAGAAGCTTTTTCTGCATTTAAACATTTTTCAAATTTAAACCATAATAGCTTTTGAGTTGATTCCAACTCTCAAAAATCACAATTAACCATACCTTTCAGAATATATAAAAATATATAGGTTTACTTGCAGAAATAATGTTCAAGTAATAAAAGAATGCCTCATAAGCATTTCTAGCCACTTTAATTAATTAAAATAAAAGGGTAAAACCTTATTAAATTGTGACACCACTTTAAATCACATTCCCATGGACTACAATATGTGGTGATGACATGTGTCAACATGATCCCATGTTTAGTTTGGAGAATATTAAATCTTAATTAGTTTTTCAATGAGTAGAAATTACTTTTCTAAAAATAAAAAGAAATTAAACCAAGCCTTAACCTTGTAATATAAGGGATGATGCTAGATCATCTATAGGACCCTTGTGTGTGATGATTGCAAGTAGTTAAGTATTGTTTGGTGATTGTGTACCTCGTATTTATTCGTAGATGCTAGTACCGACCAAGGATACGAGGAGAAAGGAGGATACTACGAAGAGGAAGCCGAGGAGAACTTCAACCACTGCTCTGCTCAAGGCAAGTTGATACTATACCTATGCCAGCTATTAACCTTGCAAGCTAACACTTGCAATTTAGCAAGCTTATACTGATATTGATGCAATCTAACACTTGCAAGATACCTTACTGATGCCACAAACCCATAATTGTGCTATGACTACTATATGCCTTAAGCATAAGTGATCATATCCACTTGATAAACCAATCCTAGTTTTATGTGCAAGCTTCTTACGTTATTTATTTATCAAAGCTTACTTAGAGTTTACTTATGTGACTGGTAGATTTTGGAAAGTGCTGAAGGTTGCATAAAGAGCATAAAATTTGTCCTAAGTTAGAAACCTTGATCTCAGCCAAAGACATAAGGTTATACTTAGTTGAAACTCCACTAGTTTACCACCCCTCCTTAGTACTACCCCCACTTGTAGATGCTAGTGCTAAGCATAAAACTTGATCAAACTTAGCTAGGAATACTTGGTGGAAAATTGGTTATGAAAACCTTGGAATGATGGATCATTCTATTGAAATGTTTTGGACATGTGTTTCCAAACACTTGATGATTTTGGTGATGAGAATGTTGAGGCATGAGCCTTAGCCCTTTATAAAACTGATGGTTGTATGGATGCGATACCATTCCAATTTTATCGTACAACCACAATACCCGAAGATTGGGTAGGGCTTGACTGGAAACTTATATTCCGTAGTATTAGTTCCCTCACGGCCAAGGTCTGAGCTGAGGCTACCTTGTGAAGATTGTCCACCTGTGTAGTACCCAAGATGACAGTTGGTCGTGGTTGGGAGGCCAAACTCACAGGAGAGGTGCTTATACTAGGGCGTGTAATCGAAAGGTTAGGATTGATTATCCGCATACTGAGTATGGTGAATTCAGGATTTGTTCCTGACGGATGTATCAAATGTTGTGGTGAAAGTGTACAATCTCTGAGTGTCAAACTATTGAATAGCAGCGTCATGATTATGGACGATTAGATGGCCATCTTGTTCCCCGTCGGACTTTTCAAAAGCGACTTGTGAAATGAATTAAGACTTTGACTTGACCACAACGGAGTTGTGACCTGAATACAAGATCCCACTTAGGAGTTATAAAATTGTGACTAGCTTTGGGCGAGTAGAGATAAACCTGGCTTTTTGCAAAACAACCTTAGAGCCTAGTGTCCCATTATCCAAAAACCCCTTACCTATTAGTATTAGTTTGCGAGTACTTAGAGTACTCATGGCTTTGTCCCTGGCTATTCCCATGGCCAGACTATGAAGAGGAGTACCTGGAAGATGGACCCTAGGAAGGTTACGACGACTAGGATCATCTCCCATCGTCAGCATTGCCTGTGACCCTGAAGATGGAGCTTCGCCTATGCTACCGTTATTATTACGTATTCCGCTGCTTGATGTTGTATTATGAACTGGATCATGAGAACCCTATTTGTGTAAGAACTTATGTATCGTTGTAATGGATGATGTACTATGGTATCCAATTCTGTTATGTCTCGCCAAAATGGTAATCCTGGGATTGCTATGTATGGCATAACAGGCATCTAGGATTGAAAAATCCGGGTGTTGACAGCTTTTGTGTGAGTGGAGTGTCCACCCACATGAATGAAAGTAGGGGAGCGGGCAGCCGCATGGCTGGGCGCATGGACCCTTGGGTGCCCCCCTCTCCCTATAAAAGGATCCCCCTCCCTCTCTCTCACTCACACCTCCTCGCGAAGGATCTCTCTCCCCCCTTTAGAATTTCCCCATTGTCTCGGATCAGCGATACAAGTTCCAGTGGCTTTTTACGGAAGGATTTGTTGCTTCACGCTTTGGAGCGAGGCGCGGAGGTTGTCGGTACCCACGGTGTGTGCGATCACGGATGCACCACTGCTTTGAGGTGCTGGACTTGATCGTGCTGGACCGGCTGGACCAGATGGACTTCATCACGATCTTGAGATCGGCAAGCGTTCGTCTACATCATCCACGAGTACAACCTCGTTAACGCTATTCGGTCTTCGAGGGTATGTATTCTATGGATGTATATCCACCCGTTGCTTGTATCTAGAAGATAGATCTTGGTACATAGTTGTTCCCATCGTAGGAAATTTTTTGTTTTCTATGCTGCGAACCCTACAATTAGAGAGTCTTAGAACTTCTGTAGTTTTAGTTTTGATTTGTTTTTGCATCATTCCAAAATCATCTTTCTGCAAGAAAATCCTTTATCAATTCCTAAAAATTGCTCAAAAATAAGGTTTGCCGAAAAATTCCAGAAAAAATTCATATTAAATTTTTACGCCAAAAAAGGGCCAGAGAGGTACCTAGAGTGACCAAGGGGGGCCCACCAGGCAGGCACACCACCTGGTGGCACGATAACACCAGGGGCGTGCATGGCCATGGTGTGGGACACCCCTGGCCCTCCACTTATTCTCCCTCCTGCCACTTCTCTCTCTCCCGAGAAAACACCATTTCATTGCTCAAACCCGTGTTCTTTCTATTCTTGCTCGCGATTTTCGATCTCCTTCCTCAGCCCACGTTTGCTGCTGAGATTTGGAGCATTTGTTCTCCGGTATGTGACTCCTCCGCTTGTCCAAGTAGATTTGTGATTAGTGGATTATATCTTGAGTATTTTGCTACTGTAAGTGACAGGTTATGTGATCTTGCATGCTTTTTCTTTGCTTAGAGAAATTATTTTGATGCATGTTTAGCCCTCTTGTATGTCCCTATAGTAGTTCCCTTCATTATTTAGTCACTTTGAAATTTCTTCTTGTGATGCATGTCTAAAATTTCAAAAAATGAGATGAATGAACACTAAATCAACCAACATGAACTAGGGGTTCCCGAGGTCATGAAAGTCTACTGTGAGGAAGCAGTTTTTCCTTCCATTTATCCATGCCCCATATTAATGAGGGCTAGAGGAATTTTTCAAGATTTCCAGACTCTAATTTCTAATGTAGGATTGGAGCATTTTGTTGGAGATGAACCTTACCAATATGTGAAACCGACTATGTCTGTGGTGTATGATTTTTAATTTAGTTGGTCCCCGTGGTTAATTACAAAATTTAAAATGTAGATGTCGACCTCCCTTTTAATGATTTTTGTGCAGCTATTAAAGTTCCACAGTGGGGTTCATGCGAGAAGATTAGGGAGCGGCCTGCTCCACTCGTGGACTTATACATAGAGATTTGCCAAGGGAGTAGCTTCTCAAAAGAAAGTGGTAAAATTCGAAATATTCATCTCCCATCCATTAGATATTTTTCCTATTTTATTGCTAAGTGTGTTCTTGCTAGGAAGACTGCTAGTAAATTATCTTTATATGATCTATGTTTTTTGTCTCAGCTGCTTTAAAATGGGATATGACTTATAACTTTCCTGCTTTGATATCTTTCCGTCTTTCTAATAACCACAAGAAAGGTAGAATTTGTGGAGGCCTCATTGCCTCTCGTTTATTAGCTTTGCATGGTGTGGCGCCGCATCATTCAGACTTGCAGTTTCCAATAGAGAGGCTTGATCTTAATTCCATGATACAACACAAATTTGTTTATTATGGGGCTAATTTGAGCGATTTATCTTATGAAATAACCTTTCTCAAGAGTGGATGGAGAGGAGGTAAGTTTGAGCGAATGCTCCTTTTGCCTGCGCCTGCTTTGTTTAACCTTGATACCAGAGAAGGATGGTCACTCACGGAGGAAGATCTCGACACATACATGGAGGAGCTCTCCCAGCAAGAGCAGAATGTTGGAAGGGAGGCTGATGATAATTTGGTCTAGCCCTCCAACACGGGGGAGCCTTCATACCAGCAACCTGCTTATGATTGGGGCGCTTCTTCTTCTTCACGAGGGCCGGATTATGATCATTTTTACGATGAACCGCCGGCTTGGATTTCCTACCCGCGTTTCGGTTGATAGCCACTTAGGCCAAAAGCCTAAGCTTGGGGGGAGGTATACTGACATCACAGTCATCTACATATTATATTCTGTCGGTACTTTGCATATCCATGTTTCACTTTCTTTTTAGTTTTTGTTATTGCTTTGTTTCTGCATTCCAAAACACAAAAGACCAAAACATATTTTTGTTATTTCTCTTTGTCGCTTCTTTATCTTCTAGCCTTGGTTTGCTTCACCCGTGTTAGCTTCGGTTTTTTATTTGAAAAACCCAAAAAGATTTTGCTTTGTTTACTCTTTCCTTCAGTTCTTGTCTTTAAAAAATCGAAAACCCAAAAATATTTGGTGTTCTCTCTGGTTTTGTGAAGTCCATTGCAGGGTTCAGCGGTACTTAGTGACCCCTTGGAGTTTGGTTTTCATATTATTATTCAAGCGACACAAGTGAAAGGCAATGATGATTTATGACAACTCGAGGTGTGGTACGAGGCTGGTATGAACTCTATTTGTTTTTGTTTTTGTACATATTATTATTCAAGTGACACAAGTGAAAGGCAATGATGATTTATGATTGTGGTCATGCTTAGTCTGTTCATGTAGGGTGTATGTTATTTAATGGATGCTTAGTAGTTCTTGCTCTCTTATGATTAGTTCCAATCTACTGATAATTTGTAGCATGCCATATAAATGTTTGCTTGCATTGTTCTATTCATAACATGGTATGGCATTATGGTATCCTCCTTTGAATGTTTTATTTGAATCGACTTGGCACATGCTCACGCATGCATATGACTAAACAAAAAGTCAGTTAAGCCTCGATGATTTATTTTTCCTCAGAGTTCTTGTGTCACTTTTCTCGCAAGCATGATTATGACAGTTACTGCTCTCTCGATTGTCGCTCCCTTTCTATTGCTAGCCTTCACTTGCACTTAGTATGAGCTCCACTTGTGCATCCAACTCCCCAAGACCAAAGTTGTCAAAATGTGTCCACCATATCTACCTATTAGCATCATTGCTATTCCTTTCATATTTATTATGCCTTATTTTCTTCCAAATAAAATGATTGCTTGTTATGAGAAAATTAGTTTGTAAAGCTCTCACGAACTTGATGGCACACTTTATTTTCTTGCATTTAATAAACCTGAACCATTGTGATTATCTATGTAGCTTGCAAATTATAAGTTGGGAGTTAGCAGAACAATGCTGTCATGGGGAACACTTTCAACACTTGTACATATCTATCTAGTTGATACCATGTTCTTTTGTTTATGCATGTCGGTGGTGTGAAATAAAAGGGGAACTTGTAAGTCCATGGAGTATTGCATATGTGTTAGAGAAATGCCTGGGAGGCTAGCCTAAGCCATACCTAATCATGGTGGAAACTTGCAGCATAACCATAGTGAGCAATCTATGAAGCATCTTCAGAAAAAAATATAAAAAGGAACCATACCCATGGTAAATAAAAAGATCGCTGAGATGCTCATTGTCTGTTGCCTTGTCATTTTGATATGGGATAGCTCCCGTGTCATGGGGCAAGGGGTAACCCGTTGGAGGTTCTCTATGATACGCATATACTTACAATGACAAGGACTTTCTTGTGACTAAAGTTGAGTAGCATGAGGAACATCCGTCGTACTCAAGGGGCATGAGATTTTCAACTTATGATCTGTCAAGCATATAACTCATACTTGACATCACTTTAACCTTAACCATTTAAAGATGCTTATGATAGGGCCAATGAGAGCTCAAAGCTAATGAGTAACATATTTTCAAAATTTGGAAGCCTCTCAAACTTTTTAATATTTTCTTTCACTTTTTATGTCGAGTCACCATTTATTCTATGAGCACCTTCCCGGGAGCATAACTGTCATTCTTAGTGTAATGTGCTTGTCCCAGAACACGGTTGATTGTGATATAACTTTGACGCTTGTATCTTTGAGATTTTTACTACTAGTCTTCACTTGAACTTCAGAGGTGCCTTGGCATTTATGTTTTGCTCCAAAAAGAAAGGCAATCAAGATACCACTTTATCATACCTTCTTATGAGCATTACAATCTTGCATATGCTTATGCTTCATGATGCTTATTATTATTGTGTTGGAATCTCTTCATAAGCTTGCATGACTATTGGGTAAACTTATTTGTATACTCCTTTTTATGAATTTCCTAAGTATTTGACCATATGCCGAGAATATATACATCTTATGAAGAAAATGTGTTCGTGAAAGTTTCTTTATCGCACTCAGTTTTCAACTGAATTGCTTGAGGACAAGCAATAAGCTAAGCTTGGGGGGAGTTGATACGTCCAAAATGTATCTACTTTTCCAAACACTTTTTCTATTGTTTCTCCTCTAATGTGTCTGATTTTAATATAACTAACACAGACTGACACTATTTTCAGCAGAATTGCTTTGGTGTCTCGTTTTTGTGTAGGAAATCATCTTTCAGGAAAAATCCCGGAAAATATGCCAAAAATCCTATTTTTCCAGAAGACTCACAGAGCTAGAAGACTAAGTGGAGAAGAGGCCAGAGGGGCCCACACAATCCCCAAGCATGGGCCAGGCCGCCTCGGACTCTACCTCGACCTCTCGTTTCGCCTACATATACCCTCTGACGTAAAAATACCGGGGGGAGGGGGTTCGGCAATTTCCTGAGAAGAGTTCCGTTGTGCCGCCACCACCAGAAACCGCAATTCAGAACCAGAAACTCCATTCTAGCACCCTGCCGGGACAGGGAATTGGAGGATATCATCGCCATCATCATCACCAACGCCTCTCCATCAACCATCCATGATTCCCCCATTCATGAGTGAGTAATCCCCCACAGTAGGCTATGGGGATGGTAGGGAGTGGATGAGATCATTCATGTAATTACATAAGATTGTTAGGGCAAGGTGCATAGTATCTATTGTTAGTGCTTTCTAACATTGTTGCAACTTGTTATGCTTAATGCTTGTCACTAGGGCCTGAGTGTTCATGATGATATTATTGTTTATGATCTTACCTGCAAGTTGTATACACATATCATTGTCCGGAACCCGAGGCCCCGAAGTGACAGAAATTGGGATAACCGGAGGGGATGGCTGTGATGTGAGGATTTCGTGTGTTCATGGAGTGTTAATGCTTTGCTCCGGTGCTCTATTAAAAGGAGCACCTTAATTTCCAGTAGATTTCCTTGAGGACCCGCTGCAACGGACTGGCAGGACAAAAGATGTTGTGCAAGTTTTCATTGCAAGAACATATGACTATATATGGAACACATGCCTATGATTACTTAATACTTGGATGCTTTATCTTATTTATCTGCAAATTCCCTTGGTCTTGATTAGTATATGCATTGTCTTGTCCATGCAACGACCGTCCATCCATCCCTATGCCTACCGCACTTTAAATACTGCTATTTACTATAATTTTTACAACTGTCCTTATTTTACTACTGCTGTTACTTTGCTATTGCTACTACGAAACTGTTGCTACGGATAAACTATTGTGAGCAAGACTGTTTGTAGGTGCATCTGAATTGACAACTCATCTGTTAAGTTTTATAAATATTCTTTGGCTCCCCTTGTGTCGAATCAATAAATTTTGTCTTTACTTCCCTCGAAGACTGTTGCGATCCCCTATACTTGTGGGTTTGACAGTTATGTGATTGACGATGTTAGCAAGGTTACCCTTCCATCTTTGCCTGGTCAGGGTTGGACACCGCTTGGTTATTCTACAGGACTCTTAGTCCCATTTGGATCTTGTCCATACTCAGACACTATCTTGTTTTTTTCTTGAGTTGTATCTTCGTATTGTACCTTTTGTATTTTTGACTCGTTGAGTCGTTGTTGTATATATAAGATATTGTGGACTATGTTGTAAACTACTGTGATGTAACTACATGTAATCAAATCCCACCCACACGAAAGTGTCTGGTGGGCGTCTTTGAATCGCTTCTGTGCGGGTTTTAGCAGGAAATACTAAGATTTGCATGACGAGGTTCGATCTCGTCAATGCCCATTGTTATGGAATTGGGTTTTGGAGAATATGGGGATGCTGGAAGTCACGGATCGGTTAACAGACAAGCAACACAGGGACATGAGATTTACCCAGGTTCAGGCCCCCGGAGGGAAAACCCTACTGCTTCTTGTCTACTCTTGATTACGGCGGAACCGAAGATTACAGGGGTGCGCAGATGCAATATGGCGTGAGGTGTGTCTATGAGGTGAGTTAAGGATCCTTCTCGCTGTACCCTCCTGGCCTTTATATAGATAGGCCAGGTTTCGGGATAGGTCGAGTCGGGTACAAATTAGGGTTGGTACCCTTTGAAATTCTATCTAATCTAGACTTGTCCTCCAAGGAGTCGAAATCGTCACGGGCTTGGGCCACCCAAAGTCTTCATGGGCTGTGTGTCCTTACGTGTGCCTTCCTTGGGCTGGACCAGGTATACCAATGTCGTGCACCCGTAGGGTATATCCATGTCAGTAGCCCCCGAGTATTCAGTCAAATCATAGATTCGGCTGGAGACTCTTTAATATTTCGGGTGCTTTGTAGTTGAGCCTATTTATACAAGGAGAAATATTTTAGTTCATAGGGATTGTTCATGCGTGTGCCTGACTTACCCGACGGATCAGGGCCAGTTAACTGTCATAGGACAAACCAACACGATCTTCATCAAACTCGAGTCCCCGGACTCGAAGTCGGAACGATTGCTGGTGTGATTTGACTCAGGGCATTGTGGTCTTACAGAAGTCGAATCCCAGCGTTTTTAAATGATGTACCCAACGCGTCCGTCGGGATTTTCATCGTGCCTATTGACACGGAAACTTACTAGCAGAGCGCAGTCGGGCGTATTGCCAGGCCATCAGATGGTATCTGTAGGACTTATCTTTATGTCGCAGACAGAACATCCAAAGTTTAATCACCGCGGAGGTATTTCGGGTGGACAAGGCGACTGTTTCTCACTTAGAGTTGGTTTGGGCAAGGTTGCCGAATGATTTTTGTCGTATTTGATCCGAAGGACCTCAGTCGAATGATTTATAGGGTGCACGACCAGCGCTCCCTATGGGAGTAGCCTCCGAGTGTCTGTTCGAGTCGTAGACTCGAGCAGAGACTTTAGTTCAATTGTTTTCAGCATTAATCCGAAGGATGCATTTTTTCGAATGCGCGACCAGCGCTCCCTATGGGAGTAGCCCCCAAGTCCGTAGTGGAGTCGTAGAATCAACGTAGGACTCGAAGATAATTTCGAGGTGATGTTACCTTTGCAATTTCTCAGGTGCGCGGCTAGCGCTCCTTATAGGAGTAGCCCCCGAGTAGTTTCTCGAATCATAGATTCGAGTAAGTACTTGTATAATCAGGTGAAATCTTCGAGACATTGCTGGCTTTGCCTTGATGATGTCAGTGCTGACGATTGGTGATCTCAACCGTCTGCGGCAGTAGAAATGATGCGACGGGACGATCATGGGTCGCACCGCCTGACTTGACGTTGACTAGTCACGTGTAAGCGTGGCGGAAGTTATGGTGTCTCCTCGGTTCCCGCGCGTAGTGGACGGTGTGCTAGCGACGATTCGTTTTGATGCTGACACGTGTATGGTGAGATCTGATTTGCGTGCTAGGTCTTCTCAATCGACGACTCCAGTGTGTCATCTTCGTCCTTTTATACCGCGGGGAAAAACAGTTTTTTTACCCTTCGCCATTTGCTCTTGCCTTGTCTCCATTGCCACCATTTTCATGAGCTCTTTGCTCTGTGTTGCGCACTGGACGTTCTCCGCACCTTTCCTTCCTTGTTCCTCCGTTCGCAACGCCGTACCTGCTGCTCCAAGATGGGAAAGCCAAAGAAGACGACAACTGCTGCAGCTCGACCGAGCGCCACCGGCGCTGGCAAGAAGGTCGCCGCTATGGCCCGCACCACCGACGGCGGGTGGAAGCACACAGAGATGCGCGAGGTAGATTTGTGCAAGCTGCATGATTCTGGCCTTGTCTCCAAGGAGAAGGATGACGTCGTCCTCCCCTTCCAAGAGGTAATTCCTCGTCCACCCAAAGGGTTTCGGGTGATGTTTTATGCTTTTATCGTTCGGGGTATCTCTTTTCCCGTCCACGAATTCCTTCGTGGACTCCTTTTTTTCTACAGTATTCAGTTGCGTCATCTGTCTCCCGACTCTCTTATTCATATTGCTTTTTTCATCAATCTGTGCGAATGTTGGCTCGGTATCGAGCCGCACTTTGGCCTCTTCCGGAAACTCTATTCCATGAAGAGGCAATCCGGCGTCGGCGGTGTTTATCCGCTCGGCGGCTGCATCATCTCTATTCGCTCCTCCGTCCAATTCTTCTCCTTTTCCATTTGCGTTTCCGTCCAATACTGGCGCCGGAAGTGGTTCTATATATCCGTGAAGTCAAGTTGGACGGGCAGAATTTTGGTCTCCCCCCTTTCGATTATGCACAGAAGATCACCCGAAAGAGGTCGTGGAAGAACGACGTCTTAGAGGGTGAAATGGTAGAGGTGGAGAAGCTCTACAAGCAGGTAGAGGCAGTCCAACTGGTGGCCGGCAAGGAGGTCAACGGTGTCAACATCATCCGCACCTTCCTCAAGTGTCGAGTGCAGCTGCTCCAAGCGAGGGCACACCCGATGTTTATGTATGCTGGCCGCAGTGATCCAACAAGGGTTTCGCCTGAGGAGTTGTCTTCGGGTGACCTTGATAGAGCTCTTCGGCCCCTGCTGAAGTTCAAGGACGACGAGGACCTCCCCAGGAAATCCTTGACCTCCTCGTTCAGTGTGAATAAAGTAGTCCCGCATGTGAAAAACTTGTAGTTGCGTGTAGCGCAATTTCGAGTGCTAACTGTTTGCTATTTGTACTAACAATTTTTCATCTTTCTTATTGTTGATTTGCAGGTCTTCAAGGTAGCGGTGATGATGCCCCCTCTACCTGACAAGTTCACAGATGCGCCGGAAAATGAAGTGGCGGAGTCCGAATCCGAGCTTCCCCTGGAGCAGTCTCCTCCTGCGGAAGCCCCCGAGCCAAGCGAAGGGAAGACCGGAAAATGCTCCTGGAGTGAATCTTCGGATGGGGAAACACCACCAACACCAAAGGGTCTATCTTTCCTCGAGCAGCACGGTGAGGACGAGGGTGCGTCGTCTGCTCCTTTTCCTGCCGTACCTATTCGGGCAGTGGCCCCACAGTCGCCAGCCAGGAAGAAGAAGAAGGAGAAGGCGCCTCCTATTTTCAACTTGTCAGACATCTAATCGTAAGTTGTTCTTCTTGAGTCTTGTTACCATATTCATGTGCTAAGTATTAGCTTGTTATTGATCTAATAAGTGCTAGCAATAATCCTTCGGAGGAGTCCCTTGACGAGGGCACCGAAGAGGTTATCGCGGAATCAAAGCCAACAACTTCGTTTCCCCAAGTGGTGGCCAACTCCGAGGACGAGGATTCGAGCTCCACGAAGCGGGAGGCTCGTGAACTCGTAACTCGGAAGAGTATATGCAAACCTTAGGAGTCCATGCCTAAAAACGTAAGTGTTGCTCTCTCTGTTTGCATAGGGGGAGCTCAGAGCCCTTTATTCATCTGGTTTGTTTGCTTCTTTTGTATCCAATTGTCTGCGGCGCCAACCTCCTCATCCAGCAGCATCTGTCACTGGAGAGTGAGATCAAGCATCTCCAAGGTGCGTAGCTTTCGTCTTGTTTATTTTTCGAGTGCACCAAGTTTGTTTTCTCTATTTACCCAATGTTTCTCTATGCTGCAAATGAGAACAATGCTGCCCTCCGCAGGCTGAATGCTCTCGAAAAGAGCCTCGGCCAGGCGGATAAGAAGACAACGGATGCTGTAGAGGCCCTGGAGCGCCAGCAGAAGGAGGCCGAAGACCGTGGCGACAGCTTCTGTTATCTGACTTCTTTCGGGAGAAGGCCATGGCTGACAAGCTCATGGCTGCTGCCAAGGCTGTCTCTGGAAAGCTACTCTTGTCTCCTTTTTGTGTTTTCCGTATCTTGGGGTGCTTTTTAAAAAAAATTCCTCACTCGAATATCTTCTCATGCTATTTATGCCAGATGCTTCTGGCATCGCATTTGATCGCGGCATTCCGGAGCATGGAGATTTCCTGGCAGATGCCGCCACAACGATCAAAGATTGCTGCTCTTCTGCCGTGAGCTCCCTGGACAAGGCCAAGAAGGTGCTTGCGTGCTTCTACAAGGAGGTCAACCCCAAGGGCGTTTCCCTCGAGGACATCGACTCGCTGGCAGATGCTCTGTCAAAGGATGCTCCGGTGGAGTACACATGCAAGAAGAAGGACATTGGTGCCTCCATGGGGTTGGCCATGGCGATGGCGTCCAGAGCCGAGCTGGATCTGGCCCAGGTCACGTCCAGGAAGCCGACGACGGCGAATGGCTCCGAGGTAGCTTTTGCCCCCTTTTGCTTCTCGATGTAAGCATTACGGGCCTAAGCTCATCGACCTCCTGGACGATTATGCGGCAAAGCAGCAGCGAGAGGCCAAGAGTAGGCAAACTGGCTCCGAGGCTTCTCCGGGTGCTGGCGCTTAGGCCCTTGCATTGTAGCTAATATAGATTTTTTACTTTTGCTGTCGTTTGTAACACCTTTTGAATGAACAAGTCTCACTTTGCCATGAGGTGGATTTATTTATGTATATGAGTCTGTCTTTTAACTACTGTCAAAAGTGTTTGTGATATTCATATTTTCCTGTTTACCCTTAGGGTCCTTCAGGTGAGGCTCCAGTGATCACTCCTCCTGCGCCTGATCCTCGCCCATCATTGGATGAGGCGTCGCAGTTGCCCTTCTTGTGCGATCACGTCCGCAGTTAGGAAAAATTTATCCTCGGCATCCGAGGCCATGCTGATGTGTGGAAGTCGAAGGCTAAGCGAGCTACTACTAGGGAGGAATTCTTGCTTGGAGAATTTCGGCAGATGGGTGAGCACCTCCAATGTGAGTCCTCGTGAACAGATGCTCTTTCGAGTTTACGTTATTTTATGCTGGCTCACCCCATGCTTGTGCAGTTGTGAATCTCATTCCAAGGGAAGAGAAGGAGCGCGTCGCAATTCGGATCAATTGCCTAATGCAACAAGAGTTGGAAGCCGGTGACTTCTTTTGGATGGATCGTGATCGAGCAATCGTTCTTGAAACTGTAAGATCCCTCCTTTGTAAAGGAAAAGGATCCCTGTGATTGCAATGCTAGTCCCTGGATCAATGCTAGCATCCACAGTTTAAGATGAAGTACAGAGAAACAAAGGTCATTTATTACATTCATTCCAGAGATAAAACATAGTCTTTTACAACTCAGGGCCATAGGCCTAATACAAGAGTTTTTGGAATAAGTAAATAAACATAAGTCTTCATCTTCATGTGCCACAGGAAAGCATGTTGAGTGTAGACTCATGACTCCTATTCATCATCGGAGTAACCTGCAACATCACAAGTTACAACCATAGTGGGTCAATACTTTGGAATAGTATTGGCAAGTGATACCTTAGTAAATTTTTAAGTGGACTATATTTCTATATGCATTTTTTGGCTAAGTGTAGCTTGACTTGCTTTGCTCAAAATAGGTTTTTCCTATTAGTTGAAATCACTAAGTTTTTCTTTGTCAAAAACTTTCCCAAGAAACCACCAATAGACATTGGGGTCCTTTACCCTTGTTCACCCACAAGTTTTACTTAGAAGTTGGAGTGATGAGATTCTTGTAGCTTCCATGTCTTGATGCTCAAGTTGTCCATTGCCATGGACTTGGCTAAGTACTTAGATTTTCCATCTGCAGAGGTTGTGCACTTTCCCCACCAGACTTGGTTTCCCAAGACAGGACCTTTCAGAAGCCTTTCCTTAGTCAAATGGACGCGCTCCAACCTATCGTTCCCACTACCACCAACTGTCCAAGTGACTAAGTTCTAGCAACCTATATGATCATGGCAGAGCCCATATTGCCAAGTGGTTGCACTGTAAGCTTTCTCAACACTTGGCCTCCAAATCCCTTTGTGCCTGGGTGGCATACCACAAGTGAGATACACAAGCCATATCCATGGCCTTGTGTAACCACTCAACCAAAAACCACCAATTCAAGTCCCATTCCACCCAGGAGGTTCATTGACTTAGTTGTTTTATTAAGAAAAGCATAAGTCCAAAAGACTTAGAATTATTTTCATCATAGCATGTACATACTTTACCAACCCTTGTTTTCTACTAGCTAGGCTAAGCATGGCATAGTAACTTAACTTAGGAAATTCCCTAGCAATTCTACAATTCTACAACTACTTAGGATTTCCCAACATAGCATTTGGCAAAAGTAGCATGCAAGACTTAGCAAAAATAATTCTAATGCTTATTCAAAATAAAGGGTGGAAATATCATGAAGTATCACTTGCCTTGGTAATGGGGAGAGTAGCACTCTTCACAATCACAGTCACTAGCAAAATCTACACAAGAATTTGTAGCACAAATTACACACAATTCATATACAAACAAAAATATGAATGCATGCATGCAAGAAATTACTAAGTGATGATTTTTGAAAACCTACCAAGCAAGTGCAAGATACAGAAACAAAACTAAGTCAAAAACTTGCTAACTAAACTTATTTAGCATTAAAACCAAATACTAAACCTAATCTATACTCAAAATGGTCCTAAATAGGTTTCTGCATACAAAGTCATTTTAACATAAACTTTTTGTTAAACACATTGCAGATTCAGAAAGGGCTTGATTCACTGATTCCAACGGTATAAAATTTGCAAAAATCTAACGTGAGAATCAAAAGTTATAGCCATTTGAAAATTGGATCTAAATCTGATTTGAATTCTAATTTTGAATTTAACCCTAGCCACGCGTCGTGTTTCTATTGGCGCGTATCGGTTCGCACCGGATCACCCTTCTGTGCCGTTGGATCTAACTAACGCTGCACGGCTCAGATCTATCCATACCCCTTCGTTAAGTGAACTATTTCTACGCGCTGGATCTGGATCTGACGGCTAAAAATCTCCTAACCGAGCAATGGCGCTAGCGCTAGCATGGCTGGGCGGCTTACCAGAATCGCAGGATGCTGCCGATGCTCAAGGTGGCGATGGTTCGTCGAGGGGCGCGCGGACACGGCGAGGATTCCTCATCGGAGTAGAGACAGGCGTCGGGCATGGTCAGTCGTTGACGTTGGCGAGGTTCCTCGTCGCGCTAAGCCAAAATAAAGTCTTATTAGATCGCTGTGATGGAGATTCTAGGTGTATCAGTCAGAGGGCAAGGGGCGGTAGCTACTTACGGAGGGAGGTCGCCGGAGTTCGTGCAGAGGACGGTGGCGGCCGGTCGTCGACATTGCTGGAGCTACGGATCATGCGAGGGCAAATGGGGAGTGTCAGTAGGTGCGCAAAGACTCGCTGAACTTGATAGCATGAACTAGAGACAGAGGGGAACACGAGGCTCACCGGAATTCGTCGGCGCAGTCGTCGGAACAGCGGCGGCGTCGTGCAAGTTGTGGGCAGCCTGGTGGCGTGGAGGCGAAATTGTTTGAGGGGAAATGGTCGCGAGGATGTGGGGATTTTATAGCCAGAGGCTCTACAAGAAACGCTTGCTGCATCAATGCCAATTAACCTCGCGAAATCAGTGCAGCAACGGGCAGCGGCGGAGTTCGTCTTGTGAAGCGGGAAGACGAAGCTGACGTGGAGAGGGCCCGCTCGTCAGCGAAATAAGCAGAGGGGGTGTGGGGTCTGGCTGTCAGCGGCTGAGTGGGTGTGCTCGCGCGTGCGGGAGGAAAAGAAATGGCCCGGGTGGGCTAGTTGGGCCTGTTCAGATGCTGGGCTAGATTCCTTGCGCCGGCCCTTTTCTATTTCTTTCTCCTTTTTCTTTTTCTGTTTCTATTTTCTGAATTGATTTTCAAATGAATTTAAGTTCCATTTGAATTCAAAACTTCTTGGGGTTTTTGCAGTGAGCAGTAGTCTCAAATATAGGCATAAGATCATGTGGTTGCTTTGCCAAGGCTTGGTCAAGCTTGGAGATCAAAATAACAGAGACTTGGCACTTGGTTTGCAAAATTTGAAAAATGGTTTTTGAATCCATTTCCAATTTGTAAATCTTGGTTTAAATTCTACACTCAAACCTTTCCTCAAAGAAGGCAACAAACTTGGTTCATAAACAATCAAACTTTCAAATGGGGATGGCCATTTGATTTAAATCTTCTCACATAAAATCATAGCACCAAGTGCTTCTGTTTTTCTGAAATGAGTTTGAAATTGGTCCAAAATCTATATGCATGCATGAATGATATGCAAACTTTGAAATCATGATTTTAGGGATGTTACAGAAACGGTGCAAGATCACGTACACCAGGTTCTTCGGGTGCTGAAGCAGGTGAGGTCGTCACTTGCGGCCGTTTGGTCCACCATGTTTCCTCTAGACGCTACACCTTGTAGCTTTTTGGGTCTTCTTCCGAAGTTTTGGAATATAGGCCATGTCAAGGAGTTGGTGCGCCATCAGCTATTTGCGGGGGTGAAGGCAGCCCTGTATCTCGTTCGACTGCATCGTCGCAATATCAATCTTGCGGAGATAGCGGCTAGACCACCTCCTCCGCCAGGTGGCAACGTATGGGATATGCGCCCTCATTACGCAGCTATGGCGCAGTATGCCAAAGAGATTGTAGATTTATTTGAGGAGCGGATGAATGTTATTCTCCATAACAATTAGGTCTTGTAAAGGAAATGAGATAATGTAAAATTTGTATTTATTCGTTTGGGCTTGTAATGCCCTTTGTGAAGTTTGTATGTATTGGCATGTGGTGCTCTTGTAATGTTCATGTCCTTTTCGTTAGCCTGACGTGGTCAGCTACTCAGGTTGTATTCATTGTTTTCAGTCGACGAAGACGTAAGGTGAGGCATAGCCCCCGAGCGTGTTTAGCAAAAAATAATGTATGGACAAAAGATATTTGGGCCAAAGAACTTAACTTTTATTCATTGTAATCAAGGAGGTACATTGTTCGGCTGAGTAGCCTGGCTGAATAGCCTTATTGAAAGTAAAGGGTAACTAGGGTAGAAGCATCGTAGTCGTGCGACGTTCCAAGGGTTGGAGTATTCGACTCCTAATGCGACGTCTATGAGGCGGTAGGTGCCACCTGGGATGACTTCGGTGACGATGTAGGGTCCTTCCCACGGTGACTCGAGATTCTTGTGCCCTTCTTGCTTGAGTCATAGGACGAGGTCTCCTTCAACGAAGGACCTTGGGCACAGCCGGCGGCTGTGGTAGTTGCGGAGGCTCTGTTGGTAGACCGCTGAGAGAGCTGCGGATATGTCGTGCACTTTGTCGAGTGTGTTGATGGCATATTCGAGTGTGGCTGGTGATTCGGCCTCGCTATAAGAAACAAACCGTGGGGCCTTGTGGCATACCTCAGCGGGTGGCACGGCTTCAGCTCCATGCACCATGAAGAAGGGCGTATAGCCAGTTGAGCTGTTTGGCGTTGTGCACAGGCTCCAAAGGACGGAGGGTAGCTCATCTGCCCAGGCTCCCGCAAGCCTTTCGAGTGGGCAAAGTAGGCGCTTCTTGATGCCGTTTCCTATGAGTCTGTTGGCCTTTTCGACCTGTCTGTTGGTCTGCAGGTGCGCCACGGAGGCATATGATATGTTGATGCCGAGGTTCCCGCAGAAATCTTGGAATTCCTTCGAGATGAAGTTCGAGCCGTTTTCGGTTAGGATACCATGGGGCACGTCGAACCTGTAGACAATGGACTCGAAAAACTTGACGGAAGTTTTGCCGCTTTGGTTGGTGACGGGCATGGCCTCGATCCACATGGAGAATTTGTCGACTGCCACAAGGAGGAAGACGTGGCCTCCTAGCGAGGACTTTGGCAGCTTGCTGATCATGTAGAGGCCCCATTTTGCAAAGGGCCAGGCCAATGGTATAGGCCTCAGCTCGGATCCTGACGTGTGTGGCTTCTTTGCGTACCTCTGACAGGCGTTGTACATCTGTACTATGTCCTTGGTGTCGTTCATTGCGGTTGGCCAGTAGAACCCAGCTCGTAGAGCTTTGACAACTAGGGCGCGGCTGCCTGCGTGATGGCCACAGATACCCTCATGGATGTCTTGGAGGATGCTTTTGCCGTCACCGATGGTGATGCATCATTGGAGCACACCCGAAATGCTGCGTTTGTACAGTTTTCCATAGATGATGGTGAAGGCTTTTGACCGGCGGGATATGCGGGGGGCATCTGTCGGGTCATTGGGTATCTCATTGTTTATTAGGTATCGAATGTATGACTGTGTCCATGTTTCTTCGACCGCCATGACCTGCATCATGCTGACTAACTCGCCCTCTATGTCGAGCTTCTCGGGTCCCTCTTGTCCTTCGGGTAGCATAACCCCCGAGTGCTTTGCTTCTTTGGCTGAGCCTTTTGGGAATTTTCTCTTGATGGAGGGTATGCAGATTTGTTCGAGGAACACTCCGGGTGGCACCTGTGCGGAGGTGGAGCCAACGTTGGCGAGCCTGTCAGCCTCTTCATTGCTTTCCCTGCCAACGTGCCGAAGCTTGCAGCCATCAAAGTCCCCTTAGAGTGAGTTGTAGAGCACGTGATACGCGATCATGTTGGCGCCATGAGTGTCGCACTCGTTCATCGTCTATTGTACGACAAGGTTCGAGTCGCCATAGATGACAAGGCATGTTGCGCCGCATACCTTGGCCATCCTCATTCCATGGATGAGGGCTTCGTATTCAGCCTCGTTGATAAAGGCGCAAAATTTCATCCGAAAGACATACTTCATCTTGTCTCCTTGAGGGGACGCTAGTATGACACTGGCCCCTGCTCCAGCCTCGCGTTTGGAGCCGTCGAAGTGCATCGTCCAGGACTGCGACATGTCCGGAGTATCTGGCAACTGGAGCTCCATCCAGTGGACGAGGAAGTCAGGGAGGACCTGGGACTTGATGGCGGTGCGCTGCTCGTAGATTATGTCTCGAGGAGACAACACGATGCCCATAAGGCTACATGCCCCATGGCTTTGGGATTGTTCAGGATGTTCGATAGTGGGGCGTCGTTGACGACCACAATTTGGTGCTCCTAGAAGTAGTGGCTAAGACGACGCGCCATCATGAATACGCCGTACGCGAGATTCTGATAATGAGGGTACCTCTACTTTGTCGGGGTCAGTACCTCGCTGAGGTAGTATATTGGGCGTTGGACCCCGTGGGTCTTGCCGTCTTCGAGTTGCTTGACCACGAGTATTGTGCTGACCACCTGATGTGTGGCTGCGATGTAGTAGCAAAGGTTCCAGTTCCTTTGGCGTGACCAGGATAGGTGATGTGGAGAGCAGCTGCTTGAGGTATTCGAACGCATCATCTGCTTCAGGTGTCCACTCGAATTTGTCCGTCTTGTGCAGCAACTGATAAAATGGGAGGGCCTTCTCACCCATTCGGCTGATGAATCTGCTCAGCGCCGCGATTCTCCCAGCGAGCTACTAGACGCGCTTGAGGTTCTTTGGTTTCTCTATGGCCAGTCCCTGATTTTATTCGGGTTGGCCTTGATGCCCCATTGGGAGATGAAGTACCCGAGTAATTGACCAGTCGGGACGCCAAAAGCGCACTTGTCTGGGTTCAGCTTGATCTTGTAGCGATCAAGGTTATCTAACATCTCGCGGAGATCGTCGATTAGAGTCCTGGCCTCCCTGGTATTGATTACTATGTCGTCGACATAGACCTGGATGTTGCGGCCGATCTGGGCCTTCATCATGCTTGCGTGCACCTCTGGTATGTGGCACCTGCGTTCTTCAGCCCAAAGGGAATGGTGTTGTAACAGAATACCCCGAATAGCATAATGAACACCGTTTTCTCCTGATCTTTGACCTTCGGCCGAATTTGGTTGTAGCCCGAGTAGGCGTTGAGGAAGGAGAGCTTCTGGCAACCTGTAGTGGAGTCGATGATTTGATCGATCCTTGGTAGAGGGAAATGGTCCTTGGGATAGTGCTTGTTGAGCGATGTAAAGTCCACGCACATCCGCAGGATATCCGTGTCCTTTTTGGGGACCAGCACGGTGTTGGCTAGCCACTCGCTTTATTTGATTTCTCTAATGAAGTTAGCATCGAGCAGTATGTTGACTTTGCTTCCAACGGCTTCGGATCTTTGCTCGGATAGTCGATGCATCGACTTCTTGACTGGCTTTGCATCTGGAAACACATTGAGTGCATGCTCGGCTAATTCCCTAGGAACTCCTGGCATGTCCGCATGACACCAGGCAAAAAATTTCTAGCGCTCACAGAGGAATTTAACGAGCGCACTTTCCTATGCGGTACTCATGTCGTAGGCGATCAACACTGTCTTGGAGGTGTCCATCGGGTGGACCTGCACCTTCTTTGTGTTGACTGTGGAGTCGAATGACATGTCAGGTGCATTTTTCCTGGTGACTGGGTGTGCCCTGTTGTTTGTCACCTCTCTGAGTCTCGTGAGCTCCTCCTGCATTCCGAACGATTGAGCGATTTTGTTGGTGTCTCTATCGCAATTGTCTGACCTGGTGAAGCTTCCATGGATGGTGATGATGCCCCTAGGTCCTGGCATCTTCAATAGCAGGTACACATAGTGCGGTACTGCCAAGAATCTTGCGAATGCCACGCGCCCGAGGATGGCGTGGTACTGTGATGGGCAATCCACCACTTCGAACTCTAGCTGCTCGCGCCTAAAGTTTTCGGGCTGGGCAAAGATGACGTCGAGACATATCTTGCCCATGGGGTATATGCCCTTCCCTGGGACTATGCCGTGGAACATCGTGTCTGATTGCTCTAGGCTACACAGTGGGATCCGCATTGCTGCGAGTGTGCTGGCGAACATCAGGTTGATGCTGCTGCCACCATCCATGAAGACGCGGATCATTTCGAATCCTCCAATTTGAGCCTCGAGCACTAGGGCAGCATGACTTGGGTGAGGTATCTGGCGTGGGTGATCTGAATGATCGAACGTGATGCAGGACTTTGAGCCGCTGAGGTACTCAGGTATGGCCGGTGGAGAGGTCACGGCCAGGATGACTTGGCGGGTGATCTTCTTGTGCACCCTGTTGGTTGGGCGCCCCTTCTGGATCATCAGGCCCCTTTTGGTGGGGGGTACCCATCTACACTGTTGTTTGGTGCTGGTGCGACTCGCAGCGGCGATAGCCCGCCAGGTGGTGGTGGAGGAGCTCCGTGGGCGATGGCACCTGGAGCAGGTGCGACTCCAATGTTCACCGTCTGGCGCCGCATTTGGGTGAGTGCCTCGCTGAGCTTCTGGAACTCCCGGCAGTCCTTGAGCATGGGACTGGCCTTCTTCTTACCATCTTGTTTATTGATGTAGTATTGGATGGTGCAGGGGCCATATAGCTTTTCTATTGCCGAAGGCTCGTCGTCGCGGTTGCGACGTTGCCATGTTTGCGTGCATCGTCCGCCATCGCGGTAATTGCCATTGTGGTATCCGCTGTTGTGGTTGCCGTCATTGCGTCGATCGGCGTATCCAGCTGCAACCATGTCGACTCCATCGTGTTCATCATAGACGCGCGATCTTCTCTTGCTGCGGCGTCCGCGCCTGCGACCGAAGTCATCTTCATCATCCATATGCGTTATGTCGACGGAATCTTTGCCATCTGCCCAGCGGTTGGTGATGTCCATGAGGTGGTCAAGGGTTTTGGGCTTGACACGCCCGAGATCCTCCTTGAAATATGGGCGCCTGTCACCGTCGTTGAAGGCGTCGATTGATCTTTCTTCGGAGATGTGTGCAATGGAGTTCTTGATGTGGGACCAGCATAGTATGTATGATCGGATGGACTCATTGGTCCACTAGGTGCAGGCCCGCAACTCTATGATTGAGGCTGGCCTCTTGCTGGTGCCCTTGAAGTTGCGGATCAAGCTGTACGCTAGCTCTTCCCAGCTTCGGATGGAGTCATAGGATAGGCTGCGGAGCCAGACCCTGGCTGCGGCTGTTAGCTGTAGCTGAAGGCACTGCAAGGCGATGTTCTTGTTCCCGCCGTGGAACTTGACCGATGGCAGGTGATCGTAAAGCCAAGCCTTTGGTTCCTGCGTGTGGTTGAACTTTGGATTGTCCGAAGGGAGCTTGGAATTTTTCGTCATCCGCGTTTGCCGAACAGATCTGCTGAAGCATCTGGCTCTGCACAACCCGTCGTCATCCTCCTCTTCGGACTTAGTTGATCACGAGCGCTTAGCACATGATTTGTAGATATTGCGTTGGGTGAGCACATTGCGAGCGTCTTGGTTGCTGCGGCGGCGCCGTGGGCTCCGGCGGCGCCGGGGCAGGTCATTCTCCTCCTCGTTAGATGAGGGTGTGCGGATTCGAGTGAACTTGACCGCAACTTTCTAGTGCAGACTTATGCATTGCGTTCTTCGGGTCACCCGCAAGAGGCGGATTGGACGCGAGATAGGTGGTGGCCGCCATGATCGTAGCGTATGGCATTTTCGGCATGACGTTGTCGTGCGAGTCCATCGTCATGAATGACGTGTTGAGGGCCTTGGTGATCTCGCGTCACACGGCGGGGTCCATATGGTCCATGTGGCAGTGGTACTTGTTGGCGTTGTTGCATGTAAAGTAGAGCCGACAATGGCGGAGAGCACAGCTCGCCACGCGCTGGACTCTGCAGCTGCCTGCTTACGCTTTTCGAGCTCCTCCATCAGCTTCACCTCCGATTGCGCTCATCGATCAAGAGGAGGTGGTAGGCCATCAACAGATCCTAGGAGGCATCCACAGGTAAGATTTTGTTGCCTTGCACGGCTTCACGTGCTTGGTCCCAGCCTTCCTCGTTGAGGTTGATCTGGTCGTAGGCCCGATTGCTGCCCTAAGTGGCTCTATTGGCCAAGTTTCCCCTGGTTCGCTCGTTCTCAACATGCGGGTTGGGAGTGGGATTCGCCCTAGCGTTGGATCTGCTCCGTTGTTGGCGTTGCCATCATGGATGGCGGCACACAGGTAGCGCTCATGGAGCGGGTCGCTGCTGTCACAGCTCTCAGATCCGGAACCGTAGGTTCCTTCATCTGAAGGGGGACCACACAGATCGGAGTTACAGCTGCTGCTGTCATCCGAATTGCCCGTCATCTTTGATGTGCGCAGGGAGTCGATGGGAGGGACCCACAAAGCGGGCCTGATGAATGGAAGTGGCACCCGCTCTGGGAGGCGGAGGGTGCCGGTCTTCCCCACCTGGAAGCAGAAGCTCCCAAATAGGATCTCGAGCCTGTCGCCAATGTACCCGAAATCCTTTAGGGTGGCTGGCGCGTGGGCGCTGAAGTCGAACACGCTGAAGAGGAGGTGACTCTCTGTTGCCGATGAATCGTAGATCGCTCCGGATGGAACCGTCACGACCGCATGATCAGCGTCCCCGTTCCCACAGACGGCGCCAATTGACGAGGTTCGATCTCGTCAATGCCCATTGTTATGGACTTGGGTTTTGGAGAAGATGGGGATGTTGGAAGTCGTGGAACGGTTAACAGACAAGCAACACAGGGACACGAGATTTACGCAGGTTCAGGACCCGGAGGGAAAACCCTACTCCTGCTTGTCTGGTCTTGATTACGGCGGATCGAAGGAATAAAGAACATATTCATACAAGGAAACACAAGCTTAGTTATGTCAATCCATAAAAGGTTAATTAAAACTTCAATGCTCCATGTAAAAAATGAATCTAGCTTTAAAAGAAAACTTGTGTTCCTCCTATTGCGTCTTTTATGTTTTGTATCTCCTCACTTTTGTAAAGTAAGGGGTTTATAAAATAAGAGTGAGAGATCATGTAATAAGAAGCTTAGCATTAGAGTGTCTCATTAGAACACCAATACCAAATAGATAAGGTCTATCAAACACTACTTATTCCATTCATTGTCTTTCAAAAAAAATCATAAAGTAGTGGTGAGACCATGCCAAGGACTTGTTATGCGGATCTTCATTTTTTTATTCTTACTTATTTCAAGGGTAATTCTCAACAAGGATCACTAAGTGATTATTTTAAACAATGGTTTGCACAGCCTTCGAGAGTACCAATACATTTTCCCATATGGTGACACATATGCCACCCATGTCGTCAACTCATAGCCGAAATCTGGGGATATACCATAGATCATTCAAAGGCTAGCGGAGTTGTTGGCATCCAAAGGTGTGCATGGGAAACATAGAACTCTTTAAATAGTATCATGGTTTGATCCATAAGGTTAGCTTTGGCATGCATCACAATTACCGCTAGAGTTCATTTCAATCAAATAAACTCCTTTCAAGAGTGCCATCAAGTCTTTATCAATAAATCTATGGGGTTGAGTATCTATAAGTCTAGACTCTTAAATAAATTAAAGATCACTCGAGAAATTATTTAGAGGTTTCATAAATATACTTTTATTCATTTTAAGTGTAGAAATCATGGCAATGTATTCTAGAAGATCACAATGTTCTTCTCAAGTTGGATAGATATTTTAACATAGTGAATCAAAGATCTAACTCAACTATTATGAATACTAACCTTATATAATTATGAAGCATATCTTACCTAAGCAATCATTCGAAAATTCCGAGATACATGTTTGCACATGACTCTACACATACAGAAGTAACTTCCCCAAGCTAGAACTTTTGCAAGAACCAAACTTGAATAGATTACTACAAGAAAAGAGAAAATGCAGTTATCAAAAGAGAGTGTGAGAAGTGGTTACCTCCCCAAGCTTGAATAAAGCAAGAGTGGCACACTTTACTGTTCAGGTATGAATAACCTTACTTTTCATGAAATGGACCTTGGGTTCAACAAATACTTCCTTGTTGAAGCATTGAGTTGAATAAACCAAGTGGCTTATGTAAGTATTTTCACGGTTAGAACAAACCATGCATTCATCACACAAGGTTCAAATCCCTACAAAAATGGCAAATGATTCGGTGTACGAACGTGGTTTGTTCACCCAACAACAAAAAGAAAAATAACAGGAACATGAAACACTACAGAGAATTATAGTTTAGGGAGTTTTGAAAGTAGGTAAAAGAATGAAGTACAATGGAACATGTAGAAAGTAGCCCACTGACCTGATATTGTCAAAATAAAAATATTGGAGGGGTTATAACCTTTTGTATCTGTTCCTGCCCTTGCTGCGCGGTGTTGCCCCTTGGTACGGGAGCATGGTACGGACAGAATCTCCACGTACTGCACCTTTCTAATACCTCGGACACTATGCTCTAAGCAATAAGCCTGTATGAACCAAAAGTGGATAGGACGTACTATGGTGGGGGTTGTACAACCACCCACACGCATGTCGAGAGAGGGATTGGCAGGGCACGGTATCGTCCAGCCATCCTACCCACTTTTATGAACATAGTATCAACTGCGAGTGACTTAGTCAACATGTATGTGAACAAAACACACACAAGTGTGTATGTTAGTGACATACAACAGTACGTCAGAGTCAGACCATCTAAAAGAAAAAGAAATATTCAACGCCATACGACAATATCCAAATATCCTAGATAGAGATAATAGTTTAGGATACATCCTCATACATAACACATCAGAGTATTAAGCGGATGCGAAAAACTAGATCCAGGTATGGATAAGAAGCAAACTGGCATAAGATGCCTAGAAATAAGCACATCCCGCCCACATGATCTCAAGGATCTTCATCCCCAGAATATCTACACTAGACGGTCGTTGCCACCATCATAGGTCTCCTCGAGCCTAGCAACCTTCATGCGACTATACATGTCCATCTGAACAATATTTATCGTGTGAGACTCTAAGGGACGGAACAAGTCTTTATGCATCTAAAGGGGACAACCAGAGGGTGACGCAATTGCAGAGAAAATAAAGCCTAGAAGTTCTATAGGGCCACGCTACAACATCCTCCTAACCAAATATAGACATACATTTTTTAAGGAAACAACAGTTAATTACCCAACAAATATATATCAACATAAACTATTCCTTACAACAGTTAATTCATGTTCCCATGATCAGTGAGGCATGAGCATAACCGACTAGTACCATTACATCATCCATATAGTATCGATTTACAAAAATTACAATATTGCCAATATGGAAATTACAACACAATAGCGTAAGTCTTAAATCGCAAAGCCGATGTCATGCCTTAAACTATAGGCACCTGAATAGGAGATGACCTAGCTCACATAGACGTCAACTTCTACATCGTTTCTTGACCTTCTGAAAATCTGGCCAAGTAAATAGCTAGGGAAAATGCCAGTGAGTACTTTGAATGTACTCGCAAACCACCTTAAGATAATAACAATACAGGATATGCAATATGGGAGTGGTGTTAGGATGGATCCATAAGAGGTTCTTTTATAAACTAGTTTCTCTTGTAGATATGGCCTCTACAAGGTTTTGTTTGAAAAAAATTTATAAACCTTTTTGAAAAGTTTTGGAAGACACTAGGATTGGGTCACCCATTTGCTTTTCCTTCCGGTCATCACAGGACCAAACTCCTTTCCTCCATTTTCCGACCATGTCATAGTCAAAACATTTCCAAGTCATTGCTTTTCCGAAGTCCTTTTTGAAATCAATACCAGCACCGCTCTACAACAGCCTTCCTAACCGTCCATGACCATGGACATGGCTATTCAAATAGATTTACACTCTATAGAGGTTGTACACTTTACCCACATCATACGATTACACTTCCCTAGTCTACACTGATCGTGGGTTGAGTAACCAGTCAAGACTCTCCAAATGCCACTCTAGTATAGGCCCTACCCTATGAGTTATTCCCCTCAACACCGGGACCTCTGGATCCATGGACCATCCAGAGTGCCTACCGACTCCTCGAGAAGGCACACTTTCAATGAGGGTCTCATAGTATCACCCCGCTACTCCCGAGGGCAGTTCGCAATTCCTCTAGGTGACTGCCTTGCACTTGACCCTTTATGTAAAGGAACCTCAGAATTAGAGGGAGCTGATCCATTATATGTAGTCGTGAGAATTCCTAGCAAACTTCAAATCCAGCCCCGTCCCATTCCAGAGTAATTTGGTTGCACAGGTTAATTGTTCTAACATTAAAACTGCAAAGAATCGAGTGCGTTTTCGTAAGCATTTTTCCTCCATCATTTTTGTAAAACCAAAACCTTTATCATTTTTCAAACCTCTCTTGGCGGGTCAAACCTCACCAAGGTTTTCTTATAAAACTTTTTATAAACATTTTCCCAGGGTCTTCCCATCATATACTTTTACTTAGGCTAAAATAGGGTCTCCAAGGGGTTATGGTGTTAAAACACCATCTATCATACTAGGGGCGAATATGTGTCATCGAGGGGGTTTTACTTAGTAGTAACAATGGTATTAGCTGGAGGAGCCAAGCCACTACCATATATAAAAATCATCATAAGTAACACAATGCAATTTTGTAAACAGTAGATAAAACATGCATAAGTAAAAAGGTAGGACAAGTGGCTTGCCTGTGATGAGCAATATGGAATATATGTCCCTGGACTTCTTCTTAGAAAACCATAATACCACTAATAAAAATAATTATCCGGTGCTTCCTTCTTCTCGACGTCACATAGTCGCAACTATCATTGTTAAAGATTAACATGCAAACGAACAATACCCAATCCATACAAGTCATTCAAGTACCAAAGTATACAACAAAAAAACAAGATATTCATGTTACAATTTAGTAGGGTTTGAGAAGGATAGATTTATAAAGGTTGGGAAATATCTTGGACAATTGAAGGAAATCCATATAAGTTTTAGAGTCTAGAATCTAGGTATGAGATGGGTTTTAGACCAAGGTCACATTCAGTATGATATCATTTTGTTAAAATCATATCAGCAGATAGGTAAATGAAACCAACAAGAGTGGTTTCACTATTTTATCAATTACCATTGATTTATAATATTTTTATGGTGAATAAAACTCTAGTTTAGGAAATAATTCACCAAAATAGTTCTGGAGTTCCAAAAATTATTTCCTTGCATTATTAGGTAGTGTTTGATGGACTGATTTACAGAGAGTTGGAATCAACTTAAAATATTTACCAGAATTCCCTCAGGAAATTCCCAAAGGCAGTACTGAATGATATTTGTCTTTTTCACCAGATTAAATCTACGAAATATTTTGGTGTGATTCCAAAGACACTTGTTAGATATTTAGAATAGCTTTCTGTAGAAATTGGAATCGTCATATCCGGAGTTACAGAACTAAAGTAGTGAATTTATGAGTGAATAAGCTATGCACAGAAATGTTTACTTCACCATAAATCAAGAGGATCTCAATAAATATTGGGCTCATGGGGTTTGATACATATTGGTATGTAGGTCCTCTAGGAGTTGGAAATATGTCAAAAACATCTTTGGTTTTATCTAGATAATTTCCTAGAGTCATAGATGCTCTATTTTTGTCATTTTTATTAGGGGCACCAGGAAGCAAATTGGCATGGGGTTAGGGTGTCAAGAAAGGTACTACATATACCTAACAACATGATGTGTATTTAATCCATTTGGATTTACCAAACTCCCTGAGGGATTTATATACTGAAAAGGATACGTGTGGGTATTTTAATTTCTATAAAATATATGAGAAGTAATTTGTTCCAGTTCCAAGGTTGCATGTTAGAGTAGAGATTCAGGTCCTGTGAAAAATGTTATCTAAAAATTTGGAGGACATTCATATTTTGGTTTGGAATAAAACTGAACAGGTAGAATAGATCCAATTTCTAATAAAAAGAAAAAGGGATAGGGAGGGCCATTGGGCTGATTCGAGATGGTGCTAGGCCACGCAGAGGCAGGCCCGACCCAGGGGAGGCCGAACCGTTATGAAGGCACCCTGGCTGTTCGATCAGAAATGAATTGATGACTAGTGGCTATCTTCATCTTGTGTCCAGTGGCGACGGGGTGAAACCCTAGCAGAGGCGAGGCAGGAATGGGGAGAGTCACTTGGGTCGTGCCGGTGTCGGAGAAGAGGTGGGGGAGATGCGGTTCATCACGGGGGTCCAAACGAGGGGCGGCAGCCGATGGTTGAACATCAGGGAAGATCCCAAGCGAGAGGGCCTTGGCGACCTCGTCGAAGCTCGCCGGCGTTGGCCTCGCGGGCGGTACTGAGAAAAAATAAAGAGGAGTGAGATTCAGAGTGACAGGAAGATTCCGTTAGGGTGTCATGCAAAGACAAAATGAGAGGGGAGGAGAGAACCATAGGCAGATCTTTAACCGAGGTCAAAAAATGGAGGTTCTTCTTCTCCTGGGCGATACAGCTACTAGGATGAGCACTGGGTCTTGGGGAATGGTAGATCAAAGGTAGGTGAGCACAAATAGGTCATATGCAGGAGGGGAAGTACAGGGGATGGTGAGTTATGCTCGATCCTTGGCCATGGCCGAAGCTCCTTATCTTCTCTCCCTCAGATAGGGTAGAGAAGGACGAGAGGGGTGACTAGGGGAGGTAAGTGGAGGGAGTGGGAGAAAATGAGAGCAAAGGAAAGAAAGGGGGGCTCTGCCCTCTTTATTTGAGACCAACATGGTCCATGGTGAGCTATGCCTGTGGAGGCCATGGGGGGATAGAAACCGGGGGTGCTTCCTGTGGGCATGTGGAGAGGTGTGTGGGTGGTTTCTGGTTTGGTGTAGGCCAGGGGTGGTAACCACAAGAGTTAAAGATATAGTCACATGCGGTAAGTTTTTGCTCATCCAAGCACTAAAGTACAAGATCATAAGTGAGATACATGGATTGCTACAGTGTAGCTTAACCAGGGGGTGGTGGGGTGTGTTGTGCAAGTTTGGTTGAGCGAACTTGGTGAGGGTTGGGTGTGTTTAGATCAAGATTTGATTGAGGTTGCAAAATTGATCAATTTGTGGCTTGTGAAGAAGGTTGAATATTTTTCATTGGGCAAGGTGGGGAAATGGTACTGTTGGATGAACATGGTCAAAATATCTCTCCCATATTTATTTGGGAATTTTCTAAGGATTATAAGTCCATTTAAGAGCATTTATTGAAATAGTGCAAAAGTGGTTTATACAAGCTAAAGTGATATTTTTAAATTGGAAAGGTGATTTTTTGGTGTGAAATGGTTTTAGATACCATGTCTCACATTGGGTAATTTTATTGGGATTTATTGAGAGGGCAAAGTATTTATAAGGAATTATTTCTTGTTTTTGCCATTTAAGAGAAATGGCAAAAATAAATAATAAAGCATCTCAATAATATTTATTTTTGAGATGGGAAAATGTGAAATGATATGTAGGTATCAAATGTGCCTTATGTTGGCAAAAGGGTTTCAGAGAGAAGCAAAGTTGCCTTTATAGAGAACGTTTTTGAGGATTTAGTAACTAAAGGAATTAAATAGTTTAATAATCCAAATAATTATAGGAATTATTTGGGGATGATTATATACAAGGTGGATGTTGTCCACTTAAAGTATATAGAAAGATCACCTTGGGTATTGACAAACAAGATGGGTTTTTGGAAGAATAGATGGAGTGGAGGATCTAGGGCATTTATATTTTTATACCCCATAAACAAGGTTGGATTGGTGAGCTCAGGACTCACCTTGGTACAAGGGCTATATGGATGGTTAGAACATGTCATGTAGATGACCATGGAGTCAAGAGTTGGGCTTGGTTATATTGGTGGTGGTATAAAAGAGATGGCAAACTTTGTTTAAAATGAGGCTGCCATTGCAGGATTGTCATGATGCCTTATAAACCATGTGGGTTTAAGATGCACAAGCTTCCAATGGAAACAAGTGAAGTATGGATTGAAATACCATGGTTATTGGATCATAACAATGCAAGGATTTGGTCAAGGGGAGGTGGCATATGGATGTGAGCTCCTGCCAAAGTAGGCAAGATGATTAGATTTGCAAAAAAGACTATTATCTTGACTACAAAACCATCATGGATGAGTGAGAACTAGAATGGCTTAGCCAAGGACAAGAGTGGGATTTGGTAGTACTCAAGGTGTAATACAATATGGTTCAAGTACATTTTCAGAAATGTACCTAGGTTGGAATAGGTAGAGCTCCAAAGATTGAATCTAGATAAGAATTCCAAACTTGCCATTTTGGCAGATTTAGGGTTTTAGACTAGATAACAAGTGGAGAGTAGTTTGAGGTGATGTTATGATCCAAACTAGTGATCAAGTAGGTGATGTTTATTGGATGATGGATTAGAGAGGATCCATTCTTAGACTTGGTCTTCATGGAGTTTGTAAATTATCAAAAGGGATTATCCTTTGATTGATCTGAGTAAGAGATGAGAGGGTCACTTTGGAGGCTAGAGATGATATCAAACATAGGAGGTTTGCTTAGGAGTTGTATTCTTACTTTAAATTGATCCTAATGGAGGAGCTCCTAGGGTGGCTCATGCTACTTCCTAAGCAAACAAGTCAATCAGCAGATAAGAGCAATTCATCAACCATCAGATCAAGGCAATTCATATTATCTAACTCATCACACTACTACTAAGGTTAACATCAAGTCTATCTTGAGGTAAGGACGGGTATGTTGAAATGTTGGAGTTTGAATAAGGTGAGATCCCTTGGTATCTCTACCAAGAGTAGAATTCAAAAGCTTTATCAAAAGGGTTTTGGAAAGCCTAGAGATAAGAGTAGTTGAATACTCTGTCTTGAAAACATAAGGAGAGTATATTTAGGTCTCCATAGTTTTGTTAAAGAGAAACTAACAAAGTATTTTGTTTTATCAAAGTCATCTTGGCTCGGGTTTGAAATACCAGAAATTTTGAGAAAATGAAAGACGGGCCAATACTTCTCCTTTGTAAAATGGCTTTTGTAAAATATTGTTGAGATAAGGAGTATATCATCTAAAGCATTCTCAGTTGCATGAACACAGGAAAAAAAGTAAGCAAAAATTTCAACACTTAATAAGAAAAAGTTTTTGTTCCCCCTGATTTTTGCCTTTTTGACAAAAGATCAGGGTTGCTTAAATTGGGATGTTACGGGATCACTACAAGAAATGTTTCCTTCCGCAACGACTTGGCCCGTTGGTCGTCGTAGAAGGCGCTCCTTCCGCGACAAAAATATCGGCTCGACCGTGGCCGATGCAATTTTTTTCCCGGTTCTTCGCACCTCTACTACGACGAAACCGCGAAAAACATGGACGAAGCTCGACAGGCGTGTGACAGAAGTAAGATTTTCGCTTCCTCGCTAGATGTTGACTCGCCGAAGTATTTTTGCGTGTAGGTCCAGGACGTCAGTGTCTCTAGCGGACCAAAATTTTCGGTCACGCCTCCCCGATTTGAACTTGATAACGTTGTTTGATGCCTCTTCCGTTTAGTCAGGCTGCTGGGTCCCGCTTGTCTGCCTCACATTAGAGGAATCGTGTGTATGATGGAAGTTTTTCCTTCCCTGTTTCGAACTTGATAGCGTCGCTCGATGCATCTACCGTTTAATCAGGCTGCTGGGTACCACGTGTCATCCTCACACTAGAAGAAACGTGTGCATGATGGTTTTTTTCCTTGGCTCATCCCTTCCTGATATGAACTCGATAACGTTGCTTGATCTATCTACCATTAATCATAATGTTGGGTCCCACATGCTATCCTCTTATTACAAGAATCATGTGTATGATAGATTTTTTTCCTTCGCTCTCGCTACCCTGTTTCGAACTTGATCGCTCTTCCGTTTAATCACGCATCTAGGCCCACCTATCATCCTCTTATTAGAAGAAACATGTGTATGATGGATTTTTTTCCCTCGGTCGTGCTACCCTGTTCCTAACTCGATAGCGCTGCCAAATGCATAATCACGCAGCTGGGCCCCACGTGTCATACTCTCATTAGAAGAAACATGTGTATGATGGAATTTTCCCTCAGTCCCGCCTCCGTGTTAACTTGATAGCATTGCTTGCTGCATCAGCCATTTATTTAGGCTGGTGGGTACCATATGTTAGCATATCATTAGAAGAATCATGTGTATATGATTGAATTTTTCCTTCTCTAGCGCTATCCAGTTCCTAACTAGATATCATTGCTCGAGGAATCTGCTGTTTGGTCACGCTGTTGGGTCCTACATGTCAACATCTCATTAGAAGAACGTGTATATGTTGGACTTTTTTCTCGATCGCGCTTACCTTATTCGAACTTGGCAACGTTGCTCGATGCAGCACATATATAAGGTAACTCTGGTGGGTCCCACATGTCAGCCTCTCCGTAAGTGAAACGTGCTATGATGGAATTTTTTCGTCCGCCTCCGTTGTTTTGACTTTGGTTCGTAGCTTGGTCCCAGATGTCAGCAACCTCTATGTAGGAAACGTGTCTATGCTGGGTCCCAGATGTCAGACTCTATTTGAAAGAAACATGTGTATGTTAGACTGTTGTTTCAGGTTGAGTCCACCGTTATGACCTTGGCAATATTGGTGGAATTCTTTTAGGGGAAACGTGTCTATGATGTAGCATCAGTTTACCTAGGCCCTAGATGTCAGCCTTGTAGAGTACAAATATGTTAATCTACACTCCGATGTTGGGTACCACATGTCAGCCTTCTATGTATAGAAAATGTGTCTATGCTGGGTCCCACATGTCAGCCTTCTCTGTGCAGGAAACGTGTCTATGCCGGGTCCCACATGTCAGCGACTATTTGAATTAAACGTGTCCATGCTAGGTCCCACATGTCAAACTCTATTTAAATTAAACGTGTGTATATATGTTGGACTGTTTTTTCAGGTCGAGTTCGCCATACTGACCTTGACAACATTGCTAGATGCAGCAGCAGTTTATCTAGGTCCCATATGTTAGCCTGAGAGTATAAAAAAGTAACTCTATATTAACACAAATTTCTCAGGATTCAAACTCGAGACCTCACCACCGGTTGACTGGGTGCCTTGCCACTACGACAGAAACAACTAATTGAATAGTATCGTTAAGCTTTGCTATTATAACTTATTGACTTGTCTCCTTAAAAAGAATTTTTTGACCATTTTTATCTCCCATCAAATAATAAGGCGACATTCCTGGTAGCTATACAAAAAAATGTTGGCACTGTAAAAAAACCTGCAGGCAGAGTTTTTAAAAAAAATATTGAGTGGTGGGGAAATGCCCTAAAGGCCGAATTAAAAAGAGATTGGATATTCTACATGGGCTGCTCTACATGGGCTGTACTCCATAGGCTATTCTCCATGGGCTCGTTTCTTAAATTTCCATGGGCTATGGTCAGCAGTCCCCTTATACCCCTGAAAGGGCGAATTGAAATGTTCCAGGCTAAAGAGGGGCCGAATGAGCTAGATTTCTTCTCCTGGTATAAAAAATTGCATTTTGTTGTGGATCGAGCGGATTCAAAACAAACACATAAGAGAGGGAGGAAAAGAAATCGATTATTATTTTGGCAGATATTTATATAAACTTTGCAGTACAGAGTAAGAAAGAAATTATCGACAAATTCACGGGTCACATTCAAGAGCACTTGACCAATTCAGTAGCATTTCAAAGTGAGCGAATCAGCAATATAGACACTGAAATACAATAGCAGTACAGAGAGAACCATTTCTGGTTCCATCTCTTAAAACCTTGTCACCCGATTAGTTTGCCCTTTTCTCTAAACACACTCAACCATTGGAGCATGCAAAATTGACGATCAAGTCTGCTTTAAGTACCTTCTTCTCACATAAAATGCCTATGGGACCCCCCTATGTTACCCAAAATGCCCAATTCTTATCTAGATTGTGCCAAGGCCATGTTTCAAAACAAAAGCAAGACTATCTACTGCCCATGATTTAAACAAGTACCAGTACATCAGTATTAGTTCCACAAAATGCTTTAGTAATAGCAAGGACAGAACAATTAAGAGATTCAGTAGCTTTCCTGCTTGAAATTCAATTACAATACAGAGAGAATTAGTTCTTGTTCCAGCTCAAAAAACCTTGGCGCATGATCAGTTTGCCCTGTTCTCTAAACAGACTAGGTCATTGGAGCAACCAAAACTGATCAAGTCTTCTTCTGTGCGAATACCTCCTCATTACGTTAATGCCTACGTGGCCCCTATATGAAACCCAAAATACCCAAGATGCATCTACATAATTATGACGATGCTAAGTTTCAAAATAAAAGCAAGATAATCTGCTGCACTTGATCTAAGCAAGTACTACAATTACAACACAATTAGTTGTCAAAATATTGTACTAGTAGTAATGACAGAACATTTCACAGATTTAGCAGTATGGAATAAGACCAAAAAAATATCGACAAATTGCCAGTTCATATTCAATAGAACTTGAAAGATTCAGCAGCATCACAAACTGACGGATTAGTATTACATAGACAAAAACCATAATAATTGAAAAAATCAGCAAGGCCTGATTCAAAAGAAAAGAGAGACCATATTCTACACTCAATAGTTTGATCTGAACAAGTACCAGTACTTGGTTATAACTGCAAAATAGATTAGCAGAGGAAGAACTCCATACAAAATACTCAGAACTACGTTAAGCCAGGAACTACTATTCTTACTAGTATTTGAAAGATTCAGCAGTACGAAATAAGAAATAAAAATATCGACAGATTCCTGCTTTGTAATTAGCCATACTTAACATGTTCAGCAACATTTCAAAGTGGCCGATTCAGCAATACATACACTGAAATTCAATAGCAGTATAGAGATAATCAGTTTTTGATTCAGTTTGCCCTTTTCTTCGAACACACTCCATCGTTGGAGCATGCAAAACTGACGATCAAGACTGTATTTCTATGCATACCTCGTTCTTACATCAATGCCAATGTGACCAACATATATGCAACCCAAAATTCCCAAGCCTCATCTAGATTATGACAAGGCCATATTTCAAAAGAAAAGCACGACTGGCCATCTACTACCCTTGACTAAAAATGTACCAGTACATGAGTACTAGTTTTACAAAATACTTTATTAATAAAAATGATAGAACATTTGACAGATTCACTAGCATTTGAAATATTCGGTGGTACAGAATAAAATAGAAAAATATCAACAGATTCCCATTCATAATCAGTGGCACTTGATAGATTTAACAACATGTCAAAGTGACCGATTTAGCAGTACAGATAATGACCAAAAGAATTTACAGATTTAACAATGCAGACATTAAAATTCAATAGATGTAGCAAGGCCATAATTCAAATGTAAAGAAAGACCATATTGTGGCCATGTTGTTCCAAAAGAAGAGCAAGACCATCTATTGCGCTTGATCTAAACAAGTACCAGTACATCACTATTAGTTCTAAGAAATACTTTAGTAATGGCAAGAGAATATTTTATTGATTCACTAGCATTTGAAAGATTTAACAGTACATAATAAGAAAGAAAAATATCGACATATTCCTAGTTCATATCCAGCGGCACTTGATAGACTGATCAACATTTCAAAGTGACCGATTCAATTTGTCCTTTTCTCGGAACACTTGATTATTGGAGCAAGAAAAACCGACGATCAAGTCTGCTTTTGTGTGCATACCCGCTTCCCACATCAATGCCTGTGTGTGACTTCCATAGGCAACTAAATTATGATTTTATGACAAGGCCAAGTTACAAAAGAAAAGGAAGACCATCTGCACTTGATCTAAACAAGTATCGGTACATTAGTATTAGTGCTATAAAATACTTTAGTAATAGCAACGACAGAACAAAGGCAAAGTAGTACCATATCCTTCCCTTGATCTAATCAAGTATCAGTATATAGTATAAAATAGTCCGAAATACAAGACCTAGTACTATACTAGTACTACTTTGCAGCCAAAATAGTTCAACATGGCTGATACCTGTAGGGGTTCGTAGCATGGAAAACAAAAAATTTCTACCGCATGCACACAAACAAGCCAAGATCTATCTACTAGATTGTAGCAACGAGTCGATAGAAGCACTCACCCTCGAAGATTCCAAAGCGGTTAATGAGAGCAGATTCTCGTGGGTGATGTAGTCGTACACTTGCCGATCTCAAGATCGCGTAGACGATCCTTCCGGCGTTGCGTTCCGGCAGCGCTTACGTAGTCGGTCACACGTTCAGTACTTGATGAAGACCTTCCTCTCCTTTGTTCCAGCAGGCAGCGGAGGTTGTAGTTCTCCCCTTGTGATTCCGGTAGCACGACGGTGTGGTGTCGGAAGTAGAGGGAAGATCCCACAGGGCTTCGCCTAAGACGGTGCGAGTTATGGTGGATTAGGGTTTCCCGGAAATCTAGAGATAAGAAAACCGGGAGGAGAAGATGTCGGCGGCGGCTAGAGTAGCGGCGATGGACCGGCGGCGACGCGCAGGCGGGTCGGCGGCGGCTCGGGTGCAGAGGGGCTAGGGCTTGTGGTGTTGGGGCAGCCCTCCCCCTCTATTTATGAGAGGGGGCTGCCTTGGGAGGGGTGGGTTTGAATCCAAACCCAAACCCAAGTTGTATTGAGAGAAGGACTTGTTTCTTCTCCCACTAGGAAACCATTGTTCCAGTTTGACTTTTCAAACTTCCCGTTTGACTTTCAATTTAGAGTTTTAATTCTCTCTTGCAAATGCCCACACCAAGTGACCTAGGATATGATCCAATCATTCCACTTACCCATGACACATTCATGGACCATTCTCCTTCCGAATCGGTGAACCTTTTAGAACCTTCTAGAACCTCTCCGATGAAAACATCGGAATCTTTCCCGAACTCCCGAATTGGACTTTCCTTATATGAATCTTATTCTCCAGACTATTCCGGATCTCCTCATGATATCCCGGATCCCATACGAGACTCTGAACAACATTTGGTATGCCTACTAACATTCCATATCTACTAAACAACATCGAATCCTTAAGTGTGTCTCCCTACAGTTCGTGAATTATGCGGACATGACCGAGACACTTCTCTGATCAATAACCAATAGAGGAATCTGGAAATTCATATGGCTCCCACATATTTCTATGATTACTTTGCGATCGAATGAACCACTTACATACGATACCAATTTCCCTTTGTGTCGCGATAGTTTACTTATCCGAGGTTTTGATCGTCGGTATCTCTGCATACCTAGTTCCACCTCGTTACCGATAATTACTCTTTCCTTGTTCCCGTGATATGTGATCCCTTGTGAGCCAGTCACATTCTTGTAAGCTAATTGGATGACATTCCACCGAGAGGGCCTAGAGTATATCTATCCGTCATATGGATGGACAAATCCCACTCTTGATCCATGTGCCTCAACCCATATTTTCCTAACACTCAATGCCACCTTTATAGCCACCCAGTTATGGTGTGGTGTTTGATGTCATCAAAGCATTCTCCCAATGATGGTGATTATCATGATCTCATGGTCGAAGGAATTAGGTTACTATGTATCAAAAAGCTTATAGCAAACGAACTATTGAAATGACTTGATCTTAATGCTACGCTTATCTATAGGAGTATGTCCATCATACCATTCTCCTAATGATATGATATTATTGTTAACAACATCTCAATGATCATGATTGAATAACCACGATCATCTATTAAAAAACAAGCTAGTATTTCAAAGAGGCTTTACTAGGGACTCTAATTTAGTTTACAAATCACACAAGTATTAATGTTTCCTTTTTAATATTGTTATAGTATGAATGTAAACATTTATCATAAACACAAAGATATAATAATAACCACTTTTATTATTTCCTCTAGGGCATATCTCCAACAGTCTCCCACTTGCACTAGAGTCAACTAATCTAGATTACATGGTAATATACCGAACAACGATGGCGGTTTGGTGCTGGTCATGTTTTGCCCTCGGGAGAGGTTTAGTCAACGGATCTGCCACATTCAGATCTGTGTGTACTTTGCAAATATTTATGTCACCATCTTGGACGTGCTCTCGAATAGCATGAAAACGTAGCTTGATGTGCTTCAGCTTCTTGTGTGACCTTGGTTCTTGCGCATTGGCTATGGCTCCCATGTTATCATAGTAGATAGACATTGGGTCCAGGGCACTTGGAACCACACCGAGCTCTGTAATGAACTCTTGTGAAGCCTCCGAAGCAGCTATGTATTCTGATTCAGTTGAAGATCTCGCCACAACTCTTTGCTTTGCACTCCTCCATCTAACTATTGCACCATTCAAAGTAAATACGTATCCAGATTGAGATTTAGAATCAGACGAATCGGTGTTCCAACTAGCATCGGTGTAACCATTAACAACAAGCTATTCATCACCTACATAAGAAAGAACCATATCCTTAGTTCTTCTCATGTACTTAAGGATGTTTTTGACCGTTGTCCAATGATCTACTCCTGGATCACTTTGATATCTGCTAGTCAAACTAACAGCATATGCAATGTCGGGTCTAGTACATAGCATGGCATACATAAGAGATCCTATGGCTGAGGCATAGGGAGTCTTACTCATCCTTTCTCTATCTTCTGCCGTTGCAGGACTTTGAGTTTTACTCAAGGTCGTATTGGGCAACATGGGCAAGAACCCTTTCTTGCTATCTTCCATTCCAAACCTCTTTAGAACTTTTACCAAATATGTACTCTGTGACAATGAAATTAGGCGCCTCGATCTATCTCTATACATCTTTATGCCTAATATATAAGCTGCTTCACCAAGATCTTTCATTGAAAACCTATTATTCAAATAATCCTTGACACTATTAAGAAGGTCTACATCATTCCCAATCAACAATATGTCATCTACATATAGTATTAAGAATGCTACAGAGCTCCCACTCACTTTTTTGTAAATACAAGCTTCTCCATAAGTTTGTATAAAACCAAAGCTTTTGAGTACCTTATCAAAACGTTGATTCCAACTTCCGGATGCTTGCTTCAATCCATATATGGACCGTTGAAGTTTGCATACCTTGTTAGCATCTTTAGGATTGACAAAACCTTTGGGTTGCATCATATACAACTCTTCATCAATGTCTCCATTGAGGAATGCCGTTTTGACATCCATCTGCCATATCTCATAATCATAATATGCAGCGATTGCTAACATAATCCTCACAGACTTTAGCTTTGCTACTGGTGAAAAAGTCTCATCATAGTCAACTCCTTGAATTTGTCGAAACCCTTTTGCGACAAGTCGAGCTTTATAGAGAGTAACATTACCATCAGATCTATTTTCTTCTTGAAAATCCATTTGTTCTCGACAGCCTTCCGGCCATCCGGTAAGTCCACCAAAGTCCATACTTTGTTTTCGTACATGGATCCAATCTCGGATTTCATGGCTTCTTGCCATTTATTGGAATATGGGCTCATCATCGCTTCCTCATATGTTTCAGGGTCATCGGTGTTGTCCACCAACATGACACTCATAACGGGATCATACCAATCAAGAGTGGTACGAGTTCTTGTTGACATGCGAGGATCCGTAGTAACTTCAACTGAAGTTTCATGATCAACATCATTAGCTTCCTCTCTTATTGATGTAGGTGCCACAGGAACCACTTCCGGTGCTGCATTACTCGCAAGTTCGAGAGAAGGTTCAACAACCTTGTCAAGTTCTACTTTCCTTCCAGTCACTTCTTTCGAGAGAAACTCCTTCTCTAGAAAGGATCCATTCTTGGCAATGAAGATTTTGTCCTCGGATCTATGATAGAAGGTATACCCAATAGTTTCCTTCGGGTATCCTATGAAGACGCATTTTTCCGCTTTGGGTTTAAGCTTGTCGGGATGTAACTTCTTTACATAAGCTTCGCAACCCCAAAATTTAAGGAACGACAATTTAGGTTTCTTCACAAACCATAATTCATACGGTGTCGTTTCAACGGATTTAGATGGTGCCCTATTTAAAGTGAATGCGGCTGTTTCGAATGCATAACCCCAAAACGATAGCGGTAAATCTGTAAGTGACATCATAGAACGAACCATATCTAAGAGAGTTCGATTACGATGTTCGGACACACCATTACGCTATGGTGTTCCCGGCGGTGTAAATTGTGAAAGTATTCCGCATTTCTTCAAATGCTCGCCAAACTCATAACTTAGATATTCACCTCCACGATCAGATCGTAGAAATTTAATTTTCTTGTTACGTTGATTCTCTACCACACTTTGAAATTCCTTAAACTTCTCGAAAGTTTCGGACTTATGTTTCATGAAATATATAAACCCATATCTACTCAAGTCATCCGTGAAGGTAAGAACATAACGATAACCACCACGCGATGCTACACTCATTAGGCCACACACATCGGTACGTATGATTTCCAATAAGTCCGTAGCTCGCTTCATCATACCATAAAATGGAGTCTTAGTCATTTTACCCATTAGACATGCTTCGCATCTTTCAAGTGATTCGAAATCAAGTGATTCAAGAAGTCCATCGGAATGGAGTTTCTTCATACGCTTCACTCCAATGTGACCAAGACGACAGTGCCACATATAGGTTGAGTTATCGCTCAATTTCAAACGTTTAGCTTCAATGTTATTAATGTGTGTATTACTACAATCGAGATTCAATAAGAATGGACCATCTATCAAAGGTGCATGTGCATAAAACATACTACTCATATAAATCGAACAGCCATTATTATCGGACTTAAACAAGTAACCGTCTCGCAATAAACATGATCCGGATATAATGTTCATGCTCAACGCAGGCACCAAATAACAATTATTTAAGTATAAAACTAATCCCGATGGTAGATGAAGAGGTAGCGTCTTGGACGATCACATCAACCTTTGATCCATTTCCAACGCGCATCGTCACCTTGTTCTTCGCTAGCTTTCGTTTATTCTGCAGTACCTGTTTCGAGTTACAAATATGAGCAACCGAACCAGTATCAAATACCCAGGCACTACTACGAGTACTAGTGAGGTACACATCAATAACATGTATATCAGATATACCTTTCTTCTTGATGTTGCCGTTCTTCAAATCCGCCTAGTACTTTGGGTAATTCTGCTTCCAGTGACCTTCTCCCTTGCAATAAAAGCACTTAGTATCAGGCTTAGGCCCAGCCTTGGTCTTTTTCGCCGGCGCGGTAACTTTCTTACCGCCCTTCTTGAAGTTTCCCTTTTTCTTGGACTTGCCTTGCTTCTTGAATTTGGTGGTCTTATTGAGCAACAACACTTGGTGCTCTTTCTTGATCTCCACTTCTGCAGATTTTAACATGGAGAAGAGTTTGGGTAACGACTTGTCCATGTTTTGCATATTGTAGTTCATCACAAAGTTCTTGTAACTTGGTGGTAGTGATTGGAGGACACGGTGAATCCCCAAAGCATTAGGAATCACTATACCCAAGCTTTGAAGCTTTCTTGCATGCCCAGACATCTTAAGCACGTGCTCACTGACGGAGCTGCCCTCTTCCATCTTGCAGTTAAAGAACTTTTCAGAAGCCTCATAACTCTCTACTGCCGCGTGAGCCTCAAATATCATTTTGAGTTCACGGACAATATCATGTGGGTCATGGTTCTCAAACCTTTTCTGAAGCTCCGATTCCAAACCATACAAGATAGCACACTGAACTATGGAGTACTGATTCTTCCGAGCGAGGAAAACATTATTTACCTCATCGGTAGCATTAGCTGCAGACGGGTCACCCAGCAGTGCATCCAGCACATAGGTCAAATTACCAGCATTGAGGACAATCCTCAAATTACGGAACCAATCCACGAAGTTGCTTCCATTGTTTTTCAACTTTTCTTTCTCTAGGAACGCATTAAAATTGATGGTAGGGCCTCCATTGATCTACAACATATTTGCAATAATTTAGACTAAGTTTATGACAAATTGAGTTCTAATTAATAATTAAGTTAATCTAGATGAACTCCCACTCAAAACAATATCCCTCAAATTGTTTTAGTGATCACACGAACCAAATCCACCACATCAAAACCGATCATCACGAGAGTTGATGCAGCTTCAATGGCGAAAAATCAACATGTTCATCATATCTACTATATGACTCATGCTTTACCTTTCGGTGATCCGTGTTCTGAGACCATGTCTGTACATGCTAGGCTCATCAAGATCAAACTTTAGCTTCCGCATGAGCAAATCTGGCTTGCTCATGTTGTATACACTCGCAGAATCTAACACACTCGATCATCATGTGGTGCTTCGAAACAGCGAGCTTTAGCAATGGTGCTTACTAAGGATGAACACTTTAAAACTTGAAATTTTTCTGCTTGAGGGATCATCTTATAATGCTACCGTCGTGAACTAAGCAATACAAGATGCATAAAAGGATTAACATCACATGCAATTCATAATATGTGATATGATATGGCCTTTCTTGTTGTGCTTCCGATCTCCATCTTCAAGCACGAACATGATCTCCATCATCACCGGTATAGCGTCAAGGTCAATGGTGTTGCTTCATGGTTGTCGTCCACCAGCATCAACTATTACAACTACTTTGAATAGACATGCATGTCTTAACGGAATTTAAAAGACAACCATATGTCTCCTGCCGGTTGCCAACTTACAATAAGGAACATTGCATACATCATATATAATCACAATCATGGCCATATCACATCACATCACACCCCTGCAAAACAAAGTTAGACGCCTCTAATTTTCTTTGCATATTTTACATGGTTTGTGGCTTTCAATAAGTGTCACTCTAACTTACGAACAAGAACCACAACGTTGATGCTTGAACTATCAAGTGCCCGTTGTAAATTGAATCTATACTATGATGGGAGAGACAGAAACCCGCAAAGCCACTTATGCAATACAAGTTACATGTTAAGCGTGGAGCAAGTCTCATGAACGATGTCATGTAAGGTTAGCCTGGGCCGCTTCATCCCATCATACCGCAAGATGCAAAGTACACAAAAAGCAATTGATAATAAAAGCACCACCACCCACAATGACCATTGTGTTATACTCGTGCAACAGATCTACATATAGACACGGCTCTGGTACCACTGTAGGGGTTCGTAGCATGGAAAACAAAAAATTTCTACCGCATGCACACAAACAAGCCAAGATCTATCTACTAGATTGTAGCAACGATTCGATAGAAGCACTCACCCTTGAAGATTCCAAAGCGGTTAACGAGAGCAGATTCTCGTGGGTGATGTAGTCATACACTTGCCGATCTCAAGATCGCGTAGACGATCCTTCCGGCGCTGCATTCCGGCGCTTTTCGATCGGTCACACGTTAAATTTTCGATGAAGACCTTCCTCTCCCTTGTTCCAGCAGGCATTGGAGGTTGTAGTTCTCCCCTTGTGATTCTGGCAGCACGACGGCGTGGTGTCGGAAGTAGAGGGAAGATCCCGCAGGGCTTCGCCTAAGACGGTGTGAGTTATGGTGGATTAGGGTTTCCCGGAAATCTAGGGTTTAGAAAACTGGGAGGAGGAGAAGATATCGGCGGCGGCTAGAGTGGCGGCGACGGACCGGCGGCGCGGGCGGCAGCGTGTCGGCGGCGGCGGCTCGGGTGGAGAAGGGCTAGGGCTTGTGGTGTTGGGGGAGCCCTCCCCCTCTATTTATGAGAGGGGGGGCAGTCTTGGGAGGGGTGGGTTTGAATCCAAACCCAAACCCAAGTTGGATTGACAGAAGGACTTGTTTTTCTCCCACTTGGAAACCATTGTTCGAGTTTGACTTTTCAAACTTCCCGTTTGACTTTCAATTTAGAGCTTTAATTCTCTCTTGCAAATGCCGACACCAAGTGACCTAGGATATGATCCAATCATTCCACTTACCCATGACACATTCATGGACCATTCTCCTTATGGATCGGTGAACCTTCTAGAACCTCTCCGATGAAAACATCGGAATCTTTCCCGAACATCGGAATTGGAATTTCCTTATATGAATCTTATTCTCCGGACTATTCCGGATCTCCTCGTGATATCCCAGATCCCATCCGAGACTCCGAACAACATTCGGTATCCCTACTAACATTCCATATCTACTAAACAACATCGAATCCTTAAGTGTGCCTCCCTACGGTTCGTGAATTATGCGGACATGACCGAGACACTTCTCCGATCAATAACCAATAGAGGAATCTGGAAATTCATATGGCTCCCACATATTTCTACGATTAATTGGTGATCGAATGAACCACTTACATACGGTACCAATTTCCCTTTGTCTCGCGATAGTTTACTTATCCGAGGTTTTGATCGTCGGTATCTCTGCATACCTAGTTCAACCTCGTTACCGATAAGTACCCTTTTCTCGTTCCCATGATATGTGATCCCTTGTGAACCAGTCACATGCTTGCAAGCTAATTTGATGACATTCAACCGAGAGGGCCCAGAGTATATCTATCCATCATATGGATGGACAAATCCCACTCTTGATCCATGTGCCTCAACCCATATTTTCTGAACACTCAATGCCACCTTTATAGCCACCCAGTTACGGTGTGGTGTTTGATGTCATCAAACATTCTTCCGATGATGGTTATTAACATGATCTCATGGTCAAAGAAATTAGGTTACTATGTATCAGAAAGCTTATAGCAAACGAACTATTGAAATGAGTTGATCTTAATGCTATGCTTATCTATAGGAGTATGTCCATCATACCATTCTCCTAATGATATGATCTTGTTGTTAACAACATCTCAATACTCATGATCGGGAAACCATGATCATGTATTAAACAACAAGCTAGTATTTCAAAGAGGCTTTACTAGGGACTAATTTAGTTTACAAATCACACAAGTATTAATGTTTCCTTTTAATACTATTATAGCATGAATGTAAACATTTTAATAAACACAAAGTTATAATAATAACCACTTTTATTATTGCCTCTAGGGCATATCTCCAACAATACCAACTACACTATCCTATTACATAGTATTACGACTACTTACGGTAGCTAGGTTCCAATCCCGGGAATTGATGAAGGTCGGGATGAACTATAATGGATTCTCCTGAGATTTCCATACAACGTTGGTTGAGAAACCAAGATCTGGTTCTTCAGTATTTAGACTGAAGTAGCATATTTCAGGATACGACATATATCCAAGTCCTATTGCATGGTGGGAGGTTTAGACATAGTTGCTTCTTGTCAGATATCCTAGGGCAACGTCTGCACAAGGAAAATGGAATATGCTCCTAGGCCAGTGGTCGGTATCCATGGATTAGGTGGAAACAAGTAAGTAGTGTCCTTTGAGTACACCTTGCAGCCAAACCCAGTAGCATAGGTGCCAAAAGTGCGACCGCAATGATCAACACTATGATCAGCAACTGGATTGCCATGGCCATAACAAGTACCACCATAAAACTTCTCATTACTTATGCCCTCAGTATGGATAATAAGAAGGCAAGATTCGTCTACAGATATTGCTAAGAACCATAAACCAGGTTCGTACTCCTCATCATCTATGTCATCAAGGTTGCCTTACCCAAGATGCACGCTAGGTAGTGGCGGGAGCTGAATAGGACCTTGGAATAGAAATGACGTCCAAATCAGCCAAAACTAGCTTACATCCATAAAAACTGAAACTAGTGATTACAACAGGTGTGGATCAAACTTACCAAAATACAGATGATTCCAGACATAAACACTGCCACTATCAGTGGCTACAAACACGAGACCCTTGTGGATAATTGCATCACTGTATCTAAAAAAGTACAGGAACTGGCTCTCAATAACTATCCTTGTATACTCATCACCATCAAGGATAGCAATTGAGTAGTCGAATATAGCGACAAGGGAGAAATCTAAATAATCCGTAGCAGCTGTGGGAGCTCGGAAAATATCAACCTTCCGGAGGATAATGGTGCGATCATTATGCATGAATGTAAATGGATCGTTGGTGGGTACAAATTCATGGAATTGTGGGAGAGGAACGCGTTGATGAGTATACACATTGACAAGATCCCACTTAAACTCGCACCCAATAATGGCGATACAATCTCCATTGTCACCTACCCACTGTTTTCCCATATAATTCGGGAACACAACATCGGAGGAGAATCTGTCTAGTGGTGTCAGCTTGCATGTCGTGCCCTTGCCCTCGAAGTACTCAATGCATTCCCATGGTTTCTTAGTCAGGTTAGAATGAAGAACACATGTTAGGCCAAAAGCTGAGAATCATGTAAAGTTTCACTATATTTTGCTGAGTCAAGAAGATGTTTGGACAAACTAGCGAGGCTCACGGTGGTGATGACGTCGCATCTTGTTATGAGATCTTCAACCGGGCCGTCGGTAAAAACCTCCTAGAATAGCTTAGAATCATCACTATCCTTTCTCGGTCCTGCCATCGCAAGGGAGGTGCTGGAAGTTGGGACGATGGCTTGATTTGGTTCTTTGGAAAAGAGGGAAGATCGATGGAGGAAGGCAGGACAGGAAGAAGAACAAACACTCACATACTATGAAGTGGACATGATCGAAAAGCGGCATGGTGGAGGAGCTAAACAGCGGTGCTTGGCATAGAGGTAGGGGAATGGGGAACTGGGGATAGAGAGTAGTATTGGGGAGGTTGAATAAAATGATTAAAACGGACCGCATGCTCCTCTTCTCCAATTCCCTTCAGATTAGTAAGAATGCAGGGGTAGCTGCAGGACTAAATCTTGTGTAATTTCTTGTCAAATTTTTAGGTCTTTGATGTAAAATGTACTCCCACCGCCTGTGTAAAATTTTAATCTAGAAGTGTTAAAATCTAAACGAATTTAAGCTTAGTTGTCAATGAGTATGAACATTCTTGGATTCCAAGCCGAAAGACCAAGGTCATGGTCATATCCACATCATACTTTATGTGGATGGTCCATAGGGCTTGACTATCGAGCAACTTGACTCGTTAAGGATCTCACTCTTTAAGTCTCAGATAATTCAACTTGTTAAGGATATGAGCAAAAAGTAAAGCCTGACTCATTTCGTACTCATTGAAAACTAGTAAAATTCTAACATGAAAATACGTGGTAAAGTCAAAACGAAATTATGCTTAGTTCTCAATGAGTATGAACGTTCTTGGATTTCAAGCCTAACGACCAGGTTCATGGCCATATCTAAAACATAATTTATGTTAATGATCCCATATCCAAGGATTTGCATGCCGATAAATCTGGCCGTATTTTGAAAACACTCGAAGAGGAAGTTGTATGAAGAGTATGGCTTGATCATCTGCTCTCTCGAGGATGCGAACCTCATTGTTTTCCTTGCTTGATTATTTTAGGGTCCTTTATGCTGAATGTATGGACCTCGATGTAATTTTCCTATTTTCTAGTCCCTTGGTGTAAAATGTACTCCTTTCGCCGGTGTAAAATTTTAACCTAAAAGTAAGTGGTAAAATCTAAATGAATTTAAGCTTAGTTGTCAATGAGTATGAACATCCTTGAATTTCAAGCCGAATGACCAAGTTCATGGCATTATATACATCATACTTTATATCGATGATCCCATGTCCAAGAATTTTCATGTCGACAAATTTGGCCATATTTTGGAAAGAATCGAACTAGAAGAGTATGGCTCGATCAGCTAGTCTCACGAGAAAGAGCCAAACCCGACTGTTTTCCTTGCTTAACTCATTTAGGGTCCTTTGTGCTAAAATGTATGGACCTTGATGTAATTTTCCCTTTTTTAGCTCCTTTATATAGGAAGTACTCCCACCGCCCGTGTAAAATTCTGACCTAAAAGTATGTGGTAAAGTAAAAAGAATTTAAGTTTAGTTGTCACTCAGTATGACCATTCTTGGATTTCAAGCCAAACGACCAGGGTCATGGCCATATCTAATGTTGATGATCCCATATCTAAGAATATGCGTGCTAAAAAATTTGGCCATATTTTGTAAACAATCTAAGAGGTAGTAGTACGAAGAGTATGGCTCGATCAGCTACTCTCTCGAGAAGGATCCGAACCCGACTGTTTTCCTTGCTTAATTATTTTAGGGATTTGTGCTAAATATATGGACCACAATTTAGTTTTCCTATTTTTAGGTTCTTGATGTAAAATGTACTCCCACCACCCACGTAAAATTTCAATCTAAAGTAAGTGGTAAAATCTTAATGAATTTAAGCTTAGTTGGCACTAAGATGAAAATTCTTTGATTTCAAGCCGAACGACCAAGGTCATGGCCATATTTACATCATACTTTATATTGATGATCCCATGTCCAAGAATTTCCTTGCTGACAATTTTTTCCCTATTTTGAAAAAATCAAAGAGGAAGTAGTATTTAGAAGAGTATGGCTCGATCAGCAGGTCTCTCGAGGAGCCGAACCCGACTGTTTTCCTTGCTTAATTATTTTAGGGTCCTCTGTGCTAAATGTATGGACCTCGATGTAATTTTCCTTCTTTTTAGGTCCTTGATGAAAAATGTACTACCACCGCCCGTGTAAAATTCTAACCGAAAAGTAAGTGGTAAAATCTAATTGAATTTAAGCTTAGTTGATAATATGTATGAACATTCTTGGATTTCAAGCCAAACGACCAAGGTCATGGCCATATCTACATCATACTTTGTGTTGATGATCCCATATCCAAGATTTTTCATGCCGACAAATGTGGCCATGTTTTGAAAACAACCGAGAGATGAAGTATCCTTAAGAGCTTGGCTCGATCGGCTGGTCTCTTGAGAATGATCCGAACCCGGCTATTTTCCTTGCTTAATTATTTTAGGGCCCTTTGTGTTAGATATATGGACCTCAATGTAAACCCCCTTTTTAGGTCCTTGATTAAAATGTACTCCCACGGCCCGTCTAAAATTCTAACCTAAAATTAAATTTTAAAATCTAAACAATTTAAGCTTAATTATCGATGAGTATGTACATTCTTGGACTTCAAGCCGAAACACAAAGTCCATGGACATCTCTACATCGCACTTTGTGTTGAGGATCCCATATCAAAGATTTTGCATGGCGTCAAATCTGGCCATATCTTGAAAACTATAGAAGAGGAAAGGCGTGAAGAGTATGGTTCGATGAGCTTCCCTCTCGAGAAGGAGCCGAACCCGACTGTTTTCCTTGCTTAATTACTATAGGGCCCTCTATGCTAAGTGTATGGACCTTGATGTAATTTTGGTCCTTTTTAGGTCTTTGAAGAAAAATGTACTCCCACCGCGCGTGTAAAATTGAACCTAAAAGTAAGTGGTAAGATCTAAACCAATTTAAGCTTAGTTGTCAACGAGTATGGACATTCTTGTATTTCAAGCCGGACGACCAAGGTAATGCCCATATCTACATATTACTTCATGTTGATGATTCCATGTCCAAGAATTTGAATTCCCACAAATCTAGCCATATTTTGAAAAGAATCAAAGGGGAAGTAGCATGAAGAGCTAGTATGCCTCGATCAGTTTCTCTCTCGACAAGGAGCCGAACCCGATTGCTTTCCTTTCTTAGTTGATTTAGGGTCATCTATGCTAAATTTATGGACCTCAATGTAATTTTACCTTTTTAGGTCCTTGATGTAAAATGTAATCCTGCTGCATGGGTAGAATTTTAACCTAAAAGTAAATGGTAAAATCTAAACAAATTTAAGCTTAGTTGTCATGAGTGTGAACATTCTTGGATTTCAAGCAGAACGACCAAGATCATGGCCATATCCACATCATACTTTACATTGATGATCGCATATCCAAGAATTTGTAGGCTGACAGATCTGTCCATAGTTTGAAAACAATTGAAGAGGAAGTAGCATGCAGAGTATGCCTCGATCAGCTACTCTCTCGAGAAGAAGGATCTGAACCCGGTTGTTTTCCTTGCTTAATTATTTTAGGGCCTTTTGTGCTAAATGTATGGACATCGATGTAATTTCCCCTTTTTTAGGTCCTCAATGTAAAATTCACTCCCACCACACATGTAAAAGTGCAACCTAAAAGTAAGTGGTAAGATCTAAACGAGTTTAAGCTTAGTTGTCAATGAGTATGAACATTCTTTATTTCAATCCGAATGACCAAGGCCATGGCCATATCTACATCATACTTTATTATTGATGATCTCAATATTCAAGAAAATTTGCATACCGACAAATATGTCCATATTTTGAAAACAATCGAATAGGAAGTAGTATTTAGAAGAGTATGCCTCGATCAGCTACTCTCTCGAGAAGGAGCCGAACCCGACTATTTTCCTTGCTTAATTATTTTAGGGCCCTCTGGGTTAAATTTATGGAACCTCGATGTAATTTTGCCTTTTTTAAATCCTTGATGTAAAATATACTCCCATCGCACGGGTAAAATTTTAACCTAAAAGTACATGGTAAAATCTAAACGAATTTAAGCTTAGTTGTCAATGAGTATGCACATTCTTGGATTTGAATCCAAATGACCAAGGTCATGGCCATATCTACATCATATACATTATATTGATGATCCCATATCCAAGAATTTGCATTCCTCGATGTAATTTAGGGTCCTTTGTGCTAGATGTATGGACCTCGATGTAATTTTTCTCCTTTTTAAGTCCTTGGTGTAAAAGGTACTCCTATCGCTATTTCAAAATTCTAAATGTATTGAAGCTTAGTTTTCAATGAGTATGCACATTCTTGGATTTGAAGACGAATAACCAAGGTCATGGCCATATCTACATCTTATACATTATACTAATGATCCCATATCGAATAATTTGCATGCCTCGATGAAATTTTTGGGTCCTTTGTGCTAGATGTATGGACCTCAATGAAATTTTTCTCCTTTCTAGGTCCTTGGTGTAAAAGGTACTCCTACCACTGGTTATAAATTCTAAACGAATTTAAGCTTAGTTGTCAATGAGTATGCACATTCTTGTATTTGAAGCCAAACGACCAAGGTCATGGCCATATATAAATCATATACATTATATCGATGATCCCATATCCAATAATTTGTATGCCTCGTTGTAATTTTAGGGTCCTTTGTGCTAGATGTATGGACCACGATGTAATTTTTCTCCTATTTAGGTCCTTGGTGTAAAAGATACTCCTACCGCCAGTTTAAAATTCTAAATGTATTTAAGCTTAGTTGTCAATTAGTATTCACATTCTTGGATTTGAAGCCGAACTACCAAGTTCATGGCCATATCTACATCATATACATTATATTGATGATCCCATATCCAAGAATTTGCATGCCTCGATGTAGTAGGGTTCTTTGTGCTAGATGTATGGACCTCGATGTAATTTTTCACCTTTTTAGGTCCTTGGTGCAAAAGTTACTCCTACCCCTGGTTTAAAATTCTAAAAAAATTTAAGCTTACTTGTCAATGAGTATGCACATTCTTGGATTTGAAGCCGAATGAACAACGTCATGGCCATATCTACATAATATACATTATATTGATGATCCCATATCCAAGAATTTGCAAGCCTCGATGTAATTTTAGGGTCCTTTGTGCTATATGTATGGACCTCAATGTAATTTTTCTCCTTTTTAGATCCTTGGTGTAAAAGGTACTCCTACCGCTGGTTTAGAATTCTTAACGGATTTAAGTTTAGATGTAAATGAGTATGCACATTCTTGGATTTGAAGCTGAACGACCAAGGTGATGGCCATATCTACATCATATACATTATATTGATGATCCCATATCCAAGAGTTTGCATGCCTCGATGTAATTTTAGGGTCCTTGGTGTAAAAAGTACTCCTACTGCCGGTTTAAAATTCTAACCTAAAAGTAAGTGGTGGTAAAATCTTGTCATGGTAAACAGTATTGCCACTTGGAGTTTCCCCTATTGAAAAAAACTAGGAGGGAGAAGGGACCGAGAGCATAGAGGAGGCAGTGTGAGAGCAACGAAGAGGAGGATTTGAAGGCAGTGCGATGTCAGAGGTACTAGTACAGTGAGTAGTAACTAGTAAATTTCAGGGGGAAGGATAGTCAAAAGATCGCCATGCGCAGTAATAGTACTACTTAAAGTGGTGGACAAGGGGTGTCCCATCGCATTGGATGCACACCATTATGATCTTTTATTTTTATTTTTGCAGGGGACACCAAAATGATCTGGCCAGCCTTCCTACCCCCAACTACTCCACCTCCATTCATTCACCCTAGGAAGAGGAAGCACCAGGAAGACCCGCATCAAGCTGGTTCGAAAGTGAGGAGTGCCTTTCTTTTCTCACGAAGCAAGTACTAGTAGTACTCCCTGCATCCTATAGAATTTAAGACGATTTGCCAATATTATGTAAAATTTGAAATACGAGTAAGTGGTAGATTTCTCTTAAAGTTCTACAGTTATCTTTTGACAGTATCCACCAACGAGATTTTTGAAAGATTCGATTTCTTGCTAAGCATTTGCATGTTGAAAATCTCTAGTTTTCACAACTTTTGAAAAAATAGATCTGCTTGGCAATATGGCCTACATTGTATGAACATTCTTAGGGTTCAATCCGAACAACATGGGTGAATATATGGCCATATATGTACATAATACTTTATGGAAATGTTCTGATGTTTGGTAGATGGGTGCATCTTGGCATAGTGAACCATAATGCTGCCAATAATGGGAGTTTCCAACCTTTAGGAAAAACACTTTTTTGTATTTTCATTGTAAAAATAATATGTTTTCCTTTAAATTAAAGCAAGTACGAAGAATATGGCTCGGAATACCACAAGCCCATTTCTGAGACAAAGTTTGGACCATGTTTCACTTATGTTTACACCAAGTTGAACAAGTTCTTAAGCTTCCTAGCTAAGTTCTCCCATTTAAATGAATTTAAGCTCTATTCTCAATGTTAGGTGAATTTTTAACTTAAAAGTATGTGGTAGATTGCTCTCCAAGTTCTACAAATAAATTATGTTGACGGTATTACCCACCAAGCATTCAATATATCGAAAACCATGGAGGTTCTTTTTGAAATATTTCACATCTTGCTAATAATTTGCATGTAAAAATTCATGTCCTTGTTTGTAAAGCAATCAAACATCATACTTTGTGTTGATGACCCCATATCCAAAAAATTTCATGCCGACAAATGTGGCCATGTTTTGGAAACAGCAGAGAGATGAAGTAGCATGACTCAATCGGCTGGTCTCTCGAGAATGATCTAAACCCGACAGTTTTCCTTGCTTGATTATTTTAGGGCTCTTTGTGTTAGATATATGGACCTCAATGTAGTTCCCCCTTTTTAGGTCCTTGATTAAAATGTACTCCCACAGCCCGTGTAAAATTCTAACCTAAAAGTAAGTGGTAAAATCTAAATAAATTTATGCTTAGTTGTCGATGAGTATGAACATTCTTAGATTTCAAGCCAAATGACCAAGTCCATGGCCGTATCTACATTGAACTTTGTGTTGATGATCCCATATCCAAGATTTTGCATGGCGTCAAATCTGGCCATATCTTGAAAACACTCGAAGAGGAAGTGGCATGACGAGTATGGTTCGATGAGCTTCTCTCTCGAGAAGGAGACGAACCCGACTGTTTTCCTTGCTTAATTATTTTAGGGCCCTCTGTGCTAAATGTATGGAACCTCGATGCAATTTTCCATTTGTAGGTCCTTGATGTAAAATGTACTCCCACCGCACAGGTAAAATTTTAACCTAAAAGTAAGTGGTATAGTCTAAACAAATTTAAGCTTAGTTGTGAATGAGTATGCACATTCTTGGATTTGAAGCCGAATGTCCAAGGTCATGGCTGATACCTTCAATCCAGATTACAAATGTAGTATAGCTCTTTTTCCTATTAAACAGACCTTTGAGAGTTTTAGAATTCCTATTGCGTTTTCACCGGACCAAGAGTTTGCGATCTTTTTGTTGTTGTTGACGATGGAGAGAGAGAGGGCCTAGGATCTTCGATTTTCACCAGTAGCTATGCAAAACATTTGATGGGAATAATAGATAATAATCAAGTATGCATGTAATCATTAAAGCAAGATAATTATATGTGGACAGTGCATCCATAATTTTTATCACCTTCGCAATCTCTGATATAAATAGTGATGTCACCGTTAATCCCAACTAAATTCCTCACATACAGCTATACTGCCCCTTCTATCACTGGGATTCCCATCCTGCAGATCAGTCATTACTCACACTCCCTTTACCTGGATCAATCCTCAAGGTCTTGGGTACCTGACAAGTCCTTAGATTGAGGAAAGAGAGGGTACTACAATCATCATGTCATACAAACTAATGCATGATCCCATCTATGATAAATAATATGCACAAAGATCTACATGGCTAGGCCGAAGCCCTTAGCCCAATGAGAATTACTCACACATAGATATGAAATCGACAATCATTAACACTGTAATAGATATCATAAGGTTGATAGCAAAGAGTCTTACAATGTCGCCAATTGGAGAAGAGATCTACAATTACAAGTGGTGGAAGATGGCTATGGTGGTGGAGAAGGGTTTAGAGGTTTAGATCTAGATCTATTCCTCCGGCATGGAGGCTTCTTGTGGCAGGGAGAGTTGGGGTCGAAAAGAGCAAGAGTTTCCTGTCACCCTAAGCCTCTTTATATAGGGTTCCCTTCATGAAAGTTGTTCTATTTGACTTAATGATGTCGATGCCAACAATACGACCGAAACTATATGGCCGTATAGTTGGTCATTAAAGCTTCAGCATTAACTTCACGACTCCTGGTTTCTTTGACGTGTTGGGAATCTCGTATATTTGTAATTTGTGTGGTGATTCCCATCATCATATGTTGTTATCTCCGTAGGAAAAAATAGCAAGAAAGGATGGCATACCCCTTTGATCATTAGGCATTAGTGGAAGGTTTTTGAGAGATATTTCATCAAATATATGATTAATATCTAGTTTAAATACGGATGTGGATGGCTATACTTCACAGCCATCAACCTCCCCAAGCTTAAACTTGATCGTCCTCGAGGAAGAAAACCAAAATCAAAAGGGAACTCAGCATTTAAACTAAAATAACGAGATGATGATCTTACTCATGATTGGTAGTCTCATATTTCCTCCACCTTATTAATCTAAAAAGCTTCAACATAGATGGAGTAATGGCAAGCATATCATACGGGTTTCATGATTCCTTATAGCGCAACAAAATTATTGTAAGCATGGATGATTTAAAAGAGTAAACTTTATTCCATGTCATGTAATTAACTCATAAGCTTGTCTTTGAACAATAAAGTGTAATCATGTAGAATTAAGAGTGTGAGAGTTATTCATGAAAAGCATATACACTAAAGTATCTCAATTCTCCCACATCAATAAATTAAGACTTTTCAAGCACTACTTTTCTATTCATTTTACTTAAAGAATTTTAGTTCTTAAGTAATTGAGAGAATGCCAAAAAAATCATTAGTTTATTGGTTTGTGATGGACACTCGTGGCATCACTAAGGTTTTCGTTCCTTTTGCATAATGATTACTCATAACAGCCATAGGAGTGATTCCATCATGTTTACAGCTACCCAAGAGTGCCAAGAATCTTACCCATTATAGCATTGCAGCTACATATGTTTAATCAAGTCATAGCCGACATCTAGTTGTTTCCTCAATGAAGATCGTTCGCAGGCTAGCAGAGTTGTTGGCATCCCATGAAGTTTGACTCACATAAAGCTATATCATTCTTATGATTCACAAGTCATACTTTGGCATGCTCACAAAAACCGCTAAACATTAATTTTTGAACAAATATTTTCAAAGAGAGCTACCAAATCAATTATTATTTTCCGTGGTGTTGAGTGTCTCTAGAAATAAGCTTTCAAGAATAAAAACTACAACACCCAAGTCTTCAATTTGTGAGACTTTTTCTTATTTCAATTGTTTAGAAATTTTTAGGCAAGACTTGGTTAACTACAAGAGCTGGAACAAAACATACCGAATTAAATACCCATGCAAACAAAATTTTACTATAATATAGAGACTCACTCCAACGATAGAACATCTTAACATTACTACTAACTAGCATGTGTTTCTCAAACTTCAAAAGTGGGGAGTCATAAGGCATACCTCTCATGTTTGTTTCCACTTATCTCTTCCCTTTTTATTTGTTTCTTGGAAACTCGAAGTCAATCACTCTCCTGCAAATTCATAAGAACTTCCAGGTGAAAAGAAAAAGAAAGAGGGAACCTAAAGATAAACGGATAAATCTTTTTGTGGTTTTTGATAAGGGGAATTAAAGAATAGAAAATTGACGGCAAAGCTCAGCTTGAAAATCTCAAACAAAATAAGATAACTAAGATAATGTGTTAGGTAAACCAACACGAGTGCTTATAAACTCAAATAAAAGCATACCCTTGAAAATAAAGTAAACCAAACGAAAGCCAAAATATAAAATAGATAGAAAACCTCCCTAAGCTTAGGCTTTTGCAAGCCCTTCACATCATTGTGGTGCCAGAAAAAGTTGTAACTCTAGTTCAAAAATTGTCTTGATCAGTTACTTGTTGTTTCTCGGAGGTTCAGGGCAAGATTATGCATCCCCTCCACAGTTCCTCCAAGTTCATGGAAATCTTGATATGTAGCAAACTGTATTGGTGGTTGTTGCTCCTAATGAGGGACTTCTTGCTCCTCCTCTTGGTCCTCATCCGCTTTCGGAATCTCCTCCTGGGGTTGGTGTTGCTCAACCTGCAAGTCATAAAGAACGCATCCTTCCTAGATAGAGAAAATACCATTAGGCAAAGGAGCAGGGTAGAGACGCCCAACTCCAGCAATGTGCAGGTAATAAACACCACCTCTCCCTAGTGAGCATTCCACAAGCCCTCAAAGTAGAGAAACCAACACGTCGCTCACCTAGTACCGGTTGTAACTCATCTAGGTCGATGCCTAGGACATTGGCGACCACAGTGATGAAGCCTCCATAAGTGATTGGTCCTCGGCTTTGGGAGCATTGGTACTCCAAGTAGCGCAAAATAATTGCGCCCAAGTGAAGTGACAAGTTGTCAGAGTTGAAAGCAGCTTTCTGCAAGGTGTTAGCAATGACATAGAACAAATAGCAAATAGCAGGATGTTGAATATTTTTTCCTTTGCTGACTCTAGAAGTAAAGCTCATTCTATTATAGCAAAGTTCAGGGGATGGTTCTATGCTGGTAGAAGATGCACGCAGAGCATTAGGATCATTGTTGGGTAAACCAAAACAGTTGCACCATTCATCAAGCGATAATGAATAATTATTATTCATGAGTCGGAAAGAAATTCTATCCTCCCCATCCCATGCTTCAATAGTACTTTTCAATGAACTAAGGAATTCAATGGTTAACCGGCGATAGGTTGGTGCATAATGAAATACAAAGTTTTGCAGGCCAACTCTATTGCAAAGTAAATTAAAGTCATTAGAAATACCGAATTGGTTCAATTTGACGGGGCAACCCCACTTGGTTTCCTTGACTTCTCGATTTTTATCCTGTCGAAACGATCACGGTGGGACTCGTTCTTGAATCAAATCCCCATACGTTCCTGAGCTGTAGCCCGAGAATAACTAGCGGCAGCAAGAGCACTTGTCTGGCTCCTCGTGTTCATCTTCTAAAAATAAATAAGAAAGATAATTATAAAACTTTTTGATCCAACAATAATAGTCATAGCATATTCCTCATCATTACATACTAAAGAATCTCCTCAACATAATAATCTAGGCAAGAGAATATGGTAACTAGTTCAAAATAAGTTTCACCCTAGATTGATAATGACAACAGATTAGAGATGAATTCGTGAAAAGTAATTGGAGGATCGGAGGAGAAACATACCGTAGATCACTTGTGTGTGAGGAAATTGAACGGAATTGAGTGTAGGTGAAGATCCCTTGAGGTTTTGAGAGAGTTTGGATGTAGAATAGAGAAAAAGGATTGAAGTTTTGGTGTTTTGGGTACCTTCCCGTGCGTTTAAGTTGTCGGACGCAACTATACGGTCGCAACTATACGTCCGGATCAATTTGTTCCTGTTGTATAGTTGGTATGATGGCAAAAATTAGGGTTTCTAGGGTTTCTTTCCTGGCGGCTGTATCTATATGTCCGAAACTATACGGCCGAAACAATTTTTCCCGCCGTATAGTTGGTCGTTAAACCTTTTGTATCTAGAGATGAAATTTTTTCGATGGATCAAATAACTATACAGCTGGAATATTTATTCATGCGGTATAGTTGGTTGTTAAAGGTACTGTATACATCAAAAAAATTCTATTTCTTCTAGAATTACTTTGTAGACTGAAACTTAACGAAACACCTTGTTTTGACAGAAAAATGATAGACTAAATTGTTGACCAACATTGGCATGTATAAAATAGGAATTTTTAGTACCACCAAATCTCTCCTTCTCACTGGAGTTTTCTAGCACTCTTTATTCAACATAAAACTTAAACTAAAAGTTAAAAAACTTTACTCAAACCTTCATTTCACATGGGTTGCCTCCCATGCAGCGCTCTTTTATGGTTAATAGCTTGACCTTTATGTTGTTTACTTAGGCCAGATGAGTGGAACACCCACTCCAAAATAGTTGGCCTTCAAAGTGTTGGCCTCCTTCTCTTCTTGCTTGGCTTTCTTTTTCCTAGGAAAATGAATAAGAAAAGGATCCCGCGAAGGTAATTGGAGCTTCATGTTTCCTTCATGCACATTAATCAAAGCCTTAATAGTTCTTAAGAAAGGACAGCCTAATATGATAGGAGCAGTAGCATATTTAGGCATGTCAATAATAACAAAATCAATAAGAGCAGTACAACCTTTAATGTATACTAAGGTATTCTCTTTAATTCCTACTACTTGTTTATAGGTAGAATCTACTAGATGCAATTTTAAATTTGTGATTTCAAAAGAGCAAAGATTTCTCTTATTAAAAAGACTCTTTGGAATTGTTGAAACACTTGAACCTATATCACAAAGTGCAGCTATTTCATTAGTCCTAATATTAATATTAATGGTAGGCTCAAATATATCATCAAGCTTAACAGGTAATTTTCAGCAATTTTCTTATATTCTTCTTCAAGATCACGTACCTTTATTGCTACCTCATTGACGAAGTGTTGATACATGGCTTCCTCATTTCATTCACTTACCGGAATCTTGATATTGATCATTTTTACAAGATCTTCAGCTGTGTAATTTGGTGAAGGAGCATTGCTATATTCAAGTTCTTCAGGATCCTTACCTTTGGATTCTTATCATCTTTAGGTCATCTACTGGATTGGGCTCAGTTTTACCTGCAAATTTAGCTAGAATGAGAGTTTGACTCTCGGTTATCTTAACTAGCTATGCCTCAACAATCCTTGTTCTTTCTTGGAGGGCCTGCAAAACATTCCTCAAACTTACAGCTTGGTTAGATAATTTACCAAGCATAGCATCATGGTTCTCCGTTATTTTAATTAGGATATTGTTTTGCTCATTTTGTGAGTCCATAAAATATTGAAGAGTTTCTTGGAGACTACTATTACTTGACGCCATATTATAATTAGAGTTACCTGCTGGACTAGAATAATATTTCTGAAAGATTGGATTATAATTCTTATTCCAAGCAGGGTTATAATCATTACGAGCTATGAAGTCTATTTCTTCAATAGTTGGTTCGGGAGTAGCTCTTACCTCGGTTTCTTACCTTTAAAGGCTAATATGAGCTCATCCAACTTAGCATTGAGTTCTTCATTTTCTTGAGGTGTGACGGAGTTAACCTTTTTTGTGTTTGATCTTTCCACATGCCATTGGGCATGCTTGACTTGCATATTTTCTAGTAGCTTATTTGCTTCGGTAATTTGTTTACCCATAAATGTTCCTCCAGCTGCAGTATCTAGCATAGACTTAGACACAGGGATAAGAGCATTATAAAATAAATGGAGAATTAACCAATCTTCCATCCCATGGCTGGGATAGTTTCTCATGCATTCTTTCATTCTCTCCCATGCAAGCGCTTGTGGGTCACCCTCTTCCTGTCTAAAACAAGTAAAATTAGATCTGAGTTGCATAGTCTTTGTAGGTGGAAAGAATTTAGTCATAAATAAATAAGTACATTCCACCCATGATGCAATAGTATTTCTACGCAAAGATAGCCAGCATTATTTTGCTCTTACTCTAACAGTGGGGCATGATACTTAGCATTATTTCTACGCAAATAAGCGCAACTTGATTGTGTTGGGGTCAAAATCTTTAATGCGCATCATATCACATATTTCAGTGAAAGTATTTAAGTGAATACCTACATCTTCAACAGTAGAGCATCCAAATTGATTCTGTTGAACCAAACTTAAATAGTGGGGCTTAATTTCATAATCTTCAGCGGCAATTGTTGGCTGAGTAATAGGAGTACACAAATAATCAGTGTTAGGAGTTGCAAACTACCCAAGCTTCTTTTCAGCCATACTTCCTATGTATTTGGAGTTTCTTAAACAAGTATTAATGATAATAAAACAAGAATTAAAAAACTAACTATTTTTTGGGTTTTCGAAATAAAGACGGAAAGCAGACTAACAAAATTAAAAACTAGAATTAAAACTAGCAAGGTTCCTACTAACCTCACTAGGGTAGCTATTGCTTCCCCGGCAACGGCGCCAGAAAAAGGGTTGATACCTTCGATCCAGATTACAGATGTAGTATAGCTCTTTTTCCCTAGTAGACTAGCTTTATCGAATCCTCGGAAAGAAGAAAGCAAAGTGAGATTACTTAACGGACCTTTGAGAGTTTTAGAATTCCTATTGCGTTTTCACCGGACCAAGAGTTTGCGATCTTTTTGTTGTTGTTCACAATGGAGAGAGAGGGCCTATAGTCTTCGGTTTTCACCAGTAGCTGTGCAAAAAATCTGATGTGAATAATAGATAATAATAAAGTATGCATGTAATCGTTAGAGCAATATAATTATATGTGGGTAGTGCATCCATAATTGTTACCGCCTCCGCAACCTCTTATAGCAATAACCTACTAGTCTCATCCATAGTAGAAAGATAACTAATGATATGCATAGTGATGTCATCGTTAATCCCAAGTAAATTCCTCACATACAACTGTATTACCCCTTCTATCACCGGGGTTCCCATCCTGCAGATCAGTCATTACTCACACTCCCTTTACCTGGATCAATCCTCGGGGTCTTGGGTACCTAAAAAATCCTTAGATTGAGGCAAGAGAGGGTAATACAATCATCATGTCATACAAATTAATACATGATCCCGTCTATGATAAAAAACATGCACAAAGAGCTACATGGCTAGGCCGAAGCCCTTAGCCCAAGGAGAATTACTCACACATAGAGATGAAATCGACAATCATAAACATTGTAATAGAGATCATAAGGTTGATAGCAAATAGTCTTAAAATGTCGCCAATTGGAGAATTGATGTACTATTACAAGTGGTGGAACATAGCTATGGTGGTGGAGAAGGGTTTAGAGGTTTAGATCTATATCTATTCCTCCGACGTGGCGGCTTCTGGTGGTAGCAGAGTTGGGGTTCAAAAGAGCGAGAGTTTCCAGACTCCCGTAGCCTCTTTATATATGGGTCCCCTCACGAAAGTTTTTCTATGTTTGACCTAATGAAGTCGATGACAACTATACGACCGTAACTATACGACTAGAATAAAATTCCCGCCATATAGTTGGTCCTTAGAGCTTCAACATTAACTTCACGGCTCCTGGTTTCTTTGAAGTGTTGGAAATCTCGTACCTTTGGCATTTATGTAGTGATTCCCATCATCATTGGTTATTATCTGCGTAGGAAAAAACAGCAAGAAAGGATTGCATACCCCTTTGATCATTAGGCATTAGTGGCAGGTTTTTGAGAGATATTTCATCAAATATATGATTAATATCTATTTTAAATGCGGACATGGATGGCTATATTTCACAGCCATCAATGGTCATATCTACATCATATACATTATATTGATGATCCCATATCCAAGAATTTGCATGCCGACAAATCTAGACATATTTTGAAAACAATCAAAGAGGAAGTAGCATGAAGAGCTAGTATTGCTCGATCAGTTGCTCTCTCGAGAAGGAGCCGAACCTGATTGTTTTCCTTTCTTAGTTGGTTTAGGGTCCTTTGTGCTAAATGTATGGACCTCAATGTAATTTTCAATTTTTACGTCCTTGATGTAAAATGTACCCCCGCTGCACCTGTAGAATTTTAACCTAAAAGTAAGTGGTAAAATGTAAACAAATTTAAGCTTAGTTGTCAATGAGTGTGAACATTCATGGATTTCAAGCAGAACGACCAAGGTCATGGCCATATCTACATCATACTTTACATTGATGATACCATATCCAAGAATTTGTAGGCTGAGAAATCTAGCCATAGTTTGAGAACAATTGAAGAGGAAGTAGCATGAAGAGTATGCCTCGATCGGCTGGTCTCTCGAGAAGAAGGATCTGAACCCGAGTTTTCATTTCTTAACTATTTTAGGGAAATTGGTGCTAAATGTATGTACATCGATGTAATTTTCCCCTTTTTAGGTCCTCGATGTAAAATGAACACCCATCGCATGTGTAAAATTGCAACCTAAAAGTAAGTGGTAAGATCTAAACGAATTTAAGATCAGTTGTCAATGAGTATGAACATTCTTTATTTCAATCTGAATGACCAAGGTCATGGACATATCTACATCATACTTTATATTGATGATCCCAATATCCAAGAATTTGCATGAAGACAAATATGGCCATATTTTGAAAACAATCAAAGAGGAAGTAGTATTTGGAAGAGTATGCCTTGATCAACTGCTCTCTCGAGAAGGAGCCAAACCCGACTGTTTTCCTTGCTTAATTATTTTAGATCCCTCTATGCTAAATTTATGGAACCTCGATGTAATTTTCCCTTTTTAGGTCCTTGATGTAAAATATACTCCCACAGCACGGTAAAATTGTAACATAAAAGTAAGTGGTAAAATCTAAACGAATTTAAGCTTAGTTGTCAGTGAGTATGTACATTCTTGGATTTGAAGCCAAGCGACCAAGGTCATGGCCATATATATATCATATACATTATATTGATGATCACATATCCAAGAATTTGCATGCCTCGATGTAATTTTAGGGTCCTTTGTGCTAGATGTATGGTCCTCGATGTAACTTTTCTCCTTTTTAGGTCCTTGATGTAAAAAGTACTCCTACTGCCTGTTTAAGATTCTAACCTAAAAGTAAGTGGTGGTAAAATCTTCTCAGGGTAAACAGTATTGCCACTTGGAGTTCCCCTATTAAAAAGCAAGCAGGGAGAAGGGACCGAGAGCACAGAGGAGGCAGTGTGAGAGCATCGAAGAGGAGGATTTGAAGGCAATGCGATGTTAGAGCAAAGCTGCGATGAGTTCCTGACACGAGGTACACATATAGTGAGTAGTAACTAGTAAATTTCAGGGGGGAAGGATAGTCAAAAGATCACCATGCGCAGTACTAGTACTACTTAAAGTGGTGGACAAGGGGTGTCCCATCGCATTGGATGCACACCATTATGATCTTTTATTTTTATTTTTAAGGGGGACACCACTATGATCTAGCGATCCTTCCTACCCCCAACTACTCCACATCCATTAGTTCCACCCTAGGAAAAGGAAGCACCAAGCACACCCGCAACAAGCTGGTTTGAAAGAGAGGAGTGGCTTTTTTTTCTTGCGAAGCAAGTACTAGTAGTACTCCCTGCATCCTACAGAATTTAAGACAATTTTCCAATATTATGTAAAATTTGAAATACGAGTAAGTGGTAGATTGCTCTTAAAGTTGTACAGTTATCATTTGACAGTATCCACCAACGAGATTTTTGAAAGATTCGATTTCTTGCTAAGCATTTGCATGTTGATAATCTCTAGTCTTCACAACTTTTGAAAAAATAGATCTGCTTGGCAATGTGGCCTACATTGTATGAACATTCTTAGGCTTCAAGATGAATAACATGGGTGAATATATGGCCATATATGTACATAATACTTTATGCAAATGTTCCGATGTTTGGTAGATGGGTGCATGTTGGCATGGTGAACCATAATGCTGCCAATAATGGGAGTTTCCAACTTTTAGGAAAAAACATTTCTGTATTTTTATTGTAAAAAGAATGTGTTTTCCTTTAAATTAAAGCAAGTACGAAGAATATGGCTCAGAATACCACAAGCCCATTTCTAAGACAAAGTTTGGACCATGTTTCATTAATGTTTATACCAAGTTTAACAAGTTCTTAAGCTTCCTAGATAAGTTCTCCCATTTAAACGAATTTAAGCTCTGTTCTCAAGGTTAGGTGAAATTTTAACCTAAAAGTATGTGGTAGATTGCTATCAAAGTTCTACAAATAAATTATCTTTTGACGGTAGTACCCACCAAGCATTCAATATATCGAAAACCATGGAGGTTCTTTTTGAAATATTTCACATCTTGCTAATAATTTGCATGTAAAAATTTCTGTACTTGTTTGGAAAGCAGTCAAACATCATACTTTGTGTTGATGACCCCATATCCAAGATTTTGCATGCCGACAAATGTGGACATGTTTTGAAAACAACCCAGAGATGAAGTAGCATGAAGAGCATGGCTCGATCGGCTGGTCTCTCGAGAATGTTCCGAACCCGACTGTTTTCCTTACTTAATTATTTTAGGGCCCTTTGTGTTAGATATATGGACCTCAATGTAATCCCCCCCTTTTTAGGTCCTTGATTAAAATGTAGTCCCACGACCCATGTAAAATTCTAACCTAAAAATAAGTGGTAAAATCTAAACAAATTTAACCTTAGTTGTCGATGAGTATGAACATTCTTATATTTCAAGCCGAACGTCCAAGGCCATGGACATATCTACATCGCACTTTGTGTTGATGATCCCATATCCAAGATTTTTCATGGCGTCAAATATGGCCATATCTTGAAAACAATCGAAGAGGAAGTGGCATGGAGAGTATGGTTCGACGAGCTGCTCTCTCGAGAAGGAGCCGAACCCGAATGTTTTCCTTGCTCCATTATTTTAGGGACCTCTTTGCTAAATGTATGGAACCTCGATTTAGTTTTCCCTTTTTAGGTCCTTGATGTAAAATGTACTCCCACCACATGGTTACAATTTTAACCTAAAAGTAAGTGGTAAAATCTAAACGACTTTAAGCTTAGTTGTCAAAGAGTATGCACATTCTTGGATTTGAATCCGAACGACCAATGTCATGGCCATATCTACATCATATACATTATATTGATGATCACATATCCAAGAATTTGCATGAAGACAAATTTAGCCATATTTTGAAAACAGTCAAAGAGGAAGTAGCATCAAGAGCTAGTATGACTCGATCAGTTGCTCTCTCGAGGAGCTGAACCCGATTGTTTTCCTTTCTTAGTTGTTTTAGGGTCCTTTGTGCTAAATGTATGGACCTCAATGTAACTTTCATTTTTTACGTCCTTGATGTAAAATGTACCCCCGCTGCACGTGTAGAATTTTAACCTAAAAGTAAGTGGTAAAATCTAAACAAATTTAAGCTTAGTTGTCAATAAGTTTGAACATTCTTGGATTTCAAGGAGAACAACCAAGGTCATGACCATATCTACATCATACTTTACATTGATGATCCCATATCCAAGAATTTCTCGGCCAAGAAATATAGACATAGTTTGAAAACAATTGAAGAGGAAGTAGAATGAAGAGTATGCCTCAATCGGATGGTCTCTCAAGAAGAAGGATCTGAACCCGACTATTTTACTTGCTTAATTATTTTAGGGCCCTTTGTGCTAAATGTACGTACATTAATGTAATTTTCCATTTTTAGGTCCTCGATGTAAAATGCACTCCCAACGCACGTGCAAAATTGCTACCTAAAAGTAAGTGGTAAGATCTAAGTGAATTTAAGCTTAGTTTTCGTTGAGTATGAACATTCTTGGATTTGAATCCGAACACCAAGGTCATGGCCATATCTACATCATACTTTATATTGATGATCCCAATATCCAAGAATTTGTATGCCAACAAATATGGCCATATTTTGAATTTTTTTGAAGAGGAAGTAGTATTTGGAAGAGTATGCCTTGATCAGTTGCTCTCTTGAGAAGGAGACGAACCCGACTATTTTCCTTGCTTAATTATTTTAGGGCCCACTATGTTAAATGTATGGAACCTTGATGTAATTTTCCCTTTTTTAGGTCCTTGATGTAAAATGTACTCCCACCGCACAGGTAAAATTTTAACCTAAAAGTAAGTGGTAAAATCTAAATGAATTTAAGCTTAGTTGTTAATGAGTATGCAATTCTAGGATTTGAAGCCAAACGACCAAGGTCATGGCCATATCTTCATCATATACATTATATTTATGATCCCATATCCAAGAATTTTCATGCATGGATGTAATTTTAGGTTCCTTTGTGCTAGATGTATGGACCTCGATGTAATTTTTCTCCTTTTTATTATAGGGGTTCGTAGCATGGAAAACAAAAAAATTCTATCGCATGAACACACAAAAGCCAAGATCTAATATACGAGATCGGTGCAACGAGATTGAAGAGTACTAACTCTCGAAGATCCAAAGGGTTTAACAAGATACAGATCTCTCGTGGGTGATCTAGTAGTTCACTTTCCGATCTCAAGATCGCAAAGACAATCCTTATGGTGCCGCGTTCTGACAGTGCTCCCGCAGTCGGTCACACATTCGGTACTCGATGAAGACCTTCCTCTCCCTTGTTCCAGCAGGCAGTGGAGGTTGTAGATCTCCTCTCGATTCCAGCTGCACGACGGTGTGGTGGTGAAATGGAGGACTAGATCCCGCAGGGATTCTCCTAAGCTGGAGTGAGTATGGTGGAGTAGAGAGGTCTCTGCAACTATGGTTTAGACGATGAGGGGTGGAGTTGTCCGGCGGCTAGGGCAGGGCTAGGTGGCGGCGACTTGAGGAGGCTCTAGGGTGGCGGTTTAGAGGGGGCAACCGGCCTAGGGTTTTAGGGTGAGGCCAAGTGGCACCCCACCCCCTCCTTTTATAGGTGGGAGGGGAGGCTAGGGGAGGAGGAGTCCTCCCCCAACACCCCTTGTATGGCCGGCGGCAAGGGAGGGAGGGGAAACCTTCCTTATCTAGGTTTCCTCCTCTCCCTCCACTTGGTTTGACTTTCAATGTTGGGATTTGAGTTTTCAAATTGGAGTTTGACTATTCAAAGTTTGATTATTTCTTTTCTCATTGCCCAGCAAAGTGACCTAGGACATGATGCAACCATTCCACATTGGTATGACACATTCATGTACCCTTCCCACTCCGGAGTGGTGAAACCTTCTAGACTATTGGGGATATGCTATATGGGTATCCTCATAGCATGTCTCTTATCCGGATAACCCGGGTGGCCCATAGTTGGTAGCATGGCCTATGGCCTACTGGGCGGCTCAGTTAGATGGATCCAGAAGGGAGGCCCATGCCAGATAAAGGAAGGCTACAGAGGAGTCACCGACGTACACGGAGCCTTGGAGTGCAAGACACGTTATACTATTGTATACTGTGTAGGACGCTGTAACCTGTCCGGCTAGGACTTTTCCCTGTAACCCTAGGACCTGGCAACTATATAAGTTGGGCCTGTGGGAGCCTTTAGGGGAGAAGACCAAGTGCATAGCGCAACCCTCGCACAGCGAAACAATCCCTGTAACTCGGCGTATTGCCATTATAGTGATTTATAGAAGGAGTAGGATTCCGCCACCGTTGTGGGATATGAACCTGGGTAAGCTATGTTACCTCGTACCCGTCAACCATCCGCCTTCCCCCACCTCTCTCAACACGAACTGTGAGGACCCCTCCATGGCGTACTCGTCGGCAATACCACGACAGTTGTCGTCCACCGTGGGGAAAGAGGCGCTTCAGGCTCTGCAGCAGGTGAGGTCCAAGATCTTCGCGGGAATCGGAGAAACCGTAGCCATCGGTCGCGTTCTATTCTCCGACAACGTTTCGATCATCCCTCCTGACGAGTTCTGGATCCCGGTAAAGACGAACCCTACTCGGTGCTCAATCGTCCCCATCGGAGATATCGACCTCTTCATCGGCAAAACTGACTTGGGCACTAGTTCCCTGGGAGTCGGAAGAGCATCAAGACCCGCACGGACCGCCTACGGGCAGGATACGTTCGCGGAAGGAACGATGTCAGATCTCTCTTCGGAATTTGCCGACAAAGATCGGAAAAATTCAAGGCCCACCCAAACCGCCCCTGTGCAGGATATAATGGTGGAAGATCGCTGCAAATCCGCCGGCTTCGCCCGTGTGTCTGGACAGCAGAGATCCAAGTTCATCGGAGTGGTGACCATCTTCGATCTGGCGCGTAGAGTTTAGAGAGAGGGCGAGAACCCCCGTGACTACCTTGCCAGGTGGGTCAGCATACGGTCCGACCTGGCTCATTACCCCAATGATGATGCCATGTATCACTTTGTGGAAGGACTAGACCAAGGTACGCTTCTTCGGCATACGCTAAGGCAGCAGCAGGCTTCAGGACGCCTCGCTTTCGAAAGTATGGTGAACACCGTCAACAGCTATGCGGAGGATTAGGAGGAGGCTCAGATGGAAATCGAGCTTGTTGGCGGAGCCCCTCCGCCTCAGCCACAGCCGCCACCGCCTCCGGTCGTTGTCGCCACAGCTATGCCACCACCTCCAGTCATCGTCGCTGTTGTTGCACCGCCACCCCCCGTCATCGAGGAAGCCCTGGAACCCTCCGACTCCATGCTCGACGCGCTCTAGGCCAACATCAGCGCTGACTCGGAGGAGATAGACTTTAGCCCGGAGGATCTAGACTCTTCCATGCAGGAGTTGGAGGAAGATTACAAGCGCGACGAACATGCCAACAATGCCATCACGTCCCCAGAGGTGTTTGTCGCCATTGGGACGGTGATGGATGAAGATCAACCTGGACGAGCTCCACCTACAGCGTTGGACAAGGGAAAGGGACCACCTGTTGCTGCCGACAATGATCGTGCAAAGGTCATGCCCCCTCTGCCTAACCTAGTGCACCAGCTGCAGGAATTCGGCACTGGTCCGAGCCACAACAACACCGCAAACCCGCCGCCTCCAGCGTCCACGTGTGCTGCTGCCCAAGTCACTCCAGCTGATAAAGTGATGTACGGCGATATCCTCGTTGAGCCCATGACCGTGGCTCATATTCGCAATGTAGTCCATCTTGACGAGAAGAGCCAGCAGCTTCTGGAGGAAGCGCAGACTATCGCGGAGCAAGGCGCTAAGCTAGATCGAGATCTAGCCAATGCGGAGAAGTCAATAGAGAAAGGTAGAGCAATGGAGGCCAAGTACAAGACTCTGCTACAGCAGCAGAAGGCTAAGAAAGCTCCAGCTCGCATCATCAATGATCCTGGTGTACAGCGAAACCTAGGATGGGCTACCTCGAAGCCGGCACATGCCAAGCCATACATTGATAGTGAAGGAAGGCAGGTGATGCCCACTCCTATTCTCAACCTCGCCATCGCCAAGACCCTTCTGGAGCAGGATATATCACCCGAAGCTGTGGAACAGGTCTATGACCTAGTGGCCAAGGTAGTGAAACAGCAGGAAAAGGCCACCTCCCAGAGATTTGAGTCTGACCCAACGTTCTGCCAGTCTAGCTAGCATAAGCCGCCAAGGGACAGATCTCCTCATGATGTCGGATCCCAGACAGGTTCGTCAGAACAAAGATGGATGGATGCACGCAACAAGAAGGACGCTATCCCCATATCCTCCGACCATGGAGGCAAGGCTCAACCTCGTCTCCCATCTCCATCGCCCCGCTCTCCCCGACATCACGAAGACACCAAGGCTCACTGTCGCATGGATATGCCTCCGCCAAGGCAGAGAGGCATCATCATCCACGACAACGCGGAACAGACCCGTCATGACAGAGAGCGCAACCAAGGACACAAGAGCAGGTCACACCATGACCCTCCGCGTCCGACAAGCAACCGCGACAAGCATGAGGCATCGTAGGAGGGTAACAGCAAGAAGGCTAACCCACTGCCATCTCCGCCTTCATTGCTACCTAGTAGGCACCATGGCAGAGGAGGCCTGTGTTTTTCACGTAGCCCATCCCCTGATGGCAAGAAGAAGAAAATAAGCCCGGAGCCATACGACGCACGTTCGCGTCTGGACAAGATCCACGAGGCCCGGGAAGGACCATACCTGGGACCACGTTGCTTTGGACCTGTGATACGGTCCACAACTTACCCCAAAGGTTTCCGGATTGACAAGACCATTAAGCCCTATGACAGCACTGCCAAGCCAGCTACATGGTTGCAGGACTACGGTAACGCGGTGGAGATCGCCGGGGGTAACCCCAAAGTCGCTATCAAGTACCTCCCATTGATGTTGGCGGGCACGGCCCGACAATGGATTGATTACTTGCCAGAGAGATCTATCTGCAATTGTTTGGACATGCAAGAAGCATTCACCAAGAACTTCAAAGGTACATACAAGCATCCCTGTACTATTGGCGATCTACAGCGGTGCATGCAGGAGAAAGACGAGACATCTCGCACCTACCTCTCTTGTTGGCTGGATATGAAGAATTCCTGTGTAGGAGTGCATGCTCAGACCGCCATGGCCGCCTTCATTGATGGGTTGGAAAGGGTCATGTTGCTCCGACATAAGCTGAAGCGTCTGCAGGACAATCACCATCTAGATCTCAATCAGATGATTCAATTGGCCAGTGAGTTCGCGGCTGCCGACGACGATGCTTGCGGCTCCCTGCCGGTAATGACCGTTCCAACTCATGCTCGGAGGAACAACAGCACCAAGCGGAAGACCCCGCCAGAAGAAAAGCAAACCTCGAACATGGTCTCTATGACCTTTACAGGGAGAGGTGATGGCGGACAACATGGCCAAGGACGAGGAGCTGGTCATGGGCAGCAGCGAGGCAGTGGAACTACCTCGGCAGCGCTCCGCATTCCCCAAACCTACGAAGAGTACCGTGATATTCCGTGCCTCGTACACCTCAACGCCAACGGCAAGGCCACCCAGACCAATCGCCATTGCAAATTTGTCAACGACCTCAAGGAGGACCCGAAGTCCGGCTATAAGCGAAGTCGGAAGAACATACCGCGAGGCAAGGGCAAGGGGAAGATGAAGGAGGAAGAGTCCAAGGATTCAAGTGACATGGATGATGATGTTGACCCCAAGAACGCCGCCAAGAGCTATGGCAAGGGAAAGAACCCCTTCGAGAAGATGGCGACAGTTTTTTACTTTCCTTGGTACTCCCACCGTGCGACAACAGAAGACCTCTATGAGGATACTGATGGCTACTCTACCCCTAGTTCCCTAGTACTTGCGCTGGTCGGAGATTCCAATTACTTGGGACAGGAAGGATCACCCAGACATCATCCCTACGGAGAACCAGTACGCCATGGTCATCAACCCCCTGATTGATGGCAATGAGTTCACCAAATGTACGGTGGATAGTGGAAGCAGAATCAACATCATGTACCTGGATACACTGCACAAGATGAACTTTATGGAGGCTAACCTAAGGTGGACCAGCACCATCTTCCACGGCGTAGTTCCTGGTCGGGAGGCTCGGTCCCTTGGGTGGTCGGTTTTGGTGATGTAAATAATTACCGCCAAGAACGCATGACCTTTGAGGTGGTCCCCTTCAAGAGCGTGTACCACGTCATATTCGGCCGCGATATCTTCCACGCCTTCATGGCAAAGCCATGCTTTGTATACAACAAGCTCAAGATACCCGGACCAAACAGTGTCATTACCATATCTAGACGCTTTACCAAGGCAAGGGACTGCGAGATTGGAGAAGCAGCCTTTGCGGAAGCTGTCATCTACATCGAAGAATTCAAGGAGATCCAGAGCAAGGTCAATGCCTCGGATATGCCAGCATCGAAGAAGCATATTTCTGACTCTGCCTCAGCTTTCAAGGCCGCCATCGAAACCAAGCCGGTGGAACTTGTGGTAGGCGATGCCTCCAAGACCACCGCCATTGGGACGAACCTAGATCCCAAATAGGAAAGCGCGCTCGTCGAGTTCCTCCGTGAGAATAAGGACATATTTGCCTAGCAACCTGCCGACATGAAAGGTGTACCTAGGGAACTTGCCGAGCATAGCTTGAATATTGATCCAAAATGCAAACCGGTGAAACAACCTCTATGATGCGTTGGAGATGAGAAGAGATGCACCATAGGCAAGGAAATAGCTAGGTTACTTAAAGCTAGTTTTATCCGAGAAGTCCTTCACACCTGATGGATGGCCAATCATGTACTTGTCCCCAAAAAGGGAACCAAAGAATTAAGAATGTGCGTTGATTACACCGGATTGAACAAAGCATGTCCCAAAGATCCATTCTCTCTGCCTCGCATTGACCAAGTCATTGACTCGACGGCTGGCTCGGAACTTTTGTATTTTCTCGATGCATACTCAGGATACCACCAAATTAAGATGAGGAAGTCGGACCAATTGGCCACTTCGTTCACCACACCTTACGACATGTTTTTCTATGTCACGATGCCCTTTGGGCTGAAAAACACAGGTGCTATGTACCAGCGGACAATGCAGCGTTGCCTACACGATCAAATTAGTCGAAACATTCACGCCTATGTGGACGATATAGCGGTGATGTATAAAGAGTCAAACGACTTAATCTCCGAATTAAAAGAAACCTTTGATAATTTCCGGAAATACAACTTGATGCTTAACCCTAAGAAGTGCGTCTTCGGGGTTCCAGCCGGCAAATTGTTGGGCTTCATTCTTTCCCAGCGTGGAATCGAGGTGAACCCGGAGAAAATCAAGGACATCTTAAACATAAACCGTTTGACATGCCTAAAGGACATACAACAGCTAACAGGTTGCATTGCAGCATTTAGTCGGTTCGTCACCCGACTTGGAGAGAAGGCTCTGCTGCTATACAAGTTGCTGAAGAAGGCAGACAAATTTACATGGACGGACAAGGCAGATGCAACACTGAAGCAGCTAAAGGAGATATTATCCTCGGCGCCTATCCTTGCAGCACTCGAGCCTGGGGGACCTATGTTAATCTACATGGCGGCCACCAACCGGGTAATCAGCATCGTCGTCGTGGTAGAGCGAAAAGAACCAGGCTATGAGTACGGAGTTCAATGACCAGTTTACTATGTAAGCGAGGTCTTGACAGAGTCCAAGCAGCGTTACCCGCACTACCAAAAGATAGCTTATGGAGTGTTCCTTGCTTCTCGGAAGCTAAGGCACTACTTCCAGGAGCACCCTATCACAGTGGTTAGCAAGACTCCACTATCCGATATTCAACAACAACGACACTACAGGAAGGGTCGCAAAGTGGGGCATTGAACCTCCCGCCTTTGAAATCACCTAAAAGAGACGCGATGCTATCAAGTCACAAGCCTTGGCAGATTTTATCGCAGATTGGACAGAGATGCTAGATGCTACCCTAATGCCGGAGCCAGAATATTGGGTGATGCACTTTGACGGATCAAAGCTACTCAATGGCTCGGGGGTGGTGTACTGTTACAGTCACCAACCGGAGACAAGCTACAATACGTTCTGCAGATCCACTTCGAGGCTACAAACAACATGGTGGAGTATGAAGCACTCATTCACGGACTGCGCGTAGCCAAGGATATTGGAGTCAAGCGCATAGTTTGGTGTGGAGATTCCCACTTGGTTGCCCAGCAGGTGGCTGGAACCTAGAACACGCGGAACCATATGATGGCGGCATATGGAGACAAAGTGGACGAGATAGCCAAAAGCTTCTTGGGCTATGAAGTCAAATATGTACCTAGGGAGCAAAACAAGGCGGCTGATCTACTGTCTAAGCTTGGATCAGGGCGCAAACGAATTCCGCCTGGCGTTTTCCTGGAGCATCTACGGACACCATCCGTGAAGGGAGCAGATATCAAGAATGCGAATAGAGTTGACTCTTTCGTTCACACAGTGACAAAGGTCCCTCTGGCTTGGACACAACCATTCATGGAATATGTCGTACACGGAACTTTGCCCAACGACGAAGTCAAAAGACGGCAAATAGTGCGTCGAGCAAAGGGATATACCATAATCAATGGACAACTCTACAAAATAAGCACCACTAGTTTATACCTTAAGTGTGTTTCCCAACAAGAAGGTATTGAAATCCTACGTGAGATCTATCTTGGATATTGTGGGTATCATGTCGCTCCTCGATCTTTGGTCTCCAAAGCCTTCCAGCAAGGATTCTACTGGCTGACCGTGAAGGCAGACGCCGACAAGCTGGTTGAGACATGCATGGGATGCCAGTATTATGCCCAATAACCCCATGTTCTAGGTGAAGAATTGTGAACAATACCAATAACTTGGCCGTTTTCAGTCTAGGGGCTAGACATGGTTTGTCCATTACAGACGGCGCAATGTGGATTTACCCATCTGTTGGTAGCAGTGGATAAATTCACCAAATGGATAGAAGCTAAACCCATTAGAAAGCTTGATGGGGAAACTTCCCTTAGGTTTGTCCGGGATCTAGTGGTGAGATTTGGTCTCCCACATAGCATTATCACCGACAACAGCAACAACTTGTCACTCAGAGACGTGGAAGCTTATTGTTGGGACAAGGGCATCCGACTTGACCTAGCGTCTGTGGCATATCCACAGTTTAATGGCCAAGTTGAGCGAGCCAATGGATTAATTCAGCAGGGAATCAAGCCACGTCTTGAGGCACCACTACATAGAGCAGCTGGAGGCTAGGCGGAGGAACTACCATCTGTGTCGTGGAGTTTACGAACTACACCCAACAGATCCACTGGCTACACCCCTTACTTCATGGTATATAGAGCAGAAGCCATCATGCCTTCCGACATTCTTCACGATGCACCAAGAGTTGCCGCCTACGATGAAGATGACGCTGAAGAATCTTGATGCCTAGACATGGACCTTCTTGAGGAGTAGCGCATTTTGGCATGCCAAAGATCCGCCATCTACCAGCAGAAGCTACATAGCTACCATAGTCTCCGTGTTCGGCATCGCTCGTTTAAAGAGGAGGATCTGGTGCTCCGACTTAAGCAGAAGAAGTCACACAAATTATCCCCGCCATGGGAAGGACTGTTCATCATAAGCAAGGCGCTCCTCAATGGGTATTACTACCTTGTTGACAATCGTGAACTTAAGGATAGACCCAGCAAAGATCATAAGCGTAAGCGATGTGACCCGGATGATGACTACCCGAAGCTTGATCGGCCATGGAACATAGCACAGCTATGTCCTTTTTACACTTAGCATATTTTTTATCTACTGTGTACCTCTTATATGATCAATGAAATAAAGCTCTCTGGTTCACTCATATTGTTGAGTCTTTTACCTCATTTAGTATTCATTTTGGATCGTATAAAATCTTTATGCGCAATTTTGCATTTGCACTTGTGAAAATTCCGCCTACGGGCGTTAGCTTAAGTTTTCTGGTCTACACGTTCTTTGTTGTTTTTAAGTGGATTTTGCAGTAGTGACTTTCGGCACTTGTTGTCGGGGATTTTATATTTAGGTTTTTGACGGTGCCATTGCCATCAGCACCTGAGCGCATGCTTCCGACTCACGAAAGGTCAAGCATAAAAACCAAAGTAATGGATAATCTAGCACTTTCTTAAAAATATATACACATGCTAGAACCAGTGCTTAAGTAGCAGGAAATTACACCTATTGTTTTCCCCTTAAGTTAACAAGTAGTTTTTTCCGCATACAAATTCTAGAGGAAATAGATATTACATATTGTTTTTCATTCCTCTAGCGCAGGAGACTTGGAAGCAGCGTCATCGGCAGCAGGAGAGTCATCATCCTCGAAGTCGGTTGTCTTGAGGGACTCGGAGGAGCTTTGCTGGGCGCCGTCAATGGTTTCTAAGGGCACGAAGACATTGTGGTCCACCAACTCGGCAACCCTTGTGTCATAGCCCGTGAGAGATGACCAGATAGCCTTGTGATCAATCTTTTGGCCGTCATCATCTATGTCGGGAAGACCTGAGGTTACCACGTTGATGTCGGCGTCTTCATAATGCGCCTTGACCATCGATAGTGCCATCCTTGCACCAGCCCATGTACATGAAGCTTTCCAGCTTAAGATACGCTCGGGGGCTTGGCGCAGGATCTCCAATAACTTCATCACGGAATCAACCGCTTTGATGTTGATCTGGAGGGGCTTGGCTATCTCCTTGGCCTGCTTGATGGCGGTGCTGATAAAGTTCCTAGCAAGGACCATGCATTCCTTAGGCGGAGGAGGCGATTGGGTTAATCCAATAGGAGCTGCAATTCTGACAAGGGAGCGCATGGGTTCAATAATAAAGAAATTCAAAGTACCTGACCTACAGAAGAACAAGACGGAGAATTACTTACCAAAGATGCTCGCCTCGGCCTGCTGGAGAGTCTCTGCGATGGAGACCTGTTCTTGTCGGAGGATCTTGTATGCTTCAAGATTGCGTTGATTTTGATCATCGGCAGCCTTCTTATACTCTTTCAACATTGCAATCTCCTCCTTCAAGCAGTTCATCTCCGTGTTGGCGGACTCCTGTAGGACCTTCATGGAATCCTCGTGCATCTTCAACATATCTTTTCTCTCCTGCTTAAGGATCTTATTTTTTGCTATCCAGCAACTCAATGTGCTTGGATTGCTCAACAATGTACTTGGCCTTGGCAATGGCTTCTGCAAGTTGGAGAAATGACATTGCACAGTGAGTATTCGGAGAGTGCTGGCACAAGACCAAGTCGGAATACGAAAATGAAAGGAAAAAACAGACTCTTGCTCTTGGTGATTTGTTCCTTCAAGAAGGCAGTTTTACCCTTTTCAGCTTCCAACTCGGCGCGCATCTTGTGGAACTTCTCGTTGGCAACACCTCTCCGAGCATTCTCATTCTGTGGAAAGAATATTTCAAACTGTTCAGTATACTTGGAGCATCTAGCCGGATAAATATCCACCTAGAGGCTTGGGGGCTACAGTGAGAGTTTTAAACTTGGAAGTGTGCTTTAGTCTTTCTTTAAGCATCTCGTCAGAACTCATTCAGATTTAAACTAGAAGCTTGGGGGCTATAGTATAAAGTTTTTTACTCAGTCATATGCTTAGTCTTTCTTTAAGCATCTAGTCGGAACTAATTCAGTTACAACTAGAGGCTTGGGGGCTACAGTATCGAAATTAACAAACACTGTGTATGCTACTCTAAAAGTATCTAGTCGGAATAATTCATTCAAATTAAATACTTGGGGGCTACAGTGAGAAGTTTTCTAGCTTAGTCACTCTTAGCGCATTCAGATGCAAAGACCTATGGTTTTCCGTGTAAATCATCGGGGGCTATAGTGGGATACTCATATGAAATTCAGAAGGCAAATAAAACTTACAAGTGCGATGATCTTGAGGTTGGTAGCGCTCTCGGCAAACAACTTGCTGAAAGAAAGGTTGTTTCCTTGCAAGTTGTCTGCTTGTCGGAGAAGCTCCTCAAGACCGCAGGTTGGAGATGTCGGCACTGCACCAGGAGCCAGAGTGGAGCTACTCGGCGTAAGCGCCGGGTAGACTATCTTCGGGAGCTATGTGGCTATCCTGGGCACAGAGGTGCCGCCTTCAATAGATGTTCCACCCACCATCACCGCCTTACCGCTACCGACGGCATCCTTAGACGGAGCTTCAGCCATTTTGGTTGTGGTGCTTTCTTGCATCGCCTGTTCACTGGCAACGACAAGATTCGCGGAGGCAGCTGAGTACACTTCCATGGCGGAAGGGCCAGATGCATCCTTAGCCGGAGATCTTGTCGGAGCATGCGAGGGCTGGATGCTTGGAGTGATGGGGGCGATGGCGGGAGATGCTTGGTGTGGTACATCACGCTGCAACATATCTTTGATGTTTTTAGAAGCCCCCGATGTTTTGGAGGTCTTCTTCAAACTCAAGCCAACTTTCTTCCTGAAACATGCAAAAGTATAAGTACAGGAAAAGGACAAACAATGGAGAATGTCGGAAAAAAAGCTTACACAATCGTGGGTGCTTTGGTAAAGGGGATCCCAGTAATCTTCCTTTTCTCCACCTCAAGGGCGGCAGTGGACTTCTTGGAGGCTCCACCCTCCATCTTCTTATTCTTGCCTCCATCAGCAGTGTCAGCGGTGGAGCTCTTCCGTTTTCGCGCCAACAGGACATCTTCGTCGGACACGATCGTGACTTCCTTCATCTTTAGGTCATAAATTTGGACATCCATGTCGTCCTCCTTTAGACTCTTAAGCTATTAAGTGAAATCTTAAGGTGTTCGATGACAAAGGCAAGACGGGAAAACTGGACCAAATGTGATACACGGAAAATAAATAGGTACCTCTGGGCACTTGCCCTCCTCGAACATGTCGTAGGTGATGCTGAAGCCACGCTTCCTATCCTTGACCATGACGATGTCCTTGAGGAGGACCTTGACGAAGTCGCTAGATAAGTTGTCCTCGGAGATGTGGAGGCTATCCTTCCTCTCCTTGGTATACTCATGCATCAACTTCGAGCGGTGCTGCAGAGGCTGGATCCGCCTGACGAACCAGCACATGGCCAGGTCCAATCCGGTCAAACCCGTCCCTACGAACCACTCTATCCGCCTTATAGTGCGAGAAGCATCGATGTCAGATGGGAGGGAGGCTTGGGATCTCCATGTTGAGGCTTCGGTGGTGGATCCATCGACGAAGTCTGGATACGTCACTTCTCGGCCAGCTAGAGGGATATCTAGGCTGTAGAAGTACGTCTGTTGCCAGTTTTTACATGATTCATGGCCGACGATGTGGGGGAACCGCCGGCCAGGCCGGATCTTAAAACTAATAGTGCCACAGTTCCTAAGCTTGTCCTTGCTGGCTCCGGCTTCCCTCTTGACGGTGAAGAAATAAATAAAGAGATCTAGCCTAGGCCTAATCCCTAAGTAACCCTCACAAAGTGTCGCGTAGTTGCTAAGTGCGAGGATGCTATTGGGGGAGAGGTTTTGAGGCTGAACTCGGTTGTTATTGAGGACAACTAGGAAGAAATTGGAGATGGGGAGGGAAACGCCGCGTACCTGTTGTGCTTTGAGGTACACCTTCTCTCTGGCTTGGGGAGAAGGGGTGACCTCGCCGGTCGATGCTGCCCACAAGACTAATCCCTCCGACAAGGGAAGGTTACCTTCGACAACCAGCTCCTTGATATCACTGTCTGTGATATCCGAGCCACGCCAACCTCCCATGTGGGAGTCGCCTTCTTCCTCCAGCAGCTCTAGCGCCGCTGGAATTTGGTCGCAGCCGGTGGATTCTGAAGGGAATATGCCCTGAGAGGCAATAATAAAGTGTTTATTATGTGTATTCCAAGTATATGATAGATGTTTATTTCGCATGCTATAATTGTATTAATACGGAAACGTTAATACATGCATGTTTAATAAACAAACAGAAAGTTCCTAGTTATGCCTCTCTCATAAACTATCTCGTTGATTAACAAGATGATCAAGGTTTCCTGATCATGGACATTGGATGTTGTTAATAACGAGATCACAACATTAGTGTAATGGTGTGATGAACATTCATCCGAAGTATAGCATTACAATCAAAATCACTGAGTTTATATTGCTATAACAACCTACGAAGTGATCATAATCCTTAGACCATGAGATCATGTCAATCACTAACACCGGAAGAGTTTCTTGATAAGTTTTATGTTGAGGCCCATGGATCGAGAGTGGAATTTGTTCATCCCGATGATGGATAGATATACTCTGGGCCCTCTCGGTGATATCACATGAGTTAGCTTGCAAGCAAGTGATTTGATCACTAGAATGTTATATCACGGGAACGAGAAAAGAGTGCATGTCAGTAACGAGATCAAAGTAGGTATGGAGATACCGATGATTGAATCTCGGACATGTAATATATCGTGAAACAAAGGGATTAAGATACTAGCATAAAAGGTTTTGACGATCACAAGAAAGTCATCGTTGAATGTGTGGGAGTCAGTATGGTTCTCCAGATACCGCTTCTGATTATTAATCTGAGAGGGGTCTCGATCATGTACGCATTATTCACGAACCGTAGGGTGACACACTTAAGAGACACCGACATCCAATTTGAGCAAAAGTTTCATGCCGGAAAGAATAACAAGCGCAGGAATTTATTTCACTAGATACCGAAATAGGTTTTCGGGTGAAATTGCAAAAAGTGTTTTTGCATGTGAAATGAAATACTAGCGAGGGGTTGTGAATGTTTTTCATTAAAGTAATTGACAAAATTCTGAATAAATAAAAGGAGTTTTATTTAATGAGAGTTTGCATTAAATTTGGTGGAAATTTAATAGCAATTTTGAGTGGAGGGAATTGAAAGAATTTTTGTGAGTGGAGTGTCCACCCACATGAATGAGGGGAGGGCAAGGGGCAGCCCCATGCGCCGGCCACCCCCTTGGGGTTCCCCCCTCTCCTATAAAAGGCACCCCCTCCTCACTTCTCACTCACACCTCCTCGTGAAGGATCTCTCTCCCCCTCTAGAATTTATCCACCATGGTCTCGGACTAGCAAGATACATGTTCCCGGTGGCTCTTCGGCAAGAAAGAGTTGTGCTTCCGCTGCATCACTGGAGCGAGGAGGCGGTGACATGGTTATACCCTATGGGTACACGACATCAGCATACCTGGTCTAGCCCAAGGAAGGCCCACAATAATATATGCGGCCCATGAAGATTTTCAGGTGGCCCAAGCCCATGATGTCTTCGGATCCTTGGAGAGCAAGACTAGAATAGATAGAATATTCAAAGGGGCAAACCCTAAACCTGTAACTGAATCGATCTTTTCCCGAGACCTGCCTACCTCTATATAAAGGCTAGGAGGGAATGACAAGGAGGGCACCTCTCATACCACCGCATACACACCTCCACACCAGATTGCATCTGTGTACCCCTGTAACTTTAGGTTCCGCCATAATCAAGAGCAGACAAGCAGGAGTAGGGTTTTCCCTCCGGGGGCCTGAACCTAAGTAAATCTCGTGTCCCATGGTTGCTTGTCTGTTAAACGTTCCGTGATCTCTAGCACCCCCATCTTATCCAAAACCCAAGATCATAACAATGGGAATTGACGAGAATAAACCTCGTCAATTGGCGCCGTCTGTGGGAACTAGGGCGCTGATTGTGCGATCCTGACGGTCCCGACGAAAGCGATCTAAAACTCATCAGCGATGGAGAGCCATCTCCTCTTCGGCGCTTTCGACTTCACTGCCCACTCGCCAGCCACCATGAAGGACTTTGATCCCGTAGGCGACGGGCTCGAGATCCTATTCGGGAGCTTTTGCTTACAGGTGGGACATACCGGCACTCTCCACCTCCCAGAGCGGGTGCCATGCCATCGATCTGGCCCACCTCATGGGATCCACATCCCATGCTACGCACGTCAACCTCGACAGATGAGTCGTACGACAGCAGCTGCTGCAACTCAGATCTGTGCGATCCCCCATCGGATGAAGGAACCTACGGTCCCGGATCCGAAAGCTGCGGCAGCAGCGATCCGACCTACGGACGCTACCAATGCGCCGTGGTCATCCAAAGCGACGTGGAGCAGCAGCCACCAGGTTCGGGTGCTCACGTACCGCCACCCAACACACAGGGTAGAAACAGCGAAAACAGGAGAAACTAATCCCCCCGCCCAATGAGGACGACCCTGGGGCCAATAGGGTAATCCACCTCAGCGAGGAAGGATGGAACCAAGCACGCGATGTTGTGGCAGGCAACAAGATCTTGCCTGTGGGCGCCTCACGGGACCTACTGATGGCATACCACCTGCTCCTCATCGAAGAGCACAAAAGCAGGTGAAGATGCAAGAAGTGCTTGACAAACGCAAGCAAGCGGCCTCGGAGTCCAGTGCGTGGCGAGCTGCGCTCTCCGCCATGGGAGGCTCTAGCTCGCATGGAAACAACGCCAACAAGCATCATTCTCGCGTAGAGAACATGGACCCCAATGCATGTCGCGAGGTGACCCGAACCCTCAACACGTCCTTCATGGAGATGGACGCCAACGGCAACGTCATCCCGAAGACGTCGCAAGATGCGATCATGGCATCCACCACATAACTTGCGTCCCATCCACCTCCGGTGGGAGACCTGAAAAGGCCCATGCACAACTCCGCACTAGCCGGACTCGAACTCGTTGGAGCTGCGCTCCACGGAGAAGCTCCTGCTGAGCCGAAAAAGAAGGCCGCGGTCAGATTCAACAGCATCCCTACACCCTCATCCGACAAGGAGGAACACGACATACCTCGACGGCACAAGAGCTCACAACGTCGTAGCCGCGACTACGACGCCCGAAGCAAACTCACTCAACACAAGATCGACAAGGCACGTGCCAAGAGTGTATGCTCATCCAAATCCGAAGAGGATGACGATGAAGGAGAACTCTGCGGAGCTCGCTGCTTCAGCAGATCTATTCTGCGGATGCGGATGCCGAGGAACTTCAAGCTTCCTTCAGACACTCCGAAGTTTGACAGCATGCAGGACCCTAAGGCGTAGCTCAGCGACCACCTATCATCCGTCAAACTGCATGGCGGCAACAAAAACACCGCCCTACAATGCCTTTAGCTGCAGCTGACTGGCGCAGCCCGGATCTGGCTCAGCAGCCTATCCTCGGGATCCATCCGAAGCTGGGAGGAACTGGCATACATTTTCATCTGAAACTTCAAGGGCACCAGCAAAAGGCCAGCCTCGATCGAAGATCTACGGGCCTGCACCCAACGAATGGGCGAATCCATTCGCTCATATATACTACGCTGGTCCAACATCAAGAACTCCGCGGGACACATCTCTGAGGAGAGAACAATCGACGCCTTCAAGGATGGCGTCAAACGCCAGGACTTCAAGGAAGAACATGGGCGCGTCAAACCCAAGACACTCGACCACCTCATGGACATCCCCAACAGGTGGGCAGATGGCAAGGACTCCGTCCACCTAGCACATTCGGAAGAGGAAGATGACTAAGGCCGCCGATGCGAGCGCCGTAGCAAGTGAAGATCGCGCGTCTACGACGATCGCGATGGACCCGACATGGTCGTGGCTGGCTACACCGATCGCTGCAACGAAAGCAACCGCAGCAGCGTCCGATACCGTGGAAACAACTTCCGTGATGGAGGACGCCCAACGCAAACGTGGCAACTCCACGGCCGCGACGAGGAGCCTTTGGCATTCGAACAAATTGTTGCACCATCCACTTCTACATCGACAAGCAGGATGGCAAGAAGAAGGCCAGACACATGCTCAAAGATTATCTTGAGTTCTAGAAACTCAGCGAGAGCATGTCCCAGATGAGACAGCAAGCCCCAAACCCTGGGTACCGGCACGCACCCGCACCAGGTGACATCTCCCATGGAGCTCCTCCACCACCACCCGTGGGACCTTCGAATCACCCGATCGCACCCGCGGGAACAACGGAAAAAACGGGTATCCCGCCCCGAAAGGGTCATTGATGATCCAAAAGGGGCGCCCAACAAAAATGGTGCAAAATAAAATCTCCCGCCAAGTCAGTTTGGCTATGACCGCTCCACCCGCCATCCCTGAGTACCTCAGCGGTTCGGAGTCCTGCATCATGTTCAGCCGTTCGGATCACCCCCGCCAGATCCCTTGCGAAGGTCATGCTGCCCTAGTGCTCGAGGAGCAGGTCGGAGTGTTCGAGATGATCCGCGTCTTCATGGACAGTGGCAGCGGCATCAATCTGATGTTCGCTAGCACCTTAGCAGCAATGCGGATCCCGTTGTGCAGCCTGGAACAATCCGATGCAACGTTCCACGGCATCATCCCAGGGAAGGGCATATTCCCCCTGGGAAAGATATGGCTTGACGTCATCTTCGGCAAGCCCGATATATTTCGGTGCGAGCAACTCGAGTTCGACTTGGTGGATTGGCCATCACAATACCACGCCATCATTGGGCACGTGGCATTCGCACGGTTCCTGGCAGTACCGCACTATGCGTACCTGCTACTCAAGATGCCAGGACCTAGGGGCGTAATCACGGTCCACGGGAGCTTCACCCGATCGGATCACTGTGACAGGGACTTCAACAGAATCTCCCAGTCATTCGGCATGCAGGAGGAGCTCATAAGGCTCCGAGAGGTGACAGACAACGGGGCACCCCCAGTCTCAAGGCATAACGCACCTGGAATGTCGTTCGACTCAACTGTCAACACGAAGAAGGTGCAGGTCCACCCGACGGATGCCTCCAAGACGGCACTGATCACCAACAGCCTCAGTCCCGCATAGGAAAGCGCGCTCGTCGAATTCCTTCGTGAGCACTAGGAAATCTTCGTCTGGTGTCCTGCGGACATGCCAGGAGTTCCTAGGGAATTCGCCGAGCATGCACTCAACATGTTCCCAGATGCCAAGCCCATGAAACAATCCATCCGACGATTGTCCGAGCCATGGGCCGAAGCCATCAGAGTCAAAGTCAATAGACTACTTGACGCCGATTTCATCAGGGAGATCAAGGAAAGCGAGTGGCTGGCCAACACCGTGATGGTCCCTAAAAAGGACACGGACATCCTGCGGATGTGCGTGGACTTCACCTCGCCGAACAAGCACTGCCCGAAGGATCACTCCCCTCTCCTTCGGATCGATCAGATCATCGATTTGACTGCAGGATGCGAGAAACTCTCCTTCCTCGACGCCTATTCAGGCTACAACCAGATTCGACTAAAGGTCGAAGACCAGGAGAAAACAGCGTTCATCATGCCGTTCAGAGTCATCTCTACAACATAATGCCCTTCGGGCTGAAGAACGTAGGTGCCACGTACCAGCGATGCATGCAGGCATGCCTGAAGAGCCAGATCGGCCGCAATATACAGGTCTATGTTGCCTGAAGACGTTCGACAACCTTGATCGCTACAAGATCAAGCTGAACCCAGAAAAGTGCGGCTTCGGCATCCCATCTGGCCAACTTCTTAGCTACTTCATCTCCCAACAAGGGATTGAGGCGAACCCGAAGAAAATCCGGACCATAATGGCCATGGAGAAACCGAAGAACCTCAAAGGTCCAAAGAGTCATTGACGCATCGCGGCGCTTAGCAGGTTCATCAGCCGCATGGGTGAAAAGGCCCTGCCTTTCTACCAACTGCTACGCAAATTAGACAAATTCGAATGGACGCCTGAAGCGGACAACGCATTCGAAGATCTGAAACGGCTGCTCTCCACCTAGCCCGTCCTGGTCACGCCAAAGGAACACGAGCCCCTACTGCTATACATAGCAGCCACGCATTAGGTAGTAAGCACCGTGCTCGTGGTCGAACGACCCGAAGATGGCAAGACCCACAGGGTCCAATGCCCTATATATTACCTAAGTGAGGTATTAACGCCGACAAAACAGAGGTACCCTCACTATCAGAAACTCGCCTACGGCGTGTTCATGATGGCTCGTCGGCTGAGCCACTACTTCTAGGAGCATCAGGTGATGGTCGTCAACGAGGCACCCCTGAACAACATCATGAACAACCCGGAGGCCACAGGACGCGTGGCCCTGTGGGGCATCGAGCTGTCGCCTCTAGACATAGTCTACGAGAAGCGCCATGCGATCAAGTCCCAGGTCCTCCCGGACTTCCTCGTCCACTGGATGGAACTACAGCTGCCGGATACCCCGGACATGACACAGTCATGGATGATGCACTTCGATGGCTCCAAACACGAGGTTGGAGCAGGAGACGAAGTCATACTGACATCCCCGCAGGGCGAAATGATGAAGTACGTCCTCCGGATGAAATTTCGAGCTTCCAACAACAAAGCCAAATACGAGGCCCTCATCCATGGCATGAGGATGGCCAAGATCTGCGGCGCAACGCGCCTGGTCATCTACGGTGACTCGAACCTCGTCGTCCAGGAGATGGTGAACGAGTGCGACGTGCACGCCGCCAACATGATCGCATACCACGCGCTCTACCATTCACTCTAAGGAGACTTCGACGGCTGCGAGCTTCGGCACATTGGAAGAGAAAGCAACGAAGAGGCCAACAGACTCGCCAACATCGGCTCCACCTGCGCACGGGTGCCACCAGGTGTGTTCCTTGAACAGATCTGTGTGCCATCCATCAAAAGGAAATTCCCCAAGGGATCACCAGAAGAAGCAGAGCACTCGGGGGCTGCGCTACCCAAAGGACAGGAAGGACCCGAAAAGATCGACACAGAGGTCACAGTGGTCAACTTGATGCAGGTCATGGAAGTAGAAGAAACATGGACGCAGCCGTACCTGCGGTACCTAATAAACAGGGAACTGCCTGATGACCCGACAGATGGCCGACGCACATCTCGCCGGTCCAAAGCCTTCACCATCATCAATGGCGAGCTGTACAAGCGCATCATTTCGGCTGTACTCCAAAGGTGCGTCACCATCAGTGACGACAAAACTATCCTCCAAGACATCCATGAGGGCATTTGCAGCCATCACGCGGGCAGCCGCGCCCTCGTCGCCAAAGCTCTACGAGCTGGGTTCTATTGGACAACGACCATGAACGACGACAAGGACATCGTCCGAAGGTGCAACAGGTGCTAGAGGTTCACGGACAAACTGCACGCACCAGGATCGGAGCTTAGGCCCATACCCTTGGCCTGGCCCTTCGCCCAATGGGGTCTCGACATGATCGGCAAACTGCCCAAGTCCTCGAAAGGAGGTCACGTCTACCTCCTGGTCGCAGTCGACAAGTTCACCAATTGGATCGAAGCCATGCCCGTCACCAACCAAAATGGTAAAACGGCTGTGAAGTTCTTCCAATCCATCGTCTACAGGTTCGGTGTGCCGCACAACATCATCACCGACAATCGGTCGAACTTCATCTCCAAGGAATTCCAGGACTTCTGCGAAGGCCTCAGGATCAACATGTCATACGCCTCCATGGCGCACCCGTAAACCAACGGGCAGGTCGAAAAGGCCAACGGCCTCATCGGCGGTGGCATCAAGAAGCGCCTACTGAGCCCACTCGAGTGGCTCGCACGATCATGGGCAGAAGAACTACCCTCTATCCTCTGGAGCCTGCACACAACGCCAATCAGCTCAACTGGCTACACGCCCTTCTTCATGGTGCACGGAGCCGAAGCCATGTTGCCTGCAGAGGTACACCATAAGGCCCCGTGAGTCGTCGCCTACAACGAAGCCTAATCGATAGCCACACTTGAAGACGCCGTCGACACACTCAACAAGGCACGGGACATCGCCGCGGCTCGATCGATGGTCTACCACCAGAGCCTCTGCAACTATCATAGCCGTCGGCTAAGCCCAAGATCCTTCATCGAAGGAGACATCATCTTACGACTCAAGCAAGAGCGGCCGAAGAAGCTCGAGTCACCCTGGGAAGGACCCTACGTCGTCACCGAAGTCATCCTAGGTGGCGCATATCGCCTCAAGCACATGGAGTCTGGAGTCGCATACTCCAACCCATGGAACGTCGCACAACTGCGACGCTTCTACCCCTAGCTATCCCCCCTTTACTTTCAATAAGGCTATTCAGCCAAGGCTACTCAGCCGAACAATGTACCTCCTCATTACGATATGAATAAAGCTAAGTGTCTCGCCCCAAAATTTATCTTTCTCACATTCCTTTATGGTACAAACACACTCGGGGACTCCCCCTCACCTCACGACTTCGTCGACTGAGGATAATGCATGTACACCTGAGTAGATGATCACGTCAGGCTAACGAAAAGGGCATGCATACAACCAAGCACAACGTGCTAAAAACAATGAACCTTTACAACAAAGGGCACAACACGCCTACTAAAAAATATACAAATTTTACATCTATATTTTTACAAGTCCTACCTATTCTGAAGGATCACCTGTGCACAGTGCTCAAAGAGATCTACAACTTCCTCGGCATACTACCTCATAGCCGCATAGTGCGGGGGCATGTACCATAGGCCACCATCTGGTCGAGGGGGTGGCCCATCCTCCACAGCCGCAAGATTTACGTCAGGGCGATGCAGCCGCATGAGGGAAAGATGTAAGATCCCTCCTTTGTAAAGGAAAGGATCCCTGTGATTGCAATGCTAGTCCCTGGATCAATGCTAGCATCCATAGTTTAAGATGAAGTACACAGATACAAAGGTCGTTTATTACATTCATTCCAGAGATAAAACATAGTCTTTTACAACTCAGGGCCAAAGGCCTAATACAAGAGTTTATGGAATAAGTAAATAAACATAAGTCCTCATCTTCATGTGCCACGGGCAAGCATGTTGAGTGTAGACTCATGACTCCTACTCATCATCGGAGTAACCTGCAACATCACAAGTTACAGCCACAGAGGGTCAATACTTTGGAATAGTATTGGCAAGTGATACCTTAGTAAATTTTAAGTGGACTCTATTACTATGTGCATTTTGGCTAAGTGTAGCTTGGCTTGCTTTGCTCAAAAATAGATTTTTCCTATTAGTTGAAATCACTAAGTTTTTCTTTGTCAAAAAGCTTCCCAAGAAACCACCAATAGACATTGGGGTCCTTCACCCTTGTTCACCCACAAGTTTTACTTAGAAGTTGGAGTGATGAGATTCTTGTAGCTTCCATGTCTTGATGCTCAAGTTGTCCATTGCCATGGACTTGGCTAAGTACTTAGATTTTCCATCTGCAGAGGTTGTGCACTTTCCCCAGACTTGGTTTCCCAAGACAGACCTTTGAAGCCTTTCCTTAGTCAAATTGACGCGCTCCAACCTATCATTCCCACTACCACCAACTGTCCAAGTGACTAAGTTCTAGCAACCTATATGATCATGGCAGAGCCCATATTGCCAAGTGGTTGCACTGTAAGCTTTCTCAACACTTGGCCTCCAAATCCCTTTGTGCCTGGGTGGCATACCACAAGTGAGATACACAAGCCAAATCCATGGCCTTGTGTAACCACTCAACCAAAACCACCATTCAAGTCCCATTCCACCCAGGAAGTTCATTGACTTAGTTGTTTTATTAAGAAAAGCATGAGTCCCAAAGGACTTAGAATTATTTCACCATAGCATGTACTTACTTTGCCAACCCTTGTTTTCTACTAGCTAGGCTAAGCATGGCATAGTATCTTAACTTAGGAAAATTCCCTAGCAATTCTACAATTCTACAACTACATAGGATTTCCCAACATAGCATTTGGCAAAAGTAGCATGCAAGACTTAGCAAAAATAATTCTAATGCTTATCCAAAATAAAGGGTGGAAATATCATGAAGTATCACTTGCCTTGGTAATGGGGAGAGTAGCACTCTTCACAATCACAGTCACTAGCAAAATATACACAAAAATTTGTAGCATACAATTACACACAATTTATATACAATCAAAAATATGAATGCATGTATGCAAGAATTTGCTAAGTGATGATTTTGAAAACTCTACCAAGCAAGTGCATGATACAGAAACATAACAAGACACAAAGTTTGCTAACTAAACTTATTTAGCCTTAAAATATTTTGCTAAACAAAAACTATACTCAAAATGGACCTAAACTTGTTTCTGCATACAAAGTCATTTTAACAGTTACTATTTGTTAAACACATTGCACATTCATAAAGGCCTTGATTCACTGAATCCAACGGTATAAAGTTTATAAAATTCTAACGTGGCAATCAAAAGTTATAGCCGATTGAAATTTGGATCTAAATCTGATTTGAATTCTGTTTTTGATTTAAACTCTAGCCACGCGTCGTGTTTCTTCGGCTGGATCGAGCTCTGCGGGCCGTAGGATCTAAGTGAGATCTGGCGGCTCAGATGCGCGCTTACCTCTTCGCCCATGTTCTAATCTACGCCGTAGGATCTACATCTGACGCTCCTAATCGTCCTGACCATACACGAGCGGCGCTAGCGGCGTTGACTGGCGGCGGCGCGTCTGACCGCGGCGGTGCTGGCGCTCTAGGTCGCCTGGGAAGGAAGGGAGGCGCTTACCAGAACCGCTGTGGTGTGTCGAAGCTCGACGTGGTGTTGGTTTGCGAAGGGGTGCGCGGGAACGGTCTCTGGAGCTCGTCGGAGTTGCGGGCGGCGTCGGTAGCTTGCAGTCGTGGTCCTTGCCGAGGTTTGGCGTCGCCCTAGCACGAACCAGTGGCATCAGGATTTGCGCAAGACATAGGCGAACAAGCTCGCGTGAAGGAGGGGGCAAGGGGCGCTCGGGTTTTACCTTAATTGGTCGCCGGAGTTTATCGGCGGTGCAGGTGGTTTCGGTCGCGAACGGAGACGACGACCTGGGTCACGAGCAGGCAAAAGGAAGGTATCAGCGTAAGCGCGAGATCATTCCGAACATCCTCGTTTGAACCAGAGAGAGAGGAGTGGTTGAGGCTCACCGTAATTGGCTGTCGGAGTTGTCGGTACTGCGGGGTTTCAAGGGCAATTGCGCGCAGCCTGGTGGCGGAGTGAGCGAGGAGAGGGGGAGGGAATGCTTGCGGGGCAGAGGGGTTTAAGTAAGCCTAGGTGCGACAGGAAACGCTTGCGGAATAATGGGCAATTACACCGCGCCATTACCGGCCTTGACAGCAGCAGCGACGTGGTCGCGGGCGTGGTTTGGGGAAGACGAGGGTGACGTGGACGGGGCCCGCTGGTCAGCGAAATAAACAGAAGGGGCGTGGGGTCTGGCTGTCAGTGGCTGAATGGGTGTGCTCGCGCGTGAGAGAAGAAAAGAGATGCCCCGGGTGGGCTTGCTGGGCCTGCTCCGTTGCTGGGCTAAAATGGCAGCGCTCGGCCTTTTCTATTTGTTTGCTTCTTTTCTTTTTCTGAAACGATTTTCTGAATTGGTTTTGATATGAATTCAAACTTTTTCTGGGTTTTTGCAGGGTGCAGTAGTCTCCAATTTAGGCACACAAACAGGTGGTTTGCTAAGTAAGGGCTTGGTCAAGCTTGGGGATCAAAATAACAGAGACTAGGCATTTGGTTTGCAAAAATTGAAAAATGGTTTTTGAATCTATTTCCAATTTGAAAACCTTGGTTTAAATTCTACACTCAAATCTATCCTCATAGAAGGCAAGCAACCAAGTTTCTAAACTTTCAAATTTTCAAATGATGATGGCCATTTGAATTTAATCTGCTCACATAAAATCATAGCACCATGTGCTTCTGTTTTCTGAAATGAGTTTGAATTTTTACCTCAAATCTATATGCATGCATGAATGATATGCAAACTTTGAGATTATGATTTTAGGGATGTTACAAATCTAACCCCCTTAAGGTGAATCTCGCCCTCGAGATTCGGATTGGCTAGCAAATAGGTGAGCGTGGTCTTTCCGAAAATCCTCTTCTCTTTCCCATGTTGCTTCCTCTTCGGTATGATGGTTCCATTGCACTTTGCAAAACATGATAGTCTTTGTTCTCGTTACTCTTTCTGCCGTCTCAAGAATCTTGATAGGCTTTTCTTCATAAGTGAGATCACTTTCTAGTTGAACTTCTTCCAAAGGTATGGTATCCTTCAAAGAAGATTCTTCCATTTCTGGGTGACATTTCTTAAGCTGACTCACATGAAATACATTATGGACTGCTGATAGAGATGCTGTTCAATTTCATAAGAAACTTCGCCTTTGCGACTCAGAATCTTGAATGGCCCAACATATCTTGGTGACAACTTTCCTTTGACTCCGAATCTTTTCACTCCACGGAGTGGTGATACCCTAAGATAGGCTCTATCACCAACTTCGTAGGTGACCTCTCTACGCTTAGGATCTGCGTAGCTTTTCTGTTGGGACTGTGCTATCTTCAACCTGTCCTTAACCAATTTGACTTTCTCTTCGGCTTCTTTGATAAGATCTGGCCCAAATAAACTCCTTTCTCCCACACCATTCCATAACAATGGGGTGGTACACTTTGCCCCATAGAGAAACTCAAACGGTGCCATCTCAATGCTGGCTTGATAGCTGTTGTTATAAGAAAATTCTGCGTAAGGCAGACTTTCGTCCCAACTTGCCCCATAGTCTAGGGCACATGCCCTCAACATGTCTTCAAGGATTTGGTTAGTCCTTTCCGTTTGTCCATCGGTTTGAGGATGAAAAGCAGTACTGAATTCCAACCTCGTTCCCAATGACTCGTGTAGCTGTCTCCAAAAATGGGAAGTGAATTGGGTTCCCCTATCGGACACAATACTCTTAGGCACACCGTGAAGGCATACAATTCTACTCATGTAGATTTTGGCTAACTTGGCACTTGTATAAGTTGTCTTCACGGGTATGAAATGGGCCACTTTAGTTAAGCGATCCACTACTACCCATATGGAATCATATCCTGATCTGGTCCTTGGTAATCCGGTAATGAAATCCATACCAATCTTGTCCCATTTCCAATCAGGAATAGGTAGTGGTTGAAGCAAACCTGCTGGTTTCTGATGCTCTGCTTTTACTCTACTACACACATCACACAAAGAAATATGTTCGGCGATGTCTCTCTTGAGATTGTTCCACCAAAATCTTTCTTTCATGTCCATATACATTTTGGTGTTACCCGGATGAATAGAATACGGAGAGTTGTGGGCTTCTTGTAAAATCAGTTTCCGCATTTCCGGATCTTGTGGAACACAAATACGTTTCCCGTGCCATAAAGTACCTTGTTCGTCTACATGGAAATTTTTAGCTTTCCCTTGGCTAATATTTACCTTAATCTCTTCAATTTCTTTATCAGTCTTTTGAGCTTCTCGAATCTTGTCCAACAAAGTGGGTTGGACTTCTAAAGACATGAGATGTCCTTCAGGCACAATCTCCAATCTGAGTTCTTTGAATTGCTTACACAAATCATCTGGCAATTCTCCTTTGGTAAGGCCATTTACAAATACCTTACGACTTAGAGCATCCGCTACAACGTTTGCTTTACCGGGGTGGTATTGCAAACTTAAGTCGTAATCTTTGATAAGCTCTAACCATCTTCTTTGTCTCATATTGATTTCCTTCTGGGTGAAGATATATTTCAAACTCTTGTGATCGGTAAACACTTCACAACACTTTCCCAAAAGGTAATGTCTCCATGTTTTGAGTGCATGGACGACAGAGGCTAACTCCAAATCATGAGTAGGATAGTTTACTTCATGAGTTTTGAGTTGTCTTGAGGCATAGGCCACAACTTTACCGTCTTGCATAAGTACGGCTCCCAAACCTTGTTGAGACGCATCACAGTATACTTGGAAATCCTTTTCCAAATCCGGCAGACATAGAACCGGTGCTGTCACAAGTCTCTTCTTCAATTCTTGAAAGCTGACCTCACAACCTTCAGACCAAACAAATTTTTTATCTTTCTTTAATAATTCAGTCATGGGCTTAGCAACTTTTGAGAAATTCTCAATGAATCTTCTGTAGTAACCTGCTAAGCCAAGGAAACTGAACTTCTTTCACATTCTTGGGAGATTCCCATTCATCACAGTGACACTTTAGCGGATCAATCTACATCATCCTTTGTCATAACATGACCAAGAAAACCAACTTCCTCTAACCAGAACTCACACTTGCTGAATTTGGCAGTTTATGTTCTCTCAACTTCTCAAGTATCAAACGCAAGTGTCCTTCATGTTCTTCTTTGCTCTTAGAGTAAACTAAGATGTCATCGATGAAAACGACAACGAACTTGTCGAGAAATTCCATGAACACCTTGTTCATCATATTCATGAAGTATGCTGGAGCATTGGTTAAGCCGAATGGCATTACGGTATACTCATATAATCCATACCTTGTGGTAAATGCTGTTTTAGGTATGTCTTGCTCTCTTATCTTGAGTTGAAAATAGCCCGACCGGAGATCAATCTTCGAGAACACACAAGCTCCCTCTAGCTGATCAAACAAGTCATTGATCCTTGGCAAAGGATATTTGTTCTTGATAGTTACCTCGTTGAGTGAACGGTAATCTATGCATAACCTTTGGCTTCTATCTTTCTTCTCCACGAACAATACTGGGGCTCCCCAAGATGAAGAACTTGGTTGGATAAATCCTTTCGCAATCGTTCGCCTAGTTGCTTCTTGAGCTCTTTCAGTTCATCAACTGACATTTTGTATGGTCTTTTTGCTATTGGTCCAGAACCTGGTAACAAATCTATCAGAAATTCCACATCTCTATCTGGTGGCATTCCTGGCAATTCTTCTGGAAATACATTCGGATACTCACATACAATTAGCACACTGTCCAGGCTAACCCCCTTAAGAGAATTAAGCTTACTTCCTTTGGATTCAAAGTTTGACCTGAACTTTATTCTTTTCCCTTCTGGGGTTGTGAGTGAGATAGTATGGCTGGCATAATCTACCACTCCTTTGTACTTAGTCATCCACTCCATTCCCAGAATGACATCCAAACCTTGGGAGTTCAATATTATCAAGTTAACGGGAAACCTATACTTCCCGAATTCTATGACTAGGTCATGGCATCCCGAATTCACTATCATTTCTCCACCAGGAGAACTTACTTTTATAGGACACCCAATAGTTTCTACCGGTAGTTCATTTCTTTCAACAAATGCTCTTGATATGAATGAATGAGATGCACCAGTATCAAAGAGTACAAATGCTGGAATGGAATTGAGTCTGAACTTACCAAAGAACAAGATCGGCTCCTCATAGACCTCCTCCACATTGATGTGGTTAACCTGTCCTTTCTGAAAAGGATTGGGCTTGTTAGGTCCTTCAACTTTCTTCTCAGGGCACTCATTAGCATAATGCCCTAGCTTCTTGCATTTGAAGCACTCAACCTGACTGATGTCTCTTTTGGCAGGCTGACTTCCACTTCCACTACCATTCCCACTGTGGTGGCTCTTGTGTCCACTCTTGTGGTTCTTGTACTTGTCATTGTCATGACGGTGATGCTTGTTGTCATGACGGTTGTGGTTGTGGTGCTTGTTGAATTTCCCATGCTTATGGAATCCCAGCTCTTGTCATCATAGTGAGATCGCTTGTGAGACGATCCCGAGTTGTGCTTGTCGGAGTGTTTCCTCTTCCTACTCTCGACTTGCTTCATTTTATTCTCCAAAATAGCAGCCTTGTCACATAGAGACTGATAAGTTGGAACATATGCCACGCATAACCGTAAGTTTAGCTCATCATTCAAGCCCTCCGAAACTTTTCCTTTCTTTTTCGATCTGTGTCAACCTCATCCGTGCATAGCACGCCAGATTGTTGAACTCTTCTATATATTCAGCCACGCAGCTGGCGCTGCCAGTTGTGAAACTCCTTCTTTTTCGGCTCATCATTCTGATGAGATATGAGCGATCTGAAGCCATCTTCAAAGATAGCCCAAGTCACCTCATCTAAAGGAGTGGTGATTTGGAAGTTGTCCCACCATGTGGCGGCTGGTCCTTCCAACAGATGTGCTGCAAATCTGACTTTTTCAGCGTCCGTGCAGCCCACGGTCACTAAGTCTTTGTTCACAGAACGTAGCCAGTCATTGGACACCATGGGATCAGTCGTCCCCGAGAACTTAGCTGGCCTCAAACGCAGAAATCTGGTGAGCATATCAAAACCCGGAGGGTTGTTGTTGTTGTTGTTGTTGTTGTTGGGGTTGTTGTTGTTGTTGTTGGGGTTGTTGTTGTTGTTGTTGTTATTCTGGTTTTGGATGAATGTTGTCATCATCTGCATAAGCTGTGTTTGCGCGTTCATCATTTGTTGCATTTCCGGGGTGATGTTGTTGGGGTTGGGGTTTGCGCGATGGGGAGGCATCTGTGGTTTGTTCAAATAGAGATAAGAATGAGATACCCTTACATGATTCATGCACATTACATCACATAAGCAAACACATAGCATGCAACACAAGGATAAAAGTTCAACAACAAGATAACGAAGTCTCAAAGTAAAAACACACAAGTGGAAAGCCATCCACATGTCGGATGGTCCAATAATAGGTTCGTAAATAACAAGTATGATAAATAAAAGATAACCGAGTAGTCAAGTCTACTCATCAGCGTCAATCTCCTCCTCGACAAAGGTAAGACCTGCGTTCTCCATCGCGGTCTTGTTCTCCTCAATAGTAGTGGTCAAGGAATCGATCTTGGTCTTGAGAGCCCTCTTCTGGGAGCGAAGCCTCTCGATCACCATCTGCTGCTGCTCTAGCTCGAAATCCTTGGACTTCAGTTCTTCGGTCATGTCCCGGATCTTCTTGTTCCTATCCTGGACACGTTTCTCCTGACTCTTGAACTTGCGGTCCTGGGTCTCGAACTTCGCCTCCATATCCTTGACTATCTCGTCCTGCTGTGCGAAAAGCTTGTCCTTCTCGCGAAGTTGCACCTGGAGCTCGTCATTGTTGAGCATGATGTTGGTCCTGTCCATGTCCACGTGCCTAATAAGAGACTCTAAGTCCTGGAGATAGAGACGTATCGGCTCTGCTGCGTCCCTCAAGTCGTCCTCAAAGTCGATGGACTCTCCATCGTCATCACGTCTTCCGAAGACGTGGAAGTGGGTGCCCCTAACCTGTCGGGAGTGACGGCCTAACAGACGTCCTATCAGGTCCTGCATGACAACCTCCATGCCTCTCTCCTTGTCATCGTGCATAAGCTTGAAAACGATGGCCTCCGTAGTAGGCTCCGTCTGGCGTCCGGGCTGGTTCACCTTGAAGCCCCAGAGGTCCTTCCTCTCGATCTTGGTGAGTGGGTGCACCATGATGGTGGGAAGAGGGAGATTGAGCAAAGTGGTAAGCTCAACGATACGAGGACCAAAACGGGTAACCTGGAACTCCTCAATAGTGCTGATGGTAATAGGCATCTATTTATAAGATAGAAAAGTTAAGACAACACATTTTAAGATAAAACAAGACAAACATTTCATACGTATCCTTGGAACACAAAATCACACAAGTCATGCATACATAATTCCATTACATCCATCAAGGTCCAAACTTATTTAAGGTATCATTTTGGAAAATAAGGTGATAGGTGGTGGTCCAACTAACGAAGTGCGTTTACAATCCTATCTCACTAGATCTGTTGGCTAACACAATGTTCCTAGAGGCAACCCACCTATCTTGTTCACATGATTCCATCACTAAGTCTATAATTTCTCCCCTTAAAGTTTGGTTGGTGGCTTCCAACTCTTGGGTAAGTTCCTTCTCTTTCTCTAAGTCTTTTTGGAGGTTGAGCATTCTGCACTTGACTCTTGCACTTAGTTCTTTGATAGTCCTCCAAGCTACTTCTCTGGCTGACTCAAAGAATGTGGTGTGCATTACAGTGTTGGTGTACATGCAGAAGCCTCTTTCTTTGTGGTTGTCTTCCTTGTTTTTGTACAAGTGAAGTTGCACCCACCAATACTCCACTCCTTCATCCATCACTGGAAAGCCCTTGTACACAGCTGCACCATGTGCTTCCATTGCCACCATGAGGTCCTTGAGAATTTTGGGAAACTCAGTTTCACACTCCAAGGTCATGGTCATGAGTGGTCCTTTCTTCATGGCTTCGTTGATGGAGTTCATCTACAAATAGAGATGAGAATGAGAAGATTAGAAAAGTTTACGAGAAGAATAGACAAGTGTAGAAGTAGTTAAAAATTTTCCTTAGTGGTTTCCAATCCTAGGGTCATAATCCTACAGGCAACACAGTGCTCTGATACCATCTGTAAGATCACTCCTTTGTAAAGGAAAGGATCCCTGTGATTGCAATACTAGTCCCTGGATCAATGCTAGCATCCACAATTTAAGATGAAGTACACAGATACAAAGGTCGTTTATTACATTCATTCCAGAGATAAAACATAGTCTTTTACAACTCAGGGCCAAAGGCCTAATACAAGAGTTTATGGAATAAGTAAATAAACATAAGTCCTCATCCTCATGTGCCACAGGCAAGCATGTTGAGTGTAGACTCATGACTCCTACTCATCATCGGAGTAACCTGCAACATCACAAGTTACAGCCACAGAGGGTCAATACTTTGGAATAGTATTGGCAAGTGATACCTTAGTAAATTTTAAGTGGACTCTATTACTATATGCATTTTGGCTAAGTGTAGCTTGGCTTGCTTTGCTCAAAAATAGAGTTTTCCTATTAGTTGAAATCACTAAGTTTTTCTTTGTCAAAAAGCTTCCCAAGAAACCACCAATAGACATTGGGGTCCTTCACCCTTGTTCACCCACAAGTTTTACTTAGAAGTTGGAGTGATGAGATTCTTGTAGCTTCCATGTCTTGATGCTCAAGTTGTCCATTGCCATGGACTTGGCTAAGTACTTAGATTTTCCATCTGGAGAGGTTGTGCACTTTCCCCACCAGACTTGGTTTCCCAAGACAGGACCTTTTAGAAGCCTTTCCTTAGTCAAATGGACGCGCTCCAACCTATCATTCCCACTACCACCAACTGTCCAAGTGACTAAGTTCTAGCAACCTATATGATCATGGCAGAGCCCATATTGCCAAGTGGTTGCACTGTAAGCTTTCTCAACACTTGGCCTCCAAATCCCTTTGTGCCTGGGTGGCATACCACAAGTGAGATACACAAGCCAAATCCATGGCCTTGTGTAACCACTCAACCAAAAATCACCATTCAAGTCCCATTCCACCCAGGAAGTTCATTGACTTAGTTGTTTTATTAAGAAAAGCATGAGTCCCAAAGGACTTAGAATTATTTCACCATAGCATGTACTTACTTTGCCAACCCTTGTTTTCTACTAGCTAGGCTAAGCATGGCATAGTATCTTAACTTAGGAAAATTCCCTAGCAATTCTACAATTCTACAACTACATAGGATTTCCCAACATAGCATTTGGCAAAAGTAGCATGCAAGACTTAGCAAAAATAATTCTAATGCTTATCCAAAATAAAGGGTGGAAATATCATGAAGTATCACTTGCCTTGGTAATGGGGAGAGTAGCACTCTTCACAATCACAGTCACTAGCAAAATCTACACAAAAATTTGTAGCATACAATTACACACAATTTATATACAATCAAAAATATGAATGCATGTATGCAAGAATTTGCTAAGTGATGATTTTGAAAACTCTACCAAGCAAGTGCATGATACAGAAACATAACAAGTCACAAAGTTTGCTAACTAAACTTATTTAGCCTTAAAACAATTTGCTAAACAAAAACTATACTCAAAATGGACCTAAACTTGTTTCTGCATACAAAGTCATTTTAACAGTTACTATTTGTTAAACACATTGCACATTCAGAAAGGCCTTGATTCACTGAATCCAACGGTATAAAGTTTGTAAAATTCTAACGTGGCAATCAAAAGTTATAGCTGATTGAAATTTGGATCTAAATCTGATTTGAATTCTGTTTTTGATTTAAACTCTAGCCACGCGTCGTGTTTCTATTGGCGCGTACCGCTTCAGCTGGATCGAGCTCTGCGGGCCGTAGGCTCTAAGTGATATCTGGCGGCTCAGATGCGCGCTTACCTCTTGGCCCACGTTCTAATCTACGTCGTAGGATCTACATCTGACGCTCCTAATCGTCCTGACCATACAAGAGCGGCGCCATGGCGTTGATCGGGCGCGCGCTCGATCGGGCGTGTCTTGGCGCTCTAGGTCGCCTGGGAAGGAAGGGAGGCGCTTACCAGAACCGCTGTGGCGTGCCGAAGCTCGACGTGGTGTTGGTTTGCGAAGGGGTGCGCGGGAACGGTCTCTGGAGCTCGTCGGAGTTGCGGGCGGCGTCGGTAGCTTGCAGTCGTGGTCCTTGCCGAGGTTTGGCGTCACCCTAGCACAAACCAGTGGCATCAGGATTTGCGCAAGACATAGGCGAACAAGCTCGCGTGAAGGAGGGGGCAAGGGGCGCTCGGGTTTTACCTTAATTGGTCGCCGGAGTTTATCAGCGGTGCAGGTGGTTTCGGTCGCGAACGGAGACGACGACCTGGGTCACGAGCAGGCAAAAGGAAGGTATCAGCGTAAGCGCGAGATCATTCCGAACATCCTCGTTTGAACCAGAGAGAGAGGAGTGGTCGAGGCTCACCGTAATTGGCCGCCGGAGTTGTTGGTACTGCGGGGTTTCGAGGGCAATTGCGCACAGCCTGGTGGCGGAGTGAGCGAGGAGAGGGGGGGAAATGCTTGCGGGGCAGAGGGGTTTAAGTAAGCCTAGGTGCGACAGGAAACGCTATGAATAATGGGCAATTACACCGCCATTACCGGCCTTGATAAAGCGACGTGGTCGCGGGCGTGGTTTGGGGAAGACGAGGGTGACGTGGACGGGGTCCGCTGGTCAGCGAAATAAACAGAAGGGGCGTGGGGTCTGGCTGTCAGTGGCTGAATGGGTGTGGTCGCGCGTGAGAGAATAAAAGAGATGCCCCGGGTGGGCTTGCTGGGCCTGCTCCGTTGCTGGGCTAAAATGGCAGCGCTCGGCCTTTTCTATTTGTTTGCTTCTTTTCTTTTTCTGAAACGATTTTCTGAATTGGTTTTGATATGAATTCAAACTCTTTTTGAATTCAAACTTTTTCTGGGTTTTTTGCAGGGTGCAGTAGTCTCCAATTTAGGCACACAAACAGGTGGTTTGCTAAGTAAGGGCTTGGTCAAGCTTGGGGATCAAAATAACAGAGACTAGGCATTTGGTTTGCAAAAATTGAAAAATGGTTTTTGAATCTATTTCCAATTTGAACACCTTGGTTTAAATTCTACACTCAAATCTATCCTTATAGAAGGCAAACAACCAAGTTTCTAAACTTTCAAATTTTCAAATGATGATGGCCATTTGAATTTAATCTGCTCACATAAAATCATAGCACCATGTGCTTCTGTTTTCTGAAATGAGTTTGAATTTTTACCTCAAATCTATATGCATGCATGAATGATATGCAAACTTTGAGATTATGATTTTAGGGATGTTACAAAAGAGCGGCCTTCACCCCCGCAACTAACTGGTACCGCACCAGCTCCCTGACATGACGCACATCTTGAAACTTCGGCAGCAGTTGACATCTCGAAACTTCGGTAGTAGTCGGCAGCAGAAGGTCAATAAGCTTTGGCCCGTAATGCTTGCAGCGAGCAGCAAAGAGAGCGAAGGCTACCTCGGAACCATCGGTAGCAGTTGGCATCTGGGAGGTGACCTGGTAAAGATCCAGCTCCGCCCGGACGCCATGGCGATGGCTAGGCCCATGGAGGCAACGATGCCTTTCTGCTTGCCCTTGTAGGCCGTAGGCGCATCCGCGGACAATGCATCCGCCAACAAGTCGACATCCTCAAGGGCAACACCCTTAGGAACGAGCTCCTTGTAGAAGCGCCCGAGGACCTCCTTGGCTTTGGCAAGATAGCCAACCACAATACTGCAGCGGTCTTCGACCGATGCAGTAGCATCATCTAAAGCACTACCGTGCTCCAGGGCACTGCGGTTGAACTCAATGCCTGCGGCATCTAGAGAAATGGAAAAAGCACAGTAAGAATCGAAGAAAAGCACAGAGACAAGGCAGCCAAAACAAAACACACAGGAAAATTCACTTAGCCGAAATAGCTTTGGCAGCAGCCATCAGCTTCTCAGCAACCTCCTTCTCGCGCGAAGCCGCGGCGGTAGCGAGCTGCTGCTCGCGGTCCGTAGCTTCCCGCTGTAGGTGCTCCTTGGCCGCAGCTGCATCAGCAAGCTCCCGCTCGAGGCGCTCCTTCGCCCCGATGGCATCTTTGGCCTTTTTCTCCGCTCGCCCAAGGCTCTTTTTGAGAGCATCAAGTTCACAGAGGGTAGTGTTATTATCATCTGCAAAAAGCCAAGGAACGTACATAAGCTCAAACAAGTTAGCAAATAGACGAAAAAATAGAAGATTAGTTATGGACGTACATCGAAGCTACCGCAGGCTGGCCTCCAACGCCAGGTGCTGCTTCACCAGCTGGTTTGCACCATGCACAAAAGGCTGCAAGAAGAAACAACTTGTCAAGCCAACCGCAAGGGGGCTGCGCCCAAGAAACAAGCAAAAGATCAAGCATATGAAAAACGCTCGGGGGCTCCCCCCGAGGAACGCAAAGAAGAAGCAACGATCAGTAGATCATACGAAAATACGGCTCGGGGGCTCCCCCACAGCGAGAGTGAACACACATACATGCTCAGACGGAGACTCTGAAGGTCCGGCTGTAGTCTTTTGGGAGACAATCACCCGAGCCTCCTACGGAGAACGGTTCGGAGCAGTGCCCCCAGAGGTGGCCACCGTCTGAGAGGGAGGAGGCGTCATCTTCGACTCCCCTACCATCTCCTGAGTGGCATCGCTAAATGAGCCCTCAGAGGATTGGCTGCAAAGGAAAACACCAGTCAAAGACAAGCAAGCAACAAGGAAAGGTAGCAAAAAGCATCCGAAGGAACTTACGAGTCTATATCGCTCAAGTTGAAAACAGGCAAGGCCCTCTTTCCCTTCTTCTCTTCCTTCTTCTCTTCCTTCTTCTCTTCCTTCTTCCACTTCGCCGATGGCTGCGGCGCTATAGCCCGCACAGGCATGGCCGGAATGGGGGAGGAAGAGGCACCATCACCTCCACTGCGATGGACAAGGCACTATGAGTCCCTAGGAGCTGGCGGAGTCGAGGCATCCGAAGATTCGCCCGAGCTCCGTGCCCGCTTTCGGGTCCTCCCCTCGCTCGCCTCGGGGGCTTCCTCAATCGGTGACTGTGCCGGCGGAAGCTCGGACATGGAGTCCACGATTTCATTGTCCGGTGCATCCAGAAACCGTTCGGGTAGAGGGGGTACCATGCCAGGTACCTTGAACTCCTACACAATGAAGACAAACTTTCAGAAAAGATAATTGCAAAAGAAACGCACTCGAAAATAACGCTACACGGACGTCCCAGATCTACACCTGCGGAACGGGCCGAGAAGCACTGAACGGAGGGGTCCGCGACTTCCTCGGAAGGTCCTCATCGGCCTTGTACTTCAGCAGCGGCCGAAGGACTCTGTCAAGATCCCCCTTGGAGAGCTCCTCAGACGCAACTCGCGTTGGGTCGTGGCGGCCAGAATAAAGAAACATTGGGTGCGTCCTAGCCTGGAGTGGTTGGACCCAACGTTTGAGGAAGGTGCGGATGATATCCACACTGTTCACCTCCTTCTCCGGAATCACCTGGAGGTCCTCCACCCGACGATAGGGCTCCTCTATCTCCTCCACCTCACCCTCCAGGATATGGTTCTTCTAGGATCTCTTTGGCTGGATTTTCTGGGTGGAGTCGAAAGGGGCAAGGCCAGAGTTTTGCTTGTCCACTGTGGAGTCGCGGATATAAAACCACTTCCTCCGCCACCCACCAACGGTGACACGAGCGGCGGCGATGCCCTTATTGCCGCCGACAGCAACACTGGTGGAGGTCTTTTTTTGTTTCCCCATGGCAGCCACCCACCAACGGTGACACGAGCGGCGGCGATGCCCTTATTGCCGCCGACAGCAACACTGGTGGAGGTCTTTTTTTGTTTCCCCATGGCAGCGCGATGATGGTGGTGGTGCGAGCACAAGAAGGATGAGGGGAATGAACGGAGAACTTCCAGCGCGCAGCGATAAAAGCTCAAGAAAATGGACGCAATAGAAAGCATGTGGCTGCGGTGAAAACAAACAAAAAATTCCCCACAGTTATAAGGACAGAGACGATGAACAGGGACCGTTCATCGGGAAGCGCTAGTGCTAGCATCAAATACAACCATCCACGTGTCAGCACAGCAGCGAACCTTCGCTCACACGCCATCCACTATGCATGGAAACCGAGGAGACGCCGTAATTATCGCCACGTCGCGCGTGACCAGTCAACTCCAAGTCAGAAAGTGGGACCCACGTTCGTGTAGTCATGTCACCTCTGGCGCCGCAGATGCTTGAGGTCACCGATCGTTAGCACTGACGTCATCAAAGCTATACTAGCAATAGTTACAAATTTTTGGCTAAACAGCTAAAGTACTCACTCGAATCTAAGATTCGAGCAACTACTCGGGGGATACTCCTATCAGGAGAGCTAGCCGCGCACCCGAAGTATGAATAGCATACTACGCCAATGATCTATTTCTTCGAGTCCTACATCGAGTCTATGACTCCACTACGGACTCGGGGGCTACTCCGATAGGTAGGATTGATTCAAGCATCCGAAAAAATTGTGTCCTACGGACCTAAAGCAAACAAGGGCTGAATTAAAGTCTCTCATCGAGTCTACGGACTCGGGGGCTACTCGCATAGGGAGGATTGACACTCGGCGGCTACTCCCATAGGGAGCGCTGGTCGCGCACCCTATGAATTCTTCGACTGTGATCATTCGGATCAGAATGCAAAAACTATTTGGCAACTTTGCCCCAATCAACGGTAAGTGAGTAACATCCTCCTTGGCCACCCGAAACACCTCCACAGTGATAAAATTTCGGATGCTGTGTTTGCGACACAAAGATAAGACCTATAGATATCGTCTGATGGCCTGGCAACGCACACGGCTGTGCTCTGCTAGTGAAAATCCATGCTAACAGGCGCGATGAACATCCCGACGGACGTGTTGGGTACATCATTTGAAAATCACTAGGATTCGACTCCTGTAAGACCTCAACGGCCTAAGTCAAATTACGCCAGCATCTATTCCGGGTTCGAGTCGAGGGACTCGAATCTGAAGAAGATCGTGTTGTTTTGTCCTAAGATAGTTTACTGACCCTAATCCGTCAGGAGAGTCAGGCACACGCATCAACAATCCCTACATACTAAAATCATTCTCTGATGGACAGAAACAGCTGCACTCGAAAGATTGAAGAGTCCTTAGCCGAATCTACGATTCGACTGAACACTCGGGGGCTACTGACATGGTTATGCCCTATGGGTACATGACATCAACATACCTGGTCCAGCCCAAGGAAGGCCCACGAGGATATACGCGGCCCATGAAGATTTTCGGGTGGCCCAAGCCCATGATGTCTTCGGATCCTTGGAGAGCAAGACTAGAATAGATAGAATATTCAATGGGGCAGACCCTAAACCTGTAACCGACTCGATCTGTGCCCGGGACCTGCCTACCTCTATATAAAGGCTATGAGGGCAAGACGAGGAGGGCACCTCTCATACCACCGCATACACACCTCCACGCCAGATTGCATCTACGTACCCCTGTAACTTTCGGTTCCGGTGTAATCAAGAGCAGACAAGCAGGAGTAGGATTTTCCCCCCGGGGGCCTAAACCTGGGTAAATCTTGTGTCCCCTGGTTGCTTGTGTGTTAACCGTTCTGCGATCTCCATCACCCCTATTTTCTCCAAAACCCAAGCTCATAACAATGGGCATTGACGAGAATAAACATCATCAAGCGGAGGTTGCTCGGTCCCTCGGACGTGTGTGCGAGCACGGATGCGCTACTGATTTGTGGGCTAGGACTTCCTCTCGCTCTTGAGATCGGAAAGAGATCGTCTACATCAACCACGAGTTTAACTCATTAAGCTTTGTCGGTCTTCAAGGGTATGTTCTCTACGGATATACATCCGCCCGTTGTTTGTATCTAGTAGATAGATCTTGGTACATAGTTGTTCCCATCGTAGGAATTTTTTGTTTTCTATCCTGTGAACCCTACAGTGGTATCAGAGCCGGATCTATGCGTAGATGCTTTACACGGGTAGTACACATATGAGTATGTGGGCGATGATGATCATGTTGTTGCTTCTTAATTGTAATTTTGGATATTGGTGGCATAGTGGGATGAAGAGGCCCGTACAAACTTTACATGTCCTCGCACATGAGACCTGTTCCACGCTTGACATGCAGCTAGTTTGCATAAGTGGCTAGGGGTATCTATCTCTCCTACTATAGTCAATATCTATTTTGCAAGGAGTTGTCAACAATTTGGTTATCCTCGTTGTGGTTCATGTTCGTAGGTAAGAACGGTTCTATCTTCGAAAGCCCTAAGCCACGTAAAACTTGCAATGGATAAATGAGAGGCGTCTAGTTTAGATTCTTGCTTGGCTAGTGTTATGATATGGTGATGTTGTAAGTAGAAGTATGATGTGATACTCTTACAACACACATAACATGTAAGTTCCATAAACCTTGGCCTTACACATAAAGGTATGATAGTGATCATACCACGATGCAAATGATAGAGATCATATGCGGTAACCATATCATTTCACTTATAAACATATGATGTTTGATAGCATCTTATATTGCTTGTTTGTCGTTTTATTAGCATAATAAGATGATACCTCATTTAAATATCATGATGAGAATGTTTTCTTCCTTTAGTATGCACCGGTTATGTTTTCATCGCTCCAAGACATCACGTGATGATCGGGTGTTCTTAGATCCACTACCATATTTCGGGTGTAAGACAGTTACACACGCGAATACTAAGGTTCTTACTTGGAGAGCCTACCATGTACATACATGGCCTCAGAACATGGACCGAAAGGTTAAGCATGAGTTATATTGTAGATATGATGCCCATTTGATGCTCGCCTTTGAAGCTACACCGACTCACGTTATGATCGGACTTGGTGTAGTGGATTTGGTTCATGTAATCACCAAAAAGGCACGAGGGATGTCGTTTTTGAGTGGGAGTTCATTTGTAATGTGGAATAGATGAACTAAATCTATCATAAACTTAGTCTAAACTTTACAAAATCTATTGTAGATGGCACCACCTGCTTTTAATTTCAATGTGTTCATGGAGAAAGAGAAACTTGCAATGAATGGTAGCAACTTTACCGAATGGGCCATGAATTTGAGGATTCTCCTCTTTGCTGCACAAAAGCATTACGTGCTAGAAGCACCGCTAGGCCCCCACATTTCGATGATGCCCCTGACGAGGAGAAGAATGTGTATCAGACTCGTCAGGAGGACCACAACTTAGTTCATTGCGGCATATTGTATGGGCTATAGCCAGAACTTCGAAAGCATTTCGAAAACGGCAATGCATTTGATACAATGGGTGAGTTGAAAAGGATTTTCGACACACATGCTGCTATAGAGAGCTACAATTCTTCAGAAAAGTTCTTTAGCTGCATGATGGAAGAGAACAGCTCCGTAAGTGAGCATGTACTCAAGATGCCGGGTTACGCCGATAAGCTTGTGTCCTTGGGAATAACGATTCCCATTGACTTAGGCATCCATCGTGTTCTACATTCTTTGCCACCTAGCTATAAGAGCTTTGTGATGAACTATAATATGCAAGGCATGAAGAAGTCTCTCCCTGAGCTTCTGTCAATGCTTAAAACTGCAGAAGTGGAGATCAAGAAGGAACATCAAGTGTTGATGATCAATAAGAACACTATTTTCAAGAAATACAAGAAGGGTAAAAGGAAGGGAAGTAAGGGCGGCAAGCCGGTTGCCGTGCTTGAAATGAAACCCCGAGTTGGCCCTAAGTCTGATACCGAGTGCTACTAATGTAAGGGGACTGGCCACTGGAAGCGCGACTGCCCCAAGTATTTGGCAGACAAGAAGGCCGGCAAGGCAAACAAAGGTATATATGATATAGAAGTTATTGATGTGTACTTTACTAGTGCTCGCAGTAGCACCTAGGTATTTGATACCGGTTCAGTTTCTAATATTTGTAACTCGAATAAAGGGCTATAGAACAAGCGAACGCTAGCAAGGGGTGAGGTAAAGATGCGTGTCGGCAACAGATTAAGCGTTGATGTGATCGTTGTCGGAATGCTACCTCTCCACTTTCCGTCGGGATTAGTAATAAACATGAATAATTGTTATCTGGTGCCAGCACTGAGCATGAACATTGTATCTAGATCGTGTTTGATGCGAAGTGGTTATTCATTTAAATCCGAGAACAATGGTTGTTCTATTTATATGAATGAAATCTTTTATGGTCATGCACCGATGATGAATGGTTTATTTCTATTGGATCTCGATAATAGTGTTACACATATTCACATTGTTGATGCTAAAAGGATTAAACTTAATGATGATATATCCGCATATATGTGGCACTACCGTCAAGGTCATATTGGCATTAAACGCATGAAGAAGCTCCATTCGGATGGACTTTTGGAATCACTTGATTTTGAATCATTTGATACATGTGAGCCATGCCTTATGGGTAAGATGACTAGAACACTGTTTTCCGGTACAATGGAACGAGCGACAGATTTATTGGAAATCATACATTCTGATGTATGTGGTCCAATGAGTGTGTCGGCGCGAGGTGGATATCGTTATTTTGTTACTTTCACACATGATTTGAGTAGATACGGTTATATCTACTTGATGAAACACAAGTCTGAAACCTTTGAAAAGATCAAGGAATTTCAAAATGAAGTGGAAAATCATCGTAATAGAAAGATCAAATTTCTATGGTCCGACAATGGAGGTGAGTATCTAAGTTACGAGTTTAGCACTCACATGAAAGAGTGTGGAATTGTTTCACAACTCACACCTGCTGGAACACCATAGTGAAATGGTGTGTTGGAACATCGTAATCGTACTTTATTGGATATGGTTCGATCTATGATGTCTCTAACGGACTTGCCGTTGTCATTTTGGGGTTATGCACTAGAAACTGTTGCATTCACTTTAAATCGGGCACCATCTAAATCCGTTGAAAAGACACCGTATGAATTGTGGTTTTGAAACAAACCTAAGCTATCATTTCTTTATGTGAAGAAACTTCAACCGGATAAACTCGAACCCAAAGTGGAAAAACGCGTCTTCATAGGATACCCTAAGGAAACTATTGGGTATTCCTTCTATCACAGATCCGAGGGCAAGGTTTTTGTTGCCAAGAATGGATCCTTTCTAGAGAAAGACTTTCTCATGAAAGGCGTGAGTAGTCGGAAGGTAGAACTCGAAGAGGTTATTTAACCTTCTCTTCAAAGTATGGCGAGTAGCGTAGCGCCGGAAGTCGTTCCGGAGTTGGCTTCACCAGTTGAAGAAGGAACTAATGATAATGATCATGAAACTCCAAAAGAGAGTACTACCAAACCTCGCAGGTCTAGCAGGACACGTGCAACTCCCGAGCTGTACGGAAACCCTGTTATGAATTTAATGGTTGATGAAATTGATGACCCTGCGACATATGAAGAAGCGATGATGACCCAGATTCCAACAAATGGTTAGAAGCCATGAAATCCGAGATGGAATCCATGTATGAAAATCAAGTTTGGAACTTGGTGGACTTACCTCACGACCGAAAGGCCCTGGAGAATAAATGGATTTTCAAACGGAAAACTGATGCTGATGGTAATGTGACCGTCTATAAAGCTTGACTTGTCGCAAAGGGGTTTCGACAAATTCAAGGAGTTGACTATGATGAGACATTCTCTCCCGTAGCGATGCTAAAGTCAGTTAGGATTATGTTAGCAATTGCAGCATATTTCCATTATGAGATATGGAAAATGGATGTCAAAACCGCGTTCCTCAATGGCAATATTGAAGAAGAGTTGTATATGATACAACCAAAGGGTTTTGTCGATCCTAAGGATGCTAACAAGGTGTGCAAGCTTCAGCGATCCATCTATGGATTGAAGCAAGCATCACGAAGTTGGAATCTCCGCTTTGATGAGGTGATCAAAGGGTATGGATTTGTCCAAACGTATGGAGAGGCTTGTATTTACAAGAAAGTGAGTGGGAGCAATGTGGCATTTCTTATATTATGTGTGGATGAGATATTATTGATCGGAAATGATATAGATCTTTTAAATAGTGTTAAAAGTTATCTAAACAGCAAATTTTCAATGAAGGACCTAGGTGAAGCGTCATACATATTAGGCATAAAGATCTATAGAGATAGATCTAGGCGCCTAATAGGGCTATCGTAAAGTACATACCTTGATAACATTTTAAAGAAGTTTAAAATGGACGGAAGTAAGAAGGGGTTCTTACCTATGTTGCAAGGCAAGACATTGAGTAAGACTCAAAGTCCGGCTACGGCGAAAGAAATAGAGATAGTGGACAAAGTCCCCTATGCTTCAGCCATAGGCTTTATAATGTACGCCATGCTATGTACAAGACCGGATGTGGCACATGATATTAGTTTGACTAGTAGGTACCAATCGGATCCAGGTTCAGAACACTGGATAGCGGTTAAGAATATCCTTAAGTACTTGCGAAGAACTAAGGATATGTTTCTTGTGTACGGAGGTGAAGAAGAGCTTGTCGTTAAGTGTTATGTTGACGCAAGCTTTGACACCGATCCAGACGACTCTAAGTCTCAATCCGGATACGTATTTGTCATGAATGGAGGAGCGGTTAGTTCGAGGAGTTCCAAACAACCTGTGGTGGCGGGATCAACAACTGAGGCCGAATATGTTGCTGCTTCGGATGCGGCTCATGAAGCGGTTTGGATGAAGGAGTTCATATCCGAACTAGGTGTGGTTGCGATCGCGTTGGAACCAATGGTGATCTATTGTGACAACAATGGTGCCATTGCCAATGCCAAAGAACCAAGGTCTCGCAAGAATTCCAAGCATATTAAGCGCCGGTTTCACTCCATCCGCGAGCATGTCAAGGATGGAGATATAAATATTTGTAAAGTACACATGGATCTCAATGTAGCAGATCCGTTGACTAAAACTCTCCCTAGAGCAAAACATGATCAACACCAGAACTCCTGGGTGGAAAGAGGATACTAACTTTTGGGCAAGGTGGCAACAAAGGGAACCATGTTTATATGGCTATCTTTTTGTATGTGCACTAGAAGAAAACCACCTAGGGACTTAGAGATTGAACATGTTTCTCGTATAGTGGCTTCCGTGTACAACCACATGCTAAATGGGCTCTGGCTTAGTCAACTACATAGTGGAAGACCCTTGCATTGGCATCTTCAGGTTAACAAGAATTGTGTATTGGAAATATATCCTTACATGGGTGCCTGGTAGACAAGCTAGCATTGTGTATTGGGAGGACTTCTATAGAAAGACTTTGTCACATTCTCGATCTGTCGGTACTCCATTTGGTGAGTACTTACCCAGCGGCCACTAGTGGCGTCAAGACGAGATTGTGTCATGTGGGTAAAGTGTACAACTTCTGCAGAAGATCAAATTCTAAGTACTTAGTCGTGTCCCCGGTTATGCACAACTCTGAGCAACTAAGGCCTGCAGCTATGGAAGATCTCGACATTCGAATTTGTCAAAGTAAAACTTGATGGTGTCAACAAGGGATTAGAAGCACTTGGAGTTTTCCAAGGAGTTTAGAAAGATTTGTCAAAAGATCAAAACTATTTTGAAAAGATAGTATAAAACTATATTGCTTTCTACAAATGAGCCTAAACCCTACTTAGCCAAATATGCATATATTGATAGGTTCCACTTATTTCTACATAGTAGTGAAACTTGCCAATACAATTCAAAATGTATTGACCCTTGTGGCTGTAACTTATTATGTTGCAGGTTTGTTTGATGTTAGGGAAGTGTGTTGAATAGGATTACAAGTCTACAACCAACATGATTGCCTGTGGCACTTTGAAGATGAAGGACTCTATGCTATAGTTATTTCTGCTGCATTGTAATGAGATAGCCGAATGAGCTATGTAAGATGTAATGAATTATTTTATTCCTGGTTATAAAGTTGTATTATGACCTTTGTTTCTTGATATAACATATTAACTATGGATGCTAGCTAGTGATCCAGGGACTAGCATTGTAAACACAGGGATCTCTACCTTATTAAAGGTTGGGACCTCTACACATATACACGTCCTCAGTTAGGATTCCATTTAGGAAAGCCGTCTTGACATCCATCTGCCATATTTCATAGTCGAAATGTGCAGCAATGGCTAGAATTATCCGTATAGATTTAAGCATCGCTACGGGTGAGAAAGTCTCATCGTAGTTAACTCCTTGAACTTGTCGAAAACCTTTTGCAACAAGTCGAGCTTTATGGATGTGAACATTTCCATCTATATCAATCTTCTTCTTATAGATCCATTTGCACTCGATGGCTTTAAAACCATCAGGCAGGTCAACCAAGTTCCAAACTTGATTGTCTCCCATGGACTCTATCTCAGATCACATGGCGATCAGGCATTTCTCAGAGTCTGGGTCCACCATCGTTTCTTCATAGGTCACAGGCTCATCATTGTCTAACAATAATAATTCTCGTGCTTCGCGGAGCCTCGCCGACCTTCGTGGTTATGGTGCTTCTATTGCCACGGGTTCCTCAACTTGTTCTGCTACAACAGCATCACTCGTATAAGCATCCCCAACTGGTGTTCCGGGCGGCGTGAGTTGTGGAACAATTCCGCAACTCTTAAGATGATCGCTAAATTCGTGACTCAAATATTCACCTCCACGATCAGATCGCAAGGCCTTTATTTTCTTGCCACGTTGATTCTATACCTCACTCTGAAACTCCTTGAAATTTTCAAAAGTTTCATACTTATGTCTCATCAAGTAGACATAACCATATCTACTGAAATCATCAGTGAAAGTAATGAAGTAGTGATATCCTCCTCTGGCTATCGTGCTCATTGGTCCACATACATCATTATGTATGAGTTCCAACAAGTCTGTCGCTCTCACGGGTAAACCCGAAAAAGGCGACTTGGTCATCTTTCCAAGTAAACAAGCTTGACATGTCTCGTATGATTCAAAATCAAACGAAGTTCGAAGACCATCACCATGGAGCTTCTTCCTGTGCTTTTCACTTATATGCCCCAAATGACAATGCCATAAATAGGTAGGACTCAAATCATTAGGCCGAAGCCTTTTAGCACTAACATTGTAAACAGATGCATCATCAAGATTTAAAATAAATAACCCATTCACAATGGGAGCATTAGCCATAAACATATCATTCTTAGAGATTACACAACCATTTTTTGCACTCGCGAATGAATAACCATCCCTCATCAAACATGAAGGTGATAAAATGTTTCGACCCATACTTGGAATGTAATAACAATTATTCAACTCCATAATAAATCCTGACGGAAGGTGAAGTTGCATGACGCTGACGAACAATGCAACAACCCTTGCTTTATTTCCGACGTGAAAATCCACTTCGCCTTTCCGCACTTTTCTAGTCCTTATTAGCCCCTGCATCGAATTGCAAATATGAGCAACCGATCCGGTATCAAATACCCAAGAGTTAACATAGGAATCAGCGAGAAGAATGTCCACAACATTTACAACAAACGTACCTGAGTGGGAAGTACTCTTACTTCCACTCTTCTTCAAAGAAGCCTGGTACTTGCTGCAGTTTCTTTTCCAGTGGCCATGTTCATGACAAAATAAGCACTCAGTGTCACCTGGAGGTCCAGCCTTTTGCTTGGGTGAAGACTTAGGGATCGTATCCTTAGCCTTGCCCTTCTTCTTCCAAGAAGTACCCTTTTTCTTAAAGCTAGGCTTGTTCGGCACATCCATCACATGGCTATGCCCTACACACTTCTTCATGTCACTTTCTGCTATTTTAAGCATCCCACATAATTCATTAAGGCCCTTCTCCATCCCATGCATATGGCAGTTCGAAATGAACTGCCCATAGCTGGATGGAAGAGACGCCAAAATGAAGTCAGTGGACAACTCTTGTCCTAGTGGAAAACCAAGCTTTTCTAAAGTTTGACTATAACCAACCATTTTGATCACATCGGGGCCTACAACTGCTCCCTCTGCCATCTTGCATTCGACAAAGGACTTGGCAACATTCTACCTCTCAGTCCTTGCCTGATCTTGGAACATGTCCTTAAGCGCGACGATCATATCGTACGCTTCCTGATCCTCAAACTTCTTTTGGAGTTCAGGTTCCATGCATGCAAGCATAAGACAACTAACCTCAAGAGAATCATCACATGCTCTCTTGTAGGCGTTCTTTAGGGCAGCAGATGCATTATCAGCAGGTTCATCGGGGATTGGGGTATCCAGAACCGTTTCCTTTCTATCAGACCTGAGAACAATTCTCAGCATACGGACCCAGTCCGAATAGTTTGTTCCATTTAGTTTATATTTGTTAAGAATCGAACGCAAAGAGAAAGGTGATGTAGTGTTCGGTGCCATTGATCTACAACAGAAAACATGCAAAATACTAAGCCATGTAACCATGAAAGAGTAAAACATATTAAACAATTTAATAGCATATACTCCCACTTAAATCAATATCCCTCTATTGATACTAAGTGATTCAAGATTCACAATTAACAAGTCGACTAGTGAGACAAGGTAAATCGGTAAGCAACACTTGCTAATCATATCACATATGACTTTTGTTGTTGGGTGACATCTGTTAATATGACCTTGTCAAGCTCACCAACCCTTATGCGTGTAGGTATCCGATACAAACCCATCCAGCCAAGGAAAACCGCGGCACCCTAATTTCATAGGCCCACCAACGATTGTACAGGACATAGGATGGTGCAAGGTTTGGTTGGGAGGGCATGGTTTAACTTAAACTTTGTGAGGGATCGTTCTACTTCTATCATATAAGCATGCATAGTAGTAAAACGCATAAGAATAGCATTCACATATGATGTGACACAGTATGGCCCATTTTCTCATGGTGATCTCCATCGCCATAGAACTTGTCCACCATGATGATCTCCATCTTCATGTTCCATGTGAGCCATCTTCCAAGTGATGAGTCCTCCCAGAACTAATACAAGCTATTACTCCTAACAACTAGTAATCAAAATTACATAGTATTGGGATCATCACAAGTTGGCACGCATGCCATTACAATAAATGACAACACATATGGCTCCAGCCGTGTTGCCCTACTCACGACACGCAGGTCATGCAAAATTTCATACATGCATCACATACATATATGGGCCATACTGATCACATACATCCTGCAAAAACAAGTTATGCATAGAATCACATTCTACCGGATCATGTAACATTGCAGCACCTATTTACCTTAACGACATACAAAAGGGGCTACGATTAAGGGGGGTCTACCCCTACGGGGTTCGAAGGGGCAACTCCCCTCGCGGTATCTTCACAATTTTCTTTAAAGATTTTGATCGGCAAATCAAATTTACCATAAACCGACTCATGTCCCGATTCCATCAAACTCCTTTGATCACGGTACATCGATTTTAGATCTAGGTTCTGATTCGATCAATCATATTGATCTTTGCGTGATTCAACAGGATTTATGTGTCACTGTCTACCCCGATGGCGGACACCGACCGGTAGGGGTAAGTCGTTCGACAACCTCAGAATCACGATCACAGAAAGCAAGATCATAGATCAATCCTGAACCACCGCCATAAAAACGATCACATCATTCATATCAATCTGCATATCACCATATGCAAACATCCCGAAGCTATAAATGAACAGCATCGGCTCTGATACCACTGAAGGGATACAGGTAGGCTACACTAGCGCAAATCAGAAAAATTCTACCGCGTAAACCAGGATTACTGTTGTCATAGATCACGGGATTACCCCTAGACGCGCAGTTGCGGAATTGATGAAGCGCGTCGAGGCAGTGCAGACGTTCCACGTCTCCTCCTTGTCCTCGTCCCATGAGAAGCTCCCCTTGCACGGCTCGTCCAAGTGCCACAGATGCAGCACCTCCGAGGTATCCACACGTGCGGGGTGGAAGCGTCAGACGCCGGACTGCTAGGTCCGCGCGTTCAACACATGCGTGAGGTGTGGTGGCTGGATGGAATGGTATAACCCTGGTCAGATCGCCCCACCCTCTCTTATATAGGCGTCCCCAGTGGGTTTCTACATTAGCAGCCCATTAGTAGCCTAAGCCTGGTCTAATTCGGATCCATTCCTCATTAGGCTTCCAGCCCCTTAAGTGTTTGACCCTATAGGTTCATATACGTATAGACATGACACAAATACACTTATTCTGCCAATAGTTGGTAGTGGCCTATAGCAAGACATGCCAACTCCTAAACGCTTACAAAGATCATATCGGACGAACCATCACAAGGTTTAGTACATGTCTTTCCCTTTGACTCACGATATTTGGTCTACCTCCAAGCCGACCTCTCTTTCTCGATACCGTGATTTGGAATCCCTTTACGAGGTTAACTCTTAACCTTATGTAGCATGGCCATGCATTCCTAGATACGATCACTCGAGGGGCCTAGAGATATCTCTCTCAAGTAGAGAGGGGCAAATCCCATATTTATTGACCATGCCTTGCAACATGCTTCAGGACAAACCAGAAAACTACCTTTATGACTACCCAGTTATGGAGTAGTGGTTGATAGCCCCAAAGTAGGTCGATCCACATCTCAAGTACATGCGACAATCTCAGGTCTAAGGACAAAACATACACGACATGTAGAGAGAGCTGCATGTCTAATTGCCAGTCTCAAGTTGGGTCAGTCCAACCCCATGTTCATAACATGTGTCCACATCATTGGTTTGACATCTCCATGTCTATGACTTGCGAAACATAGTCATTAACCAATCGATGTACTAGTCTAATATTCACGTGTATCCTCACATGAACTCCGACTAGGGACAACTATTAAATAACCATACAAGTAAAGAGTTTCACAAACAGTTCACATAATTGCCAATCAATACAAGTTGCCTGATATGGATATTCAAGGAACATTACAATAACTCATGGATACATATGAAATATAATCATCTCTATGATTGCCTCTAGGGCATATTTCCTTCACTACTGGCATTCTCTCTGAATTGTCAGAGCTTGAATACCATTTTAGTTCCAAAACTTCTTCTTTGCACTTATTGATGATACTTCCATGAACTTGGTACAACTACTTTATTAACTTCTTAGCCATGTTACCTACTTTGAATGAGCTTTAAGTTTATTACTTCTTGTTGCTCCATACATCTTCTACACTAAACTTCCTTCTTATTGATGTTTAGGAATGATCAAAACTTGGTTCAACCTTCAAATTGTGTTGATACTCCTTATACTTTGCTCCATTCTTCAAAGAAATCCTCCTCTTGGTCTTTGGAACTCGTCACTCCTTTAAATGAATTCCCGTTTCTATCTAGGTTTATAACATCAAGTGATAACTGGGTGTTACATCATGCATTTGCACACCTAATTAAACTTCATGTACAGATCTAGTCAATCAAGAAGATTCAAGAAAATCCAAAAGTTGATAAACAACAAAACATATACCATTTATTATACATAGGTTTTAAATAATTTACAAATGTACTAGATGTTCCAACGGTTTGCTCCTCACCTATATTACACAACTATCTTACAAGAACATCCGGTTCTTGTGAGTACATCCTCAATTATTTCGGCAAACCCTTCAAACTACAATACGCATTACCCTCTATGTACATTATACAAGCACTCATCCCTTGGGATGTCGTTCCTTTCTTACTTTCTTCTTCCTCTAATGCTTCCTGGAATTCCTTCCATGATGACGTGAAGTCCTACGACTGCCTTCTGGAGCGTAAGATCATCCAGGAGGTGCGTATTCTTGATTAGAAGTACTGAGACTGAGATTAGTCATTGAAAAATGACTAGAGTTGGCGTAATCCTCTATAGGATATTCCTGATTTTCTAGCAACGCTTCCTCAAAGTAAGTCGGCTCCTTAGCCTTTTCTTGGATCCAGTCATACATATTGGTATAGTAGCTATCTGAATACTCTTCTAAGTTGATTGGATTGGTATCACCCCCATATGGTCCATAAGGCTCTCTATGGTTATAGTTGGTCTCTTCTCTGATACCTGCATCACAAGGTATAGGATTTCCTATGTTTCCTCCTTGAGATTCTACTCCCCATTTATACTGATTTTGCTCAGGGTTATTTGGAATAACTCTAGCCCATTCCTGTTGTTCGGAGTTGTACTTGGTCCATAGGTATTCAGGTGGCTTGAATTCATTTTGGTAGTAGGCATAGTTTTCTGAGTGTGGATCATCAAACTCAGTTTTCCTCATACACTTCTCCTGAAGATATGTATTTGGGATGCCTAGCTTCTTTATCTAACTTCTTCCTACGTGCCATTGCTTTATCAGGATCAGTAAAATCCTCAATGACCGTATCCAGTTCCTGAACTAAAACTTGGTGAGTGTTATGATAAGTGTTTAACAAAGACCGATAACGATCCATATACGCTACAGCTAGAGTAGGTTCAGTTTGGACTAAAGAAGAGTGATCTAGATTATGCTCTGGGTTTCAGGTTTCATGGGGTATAATGGTGTGAGTACTACCTTCTAGAGCTTGGGATTTCTGTTCTCGGATCATGGTTATGGTTGCTGCTACGGCAATCTAGTATGCAGATGCCATGAACCTTGCCTCTCCTGATGGCATTTCCCCCTTAAGTCCTAACTTCTTGGGTAACATGATCATGACATGGTATTTAGCTAATACCTGCCCATCATAGTAACTGTAAATCTTGACCAAAACAATCCAAACTCCATAGAAGTTGTCGGAGATTATCCGTCCAATCCCCTTCCATAGTCATTTAGTGTCATGTTCATCACTTGAACATTCCGGGGTGGATACCGAGGTGCCATGTGGAACTATAGATAAGAAATTATCATCAGTCACATAGAGTTAAAACTCTCGGGGTAATGATCGGGATTGCAATCATACTAAAGAATTATGGCACTAGCAACATGATAGGATTATTCTCAAGTGAATATCCCTCATATCACTAGAGAACTCTTTATTCTTGCAAGTATAAGTCCTACAGGTTCCACCCATTTAATAGGTTTCCAGCCTAAGGTCAAAGCATATGCTCTGATACCAACTGCGATGACCCAGCATACAACTGCATGATGTAGTAGACTATAGTCTTTGACATAACACTAATGAAACACCGTTCACTAGTATTACATCCCTCAAAGTGGTACAACAGAAACACATCAGGTCCAATACATGGCTAAAGGTTACAACTCACTCTATAAACAAGATCCAGAGAACACTCTAGGTTAAAGAGAGAGAAAGAATCTTCTTATCAAGAAGAATCAGAAATAAACAACTCAAATACTATCATACTATTTAGACCAGTGTGCTAACTAATGGTCTGGGATTGCTTGTATTGCAATGTGCTATAGAAATATGTTTTATGGTTAGAGATTATATTCCTATCTAATCAGTAACTTCGTCTTCACTTGAGTTGATGTATATGTTGACTCTCTTGACTTCATTTAAGGGCTTTTAGCGGTTGATGATGATTCCTGGAGCATAACTTGATGTAGACGTCGTATGTATTGGCTTAAGAATCTAGCAATGGTTAAGAAGATACTTTGAGTACGAGCATACTTAGCAAGTGCACTAGAAAAGGAGTGTTTGATGCACTGTAACTATAGCCACAGACCATAGGTCGTAGGCAATGCATGTTTTCATAAACATTTCTTTAAAGGTTGCTTTTATTCTGAAAAACTATGTCCGTCAGCCTTCACGGGTTTACCAGGACTTTCATGGAGTTCCTTTCCCACCGCGTTTGCAGCTCCTTCCCGGAACAGGGAGTAACAAGTTACAGTTCTTACACTCTGCAGAGGTGTGTCACTTTACCCATGAGATATCAACTCCTTGTTGCACAACCGGGTAGCTTACTCGTCCACAATTCCATGTTGTGGGGCCCAGTAAATGATCCAAGCCAATCACTGCCCTCTCCATGATCTCATATGTCTGCACAATCCTTCGGGGCTGGCTCACCTTCGTTAATCCCCCTTTCGGGCAGGCTAAAACCTTGATGAGTTCCCGAAGACTCTATGACCTAGTGATGACCGGAATAGTACCATTTACATGGACTCAATGGTAAGGAAATCGTTAATCATTAACTGCTCGGTTATCTTAGGAGTAGCGACTAATCGGAATTCGGACGATTAACTGATTTAATCGGTCGGCTATTAATCGATGCAACCTACAAAAATTAGCACCTAAAAGACATATGACTCCTCTTGCACCTCAACCACCTACCCTATTAAAGGCAGCCTCGAGCTCCTGAATGAGATACTCAAGACGCTCGAACTCTTGTATCTGAGGTCTTATCGGCAACTACGAGAAACTGGTCAACAAGGACAAGGAACTGGCTGGTGATGGTAGAAATCGAGCTCCTAGAGGCAGGGATCGAGCGGAAGCTTCGAAAAACCTACTTTATTAAAGCGAGCTAGCGGATGGATGGGCGATATGTGTTGACAATTTTTCAACTTTTTTGACCAAGTGTAGTAGTTAATAGGGAACATACCTAGTAATCGGACTGTCAGAGCTATTAATCGGGCTAAACGATTAACACAAACGATTAATGGTAATCGACACGGTCAGGTCCCTAGTAGCGATTAATCGGCCTATTAATCGCTGATTCGGCCTATTTTTTGAACAATGCATGGACTATATCCCTAAACACCATTCATAGATAATATAGACACCAAAAGTGTGGGGCTTAATGGTGCCCACCCATATGTTGGATCCGCACAAGGAATCACAACGTCACGTTAAGGTCGTCCTGCCTCCATACAAGAGGAAAAGGATACAACTGACTTCTCCGTCCCATTCCAAATCTCATGGTTAACACGTAATATACGGCACAAGAATCACTGGCGACATTGGTTGTTAGTCCTAGATCATATTTTCCTTTACCACCGAAACTTTTATAGTAGGTTATTACCTCATGGTAATTAACACATAATCACATTATTATGAAAATAGTGTTTTCGGACCTTTTTCCAATGCAGGTGATGACAACACTGGATTTGTAAAATACTTTACATAAAATAATCAAAGGACATGAGCAAGTGTGAACTTGACTTTTGTGATTGCAAGATTATGCACTCACGGTCTTCGAGACAATAAAAGATCCAATATTTGAAATCAGCATCATTGGTCCGGTAAGGACTAATGTTTAAAGAAGCAATATTCTTTTATGCATAAGTAATGTGATGCACTTTATAAACGCGAATCCTAGGGATAATGTTGTTCTAGGGTTTGGATATCGGAAATGGTTATTTTAGAATGTGTTGTCCCTTTTAGATAAGTTTCATACTTGTGCTTCTTATTAAGGCTTGTGAGTGTTTGTGAAACAACATGTAATTATAATATCATAAAACAATGAGACACACATAAATGTGAAATGCTACTCAAGATTGCTTATATAAGAGTTGTTGTTTGAAGTGACAAAAAGAATAACATTTGAAGAAAAGATTCCTTTTCTAAGGTCTAAACAATCCTTGTGGTTAATCAATGTGGTCAAGGTTGTTTGTCCTTACTTGAATAGTTTGGACTTGAAATGCTTTATGTCTTAATTGGAATAGACCAAAGTTAACTATAAAAACATATGTAGTTTATTAGATATAATGTTTATAAGCCTTGAGACTAAAGTTAACTTTTTAAAAAAACATAGATGGTTTGGAAGTGTAATGCCTAAGATATTTGTACCTTGTGTATCTGGTAATGTTTCCTTAAGATTACTTCAGAATGGTTATCCTTTTACTTGGTGTAGTGGTTTCTTGCTTTTATAATGGAATAGTATCATTTACCTTTTTATAAATGAGTGGTTACAGTTTATAAACAAAGAAGTAATATTACTTAACTACTTATGGACTTACTATAATGTTGTGATAGTTTGGTAAACTGGTGGTTGAAGTATATGGAAAAGATTGGATTTAGCCACAAATCATTCTTAGGGATTTTATATTGGATAAGGGTCCTTTTGGAAAATAATCTACACTTATGGTTGAAAGATAATTCAATAAAATAGAATTTATAATGTTTGAACCTTTATGACTTCATAATATTAATTTTTAAGACTAATATTATTTATTAGACTTAATTGGCTAATTTTAGAAATATTAACAAATTTTTATTTACCCTTACATAAACTAATGACTAAGGAATTAGGTTTAAATTCAATTTGCTAAAGTATTATATTTTTAACAAGTAGACATTATTTTTGTGATCATTTTGATATATTACATTTATTTTTGTGATTTATAAATAATAAGATATGATTTTTACAATATTTATTACTTTATAAATACTTAATAAATAATAAATATTTAATTAAGTGAAATAATAATGCATGATTATAGTTTTAAACTATAGTTCTTAATTTTATAAGATTTTTGGTATTTTTATTTTTATTTTTAATATTTACCATTATTAAAATAGGAATTATAAAAGTTTTATTACTTTTAAAATCTTTATTAAATATTAATTATTTAAATTGTTAACATAATAATGTTTGATAATGGTTTTAAGTTATAGATTTTATTTTCCTAAAATTTTTCATGTATTACATATATTTTTGTGAACTATAAAAGAAAAGCTATGGATTTAATAAGATTTAATGATTTTATTTTATTCCTGAAACATTTAAATTTGAGTTTGTATCTTTTATTTATTTCCTAAACAGATATTAATCTTTTTACACCGCACCCACACCTAGCCTTAGTCGCTGACTAGTGGGCCAGTGGCCACATCATCTGTCAGGTTATTAAATGCCTTTGTTACCGGCCCTATTTCTACTCCTAGACAATGACAGATGGGCCCAAAGCCATGTCACCTGCCACGTGAGACAAAGACCAGGTCAAATAGGCTAACTAGGTAGAGGTTGACATTGGCATGACGTCGCTATGGCGTCAGCACAACCACCACCATCAGTGGGTGGTCGTTAGCGACGATCCACGGCGCCCAAGCAAGCGAAACTATCCTAGTTTGAATCAGCGCAACGTGTTGAACCCTAAAGTGGCGGTGCCGCCCGGAAATGGTCATCGGAGCCTTGGCTCAGATGAGCTCCGACGGTGGCCGACAGTGACATAAGATGTGACGGCGATTTACATCGAGAGGAGGCGAGTTAGGGATTCTGGAAGGTTCAGGAACTCAACCTGATTGCAGTGGTGATGTCAATGAGGACTGGTGCAGTCGGAGACGAGCTCTCTGACGAGGATTCCGATGAACTGCCGCAAAGAGGAACGACAAAATTCGTCCTCTCCAGTGCTCCCCTTGATGCAAGATTTCACCCAGAGGATCTACGGAGCACGGGGCTTCTCCATGGCTACCTGGAAGAGAGTTGGGAGGTGTGGCTCGACGGCGAGGCGAGATCCAATGAGCATGGGTTTCGGCCCCATTCGAAACAGAGAGGATAAGGAGGGAATGTGGATATGGATTGATGCAGGGTGTCGCGGTGGCCTTCTTATCCCCCTCTGGAACGATGGCGAGCATCTCGAAGCACGGCTAACGACGACGACGGCATCGGGCGGCAGCAGACTCCTCCAGCGAGTTGCTTGTGTGCGTGAGGATGACGACGATGTTACAATTGTGGAAAACCCCCTGGTGAATCTTTCAGCTCAACCCACAGTCCTCCATCTGGTCCCACTCGTCAGTCACTGTGTGGATGAGCTGGGCTCGCTATTGGGCCGAAGTGGACTACACGTGAGTGGTAGATAGTGGAGAGAAGAAATGGGCCACGGGCCAGAAACTGTTTTCTCTTTTTTTCTTCCTATTTGTTTTCCATTTTCTGTTTTTCTTTTGAGATTTGTATTTAATCTATAATTTGAAATTTTGTATCAAAGTTTATTTGCTGAACACTTGCAACAACAATTAGTATTGATTGAGATTTATTTTGTAAATCTTAATGATAAATATTTTATAGTTCTTTATTTTCTTTATATGAGTCCCTTTAAATATTTTGTAGAATCCTTTATTATTAATTTTCTTTCTATACTAAACCATGGATTTATTATATGATATTTCCTTATTTGTTTATAGAACTTAATTTTAGTTAGCTCATAGTTTGAATGGAAAATTTTATATAATGATCCTATACCATTATTTGATGCATGATATACAAAGGAAATTAATATGGTTAATATAACTCGTATTAATTTACAAATTGGCAATGTATATATTCTATTATGATAAACATAGAAGTTAGGGTTTGAATTATAAGTCCTTACCCTAGAGTTTAGGATTCTTAATTTACTTATATTCCCTTGTTGATGTAAGTAAGGATTTAATAACTAAGCATATTGTCTTATGTTTGTGATCTTTAATGATATCACCTTTTAAAATAGAAAGTTACATCTAAAATTTTTTATGGAAAAGAATTGATAAAAATACTCCTAAGAACATATAATAATGATAATTGGAATTGATAGAGATGTGCTTCAGTAATTTGCTCTATAAACTATTCCTATAGAACATTGTAAAAATCATATGATTTATCTAATAGATGAGATGGATATAAAGCTTGATCATAGATTTAGGGTTTAATGTTTACCAAGAATTACTATCTTCCATATTTCATAATTCTGGGCTTCTAATTAAGGAATTCCTTTCCTAGATATACTACTTTTTCCTATACATCATCATGGTTAACATGCTAAGCTTTATTTCACAAAAATATTCTTATTCACCTATTATTCCTCCAAACTCATGGATGAATTCAATGAGTTTGACACTAAAGCATTTCATGATCTTCACATATCTAGGCTTGGTTATAACAACTACTCTTCTGCTGATAACCTTCAACCCAACATGTAGTTATTTATAACTCCATTCCTATTCTTCCATAATCATCCACCACTAAGATTATTTCAATATATGTATACATCAAACTACCTTTATCTAAAGCTTACTATCCTTTAAGAGGAATAACACTACTTCCATAACTCCATGCTATACTAGCTTTAATTTAATCATACTATCTTACATTTACTTTACTCTACTAACTCATACTCCAACCTCACATTACTTTAATGTGACTTTTAATGACTACTCTAGGCTAACTTATCTATACTAGGGTTTCAATAATGTTCTACCCACCAATGTCACTTATACTAGATATAAGTATACAATCTTGGGGAGCAAGGCATGATCATTATAATCCTTCAATCATTTATAGCTTAGGTTTCCAATTGGCTAATCAAGGCTTCATCAATAAAACCTTACAATTGTATTGAAATTATCTTCCCAATATCTCTAATTGGATTAAGGCTGTTATTCATGGACTATGCCCACTTGATCCAATAGAATTACTACTAGTAACTATCTTCAGGATTCATCCTTGTAATCTTCTTTACTACTATATAATTGTATGTCCCAATAACTCTTCTATCATTTCAGGAGTGAGTTTAACTCATACTTCAATCACTCCCATCCTATAGATGATATCTAAAACTAGCATTACTATTTACCTCTTCTTAGTTGTTTATTTATAGGCACTTAAATGTATGCTATGATATGGTCAAGAGTTGATAGATTAAGAATTGGTGAATCAATAGTTGATTACTCAACATGGATGAACAACATATATTAAGATAGGGTTCGATAAGGATTGATATGGAAAGAAAGATACATGGTGCCTGACCTTGACTTAGTTTCTTTCCTACTCAATCACACTAAAGAGTTAAAGTTAGGTATTACCATGACACTCATAGTAAGAATAGATAAGAATAAGAGAGATCAGAATTAGCCATTACATTCTTATTACTTGAGTTGTAATCTGAACTTGGTATTTATAAGTTGTTGTGAAGAATATTATGATATGATCCCTTAAGGACCAGATATCAATCATTAAGCAATGCATTAAGTTTTTTAAAGTTTATTCTATTTGATCTACCCTTAGATCAAATCATGTTTACCCTGTTATGGTTTTAGCAAAGCTCATATTGAAACTTATCACCGTCAACTTGATGATCTACCTCAATTCCATCAAGTTGAGAGAAGCTTCAATCATTTTCACAGGTTTTGTTCAAAAGCGCGAAAATTATTCGGATTTTCTATGCATGAATGCAATGCACACATCTGGGTTCAGCTTATTTCTGAACTCTAATGCTGGGATGTTACAGAGAGAAACTCCTTCTCGAGAAAGGATCCATTCTTGGCAACGAAGATTTGCCTTCTGATCTATTATAGAAGGTATACCCAATAGTTTCCTTCGGGTATCGTATGAAGACGCATTTTTCTGCTTTGGGTTCAAGCTTGTCGGGATGTAACTTCTTTACATAAGCTTTGCAACCGCAAACTTTAAGGAATGATAATTTATGTTTCTTACCAAACCACAATTCATACGGTGTGGTTTCAACGGATTTAGATGGTGCCCTATTTAAAGTGAATGCAGATGTTTCTAATACATAAACCCAAAACGATAATGGTAAATCTGTAAGTGACATCATAGAACGAACCATGTCTAATAGAGTTTGATTACTACGTTCAGACACACCATTACATTGTGGTGTTCCTGGCGGTGTCAATTGTGAAAGTATTCCACATTTGTTCAAATGCTCGCCAAACTCGTAACTTAGATATTCACCTCCACGATTAGATCATAGAAATTTAATCTTCTTGTTACATTGATTTTCTACGTCACTTTGAAATTCCTTAAATTTCTCGAAAGTTTTGGACTTATGTTTCATGAAATATATATACCCATATCTACTCAAGTAAATTAAGAACATAATGATAACCACCGCGCGATGCCACACTCATGAACCACACACATCGATATGTATGATTTCCAATAAGTCCGTAGCTTGCTCCATTATACCAAAGAATGGAGTCTTAGTCATTTTTTCCATCTTTCAAGTGATTAAAAATCAAGTGATTCAATAAGTCCATCAGTATGGAGTTTCTTCATACACTTCACTCTAATGTGACCAAGACGATAGTGCCACATGTATGTAGAATTATCATTCAATTTCAAACATTTAACATCTATATTTTTGAACATGTGTATCACTACTATCGAGATTTAATAAGAATAGACCTCTATCATAGGTGCATGACCATAAAAGATATTACTCATATAAATCGATCAATCATTATTCTCGGAATTAAACAAGTAACCGTCTCGCAATAAATAAGATCCAGAAATAATGTTCATGCTTAACGCAGACACCAAAGAACAATTATTTAAGTATAAAACTAATATCGATGGTAGATGAAGATGGAGCGTTTCGACAGTGATCACATCAACCTTGGAGACATTTCCAACGTGCATCATCACCTCGTCTCTCGCTAGTCTCCGTTTATTCTGTAGCACCTGTTTTGAGTTACAAATATGAGAAACTGAACCAGTATCATATACCCAGGCACTACTACGACTACTAGTAAGATACACATCAATAACATGTATATTGAATATACATTTCTTCTTGATGTTGCCGTTCTTTAGATCTGCCAGGTACTTGAGGCAATTATGCTTCCAGTGACCACACTCTTTGCAATAAAAGCATTTTGAATTAGGACTAGCGCCAACTCGGGTTTTCTTCTCAGGTGCAGCAACGGATTTGTTGCGTTCGAAGTTACCCTTGAGCTCATCTTGATTCTTCATGTCTACTTTGGCAGCCACCAAAGTAGCAACAAGTTCAGTGAGCGATCCAATAGCACCACTTATCTTGTAATTCAGCACAAACCTTTTGTAACTTTGTGTGAGCTATTGAAAAACTCTATCTATCACAAGATCAACTAGGATTTCATATCCTAGTACCTTGAGACATTGAACATAGTGCATCATCATCATGATGTGATCGTTCATAGAGTTGTGTTCCTTCATCATAACACTAAAGAACTTGCTAGAGATCATATATCCCTTAGCATAGGTTTGACCCCCAAACATGGCTTTCAGTTCCTTCACCATGGCAGCATCGCTGCTAAGTTCAAAGCATTCTTGGAACATAGGCTCCATCGACATAAGGATCGCATATTTCACTATATTGTAGTCATCACGCTTTGTGTCATACACATTGCGCTCATCCCGAGACGTAGTATTTGCAGGTGGGTCACCTAACGGTGAATCCAGCATATAGGTCAAATTTCCAGCATCGAGGACAATCCTCATGTTACAGAACCATTCTCTGAAGTTGCTTCCATTTTATTTCAACTTTTATTTCTCTAGGAACGCATTTAAAATGGTGGTAGGGCTTGCCACGATCTACAACATATTTACAAAGACTTTAGACTAAGTTTATGATAAATTGAGTTAATATTTAACACTTAAATTAACTAGGTGAACTCCCACTCAAAACAATATCCCTCAAATTGTTTTATTGATCACACGAACCATATCCACTACACCAAGTACGATCATCACGAGAGATGATGTAGCTTCAAAGGCAAACAGTCAACATGTTCATCATATCAATCATATGACTCATGCTTTACCTTTTGGTATTCCCTGTTCCGAGACCATGTCTGTACATGCTAGTCTCTTCAAGGTTAACCTTAGTATCCGCATGATAAAATCTGGCTTGCTCCCGTTGTATGCACACGTAGAATCTATCACACCCGATCATCACGTCGTGCTTCGAAACTACGAGTCTTAGCAAATGTGCCTACTAAGGACGAACACTTTGTTACTTGATATTTAGTGAGAGGTATCATCTTATAATGCTACTGTCGCGATCTAAGCAATACAAGATGTATAAAAGGATTAACATCACATGCAATTCATAATATGTGATATGATATGGCCTTTCTTCTTGTGCCTTCGATCTTCATCTCCAAGCACGAACATGATATACATCATCACCGGTGTGGAGTCAAGGTCAATGGCGTCACTCCATGGTTGTCGCCCAACAACATCAACTATTACAACTACTTTGGACAATAGACATGCATGTCTTAAACGAAATTTAAAGTCAACCATAAGGTTCCTGTTGGTTGCCAACTTACAATAAGGATCATTGCATACATCATATATAATCATAAACATGGCCATATCACATCACAGCAAACCACTGCAAAACAAAGTTAGACGCCTCTAATTTTCTTTGCATGTTTTACGTGGTTTGGGGCTTTCGAATAAGAACCATTCTAACTTACGAACAAGAAAGACAACGTTGATACAAGTATTGTCAAGTGCCCATTGTAAATTTAATCTTCACTATGGTTGGAGAGACAGACACCCGCAAAGCTACTTATGCAATACAAGTTGCATGTTGAGCGTGGAGCAAGTCTCCTAAACGATGTCATGTAAGGTTAGCCCGGGTGTAACACCCCAATTCTAGCTAATATATTATTTAGGGTTTGGTTGTGCATTGCATGAGCATCATATTTTAAATTGTGCATCAAAGAAATAAATCAAAGCCTCAAACCCTAATATTCCTCCCTCTTTGTAAATATTTCAAATGGTTTCAAATAGTTTGAAAATGGTCAAAAAGTGTGAAGCCCAAAATGTTACAAGGGTCTCACATTATTTTAAATGTTTTACAAAATCTAAGGCATTTTGAAATGCCCAAAATAGTTTTGTATATGAAAATACAAAAGGGAAATGAAAAACAGAAATTGAAAAAGTTTTGCTAAAAAAAGAGAGGAGCAGAGCAAACAGGTCGAGCAGCCCAGCAACCTTCTCCTCTTTTCCTTTCCCGCAGCCCACCCCGGGGCCCAAGCTAGCCCAGACGCAGCCCATCCCGTGCGCGTACCCCTTCGATCCTTCTGTCCGCCTGTCATCTTTGTCACCGACGACGGAGCAGCTACGTGGTGCCGCTGCCGTCGCCCGCCTGCATCACGATTCCCGCCGGCGCTGCGATGCACGCTACCGTCCTAGACGACGTCTACAAGTACTCCTTCGCCGCCAAGATGAACCCTAATCCCCTCTTTTGCCACAATTTCTATCCGGCCGGAAACCTGGACCGCAGGTGCCGTGGTGTCCCCGACGCCTCCGGCCTCCCCGAGCCATGCCGTGATTCCCAGGAGCTCCGTCTTGTCGCCATGCCCTCCCTCGTCCAAGGAATCGGCCTCACGCGACCGAAATCGACTGCAACGACCTCGTCTTCCCGAGCTCTGGCCGCCGCCTACGGCACTGTTTACGGCCTCCCCGAGCTTTTCTAACCCCATCAACGTGTTCCTGGTGAGCCTCTGAGCATGCCCGTGCTCTTCTCCCTCTCCCTCTCGCCTTCTTCCATGCCCGTCATCGTCTGCGCCGCCACCGTCTGCCGTCAATCGGGCCATGTTCTGGTGGTCATCCTGCAGCGTCGCCGCCAGTTTTTGGTCCACCCCGTTGAGCCGCATCGAACGAGACCAACCTTGAGCCCAGGCGCGCATCCAATCCGCCGATACATGCTCAAACTGGGAGCAATCCCCGCGGTGATGTCATGCTGATGTCATCGTGACATCAGCCAACGTGGGTCTGACCTAGTCAAACCCAGCTAGGGACCCACTTTGCCTGCGTGGAGGCTGAGGTGGCTAGTGCCCCACCTATCTGTCTCTGGGGCTATTCCAGCCCTCTGTGTAAAAAGTATATCCGGTTTTATTTAAATTAAGAAATGGTTTAATAATTTCTGAAATTGGTATAAAACTTGTAAATTAAATAAGTAATTATTTATAAATCAGAAAAATACAAATAATATATCAAAATGTTCATAAAAATGAGAGCTATCTCTTTAAGCTATAATCATGCATTGTTCAACAACTTTGAAGACAAGTTTAATTAGAGAACTAACCAACCCCTCTCATATGACTCCGGAGTTTCCCCAAGTTAGGGTTTGCACCCCTTGGAACCCCATTTAAACTGTCGCGCGTGCTTTAGGGTTTTAATTAAATACAATTCAACTTGCCATATCATCATCATTGCTTGAGCATTGCATCGATTCCATGTGTTGATTATTTCCCTCTCTTTCCGGTGTTTGGTTCTTCTTCGGTAGAATACGATATCAAGATCGAGATCGAAGCCCGAGGACAACACCATCAAAGATCAAAGAACAAAGATCGACGAACAATATTTGACCAACTCTAACCAAGTCAAGTACAAGGTTCCCGAAGATCTATGTATCGGTTATCAACAGGCAATGGCAAGCATAGCCCCACCATGATATAATCCTATGATTTCTAAAGCATTTCAATTCTGCCATGTTGCATACGATTCTATTGTGGTCTTTTATCGATAGATAGAGTATACTATCTATTGCATACTCCCTTCGAGCTTATATTACCTGATCCACTGCTCCTAGCATAACTAGGTTTGGCTCGTGTGCACTACTAGAGCTATCATCTGTGTTCTGCTTAGCCATGCATAGCTGTCAGTTCTGGTCCATCGAGATGATGTATCAGATGCAGAGAATCTAGTATGACCGGAGAACGAGATGAGATGATATCAAAGGTGATATGAGATTAAACATGCTAAGGCTTGTATCGGAGTCCACAGTGGGATGTGGTTTTTCTAGTCCCATGCTCGCCACCACTAGGACCTGAGTTCTTGCCTTTGGAACCAAGATAAGCGTGCAACCACACGGGGCCTGGACAACCTCACGAGCAACTAACTTGCCTTGTAGATTCCATGAGTCACATAGTTCGGGCGTTCCATTCGACATATGCATAGAAAAGCTTTTGAAAATTTTGTCGGGTGCAGGTGCATTCATAACAGGTAGGGAAGCATGGACCGGGTTGCTTGGGGTAGATAACGCCCCTGGTAAACCAACCTCGCCTCACATCTTTAAGTATCGGCTTCGGGATTTGACCCGTTACAGCAGAACCATACTTATTTTGTGACTCATGGTCTCGGCGAAAGCGAGGTAAAGGTCATGTCTAACCACCCTCTGTCGGCCTTCCAAGGAAGAGGGCTAATCATGTGGCATTAAGAGAAGGTTAGTACATGTGGGTAAAGTTGTACACCCCTGTAGGGTAATAATCTTTTCTAAAATTCGTGTTCACAGTTATGAAAGACTTGGCGACCAGACTCAAGATCATAGAGAACATGAACGTAATCGTAAAAATTGACAGATCAACATGTGCTTAAGGATGCTTCCTCATGGGTACGAGGGGGTGATCCAAGTTCATATGATAATGATTTGGTGGATATCAAAAGATGATGATCAATACTTTGGATATGTCACTCTCTTATCCCCTTTTAAAATATTCTGATTAGACGAGCTTCTTCTCTCTTGTTTATAAACAAAAAGATGGCTTTATGCAAAACAACTCCACCAGCCATAAGTCTTGTGGAGTACACCCTGTAATCACCCTTGCTTTGTTGATAATTTTGGCAGAGTAAGTGTTCACCTGAAGACGAGTTCTGTACTACATCGACATCGACGAGTAGCTTGGGGTTCCCGGCCGGCAGCCTAGAATCTATGGGCTGGGACGTCATCGTTATGCTTCAGTCCTCTTAGGACATTTGTTAAGTTTGCTATACTTAATAGCATAATTTGCCTTCCGTTGTTTGGTGTTTGTGGTCAGTGACCTCTGCTTGTAATAATTTGGTTCTCTGCTCAGATATGAGCTTGCTATAATAAATTTTGTGTCGTAGGGTCACTGGTGTGTTACCGATTCTTCACTGGATATTCTCGAGCTCAAGGTTAAGCTTATTTCAGACAGAGATCTGGAATTTGTTTCGCCCTGATCCCGGGGGTGTCATAGTTCTTGGTATCTGAGCAGTACCGACCGTAGGAAAACCTTGCTATTGGTCAATGTTGAGTCTAGTGTTTGTAAAAAGAACTATTTTAAAGATGAAAAGTATTTCCGAAGAACTCTAGTATGCTTATTTTTCTCCTTATCCAGTTTCGCTCTAACTCTGGGTTATCTTATATGGTGTTGATTTTGGAAAAGTTTTGATACCTTTTCTAGTCTTGCAAAACTTAGGTGCCTTCTTGGCATGTCGTTTCTCAACCAGTTGACCTAGTGTTGAGTTCTCTGGAGTTATGTGTGTTGTGAATTCCTTGTTCCCCATTTGCTCTTGTTTATCTAAGATATTCCTTTCCATCATGATCTCTCTATCTTTTGGACCCACAATATTATATTGTTGGATCTTCAGTGTTCTTTTCTAGGCTTCGACATTTTCTTTCGCCTCGTGTGCCTCCTTTTCGTTTGTTGGGTACTTCAGAAGTCTTATCTTCTTTTGGAAGCTACCTTGTGGTTACTACCTTGAAGTGTATTCTATGTCACTCAAACAGTAGTTACTCTTTTCTCGGGTTTTAACCCTTGGACTTGAACTTAAGATCCCTGATTGTGCTAGATTTTGGTGTTGTGAATCTTGTACATGAAGCTGACCTTTAACCCAAGATCCAATCCTTTGACCCCTATCGTTAATGTTCACACATTACTGCAGGAAGGCTGGTATTACAACTCTAGCCTTCAAGCTCGTGGTCTTTGTCGCGATTGAATTGTGACAATGAATAACTTTCCCTACCACTAGCTATGGCAGATGTTCTTAAATGGAACCAAATAGATCATGCCAGGAGTACTCCTCGAGAGTCTCACATCTATACTCATGACTCTGCCACACTTTTCCTTCTCTGCATTGGTTTTCGGAAGATTGTTGACTTATGCATCCACATATTGGGATTCTATCTTGAGCATGATCTTCTTCCCTTGTCGTTTTCCAAACTTTGTCTACCAGTTGGTAGCCAAGTAGTAAATATGCATTGGTGTCTTCTGATGCAAGATACTCTTGTGGTCCGTCATGACAAACCATTTCGGGATGTCTAGGAGAAAAAACTCTAGTACCTCGTCATTTCTAGGACCAGGTCAAAGTGTTGTAATCCGCAGATCAAGAGGCATTGATTGTCTTCCATCTGTTCTACCTTGAGGTATCATACTCTTTCATACTAATAGGTCGTGCTGAGTTTCATGACCCTTAATGCAGTGATGCTCTTACACATATTTACCCACCCTTGCTCGAGCTTTCGCGCTCGTGAGTAATGCGCGTGTGTAATAATGTGGCCATCCGAGATTCTTAGCAACTATTATTCCTTAGAAATCAAAGGACATTTGAGTCATTCTTAGTGTGATTGGTTAATCGTATCACTAAGAGAGGTTTGATTGTGCTACCAAGTCCATTATTCTGGTACACTCTCTTTGGTCAAAGAGTTAAGCTTGTGCCAAAACTCTGAGACTATGTCTTCTTGCCTTAACAAGCAAGTTTTCCTCTCGAACTAAGTGACATATCGGTGGTTCGTGGTATTCTAGATGTCTACTAGAAGTATCGCCATGTTGCCACATGACCGTGTTGTCAAGTTCTTGAGCAAGAAAGTTCTCTGAATTGCTCTTTTCTCCAAGGATTCATACTGGATACCCCTGAACTAGTTGGTTGAGCTTAAACAACAACTTGGAGAGTTGTAAGACAAAAATTCTATCCTACTCAGTTCTTTCTAAAAGGGATGTATAGTTTTGGTTCGCGCTGAAGAAAGATAGTATCTCCTCTCTGGAAATGTTATCGTCCCCTCTTTTGATTTGATTTGGGTTATCGTCAAATCAAACTCAGTTCCAAGGACTATCTTTATGGTGTTGCTACTTGTGATATTTCACTTGAAGAAATCTTCGTGTCCTTTGATCCGACCAATATTCTTGCCTTGTTCACACAACATATGAGCCCATCTTAATGGATTGTCTTGATAAGTTCGTTGTTTAGCCCATCAATGACATTCTTATCTTCTCCATGCTATATTTGATTCATATGGAACATTAGGCATTAATGTTGGAAAAATTCGAGAACCATCTTCGAGTCATCTCGAAGTATGTGTCTGGATGTTAGAAGTGACCTTCTCTAGTTCACGTGCAAACGTTGAAGGATGTCGCCGTGGATTCGAGTAGAGTTAGCTCCGTTCCGTAAGGACACATGTGTGTTTTGTTGTTAGCACCTTATGTGTGTGTGCAGTTGTATCTCGACAATATGTAAATACATGGGTCTAGCAAATTTAGTTCAGTCTTTTGGAGCTTTACACTATAGTCCCTGTTTTGAGAATCTAGTAACTTTACCTTCGCGGTAAATGTTGCAAATTTTCTATTCAGACATGCTGAGTCTGAAGTATCATCTCACGTAACCAAATCTGAATCTCAAGCAGATATCATGGTTGGTATTCCTCAAGGTTTCGACATAGGTCTCTTTGTAAATTAGGCAATATTGATGTAATGGATGACATACTTAGCCGGAAAGACCCTTCGTCATAATCTCTCGATTCAGCAATATCAACCACTCTTCATGAAGCTTATTCTATAATTGATTATAGGAGTTGTGTTTATGGTTTCCTCGTATCCGAAGTCCGACCTTTACTTGGTGTCTGATTTCTCAAACATCAAGGAGAACATTTAAAGTAGTGTTGCTAAATGTCTCTCGGTCAATCCTCCAGACCCTTTATGTTGGCAAGCATCTTGTTGTGCCAAGTAATTGAAGTCTGAGAATAAAGTTTCTTTCTTCTCGTGTCATCAGGAATCTTCTTAACTATTCATCCTAGTGGTGTAAAGTAATATCATGATCTTGGCAAGGATTTTGGTATACCTGGATGAATAAAGAGTTTCCTTCGTTTTCTTAGCCATGTTTTAAGAGTGACTATGATTTTAGTAATCAATAGTTTCTTTTGATACATGTTTCCTGAGACTCTTACGAGTCCACTCCATAAAACACTTTTCTGTCTTGGCCTTCTATTGAACAAAAAAGTGACCCTTCGGTGTCAAAAGTAATTCAACATCTTGGTTTTGTTGATCCATATCTCTAGAACCTGAAATCTCTACATAAGTCGTTTAGTAGAGGTTCATTTATCGAAGTTTGTGGTCATGTCCTTCTGTTGAAACCTTCTTTCTCAGAAGTTTAACCCTTCTAAGCTCCATGGTCTCAATCATTATGAAGACCAGCTATCTAACAATTTGAAACCATCTCCTTTTGTTTCCTCTTTTACCTTGATGTGTTTCATGACGTCACCTCTGAGTTGTTTCTAAACACCCCATCATGAGTTGACCATGAGATACTCTGTGTGCTGTTTAGTGTGTTTCTATCTTATCTTTAGAATGGCCCGGTTTCTTTCTCTCTCCGTCTCTTTCCTACCTTTGGAATCTCGGGTCGAGATTCTCGTAAGGGGGATAGAGCTGTAACACCCCAGTTCTAGCAAATCTCTTATTTAGGGTTTGATTCTGCATTGCATGAGCATCATATTTTAAATTGTGCATCAGAGAAATAAATCAAAGCCTCAAACCCTAATATTCCTCCCCTCTTTTTAAATATTTCAAATGGTTTCAAATAGTTTGAAAATGGTCAAAAAGTTGTGAATCCCAAAATGTTACAAGGGCCTCACATTATTTTAAATGTTTTACAAAATCTAAAGCATTTTGAAATGCCCAAAATAGTTTTGTATATGAATATACAAAAGGGAAATGAAAAACAGAAATTGAAAAAGTATTGCTAAAAGAGAGAGCAGAAACCAGGCCGAAAGCAGCAGACCAGCCCCACCCCGCCGTGCCTTTCTTCTTCTTCATCCGGCTGCCTTCGTCACCAACGACGGAGCAGCTGCGTGGCACCGCCGCCGTCGCCCACCTGCATCACGATTCCCGCCGGAGCCGCGATGCACGCTACCGTCCTAGACGACGTCTACAAGTACTCCTTCGCCGCCAAGATGAACCCTAATCCCCTCTCCTGCCCAAATTTCTATCCGGCCGGAATCCTAGCCCGCAGGTGCCATGGTGTCCCCGACGCATCCGGCCTCCCCGAGCCATGTCGTGACGCCCAGGAGCTTCATCTCGTCGCCATGCCCTCCCTCTTCCAAGGAATCGGCCTCACGCGACCGGAATCGACTGCAACGACCTCGTCTTCCCGAGCTCCGGCCGCCGCCTACGCCAATGTTTCCAGCCTCCCCGAGCTTTTCTGACCCCATCAACGTGTTCCTGGTGAGCCTCTGAGCATGCCCGTGCTCTTCTCCCTCTCCCTCTTGCCTTCTTCCATGTCCGTGTCGTGCGTCTGCTGCCGCTGCCACTGTCCGCCGTCGCCGGCCATGTTCGGTGGTCATCCCACACCTTCGTCCCCAGTTTTTATTCCACCCCGTTGAGCCATGTCGAATGAGACCAACCTCAAGCCCAGGCGCGCAGCCAATCCCCCGATCCATGCTCAACCTAGGAGCAATCCCCATGATGACGTCATGCTGACATCATCGTGACATCAGCCAACGCGGGTCTGACCCAGTCAAACCCAGCCAGGGACCCACTTTGCCTGCGTGGAGGCAGAGGTGGCTAGAACCCCACCTGTCTGTCTCGAGGGATAGCCCAGCCCTCTGTGTAAAAAGTATATCCAGTTTGATTTAAATTAAGAAATGGTTTAATAATTTCTAAAATTGGTATAAAACTTGTAAATTCAATAAATAATTATTTATAAATCAGAAAAATACAAATAATATATCAAAATGTTCAGAAAAATGAGAGCTAACTCTTTAAGCTATAATAATGCATTGTTAAACAACTTTGAAGACAAGTTTAATTAGAGAACTTACCAACCCTCATATGACTCCGGAGTTTCCCCGAGTTCCCCTCGGAACCCCGTTTAAACTATCGAGCATGCTTTAGGGTTTTAATTCAATACAATTCAACTTTCCATATCATAATCATTGCTTGAGCATTGCATCGATGCCATGTGTTGATTGTTTCCCTCTCTTTTCGGTGTTTGGTTCTTCTTCGGTAGAATACGATATCAAGATCGAGATCGAAGCCCGAGGACAACACCATCAAAGATCGAAGACCAAAGATCGACGAACAATATTTGACCAACTCTAACCAAGTCAAGTACAAGGTTCTCGAAGATCTGCGTATCGGTTATCAACGGGCAAAGGCAAGCATAGCCCCACCATGATATAATCCTATGATTTCTAAAGCATTTCAATTCTACCATGTTGCATAGGATTCTACTGTGGTATTTTATCGATAGATAGAGTATACTATCTATTGCATACTCCCTTTGAGCTTATATTACCTGATCCACTGCTCCTAGCATAACAAGGTTTGGCTTGTGTGCACTACTAGAGCTATCATCTGTGTTCTCCTTAGCCATGCATAGCTGTCAGTTCTGGTCCATCGAGATGATGTATCAGATGCAGAGAATATAGTATGATAGGAGAACGAGATGAGCTGATATCAGAGGTATATGTGATTAAACATGCTAAGGCTTGTATGGGAGGCCACGGTGGGATGTGGTTTTTCTAGTCCCATGCTCGCCACCACTAGGACCTGAGTTCTTGCCTTTGGAACCAAGACGATCGTGCAACCACACGGGGCCTGGACAACCTTAAGAAACTAACTTGCCTAGTAGATTCCATGAGTCACATAGTTCGGGCGTTCCATTCGACATATGCATAGAAAACCTTTTGAAAGATTTGCCGGGTGCAGGTGCATTCATAACAGGTAGGGAAGCGTGGACCGGTTTGCTTAGGGTAGATAGCGCCCCTGGTAAACCAACCTCGCCTCACATCTTTAAGTACCGGCTTCGGGATTTGACCCGTTATGGCGGAACCATACTTATTGCATGACTCATGGTCTAGGCGAAAGCAAGGTAAAGGTCGTGTCTAACCACCCTCTACTGGCCTTCCAAGGAAGAGGGCTAATCATGTGGAATTAAGAGTAGGTTATTACGTGTGGGTAAAGTTGTACACCCCTGCAGGGTAATAATATTTTCGAAAAGCCGTGTTCACGGTTATGAACAACTTGGCGACCGGACTCAAGATCATAGAGAACATGAACCTAATCGTAAAACTTGACAGATCAACGTGTGCTTAAGGATGCTTCCTCATGGGTACGAGGGGGTGATCCAAGTTCAGATGATGATGATTTGGTGGATATCAAAAGATGATGATCAATACTTTGGAGATGTCGCTCTCTTATCCCCTTTAAAAATATTCTGATTAGACGAGCTTCTTCTCTCTCTTGTTATAAACAAAGATGGCTTTATGCAAAACAACTCCACCAGCCATAAGTCTTGCGGAGTACACCCTGTACCCACCCTTGCTTTGTTGATACTTTTGGCAGAGTAAGTGTTCACCTGAAGACGAGTTCTGTACTACATAGACATCGACGAGTAGCTTGGGGTTCCCGGCCGGCAGCCTGAAATCTATGGGCTGGGACGTCATCGTTATGCTTCAGGCCTCTTAGGCCATTTGTTAAGTTTGTTATACTTAATAGCATAATTTTCCTTCCATTGTTTGGTGTTTGTGGTCAGTGACCTCTGCTTGTAATAATTTGGTTCTCTGCTTAGATATGAGCTTGCTATAATAAATTTTGTGTCGTAGGGTCACTGTTGTGTTACCGATTCTTCACTGGATATTCTCGAGCTCAAGGTTAAGCTTATTTCAGACAGAGATCTGGAATTTGTTTAGCCCTGATACCTGGGGTGTCACACCGGGCTGCTTCATACCATCCCGCAAGATGCAAAGTACACAAAAAGAAATTGAAAACAAAAGCATCAAGACCCACAATAACCGTTGGGTTCTACTCGTGCAATAGATCTACGCATAGACATGGCTATGATACCACTGTAGGGGTTCGTAGCATGGAAAACAAAAAATTCTATCGCATGAACACACAAAAGCCAAGATCTAATCTAAGAGATCGGTGCAACAAGATTGAAGAGTACTAACCCTCAAAGATCCAAAGTGTTTAATGAGATACGGATCTCTCGTGGGTGATGTAGTTGTTCACTTGCCGATCTCAAGATAACGCGTTCCAGCAGCGCTCCCGCTGCCAGTCACACGTTCGATACTCGATGAAGACCTTCCTCTCCCTTTTTCCAGCAGGCAGGGGAGGTTGTAGATCTCCTCTCGATTCTAGCAGCATGACGGTGTGGTGGTGAAACGGAGGAGTAGATCCCGCAGGGCTTCGCCTAAGCTGGAGCGAGTATGGTAGAGTAGAGAGGCCTCAGCAACTAGGTTTTAGAGGCTGAGGGGTGGAGGTGGCCGGCGGCTAGGGCAGGGCTAGGTGGTGGCAACTTGAGGAGGCTCTAGGGAGGTGGTTTAGAGGGGCCAGCCGACCTAGGGTTTTGGGGTGAGGAAAAGGGGCACCCACCCCCTCCTTTTATAGGTGGGAGGGGCGGCTAGGCGAGGAGGAGTCCTCCCGAACTCCCCTTGTATGGCCGTCAAAAAGGGAGGGAGGGGAAACCTTCCTCCTCTAGGTTTCCTCCTCTCCCTCCACTTGGTTTGACTATCAATGTTGGGATTTGACTTTTCAAATTGGACTTTGACTATTCAAACTAGAATTTGATTATTTCTTTTCCCATTGCCCAGCCAAGTGATCTAGGACATGATGCAACCATTCCACATTGGTATGACACATTCATGTACCCTTACCACTCCAGAGTGGTGGACCTTCTAGACCCTTCTAGAAGATTTAGGTGAAAACACCAAAAACATTTCCAAGCCCTGGAATTATACTTTCCTTATTTGAATCTCATTCTCCGGATCATTCTGGATCTCCTCATGATTTCCTGGATCCAATCTGGGACTCTGAACAACATTCGGTCTCCAACTCATTACCATATCTACTAAACAACATCGAATCCTTAAGTGTGTCTCCCTACGGTTCGTGAATTATGCAGACATGATCGAGCCACTTCTCTGATCAATAACCAATAGTGTAATCTAGAAATTCATATGGCTCCCACATATTTCTACGGTTACCTCGTGATCGAATGAACCATTTACATATGATACCAATTTCCTTTGTCTCGTGATACTTTACTTATCCTATGTTTGATCATCGGCATATCCACATACCTAGTTCAACCTCATTACCGATAAGTACTCTTTACTAGTTCCGTGATATGTGATCACTTATGATCCAGTCACATGCTTGCAATCCAATGCGCTGACATTCCACCAAGAGGGCCCAGAGTATATTTATCCCTCATATGAATGGACAAATCCCACTCTTAATCCATGTGCCTCAACACATACTTTCATAATACTCAATGCCACGTTTATAACCACCCAGTTATGAAGTGGTGTTTGATGTCATCGAAGCATCCATCTAGTGATGTTGATTAACATGATCTCATGCTCGAAAGAATTAGGTTACTATGTATTTGAAAGCTTATAGCAAATGAACTATTGAATGACTTGATCTTATGCTACGCTTAACTATAGGAGTGTGTCCATCACATCATTATCCTAATGATATGACCTTGTTATTGATAACATCCAATGTTCACGATCAGGAAACCATAATCATCAATTAATCAACAAGCTAGTATTACAAGAGGCTTACTAGGGACTCTTACATGTTTACAAATCACACAAGTATTAATGTTTCTGGTTAATACAATTATAGCATGGTATGTAACCATTTATCATAAACACAAAGATATAATAATAACTACTTTTATTATTGCCTCTTGGTCATATCTCCAGCATTTAGGTCCTTGGTGTAAAAGGTACTCATACCGCCGGTTTAAAATTCTAAACGGATTTAAGCTTAGTTGTCAATGAGTATGCACATTCTTGGATTTGAAGCCGAACAACCAAGATCATGGCCATAACTACACCATATACATTATATTGATGATCCCATATCCAAGAATTTGCATGCCTCGATGTAATTTTAGGGTCCTTTGTGCTAGATGTATGGACCTCGATGTAATTTTTCTCCTTTTTAGGTCCTTGGTGTAAAAAGTGCTCCTACCGCCGGTTTAAAATTCTAACCTAAAGTAAGTTGTGGTAAAATCTTGTCATGGTAAACAGTATTGCCACTTGGAGTTTTCCCCTATTTAAAAAATAGGAGGGAGAAGGGACCAAGAGCATAGAGGATGCAGCGTGAGAGCAGCGAATTGGAGGATTTGAAGGCAGTGCAATGTCAGAGCAAAGCTGCGATGAGTTCCTGACACGAGATACACATATAGTGAGTAACTAGTATATTTCAGGGGGGAGGATAGTCAAAAGATCGCCATGGACAGTACGTACTACTTAAAGTGGTCGACAAGGTGTGTCCCGTCGCATTGGATGCACACCATTATGATCTTTTATTTTTATTTTTGAGGGGGACACCACTATGATCTGGCCAACCTTCCTACCCCCAACTACTCCACCTCCATTCGTTCCACCATAGGAAGACGAAGCACCAGGTAGACTCGGAGCAATATGGTTCGAAAGTGAAGAGTGTTTTTTTCTCACGAAGCAAGTACTAGTAGTACTCCCTCCATCCTATAGAATTTAAGCCGATCTGCCATTATTATGTAAAATTTGAAATACGAGTAAGTGGTAGATTGCTCTTAAAGTTCTATAGTTATCTTTTGACGGTAGCCACCAATGAGATTTTTTAAATACTCGATTTGTTGCTAAGCGTTTGCATTTTGAAAATCACTAGTCTTCACAACTTTTGAAAAAATAGATCTGCCTAGAAATATGGCCTACATTGTATGAACATTCTCCCAATACAAATCGTCTGGTCTCTCGAGAATGATCCAAACCCGACTGTTTTCCTTGCTTAATTATTTTAGGGCCCTTTGTGTTACATATATGGAACTCAATGAAATTCCTCCTTTTTAGGTCCTTGATTAAAATGTACCTCGTCTCATGACCCGTGTAAAATTCTAACCTAAAAGTAAGTGGTAATATCTAAACAAATTTAAGCTTATTTGTCGATGGGTATGAACATTCTTAGATTTCAAGCCGAACAACCAAGGCCATGGCCGTATCTACATCATACTTTATATTGATTATCCAAATATCCAAGAATTTGCATGCCGACAATTCTGGCAGATTTTGAAAACAATTGAAGGGTAAGTAGTATTTAGAAGTGTATTCCTCGATCAACTGCGCTCTTGAGAAGGATCCAAACTCGACGATTTTCCTTGCTTAATTATTTTAGGGCCCTTTCTGCTAAATATATGGAACCTCGATGTAATTTTTCCTTTTTTATGTCCTTGAAGTAAAATGTACTCCCATCGCATGGGTAAAATTTTAACCTAAAAGTAAGTGGTAATATCTAAATGAATTTAAGCTTAGTTTTCAATGAGTATGCACATTCTTGGATTTGAAGCTAAACTAGCAAGGTCATGGCCATATCTACATCATATTCATTATATTGATGATCCCAATATCCAATAATTTGCATGCCAACAAATATGGCCATATTTTGAAAACAATCGAAGAGGAAGTAGGATGAAGCGCATGGTTCAATCTGATGGCCTCTCGAGAAGGAGCCAAACCTGACTGTTTTCCTTCCTTAATTATTTTAGTGTCCTTTGTGATAAATTTCCGGACATCGATGCAATTTTATCTCTTTTTAGGTCCCTGGCTTAAAAAGTACTCCCACTGCCCGTTTAAAATTCTAACCTAAAAGTAAGAGGTAAGATCTAAATGAGTTTAAGCTTAGTTGTCAACAAGTATGAACATTCTTGGATTTCAAGACGAACGACAAATTTCATGGCCATATCTACATCATACATTATGTTGATGATCCCATATCCAAGAATTTGCATGCCGACAAATATGGCCATATTTTGAAAACAATCGAAGAGGAAGTGGTATGATGAGTATGGCTCGATCAGCTGCTCTCGCGAGAAGGAGACAAACCCGACCGTTTTCATTTCTTAATTAATTTAGGGTCCTTTGTGCTACATGTATGGACCTTGATATAATTTTCCTTCTTTTGAGGTCCTTAATGAAAAATGTACTCCCATCATCCGTGTAAAATTTTAACCTAACAGTAGGTGGAAAAATATAAACGATTTTAAGCTTAGTTGTGAAAGGATCATATGGGCACCTAGAGGGGGGGTCAATAGGTGCTACTTCAAATTTTCTTCTTTTTCAAATTTGGGTTTGACAGGAAAGGTAAATTCTCTAGATTATGCAACTAAGGTGAATTTACCTATATGCCAAACAAGCACTAACTAGCAAAACACTAAGCAAGAACAAGTAAGTAAAGTGCGGTAAAGGATAGAAGTAACCAAAGTGGTGAACGCGGAGACACAAGGATTTTTTTCCCGTATTTCCTACCTTTTGAGGGGAAGTACGTCTATGTTTGGAGAGGGGGTGGTTTAAAACCACCAACGCCACGAGAGGCCTCCCTTGTGCTCCGATGAACATCACCCCAAGGGGTTCGATTCACCTCTTCCACTATATCGGCAACCTTCGAGGTGGAAGCCGGCACCTTTACAACAAGTTCGGGGCACACATCTACAACCTAATTGGATGCTCTCAAATACAAGCAAGCTGTCAAACAATCAAAGACAAGCTTGTAAGAACCAAATGAAATCTAGGGTTTCCAAAGAAACACTAGAGCAAGGGTCCCTCAAATGAATGATGGGGAAATGAAGATCTCTCTTGGTGAAGCTATAGATCAAGGCCTCATCCTTCGATTCTCCAATGATCAAGGATGGGTGAGTGAAGAGATCTTGTGGATTTGGTGGCTCAAAATTGTTGTTGTTCTTGAACTGGACGAGAAGGTTGCAAGGTAGAAGAAGGGGTACTTTTATAGGCCCCCTAGAAATTAGAGCCATTGGAGCCACTTAACCCGGACAGTCTAGCCTGTATGAGCCGGACAGTCTGGTCCAGCCGGACATTCCGGTGAGTGTCAGCCGCACAGTCCGGCCTGGCCAAGTTTCCGGCCAGAGTCCGGCCAGTGTCCGGGTAGTGTCCGAGGGGCCTCTCTGAGTTTCCACACCTGGGGAGAAAATCTTGCGAATTTCCACGGCCGGACTCTCCGGCGGCTTCGGGCCGGACACTCCGGATGGGACGGACGCACATCAGCCAGACAGTCCAGTAAGATACTGTTTTTTGCCCCCTATTTTTGTTCCTGTCAAGCCCTTTTTCCATGTGTATAAACTACCACAAATGAACCTGATATTTCCTAAAACATTCAGCAATGCATTAAACCTATCCAAGTCTTGTCAACAAACATCAAAACAATATGAAAGGCATAAATGCTCTTTCAGTCTCCCCCTTTTGGTGTTTGATAACAATCCAAGGATTTGCATATAGGATAGATAAAAATTTCATAATAGATGATTTTACACAATGTAGTAAGGCTTCCCCTAGATGTGTGACCAAATTTTTCTTTGCATTCGAATACAAAATCACACATCCTAGGATCACATCCTTACTAGATTGGTAAAGAAAGTTATGACAAGATATGATAGACTAGATAGGTAATCTAGATAAAACATAGTCTTAAACATAACCGGGTATACATGTCATAACACGCAGTTCTCAAACCAATAAGATAAAGATACAGAGCTTCAAAGAGGGAAATCGAAATAACGTGAAGCACGTGTACACATGCAAATCCCGATAACAACCTAATATGGGGCTACTTCTCCCCCTTTGGCATCGAGATGCCAAAAAGTGAAAAGAGCACTGCTACAACTCCCTAAGACAAACTCTAGCCACTGAAGTCCTCATCCTCATCCTCATCACCATAGTCATCCTAACTCGAGCTCTGGCCGTGAGGGCGAGAATAAGAATACACATCTTCAAACATGGACCAGTCCACTCGTCCCTGACTCCAGTGTCTATAGGAGAGAGTGCCATCAGACGCCTGCTGCTGAGAAGGATCAACGTCCATGAGCGGGTTGATCTGCTTGAGCTCATTCATGACATTCCTGTTTTCCTTGTATGCATCATACCGTCCATGGCGAATGTCATTCTTCTGGCATAAGAGGAGCTTCTTCCACCACGAAGCATTATCTACCTTCTTGTGCACTTCCTCCTTAGAGGTGTTGAAGCGATATGCATTGCTAGCATGCTTCATCCTAGGGCCACGAGATGCTGGTGCCTGCACCTCCTTAGAACCATCACTGTCAGAGTCATCAGCATCTATCTCATCATCCTCAAAAATGTCCTGAGCTGGAGGGTAGCCTCGAGGAGCCTTGGTGGTAGGGGCACCCTTCCTCTAAAGCATGGCAGCAGTGTGAGGAACAAGCTCCTGATAGAGCAGGGGAGTCACTGGAGTGTGAGAAACAATGAGCTTCATCACATAAGGGGCATACAGAGGTCACTTCTTGTCAGTGATGCACTTCTACAAATGACGAGGTTTTGACTCATCAATGCCCATTGTTATGGACTTGGGTTTTGGAGAAGATGGGGATGCTGGAGATCGCGAAACGGTTAGCAAACAAGCAACACGGGGACACGAGGTTTAACCAGGTTCAAGCCCCCGGAGGGAAAACCCTACTCCTGCTTGTTTGCTCTCGATTATGGCGGAACCAAAGGTTATAGGGGTGCGCAGATGCAATCTGGCGTGGAGGTGTCTATGCGAAAGTATGAAGTCAGAGCTCTAGGTCGTGCCCTCCTAGCCTTTATATAGAGTTAGGCAGGTCCCAGGCATAGACCGAGTCTGTTACAGGTTTTAGGGTTTACCCCTTTGAATTTTCTATCTACTCTAGTCTTGCTCTCCAAGGATCCGAAGGCGTCATGGGCCTTGGCCACCCGAAAGTCTTCATGGGCTGGCGTATATTTGTCGTGGGCCTTCCTTGGGCTGGACCAGGTATGCTAATATCATGTACCCGCGGGGTATAACCATGTCAGTAGCCCCCGAGTGTTCAGTCGAATCGTAGATTCGGCTGAGGACTCTTAAATCCTTCGGGTGCAACTCTGTCTTTCAAGAGAATGTGTAGGGATTGTTGATGCGTGTGCCTGACTCTCCCGACGGATCAGGGTCAGTTAACTGTCTTAGGACAAAACAACACGATCTTCTTCAGATTCGAGTCCCTCGACTCGAACCCGGAACATATGCTGGCATAATTTGACTCAGGCCGCTGAGGACTTACAGGAGTGGAATTCCAGTGAATTTAAATGATGTACCCAACGCGTCCGTCGGGATTTTTCATCGCGCCTGTTGGCACGGATTCTTACTAGCAGAGCGCAGTCAGGTGCGTTACCAGGCCAGCAGATGATATCAGTAGGTCTTATCTTTGTGTCGCAGACACAACATCCAAATGTTTATCACCACGGAGGTGTTTCGGGTGGCCAAGGAGGACGTTGCTCACTTGGCATTAATTGGGGAAGAGTTGCCAAAAATTTCTTGCATGCTGATCCGAAGGATCGTAGTCGAAGAATTCATAGGGTGCGCGACCAGCGCTCCCTATGGGAGTAGCCCCCGAGTGTATGTTCGAGTTGCAGACTCGAGCGGAGACTTTAATTCAGCCGTCGTTTAGCTTCAGGTCCGTAGGACACAAATTTTTCGGATGCTTGAATCCATGCTCCCTATGGGAGTAGCCCCCGAGTCCGTAGTGGAGTCGCAGACTCGACATAGGACTCGAAGAAGTAGTTTAGTGCTGTTCTTTTTGTTCATTTTTAGGTGCGCGGCCAGCGCTCCTAATAGGAGTAGCCCCTGAGTAGTTGGTTGAATCGTAGATTCGAGTGAGTACTCTTAGATTTGGAGCCGAATAATTGTGGCTTTTGCTAGTATAGCTTTTGATGACGTCAGTGCTAACGATCGGTGACCTCAAGCGTCTGCTGCGCCAGAGATGACTTGACTGGACGAACATGGGTCCCACCTTCTGACCTTGAATTGACTGGTCACGCGCGACGTGGAGATAATTACGGCGTCGCCTCGATTTCCACGCGTAGTGGACGGCGTGTTAGCGACGGTTCGTTGTGATGCTGACACGTGTATGGTCAGATCTTCTCGTTGGCATTAGGTCTTCTTGATGGACGGTTATCGTGCATCGTCTTCGTCCTTATAATCATTGGGGAAAAACTTAGTCTGTTTTCACCGCAGCCATTCTCGTTTCACTGCTCCGTTGTTCTCTGAGATTTCTTGCTGCGCGCTGGAATATCCTCGGACATTTCCTTCTTCCCTCCTACGTTCTTGCCACCGGCGTCTCCACACCACAATGGGGAAGCCGAAGAAGTCTTCTTCTGTGGTTGGTACCAGCGTTGCTGGAGGCAAGAAGAGTGCTGCCGCTACTGGTGTCACCGACGGCGGCTGGCGGCGATCGGAGACGCGGTAGAGTGATCTCCGCAAGCTTCGTGAATGGGGCTTGATCCCGCGGGATAGGGAGGCCGTCAAACTCCTAGGCAACGAGGTAATCCCCCGTCCCCCTGTTGGGATTTGGGTTATGTTCCTCGCTTTCGTTCTTCGGGGCTTTTCCTTCCCAGTCCATGACTTCCTTTGTGGATTGCTTTTTCTTTATGGCGTCCAACTGCATCATCTTTCCCCCAATTCTCTTCTTCACATTGCTTATTTTATCACTTTCTACGAGTGCTGGTTTGGTATCGAGCCGCACTTTGGCCTCTTCCGAAAACTCTATTCCGTGAAAAGGCAATCTGGTTTGGATGGTGTTTATCCCATTGGGGGTTGCATCATCTCCCTTAAACCCAATATGCTTTTCTTCTCTTTTTCCATGTCCGAATCTGTCCAATACTGGTGGAGGCGATGGTTTTACATTCGCGACTCCACGGTGGCTGGGCAAGATTTTGGTCTTGTTCCTTTCGACCCCTCCCAAAAGATCGAGCCGAAGAGGTCCTGGAAGAACCAGATCTTGGATGGCGAGGTATAGGAGATAGAGTCTCTCTATCGTCGGGTGGAGGATCTCCAGCTGATTCCTGATAAGGAGGTGAACGGTGTGGATATCATCCGCACCTTCCTCAAACGTCGGGTGCAACCACTCCAGGCTAGGGCGCACCCGATGTTCCTTTATGCTGGTCGTCATGACCCGACGAGGGTTTTGGCTAAAGAATTCTCCAGGGGAAATCTCGACGGCGTCCTTCGCCCGCTGCTAAAGTTCAAGGCTGGAGAGGATATCCCAGGGAAGTCGCTGACTTCTCCGTTCTCTGCTTCGCGTACTGTTCCACAGGTGTAGATTCGGGACGTGCGCGTAGCGCTATTTTTGACTGCATTGTACTTGAATTTGTTTGCTAACAAATTTTCTTCTTTTGCGCAGGAGTTCAAGGTGCCGGGCATGTCGCCACTGCTTCCCAAATTGTTTCCGGCTGCACCGGACAATGAAGTGGTGGATTCCATGTCCGAACTGCCATTGGCGCGGTCTCCGGCTGAAGAGGCCAACGAGTCGAGCGAGAACCATACTCGTAAACGTACACGGAGCTCCAGCGAGTCTTCGGATGCCTCGACTCTGCCGACTCCTAGGAATCCACTGTGGCTTGAATGTCACAGTGATGGGCATGGAGGCTCTTCCTCTCGAATTCCTGATATTCCCGTGCGGGCTGTGGCACCGCACCCACCGGCGAAGCAGAAGAAGGAAGATAAGAAGGAAGAGAAGAAAGAGGAGAAGAAAATCCTCAGGACCCCTCCCGTCTTTGACTTGAGCGACCTTGACTCGAAAGTTTTTCTTAGTCCTGTATTGCCTTTTCTTGCCTGTTTAGTTTGCTCGTGTGCAAACTTGTCCTGGTGCAGCCATTCTTCCAACGACTCCTCTAGTGATGGTGATCGGGAGATGATGGGGGAGTCGAAGGTCGTGCTTCCTCATCCGCAGACGGTGGCCACCTCTGAAGGCGCTGCTCCAGATCCTTCTCCGCAGGAGGTTCGGGTGGTTGCGCCTCAGAAGGCTGCAAGCGTACCTTTGGAGTCGCCGTCGAATCATGTAAGTATTCTGCTTTCTGCCACGGGGGGAGCCCCCAAGCCTTTTTCGAATGATCTGTTTTTCTTTCCCACCTCGGGGGGAGCCCCCGGGCATCTGTAGGGTAATTTGTTTGTTTTTCGTATCTTAGGGGCGAGCCCCCGAGTATTTTCCTATGCGTTACTTTCTTCTGCTCATTCTTCTTGGGCGTAGCCCCCGAGCCCTTCTATGACTGGTGGTTCTTGTTTGCAGCCTTTTGTGCAGGGTGCCAACCAACTGGTGCAGCAGCACCTGGCGTTGGAGGCCAGCCTCAAACAACTTCAAGGTATTGTCATGCCTTGGTCTTTTGTTTCTTCTTGCGTTTTTTCCTTTGATCCGACGTTTGTATTTCTTGTTGCAGAGGATCACAATGCCTCTCTTCGTGATATTTATGCTCTCAAAAAGAGCCTTGGTCAAGCGGAGAAAAAGGCTGAGGTCGCCGATGGTGCAAGGGAGCGCCTCGAGCTGGAGTTGGCCAACGCGGCCGCGGCTAAGGAGCGCCTGCAGCAGGAGGCTACGGACCGCGAGGAGAAGCTCTCCACCACCACTGCTTCGCACGAGAGAGAGGTGGCCGGCAAGCTTATGGGGGCTGCCAAGGCTGTTTCGGGTGAGTATCGCCACCTTTACCTTTTGATTTCCTTGTCTTTCTTTTGCAGTGCGTTTGGTCATTCTGCTTTCTTTGTTGTCGTAGATGCCGCGGGCATCAAGTTTGATCGCGGTGCCTTGGAGCATGGGAGCACCCTGGATGATGCTAGTGCAGCGGTCGAAGATCACTGCAGCACCGTCGTCAACTCGCTTGCCAAGGCCAAGGAGGTCCTTGGGCGCTTCTACAAGGAGCTTGTTCCCAAGGGCGTGGCCCTCGAAGATGTTGATACCCTGGCGGAGGCGCTGTCAGCTGAAGCACCTGTGGCGTACAAGCGCAAGCAGAAGGGCATAGGCGCATCCGTCGGTCTTGCAATGGCCTTGGCGGCTGGAGCAGAGATGGACCTTCCCCAGGTCACTTCCCGGATGCCGACGACTGCTGATGGATCCGAAGTAGCCTTTGGTACCTATGCTGCTCGCTGTAAGCGTTATGGGCCGAAGCTGATTGATCTGCTGGCCAAGTACGCGCTAAGGCAGCAGGGGGAAGCCAAGGCGAGGCAATCCGGCTCCAAGGCTACTCAGGGTGCAGCTTTGTAGGCGATGTAGTTATAGGATAGTTGTAGCCTCTTTTGTTGTAAATATTTTGATGAACACTCCTTGTGCCACGTAGTGGCTTTTGCTGCACCTTAATGAATGCGCTGAATTTCGTTCTTCTTCAACTGCTTGTTCATGTCCTTGTCTTTCTGTCAATCTAGGATCCTTCGAGTGCTGATCCTGTTGACACTTCGCCTGCAGCGCAGCTGCGGCCGTCCTTGGATGGTGCGTCGCAGCTTGCATTTCTTTGAGACCGTGTTCGTAGCCTTGAGAAAGAGTTTCTTGGGGTGCGTGGCCATGCCGGCGTTTGGAAATCCAAGGCGGATCGGTGTGCTGCCAGAGAGGAGTACTTGATGGTGGAGTTGCTTCGCCTTTCCGAGCAGCTTTAGTGTGAGTTTTTCGAGCTGTTGCCCGTTACTTCGGATGCGCCTGCTGGCTTTGCATCTTACTTTTTTGCAAGTATTGCAGGTGACAACCTTGCTCCAAGGGAGGAGAAGGAGCGTGTTGCTGTTCGGGTCAACTGCTTGACTCAGCAGGACATGGAAGTCGGCGGGTTCCTCTGGATGGAGCGTGACCGTGCTATGGTCCTTGCGACGGTGCAAGAACGCGTTCACCAAGTATCGCGGGTGCTTCGCCAGGTGAAGACTTCACTCGCGTCGGTTCTGCATGTGATGTTTCCGTTGGATGATGCACCGTCGACTCTTTCTGGTCTACTGTCGAAGTTTCGGAACGTGCATCATGTCAAGGAATTGGTGCGGCATCAGCTCGTCGCAGGGGTAAAGGCTGCGCTCTCCCTTGTGCGGTTGCATCGTCCTGACGTAGATCTGTCTGCTGTAGCAGTTGGGCCACCCCGTCAGCCAGATGGAGGTGAGTGGGATATGCGTCCGCATTACTCGGCTGTAAGGCAGTATGCCGAAGAGATCGTAGATCTGTTTGAGCAGCGTGCTCAGTTTATTCTTCAGAGTAGGTAGTACCTGTAAAAAAGATAGATGTAAAATTTGTATATATTTGACTGGGCGTGTTTTGCCCTTTGTTATAAAGGTTTGGTTGTTGTGCTAGCACGTAATTCTTTGTTCATATGCGTGCCCTTTTCGTTAGCCTGACGTGGTTAGCTACTCAGGTGTACACGTGTTATCCTCAGTCGACGAAGTCGTGAGGTGGGGGGAGCCCCCGAGTGCGTTTGTAGCATGGAGTAAAAATGCGAGTAGTAAACAAGATATTTGGGGCGAGACACTTAGCTTTATTCATATCGTAATGGAGGAGGTACATTGTTCGGCTGAGTAGCCTTGGCTGAATAGCCTTATTGAAAGTAAAGAGGGAGGTAGCTAGGGGTAGAATCGTCGTAGTTGTGCGGCGTTCCATGTGTTGGAGTATGCGACTCCAGACTCCACGTGCTTGAGGCGATAGGCGCCACCTGGGATGACCTCGGTAACGATGTAGGGTCCTTCCCATGGCGACTCGAATTTCTTCGGTCGCTCTTGCTTGAGTCGCAAGACTAGGTCTCCTTCGACGAAGGACCTTGGGCGCAGCCGTCGGCTGTGGTAGTTGCGGAGATTCTGCTACACCGCTGATCGAGCTGCTGCTATTCTCGCGCTTCGTCGAGTGTGTCGACAGCGTCTTCTAGTGCGGCCATGGATTCGGCTTCGCTATAAGCAACGACTCGAGGGGCCTGGTGGCGTACTTCGGCTGGTAGCACGGCTTCGGCTCCGTGTACCATGAAGAACGGCATGTAGCCGGTGGAGCTGTTTGGCATGGTACGCAGGTTCCATAGGATGGAGGGTAGCTCTTTCGTCCTGGCTCCGGCGAGTCGCTCGAGTGGACTCATGAGGCGCTTCTTGATGCCGGCGCTGATTAGGCCGTTGGCCATCTCCACCTTCCCGTTTGTTTGCGGGTGCGCCACTGAGGCGTATGTGATGTTGATTCCGAGGCCTTCGCAGAAGTCCTGGAATTCTTTGGAGATGAAGTTCGATCCATTGTCGGTGATGATGCTATGCGGCACGCCAAACCTGTAGACAATGGATTCGAAGAACTTGATGGCAGTTTTGCCCTTTTGGTTAGTGACCGGCATGGCCTCAATCCACTTGGTGAATTTGTCAACTGCGACCAGGAGGTAGACGTGTCCTCCTTTCGAGGACCTGGGCAACTTGCCGATCATGTCGAGGCCCCATTGGGCGAAAGGCCAGGCTAAAGGTATGGGCCTGAGCTCTGACCCGGGTGTGTGCGGTTTGTCGGCGAACCTTTGGCACCCGTTGCATCTTCAGATGATGTCCTTGGCGTCGGTCATGGCCGTTGGCTAGTAGAATCCAGCTCGGAGGGCTTTGGCGACAAGGGAGCGGCTGCCTGCATGATGGCCGCAGATGCCCTCGTGGATGTCTTGGAGGATGGTTTTTCCGTCGCTGATGGTGACGCACCTTTGTAGTACACCCGAAATGTTGCGCTTGTACAGCTCGCCATTGATGATGGTGAAGGCTTTGGACCGGCAAGATATGCGTCGGGCATCCGTCGGGCTATCAGGCAGTTCTCCGTCTATCAAGTACTGGAGGTATGGCTGTGTCCAAGTTTCTTCGACTACCATGACCTGCATCAGGTTGACCACGGCGACTTCTGTGTCGAGCTTTTCGGGTCCTTCCTTTCCTCCGCAGGACACCAGGCAAAGATTTCCCAGCGCTCACGGAGGAAATCGATGAGTGCGCTTTCCTATGCGGGGCTGAGATCGTTGGCGATCAACGCCGTCTTGGAGGCATCCGTCGGGTGGACCTGCACCCTATTTGTGTTGACGGTGGAGTCGAAAGACATGTCAGGTGCGTTTTGCCGTGTGACTGGGGGTGCCCCATTATCTGTCACCTCGTGGAGCCTTACGAGCTCCTCCTACATGCCGAATGACTGGGAGATTCTGTTGAAGTCCCTGTCGCAGTGGTCCGATAGGGTGAAGCTCCCGTGGACCGTGATGACGCCCCTGGGTCCTAGCATTTTGAGTAGCAGGTACGCGTAGTGTGGTACTGCCAGGAACCTTGCGAATGGTACACGCCCGAGGATGGCGTGGTATTGTGATGGCCAGTCCACCACCTCGAACTCGAGCCGCTCGCATCGGAAGTTATCCGGCTTGCCGAAGATGACGTCGAGCCATATCTTTCCCAGGGGGAATATGCCCTTTCCTGGAACGATGCCATGGAACGTTGTGTCTGATTGTTCCAGGCTGCACAGCGGGATCCGCATTGCTACTAGAGTGCTTGCGAACATCAGGTTGATGCCGCTGCCGCCGTCCATGAAGACGTGGCTCATCTCGAATCCTCTGATCTACGCCTCGAGCACCAGGGCATCATGACTTAGGCGAGGGACCGAGCAAGGGTGATCCGAACGGCTGAACGTGATGCAGGACTCCGATCCGCTGAGGTACTCAGGGATGGCGGGTGGAGCTGTCACGGCCAGGTTGATCTGTCGGGTGATTTTCTTCTGCACCCTATTCGTTGGGCGCCCCTTCTGGATCATCAGTGCTCGTTTCGGCGGGGGGTACCCGTGCCCACCGTTATTGTGTGCTGGTGCGATTGAGTGATTCGGGCATCCTGCGGGTGGCGGTGGAGGAGCTCCATGCGCGATCTCGCCTGGTGCGGGCGCGTTCTAGAATCCGGGGTTTAGGGCTTGCTGCCTCATTTGACGCATGCTTTCGCTGAGTTTCTGGAACTCGTGGCAATCCTTATGCATGTGGCTTGCCTTCTTCTTGCCATTCTGCTTGTCGATGTAGAAGTGGATGGTGCATGGACCCGACAGTTTTTCATATGCTGAGGGTCCATCGTCGCGATCACGACACTGCCACGACTATGCCGGGCGTCCTCCGTCGCGGAAATTGTTTCCACGGTATCCGCCGCTGTTGCGGTTACTGTCATTGCGGCGGTCAGCGTAGCCAGCCGCGACCATGTCGGGTCCGTCATGATCGTCGTAGACACGCGGTCTTATCTTGCTACGGCGTTCACGTCGCCGACCGTAGTCATCTTCCTCCTCCGAATGCGCTCGGTGAATGGAGTCCTCTCTGTCGGCCTACCTATTGGCGATGTCCATGAAGTGGTCGAGTGTCTTGGGCTTGACGCGTCCAAGCTCTTCCTTGAAGTCCTGGCGCTTGACACCGTCCTTGAAGGCGTCGATGGCCCTTTCTTTGGAGATGTGCGCCGCAGAGTTCTTGGTATTGGACCAGCGCAGTATGTATGAGCGAATGGATTCGCCCGTTCGTTGGGTGCAGGCTCGCAACTCTTTGATCGAGGCAGGCCTCTTGCTGGTGCCTTTGAAGTTTCGGACAAAAATATATGCTAGCTCCCCCCAACTTCGGATGGACCCTGAGGATAAGCTGCTTAGTCAGATTCGAGCTGCGCCTGTCAGCTGTAGCTGAAGGCATTGCATGGCGGTCTCCATGCTTCCGCCGTGCAGCTTGACGGATGACAGGTGGTCACTGAGCCACGCCTTGGGGTCCTGTGTGCCATCGAATTTCGGAGTGTCCGAAGGGAGCTTGAAGTTGCGTGGCATCCGTGTCCGTCGGATAGATCTGCTGAAGCATCGAGCTCCACAGAGTTCTCCTTCTTCTTCGTCCATCTCGGATTCAGACGAGCATACGCGCTTGGCGCGTGCCTTGTCAATCTTGCGTTGCGTTAGCTCGTTTCGAGCGTCGTAGTCGCGGCTGCGATGGCGTGAGCTCTTATGCCTTAGAGGAAGGTCATGCTCTTCGTCCTCGGATGAGGGCGTGGGGCTGCGGTTGAATCTGACTGCGACCTTCTTTTTCGGCTCTGCAGGAGCTTCTCCGTGGAGCGCAGCTCCGACGAGTCCAAGCCCGGTAAGCGTGGAATTGTGCATGGCCCTCTTCGGGTCCCCCTCCGGAGGTGGGTGGGATGCGAGGTACGCGGTGGCTGCCATGATCGCAGCTTGCGGTGTTTTTGGGATGACGTTGCCGTCGGCGTCCAGCTCCATGAAGGGCGTGTTGAGGGCTCGGGTCACCTCGCGGCGTTCTTTGGGGTCCATGTTCTCCATCCGAGAACAATGCTTGTTCGCGTTGTTGCCGTGTGAGCTGGAGCCGATGCCCATGGCGGAGAGCGCAGCTCGCCGCGCACTGGACTCCGAAGCTGCCTTCTTGCGCTTGTCCAGCTCTTCCTGCATCTTGATCTGCTTCTTGTGCTCCTCGATGAGGAGCATGTGGTATGCCATCAACAGATCTCGTGAGGCATCAGCGGGCAGGATCTTGTTGCCTACCATGGCCTCGCGTGCTTGAGTCCATCCCTCCTCGTCGAGGTGGATGACCCGATTGTTGTTTTCCCCGTTGGGTGGGGGGATTGGCTTCTTCTGTTTCCACCGTTTCTACCCTGCGGGTTGGGTGGCGGATTGTGCTCTTGATCCTGGATGACCGTGGCGCACTGGTAGCACTTGTAGATCGGATCGCTGCTGCCGCAGCTTCCGGATCCAGAACCGTAGGTTCCTTCGTCCGATGGCGGGTCGCACAGATCAGAGTTGCAGTTGCTGCTGTCATAGGACCCGTCTGTTGACGATGTGGTGCGTAGAACAGGGTGTGGAGCCTATGAAGCGGGCCTGATCGATGGCAGGGGCACCCTCTCTAGGAGGCGGAGAGTGCCGATCTGCCCCACTTGGAAGCAGAAGCTGCCGAACAGGATCTCGAGCCCGTCGCCAACAGGCTCGAAGTCCTTCATGGTGGCCGGTGAGTGGGCGGTGAAGTCGAAGGTGCCGAAGAGAAGATGATTATCCGTCGCCGCGGAGTTGTAGATCGCTTGGGTTGGGACCGTCACGATCGCACAATCAGCGTCCCCAGTTCCCACAAACGGCGCCAATTGACGAGGTTTCGACTCGTCAATGCCCATTCTTATGGACTTGGGTTTTGGAGAAGATGGGGATGCTGGAGATCACGGAACGGTTAGCAAACAAGCAACACGGGGACACGATGTTTACCCAGGTTCAGGCCCCCGGAGGGAAAACCCTACTCCTGCTTGTCTGCTCTTGATTATGGCGGAACCGAAGGTTACAGGGGTGCGCAGATGCAATCTGGCGTGGAGGTGTCTATGCGAAAGTATGAAGTCAGAGCTCTAGGTCGTGCCCTCCTAGCCTTTATATAGAGTTAGGCAGGTCCCAGGCACAGACCGAGTCGGTTACAGGTTTTAGGGTTTACCCCTTTGAATTTTCTATCTACTCTAGTCTTGCTCTCCAAGGATCCGAAGGCGTCATGGGCCTTGGCCACCCGAAAGTCTTCATGGGCCGGTGTATATTTGTCGTGGGCCTTCCTTGGGCTGGACCAGGTATGCTAATATCATGTACCCGCGGGGTATAACCATGTCAAAAAATCCTGATAGATCAAGTCCATAACATCAATAGGACCACCTGGATGAGCTGGACCATGAATGTACACAGTGTGAGCATGAGCCATCAGGTTGATCTTAGCGCCTCTCATCGCATCCTTGTTGCCAGCCTTGGGAGTGATGCGTGTTGACGCCCCGTTGGGAAACCCCAAGAGCAAGGTATGATGCAACACAGTAGCAAGTTTTCCCCCAGTAAGAAACTGAGGTTATCGAACAAGTAGGAGGAAGGAAACATCTCAGAGGTGTTGCAAGTAACGTGGAAACCTGCACAATACAAACTCAAGACTTTTCCCCAACTAACAGTGAGGTTTTCAATCTCACCGGTTGCCGTAACAAATGGTTAACTGTATGGTGTGGAAGGTGATGATGGTTTGCAGCAAGTAAACAATAACACTAGAAGATGTATCAATGGTAAATATTGGATCGGGGTCCATAGTTCACTAGAGGTGTTCTACTTAGATAAACAAACATGTCATGCTAGGTAAACAAATTACAGCAGGGCAATTGACAGGACTAAGAAAGGCATAACAATGTAATACTAGACATAAAGATCCTATGCGATTTGATTGGGCAATGCAACAAGATACATAGATCGCCATCCAACTGTATCTATTACTAGAAGTCCACCTTTGGGTTATCATCCGAACCCCCTCTAGTATTATGTTGAAAGGAACAGACAACTGCTTTAAGCAAAGTGTGTAAGGTAAACAATCCACTTGTTCCATGAATAAGACACCGTTGTTTTCTCCCTAGTGGCAACAACACATCTACAACCGTAGAGGCATGAACCCACTATCGAGCATAAATACCCCCTCTTGGAGTCACTAGCAACTACTTGGCCAAGATAGCTACTAACAACGGACAACATGCAAGATCACAAACAACACAAACATGATAGAATCAATAAGACAAAACCATTAATCAATCTGACATAGTAATCTCAATATCCATTGGATCCCCGCAAACACAACATGCATGATTACAAATAGATGAGATCTGGATTATGAACGAAGCTCACAAGATCTAGACATGAAAGCACAAGGAGGAGATAAAACCATCTAGCTACTACATGGACCCGTGGTCCAAGGTGGGACTACTCATGCTTCATACCGGAGGCTGGCATGATGAAGAAGAAGGCCACCGGGATGATCTCCCCTCCGGTAGGGTGCCGGGAAGATCTTCATATCCCCCATCTAGGGACGATGGTGGCGGTGGCTACAGATGGTTTTGTGGGATTTTGATCGGGTACTTAGGGTTCAGGCATCAGGGGCTTCTTATAGGAGAAGATGCAAGGCTGGGAGGTGGCCAGGGGGCCCACACCCAGCCCAGGTGCGGGCACACCCTAGGCCACGCCTGAGGGGTGGGGTGTGGCCGCCCTGTGGCGCCCCTCCATCTCTCCTCTGGACTGCGTGTTCTCCTCGTTGAAATATTGACTTTGTATTTTGTCGTGTCCAATTCCGAGAATATTTCCTTACTAGCCTTTCTAGAACCAAAAACAACAGAAAACATGCAACTGGCATTGTGGCAACTTGTTAATAGGTTAGTACCAGAAAACATATAAAGACACCTCAAACTATGGACAAAGCAAAGCAAATTAGATACTAAACAAGCATGGAACATAAAAAATTATAGATACATTTCCGACGTATCAAGCATCCCTAAGCTTAACTCCTACTCGTCCTCGAGTAGGTAAGTGATAAAAGAATAATTTTTGAGGTGACATGCACCGTCAAAACCAAGATAAAACCATTTGCAAGCATTGAAAGATGGGATCAAAGAACTCTAAACATGTGCATGAAAGATGGAGGTATAACAATAAGAGAAAGTAACTATGCATGCAACATGAAAGGCTACAAACAAAGATCATGAATAACATGCATTGAAAAATGTTTGTTTGTTTGACATACAGAAAACATAGCATAGTGGCATTCAGCTTGTCCCTCATGGAGTAGCAAATAGAGGCATAGGACACCTTAAAAATTCATAAGAGTGAATATATACAAATAGCACAAGAACAAGCTATATCAACAATATGCATCAATCAATAAGTTTTGGGACACTACACATAGAACTAAGAATGGCAACTATGCTCTCTTAACTGGTGCCTAAAGGTAGAAGGTGGAGACTCAATATAATGGTGGAAGAAAGGACCTTCATAAAGGGAAGCAGGGATTTCAAGTTTCAAAAAGAGGTTCCAAAAATTATGGTACTTGTTAGCTTTCTGCCCTCATTTCCCCTATCATAAGCATCTTGAAGTGATTAAGGTTAAAGTGAACAAACTATGGAGTATATGCTTGATAAAGTATAATTTGGCAATCTCATGTCCCTTGAAGACGAGGGCCGCACCTCATGCTACTCAACTTTAGTCACATGTAAGTTCTTGTCATAGTAAGTACATGTGTCTCATAGAGAACCACCAAAGGGGTACCCCTTGCACTTGGTACAGGAGCTATCCCATAACCAAAATGACAAGGCAAGAAGACAATGAGCATCTCATCGATCTTTTTATTGAGGATGCTTCACAGATTGCTCATTATTGCGATGCTGCAAGTTTCCACCATGATTGGGCATGGCTTAGGCTAGCGGCCCAGGCGTTTCTATATCACAAAATACATAAATCCATGGACTTACAAGCTCCCTTTTTATTTCACACTGGCGACATCCATAGACAGAAGACCATGATATCAACTGTGTACAAAGTACAAGTGCAATGCTGAAAATGTTACCCATGACAACATGGTTCTGCTAATTCCAATGTATAGGTGAAAGCATATACAACATAGATGACACAATGGTTTAAGTTCATTAGGGGCAAGGAATATAAAGTGTGCCATCAAGTTCGTGAGAGCTTTAATCACTAAGTTTCACATAACAAAATACTTTTTAAATGGAAGATAGATGAAAACAAGAATATACTTGGAATGGTGTAACACACCATGCATAGGAGTTTATAGTGGACACTTTGGAATAACTTGGTTTCTTGGGAGTTGGAAGCATGAGTAGAGATTACTCATACAAGTGGAGGCTAGCAAAAGACTGGGGGCGACCAACTAAGAGAGCAATAATGGCCATAATCATGCAGAGCGAAAAAACATTACTAATCAAAGCATAGAGTGGTACTACAAGTCAAGGACTAAATGATCATAGAGGCTATGGTGACTTCTTCATAGTCATAACATGGTGTGAGCATGTGCCAAGTCAACCCAAACAACGAATCAAAGGAGAATACCACAATACTATGCTTTTGTATGATAAAACAACGCATGATTCCTTCAAGGAACATTAAGCAATACCAGTTGTTTGGAACAAGTCATGATAAAGCAATAATCACTAAGCATAAGGTTAAAATAACACCTATGATGAAATGCTAAAGTCTAAGTCACAGTAAATGCAAGCTCCTCTTGCACTTTCAAGCAAGAACTTTCTACTCCTTTCCAACACCAATCGACTTATTTGAAACAACATGGCAAGAACGGGGGTCCAAACTACTTTATTCAAGCAAACTAAACAAACTAAGCAAAGCAAACAAAAACTAAGACGCTCCAAGAACAACACAACAATACATGAAACAATAAAAATGAAGTGTCTTGAAAGACCTTAGCTTTTTATTGATGAAGAAGGGGATGTCTTGGACATCCCCAATCTTTGACGATTGTACCTCTTGGATATTTCTTGGGGTGACACCAGGGTGGAATCCTCAAGCTTGAGCTTTTGTCCATTATTCATCTCATTACATCATCCTTTCTTTACACCTGAAATTTTTTCCTTCATACAAAACTTCACACAATCTTCATTATCAACATTAGTGTATTCAAAAGATATAGACCCTTGGGTTTAGCTTTAGAACAACAAAACTTTCACTAAAAACACAAGCTACTGTAGCAACTACTTCAAAAAGCTCAATTTCCCAAAAAGAACCCAAAAAGGAATCAATAAGAAGCAAATGCAAATAATGGCAGAAATCTGTCAAAACATACCAGCAGCTAGAAACCAATTTTTTTGAAGACCTTATGTTGCTCAAATCAAAAAGTGTTAAACTAAAGAAAGTTATCTAACATACTGGGGGATGTATTCGTAAATTTTCAGCTCAATCCTACTTACAGAGGATAGAAATATGTTTCGGGACAACAACTCCCCAAATCTTACATCCCTCTCATTAGAGGTGATTCTTGGCACAAAAATCAAACAAAAAGTATAAGGCGAGGTCATTACTGAAGTAATAACTTCCAAGATTCAAGGAAACTCTTGGGTTATCTCCCAACAAGTACTTTTCTTTAACGCCTTTAAGTTAGGCACGAGAAGCAAGAGAACAAGTATTTTCAAATGAAGAAGCATTAACATCAAACCTTGCTTTTAAAGGAGGAGAAAAAAGCAACTTCTCTCTCCTCGTAGGGAAGTGTTCAATACCTTTCTTTAAAGGAAATTGATATTTAAAGGTGCCTTATTTCATATCAATGATGGCACCAACAGTTCTAAGAAAAGGTCTTCCCAAAGTAATAGGACAAGAAGCATTGTATTCAACATCCAAAACATAGAAATTAACAGGGACATAAGCATGTTAACCATAATGAGAACATCATTAACACTCCCCATGAGTTTGTTCTTAGCATTTTGTTTAAGTGGGAAATCCAAATAACAATCTTCCAAAGGTGGAAAATCAAGCATTTCATAAATCTTCCTAGGCATAATAGAGACACTAGAACGAAGATCACATGAAGCTTTGAGATCAAAGTCATTCACTTGCATATTAATAATGGGTTCCCAACTATCTTCTACTTTCCTAGGAATAGAAGATTTGTGTTTTAACTTCTCTTCCTTAATCTTAACAATAGCATCTGTAATATGCTTGGTGAAAGCAACATGCATATCACTAGCATCAGGACTTCTAGCAAGTTTTTTGCAGGAACAAAATCACTTCAGAAATATTGCAACCATCAAGATCAAAATCAAACTGAGCATCACTAGTAGTAGACTCATTAGGCTTAGGCATTATTGGAGGATGAATAGGGACTTCTTATGCTTTAGTAGTATCCATTCTAGTGGTGATGGTGCACACACTATTGTTTCTATCAATTTCAGCTTCCCTTTCCCACTTAGCATGAAGTTGGGCTAAAAGTCTAACATTGTCATCAATAGTAACTTGTATGGCATGAGTAGCAGCAAAGGTACTTTCCATGGTTTCAGGTTTAGCAGCCATTTTATTAATCAAAGAGGACTGAGCTTCAGACAAAGAAGATATATTTTTCTCAACAGTTAAAAGCTTTTCCTCCACAGTCTTGTTGAAAGTGGTTTGTTTACTAATAAAGTCTTTGAGCATAACTTCAAGTTCAGAGGGGGCACTTCTAGCATTATTGTAGGAGTTTCCATAGGTATTGCCATTATTAGGATGATAAGGCCTATAATTTTTGTTACTACCAAAATTATTCCTATAGGCATTGTTGTTGAAATTGTTGTTTCTAATGAATTTCACATCAACTTGCTCTTCTTGAGCAACCAAAGAGGCTAAGGGAACATTGTTTGGATCTAAAGAAGCTTTCCCATTAACAAGCATAGCCATAATAACATCAATCTTATCACTCAAAGAAGAGGTTTCTTCAACAGAATTTACCTTCTTACCATGTGGAGCTCTCTCAATGTGCCATTCAGAATAATTAACCATCGTATTATCAAGGAGTTTTGTTGCAGCACCCAAGGTGACAGTCATAAAGGTACCTCTAGCAGCTGAATCTAACAGGTTTCTTGAGGAGAAGTTCAAACCTGCATAAAAAGTCTGGATAATCATCCAGGCAGTAAGTCCATGAGTGGGACAATTCTTAACCAAAGATTTCATTCTTTCCCAAGCTTGAGAAACATGTTCATTATCAAGTTGTTTAAATTTCATAATATCACTTCTCATAGATATAATCTTAGCAGGAGGGTAGTACTTTCCAATAAAAGCATCTTTGCACTTAATCCAAGAATCAATACTATTTCTAGGCAAGGATAGCAACCATTCTTTAGATTTTCCTCTCAAGGAGAGAGGAAACCTCTTGAGCTTAATAATATCTCCATCTACATCCTTATACTTTTGCATCTCACAAAGTTCAACAAAGCTATTGAGATGGGCAGCAACATCATCAGAACTAGCACCAGAAAATTGCTCTCTCATCACAAGATTCAACAAAGCATGCTTAATTTCATAAAAGGTAGCATCAGGAGCAAGTGGAGCAATAGGAGTGCTAAAGAAATCATTGTTGTTTGTGCTAGTGAAGTCACACAACTTGGAGTTCTCAGCAGAGTTCATTTTGGCAAAATTGGAGCAAGCCAAAAACAGCAGTAGCATCTAGAGCAGGAACTAATTTTTTTGTGTTTTTGATAAGAGAAAGCAAACCAAACTAAACTAATTTTTTTAGAGTTTTTGATAAAAAAGAGGCAAACAAAACCAAGCAAAATAAACTAAGCAAACTAAAAACAAAGTAAAGAGAAAGGTTGAGGAGGACCCCCCTTGTGAAGACGTGCTTAGCCTCCCTAGCAACGGCGCCAGAAAGTCTTGATGCGTGTTGACGCACCGTTGGGAAACCCCAAGAGAAAGGTATGATGCAGCACATCAGCAAGTTTTCCTCAGTAAGAAACCGAGGTTATCGAACCAGTAGGAGGAAGGAAACATGTCAAAGGTGTTGCAAGCAACATGGAAACCTGCATAACACAAACTCAAGACTTTGCCCCAACTAATAGTGAGGTTGTCAATCTCACTGCTTGCTGTAACAAAGGATTAATTGTATGGTGTGGAAGGTGATGATGGTTTGCATCAATTAAACAGTAACAGTGGAAGATGTATCAATGGTAAAGATTGGATCGGGGTTCATAGTTCACTAGAGGTGTATTCCTTAGATAAACAAACATGGAATGCTGGGTAAACAAATTACAGCATGACAATTGACCAGACTGAGCAAGGCATAACAATGCAATACTAGACATAAAGATCCTATGAGATTCGATTGGGCAATACAACAAGATACATAGATCTCCATCCAACTGCATCTATGACTAGAATTCCACCTTTGGGTTATCATCCGAACCCCCTCCAGTATTAAGTTGCAAGCAACAGACAACTGCTTTAAGCAAAGTGTGTAAGGTAAACAATCCACTTGTTCCATGAAGAAGAGACTGTTGTTTTCTCCCTAGTGGCAACAACACATATACAACTGTAGAGATTTTTGTCACTTCCCTTGATTAAGTAGAGGCATGAACCCACTATCGAGCATAAATACCCCCTCTTGGAGTCACTAGCAACTACTTGGCCAAGATAGCTACTAACAAGGAGAGCATGCAAGATCATAAACACCACAGACATGATAGAATCTATAAGGCAAAACCATTAATCAATCTGACATAGTAATCTCAATATCCATCGGATCCCCACAAACACAACATGCATGATTACAAATATATGAGATCTTGATCATGAACGGAGCTCACAAGATCTAGACATGAAAGAACAAGGAGGAGATAAAACCATCTAGATACTACATGGACCCATAGTCCAAGGTGGGACTACTCACGCTTCATACCGGAGGCTGGCATGATGAAGAAGAAGGCCTCCGGGATGATCTCCCCTTCGACAGGGTGCCGAGAAGAGCTTTAGACCCCCCCCCCGATCTAGGGACGATGGTGGCGGCGGCTACAGACAGTTTCATGGTATTTTGATCGGGTACTTAGGGTTTAGGCATCGGGGGCTTCTTATATGTGAAGAGGCGAGGCCACGCCTCACCAAAGTTTTCACATAAAACATTTTTGTGAGTCTTTTTTCTGGGGTCTTCCCATCCTACACTTTTGTTTAGGATAAAACGGGGTTTCTAAGTGGTTATGGTGTTAATCACCATCTACCACACTAAGGGAAGGTAGGTATCATGAAAATGGGTTGTACCTAATGGTACTAGGGGTAATGGTATGGAGGAGCTAAACATTTCACACATAACATAATATAGTAAAATAATGCATTTTGCATAAACGAGTAGATAAAACATGCATAGATAAAATAATAGGGCAAGGCTTATGAGCAAGGAGGTGGCTTTCCTGTGACCAGAAAGATGTCCCGTGACGGCATTAGAAAACCAGAATACCAAGTATAATAATACGAGAAACCCGATGCTTCCTTCTTCTCGGCGTCTCACAATCAAGAGGAGTTGGAATCACCTCAAAACAATTATCAGAATTCCCTTGAGAAATTCCTAAAGGCAGTACTGGATGGAATTGTCGTTTTCACCAGATTAAATCTACGGAATCTTTTGATGTGATTCCAAGGACACAAGTTAGGTATTTAATTGCCTTTCTGTTGAAGTTGGAATCACCCTTTTTGGATTTACAGAACTTAAATGGTGAATATAGTGGTGGACAAACCATGCACACAAATTTTTAATTCACCAAAATTCAATAAAAGTTCAATAAATCTTAGGCTCCTGGGTTTTGGTACTTATTGGTATAGAGGTTTACTGGGAGTTGGAATTTGGTCCAAAACTCATTTGGTTTGACCTAGTGAATTTCCTAAAGTTAGAAAGGGACTGGTTTTGGTATTTTTGCTACCAGCAATCTAGGAAGCAAACTAAGATGGGGCCAGTGTGGCATGAAAGGTAGGGACAGTATATTTTATTCCCAATTGGTATTACTCAATTTGGATTAGTGAAACTCCCTGGGAAATTTATTTAGTGAAAAGGACAGATCCTAGTAGATGATTTATCATCTTTATTTTAAACAGAAAATTGGATATCCAATGTCTCTGCATGATAGATAAAACACTATGGTATCAAAGGAAATTTAGATCTGGGCATTTTGGATCATTTTTCATTTTATTTGGCATTTAAAGCAAACAACTAGATATATAGCTATTAAAAAGGTTAAAAGGAAAAAGGGGGAAGCAATGCTGGGCTGGATCTGGGGCTAACTGGGTCGTGCTAGGGGAATTCCGGCCCACTCGGGCGGCGACACGCGCGGGATCTGGATTTCAAACGGGCTACGGTGGGGGCCCGACGGTTAGGGGGTCACCTTGTTGAAGGGGTACGTGTAGATCCTGGTCGTTGGACTAAAACAGATCGGACGACGCTGGAGCTTCTTCCTCCGTTCGTCGCGGGGGACGGGCGTGAAACCCTAGCAGCGACAGCGACGCGTTGGTGAGGGTTCTTCGGGCCTCGTCGGTGCCTAGAGAGTGGCTGGGGACGAGCGGGGTAGCGCGACGACCTTGGGGATGGGCGGATATGGTAGCTTCCATGTCGGTAGCTTGCTTGCACCAAGATGGCCGAGGAGGAGCTCGGGGGCTCTCCGGTGAAACTCCCAGGGGTTGCTGCATGTCGAAAAGAAGCACAGGGTTAATTTCACCAGAGCAAGGGGGGTACTGGGAACGGACATATAGAGGGAGGGGAGCTAAGGGGAGAGCACCACGCTCGGGTTTTGAGCAATGGCCGAGAGTTCTTGTTCTTCTTTTCTCGGGATAGGAAGAGCAATAAAGGAGGGATCTCTCTCTAGGGAGGTAGGTGGGAGGAAGAGGAGCGGAAATGAGCAGCAAGGGGATGCTGGGGTGGCCTCCGGCCTATTTAACTCGAGGGGGTTGGGGGTAGGATAGACAATGTCCATGGAGGGCTTGAGGGAGGTGCTGACCAGGGATTGGCTCATTGGGGTGGTGGAGTGGTCGTGTGGGAACAGTGGCTTGACCAGGGGGTGCTGGAGTGTAGATATTTTGTTGGGCATGTGTTTGTGGCCACACATCTCTTTCTCCTCTCTCAAAGAGCTAGAAGACAAAGGTGAATAGTGGCAAGCTATAGTGCTGGTCGACCAGGGTGATGTGTGCCGCTGAGCAGGGGTGCTGGGCAAGTTTGGAGATGGTTTGGCTTTGATTTAACACAAGTTTGATGGTTTTGTAAAATGTTGATCAAATGGATGCCTGTGAAGGAAGTTGAAGTAATTGCATTGGGCAGAGTGTGTATAGAGTCATTGCATAACCCTATGAATATTTGGGATTTTTCTAAACATTATAAGCCCATTTAAAATCATTTATTCAAAAAGTGCAGAAATAGATTATGGAAGCTAATGTAGTATTTTTACAGTACAAGGTTTGTTTTATATGTGATATGGTCCTAAATACCATATTACAAATTGGAGAATTTTATTGGAATTTATTGGGGTGGAAAAGTATTTCTAAGTAACTATTTCTTGTTTCTGCCATTTAAGAAAAAGGGCAAAGAGAAATAATAAAGAATCTCAAAAATATTTATTTTTTAGTTTGGAAGATTGGGTATGATATATAGAACTCAAATGTGGAATTGAGTTGGCCAAGTGATTTGGAGAAAATCAGAGTTGTGTTTATAGACATAGGTTTTAGGGTTTTGCCAGAAAAAGTATTTAAATAGTTTTAGGCTCCAAATAATTATGGGAATTATTTGGGGAACTATCCTAACCAATATAGAGGATGTAAGATTGATTTTTACATCATTTTCCACCTGGGTTTTGAAGGATTTTGGGTAAAGAGGAAAGAAACTAGATTTCTGGGAATCTAGGGTTTTGTTATTTTCATGCCACCAAAACATGGTTGGATCAGGGAGCTCAGAGGTCACCTTGGTACAATGGGTATATGGATGGATAGACCAGGTCATATAGATGATCATGGAAGAAAGATTTGGGCTTGGTTGCATTTGAGGTGATCTAGAAGAGATGGCAAACTTTGTTGGACATAAGGCTGCCATAGCGGATACATTAGGTGGCCTTCTAAACCATGTGGGTTTAGGAAGCACAAAGCTTCATAGATTCGGTCATGGTAAGTAGATCATAACCATGCAAAGATTTGGTCAATGGGAGGTGGCATATAGATGTGAGCTTCTGCCAAAGTAGACAAGATGATAAGATTTGGAGAGAAGATTAGTATATTGACTATAAAACAATCAGGGATGGGTGGGAATTAGAATGTCTTAGCCAAGTTCAAGGGTGGGCTTTGGTAGTACTAAATATGTAGTACAAGATGGTTCAAGTACATTTTCAATATTGCACATAGGTTGGAAAAGGTAGAGCTCCAAAGATTGAATCTAGATAAGAAATCCAGACATAGCCATTTTGGCAGGTTTAGGGTTTTAGACTAGTTTTCAAGGGTAGATGATTTTGAGAGAAAGCTAGGCTCCAAACTCATGATCAAGGGGATGATGTTGATGGGTTAACTAGGTATATATAAGATCCATGCTTAAATTGGTTCTTCTCTATGTTGGAAACCATCAAGAGGGATTATCCCTAGATTGATCTGATTAGGAGATGGGATGATCACCTTAATGGCTTAGGATAGATCCAGACATGGATGCTTGATATGAGATTGATGATCACAAGCATAGATTGGTTCCTAAGGTATGAGCTACTAGATTATCTCACCCTAGTTCTTAATCAAACAATGCAATCAGCAGATCAAGGCAAATCATCGGACAACAGATCAACGCAAATCATCCTATCAAACTTATCCAACTACTACTAGGGTTACCATCAAGCCTAGCTTGAGGTAGGTATGGGTATTTTGAATTGGTTATGTTTTGAAGTAAGATAAGTACCTCTTGGTATTTCGACCAAGATTAGAATGAAGAGGTTTTGCATAGAGGTTTTGGAAAACCTAGGGGTAAGAGTAGTTAAGAGTTCTGTCTTGAAAACATAAGGAGATTATATTTTAGTTCTCCATAGTTTTGTTAATAGAAACTAGTAAAGTATTTTGGTTTTGTCAAAGGCATCTTGGCTTAGGTTTTGAAATGCTCGAACATTTGAGAATATGAAAGAGGAGCCGAGAGATATCTTTTGTAAAATAGTTTTTGTAAACTAGTGTTGAGATGAGGAGTACACAACTAATACACAAACAGTGGCTTGAGAACAAGCAAACAAGTAAGCACACATAGCAAGAAAAAGTTTTTGTTCCCCCTGATTTTTGCCTTCCTGACAGTAGATCAGGGTTGCTAAAATTGGGATGTTACATCAATCGGGACATATCGGGATTGCTAAAACTACTATAAGGATGAGGGTTGCACGCAAGAGTGATGTGTCCATGGATTTAGGTAAGACATTGCCCCAAATAATTCATCTAGGCAATCCCTAGAGTTAGAGAAGAAAGGGGCATCATACCAGCATCCATGGGGACCTTCACCGGAGGGGAACGGATCCCAGCGGCAAGGGGAGGCAAATGGCCAGCGGCAACGACAAGATCCAGGGTGGAGAAGCCCTCCCACTGAAGCTCCTGGTCGGTGACAACAGTCTGAGAGGAAGAGAGAGTTGGGGAGAAGAAGGTGGAATGATCCGTCCACTTCTTCCCAATGCCTGATATCAGAACGGAACCGACGGGCCAGAGGCGCCGGGTTAGTCCGCCCTGCTGAATGTCCGGCTCAGAGCGGAGAGTCCGCTAGGCCGGACACTCCGGTTGGTACAGGGCAGACACTCTGGCCCCCTTCGACCAGAAACCCCAGAATCAAGTGTTGGACAAATGTGTGGCAAGAGGAGCATGTTTGTAGGTGAGAGTAGGCCTGGTATTTAGAGGATGTAGGTGAGAGTCGAAAAAGATATAAAAATATGGCAAAGTTAAATCCAATCAAAACAATCAAAAAATAAACTCTTCACTAAGAAGAGGGCGGTGGCCGAGGCCACCATATAAGAGTTTGTGGCATGACATCGCGAAGGATTATCCTTGGGTTCATAGCCACTACTCATCAATAAAGCTCACATATCACAAAATGATATCAAGAGAATTGAATTTCATTAATGTTGGCATTATGGGGGGGAGGTATAGTCCAACGTATTAGGACCGCACTCCCCTATCTCCATGCCTACACCTAAACCAAATAAGGGTCAATACATAGGTGAGTGTGCAAGGTGATCAAGTCAAGCTCCTTGAAACTATGATATTTAGTTCATTCCTCAAATAACAAAACCTTGCTTCATCAAGTGGTTGCGTGAAGATGTTGGCACGTTGGTCTTTGGTTTATACATATAATAGCTCAATGTCACCTCGAGCAACATGATCCCTAATGAAGTGATGATGAATCTCAATATGCTTTGTCCTTGTGTGATCCACCGGGTTGTAGGAAATCTTGATAGCACTTTTATTGTCACATAGAAGAGGAAATTTGTCACAATTGACACCATATTCCTTTAAAGTTTGCCTCATCCATAGCAATTGAGTACAAGCACTAGTATCTTCCACATACTCGGCTTCGGCGCTGGAGAGACATATACAATTTTGCTTCTTAGAGGACCAACATACCAAGGACCTACCAAGGAATTTTCAAGCCCCGGATGTTGATTTTCTATCATCCTTATCACCAGCCCAATCCGAGTCCGTGTACCCACAAAGATAAAATGTTGACCCTCGAGGATAGCAAAGACCATAGTGTGGGGTATGAACAAAATATCGAAAGATTCTCTTGACCGCCATCAAATGGCTTTCTTTAGGAGCCACTTGATATCTTGCACATACTCCTACAATCAACAATATCGGGTCTAGATGCATAAAGGTAAAGAAAAGAACCAATCATAGACCCATATACCTTTTGATCCACATCTTTACCATTTGGATTAAGTTCAAGATGAGTCTTTGTAGCCATGGGGGTAGGAGCACCATTTTACTATTTCATGTTGAATCTTTTGAGCATTTCTTGAGTGTACTTGGCTTGGTTGAAGAATGTTGCTACCCTTACTTGCTTGATCTCAAAACTAAGAAATAATCTCAACTCCCCCATCATAGACATCCGGAACCTATTAGTCATAAGCTTTGAGAATTCATCATTAAAAGCTTTGTTAGATGAGCCAAAGATAATATCATCAACATATATTTGTCATACAAAAAGCTCCCCATTGACCTTCTTAGTAAATAGAGTGGGATCGATTTTCCCAACCTCAAACCCACGGTCAAACAACAACTCTCTAAGGTGCTCATACCACGTGCATGGGCCTTGTTTGAGCCCATAGAGCGCCTTATCAAGTTTGTAGACATGGTTTGGGAAGTTGGGATCCTCAAATCCCATGGGTTTCTTTACATATGCCAACTCATTCAATGGACCATTAAGAAATGCACTTTCTACATCCATTTGTTGCAACCTAAAATTATGATGTGCCGCATAAGAAAGAAGGATACATATGGACTCAAGGCGAGCCACGGGTGCATATGTCTCTCCATAATCAATTCCTTCAATTTGAGAGAACCCTTGTGCAACCAATATTGCCTTGCTACTTACTATAATTCCATGCGCATCTTGCTTGTTCTTGAATATCCACTTGGTGCCTATAATATTGCGGCAATCCTTTTGCTTCTCAACTAACTTCCATACTTTGTTTCTCTCTAAGTTGTTGAGCTCTTTGTGCATTGCTTCCAACCAATCCGAATCTTCAAGAGCTTCCCACACTTTCTTTGGTTCAATCATGGAGATGTGTGCTTGGTGTTCACTAAACCTCTTCAATTGTTCTCTTGTGGAAATTCCTCTCCTAAGCTCTCCAACCACATTCTCTAGAGAGTGATCCCTTAATTCCAACATCCTATCCATTCTAGATTCACGACAAGTATGGATCTCCTTGTTGTTTCTTGGGGGGACCTCTTCATCATTTTGGTCCTCGTCTTGACCATCAACTTGACCTTGATCATCATCAGAATCATTCTATTCATTAAGAGGCAAATGTTGACCTTGGTCTTGATCCGGTACATTACTAGATTGGAGTTGAGATGCTCTCATGGCTGATTGTATAGATCTTCCTTGTGTAATGTACCGAGCATGACTTGTCATTCTGGTGAATGGTGACTCAAGATCCTCCTCACTAGAGATGTCACCTTGATCAACATATTGAGGGTCCACAACTTGTCTTTGGCTTGGGTCATTGTCCTCCTCGGTAGATGGAGCTTGTTGTTGTTGTGAAGATGAGGGATCCACTTGAGTAGAGTGTAGTTCTTCTCGATCCTCCATAAGTGGTTCCTCAATGGGGCGGATATATCCCACACCCATTCTTCCTATGGCATGCTGAGGCATTTCATCATCTGCATCACAAGCATCAACACGCCCCCCTTGGGGACCATCATATTCTTCGAAGGTCACACTACAAGATTCTATGACGGCTCCAGAGAGCTTATCATAGATTTTATAAGTGTGAGATTCGAGACCATAGCCAACAAAAATACCCTCTAATTCTTTGGAATCAAATTTGGACAAACGAACACCTTTTATGAGATAAAAACACTTACAACCGAACACCCGGAAGTAATATATGTTGTGCTTGTTACCGGTAAGTATTTCATATGGAGTCTTGTTCAATTCTTTGCGGAGGTAGATCCGGTTTGATGCATGTCAAGTGGTGGAGATGGCTTCGGCCCAAAAGTTATATGGACATTTAAACTCCGCCAACATGGTCCTTGCCATCTCATAAGAGTCCGGTTCTTCCTCTCGGCTACACCATTTTGTTGAGGGGTATATGCAGCGGAATATTGGTGTTTTATCCCCTCGTCACTAAGAAAATCATTCAAGGTGTAGTTTTTGAACTCGGTGCCATTGTCTCTTCTTATTATCAACACGTGGACATTGTATTGACATTGAATCAAGTTTATGAAGTCGATGAAGATCTTTTGGGTCTCACTTTTCAACTTGAAGAAATATACCCATGAGTATCTTGAATAGTCATTAAAAATCACCAAACAATATTTATTCCCTCCAAGACTTGCATGAGATGGAGGAACATAGAGGTCCACATGAAGGATCTCTAAGATCCTCGTTGACTTGATGCGGTTCTTTGGCTTGTGGGGAGCATCATGCATCTTTCCTTCTACACACGCCCTGCAAACACGATCTTTGGCATATGAAACATTTTATTTTAGTCCAACAATATGGAAATCCTTGTGGAGACTTTGCATAGTTCTCATATTGACTTGGGCTAGTCGGCGATGCCATAACCAACCCACATCGGCCTTTCTGAATAAGCAAATCGCAATTGTACTGGTTTGCCCCAAAAAGTCCACCACATAGAAGTCATTTTCGACGTACCCAATGAAAGTGACCTTGAGAGACTTGCTCCACATGAGGACCACAATATCATCATCAATAAAGACGGCAAATCCCATCTTTCCAAGATCACGGACCGAAAGTAAATTGTAACCAAGGGTCTCAAAAAGCATGACGTCCACGAGTGTGATATCGTGGGCAACCACTACCTTGCCAAAACCCATTACCTTAGACTTGGACTTGTCGGCATATGTCACGGATATTTGATCATCATTTGGCCTTAATTCCTTGAAAATAGAAGAGCTTTCGGTCATATGACTTTTGCAACCACTATCAAGCACCCATTTTGACCCTCCGGAAGCATATGTCTACAAAATATCAAGCTAATTTTTAGGTACCCATTTTTCAATGGGTCATGTTTTGTTAGCAATAAGGGTCTTGGGGACCCAAATAGACCAAGCAATATAACCATCAAATGGGCCAACATATTGTGCATACACATCACCATAAAAATCACGCATTAGAACATAGTGAGGGTTAGCACTTCCCTCAAAATCTTCATGAGACATAGTTTTACCACTTATGGTCTTACTATCCATAATGGCCTTGTCTTTCTCTTGTGCGGGCTTGGCCTTCTTCTTCTTGTTGTTCTTCTTCTTGGCTTTGGAGACAAATTCAATGCCTCCTTTCTCACCAGTTGACCTTTTCTTACTCAAGAGGTCATGAATGGACTTGTTTCCTTTTGGAAAGGTGGCCTTAGCAAGCTCCCCCTTCAACCTAGCATTTTCTTGAAGAATAGTTGTACTACTAGAGGGAATGAAATTACTAGATGAAGGAATATTGGTCAATTGAGTTTGAAGCTTTTCATGGGACTTTGTAAGTGACAATAGTTCACTTTGCAAAGCCTTGTGATCCTTGTCAAGAAAAATAAAGTCCACGGTAAGTTTTTCATGGACCACACCAAACTCAATCTTGTATTTTTAGCCCTTTTATATTTAGCAATACCAAGGTCTCATTCCTTAATGAGTCTATTCACAATTAAATCATTAGCCCCATCCATCCCTTTAAGTTTTAGTTCAAGGGACATCCTAGTCTCTTGTTCTTCTTCTAGAGCATTATTTAGGGCTTCTACCTCAATCATGTGTTCTCTTCCTAGTTTACATATTTCATCAAGAAGATCTTGGGTGTGAGAAAGTTGATCTAAAAGGTCCACAAAATGTCTCTTGTGTTCCCCTTGCAAGTTATTCATGAACTCATCAAAAGCAATTATTTCCTTTTTAACCTCAAGAGACATTTGATAACCATTTTCATCATTACTCAAGAGGGTGGGGTGAGATGATGAAGATACCTTCGTTCCTCTTGCCATAAGGCAAGTGACGTTCTTGTTGGAGAGATTCTCATTTGGAGAGTTAAAGAGGGAGAATGTGGGAGTAGAAGTAGTGGCAAGAGCAGCCACACCACTTAATGTTTCCTCTTCATCATCTTCATTGTTGGAGGAGTATTCTTCATGAGTGATCAACACAACTTAACCCGACTTCTTGTTGATGGGATTCTTCTTGATGAAGGGTTTCTTGTAAGGAGCTTTGGATGTTTTCTTCAACACAAGTTTACCCCATGTTCTTATCTATTCTCATAGGGACAACCCGCCATAAAGTGATAGTGGTCACCATAATTGAAGCAAGTTCTCAATTTAGTGAAATTTTCTCTTCTTCCATTTGGGTTGCTTCTTCGTTGCATTTCCATCTTGGCCTTGGCGGGGTTCTTCCAAAAGTTCTTTGCATAGATGGCCATATATTCACCATGAGCAATCTTGACATCATCAGGTGGCTCATGGAGAGGCCTTCATCACTATCATCTTCATCCCCATGTTCCATAACTTTGGCCTGCAATGCAAGGTTGACAACATTGCTCATTCCAAGGGTTCTAGCACGGGCATCTTTGGCATTCTTGGCAGCCACCTTGAAAGAGGCCATCTCTTATATAACTTCATTGGAGTTCCTGACGTGGTAGTTTTGTCTTCCTTGTAAGCTCTTCAAGTCGGTGGGCTCAAAGGACATGAGTGCACTCACATATTTCCTTTTTATCCAAGCATCATCCACATGTGAGGCACCCACATTCCTAAAAGCGGTGGCGGTGGTCTTGAGCCTATGGTACATGTCTTCATGATCTTCACCTTCCTTCATATAGAAGCCTTCGGCTTCATTACTTAGTGCATCATACCGGTTCCTTCTCATGCTCTCATTCCCAACATACAACTCCGTGAGAGCATCCCAAGCTTCCTTGGCGGTGTTGAGGTGCTCAATGTGTGGGTAATATTTTGTACCCAAACCTTGTTGTATCATTTGCAAGGCGGTGGCATTGAGTTGAATATTGACAACTTCTCTTCTTGTCAAGTTGTTTGGATCCCCAATATAAAGTCCTTGTTCAATGATGTTCGATAACTCAATACAAGAGCTGCGCACATGATATTTCATTAGAGATTGCCATTGAGAAAAAGTAGATGCATCTATCTTTGGTGGGTCTCCTCTATTGTTTATATAAGGGTGAGGAATTGGAGGGTCGGGAGTGTTCCATTAATGAAAGTCATGGTGCTCTCCCTTCCCACCATCCCTTTTCGTGGTGGAATTAGTGTTGTCTTGATGACCCCCACCACCATACCCATGGGTGATACCGGGGCATTCTCCTTAGGTAATGGTGGAGGTTCCTCCCGAGGAGAAGGGGATGATGAGCCACCTTTATCTTTAACAAGTTGCTCAAGTAGCTTGTGCAATTGTTTGATCTTGTTGGCCAAGGTGGAGCTCAATCTTGTTTCCAAGTTATTGAGATCATCCATGGTCACCGAGGTAGGCTCACCACCACCTTCCCCATCATGGCTACCCATATACTCTTAGGCGGTAAAGCCCGAATAAAGAGCCGAGGCTCTGATACCAATTGAAAGGATCGTATGGGCACCTAGATGGGGGGTGAATAGGTGGTACTTAAAATTTTCTTCCTTTTCAAATTAGGGTTTGATAAGAAAGGTAAATCTCTAGATTATGCAACTAAGGTGAATTTACCTATATGTCAAACAAACACTAACTAGCACAATATTAAGCAAGAACAAGTAAGTAAAGTGCGGTAAAGGATAGAAGTAATCAAAGTGGTGAACGTAGAGACACAAGGATTTCTTTCGCGTAGTTCCTTCCTTTTGAGGGGAAGTACGTCTACGTTTAGACAGGGGGTGGTTTCAAACCACCAACTCCACAAGAGGCCTCCCTTCTTCTTTGATGAACCTCACCCCAAGGGGTTTGATTCACCTCTTCCACTATATCGACAACCTTCGAGGTGTAAGCCGACACCTTTACAACAAGTTCGGGGCACACATCCACAACCTAATTGGAGGCTCCCAAATACAAGCAAGCTATCAAACAATCAAAGACAAGCTTGTAAGAACCAAATCAAAGCTAGGATTTCCAAAGAAACACTAGAGCAAGGGGCCCTCAAATGAATGAGGGGTAAATGAAGATCTCTCTTGGTGAAGCTATAGATCAAGGCCTCGGCCTTTGATTCTCCAAAGATCAAGGTTTTTGGATGGGTGAGTGAAGAGATCTTGTGGATTTTGTGGCTCAAAATGTGCTGATGTTCTTGAACTGGACGAGCAGGTTCCAAGGTAGAAGAAGGGGTACTTTTATAGGGTCCCCAGAAATTAGAGCCGTTGGAGCCACTTAACCCGGACAGTCCGACATGTATGAGCTGGACAATCCGGTCCAGCCGGACATTCCTGTGAGTGTCAGCTAGACACTCCGGCCTGGCCAAGTTTCCGGACAGAGTCCGGCCAGTGTCCGCGTAGTGTCCGAGGGGCCTCTCTGAGTGTCCACACCTGGGGAGAAAGTCTGGCCAATTTCCACAGCCGGACTCTCCGGTGGCTTCGGGTCGGACACTCCGGATGGGCCGGACAGTTCAGCGCACATCAGCCGGACAATCCGGCAAGATACTGTTTTTTGCCCTTGTTTTTGTTCCTGTCAAGCCCTTTTTTCCATGTGTATAAACTACCACAAATGAACATGATATTTCTTGAAACATTCAGCAATGCATTAAACCTATCCAAGTGTTGTCAACAAACATCAACAGAATATGAAATACATAAATGCCCTTTCAAGTTGTCAATGATTATGAACATTCTTGGTTTTGAAGCCGAACGAGCAAGGTCATGGCCATATCTACATCATACTTTATATTGATGATCTGATATCCAAGAATTTGCATGCTGACAAATTTTCCCATATTTTGAAAATAATCGAAGAGGAAGTATTAATATGAAGTGTATGGCTCTCTCGAGTCGAAGCCAGACCCAAATGTTTTCCTTGCTTAATTTTAGGGTCCTTTATGCTAAATGTATGGACCTCGCTCTAATTTTCCCCTTTTTAGGTCCTTGATGTATAATGTACTTCCACCGCTCGTGTCAATTTTTAACCTAAAAGTAAGTGGTAAAATCAAAATTAATTTATCCTTAGTTCCTACTCCGTAGGAGTATTAGGGTGAAGAAACTGTGAGCACAAAGGTTCCAATTTATGTTCGGTTGGGACAAAAATATGGAACATAATGGCTAGATTTTTACTCATAATTAACTTCTTTTGTCCAAAACTGAGTAGCTAACAGCTAAATAGAGATCATCTTGTATCAAAATCAGAATATACATATAAGCCAAATCAGATGAATCGAGGCACAAATCATATCAATCGAGGCAAAATCCGATGGATGGCTAACCCAAAATCAAAATACATCGTATCTAGACAAATCCACGTCAATTAATTTGGATTGAAGGGAGTACCAGCAACCGCCCGCGTGTGCTTGCACCACCGCCGCGATGCGCGCGCCGCCGCTGCGTTGTCAACTAATACGCCCCAGAATCGCTGCGCCTCAGTACCGCTTGCGCCTCTCACGTGCAAGCGCCCGCGTGCCTGTTGTGCCTCCTCGCCTCCTTGCTCATTAGACACCTGCAGCAACGACATCTCCAGCGCTGCCGCCGGCTCCTGACCCGATGGCACCATCGGATAAGCCGGTAGCACCTCCTGAGCCATCGGCAGCTCCAGGACGACCCTGTGGATGAAGTTGCCATTGTTGGGGAACTGGTCCTAGTATTTGGTGAAGATGTTGGCGCCAGTGAACACCACCATCTCACAGCCACAGTGGAAGGCCTGGCGGCAGAGGAGATGGGCGTTCCTGAAGTTGACGAACTTGACCATCAATGTCCCGCCGTCTGGAGTGTTGTGGAGGCCGTACATATAGTACTTGCAACGATCGTAGACGACATCGAGGAAGGTGCACACCAGATGCCATGGTGTTCTCCATGGGGAGAAGGACCAAATGCGCAGGGCATTGTCCTCCTATGCGGTGACATTGATGTCTTTCTGCTCTGGTACGGCGGACGAAAGCCGAAAGGTGTCCATGGATGACTAACGGGGACAGAGACGGTTGATGGAAGCTAGAGATTGGAGATGCTTTGGTGCTCTGGGATCATGGGGAAGGAGAGAGAATAAATAAAAAGGAGGTGATCCGAGATTAATGTGGCAGATTAGCTGTAGCATCCCAATTGTCTAACAATTGCAATGCTACTAGCCTAGTCTATATAGATGCTACCTTCCTATATATAATTGATGCATCATCATTATATCATGCTCATGTCATCATGCCTCCTTGCATTTGAGCATCATATCAAACCCTTTTCCATTTGGTTCTTATCTCATATGCATTTTTAATTGTATTTGCCTCTTGATATTGTATTTGGTTCTTGATATATTGTGTAATGCCCAAGTTGAGTTGGGGGCATATCTCTTTTTAACTCCACCACCTTTTCTTTCACCACCTTATAATTCCACCATCCAACTAAATATGAGCTTTGCACTTTATTTGAGTTTACCTCTAGCTCATGTGGGTTGGGATGGATCCAATTCTTTTCCACATGCTCTCATCTTAGCATCATGTTGTTTTCACAACATTGAAACATGAGAGCCACATGGCCACCTTTGCATGCCTTGTGAGTGGAACCTTTTCCTAGCTTCCATATGTGTGGTGTTGGGGTTATCATCATGTTGGGATATTTTTGTGGGCTTATTAAATACCTAGTGGCATATACACACTAGAAAGTCCCAAATATAATCCAATGTGATCATCTCCCTATACTCCACTTGGAATTCTTTCTAAATTCCTTTGCTTGGGTCTTACTCCAATTTTGGGAATGCAAAATAATAATGCCATGTATTAATATTGTTTTCACAAATGAACATGGCATTGAATATTTTTGCATGGGCCATGCAAGTACCCCTTTAGCTTGTCATTTGGGTTTTATTTGATTTCTTTAGTGGATCATCTCCCTTTCTTCCTCCTTGTGGCTTGATTTAGTTGATCTTGCTAAAACTCCATCACCACCTCTCCTCTTTTGGTATAACTTGGTTTGATCTTGTCTTGCTTGAGCTTGCCAAAAGAGTACCATCTCTCACTCCCTCATCTAATCCTAAACCACACCCCCCCTCTTTAACCATACCCCATCTAAACCCATCACCCCCATCTAGCTAAATCCTAAGTACCCTAAGTCCACCACCTCTCTCTCTCTCGGCCTCCCCCTCTCTCCTACCTAGCTGGCCACCTAGCTACCCCCAGCCCCAACCAAACCCTAGCTACCCCGAGCCATACCCCCTCTCTACCCGAGCCTAGCTCCCAACCCTAGCCCGAGCTCCCTACCTCCCTCCCTCTCCTTTCTCTCTGCCCTAGGGGCCCCAGCCCGAACCACCCCGACCTTGGCCTCGCCTCTAGCCCCACCTGGAAGCCTCCCACCTGGCCCCTGCCCTGGCCTCCTAGCCGAGCACGTGAGGAGGAGGACAAAAAGGTGGCCGAGCCACCTTTATCGTCTACCACCTCCCCACGGCATCTTCCTGCCTCGCTGCTTACCCCACCACCCCACGGAACCCCTCTGCCTCTCCAGATCTGGCCGAGGAGCCCTGCCTCCTCCCCCACTCTTCTCCACCGTCACCGCCTACACCATCGCCGGCCACCGTCGGCCTCCACCGATCTCCCTCTACCAGCCGGAGGCGTGGCGCCTGGTGTCGGGAGCTCACGGTGCCGTCTGCATCGTCAGATGCGTGCCGAGGAGGAGCACCGAGTCAAGAACAACGACGCACCGCCACAAACCCTAGATCGCCGTCCGTCTGCTAAATCGCAATCGTCTGCCCGCGAACCGATCCAACGCCCGACACACTCGCGGTGAGCCCACCTCCTCCTGACATCTCGCCATCGCATCCTTGCCTGGTCGCCGGACCATCCGATTTAACGGCCTTCGTGGTGCCGGCGTCGCGTCGTCTGCTGCCCGCAGCATGCAGAAACCCTAGCTAGGCCCCAACCTCCTAGCGAACACCTAGCCCAACCCACCGCAGTGGTTTCGCCTCTGACGCTACCAAGAGGTCCTCGGTTCGATCTCACAGCGCTGCTGAAGCACCGATCGTCGCCAGCGGAAGAAGCATGACGGGCGACGCTTTGCTGATACCCCCCTCCGTTTTGTTTATTCTTAACCCCCGGTCCACCAACCCCCCCCAGCCAGCCCCCCCCAAGATATTGCAGAGAAGCCCTCTGCTTTCTCGGACATAACCAAGGCCTCGCTCGTCCAACTGGCAGCCTCAAGCCGTTCACGACGCCTGGCCCGAAAGGCTTGGCCCCACCACAATCGCTAGGCTAGGGTTTGCACGGTGAGAAAAGGTTTTCTGCGTCAGGTTGCTGAGTCAGCTGCTGGCCCCACCGGTCATTGGCTGTGGCTAGCTGTGAGGGAGTAACAAAAGTAATTCTGCAAATCTGTTTAAATTCAAATCTTTTTCTAATTATTTCAAATTCAAATATAATTCTGTTTTTAAATAACTTTTCAAATATTAATCCAAATAATACTTTTAATATATGTTTTCAAATCAGAAAAATGTGAGAAATTCAAATATGACATCTAAAATATATTTTGAACACTTTATTTTCCAAGTTTATTTAAATTACAATAAAATGCCCTTTTGTCTTAATTAATTAATATCTTTTGTTTTATAACTCCAAATTTAACAAATGATATGTCTAAAATGATTAGCTCGACGAGACCTTTCTGTTTATGCATTCCATGGTTTGAATTGAAGCATGCATCATATAAATATAAAGTATACAGCAACTAATATGAGATTAAAATGGGGCTAAAACTCAATAAAATGATTTATTCTTGTGTTCCACACCTCACCCATGCCATGCTACTGCATTGCCATGCAAATTGTGCATCATTCATCATGGCATGATTGTTTGCTTGATGCATTTATTCATATGCTTGTGCACTTTATTTATGTTGGCCCTTGTTTGTTTGGTTCTTCTTGAATAGGCGAAAGGTGGGATATATCAAGAGAACCAGGAGCACTACCCAGATCCATCACTTGCTTCAACTGAGCTGCCAGGCAAGCACTACCACATGCTTGCATACATATAGCACCTATGGCCTCTTTCTTATTCTTGCATCATCGAGTCGCGAATGCATTAAATTGAATCCCAAGTCTTGCATAGCCTTTACTTTTAAACCCCACCGAAGCTTGTTCCTCCATCCCATGAGCCATTACTACAGGAGTTGTTTGAGCCATGCGAGTCGTAGAACAGCATGTGTAGGGTATGTGAGTGTCTGATGGATAACGAGGTACCTAAACAACTTAACCTGAGTAGTAATGGGATAACTAATGAAAGTGGCATTGGTGAGCCATATTCGCTATTTGGTTTTTCAGGCTCACTTGTGTCCCGTAGGACCCCGAGTACTTGATTCCTGTTCCTTGATTATTCGCGCTATCCACATCCGGGAGGCCTTATGGACCCCCCTGAGCCAGAGCTTGATTCATTCTTATTTCTTGGGGCCACAAACTAGTTCGAGGTTTTATCTACTATCCTGTACTTATGCCATGCTTTACTGCTTTATTTAAATTGTGCGAGGTTGCTGCACTCAGATCATTAGGTCCGTGACCTGCTTATTTGTGTCGACAAGCCCACCACACTTTCGGTTCCCAACAAGCATGTACCGCCACACAAACCTTGAGTCCGTCTCGTAGCGGCCACCGTTCATGGGTAGCTTAATGGGGTGGCCTGAAATATTTCAATCCTGTAATTGCTTTGTCGTGATTGTCTCGTTGGGTTTTGATTTGGTTTTTCCGAGGCATATCGAGTGTGTGTTATTTGTGCACCCTGCAGGTAAAACTTTCAAAGCCGTGTCCGCGTTATGGACGACTTGGAGCACAGATACTCGATAAAAGACAAGCATAACTAAAGTACCGCTTTTAAATTGACTAGACTAGGTACCTGACTAGTAAATAGTGCAACACTCATGGAATGGAAAATAAAACTGCCAACGGATGGGAGGTTGTTCGTCCGCTTCCTCGTCGGTAAGCGAGGAGGAGGATGGATCTGTGGATATTACCGTTTTAACTGTTATAACTGTTGTTATTAATTCACGGACATCCGTATATCTCTGGTTAGGCGGATGGTTAGCGAGTATCTATAGAATTGTTAGGGTTTATCTTTTGCTGCAATTGCGTCACCCCAGGTTGTGTCCCCTTTAGAGGCATAAAGACTTGCTGAGTACCCCTAGGGTCTCACATGATAAATTATTGGTTCAGATGAACAGGTACCCTCGTAAGATGGATACTGGGTGGAAGAGACGGACGATGTGGGCAACGATCATTCGGTGTAGAGATTCCGGGAACGGGGATCCGTGAGATCTGTGGGCGGGATGTGTTTATTTATGGGGCATCTTATGCCAATTTGCTTCTTATCCGTACTCGGATTTTGTCTTCTGCTTCCGCTTGATACTCTGATGTTTGATGTATGAGGAGATATCCTAAACTATTATATCTATCTAGGATATTTGGATCTTGCCGTATGGCGTTGCTATATTTCCTTTCTTTTTAGATGGAATGGCTCTGATGTACTATTGTATGGTGGCTTGCATACATACTCATTTGTGTATGTAGTTGATCCCTTCGCCTGCCGATTACGCCGCCCGTTCTTGTCCCGATGTTTGGAAATGGTTGGGACGGCCGAAAGGTCTACCTGTGAGTGGCATTTGGGCCCCACCGTACTATTTCAACCATTTCTGATCATCCAGGCTTGTACTAGGAGCGTAATTCACCGAGGTAGTTACAATTGGTATCAGAGCCATCCCGACCTTCAGGGTCTCAGCCAAATGGTCGTTGTCTGTCTAGCAAATATTTTTGGTAGTTATGTATAATAGGGAAAAACAAAACGCGAGAGTAGGACTGCTTCCACTTTTCTTCTTACCCAACCACCACCCTTTTCTGGTAAGGAAGTGTAACGTTTTCAATCCTCTTCTTAAAATTCAAACTAGGATTCACGTGTTCTGGGTTTCCGTAGAACCATAGAAAGTGTGTGTGTGTGTGTAATTCCTTGTCTATCTGTTGCATCCAACATGTTATCTTTATCTGCCTTTGGTTATCAACTGTTGGTACATTCCATATTGACAGGCTTTTGAAAACCGGCGCGATCTATCTGACTCCTTGTCAACCGGTGCCATCTTCTTAAGGGTGTTCTTCCTTCTAGCAACTCCTCTTTCTGTGTAACCATCTGTTGCTAATCTCTATCTGCTAAGAGATTTTGCGCATCTATTGGTATTTTAATGCCGAAAAATGCGGAAAATTTTTCTTTGATACATCTGTGTTTCCACACTCCTCTCCAGTCGTGTGTGAAACATTATCTATCTCCTTTTATCAGCATGTCCATGCTAACTCGTTCTTTTGTCACCGGCGCTTAATCTTGGAGTTTCTTTTCATCTCCTTTTCTCTTGGGCTAATTACATAACATGTGTCGATCCGATGCTGGTGATTGTAATTTGGTTCTCGGCATAGCTATATTCCACTCATGATAGTGACGATTGGAATATGGAAAATGCTATAAACCGTCACCATCTGGAGGATACGGTCAACTCCTGTGATTTTGGGTACACCGTGATCCTATCTATGCTTATTCAAGCATCCTTGGAAATCCGGAGTTTCTCAAGGCACTACGGTCTATCATCATTCATCATCTTTGCACATCTTTTTTAGCTCCATATCTGCACATCTTTTCATCTCTGATAGCTCATACCATAATCAAAGCTATATCATCGGTTCGTAACCAAGATCTCTTTATCTTTGTAACCGGTGACCCAATCGACAACGTGAACCAGGTGACATCTCTTTTCTTCCGAAGAACCAGATAATCTATTCTTCCAGTGCATCTTCTTCAACACGAACCCGTGCTCTTAATATTGATCTTTCTAAGAGCGTTGAGCTCAAAAAGTGTTTCGAGCATTTGTTCGTTTCTCTCGCCTTTTGAACTTGGTATTCTAGGAATATCTTGTTAATCCTTTGTGGTATATGTTGATAATATGCTTGCCTATTCTATATCAATGGAAGGACATGGAAGATCATCTATGTCTTTTCTCTCAAGCTTTGAGAACACTGCCTGTGTGCAAAGTCTCAAAGTGAGAACTCTGACTCTTTCAAGTCACCTATCTCGGCCACGTCCTTCTGCTAAATAGATCGCTTCAATTCTGGAATTAGCAAGTCCATTGTTAATCCCATCCTCCATCTTCAACCAATCCGGAGTTGTTCCCTGTTGGCAAGTTATCATCGTCGTACCGCCGAAGTTTCCTCAAGACTGCTAAATCTCTCTCAATCATTTCAAGGAGAACATGGAGTTCTTTCACCTCAGTCTCGTCAAGTGATCTCTTGAAACTCTCTTGTTCTATCGTCTATCTCAATCCACCGGAGGCCATGAAGACTTTTCAGATCTTTCGTAATCCTTCTGTTCAAGTGGTGCTATCTTTTTCTTTGTCTGTGGAATCTTGCAGTTGTCTCCATGATCTTCCTTCATATCTTTCCGGTGGCTTGTTACATCAGGTATGACGACAACATCATCACCCTTATCTATCTTGGATCCGGGAATCGTTTGCATCTAACCTCGTTTTCTAACGGAGATCCATGAGCTCTTGTCAATACCTTCAGTCTGTTTCGGTAGTTGGGTTGCATGGTTTTTCCTTATTCATGTGCGGAGTAATGCTTTGAGTGCGGGATGGAGTAGCTACCATACCACTACTCTTATCATTCGCTCTTGTACAATGAATTGGGGAATTCATGTGATTTCGCTCATCCCACGGAAGTTAGAAGTGGCCTTTATCCCTCGATACTTTTACTTCCGTCCTTGTTTTTCCGGAGTGCTCTCTCGAAGAAAGTAATCAATAATATCTCGTTGGTGATCTCATCTTTTCCTACACGGAGCAAAATCTTCTGTTATCTGGTGGAAACAAACGCAAACTCTTTTCTGTCCTCATCATTCTACCGGTGCTCTACATCCCCAAACAAGATGAAATGAATCTATCTCTCTTCTTGTTTCATTAATTCTTTTTTTTCGTGGTAAAGCCAATTATGGTTCATGCCCTCAGCCACAATCTATTGCGTTAGCCTCAAGGCTAAAGAAAGCAATAAGTATCTCTACAATAAACTCCAGATCCTCCATATCCTTGCTTCTCGGGTTTCCACCATGATCTAGCCTCACATCCGTCTCTAGAAGTCATATCCGCGCACCTCAATTGCGTGATCCTTTGGGTCTTACCGGCGCAAGAAGAATCTAATCCGACGATGTCTAACCAAATCTTTCTGTTAATATCAAGGGACTCTATTGTTTGAAGGCAATAGTGTTTCCAAAATTCATTTCTAAAATCCGAGAGAGAATACGATGCTATTGTCACAGTGGTTCAAAACCTCTCAAATCTAGCTCTTTTCTTCCGGCGACACAAAGATTCATCCTCTCTAGTATCAGTAAATCTTTAATCTTATCGGTGTGCCTTTCTTTATCCATGCTACATCATCCTGTCCTTTCTTTCTCAAGTGGTCCTTTTTCTCTTATCATGTTTCTTGAGAATACCGGAGCTATGTCCATCCTATCCTTCTTGTCTCACGACAATCCTTCAACTCTTCTAACCGTTGTTTCTCTAGCAAAACGCAAGACTCGCAACAAGTCTAGCAAGTTTCGCAAGGTGTAGTGGTCGCACCATTCAGTTCTTCATCACCTTGGGAACGTGAGGGTCACCTTCGTTCGGACACCCGCCTATCCTTGTGTTGTTTTCTTTTTCCTAGGAATCTCGGGGCGAGATTCTTGTTTAGTGGGGGAGAGTTGTAGCATCCCAATTGTCTAACAATTGCAATGCTACTAGCCTAGTCTATATAGATGCTACCTTCCTATATATAATTGATGCATCATCATTATATCATGCTCATGTCATCATGCCTCCTTGCATTTGAGCATCATATCAAACCCTTTTCCATTTGGTTCTTATCTCATATGCATTATTAATTGTATTTGCCTCTTGATATTGTATTTGGTTCTTGATATATTGTGTAATGCCCAAGTTGAGTTGGGGGCATATCTCTTTTAAACTCCACCACCTTTTATTTCACCACCTTATAATTCCACCATCCAACTAAATATGAGCTTTGCACTTTATTTGAGTTTACCTCTAGCTCATGTGGGTTGGGATGGATCCAATTCTTTTCCACATGCTCTCATCTTAGCATCATGTTGTTTTCACAACATTGAAACATGAGAGCCACATGGCCACCTTTGCATGCCTTGTGAGTGGAACCTTTTCCTAGCTTCCATATGTGTGGTGTTGGGGTTATCATCATGTTGGGATATTTTTGTGGGCTTATTAAATACCTAGTGGCATATACACACTAGCAAGTCCCAAATATAATCCAATGTGATCATCTCCCTATACTCCACTTGGAATTCTTTCTAAATTCCTTTGCTTGGGTCTTACTCCAATTTTGGGAATGCAAAATAATAATGCCATGTATTAATATTGTTTTCACAAATGAACATGGCATTGAATATTTTTGCATGGGCCATGCAAGTACCCCTTTAGCTTGTCATTTGGGTTTTATTTGATTTCTTTAGTGGATCATCTCCCTTTCTTCCTCCTTGTGGCTTGATTTAGTTGATCTTGCTAAAACTCCATCACCACCTCTCCCTCTTTTGGTATAACTTGGTTTGATCTTGTCTTGCTTGAGCTTGCCAAAAGAGTACCATCTCTCACTCCCTCATCTAATCCTAAACCACACCCCCCTCTTTAACCATACCCCATCTAAACCCATCACCCCCATCTAGCTAAACCCTAAGTACCCTAAGTCCACCACCTCTCTCTCTCGGCCTCCCCCTCTCTCCTACCTAGCTGGCCACCTAGCTACCCCCAGCCCCAACCAAACCCTAGCTACCCCGAGCCATACCCCCTCTCTACCCGAGCCTAGCTCCCAACCCTAGCCCGAGCTCCCTACCTCCCTCCCTCTCCTTTCTCTCTGCCCTAGGGGCCCCAGCCCGAACCACCCCGACCTTGGCCTCGCCTCTAGCCCCACCTGGAAGCCTCCCACCTGGCCCCTGCCCTGGCCTCCTAGCCGAGCACGTGAGGAGGAGGACAAAAAGGTGGCCGAGCCACCTTTATCGTCTACCACCTCCCCACGGCATCTGCCTGCCTCGCTGCTTACCCCACCACCCCACGGAACCCCTCTGCCTCTCCAGATCTGGCCGAGGAGCCCTGCCTCCTCCCCCTCTCTTCTCCACCGTCGCCGCCTACACCATCGCCGGCCACCGTCGGCCTCCACCGATCTCCCTCTACCAGCCGGAGGCGTGGCGCTCCTGGGTGTCGGGGAAGCTCACGGTCGTCCGCTGCATCGTCCTGTACGCGCCGTCGCAGAGGAGGAGCACCGGAGCCGAAGAACAACGACGCACCCGCCGCGAAACCCTAGATCGCCGTCCGTCTGCGTCGTCGCCAATCGTCTGCCCGCCGAACCGATCCAACGCCTCCGACACACTCGCGGTGAGCCCACCTCCCTCCTGGACATCCTCGCCATCGCATCCTTGCCCTGGTCGCGCCGGACCATCCGACGAACGGCCTCTGTGCGCCGGCGTCGCGTGCGTCTGCTCGTCCCCGCAGCGCGCAGAAACCCTAGCTAGGCCCCAACCTCCTAGCGAACACCTAGCCCAACCCACCGCAGTGGCTCTGCCTCTGCGCACGCGCCCGCAGGTCCCTGGTTCGATCCCGCGCGCGCCGCGTGCGAGCATCGATCGGTCGCTAGCGCCGGGAAGAAGCACAGTACGGGCGGACGTTTTGCCGATACCCCCGTCCGTTTTGTTTCTGCTTAACCCGCGGTCCACCAAGCCCCACATGCCAGCCATCCCGAAGATCTTGCAGAGAAGCCCCTCTGTTTCTCCGGACATAACCCGCGCTCCCTCGCTCGGTCCAACTGGCAGCCTCACTGCCGTCAGATTCGGCCGAGCTTTGGGCCCACGATTGGCCCCACACATAGGCTAGGTTTGCTGCGGTGACAAAAGGTTTTCTGCATGCGTGTGTTGCTGAGTCAGCTGCTGGCCCCACCGGTCATTGGCTGTGGCTAGCTGTGAGGGAGTAACAAAAGTAATTCTGCAAATCTGTTTAAATTCAAATCTTTTTCTGATTATTTCAAATTCAAATATAATTCTGTTTTTAAATAACTTTTCAAATATTAATCCAAATAATACTTTTAATATATGTTTTCAAATCAGAAAAATGTGAGAAATTCAAATATGACATCTAAAATATATTTTGAACACTTTATTTTCCAAGTTTATTTAAATTACAATAAAATGCCCTTTTGTCTTAATTAATTAATATCTTTTGTTTTATAACTCCAAATTTAACAAATGATATGTCTAAAATGATTAGCTCGACGAGACCTTTCTGTTTATGCATTCCATGGTTTGAATTGAAGAATGCATCATATAAATATAAAGTATACAGCAACTAATATGAGATTAAAATGGGGCTAAAACTCAATAAAATGATTTATTCTTGTGTTCCACACCTCACCCATGCCATGCTACTGCATTGCCATGCAAATTGTGCATCATTCATCATGGCATGATTGTTTGCTTGATGCATTTATTCATATTCTTGTGCACTTTATTTATGTTGGCCCTTGTTTGTTTGGTTCTTCTTCGAATAGGCTTAGCAGGGATATATCAAGAGAACCGAGCACTACCCAGATCCATCACTTGCTTCAACTGAGCTGCCAGGCAAGCACTACCACATGCTTGCATACATATAGCACCTATGGCCTCTTTCTTATTCTTGCATCATCGAGTCGCGAATGCATTAAATTGAATCCCAAGTCTTGCATAGCCTTTACTTTTAAACCCCACCGAAGCTTGTTCCTCCATCCCATGAGCCATTACTACAGGAGTTGTTTGAGCCATGCGAGTCGTAGAACAGCATGTGTAGGGTATGTGAGTGTCTGATGGATAACGAGGTACCTAAACAACTTAACCTGAGTAGTAATGGGATAACTAATGAAAGTGGCATTGGTGAGCCATATTCGCTATTTGGTTTTTCAGGCTCACTTGTGTCCCGTAGGACCCCGAGTACTTGATTCCTGTTCCTTGATTATTCGCGCTATCCACATCCGGGAGGCCTTATGGACCCCCCTGAGCCAGAGCTTGATTCATTCTTATTTCTTGGGGCCACAAGCTAGTTCGAGGTTTTATCTACTATCCTGTACTTATGCCATGCTTTACTGTTTTATTTAAATTGTGCGAGGTACTGCACACTGTACTGTTTAGGTCCGTGACCCGTTTTCGCTGTATCGACAAGCCCAGTCACACTTTCGGGTTCCCAGTCGTAAATGCCACACAAACCTTGAGTCCGTCTCGTAGCCGCCAGCTTCGCTATGGTAGCTTAATGGGGTGGCCTCAAATATTTCTCAATCCTGTAATTGCTTTGTCGTGATCTGTCTCGTTGGGTTTTGATTTGGTTTTTCCGAGGCATATCGAGTGTGTGTTGCTATTTGTGCACCCTGCAGGTAAAACTTTCAAAGCCGTGTCCGCGCGGTTATGGACGACTTGGAGCACGTCTCGATCATAGACAAGCATAACTAAAGTACCGCTTTTAAATTGACTAGACTAGGTACCGACTAGTAAATAGTGCAACACTCATGGAATGGATAATAAAACTGCCAACGGATGGGAGGTTGTTAAATCGCTTCCTCGTCGGTATGCGAGGAGGAGGATGGATCTGTGGATATTACCGTTTTAACTGTTATAACTGTTGTTATTAATTCACGGACATCCGTCTATCTCTGGTTAGGCGGATGGTTAGCGAGTATCTACAGAATTGTTAGGGTTTATCTTTTGCTGAAATTGCGTCACCCTGTGTTGTGTCCCTTTAGAGGCATAAAGACTTGCTAAGTACCCCTAGGGTCTCACACGATAAATTATTGGTTCAGATGAACAGGTACCCTCGCAAGATGGATACTGGGTGGAAGAGACGGACGATGTGGGCAACGATCATTCGGTGTAGAGATTCCGGGAACGGGGATCCGTGAGATCTGTGGGCGGGATGTGTTTATTTATGGGGCATCTTATGCCAATTTGCTTCTTATCCGTACTCGGATTTTGTCTTCCGCTTCCGCTTGATACTCTGATGTTTGATGTATGAGGAGATATCCTAAACTATTATATCTATCTAGGATATTTGGATCTTGCCTTATGCTGCTATATTTCCTTTCTTTTTAGATGGAATGGCTCTGATGTACTATTGTATGGTGGCTTGCATACATACTCATTTGTGTATGTAGTTGATCCCTTCGCCTCCGATTACGCCGCCCGTTCTTGTCCCGATGTTTGGAAATGGTTGGGACGGCCGAAAGGTCTACCTGTGAGTGGCATTTGGGCCCCACCGTACTATTTCAACCATTTCTGATCATCCAGGCTTGTACTAGGAGCGTAATTCACCGAGGTAGTTACATTAGCCGATCCGAGGGGGCAATCAATGTCGCTGATGAAACCGATGCGTGTGGAAAATGTCGATGACGAAGACTAGGGTAAGTATATGGGACGGAATGCTGCCTCTGCTTCTCGGACTCGATGGGTACAGTCATAATTTTGTGAAGGGAAATGCCCGAGAGGCAATAATAAAGTGGTTATTATCGTATTCCTTGTTTATGATAAATGTTTATTTTACATGCTATAATTGTATTAATACGGAAACGTTAATACATGTGTGTTTAATAAACTAAAGGAAGTTCCTAGTTATGCCTCTCTTATAAACTAGCTTGTTGATTAACAAGATGATCAAGGTTTCCTGATCATGGACATTAGATGTTGTTAATAATGAGGTCACAACATTAGTGTAATGGTGTGATGAACATTCATCCGAAGTTTAGCATTACGATCAAAGTCATTGAGTTTATATTCCTATAACAACTTACGAAGTGATCCTAATCCTTAGACCGTGAAATCATGTCAATCACTAATACCGGAAGAGTTTCTTGATGACATCAAACGTCACACCGTAACAGGGTGATTATAAAGATGGATTCAGAACTACTAAAGTGTTATGTTGAGGCCCATGGATCGAGAGTGGAATTTTTTCATCCCGATGACGGATATATATGCTCTGGGCCCTCTCGGTGATATCACATTCATTAGCTTGCAAGCAAGTGATTTGATCACTAGAATGTTATATCACGGGAACAAAAAAAGAGTGCATGTCAGTAACGAGATCAAACTAGGTATGGAGATACCGATGATCGAATCTTGGACATGTAATATATCACGAAACAAAGGGATTAAGATACTAGCGTAAAAGGTCCCAACGATCACAAGAAAGTCATCGTTGAATGTGTGGGAGTTAGTATGGATCTCCAGATCCCGCTTCTGATTATTGATCCGAGAGGGGTCTCGATCATGTCCGCATTATTCGCGAACCGTAGGGTGACACACTTAAGAGACACCGACATCCATTTGGAGCAAAAGTTTCATGCCAGAAATAATAACAAGCGTAGGAATTTATTTCACTAGATACCAAAACAGGTTTTTGGGTGAAATTGCAGAAAGTGTTTCTGCATGTGAAATGAAGTACTAGCAAGGTGTTATATGTGAATGTTTGTCATTAAAGTAATTGACAAAATTCTGAATAAATAACAGGGTTTTATTTAATGAGAGTTTGCATTAAATTTGGTGGAAATTTAATGGGAATTTGAGTGGTTTTTCGAGTGGAGGGAATTGAAAGGCATTTGAGTGAGTGGAGTGTCCAGCCACATGAATGTGGAAGAGGTGAGGGCAGCCCCCATGGCTGGGCGCCATGCCCCTGGGGTGCCCCCTCTCCCCTATAAAAGGCCCCCCTCTCATCCTCTCAAAGCACACCTCCTCGTGAAGGATCTCTCTCCCCCTCTAGTCTTTATCCCCCATGGTCTCGGACTAGCGAGATACATGTTCTAGGTGGCTTTCGGAAAGAAAGAATTGTGCTTCCGCTGCATCGCTGGAGCGAGGAGGCGGAGGTTGCTCGGTGCCTCGGACGTGTGTGTGAGCACGGATGCGCCGCTGGTTTGTAGCGCTAGGACTTCCTCTCGATCCTGAGATCGGCAAGAGATCGTCTACATCAACCACAAGTTTGGACTCGTTAAACTTTGTCGGTCTTGAAGGGTATGTTCTCTACGGATATACATTCGCCCGTTGTTTGTATCTAGTAGATAGATCTTGGTACATAGTTGTTCCCATCATATGAATATTTTTTATTTTCTATGCCGCGAACCCTACATTTTGGGGTGCCTCCGAGGCGACCGCGACCCGCCTCATCATCCTCTCTCCACTATCCATGGCACAGCTTGACATGCACAACATGGCACAGCTTCTCCATCCTTCTACAGTCCTCCATGCTTAAAATATTCCAACTTACATTTTTAATGCACTTCATCAGGACTTGGCCAGACTTCCTATATTTTACTCATATACTCAAGTTATTCCATTTCTCACCATGCTCCTAGGAAGAAATGGCCGCATTCACATGGACCTGGCGTAGTTTGGGCACAGAAGTCCGTACCTTTTTTACTCATCTGCCCACCTCCGCATTGCATAATCCGTGCACCATCATCCCAAAAAAGAGAACAAACTCATCCTCTCGCCGTCGCCTCCTCTCACCACCACTTCCCATCTCCACAACCGTCATCTCTAGCGCCACGCAGATCAATCTGCATGTCACTGCAAGGCCGACTACGACCCTGAACAACGAGGTGTGAGCTTAATCTATCCCTTCTATAGAAAACATTCGCTGTTCCTCTTTTTTGTACTGATTCCATATTCTATCTCTAAACCGATTTTGCAGATCTCTTTCATTCCCCTTGTGACACCCCCGGGATCAGGGCTATACAAATCCCAGACCTCTTTCTGACATAAGCTTAACCTTGAGCACGAGAATATCCAGTGAAGAATTGATAACACATCAGTGACCCTACGACACAAAAATTTATTACAGCAGGCTCATACCTGAGCAGATAACCAAATTATTACAAGCAGAGGTCACTGACCACAAACATCAAAAAACGGAAGGCAAATTATGCTATTAAGTATAGCAAACATAACAAATGGCCTAACAGGCCTGAAGCATAATGATGACGTCCCAGGACATAGATTCTAGGCTGCCGGCCGGGAACCCCAAGCTACTCGTCGATGTCGATGTAGTACCAAACTGATCTTTAGGGAACACTTACTCTGCCAAAAGTATCAACAAAGCAAGGGTGAGTACAGGGTGTACTCCGCAAGACTTCTGGCTGGTGGAGTTGTTTTGCGTAAAGCCATCTTTGTTTATAAAATGTAACACCCTCAAAATCGGCCCTATGCAAGTTTCAGCGATTCCCGCCAAACCCGCATAGAAACGATTCAAAGGCGCCCACCAGGCACTTGCGTGCGGGTGGATAACGAAGTAATATCATTACACAATAGTCCACGACGGAACCCACAGAACATATATATACAACAACGACTCCATGAGTCAAGAATACAGATATATAATACAAAGATCCAAATCACTTTTAAAACGATATAGCGTCCGAGTACGGACAAGATGCAAATTGAGCTAAGAGCACTGAAGAATAACCAATGGCGTCCATAACCCTGCCCAGGCCAAGCCGGAAGGGTAACCCTGCTAACGACGTCGATCTCAAAACCTGCTTAAAGAAAAGGGGTGCCGACAAAGGGCAAAGGAAAAAAAAGAGCGGTCAGTACTGAGGCCAGTACACGGCGAGACTAGAATTCGGCGGTCCTCGCCTACATAGGTATGGTGGACTGAAGCGGCAGCGCAGCATGCACTAAACAACCTATAGAGACTCAATACAACTGGCGGCTATCAGATAGGGATAAGAAAGACCTATTTGGATCCAACCTGAACTACCACCAAGCATACCCATCCTGGTTTTCCCCCTCGAGACCAAACGAGGAAGTCAACCGAGGAACTCACATAGTTGGCAGTTTTATTCATTCCGTTATAGTTGCGGCAATTACTAGTCAGATATAGATAGCATGAGTCATCCTGATATAATAAGCAGTGGGCAGTTTTAGTTAACCATTCCATTGTAGTTGTAGTACTTACTAGTCAGATACATATAGCATGAGGTATCCCAAAACCCAGCAGTTGTTGGTACTTTTATTTAGCCATTCACAGAAGTTGCAATACTTACTAGTCAGATACAATGGTAATAGGTGATAACCCAAACAAGCAATTGTTGGCACTTTTATTTAGCCATTCCATTATAGTGAAGCTGATTACTAGTCATTATAAAGTCAAATTTATAGCACTACTTTAGTTATAGTTGTCTATGATCGAGATACTGTGCTCCAAGTCGTCCATAACCGCGGACACGGCTTTCAGAAAGTTTTACCCTGCAGGGGGCACAAATAGCAACACACGCACGATCAACCTCGAGAAAAACCAATAAAAACCCAACGAGGCATCACGACAGAGCAATTGCAAGATTCATATAAATTTCAGAGGGCCACCCCACCAAGCTACCCGCGACGAAGTTGGCCGGCTCCTAGACGGACCCAGAGGTTTGTGCCAATGGCTGTAAACGACCGGGAACCCGAAAGTGTGACTGGGCTTGTCGATACCACGAAAACATTCCACATTTGTTCCTAAACAGTACAGGCGCTCCACGCGCAATCGTAAATAAGCAGTAAAGCATGGCACAAGTACAGGATAGTAATAAAGCCCCAAACTACTTTGTGGCCCCAAGAAATAAATATGACTCAAGCTCTGGCTAGGGGGATTCATGGTCCCACATGCGGATAGTGCGAATATTCAAAGAACAGGTATCAAGTACTCGGGGTCCTACGGGACACAAGTGGACGGTTAAAAACCAAATAACATCTATTGCCCACCTGTGCCTCAGCATTATTTACTTACTTCAATTTTAGTTATTAAACGGTAATTAAAGTTATAATCAGCTCCAACATAAAGCATAAGGCATTACTCCAACAATTGTGGAACATCGACGGCGCGACGCAACACCTGCGCAAGCAACTACGACTCGCAAGGCTGACTATCTACCAACAACAGGTAATAGGATGTGTCCAAGGCAATTTAATGGCTGCAAGGGATATCACGGGTACGGAAACTAGAGCATCGCAACACAGATAGCAATAGATCAATAGGAGGGAATAAATACTATAAAAGTAAGATAGGTAGAAAGGGGGAGAATGCTCGCCTGAAAACATTGCTGAACGTTCATCCGAAGATAGGGTCGACACTCGCATCAACTCAACGGCCTTATCCGCGAAGAACCAAAACACTAGAAGAAACACCGGATGCACTATTTAATACTACGGCAGAAGATCGGGCATGATGCATGTATGATGTATGACATGGCAAACATGCGATACAATTAGGCATTATTAAGCGGAACCGGGGTCCCGACAATTAAATATAGGTTCATGTTGTTTGGATACCCTGCAATTTAAATGTTGTATTAACAAGGCAAAACATGGCATCGGTTTGCTACACAAATTTAAATGGAGCCATTATTAGACTAGATTTGCCCGCATATGGCCTCCATATTTAACTTAGGTGAATCGGCATAAGTCCCCCCAAACCACACAATATGCATGTGAGTATGAACAATTTATGCAACAAGTAGACTTCATTTATAAAAATAAGGGTCTCGAAAAAAAGGGGTCACACATCGGGTAGCGGCGATCTTGGCGTCCAGGTAGAAGACCTAGTCATTCTGGATCGGTCTTGACGTCCGTGAAGGAGACCCCCTGGATTCGATGCCTTCGAGTGGATTCATGTACAACCTTCAACATCCTCGGCATCAAGCCGGTCTTGTCGGCGAGGAGATCTTGAAGAGACAATGATCTGTTGGCTTGAGCTCCTGTGGGCACGCACGCATACTCAGAGACAAAAACAGATGATGGTCCTTGTCATACAGTTCTTAGACCCTTTGACAAATAGGGACATGCACGAGCATCACGCTTGGCTTGGCGACGATCAGCCGCCGTGAGCACTGCAGACGGAGGCAAAGATGCTCGGGCGTCGGCCGCACGGCAGCGGTGCTGCAAGGCACGGCGAGGCGGAAGCGCGGGGCATGGCCTCAGCGCGGGAAGACGATGCAGAGGTGGGACGGCGGCTTGCGACGCGGGACGAGGTGGTCCGCAGGTGGAGCGTCGCTGGAGGTCGAGCGCGGGGCGGAGGTCAAGGCAGAGAGGCGGGTCAACGGGGTCCACGCGGTGGCAGTGCTGCGGGAGGGGCAGAGCGGCTCCGGCGACTCGGCAAGGAGGGCGCGGTGCCAAGGCAGAGAGGCGTCGGCATCGCAGGTGAGGGCGAGCGGCAGGCTCGGCAGAGCTTGTGAGCGCGGGCGGCTTGGGGTCTGCGGGGTGGGCGCGGAGCACGGCCATGCGAGCCAGGCAGAGGAGGGGGCCGAAGAAGCGGGTCGGTGGCGAGCTTGCAGGAAGGTGGGGTAAGACGGAATGGGGAACGGGTGCCTGGCGGCGGCGGTTGGTGGAGAATCGAGGCAGGGAGAGAGGAGCGAGGGAGACGACCGCGTGGTGGGGCCAGGGGCGATGGACGCGGGGTTGCGGAGCACGAGAGGAGAGGAGCGGGCGCTGGGGTCTTCGTGGGTGGGGCCAGGGTGTCGGGCGATGCGGGAGTCCGGGTGCGAGATTGCTGGCATGCGCGTGCCTTGCGTCTGGCGGCGGCGGGGTGGGGTGTGAGGTTGGAAGCTAGGGTTTGGGAAGGGTAGGGATTAGGGTTTGGTTGTGTGGGGTTGTAGGTGGCCTGGCGAGCCGGGCCTTGGGCCTGGCCGGCTGGGCTGCCTCCCCCACAACAAAATATTTTATATTCATTATTTTTCTTTCTTTTAAACAAAACATTTGCTAAAAGGTTTTAGACAAATAAAACATTCGAACGGATCTAGGGTTTTGATTTGAATAAAGAGGGGGATATCTAGAAAACAAAATAAGATTTTTATAAAATAGTTTTGGCAAACAGATGCATGCAGATGTCATGATTATGCACAAAGTATTATTTAGCACGCGATTTCTAGTAGTGGATTTAACCGGGATGCTACAATTCGACACCACTAACAATGGATCTCGCCCTCGAGATCCGCCTCCTAGTACAGGGAAGAAAGCCGATGACCTGAATCTTCTCGCTTCGTGTAGATCCTCGTGACACCACTAACAAGGGTTCCTTCTTCATCTTGAAATCGGCGACACCACCAACAAGGGCTCGCTGTTCTCGTTCGTCGAGAGAACACTCCATAGAAACAAAGACGAAGGTAGAGGTATAAAAAGATAAGGCCACCTCTCACTTCCATGGAAAGAGTAAAATTGCATCAATCCGCTATTCCCTGTACAAAAGCGAATGATAAGAGTAGTGGTATGGTCGCGACTCCATCCTGCACTCAAAGCATTACTATGCACATGAATAGAAGAATTTGCAACTATCCTCGAGATTTAGATTGAAGATCTTAACAAATGATATTCGGAAACAAAGGAGTGATGCAGGTTCTTGATCGGACCTGATGCAGATGAAGTCGTCTCATTAAAAAAACACCGGAAGATACAAAGAAAATTTTTAGTGACTTTTTGGTCCACTAAAAGATACACAGAAGAAGATTCCTCAAATAGCGTGAAGATCAGATGTAGCAACACCGTTACAAGGGAAAAGAAGTGAAGCCCTGAAGGTACGACCGAAACCCAACCACGAGAATACCTAGACTCGAAGAAAAGATAAGAGAGCGGATTCAAAACACGTAGAGGTAAGAGGAGATTAGCAGAGGGGTAAGGAATAAAAGCAGACCTAATCAGATCTATCCAACCGAATTTGAAAATAGTTTTGACACACTACCACGGCCGTTAGCTAGGTTATCCTACAGGCTGGACCAGTGGGGTATCGCAACTGCTGAGCTATGATACCACTCTGTAACACCCTCAGAATCGGCCCTATGCAAGTTTCAGCGATTCCCGCCAAACCCGCATAGAAACGATTCAAAGGCGCCCACCAGGCACTTGCGTGCGGGTGGATAACGAAGTAATATCATTACACAATAGTCCACGACGGAACCCACAGAACATATATATACAACAACGACTCCATGAGTCAAGAATACTGATATATAATACAAAGATCCAAATCACCTTTAAAACGATATAGCGTCCGAGTACGGACAAGATGCAAATTGAGCTAAGAGCCCTGAAGAATAACCAATGGCGTCCATAACCCTGCCCAGGCCAAGCCGGAAGGGTAACCCTGCTAACGACGTCGATCTCAAAACCTGCTTAAACAAAAGGGGTGCCGACAAAGGGCAAAGGAAAAAAAAGAGCGGTCAGTACTGAGGCCAGTACACGGTGAGACTAGAATTCGGCGGTCCTCGCCTACATAGGTATGGTGGACTGAAGCGGCAGCGCAGCATGCACTAAACAACCTATAGAGACTCAATACAACTGGCGGCTATCAAATAGGGATAAGAAAGACCTATTTGGATCCAACCTGAACTACCACCAAGCATACCCATCCTGGTTTTCCCCCTCGAGACCAAACGAGGAAGTCAACCGAGGAACTTACACAGTTGGCAGTTTTATTCATTCCGTTATAGTTGCGGCAATTACTAGTCAGATATAGATAGCATGAGTCATCCTGATATAATAAGCAGTGGGCAGTTTTAGTTAACCATTCCATTGTAGTTGTAGTACTTACTAGTCAGATACATATAGCATGAGGTATCCCAAAACCCAGCAGTTGTTGGTACTTTTATTTAGCCATTCCGTTGAAGTTGCAATACTTACTAGTCAGATACAATGGTAATAGGTGATAACCCAAACAAGGAATTGTTTGCACTTTTATTTAGCCATTCCATTATAGTGAAGCTGATTACTAGTCATTATAAAGTCAAATTTACATCACTACTTTAGTTATAGTTTTCTATGATCGAGATACTATGCTCCAAGTCGTCCATAACCGCGGACACGGCTTTCAGAAAGTTTTACCCTGCAGGGGGGCACAAATAGCAACACACGCAGGATCAACCTCGAGAAAAACCAATAAAAACCCAACGAGGCATCACGACAGAGCAATTGCAAGATTCATATAAATTTCAGGGGCCACCCCACCAAGCTACCCGCGACGAAGTTGGCCGGCTCCGAGACGGACCCAGAGGTTTGTGCCAATGGCTGTAAACGACCGGGAACCCGAAAGTGTGACTGGGCTTGTCGATACCACGAAAACATTCCACATTTGTTCCTAAACAGTACAGGCGCTCCACGCACAATCGTAAATAAGCAGTAAAGCATGGCATAAGTACAGGATAGTAATAAAGCCCCAAACTATTTTGTGGCCCCAAGAAATAAATATGACTCAAGCTCTGGCTAGGGGGATTCATGGTCCCACATGCAGATAGTGCGAATATTCAAAGAACAGGTATCAAGTACTCGGGGTCCTACGGGACACAAGTGGACGGTTAAAAACCAAATAACATCTATTGCCCACCTGTGCCTCTGCATTATTTACTTACCTCAATTTTAGTTATTAAACGGTAATTAAAGTTATAATCAGCTCCAACATAAAGCATAAGGCATTACTCCAACAACAGTGGAACATCGACGGCGCGACGCAACACCTGCGCAAGCAACTACGACTCGCAAGGCTGACTATCTACCAACAACAGGTAATAGGATGTGTCCAAGGCAATTTAATGGCTGCAAGGGATATCACGGGTACGGAAACTAGAGCATCGCAACACAGATAGCAATAGATCAATAGGAGGGAATAAATACTATAAAAGTAAGATAGGTAGAAAGGGGGAGAATGCTCGCCTGAAAACATTGCCGAAGGTTCATCCGAAGATAGGGTCGACACTCACATCAACTCAACGGCCTTATCCGCGAAGAACCAAAACACTAGAAGAAACACCTGATGCACTATTTAATACTACGGCAGAAGATCGGGCATGATGCATGTATGATGTATGACATAGCAAACATGCGATACAATTAGGCATTATTAAGCGGAACCGGGGTCCCGACAATTAAATATAGGTTCATGTTGTTTGGATACCCCGCAATTTAAATGTTGTATTAACAAGTCAAAACATGGCATCGGTTTGCTACACAAATTTAAATGGAGCCATTATTAGACTATATTTGCCCGCATATGGCCTCCATATTTAATTTAGGTGAATCGGCATAAGGCCCCCCAAACCACACAATATGCATGTGAGTATGAACAATTTATGCAACAAGTAGACTTCATTTATAAAAATAAGGGTCTCGAAAAACAGGGGTCACACATCGGGTAGCGGCGATCTTGGCGTCCAGGTAGAAGACCTAGTCGTTCTGGATCGGTCTTGACGTTCGTGAAGGAGACCCCCTGTAGCATCCCAATTGTCTAACAATTGCAATGCTACTAGCCTAGTCTAGATAATGGCTACTTCAAATATATAACTGTTGCATCATAATTATATCATGCTCATGTCATCATGCCACCTTGCATTTGAGCATCATATAAAACCCTTTTGATTTGGTTCTTCTCTCATGTGCATTGTTAATTGTATTTGCCTCTTGATATTGTATTTGGTTCTTGATATATTGTTTAAATGCCCAAGTTGAGTTGGGGGTATATCTTTTATTAACTCCACCACCCTTTCATTTCACCACCTTATAATTCCACCATCCAACCAAATATGAGCTTTGCACTTTAGTTGGGTTTTACCTCTAGCTCATGTGGGTTGGGATGGATCCAATTCTTTTCCACATGATCTCATCTTAGCATCATGTTGTTTTCGCATTATTGATATATGAGAGCCACATGGCCACCTTTGCATGCCTTGTGAGTGGAACCTTTTTCCTAGCTTCCATATGGGTTGTTTTGGGGCTATTATCATGTTGGGATATTTTTGGGACTATTAAACATCTAGTGGAATAAACACACTAGCAAGGCCCAATTATAATCAAATGTGATCATCTCCATCTACTCCATCTGGAACTTTCCTTTAAATTCTTTTGCTTGGCCTTATTCCATGTTTGGAATGCATATGAATAAATGCCATGGACATTTATGTTGTTTTCACAAGATAACACCTAGCATTAATGGTTATGCATGGGCCATGCAACCATAACCCTTGGCCTTCTTCTTTTGTTTTGTTTTATTGGTTTGGTTGGAGATTGGTTTTAAATTCAAACTAGGTGCTCCTTGTTTTTGAATCTCTTAAACCATATTTTAAAAACTACCTCTTTGGTTTGGCTAAACCAAACCATCTCTAACCCTAATCTCTCTTACCTCTCTCTTTTTCTATCTCTTCCCCTAAGCCTCTCTCCACTCCTTAGCTATCTCTGTTTCATAACAAAATTTGCAAAAACTTCCATAAAGAGGCATTTCTTAGGTTTGTTTAAACCTGCAACAAAACAAAATAAATCAAAACAGTTTTTTTTGTTAAAATAAAAGAAAAAGAGTTGAAAAGAGGAAAACCTTACCTGCGCACCCAAGAGTGATGCAGGCAGCAGCCCAACCTCCGTAGCCTTCCTGTCGCGGCCCACCTCCCTCCCACTCCCCACCTCCCTCAGCCCATACCGCTTGCCGCCTTTCCCTGTTCTTCTTCTCTCTGGCGACACTGCTTTCTCCCTCCTCTCTCTCGCTCGACGGAGAGGAGCAGGTGGCCGTCTCCCCCGCCGTCATCCGCGTCACCATCTCCCCTTCTTATCCACCCCGAGGCGAGTCCCCGAACCCTAGGCCCTCTTCCCCCTAGCTGCCATCCTCGTGCTCCCTTCCCTTCCCCACCGAACCGCGCCGCCGCCAGACCGAGCGCCGCGACGACGTTGCCGCCCGCCGGAGACCGAGCACTCGCCGGGGAGCGTCGCCGCAGACCGTGGAGTCGATCCCGCCCGCTGGGAGACGCCAAGATCGCCGCAGCTGCCCACGTCAGAGAGCCGCCAGCACCACCGCAGCAGCCCCGCCGTTCCCCTCCGCTCCGACCACCTCCTGCCCTGATTCCAGGGGGAATCGATCGAGGTGAGCTCCTCCCTAGACCCTCTTCCGTTTTACCCCTCTGCTTACCTAGCACCGCCCCGGCACGACGAAAGCCGCAGACCCAGCCAGCTCTCCCTCTGTTCCCGACGTGCCCGTCCAAAGACAACACGCCGCCATCGACCCTTCCTTGTGAGATCGGTAGCCAGATCCTCCCTCTGCAAATTCCGTTTTGTCGGCAAGATCTATCTCGCCGCGGATGCGATGCCACCCTCGCCGGAAAATCTCGCCGTCGCCAGTCGTCGACGAGATTCAGAGAGCAGCGTTAGTTCAGTTCAGGGCTCGCGTTGTAGTTTTGCGAAAAACCCCTCCCTAGCTTCGGTCGATCACGCCCAGGTCCCTAGCAGCCCCAGAGCCCCCACCTGTCAGCCGCCCGACTTTTGGCAGAAAACCCCCCCAGCATTCCAGGGCCTCAACCCGCACTCCTCCCCCGCTGCGCTACGTGGCTCACCCGTGCCCCTCGCTGTCACGTGGGACCGCTTCACCACCGGGCCCGCATGTCGGCACTGGTTAACTAAGCCATGTAGCAAAGTTCGCTCACAGCATGGCCCCAGTCCGCAGTGGCCCACCGTCAAGGACTGAGGCTAGGGCGAGCTGAGTAAGAAAAGCATTTTCTGTTTCTGTTTTATATCAAATCTTTTTCAAATTATTTCAAATTCAAAATTCAAATCTGTTTTAATATATCTTTTAAAAAATAAATCCAATTTAAACAAATAATATATGCTTTCAAATCAGAAAAATATGAGGAATTCAAATATGCCATCCAAAATATATTTTGAACATTTAAAATTCCAAGTTTATTTAAATTACAATAAATTGCCCTTCCACCTTAATTAATTAATAACTTTTGTTTTATAACTCCAAATTTAATAAATAATATATCTAAAATGATTAGCTCGACGAGACCTTTCCGTTTATGCATTCCATGGTTTGAATTGAAGCATGCATCATATAAATATAATGTGGACAGCAACTTAATTGTGAATAAAATGGGGCCAAAACTCAATAAAATGTTTATTTCTTGTATTCCACACCTCACCCATGCCATGCTACCTTATTACCATGAAAATTGTGCATCATTCATCATGGCATGATTGTTTGCTTGATGCACTTTATTCATATGCTTGTGCACTTTATTTATGTTGGCCCTTGTTTGTTTGGTTCTTCTTCGAATAGACTGAAAGGTGGGATATATCAAGAAACCCAGGAGCACTACCCAGATCCATCCCTTGCTTCAACTGAGCTGCCAGGCAAGCACTACCACATGCTTGCATACATATAGTACCTATTGCCTCTATCTTACTCTTGCATCATTGAGTCGCGATTGCATTAAATTGAATCCCAAGTATTGCATAGCCTTTACTTTAAAACCCCACCGAAGCTTGTTCCTCCATCCCATGAGCCATTACTACAGGAGTTGTTTGAGCCATGCGAGTCGTAGAACAGCATGTGTAGGGTATGTGAGTGTCTGATGGATAACGAGGTACCTATACAACTTAATCTGAGTAGTAATAGGATAACTAATGAAAGTGGCATCGGTGAGCCATATTCGCTATTTGGTTTTTCAGGCTCACTTGTGTCCCGTAGGACCCCGAGTACTTGATTCCTGTTCCTTGAATATTCGCTATCCACATCCGGAGGCTTATGAACCCCCGAGCCGTAGCTTGATTCATTCTTATTTCTTGGGGCCACAAACTAGTTTGAGGTTTTATTTACTATCCTGTACTTATGCCATGCTTTATCGCTTTATTTTAAATTGTGCGAGGTAATGCACCTTTATCTTGGTACGTGACCCGTTCTGTATCGACAAGCCCACCACACTTTCGGTTCCCAATCGTTACGTACCGCTCCACAAACCTTGAGGCCGTCTCGAGTCAGCTAACCGTTCGCTATGGTAGCTCAATGGGGTGGCCCCGAAATATTTCTGAATCCGTGATCGCTTTGTCGTGAATGCCTGGGTTTTGATTTGGTTTTCCGAGGTTGATCGGTGTGTGTTACTATTTGTGCACCTCGTGGTAAAACTTTCTGAAAGCCGTGTCCGCGGTTATGGACGACTTGGAGCACCGTTTCTCGATCATAGACAAGCATAACTAAAGTACCGCTTTTAATTTGACTAGACTAGGTACCTGACTAGTAAATATTACAACACTCATGGAATGGATAATAAAACTGCCAACGGATGGGGGGTTGTTCGTCCGCTTCCTCGTCGGTAAGCGAGGAGGAGGATGGATCTGATAAGATTACCGTTATAACTGTTGTTATTAATTCACGGACGCCCGTCTATCTTTGGTTAGGCGGATGGTTAGCGAGTATCTATAAAATTGCTAGGGTTTATCTTTTGCTACAATTGCGTCACCCCAGGTTGTGTCCCCTTTAGAGGCATAAAGACTTGCTGAGTACCCCTAGGGTCTCACACGATAAATTATTGGTTCAGATGAACAGGTACCCTCGCAAGATGGATACTGGGTGGAAGAGACGGACGATGTGGGCAACGATCATTCGGTGTAGAGATTCCGGAAACGGGGATCCGTGAGATCTGTGGGCGGGATGCGTTTATTTATGGGGCATCTTATGCCGATTTGCTTCTTATCCGTACTCGGATTTTGTCTTCCGCTTCCGCTTGATACTCTGATGTTTGATGTATGAGGAGATATCCTAAACTATTATATCTATCTAGGATATTTGGATCTTGCCGTATGACGTTGCTATATTTCCTTTCTTTTTAGATGGAATGGCTCTGATGTACTATTGTATGGTGGCTTGCATACATACTCATTTGTGTATGTAGTTGATCCCTTCGCCTGCCGATTACGCCGCCTGTTCTTGTCCCGATGTTTGGAAATGGTTGGGACGGCCGAAAGGTCTACCTGTGAGTGGCATTTGGGCCCCACCGTACTATTTCAACCATTTCTGCTCATCCAGGCTTGTAACTAGGAGCGTAATTCACCGAGGTAGTTACACCCCCTGGATTCGATGCCTTCGAGTGGCTTCATGTACAACCTTTGACATCCTCGGCATCAAGCCAGTCTTGTCGGCGAGGAGATCTTGAAGAGACAATGATCTGTTGGCTTGAGCTCCTGTGGGCACGCACGCATTCTCAGAGACAAAAACAGATGATGGTCCTTCTCATACAGTTCTTAGACCCTTTGACAAACAGGGATACGCACGGGAGCACAGGCTTGTTGCGACCTGGGCGACGACTGCTGCCGGCCGGAGCGCTGCAGATGGAGGCAAAGTTCTCGGGCGTCGGCGCACGACAGCAGTGCTGCAAGTCACGGCGAGGCGGAGGCGCGGGGCATGGCCGCAGCGTGGGAAGACGATGCAGAGGCGGGACGGCGGCTCGCGACGCGGGACGAGGTGGTCCATAGGTGGAGCGTCACTGGAGGTCGAGCGCGGGGCGGAGGTCAAGGCAGATTGGCGGGTCGACGGGGTCCACGCGGCGGCAGTGCTGCGGGAGGGGCAGAGCGGCTTCGGCGACTCGGCAAGGCGGGTGCGGTGCCAAGGCAGAGAGGCGTCGGCATCGCAGGTGAGGGCGAGCGACAGACTCGGCAGAGCTTGTGAGCGGGGGCGGCTTGGGGTCTGCGGGGTGGGCGCGGAGCACGGCCATGCGAGCCAGGAGGAGGGCCAAGAAGCGGTCGATGCGAGCTTGCAGGAAGGTGGGGTAAGACGGAATGGGGAACGGGTGCCTGGCGGCGGCGGTTGGTGGAGAATCGAGGCAGGGAGAGAGGAGCGAGGGAGACGACCGCGTGGTGGGGCCAGGGCGATGGACGCGGGGTTGCGGAGCACAAGAGGAGAGGAGCGGGCGCTGGGGTCTTCGTGGGTGGGGCCAGGGTGTCGGGCGATGCGGGAGTGCGGGTGCGAGATTGCTGGCACGCGCGTGCCTTGCGTCTGGCGGCGGCGGGGTGGGGTGTGAGGTTGGAAGCTAGGGTTTGGGAAGGGTAGGGATTAGGGTTTGGTTGTGTGGGGTTGTAGGTGGCCTGGCCGGCTGGGCTGCCTCCCCCACAACAAAATATTTTATATTCATTATTTTTCTTTCTTTTAAACAAAACATTTGCTAAAAGGTTTTAGACAAATAAAACATTTGAACGGATCTAGGGTTTTGATTTGAATAAAGAGGGGGATATCTAGAAAACAAAATAAGCTTTTTATAAAATAGTTTTGGCAAACAGATGCATGCAGATGTCATGATTATGCACAAAGTATTATTTAGCACGCGATTTCTAGTAGTGGATTTAACCGGGATGCTACATAAAACAAGGGAGAGAAGAAGCTAGTCTAATCAGAACATTTTAAAAGGGGATAAGAGAGCGACATCTCCGAAGTATTAATCATCATCTTTTCGTATCTACCAAATCATTATCGTCTCCTGAACTAGGATCACCCCCTCATACCCATGAGGAAGCATCCTTAATAACCCGTTGATCTGCCAAGTTTTACGATTAGGTTCAAGTTCTCTATGATCATCATGTCTGTTCCCAAGTCGTCCATAACCATGGACACGGCTTTCCGAAAGATTATTACCCTGCAGGGGTGTACAACTTTACCCACACGTACTACCCTTCTCTTAATGCCACTTAAGATTAGCCCTCTTCCTTGGAAGGCCGACAGAGGGTGGTTAGACAGGACCTTTACCTTTCTTTCGCCGAGACCATGAGTCACGCAATAAGTATGGTTCCGCTGTAACGGGTCAAATCCCGAAGCCGGTACATAAAGATGTGAGGCGAGGTTGGTTTACCAGGGGCTCCATCGACCCCAAGCAACCCCGGTCACGCTTACCTACCTGTTATGAATGCACCTCCTTCACCCCCTCTTTCGAAAACGTTTTCAATGCGTATGTTGAATGGAACACCCGAACTATGTGACTCATGGAATCTACTAGGCAAGTTAGTCAATCAGGGGGTCCCCATAAACCCGGTGTGGTTGTACGCTCGTCTTGGTTCAAGAGGCAAGAACTCGGGTCCTGGTGGTGGCGAGCATGGGACTAGAAAAACCACATCCCTCTATGGTCTCCCATACAAGCCTTAGCATGTTTAATCTCATATCACCTCTGATATCATCTCATCACATCTATCATACTAGATTCTCTGCATCTGATACATCATCTGGATGAACTAGTATTGACAGCTATGCATGGCTAAGAAAGACACAGATAAAAGCTCTAGCAGTGCCCAAAAGCCAAACCTAGTTATGCTAGGAGCAGTGGATCATATAATATAACCTCAAAGGGAGTAATGCAATAGATAGGATACTCAATATATCGATAAAAGACCACAGTAGAATCATATGCATCATGGCCGAATTGAAATGCTTTCGAAATCATAGAACTATATCATGGTGGGGCTATGCTTGACTTTGCCTGTTGATAACAGATATGTAGATCTTCGGGAGCCTTGTACTTTACTTGGTTATAGTTGGTCAAGTATTGTTCTTCGATCTTCGACGGTGTTGATCTCTGGCTTCGATCTCTATCTCGATATCGTATTCTACCGGGAAGAACCAAACACCGGAAAGAGAGGGAAACAATCAACACATGGCATCGATGTAATGCTTAAACAAGAATGATTATATGACAAGTTAATTTGTATTGAAACGTAACCCTAAGGCATGCTCGGCAATTTAATCGGGGTTCCGAGGGGCATAAACCCTAATTCGGGGAAACTCCGAATTCATATGAGAGGGGTTACTATGTTGTTCTAAATAAACTTGTCATGGAAGTTGTTGAACAATGCATGATTATAGCTTAAATATATAGTTCTCATTTTTATGAAAAATTTGATATATTATTCATATTTTTCTGAATTACCGATATTAAGTTATTGAATTTACAAGATTTAAATCATTTTCTGAAATTATTAAACCTATTTTGGAAATATAAACAAAACTAAAACCTTTTACACCATAACATCGGCTAGCCATGGTGACAGACAGAGGGGCCCCATGGCCACCTCAGCTTCCATGCGGCAAAACGGGCCCGCGGGATGTTTGACTGGGCTGACCCGCGAGCGGCGGAGCTTGTAGACGGTCATGGTGGGGAGAAACCAGACAGAGGAAGGGATAGGAGGGGCTCTGGAGTACGGGAAACTCACCCTGATGCTCGTAGAAAGGTCATCAAATGCATAGGAGGACGGAATCGTCCATGGCGACGGTGGCCGGGGTCGGGGAAGGAGATATCGATTGAGCGACTGGGAGCTTCTCTGGCTTGCGCGAATGGGGGCAATCGAGCAAGTCGACGATGGAGGTCACGGCAGTGATCTCAAATGGAAGAGGGGAGGCTGGAAAAGACGGGAACGGCGAGGTCTGGTGAGCTAGGGTTCGATCTCTCTGCGTGTGAGCATCCTAGAGCGAGGGAGAGAGGGAAATCGGGATGGGAGAGAGAGGGTGACACGCTCGTTCTTATCCTTGTGCTCTACGGCGGTGGCGGGCATCATGACGCGAAGACGATCGACGGTCGAGGCACGGGCACGCAGGAGCTTGGCTCGGTCCTTCTGTCCGAGGAAGAAGAAAAGAAGAGGACGTCGAAGAGGTACGGGCCGGATGGGCTACAGCTGGGCCGAGGATGGGCCACGGTTTCTACGCGTGTGCGACAGGGAGAAGAGGAAAGGGAGCTAGGCCGGCCTGGCTGGCTGCTGCTGCCTATTTTTTTAAACAAACCTTTTTATTTTTCAATTTTGTGTTTTCTCTTTGATAATTCAAATACAAAGATGTTTTGGGTATTCCAAAAATACCAGGTAGTTTTTGGTAAACATTTAAAATAATGTGGGGCCCTTTTAGTCCATTTGGGCTCCTTTTGTTTTGGTAGTTTTCAAAATATAAAACCATTTGAAATGTTTTCAAATAGAGGGAGGGTATTAGCGTTTTGATTTATTTCCTATTGCATGCATTTTTAGATATGATGCTCATGAATGCACAAACAACCCTAATTAGACATTAGCTAAAACTGGGGTGTTACAACTCTATCCCCCTTACGAGAATCTCGACCCGAGATTACAAAGGTAGGAAAAGAGACACAGAGAGAAAAAGAAACATGGACACTCTAAAGACAAGAGGGAAACACACTAAACAACACATATAGTATCTCATGGCCAGCTCATGGATGGAGTGTTTAGAAACAACTCTGAGATGACTAGCATGAAACACATCAAGGTAATGAAGGAGACAAGAGGAGAAGGTTTTGAGTTGTTAGATAGATGGTCTTCATAAGGATTGAGACCATGTAACATATAGAAGAGTTTAATCTTGTGAGAAGGAAGGATTCCAACAGAAATATCATGACCACAGACTTCGAAAGATGAACCTCTACTAAACGTCTTAAGTAGAGATTTTAGGTTGCTGAGATATGGATCAACAAAACCAAGTTGTTGCACTACTTAGGGTTACTCTTTCATTCAACAGAAGGCCAAGATAGAAAGGTGTTTTGGTGGAGAGGACTCATAAGAGTCACAAGGAACATGTAACAAGAGACGCTACTGATTACCAAAATCATGGCCATTCTTAGAACATGATCAACAAAACGAAATAAACTCTTTATTCATCTAGGTATATCAAAATCTTTGCCAAAGATTATGATATCACTTTACACCTCTAGATAAATAGGTAAGTGGATTCCTGATGACACAAGAAAAAGAAACTTCATTCTTAGACTTCATTTACTTGGCATAACAAGATGCTTTTCATCATAAAGGGTCTGGAGGATGGACCGAGAGACATTTAGCAACACTACTTTAAATGTTCTCCTTGATGTTCGAGAAAGCAAACATCGAGTGAAAGGTCTGACTTCGGATACAAAGTAAACCATAGGCACATCTCCTATAATAAATTATAGAAGAAGCCTCATGAGGAGTGGTTGTTATTGCTGATTCAAGAGGATATGACAATAATTCTTTCCGGCTAAGTGTGTCAACCATTACATCAATCTTGTCGAATTTACAAAGAGACCTATGTCAAAACCCTGAGGAACACCAACCATCATTGTTGCTTGAGATTCAGCTTTGGGTAGGTGGAATGATACTTCAGACTCAGCATGTCCGAATAGAGAGTTTGCAAAATTTACCACAAAGGTGAAGTTACTAGATTCTCAAGATAGGGACTATAGTGTAAAGCTCCAAAAGACGAGCTAGATTGCTAGACCTACGCATTAGCAACTTGTCGAAAGACAACTGCACACACATAAAGTAGTAACAATAAAACACACATGTATCCTTAAGGAGCGGAGATAACTCTACTCGAATCCATGGCGACATCTGTCATCATTTGCACGTGAACTAGAGAATGTTAGTTCCAACATACAAAACACATACTTCAAGATGACTCGAAGATGGTTCTCAAAAGATTCCAACATTAATGCCAATTGTTCCATATGAATACAATCTAACATGGAGAAAATAAGAATTTCATTGATGGGCTCAACAACAAACTTACCAAGACACTCCAAAAGGATGGACTCATATGTGGCATGAACAAAGCAAGAATACTGGTCAGACCAAAGAACATGAGAATGTACACAAGTGAAACATCATGAGAAGGAACATCATGAAGATAGTCCTTGGAACTGAGTTTGGTTTGACGATAACCCAAATCAAATCAAAGGTGGGGGAAGATAACATATCCACAAAGAATATTCTATATTTCTTCATCAAGAACAAAACTAGACATCCCTTTAATAAGGAACAAAGTTGGATAAAACTTTTGTCTTACAACTCTCCAAGTTGTTGTTTAAGCTCAACCAACTAGTTCAGGGGTATCCAGTATGGATCCTTGAAGAAAAGAGCAGTTCAGAGAACTTGCTTGATCAAGAACTTTACAAGACGGTCATGTGGCAACAAGGCGATACTTCTAGAATAACATCTAGAATATCACGAACCACTGATATGTCACTTGGTTCGAGAGGAAACTTGCTTGGTAAGGCAAGAGGACATGGTCTCAGAGCTTCGGCACTAGCCTAACTCTTTGACCGAAGAGAGTGTACCAGAATAACGGACTTGGTAGCACAGCAAACTTTGCTTAGTGATAGGGTTAACCAATCACGCTAAGAATGACACAAATGTCCTTTTGAGTTCTACGTAATAAAATTTGCTAGAATCTCATATAACCACATTGTTACGCACACGCATCACTCATGAGTGCCAAGGCTCAAGGAAGGGTGGCTAAATATGTGTAAGAGTATCACTTGATTAAGGAGTCATGGAACTCAGCACAACCTCTTAATATAAAAAGGGTATGATACTTTAAGGTAGAATAGACAGAAGCTAAGCCATGCCTCTAGATCTGCGGATACAACACTTTGACCTAGTCCTAGATATGACAAGGTACTGGAGTTTGTTTCTCCTAGACATACCAAAATGGTTTGTCTTGACGGATCACAAGAGTATCTTACATCGGAAGACACCGATACACATTTACTACTTGGCTACCAACTGGTAGACAAAGGTCGGGAAACAATAAGGGGAAAGGAACATACTCAGGATGGAATCCCGAGATGTGGATGCAAAAGTCAACAACCTTCCGAAAACCAATGCATAGGAAGGAAAAAGGTGTGGCAGAGTCACGAATATAGATGCGAGGCTCTCGAGGAGTACTCTTCTCATGATCTTTTTGGTTCCATTAAAGAACATCTGCCATAGCATCTGGTAGGGGAAGTCCTTAATTGTCACAACTCAACTGCGACAAAGACCACAAGCTTGAAGGCTAGAATTGTAGTACCGGCCATCCTAAGGTAATGTGCGAACATTAACAACAGGGGTCAAAATAATGATCTTGGGTTAAAGATCAGCTTCATGTCAAAGATTCACAACACTATAATCTAGCACACTCTGGGATCTTCGGTTTAAGTCCAAGGGTTAAAACCCAGAGAAGGAGTAACTACTACTTGAGTGACATAGCATACACTTCAGGATAGTAATCACAAGGTAACTTCCAAGAGAACAACTTCTGAAGTACCCAAACAAATAAAAAGGAGGCACACGAGGCGAAAGGAAACCTCGAAGCCTAGAACAGAATATTGTGGAACTATAAACATGATGTTGTGGCCCATAAGATAGAGAGATCATGATAGAAAGGAATCTCTCATGTGAACAAGAGCAAGGGGAACAAGGAATTCACAACACACACAACTCTAGAGAATTCAACACTAGGTCAACTGGTTAAGAAACGACATGCCCATAAGGCACCTAAGCTTTGGAATACTAGAAGAGATATCAAAACTTTTCCAAAATCAACACAATATAAGATGAACCCAGAGTTAGAGCGAAACTGGATAAGGAGTAAAAGAAGCATACTAGAGTTTTCGCAGATACTTTTTAGCTTTTAAAATAGTTTTCACAAACACTAGACTCAACATCGACCAATAGCAAGGTTTTCCTACGGTCGGTACTACTCTGATATCAAAACCTGTGACACCCCCGGGATTAGGGCTAAACAAATCCCAGACCTCCGTTTGACATAAGCTTAACCTTGAGCTCGAGAATATCCGGTGAAGAATTGATAACATAGTAGTGAACCTACAACACAAAAATTTATTACAGCGGGCTCATAACTGAGTAGGGAACCAAATTATTACAAGCAGAGGTCACTGACCACAAACATCAAAAAACAGAAGGCAAATTATGCTATTAAGTATAGCAAACTTAACAAATGGCATAAGAGGCCTAAAGCATAACGATAATGTCCCAGCCCATAGATTCCAGGCTGCCGGCAGGGAACCCCAAGCTACTCGTCAATGTCGATGTAGTACCAAACTGATCTTCAGGGAACACTTACTCTGCCAGAAGTATCAACAAAGCAAGGGTGAGTACAGGGTGTACTCCGCAAGACTTCTGGCTGGTGGAGTTGTTTTGCGTAAAGCCATCTTTGTTTATAAAACAAGGGAGAGAAGAAGCTCTTCTAATCAGAACATTTTAAAAGGGGATAAGAGAGCAACATCCCGAAGTATTGATCATCATCTTTTCATACCCACCTAATCATCATCATCTCCTAAACTAGGATCACCCCCTCATACCCATGTGGAAGCATCCTTAATAACCCGTTGATCTGCCAAGTTTTACGATTAGGTTCAAGTTCTCTCTGATCATCACGTCCGTTCCCTAGTCGTCCATAACTGTGGACACGGCTTTCCGAAAGATAATTACCCTGCAGGGGTGTACAACTTTACCCACATGTACTAACCTTCTCTTAATGCCACTTAAGATTAGCCCTTTTCCTTGGAAGGCTGGCAGAGGGTGGTTAGACACGACCTTTACCTTGCTTTTGCCAATACCATGAGTCACGCAATAAGTATGGTTCCATCATAACGGGTCAAATCCCGAAGCCGGTACTTAAAGATGTGAGGCGAGGTTGGTTTACTAGGGGCTCCATCGACCCCAAGCAACCCTGGCCACGCTTACCTACCTATTATGAATGCACCTCCTTCACCCCCTCTTTCAAAAATGTTTTCAATGCATATGTCGAATGGATTGCCCGAACTATGTGACTCATGGAATCTACTAGGAAAGTTAGTCAATTCGGGGGTCCCCATAAACCCCGTGTGGTTGTACGCTCGTCTTGGTTCAAGAGGCAAGAACTCGGGTCCTAGTGGTGGCGAGCATGGGGCTAGAAAAACCACATCCCACCATGGCCTCCCATACAAGCCTTAGCATGTTTAATCTCATATCACCTCTGATATCATCTCATCATGTTCTCCTGTCATACTAGATTCTCTGCATCTGATACATCATCTGGATGAACCAGTACTGACAGCTATGCATGGCTAAGAAAGACACAGATAAAATCTCTAGCAGTGCACAAAAGCCAAACCTAGTTATGCTAGGAGCAGTGGATCAGATAATATAAGCTCAAATGGAGTAATGCAATAGATAGGATACTCTATCTATCGATAAAATACCACACTAGAATCGTATGCATCATGGAGAATTTAACTGCTTTTGAAATCATAGGACTATATCATGGTTTGGCTATGCTTGCCTTTGCCTATTGATAACAAATAAGAAGATCTTCGGGAGCATTGTACTTGACTTGGTTATAGTTGGTCAAGTATTGTTCTTCGATCTTCGATCTTCGACGGTGTTGATCTCTGGCTTTGATCTCGATCTCGATATCGTATTCTACCGGGAAGAACCAAACACCGGAAAGAGAGGGAAACAATCAACACATGGCATCGATGCAATGCTCAAACAAGAATGATGATATGACAAGTTAATTTGTATTGAAAAGTAACCCTAAGGCATGCTCGGCAATTTAATCAGGGTTCCGAGGGGCATAAACATTAATTCGGGGAAACTCCGAATTCATATGAGAGGGGTTACTATGTTGTTCTAAATAAACTTGTCATGAAAGTTGTTGAACACTGCATGATTATAGCTTAAATAGATAATTCTCATTTTTCTGAATAATTTGATATATTATTCATATTTTTCTGAATTATAGATGTTAAGTTATTGAATTTACAAGATTTAAATCATTTTTTGAAATTATTCAACCTATTTTGGAAATATTAAACAACATTGAAACCTTTTACACCGTAACATCAGCTAGCCACGGTGACAGACAGAGGGGCCCCATGGCCACCTCAGCTTCCACGCGGCAAAACAGGGCCACGATATGTTTGACTGGGCTGACTCGCGCCTGCTGATGTCAGTGTGACGTCACCATGACATTAGCAATGAGGATCTCACAGCAGACCACGAATCCGTTGATTTGCTGAACGCAGGGGCTTGTGGGTGGGCTAGTTGGAAAGAGGATATCAAGGCGGACCCAGTGGTGGCAGCGCCACCAACTTATGGTCATCGGAATAGGGCACGCGACGGCGGCGGAGATTGTAGACGATCGCGATAGGGAGAAACCAGAGAGAGAGGAAGGGATAGGAGGGGCTCTGGAGTATGGGAAACTCACCCTGATGCTCGTAGAAGGGTCATCAAACACAGAGGAGGACGGAATCGTCCATGGCGACGGTGGCCGGGGTCGGGGAAGGAGATATCGATTGAGCGTCTGGGAGCTTCTCCGGCTTGCGCGAATGGGGGCAATCGAGCAAGTCAAAGATGGAGGTCACGACAGTGGTCTCAGATGGAAGAGGGGAGGCCAGAAACGACGGGAACGGCGAGGTGCGGTGAGCTAGGGTTCGATCTCTCTGCGTGCGAGCAGCCCAGAGCAAGGGAGAGAGGGAAATGGGGATGGGGAGAGAGAGGGCGACACACTCGTTCTTATCCTTGTTCTCTATGGCGGCGGCGGGCATCATGACGCGAAGACGATCGACGGCCGAGGCACGGGCACGCAGGAGCTTGGCTTGGTCCTTCTGTCCGAGGAAGAAGAAAAGAAGAGGACGTCGAAGAGGTATGGGCCGGATGGGCTGCAGCTGGGCCGAGGACGGGCCGCGGTTGCTACACGTGTGCGACAGGGAGAAGTGGAAAGGGAGCTGGGCCGGCCTGGCTGGCTGCTGCTGCCTATTTTTTGTAAACAAACCTTTTTTTTCAGTTTTGTGTTTTCGCTTTGATAATTCAAATACAAAGATGTTTTGGGTATTCCAAAAATACCAGGGAGGTTTTGGTAAACATATAAAATAATGTGCGGCCCTTTTAGTCCATTTGGGCTCCTTTTGTTTTGGTAATTTTCAAAATATAAAACCATTTGAAATGTTTTCAAATAGAGGGAGGGTATTAGGGTTTTGATTTATTTCCTATTGCATGCATTTTTAGATATGATGCTCATGAATGCACAAACAACCCTAATTAGACATTAGCTAAAACTAGGGTGTTACACCCCTCTGTTTCTTCCCGATCTTTTAAATGTGAATTTCAAATATATTGAAATTGGTGTACTCTTTCAAAGTGAATCCTTGATGAAAAACGTTGCTTGCTGCTAGGGATACAATTTGTTACTTGAACTGTTTATAATTCCATGAATTTTAGTTCTATAATATGTATCTTCTAGTGCCTGTTATAGATTCCGATTCCAAGCAAGGTAGAAGATCATGGATAGTTCCAGCGATGATGAGATCTTCTACACTAACTTTTATGTAACTGATAGTGATGAGGAAGAACTTGCATCTATAAGGGGTAAAGTTTTACTTTGATTGTGAAATTAATTAGATTATGCAGCAATATACTCCTCTCTCAGATTTATTTTTCTTTCATGTAGATCCTTCTTATGAGCGGAAAGATTGGTTCGAAAGTTACATTGTTTACAACAATAATGTGCATTTATCATATAGAAAGTGTGATTTTCTCGAGAATAAAGTCTCCCAGATCAAACCTGACATACCTTTCTATGTCTTCGAGCTCACCTCTTCTTTACTCGGCGAGGGAGGGGGAAGGATGGTAAGTAGCCATCTGATTCAAAAGATTTGCCTAAGAAATTTGTAGGATTAAATCTGTATATAGGAACCTTTACCAAGATGGTTGTTACATTTGTAGGATTGATGCCCATAGGAATTGTAACATCCCAATTTCAACAACCCTAATTAAATGTCCAAAAGGCAAAAATCAGGGGGAATAAAAACTTTTCTTGCATTATGTGCTTACTTGTTTGCTTGCGCTCAAGCAATTGTTTGTGTATTAGTTGTGTACTCCTCATCTCAACACTAGTTTACAAAAAACTATTTTACAAAAGAGATGTCTTGGCTCATCTTTCATATTCTCAAATGTTCTGGCATTTCAAAACCTTAGCCAAGGTGACTTTGACACAACCAAGTACCTTACTAGTTTCTATTGCCAAAACTATGGAGACATATATATACTCTCCTTATGTTTTCAATACAGAACCTTCAACTACCCTTATCTCTAGGTTTTCCAAAAACCGTTATTAAAACCTTTTCATCTAAATCTTGGTAGAGATACCAGGATGGTACTTATATTACTTCAAATCAAAACCCCTTTTCAACATACCCATCCTTACATACAGGTAGGCTTGATGGTAACCCTAGTAGTAGTTACATAAGTAATAAGATAAATTTCCTTGATCTGCTGTCTGATGAATTGTCTTGATCAGTTGTTTGCATTGTTTTCTTAGGAACTAGAGTGAGCTAATCTATTAGCTCATCCCATTAGGACCCAACCCATGCTTGTGATCATCAATCTCAAAGCAAGCATCCAAGTCTGGATCTATCCTAAGCCACTCAGGTGATCATCTCATCTCCTGCTTATCTCTATCCAGGGATAATCCCTCTTGATGGTTTCCAACGTAGTAGAGACCCAATCAAAGTTTGGATTCACTATCTTCCATATATACCTCAACATCAACCACTTGAGGGAAGGTATAAACCTTTGACACCCTCTCAATTATTTCCCTCTTGAACACTAGTCAAAATCACCAAATCTGCCCAAAATGGCTAAGTCTGGATTTCTTATCTGGATACCATATTTGGAGCTCTACCTTTTCCAACCTAGGTGCATTCTTGGGAATGCATTTGAACCTTGTGCTTCTTAAACCCACATGGTTTAGGAGGCTACCTGATGTAGCTGTTATGGTGTCCTTATTTTCAACAAAGTTTGCCATCTCTTCTAGATCACCCCAAATTCAACCGAGCCCAAATATTTCTTCCATGATCATCTATATGACTAGGTATATTCATCCATATACCCCTTGTACCAAGGTGAGCTCTGAGCTCCCTAATCCAACCCTGTTTAGGTGGCATCAAATTAACCAAACCCTAGATCCTCCCAAATCTAGTTTCAACCCTTTTCACCAATTTTATTCAAAACCAAGGTTGAACTTGATGCCTACATCAATTTTATATCATCTACCTTGGATATAAGCTTCCCCAAATAATTATCCCAATTATTTGGAGTATTAAACTATTTAATTTCCTCTACTTACCAAATCCTCAAAATCCTTGTCTTTAATGACAAGTTTGCTTTTCTCCAAATCACCTTAAACAACTCAAGGCCTATTAGATGCCTATTTATCATACCCCATCTTTACAACTCAAAAATAAATATTTTTGAGATTCTTTATTATTTCTTTTTGCCCTTTTTCTTAAATGGCAGAAACAAGAAATAATTCCCTAAAAATACTTTTCCACCTCATTAAATTCAACTAAAATTCTCCAATGTGTGTTATGGTATTTAGGACCATATCACATCAAAAACCAAGTTTACCCAATATAAAAATATCAGTTTTGCTTCCATAATCTACTTTAGCACTTTTTGAATAAGTGCATTTAAATGGGATTATAATCATCAGAAAAATACCATTTAAATATTGGAGAGATTATTTGACCTAAACCACCTACCAGTACCATTTCCACACTTTGTCAAATGCAACATTTTCAATTTCCTTCACAAGCACCAAAAGGATCAATTTTGCCAAAACAATCAAATCTTGATTCAAATTAATACCAAACCAACCCCAAGCATGTCAAGCACTCCACCTTAGTAGCACACACTCCCTCCTGGTCGTGTGCACTATAGCACTGCAATATCCCACCCCCAACCCTCTTGTCCCTTATGTTTGTTTATAAGGGAGACAAAGGCCATGTCAAATCCAACCATCAAAGATTGTGCAGCCACTGCCCCTACCCCCTTACACCACCCCCTGCTAGAGGCCCTAGTACCCCACACCTCCCTCTCCACCGCCCATGAGGCCCAATACACAAGCAGCACCCCTCCTCCATGCTCAACATGGACATAGTCCATCCAACACCATCCCCTTCGGTATATAATGCTAGAGGCCAGAGCACACCCCCACTGCCCTCTCATTTCCCCCCTTACCACCAGAGAGCCTCCCCTAGAGCTCCCCTCTCCTTCCCCTGTCTTGCCATGCTCAAAGAAAGGAGAGAAGACACCCTCTCGGGTTGATGCTTGCTTGCAAGTTTGCCAAGGAAGGGTGGCACCGACTCTCTCTTTCCCTCCCAGATCTACTCCCTAAGCCATCTTCCCCTGTTTCCTTTTCTCTGTTGCAGGAACCCGGGAGCTCGTCGCCGTCATGGCATGACCGAGAGGAACCTCGTCGGAGGCTCGGCCTCCTACGAGTTTCTACAGCCCGCCAAGGCCACCCCTATGACCAACCCTACCTCTACATCCTCCAAGGCAATCGGCCTGCATGCGGACCTGAGCCGGCTCCAGCGAGCTACCAAGCTCACCGAGGCGTCCTTCGTCGTCGTCACGCGCAGATCTGCACCTTGGCACCAAAGCACACCATGTCGCCCATCTACGGACCCCACGGTGATCTGCACCTCCTCCGCCTCTCCCTGTCGCCTCTCCGGGCCCTCATGTGATGCCCCCGAGCATCCCCCGTTGTCCTAGGGTTTCTCCTCTGACAGGCCTATTCCACCGGGGAAGACGACCGAGGGTCTTCAGATCCCTCTTAATCGGACGGCCCCCAATCCCCCATACCCCTTCATCCCCTCCCTCTCACTAATGGGCAGGACCTCACTATCAGTCACCCAATCCCCAGAGCCCGCGCGAGGACGTGCTAGGATCGTCCAAATCTCCTCTACGCGGCGCACTTAGCCTCAGACGCTAGACCAGGGAACCCCTAGTTTTATTCTTTTTACTAGATCTGTAGATTAGTCTGTTGGTTTAATTAATTTTGAAAATGAAAAATGAAAAATGACTCCAACTTACTAGATCTAAAATTTCTAAGGTCCCTATATATATTCTCAAACAGGTAGACTTGGTGCTGAACCAATTTGAGGTTTAGATTAAATTTGATAAATCTTACACTAAGATCTGTCTGGAATACTAATGAATTTCTCCAGCAAACTTGGTGTAACCAAATGCAGTAAATCCAACTAGACCTAGAAGGTACTATCCATACCTTTCATACCCCACTTGCCCCACTTTAGCTTGCTTCTTAGTTTGCCCCTGGTAAAAATATTAAAACAGAACCTTTCTGCCTTTAGAAATTTCCCTAGGTCAAATCAAGTGAGTTTTTGGCCTAATTCCAACTCCCTGATAACACACACATCCATATCCAACATAATCTAGCAGCTCATAATTTTTGGAGTCTCTTCTGAATTTTAGTGAATTGAACTCTTATGTGCATAGTTTATTAACTATTAAAATAACTATAGTAGCTGTGCAACTCCAAGTTTAATGATACCAATTTCCACAGAAAGGAATTCTCTGTACCAAGCATGTGACCTTGGAATCACATCCAAATCTTCTGTATTTTAAATCTGATGAACAAGATAAATCTAGTCTAGTGTTGCCATTGGAAAATTCTCAAGGGCATTTTGGTAATTGCTCTGAGGTGATTCCAACTCCTCTTGATTCAGTACACAAAATACTACCTTTTCACCGAAGGAAATAATTTTTGGAACTTCAGAAAAGTTCTGGTAAATTATTTCCTAAAACTAGAGCTTTAATCACTATAAAATCCTTTATAAATCCTAAGAAATTGATAAAATAGTGAAACCACTTTTGTTGGATTCATTTTATCAATACCTATCTAGTGGTACCCTTTTTATACAATGTTATCATACAGATCAACTCCTTGGTCAAAACCCCCTCTTAGGTAGATCCTAGATCTTAAATCCAAAAGGACCCTTTTCCCGAGCGTCTCCAAATCTTCTCCCAATCCAATCAAATCACACATCCAACATCCTACGGATGTATATCCTGTAGTTATCCTTTTTTTGCTGTATGGTTTGATACTTGTATGTCTTATATTGATTGTGGCGTTGTTTGTTTGAATGTATGCTCGATAACGGCGATAGTTGCGATTGTGTGACGCCGAGAAGAAGGAAGGATCGGGTTATTCTTATTATTGTTATATTTGGTTTTCTAGTATTCTAAAGAATTCAAGGGACATCTCGCTGGTCACGGGCAAGCCACCATTCCTAAAATCCTATATTAACCTATTCCTGTTTATCTATTGTTTTTTATCTCGTTTATAAACTGCACAAAATAAATTGCATGTTTTATTTCACATAAAATGACGTGAGTAACCTGGCTCCTCCAAGTTATTGATGAGTGTCCTTTAATACACCTACCCTATGAACACCTACTCTTAACACTTTAGATCGAGGCTAAGATGATTAAGCATCCTCCCTCTTGGAACCCATGGATTTTCAATGATAAAACTATTTTGGGTTTCACCCTACTACAAAGCTTTCAAAATAAAACCGTTGGAAAGAGGCATCGTTCTGAGTGGAGTTTTCACTAAAGGAAATATGAGGATGATAAAGAGAAATTCAAGGAAGAGAATGAGAAGGAAAAAGGGGTACTAGATTCTTTTACCGGAACAATTTTATACGTGGAACCACATTACCCTGGGTGGGACTCAGGGCTAGCTCGTAGTTTGTCCTCCTTAGTATGGGCTACGCCATAACACGTAGAAAGGGGTTAGAGTCCCCGGAAGCCGGTTCCTTTCCACTTAGGGGGTCGCCGTGCCCGGAGAGGTTCCATTCAACTCCTGAAACTATGGAGCTCCCGCGGACGGTACCAGGTTAAGGCAGTATGGATGGGCGTGGATAAAGGATGCGCAGGAAGGGAGATTCGGACTTGGTAAGTCAGGTACACATCCTGAGGAAACTAAGAAACCATAGGGAAAGTACCTATACTAGGGACAACAAATGAAAAGTTAGGTTCGATTAGCCGTACCCCTGTCTATAGTGTGTAGAGGGTCGTGGTTTTATCACGGCGGATGTATTGATTCCTATGGGTAAAGTGCACAAACTTTGCAGAGCCTAATCTATTCGAAAGCCATGTCCACGGTCAATGACAGTTGGAAAGGTGATTGCTGTGAGTACTGGGAGATATGTTGAGATGTTTAAAAAAAGGATTGATACTTCAGAAATGTATCTATAATTTTTTATGCTCCATTCTTGTTTTCTATCTACTTTGCTTTGCTTTGTCTATACTTTGAGGTGTTTTTATATATTTTCGGGAACTAACCTACTAACAAGTTTCCACAATGTCAGTTACCTGTTTTCTTCTGTTTTTGGTTCCAGAAAGGCAGAAAATCAATATTTTCGGAATTGGACGGTACAAAAGCCAAAGTTATTATTTTTCCCGGAGCAACACGGAGCCACGAAGCAGAGCCAGAGGGGGCCACCGGGTGGCCAAACCCCCTAGGTGCGGGCAAACCCTGGAGGCGCCTAGAGGGGGTGTGGACCCCCTGGACCCCCATCGACCTTGGTTCCTGCGCCTATAAGAATCCCCCGAGGAGAAAACCCTAAAGAATCCAGAAGAAATCCATGAAACCTCTGCTGCACCGCCGCCACCGAAGGGGAGATTCAGGGGACAGAAAGTCTCTATTCCGGCACCCTGCCGGGACGGGGAAGTTCCCCCGGAGCCATCTCCATCGATCTCCATCGCCATCTTCATCACCGTTGTTGATTCCCATGATGGGGAGGGAGTAGTTCTTCCTTAGGGCTAAGGGCTCTACCGGTAGCTATGTGTTCATCTATCTCTCTATGCATGATCTTGTGGTCATGAGATTTGTAATCAAGTAGATCTACCTTTCTACTCAAGTGCTTCATTAGATCTATGCTCTCCCCATGTGTGTGAAAGTGACAGTGTGCACGCCATGGTGGCACTTAGGCTTGAGTCTACATAAATACTCTTTGTGCTTTAATAGATCTATGCTTTTCCCCACGTGTGTGAAAGTGACAGCATGCATACCGTGTGTGGAACTTTGGCTAGATTGAATATTTGTTATGAGTTATATTTGGAGTTGGATGACTCTATGAAATTGTGGTGTTTGTTGGAACCATCTAGCGCTCAAGGTTACAGTGTGGGATTACCTAGATTGGGAAAGGCGGACTTTGAGGTGTGTTGTTATAGCCCTACCGATTATTAGAGTGTCCAATCGTAGAGTAGTTAAGAGTAGTATCATAAAGAGGGGATATTTATATGAGAGACTGTTCACTAGTGAAAGTATGATCCCTAGGCCTTGTTTCTAAACATCGAAACACCATTTGCATCTAGATGTGTTGCATGTTTGCTTGCTTTAGTCTTTACGTCACTCCATCAGCTCTTTTATGGCACCGTTACCCCACGTCAACAACAAGTCAGAAGCTCTTTGCTAGCACCGTTACCACTTGTATTTCACTATCTCTTCACTGAACTAGTGCACATATACACCTAACAAGTGTATTGGGTGTGTTGGGGACACAAGAGACTTCTTGTATCTTGATTGCAGGGTTGCTTGAGAGGGAATACCTTTGACCACTTCCTCCCTGAGTTCAATAAACCTTGGTGAATCCACATAAGGAAAACTTGTTACTGTTCTACAAACCTCTTCACTTGGAGGCCCAATAACTGTCTACAAGAATAGAAGTGCGTAGACATCAAGCTCTTTTCTGGCGCTGTTGCCGAGGAGGTAAGGTAAAAGGTACTCACATCCTCCAGTGTGAGTGCTCGAATTCATTTCCTTTAGATTCTGCAATTTTTTCTTTTTGTTTCTTGTTTTCACTAGTTAGGCTTAATGGAAAACAACAAAAAAATTAGAGAGTTTTATAGTGTTTATCTTGAGTTAGGACATGAAGTGTTTGAAGAGAAAATTAAAAAACCTATGGAACTTTATTTGCATGCTAATAGCAATGTTATTAGTATGAACTCTTTGGACACCATTATTGCTAATGCTATGGAAAAGTCTAAGCTTGGGGAAGCTAGTTTTTATGAAAATGATCGTTTTAGTTCCCCAGCTTTGGAAGATAGCTATTCTATTGCTTATGATGATACCAAACCTCCAATATATGATGATTACAATGATGAGTATGATATTTTCAGTCCACCTACTATTGAGGAGGAAATTAATTGTGATTACAATATGCCTCCTATATTTGATGATTATGGTGATGAGAATAGTAACGATAGCTATTTTGTTGAATTTACTCCCACTATGATTAATAAGAGTGACTATGCTTATGTGGATAGTAATAAGTATTATATGTATGTGGCTCATGATAAGAATGTTTTATGTGATAGCTATATTTTTAACTTTATTCATGTTGCTACTGAAAGTTATTATGAGAGAGGGAAACATGGTCTTATGCATCTCAAAAATATGAAGTTTCCCCTCTTTATGTTGTAGGTTTTGAAGTTGCACTTGTTTTGCTTTCCTATGCTTGGTGCTTTGTGCTTCCATGACTTGTTTCTTTACAATATTCCTATGCATAGGAAGTGGGTTAGACTTAATGTGTTTTGAATTTGGTTCTTAATGCTCTTTTTACTTTAATTCATATTTCTTATGTGAGCATCTTCTCAAACTATCAAGCCTAACATAAAGGCATTAAAGAAAAGTACTTGTTGGGAGATAACCCAAGAGTTGTATTGAGTCTTGGAAGTTATTTCTTATATAATGACATCTCCATATCCTTTTTTGTTCGCTTTTTGTGCCAAGAATACCCTCTAATGAGAGGGAAGTAAGATTTGAGGAGTAGCTGTCCCAAAACAGATTTCTGTCCTCCACCATAAAAATTCTTGAGGAGTCTCTGTAACTTGGATTGAGCTCAAAATTTACAAATAAATCCCCAGAATCTTAGCTAACTTTCTTTAGTTCAACAATTTTTGATTTGTGCAACATAAGGTCTTCGAAAAAATCGGTTTCTACCTGCTGGTCTGTTTTGACAGATTTCTGCCACTATTTGCATTTGCTCCTTATTGATATCTTTTTGAGTTCTCTTTTGGGGAATTGAGCTTTTTGAAGGAGTTACTACAGTAGCTTGTGTTTTTTAGTGAAAATTCTTGCTGTTACAAAGCTTTCCAGAGGTCTAATATCTTTTGAATAAACTAATGTTGCTAATGAAGATTGTGTGAAGTTTTGTATGAAGGAAAAATTTCAGGTGTAGAGAGATAATGATGCAATGAGATGAAGAATGGACTAAAGCTCAAGCTTGGGGATGCCAACATGGTGTCACCCCAAGAAATATCCAAGAGGTACAAGCGTCAAAGCTTGGGGATGCCCAATGCATCCCCTTCTTCATCAATAAAAAGCTCAGGTCTGTCTAGACACTTCTTTTTTATTGTTTCATGCACAGTTGTGTTGTTCTTGGAGCATCTTAGTTTTCGTTTTTCGTTTTTGTTTGCTTAGTTTGCTTGAGTAAGTTGGTTGGTTGCAGCACACTTATTTAGGAGAGAGACACACTCTATTTTCATTGCCTAGAACACTCTAGTTTTCACTCTTATTGTTCTATGAGTGTTCTGTTTTGCTAGCACTGTGTTTAGCCTTAGTTTTCTTGATCTTTCAGCTTAGAAATTTTTAGTTCTTCTTTGTGGATTTGTGAGACAAGCTCAGTGATCTTTATTTATTATTATCTTTGTGAGTTGTTTCAAATAGGTTGATTGGTGTTGGAAAGGAGTAGTAAGTTCTTGCTTGTAAGTGCAAGAGGAGCTTGCATTGACTGCGACTTTGACTTTAGCATGACATGCTAGGTGTTGTTTTGACCTTATTCTTAGTGATTATTGCTGTAGCATGTCTTGTTCCAAACAATTGGGATTTCTTAGTGTGCCTTCAAGAAATTATGCGTTGTTTTAGCATGCAAAAGCGTAGTATTGTGGTATTCTCCTTTGCTGCTTTCCTTGGGTTGACTTGGCACATGCTCACACCATGTTATGACTATGAAAAGTCACCATTAGCCTCTATGATCATTTAGTCCCTGACTTGTAGTACCACTCTTTGATTTGATTAGTATGCTTTGTTGCACTGCATGATTATGGCCATTATTGCTCTCTTAGTTGGTTGCTCCCAGACTTTTGCTAGCCTCCACTTGTATGAGTAAGCTCTACTCATGCTTCCAACTCCCAAGAAACCAAGCTATTACACAGTGTCCACTATAAATTCCTATGCATGGTGTGTTACATCATTCCAAGTATATTCTTGTTTTCACCTATCTTCCAATTAAAAACTGTTTTGTTATGTGAAAACTTAGTGATTAAATCCCTCATGAACTTGATGGCACACTTTATATTCTTTGCCCCTAATAAACTTGAACCATTATGACAATTTTTTTGTATATGCTTGCACTTATAAGTTGAAATTAGCAGAACCATGCTGTCACGGGGAACGTTTTCGACATTGCACTTGTACTTTGTACTTAGTTGATATCATGCTCTTTTGTTTATGGATGCCACCGGTGTGAAATAAAGAGGGAACTTGTAAGTCCATGTAGTTTGTATTTTGTGTTAGAGAAATGCCTAGGCCGCTAGCCTAAGCCATGCCTAATCATGGTGGAAACTTGAAACATCATCATAGTGAGCTATCTATGAAGCATCCTCAATAAAAAGCTATGCATATAGTAAATAAAAAGATCGCTGAGATGCTCATTGTCTGCTTGCCTTGTCATTTTGGTTATGGGATAGCTCCTGTACCATGTGCAAGGGGTACCCCGTTGGCGGTTCTCAATGATATGTAAATACTTACAATGACAAGAACTTACCTGGGCCCAAAGTTTAGTATGAATGAGGTGTGGCCCTCGTATTCAAGGTACTTGAGATTGCCAACTTATACTTAGTCAAGCATATACTCCATCTTTGTCACTTTAACCTTAATCACTTCAAGATTCTTATGATAGGGGCAATGAGGGTTGAAAGCTAACAAGTACCGTAATTTTTGGAAGATCTTTTTGAAACTTGTAATCCATTATTCCTTTACAAAAAGGCCTTTCTTCCACCATTATTGAGTCTCCACCTTCTACCTTTACGCACCATTAAGAGAGCATAGTTGTCATTCTGTGTGCACTATTCCAAAGCTTATTGATTGATGCATATTATGATATTACTTGTTCTTGTGCTATTTGTTTCTAGTCACCCTTCTGAACTTTGAAGGTGTCTTATGCATCTATTTGCTACTCTATGAGGGACAAGCTGAATGCCACTATGCCATGTTTTCTGTATGTGAAACAAACAAACGTTTTTCAATGCATGTTATTCAAGATCTTTGTTTGTAGCTTGACATGTTGCTTGCATAGTTACTATGTCCTATTGTTAGAAATCCACCTTCCATGCACATGTTTATAGTTCTTTGATCCCAGCTTTCAATGCTTGCAAATGGTTTGATCTTTATTGTGAAGCTGCATGTCACCTCAAATTTTTTTATTTTTATCACTTACCTACTCGAGGATGAGTAGGAGTTAAGCTTGGGGATGGTTGATACATCGGAAACGTATTTATAATTTTTTATGCTCCATGCTTGTTTTGTATCTACTTTGCTTTGCTTTGTCTATAATTTGAGGTGTTTTTATATCTTTTCTGGAACTAACCTATTAAGAAGTTTTGACAGTGCCAGTCGCCTGTTTTCTTCTGTTTTTGGTTCCAGAAAGGCAGAAAATCAATATTCTCGGAATTGGACGGGACAAAAGCCAAAGTTATTATTTTCCCGGAGCAACACGAATCCACGAAGCAGAGCCGGAGGGGGCCACAGGGTGGCCAAACCCCCTAGGCGAGGGCAAGCCATGGAGGCGCCTGGAGGCGGTGTGGCCCCCTGGACCCCCAACGACCTTGATTCCTGCGCCTATAAGAAGCCCCCGGGGAGAAAACCCTAAAGAATCCAGAAGAAATACAAGAAAACCTCTGCTGCGCCGCCACCACCGAAGGGGAGATTCGGGGGACAGAAAGTCTCTGTTCCGGCACCCTGCCGGGACGGGAAAGTGCCCTCGGAGCCATCTCCATCGCCATCTTCATCACCATTGATGATTCCCATGTTGAGGAGGGAGTAGTTCTTCCTTAGGGCTAAGGGCTCTACCGGTAGCTATGTGTTCATCTCTCTCTCTATGCATGATCTTGTGGTCATGAGCTTTGTAATCAAGTAGATCTACCTTTCTACTCAAGTGCTTCATTAGATCTCTGCTTTCCCCATGTGTGTGAAAGTGACAGCATGCACACCATGGTGGCACTTAGTCTTTAGTCTACATAAATACTCTTTGTGCTTTAATAGATCTATGATTTTCCCCACTTGTGTGAAAGTGACAGCGTGCATACCCTGTGTGGAACTTTGGCTAGATTGAATATTTGCTATGAGTTATATTTGGAGTTGGATGTCTTTATGAAATTGTGATGTTTGTTGGAACCATCAGCGCTCAAGGTGACAGTGTGGGGTTACCTAGATTGGGAAAGCCGGACTTTGAGGTGTGCTGTTATAGCCCTACCAATGATTAGAGTGTCCAATCGGAGAGTAGTATCATAAAGAGAGAATATTTATATGAGAGAGTGTTCACTAGTGAACTTATGATCCATAGGCCTTGATTCTAAACATCGAAACACCATTTGCATCTAGATCTGTTGCATGTTTGCTTGCTTTAGTCTTTACCTCACGCCATCAGCTCTTTTCTGGCACCGTTACCCCACGTCAACAATAAGTCAGAAGCTCTATTCTGGCACTACTACCACTTGTATTTCACTATCTCTTCGCCGAACTAGTGCACCTATACACCTGACAAGTGTATTGGGTGTGTTGGGGACACAAGAGACTTCTTGTATCTTGATTGCAGTGTTGCTTGAGAGGGAATACCTTTGACCACTTCCTCCCTGAGTTCGATAAACCTTGGGTAATCCAGTTAAGGGAAACTTCCTGCTGTTCTACAAACCTCTGCACTTGGAGGCCCAACAACTGTCTACAAGAATAGAAGTGCGTAGACATCAAGGATGTGACTTGGTCACGAGGAATGATGAGAACAGGTTTTGTTTTTACCAGAGATGGTCATTACGGTTTTAAAAAGGGTTTTATTACCAAAAACTGTTTTTAAATCTTTTTAACAAGGATGTGGAGATGTCCAGGCTTTCTAAAAGGAGGCATACCTTTGCAAAAACTCTTTTTCAACAAAGATATAGAGATGCCAATGTTAGGTGTTTCAGAAAACAACTTAGTGTAGAGCTATCTCGCCACAGCCAAATATGCATTATCTTTGTTACCTTGTCTCGGTGGTTTGCGAGTACATTCAAAGTACTCACCGACATTGTCCATGGCTATTTACTTGGCTAGATTCCAGATGTTAAGAAGTGACGAAGGTGCTGACGTCTATGCGAGCTAGGCCGTCTTCCCAGTCAGTTTCCTGTAGGCTAAGGCACGGGCTCTACGCTGAAGACTTCCGCTACTTGTGTTGTAATCGCCATAATGGCTCTTGTGTAAGTTTTGTACTCGTTACTATATGGATGTTGTAATGATACTGGTCGGTTATGCTCACGGCTCACTGATCATGGGAACGTGAATTTTATACATAACGAGTATTCTCGGACCGTGAATCCGGGGTGCCACAGACATGGTATCAGAGCCATCCTGACTGTAGGAGACCTTAGTTAGCATGGATGTTAGACAAGACAACCGCTATTTCTGAAAACACTGGCTTTTAAAAAATATTTCTCAAAAGATTTTTGAAACATTTCTTATCTCATCTTCTCTTACTTAAAAACTTTGAAAATTCATTACTCTACATCTTGTCTACTTCCAATGCTCCGTTTTCAAAAACAAAGTCTGAATTGGAGACTATGAAGACGTAGATATCGGAGCAACGCGACCCCAAGACAAGCCAAACAAAGGAGCTACCGACGACAGACACTACAAGATCGCCTTACCAACGGAGTCCTACATCACCCCAAGAAATTGATCAAGTACGGCACCGATGACAACCAATCTCGAGACCAAAATTCAAGACCCCTGTAGCATTCCGAAAAATAGGATTCCTCTCTCATGGCGTGTAGTCACCTCCTTAGTACCTATGGTATTCCTTGTTTGCTTGTCATGTGTGTTTTTAATGCTTGCAATGTGTTTGCTAGTCTGCCCTGGATCTTCTGATCCTAATGTTTTGACCCCCTTGCTGACATGTCCCGATGCTAATCCTCGCAAACTCATAGACGGAAACCTCTCCTCAGCAGGATGGCCACAAAGGAAAGCCTCAACAACCCCAAGTAAAGCTCTAAGGTGGAAAGACTACATCTTTCCACTCAACTCCAATAAACCCCTGTTGACCTATCATCATCAACCATAGCCTTCCACCCGATGTTATAAGTCACTATTTCCTCTACCCTCAAGGTCGGAAGACTAATTCCGTCACACCGTTTCCTTCTTCAGCCAGATACCTTATCTCCCCCAGAAAACCCTGAGTATGGCCCTGAAGATCGGAGCCCTGAAGAAAGCATGTAGCCGTTGTGGTGAAGAAGGACATCAAGCCAGCATGTGTTTAGGCAACTACTTGAACTGTGGAGCCCTCCACCCTCCTTGAGTTTGCCCCACTCAGCTAGTTACATGTTTGCTCTGTGAAGGACAAGACAATGTTCCGTCCAACTGTCCCCTCTATCTCCTGATTGGCAAGGCTCGTCAACTCCCCTGCATCAACATTGGGAAGAAATCAAGAGAAGGACGTTCCAAGAAAGGCACCTGTTTCGCCTATGATGAACCAAGTCACTTCAGCCGAGAGTGCGCCCAGCGTGGTCTTGACAACACCTATAACAAGACAAGGGCCAAGACATCCCTCATCCCTGGAAAGATCCCAAAGAAAGCATCAGGAGGATCCGAAGCTAAAATTTATTTTGTTACACCTGTGGAGACCCGAGCCACTTCTCCCACAAATGTCCAGACAAGTACTTGATGGTCTCGAACCAAGAACCTCCCCTTCCCCTGAGAAAGCACTACCTGAGTGGAAACCTTTCACCCAGGGAGGCGACAAGACTCTGGACGTTCCTCCGAAGTAGCCTTTGCACCCAGAAGCCTGCTTATTCCAACATAGGAAGAGTTATGCATCACCCTAGAACTTGTCTTGTAAAACTCTAAGTCGCCTTGCTTCCCTGCGGCACAGACCTGTTTTGTAACCTCTGATGTACCTTCGCCACCAACTGGCACGAACCTGCTAAACTTTCTGGAATTATTCTTGTGTGATGCCCTTCCTTGTGTGTTTTACCCACGATGTTTCATCAGAACCAACCCGTAATAACCTATTTCCAAAGGACCTCGTTTCCTAGACCGCCAAAATCCAATGGCATCCTCCGACCCATCGGACCCCTAACTAGCTCAAAACTAACTACCCAGAAGCTAGTAGACGCCCTTACCGGTAGACCCTCCACCTCATGAAACAGTTCCAATGACGACGACAGAGTTGACTACCCCGAAGGAAAGGTGTAGCACCTTACCCCGACATCAACATACTACTCCAATCAAGAAAGTCGGCGACTTCACCAAGAACCCCTAATTTTTCTCTAAGGGGGAAAGACTACGTCTTTCCCGCCCAAAAACCATATAGAATCCCAGAGTCAAACACTATTCAGCGTTAAGCAAAGACCACCTTCCCAACTCTGAATCGTCGACCCTACAAGAAGCACAACAATCGGTACTTCTCCCGACTCAGAAGATACTTCAATAAAGTCCTCCACTCCAAGGTCGACCGCCCAGCCAACACCCCGGTGTATCAAGACCTTGAAGAGAGAAAAGTCGACCACGAGACGAGGAAATGAGAAGATTCAACTCGCCATCCCGCCTCAAGAAGGAAGTACCCCATCGACGTTAAACTTACCTAGACTTGTCATAACGGGAAAAGACTGCGTCTTTTCCACTCGCTTAAATCAAACGCCCGAACGAGAAGCCACACAGCTCCGAGCCGTAACTGACCCTGCCCGTTCGTTAGAAGACCTGATGGCACCATTTGTGTTCCACCTCTGAAATTGTTGAGCGGATGTTATTACCCCAACCCTGCTCCTCCCTAATCTCGGGACGAGATTATTTTAAGGGGGAAAGGTATGTAACATCACAATTTCAGCAACCCTGATTAAATTTCCAAAAGGCAAAAATCAGGGGGAACAAAAACTTTTCTTGCATTATACGCTTACTTGTTTGCTTGCGCTCAAGCAACTGTTTGTGTATTAGTTGTGTACTCCTCATCTCAACACTAGTTTACAAAAAACTATTTTACAAAAGAGATGTCTTGGCTCATCTTTCAAATTCTCAAATGTTCTGGCATTTCAAAACGTGAGCCAAGATGACTTTGACACAACCAAGTACCTTACTAGTTTCTATTGCCAAAACTATGGAGACATATATATATACTCTCCTTATGTTTTCAAGACAGAACCTTCAACTACCCTTATCTCTAGGTTTTCCAAAAACCGTTATTAAAACCTTTTCATCTAAATCTTGGTAGAGATACCAGGATGACACTTATCTTACTTCAAAGCAAAACCCCTTTTCAACATACCCATCCTTAAATACATGTAGGCTTGATGGTAACCCTAGTAGTAGTTAGATAAGTAATAAGATAAATTGCCTTGATCTACTGTCTGATGAATTGCCTTGATCTGGTGTTTTCATTGTTTGCTTAGGAACTAGAGTGAGCTAATCTAGTAGCTCATCCCCTTAGGACCCAACCCATGCTTGTGATCATCAATCTCAAAGAAAGCATCCAAGTCTGGATCTATCCTAAGCCACTCAAGTGATCATCTCATCTCCTGCTTATCTCTATCCAGGGATAATCCCTCTTGATGGTTTCCAACCTAGTAGAGACCCAATCCAAGTTTGGATTCCCTCTGTTCCATCTATACCTTAACATCAACCCCTTGAGGGAAGGGATAAACCTTTGCCACCCTCTCAATCGTTTCCCTCTTGAACACTAGTCAAAATCACCAAATCTTCCCAAAATGGCTAAGTCTGGATTTCTTATATGGATCCCATATTTGGAGCTCTACCTTTTCCAACCTAGGTGCATTCTTGGGAATGCATTGGAACCATCTTGTAGTACATATTTAGTACTACCAAATCCCACTCTTACCCATGGATAAGCCATTCTATCATCCACTCTGCAAATCTTATCATCTTGCCTACTTTGGCAGAAGTTCACATCTATATGCCACCTCCCCTTGACCAACTCTTTGATTGTTTATGGTCTATTAATCATGGCCTATCAACTCCCACTTCACTTGTTCCCATTGGAACCTTGTGCTTATTAAACCCACATTGTTTAGGAGGCTACCTGATGTAGCCGTTATGGTAGCCTTATTTTCAACAAAGTTTGCCATCTCTTATAGATCACCCCAAATGCAACCAAGCTCAACTCTTGCTTCCATGAACATCTATATGACTAGGTCTATTCATCCATATACCCCTTGTACCATGGTGAGCTCTGACCTCCCTAATCCAACCATGTTTAGGTGGCATCAAATTAACCAAACCCTAGATCCTCCCCAATCTAGTTTCAACCCTTTTCACCAATTTTATTGAAAACCAAGGTTTACCTTGATGCCTACATCAAGTTTATATAATCTACATTGGATATAAGATTCCCTAAATAATTCTCCCAATTATTTGGATTATTAAACTATTTAATTTCCTCTACTTACCAAATCCTCAAAATCCATGTCTTTAATGACAAGTTTGCTTTTCTCCAAATAACCTTGCCAACTCAAGGCTTATTTGAAGCCTATTTATCATACCCCATCTTTCGAACTCAAAAATAAATAATTTTGATATTCTTTATTATTTCTTTTTGCCCTTTTTCTTAAATGGCAGAAATAAGAAATAATTCCCTAAAAATACTTTTCCACCTCATTAAATTCAACTAAAATTCTCCAATGTGTGTTATGGTATTTAGGACCATATCACATCAAAAACCAAGTTTACCCAATATAAAAATATCAGTTTTGCTTCCATAATCTACTTTAGCACTTTTTGAAGAAGTGCATTTAAATGGGATTATAATCATCAGAAAAATACAATTTAAATATTGGAGAGATTATTTGACCTAAACCACCTACCAGTACCATTTCCACACTTTGTCAAATGCAACATTTTCAACTTCCTTCACAAGCACCAAAAGGATCAATTTTGCCAAAACAATCAAATCTTGATTCAAATTAACACCAAACTAACCCCAAGCATGTCAAGCACTCCACCTTAGCAGCACACACTCCCTCCTGGTCGTGTGCACTATAGCACTGCAATATCCCACCCCCAACCCTCTTGTCCCTTATGTTTGTTTATAAGGGAGACAAATGCCATGTCAAATCCAACCATCAAAGCTTGTGCAGCCACTGCCCCTACCCCCTTACACCACCCCCTGCTAGAGGCCTCAGTACCCCATACCTCCCTCTCCACCGCCCATGAGGCCCAATCCCCAAGCAGCACCCCCTCCTCCATGCTCAACATGGACATAGTCCATCCAACACCCTCCCCTTCGGTATATAATGCTAGAGGCCAGAGAACACCCCCACTGCCCTCTCATTTCCCCCCTTACCACCAGAGAGCCTCCCCTCTCCTTCCCCTGTCTTGCCATGATCAAAGAAAGGAGAGAAGACACCCTCTCGGGTTGATGCTTGCATGCAAGTTTGCCAAGGAAGGGTGGCACCCACTCTCTCTTTGCCTCCCAGATCTACTCCTCTATGCCTAAGCCATCTTCCCCTGTTTCCTTTTCTCTGTTGCAGGAACCCGGGAGCTCGTCGCCGTCATGGCATGACCGAGAGGAACCTCGTCGGAGTCCTGGCCTCCTCCGAGTTTCTGCAGCCCGCCAAGGCAACCTCTACGACCAACCCTACCTCTACATCCCCCTACTCGCCCCGCCATTGACCTGCATGCCGGCCTGAGCCTGCTCCGGCGAGCTACCGCGCTCACCGAGGCGTCCTTTGTCATTGTCACGCACAGATCTGCACCTTGGCACCAAAGCAGACCACGCCGCCCATCTACGGACTCCCCACGGTAACCCGCGCCTCCTCCGCCTCTCCTTGTCGCCTCTCCGTGCCCTTAGGTGATGTACCCGAGCCTCCCCCGTTGTCCTAGGGTTTCGCCACCGATGGGCCTGTTCCACCAGGGAAGACGACCGAGGGTCGTCGGATCCCTCTTAATTGGATGGCCCCAATCCCCCATACCCCTTTGTCCCCTCCCTCTCACTTACGGACGGGACCTCACCGTCAGTCACCCAATCACCAGATCCCGCGCGGGCACGTGCCCGGATGGGCCAAATCTCCTCTCCGCGGCCCACTTAGCCTCAGACCCCAGCCTAGGGAACCCCTAGTTTTATTATTTTTACCAGATCTGCAGATTAGTCTTTTGGTTTAATTAATTTTTAAAATGAAAAATGACTCCAACTTACTAGATCTAAGATTTCTAAGGTCCCTATATATCTTCTCAAACAGGTAGACTTGGTGCTGAACCAATTTGAGGTTTAGATTAAATTTCATAAATCTTACACTAAGCTCTGTCTAGAACACTAATGAATTTTTCTAGAAAACTTGGTGTAACCAAATGGAGTAAATCCAACTGGATCTGGAAGGTATTATCCATACCTTTCATACCCCACTTTCCCCACCGTAGCTTGCTTCCTAGTTTGCCCCTGGTAAAAATATTAAAAATAGAGCCTTTCTGCCTTTAGAAATTTCCCTAGGTCAAATCAATTGAGGTTTGGCCTAATTCCAACTCCCTGATAAGACACACATCCATATCCAACATAATCCAGCAGCTCATAATTTTTGGAGTCTCTGCTGAATTTTATTGAATTAAAATCTGCTATGCATAGTTTATTCACTATTAAATTAACTACAATAGTTGTGCAACTCCAAGTTTAATGATTCAAATTTCCACAGAAATTTATTCTCAGTACCTAGCATGTGTCCTTGGAATCACATCCAAATCTTCTGTATTTTGAATCTGATGAAAAAGACAAATCTGGTCCAGTGTTGCCTTTGGAAATTTCTCAAGGGCATTCTGTTAATTGTTCTGAGGTGATTCCAACACCTCTTGATTCAGTCCACCAAATACTACCTTTTCACCCAAGGAAATAATGTTTGGGTCAAGTTCTGGTAAATTATTTCCTAAAACTAGAGCTTTAATCACTATAAAATCCTTTATAAATCCTAAGAAATTGATAAAATAGTGAAACCACTTTTGTTGGATTCATTTTATAAATACCTATCTGGTGGTATCCTATATATACAATGGTATCATACAGATCAAGTCCTTGGTCAAAAACCCCATCTTAGGTAGATCCTAGATCTTAAATCCAAAAGGACCCTTTTCCCTAGTGTCTCCAAATCTTCTCCCAATCCAATCAAATCACAACTCCAACATCCTACGGATGTATATCCTGTAGTTATCCTTTGTTTATTGTGTGGTTTGATACTTGTATGCCTTGTATTGATTGTGGCGTTGTATGTTTGCATGTATGCTCGATAACGGCGATAGTTGCGATTGTGTGACGCCGAGAAGAAGGAAGGATCGTTTTATTCTTATTATTGTTATATTTGGTTTTCTGGTATTCTAAAGAAGTCAAGGGACATATCGCTGGTCATAGGCAAGCCACCATTTCTGAACTCCTATATTAACCTATTCCTGTTATCTATTGTTTTATATCTCGTTTATAAACTGCACGAATAAATTGCATGTTTTATTTCACATAAAATGACGTCAGTAACTTGGATCCTCCATGTTATGGATGAGTGTCCTTTAAGACACCTACCCTACGAACACCTACTCTTACCCCTTTATATCGAGGCTAAGATGATTAAGCATCTTCCCTCTTGGAACCCACAGATTTTCAATGATAAAACTATTTTGGGTTTTACCCTACTACAAAGCTTTCAAAATAAAACCCTTGGAAACAGACATCCTTTCGAGAGGAGTTTTCACTAAAGGAGATATTAGGATGATAAAGAGAAAGTCAAGGAAGAGAATGAGAAGGAAAAAAGGGGTACTCGAGTCTTTTACCGGAACCATTTTATCCGTGCAACCACATTACCCTAGGTGGGACTCAGGGCTAGCTTGTAGTTTGTCCTCCTTAGTATGGGCTACGCCATAACGCGTAGAAAGGGGTTAGAGTCCCTGGAAGCCGGTTCCTTTACACTTAGGGGGTTGTCGTGCCCGGAGAGGTTCCATTCAACTCCTCGGAGTCGGCTGAAACTATGGAGCTCCCGCGGACGGTATCAGGTTAAGGCAGTATGGATGGGAGTGGATAAAGGATGTGCAGGAAGGGAGATTCAGACTTGGGAAGTCAGGTACACTTCCAGGGGAAACTAAGCAACCATAGGGAAAGTACCTATACTAGGGACAACAAATGAAAAGTTAGGTTCAATTATCCGGACCCCCGTCTAAAGTGTGTAGAGGGCCGTGGTTTTATCACGGCGGATGTATTGATTCCTGTGGGTAAAGTGCACAAACTCTGCAGAGTCTAATCTATTCGAATAGCCGTGTCCAAGGTCAAGGACAGTTGGAAAGGTGATTGCTATGAGTATCGGGAGATATGTTGAGATGTTTTAAAAAAGGACGTGACTTGGTCACGTGGAATGATGAAAACAGGTTTTGTTTTGACCAGAGATGGTCGTTAAGGTTTTAAGAAGGGTTTTATTACCAAAAACTATTTTTAAATCTTTTTAACAAGGATGTGGAGATGTCCAGGCTTTCTAAAAGGAGTCATACCTTTCCAAAAACTCTTTTTCAACAAAGATATAGAGATGCCAATGTTAGGTCTTTCAGAAAACAATTTAGTGTAGATCTATCTCGCCACAGCCAAATATGCATTATCTTTGTTACCTTTTCTCGGTGGTTTGCGAGTACATTCAAAGTACTCACCAGCATTCTCCCTGGCTATTTACTTGGCCAGATTGCAAATGTTAAGAAGTGACGAAGGTGCTGACATCTATGCGAGCTAGGCCGTCTTCCCAGTAAGTTGCATGTAGGTTAAGGCACGGGCTCTGTGCTGAAGACTTCCACTACTTGTGTTGTAATCGCCATAATGGCTCTTGTGTAAGTTTTGTACTTGTTACTATATGGATGTTTTAATGATACTGGTCGGTTATGCTCACAGCTCACCGATCATGGGAACGTGAATTGTATGCATAACGGGTATTCTTGGACCATAAATCCGGGGTGCCACAGGAATTGTTTATAAGGATTCCTTTGCACTAGATTTCGTAGGAAATCAAACATCCACTCACAGCTCTTTTTTAGAATCCTATATTTGTCCTACTATGATAAGAGCCAAACAAACTTGGGTTCAGATGAATTCCCGTAGGATTGGAGTGGTCATAACATTGCAATCATACATTTATTTTCTCTATCATACTTCGAATCAAGCAGGCATCTTTTTTACTATTTCACCACTCAACAAGACCTAAACTTCGGATAACTGTTTTATTCCGGTTTCAGTGCTTCTCACTGGATTACAATTAGAACATCTTGAAGAATCATCTACGGGAAGAAAGAAATCTATGTGTGACCAATGAGTTGTACAAAGGTTTTCATGAAGTCGTGATTGACACGGGCGTGTGACCAATGAGTTGTACAAATATGCGTGAAGAAAGAAATCCTAGGAGCTGGAGATATGTTGTCAGGGATGCGGAGCTCTTAGAACGCAAAATGGCTACCTATTGGTTCAAGGAACGCCCACATGGATTTCGTCTCAACCTGTTCAGCGGTATCCCGATTAATTGGAGATTGTGATATGAAATTCATCAAAATTGTATTACTCCTATGTGACCAGGAGGCATTCTAGGAACCAAGAAGGTTCCTGAAAAACTACTTTACTTAAATTAGCCACTATTACTCCTTGATGGAACTATGGAACTGAGCAACTACTAGTACTCCTGTTTGTATTAGTACTCGGATTTTGGTGCCTAGTCGATCTCGTACTACTGTCAAGGCAAGCAAAGGATCCTTCCACCACAAATATTTTGCCTTGTTTACAAAATAAAGGGCTCCTCCACCCAAAATTTTGTCTAGTCGGTGTCTTTCGGGAGAGCAAAGCCACTTGGACGAATGAGAACATCCTCCCTCTCTCCTCTTTAATGCATCATTGCCTGCTCTGCTCCACTCTGCATTTGGTGTCTCTATCGTTTTATTAATGGCACTTGTTCAGGTGGGAAGCATCGTAGCTTCTGCACAATGTTCATCTGGTCCTTCCCATGTAAGCTTCCACACAATGGAGTACAACCGTGTAGAGAAAGTTGTGGCCCATCCTGGTCTAGCCCAACTTTGCTTCTGTTTGCCTCTGCTTCCACCAGAAAATGAGCTCTAGCTGGATGTTTTTCCTTCTCTCCCATAAAGATAAGGCCTCAAAATATACTACTCCAAGGTCCCTAGGAAGGAAGAAAGCAATCAGGTAGATCTTCATTGATTATCAATGGTGGTATAAAAAGAAGGGCATGGCTCGAGGCCGGATAAGAGATTCCACATTCCCCCCTCCCAAATCGCAATGCTTTGAATGCTTACTCTACAGATGGAAGCCACCACACTCAACTGTTCCACCTGCTCCCAGCCCCTCAAGCCCCGACGGGTCTACAAGGTGGCTCCCTTTCTCCCACAGAAATCCATTGATTTTTCTTTTGTCGGTTCGTCCGTGCAACTATCTTATTTTTCGAACTTCCGTTTCTCCAGTGCATGGATATTTATCTAATCTACCATAGCTGCATCCACAAGATCACCTCCTGCTAGATGTGCGAGTACCCTAGCAGCGGATTCACCCACAAGCCCACCATGGACGGCGTCCTATCAGCGGCTAGGGTCGAGTGTGCCCACAAAGGCTGCGGGAGCTTGCTGCCCTACTATAAACTCCTCGAGCACGATCACATGCCGGTATGCCCCCTGCACTTGTACGAAGACCGGCTGTGACTTCGCGGCCCTGCCGCTATTGCTCGTCACCCACCTCGCAGCGGTCCACTCGATCCAAGTGCACAAGATCCAGTATGCCACCAACAAAGCATTCCAGGAGCCGGTAACACTGGCGCGCGAGGCATCCCGTCGGCTCATCCTCATCGGGGACTAGGATGGAGCCGTGTTCGTCTTGACGATTTTCATGCTAGACACGATGGTCCTTAGCCCAGCAAACAATATGAAGACAGAAGCTAGGAGACGAGAATTCTCGGTCTCCCTCGTGTCTGTGGTATGTGTTAGGCCCACGCTGTCCGACTCGCCGGTGTACAGGATGAGGATGTGGGCGGAATGCCCGCCGGTGCTCTCTTGGCCTCATGGAAGGATTATGACTGACACCGTGACTGTGGATCTCGAGGCGTCGATCTCCACTAAGTCGGGCGACGTCATGATCGAGGACCTTACGTCTTACCTGCCAGCGCCGCTGCATTACCTGCTCGGTCCTGCTACGGCAAAGGAGCTTCATTTCTTCATTCACATTGACTTTTAGTGGCTATGTAAACTGCTGTTAATTAGTTTAGTTTTAGAAAGATCATTGGCATATGATGAAGTATGGATTTTGGAGTAGTAGTAATATGTATGGAGTAGGTAGTTAATTAGTGGTAGCACGGTAGTGGAGTAGTAGCTGTAGTTTGGTTGGAAGAAATCATATCCTTTCCGTAGTAGGGATGGTGATTTTTTTCATCAAAAGAGTGCTAGTAGTAGGTATGTATGTTTATACTCGACATACATTCGGGTAATCGTCAAAAGTTCATTTTGATGTTCTACTGCTATTGTTTGTTTGTATGATTCTTCCCTCTTGTACTCCAGTTCACACTACTACTACTCCTTCAGCAGTATAATAACTGGAATTACTCAAAGAAAGTCTCTACAATGAATTAAAAGAAAATGCTGTGATTCCTTGCAGTGTGGTGGTGTGCTACGATGCCTAAACCTGCACTCCTAGCACTCTCCAGTGAAATTTACTCGTATGTCTCATATGGTGTACCATTCTGAATCTTCTTCTTTGGTCTGCTTGCGCTTTACCTTGCCTTTTTTCTTTAGTTGTTTAATTTTGTTGGACATTTCTAGAGTTTTTTGACCCTTCTCAAAGTTCACTATCCGGCTGTATACCTCGTAGGTTGCGTAGGCGTCGAGGCTTGCATACTGGATCTGCTCATCGGTCAGGGGCATGTTCTCCCATTTCTTGTGGTCCACATCCTTCTTCGTTTCCTTCATGACATTGTAACGACTGTCTATGAGGGCCACATCATAGTCAGCCAAAGAATCATTCTCATTCATGGATGTCCATGAAGTTCGTCACTGGCACTAGAGAACACCTGAGCCTGATACTGGCGTTGCCAATGTCGACGCCGGCAAAGGAAATGCTAGGGTCGATGAGGAACTCTGCTAGCTTGGAGCATGGCTTGCCGGCCTAGCAGATCTGGTAGACCAGGAAATCCATGCCCACACATAGTTGGACGACAGCAACCTTCTGCGTCAATGATTTCTCATTCGTGTACTCGACATCAAGGCCAACAATCTTTTCGTCCGCTTCCTCCAGGAGCGGTTGGATTTTCTCGATGTAATCATTCACCACCGAAGCTCTGTTGGTATACGCCACCCGTATTATGGTGGTGTTGCAGGGTTCAGGAAGGAGTATAGCTTATCGAACAGAAGCGCCATGGACGATGATTGGCGGCTTATTTTATTTTGCAGAGGTTTGGCTAGGTGAGGAAAATGACAGAAAATGAATGGGACCGAAAAGATGAAAGGAACCGCTAGAAATATTGGGAGACAAAGGGCATGCATGCATGAGCGGTTGTGGAAACAAAGGGTATGCAATTTCCCTCGGCCCCGCCCACGTACTCCTATGGAATATTTGCATATCAGTTTTAGGGACGTTGTTTACTGTATATTTTTGGAAGAAAGCAGTAGCACTCTCTCTGTTTACATTTAGATTGCATTCTTCTCAAAACACATCTTATCTTAACACCTAGTATGATTTTATATAAAAAATGATATGTCATACTTCTATTATCTGATTCTCGTACGTGTGCAAGGCATGTGAAACTTACTAGAGAGAAGCATCACATCACACTTTTCAATGCAAAATGTGTCTAGTGTATAAAATACTAGTACGTACAAAATACTAGTAGTATATACCCGTAATATATGCATACTCAAAGTTACCACTCTTACCATCTTTAGGCCTTTCATGACAACAATGGGAGTATCTTAGCGCGGTATAATAGGCTAACTAAGTAACTATAGTTACCGATGAGGAGTACTAAGGTACTACTAGTATATTAGCTAGACTAGTATTTTTGCACGCAGGTATAGACAAAAAACAATTTCTAGTATCCCAATCACATGCATGCATGTAAGAGATATTAATCCATTGGCGAGTGTAATGAGAGAGTGTTATTAGTTCATGTTAGTACTACTTTTATAGTGGGTAACGTGTGTTTACGTAATTAAGCTGAAGGCAAATACCTTATTTGTGCAGAAATGGGTCCGACAATACTCTGTACCTACAAAGGCTAGAACATTACAGTAAATTAGTATTTTTTCTAGTCCTTGGAGTAGGTTATTATTTTTCTATATCTTTTGTACTATATATCCAAATTCAAAATCGCAGAGCGCCAAATTCTCCCGCCACACCTCCATCGAAATATTTCGAGTGGTCAAGCGCCAAGTTTTAGCTGTACGAAATTCCTTTTCTACCCCTCACAACGGCCTAACTACAAATGTTAGGGCGTGGGTATCTTTCGTAAGTTTTCTCCCCTGGTCCCCATAGCTCTTAAGCTGGGTAGTACACCTTCCACCAATGCCATTTCCCCCATAGCACTCCAAAAAACCCTAACCACTATCTGACCTCCGGCTCCTACACCACCGCACCGAAGCAACCTGCCGCGCTTCGCCGACCTACATGCCACCCAACCCCTGAAGGGAATATGCCCGAGAGGCAATAATAAAGTGGTTATTATATTATTCCTTGTTTATGATAAATGTTTATTTTGCATGATATAATTGTATTAATGTGGAAATGTTAATACATGTGTGTTTAATAAACAAAAAGAAAGTTCCTAGTTATGCCTCTCTTATAAACTAGCTCGTTGATTAACAAGATGATCAAAGCTTTCCTGATCATGGACATTGGATGTTGTTAATAAGCAGGTCACAACATTGTTGAAATGATGTGATGAGCATTCATCTGAAGTATAGCATTACGATCAATGTCATTGTGTTTATATTTCTATAACATCATACAATGTAATCCCAATCCTTAGACCATGAGATCATGTCAATAACTAACACTAGAAGAGTATCTTGATAACATCAAACGTCACACCATAACAGGGTGACTATAAAGATAGGTTCAGTGCTACAAAGGTGTTATGTAGAGGATCATGGATCAAGAGTGGAATTTGTCCATCCCGATGACGGAGAGATATACTCTGGGCCCTCTCGGTGATATCACATTAGTTAGCTTGCAAGCAAGTTATTTGATCACTAGAATGTTATATCACGGGAACGAGAAAATAGTACATGTCGGTAACGAGATCAAACTAGGTATGGAGATACTGATGATCGAATCTCAGACATGTAATATATCGTGAGACAAAGGGATTGAGTTACATGCGTATAAGGTTCACACGATCACAGAAGTTATTGTTGAATGTGTGGGAGTCAGTACGGATCTTCAGGTCTCGCTGCTAATTATTGATCAGAGAGGGGTCTTGATCATGTATGCATTATTCGCAAACGGTATGGTGACACACTTAAGGTATACCGACACCATTTGGAGCAAATAATATGCCAGAGAAAGAATTAGAAAGCGCAGGAATTATTTCACTAGACACCGAAATTGTTTCGGTTGAAATTGCTGAAACTAGTTCTGCATGTGAAACTAAAATGTTGTAAGGGGTTTTATGTGAATGTTTGTTAATTAAAGTAATAAAAAATTCTGAATAAATAAATAAAATGAGTTTTATTTAAAGAGAGATTACATTAAATTTGGTGGAAATTTAATGGGAATTTGAGTGGAGAAAATGGAGGGTCAACTTTATGTGAGTGGAGCTTCCACCACATGAATGAGGGAGAGGTGGGGGCACCTTCTATGGCCGGAGGCCATGCCCCCTTGGGCTGCCCCTCCCCTATAACAGGGGCACCTCCTCCTCCTCCACTCTCACACCTCCTCGTGAAGGATCTCTCTCCCCCTTTAGAATTTACCCATGGTCTCGGATCGACGAGATACATGTTCTCGTTCGATTTTTCTAGAAGGATTTGTTGCTTCCGTTGCTTCGCTGGAGCAAGGGCGTGCAGGGTGTCGGGGTACCCGAATGTGTGTGCGATCGACGAGATGCTCCACTGCTTTGCGGTGCTGGACTTGATGGTGCTGGACCGGCTGGACCAGATGGACTTCATCACGATCTTGAGATTGGCAAGAGATCGACTACATCACCAACGAGTTCATACTCGAAAAACCTTTCGGTCTTCGAGGCTATGCATTCTATGGATGTATATCCACCCATTTTTTGTATCTAGTAGATAGATCTTGGTACTTAGTTGTTCCCATCATAGGAATTTTTTTGTTTTCTATGCTACAAACCCTACACCCGTATGTTACCTCCATCTTCTGCACCACCAAACCACAACATCCCCGCCCCATTTTGCCGGCCTACTCGCCACCCAACCGCCTATCTCACCCCCAGCTCCTGCACCACCGCATTGGAACATCCTCGCCGCAGCCGCCCTACAGGCCACCCACCCCCTATCTCACCTGTAGCTCCTGAACCACCACACCAGAACATCCCAGCCGCACTTTGTCGGCCCACACGCCACCCGAAACCCCCTATCCCACCTCCAGATTCTGCCCCACCACACTTCGCCGGCCCACTTTGTCGGTCGAAACGCCATACCTTGCGATACCACATACTCCTCACCAGTCTACCGGATTAGCCAACGTCCTCCTTACCCAACCTAGTTCACTGACTCCCTTGTCCACAGCACCTGACCTTCTTCACCTACGCCGTTGTGTGCTGCATTCGGTCTGCTTCAGGGACTAACAGACCAATACATCAGATCCTCTTCACCGACATTCTTGAGTAGAGCCTCGAGTCCATAATCAGTAGTAAAATATCTGCTCCACCGACGATGTCGTGCACTACACTAGATCTCCTCCAGCGACCATCTTATCAAGAAAGTTAGACCCATCAGCAACCTCCACAGATCTGCTTCACCGACGCCGTTGTGATCTATCTGCTTCAGAGCGACTCACCACTACCAGGCACACTCGGCGTCCTTAACGTTACCCACCAAGATGTCGTGTATGCGTAGACGATGCCGTGACCTAGGTAAACCAGATCTGCTTGTTCATTTCAGTATAATAGGTATAAGCATATGACAGTGAACTGCATTTCCATATTGGTGGTAAATTCCTACCTTAATACTAGCTTAATTAATATCCGACTCTCCCTTAATAAATCTGGTGTAGTCTATGTTAAATCCAGGCATTAAACTACTCCCTCTGTTTAAACGAATAAGGAGTCCTTGTTTTCCGTATTTTTTCTTTGACCAACAATTACTCTTAATATATAAACAATTTTGGTAGTACAAAACTAGCATCATTGGAGCTCATTTCTATTATGCAGTTCATGGAAAATATTAATTCACTGAACATCTAAAGTTTCCTACAGGTTCTACAAGTTCGCAAGTTATGTCATCATAATGTGCATTTTCTTTGTCTGTAGCTACAACACTGACTACATGTAATTTTGGAGTTCATTGGTAGTTTTAAGCCACTGAACATATAGGTTAACATTCCCTGCTCTACAAATTCAGAATTTATGCTATTTTAATTTCAATCTGTTTTGTACTAAGCAACCATAGTAAGTGCCTTCTTTTATGAAATTCAATGCAAATTTTATGTCATTGAACTTGTTGGTTTTGCATTCCCTCTGCAAGGTATGCCATTATTATTTCTTTCTCATTTCATTAACCTCCGATAGTATCTGCCTCCTATTATATACTACATTCCTTCCGTAAAATAATGCCTATACTTTTTAAAGTCAAACAATGATGACTTAGACTAGGCATGTATAAAATATATTAATGGTTAATTTGTATCATTTGAGACTAGGAAAATACATGCCCCGATGTAACGAATGGTACTTGTTTGGCATGCTAGATGTTCTTGTATGTTCTACAAACTTGTTTGATTTTTGTGTCGACTGACTTGTGAAAAATTTAAATTACTTAGTTTTTGGATTAGATGTAGTATTAGATAGGGAGTTTTAAGGCACTTAACATGGTTATCTGCATGCTCTGCTCTATAAATTCAAGTTTCTCAATTGTAATTTATGGAACAGCAGTATCTACCTTCTATTATGTTGTTCATGGAATTTTAACTCAATTCACATTTGTTTGCATTCCTTGCTCTATAAGTTCACGAGGTATACCATTGTAATATCTAACTTGTTTATCCTAATGTTAATATAGTATCTGCCTGCTCTGTAGATCATGGCAAATTTTATGGAACTTAACATATTTGTTTGCAATCCCATTTGACAAGTTAAAACTATTTTCCATTGTAATTTGTCTCTTGTTCGTTCTAAGGACTGACTGTATCTGCATTCTATTTTGTTGCCATGGCAAACTTTATGTTATTAAAATGTTTGTTTATATTCCACCATTCCCTGCTCTACCTGTTCACAAGTGGAGAACCAGGCCCTGGACTAGTAGCTGATACACCGTGTGTGGAGGCCAGCCGTTCGAGTCCCAGCCTGGGCAAACTTTCGAGTCGCCAATGAGGCATGAATAAACCGTGTGCCTCACCTACCTAACAACATATAACCAAGGGTGGGATCATTCCCACTGTCAACATTTTTAATTATTCACAAGTGATTATACTATAATGTCTATCTAGATCTTTGTAAATAACAACACCCACTATCTGATATTATTTCCTCTCACAGGGAACACAGAGAATCGTAGAGTGAATCGCCCCTAGAATCTTGTAAGTACATGTTGCTTTCTATTGATGGATGCAAACCTGTTTTATGTTAATGAGTGGCCGGATCCTATATAAAGAGGAGCAACAATAAAGCAAATGAATCGTCTATCCAAGTGCCGGATGCGGTGGATGTATTCAACGAACGAACTAACAACGGGATGTCCTCCAACGAGACTGCACAAAGAGAAATAGTAAGTCACTTATTTCTACCGAGATGTGCTTAGTGTCAGATGCTTGTTTGTATGAGGCACCACATGAGTCGTCTAATGATTAGAACAAGATTGACCTTAAAAAAGATTGGGCAAAAACCAAATGTGAATCCCTTGATTATAATTCAATATGCTCACCCGATCATGGCGTTGATCTATTCTTTCTATATTTGACTTATGTTCATCTATATATCTATCTATCTATATATCTATCTATCTATATATATATAAGTTAAATAGACCATGATTTACTGGTGGTGATTTATGTATATCTACTTTTATGCTATATTTTATGCTATGTAACAAAGACCAAATGTAAATATCTCGATTTATAATTTAATTATCTCACTCAATCATGGTGCTTCTCTATTATTTGCTATATTTTTCTCACCATCAAATCTATCTATCTATGCATTAACTAGACTATTATTAGGTGGTGGTAATTTAAGTATATCCACTTTTATGATAATTTATAGTCTATTGTAGTATTTTTATGCTATTAAGAGTTTGTATGAACCCTGGAGGTAGTCACAGTGTCTAGTGTTGGCACCACATGAGTTGGCCAATGGTTAGAACAAGATGACCATTAATGCAATGTTATCCCTATATATAAAAATCATAATTAAGCTTCATATGATACTTAGTTACTATATATATGTATTATAACCATCTTACTATGATCTGGAAATCTATTGTGTACCTGGTGTTTGATTGCTTAATTCATTACCTCACTAGCTACTCTACATGATGCATATATATATTCTATTGCCAATTTGATTCTTTAGTTTGCTCATGTTTAAAGCAATGTCATGATTTTCTTAACTTAAAAGATGGAAATTTCTTTGAGAATACAATTGTTGATTACTAAGAAACATGAGACATTATGTATATGTTCCGACTCATGTCTGCTCGATTTAAACTATAGATGGTTAGATGATCTTGATAGTTTAATATTAGCCACCAGATGGTTCAATTGGTTATGAGTCCTTTGCATTTTTAGTTGACTTCTGATTGCAACAATGCGATATTGTGTCATGGTTTCTATGGATATAATGTGGATAACAGAGCTCGTACATGTTTAGTTAACATTATATATGTTGGATATCTTTTTTTCAAATAGCAGTTTATTTGATGCATACAACATTGCTACATTTCCCAGCTACCAACTCTATATGGTGAACAAAGTGATTCTATCAAAATAATGTCACATTCTACTTAATTTGATCTTCCACTTCATACCATCCATACATTGTTCAAATACTTCATTGATATTGCAAGGTGCATAATATATCAGTTGCTTGTTTGTCTACTCGATTTTCTTAGTTGTGTGGTTATATGGACAATGATACTGTTAGCAGTTGGAAATACAATAGTTGTAGGCATTAAAAAGAAGGTTTCTGATACTTTTTGGATGCATCCAACTACTGTTTCGGCAGCAAATGACTTATCTCTTCGTTTCTCTTCTTTTTTATATACTGGCCCGACGATCAAAATATATGAATGATCTAGCTACTGAAAAGATATCTTGTTTCTCTGAAAATATGCTGGTAGTCTATTTAAGACAAACTTGATCTATTGCTTGTTTTTCTAAGGTACTACCACAGTTCACTGATGATTAAAACAATGCCAACTTCTATGGTTAGAGGTCCAACCATAATTTATCGAACTGCACACTGATCTGGCTAGTTCGTAAAATATACCATTCCTAAACGCTATTTTTATATTATAGTTTAATGCTTGTTGTCTTGACCAATTCTAAGCAGCTCAAGGGACACCAAGCACCTCTTTTTCTTATATTTTCTATATTTCCATTAGGCAGTGATATAATTTGTTTATGAGGGAAAGAGTAGTTGTTTGGTTCACTACATTCACTTACAAACAAGTTTAGTTAGACTGCATGAGACACATGTTGATTGCTTGATTTTTTATATTAGGACAATACTGATTTTGAAAATCTTTGACAACAAACACAGTGTTTCTTCGCCTGCTTTGCTGCACTCACTTAATATGTATTAGTTTCAGCCTGCAAATAATTTGTATTGTTTGTTCCATAGAGCGGCTGTGATACAGGAACATTCTTGCATCGGTCCAGGACGTCCACTATTTTTGTTATTCTGGAAAGAGTTATATGAGGCACATCATTGATTGTTCCTGTCCAATGATGCATTATAATTATTTTAAATATAAATTGGCTTCTAGTTTGCTGGTATGTTGTGCTGACTTGTTTTCTTTGTTTCAGGATGCACATGAAGCTATGGAGGCAGAAGCGAGGACTCCTACATTAAGTGTTGAGGTTATTTCATAAAGCAGCAGTAACATTGGTTATTGCTTGCATCGGCCCACTGTTCTAGTTTTTCCATCACAAAGAGGTGTTACATCTACATTCGAAACAATTGATTTCATTGAACAAGAAACAGAGGAAACATATGCAATAATCATGATTACACGCGAACATATACATGAACTGAAGATCGACAAGATTGGTTACTTGATAATATCTTCAATAGCTGTCATGGTAAGCCTGTTGTTACTTGTATGGCGATGCGAGCTCTAGCAAAAAACCCATTCCAACCCATGACTAGCGATGTCTATGTAATAATTTTTTTTGTTTTTGTTGAAATTCTAGTATGTAATAAATTTTAGTATTTTCCTGTTGATGTAATATGTTGATTCTCGTGCGAAATTAATGAGACGAAATATTAACGGACTGTTTTAAAGAAGAATTGCACCATAATTTTAGAATATGATATACCGACCAGCAGAATGGATCAATACACGGTAAAAGGCCTGAATCACGGCAGGACGCATAAGCTGCCAGAGGCCTTCCAATGTACCTACCAAAAAAATAACGGGACAATAGCAAAACAGTAACATGCCAAAACAGTAACAAGCCAAAATAGTAACATGCCAGAATAATAACAGGATAGAACAGTATCATACCAGAACAGTAACAAACTAGAATAGTAACAAACTAGAACAGTAACATGCCTTAACAGTAACTAGCCTGAACAATACAGAAAAGAACAGGAGCGATCCAGAACAGTAGAAGGTCTAAACAGTAACATGCTGAAAAACCTACATGGCTTAGAACAATAATAGGCCAGAAAATTAACAGGCTGTATTATGGGCCATAACAGTAACGGTCCTTCCCACAAATGGGCCGTCAGTTGGTATCCCATTACGGTCTGTAAGAATAGTGTCAAGCCGATCGCAGGCCTTAATAGTATCGAGACGACATTGCGCAGGCCGCCAATGGGCCGTACAGTAGCGAGTCCAGCGGGCCTTCACTAGGCCAAAACTGTAATGGGCCTCAAAGTTTATGGACCACTATGGGCAGCACAAATGGGCCCAATTCAAACAGTGCAGAACAAAATAGTAATGGGCCAAAATACTATTGGGCTCCCTTAATGGGTCAGCCCAGTTAATTGTTCCCAGGCCTTGGCTGGGCCCGGCTTCTACCACGGTTTTATTGACAGTTAACAATGCTAACTGGCCATTAACGGTGTTCGCCACGTGACAGTTTGCATGATGTCAGCAGTCAAAGGGGCTGGCGAACAGATCTACGACGGAATGACTTTTTGTGGCTAAAGGGTATGATATAAGACAGTCGAAAAAAACCATGGTAGATTCATTTGTGATGGGGCTTCTACCACAAAGGGCATCCATCATAGAAGGTTTTTTAGCCAAAAAATGGACCTTCAACCACGAAAATCATCTGTTATAGAAGGATTTTTCTTGTAGTAGATATCACATACTAGTTCCTAAGACGTTGAACATAGCCCGTCATCATCAAGACGTGCTCGTTCATAGAGCTGTGTTCCTTTATATTTGAACTGAAGAACTTGTCGGCTATCATATATCTCTCAGCTCAGATATGGCTCTCAAACATGGTTTTGAGTTCCTTCACCATAGCATCAGCACCGCTGAGTTCAAAGTGATTTTGGAGTTCTAGTTGCATCGAATGAAGGATCGCATACTTTACAAGAGTGTAGTAATCATGCTTTGTGTCATACACATTAGCTCTTCCTGAGACGCAGTACTATCGGGAGCGTCACCTAGCAGATCTATTAGTACATAGAATTCCTTATGACCATGAGAAAAATCCTCAAGTTGCAAAACCTGTTGGTGAAGTTATACCCATTGTCTTGCAGTTTTTGTTTCTCAAGGAATGCATTGAAATTGAATGCAAGGGGTTCCATGATCTACAATGTATTTCCAAATACTATTTAGACTAGGTTTATCACAGATAGAGTTCAATCTAATTCAAATTTACTTATATGAACTCCCACTCAAAATGACATCCCTTTAGCTATTTTAGTTATTACACGAACCAAATTCACTACGCCATGACCGATCATCAAGAGTGGTGGCGCAGATCCAATGGAGAGCATCATATGGGTCATAATATCTCCATATGACTCGTGCTTTACCTTTTGGTTCATGTTTCAAGGCTATGTATGTACATGCTAGGATCGTCAAGTAAGAACCTTAGTATCTGTGTGTATAAAACTGTCTTACATCCGTTGTATGCGAACGTAGAATCTATCACACCCGATCATCACGTCGTGCTTCGAGACGACGAACTTTGTTAACATGAAGATCATATTATTATCTAGATATTTATTAGGAGGGATTATGTTATAATGATACCAAGGCAATAAAATACTACCTAGGCGATCAAATCAATGCAAAATAAGATGCATCAAAGGATAAACATCACATGCATATATGATGTGATATGATATGGTCCTTCTCGCATTTTCCATCTCCATCTCGTGTGTAATGGCATGATATCCATCATTCCACCGACGTGTCACCAAGGTTCATGGCGCCACCATCAAGGTTGTTCTCCACTAATCTAATTACATGGATTTCCATTTTGCAGCATGCAAGTCAAAATAAAGTAACAACCATATGGCTCCCGCCGGTTGTTTTACAATAAAACACATTGCATATAATAACATTTGTATCACAAACCATATCACATCACATGCCTTGGAAAAACAAGTTAGACTCCTCTAATTCATTTTTACATATTTTACGCGGTTGTGGGCTTTCTAGGATAGAACCGTTCTAGCCACGAACTTTAGCCACAACGGTGATAACCAAGTTATTAAGCAGACCGTAGTAAATCAGATATCTACTATAATGGGAGAGGTAGACACCCGCTAGCCACTTATGCAAAACGAGTGTTATGTCAAGCGTGGAACTGGTCTCATGTGCGAGGACATGTAAAGTTTGTCCTGGCCGCTTCATCCCACTATGCCACCAATATCCGAAATACAAGATATTTGCAATAACAAGACTTATCAATGCCCAAATCTCCATGTGTTCTAACCATACAAAGCATCTACGCATAGACATAGCACTACTAGGAAAAGGCTAATTCGTGGCGCACCTATTTTGGCCATCCGTGGCGCACTAGGGGTGCGCCACAAAGCGTACGCTACGGCTAACTTTTAGCCGTGGCGCACTAGGTGGTGCGCCATGCTTCTGAAAAGATAACCGTGGCGCACTAGGTGCTGTGCGCCACACATATAAAAAATCTAGACATGGCGCACTAGGTGTTGTGCGCCACGGATACAAATTTCAAAATTCAAAAAAAAAGTGGGAGATCTAGATCTCGCCGGTGTTGTCGTCGTTAGTGCCGTCGCTCGTCGATGTCACCGCCATCGCCTCGTCGGAAAGGTGACTGCAAGAAGGAGGAGAGAGCCCGTCGTCGCCGTCGGAACTACAAAGAGGAGGAGGTGGAGGTGGAGGAGGAGGAGGAGAGAGCCCGCCATCACCATCGTCGTTGTCACTGCAAGGAGGAGAAGGAGGAGGAGGAGAGAGTCCGCCGTCTCCATCATCGTTATCACTGCAAGGAGGGGGAGGAGAAGAAGGAGCCCGACGTCGCTGTCGCCCTTGCAAGGAGGAGGCCGCCATCACCATCTTCACTACAAGGAGGAGGAGGAGAAGAAGGAGAGGAGAAGGAGGAGGAGGAGAAGGAAAAGAAGGAGAAGAAGGAAAGGAGAAGGGAGGAAAAGGAAAAGGAAAAGTAGAAGGGAGGAAAGGAAAAGGAGAGAGAAGGGGGAGGGAAGAGGGGTAGCTGGGCAGGGTGAGGATTCGAAATTTGAATCCCGCCCAAGCTTATCCATGGCGCACTAGGTGGTGGTGCGCTACAGGTAAGTCGCCCTCTATCTTTTTTCTGCAGGAAAAAACGGTCTTTTGACCGTAACTTTTTACTCTTTTCGAATTTTGAAAATCTAAAAAATCGCTATACGACCGGATGCAAAATCCCGTTCTCATCATTTTGGTACATTATACGATTTTTTTCGACATCGTATGCAAAAGTTACGGCCATTTTACCGTGTCATGACTTTTTTTTGCAGAAAAAGTGGAAACTCATGTTTGTTAATTTTCCTAGAAACTATGCCACATTACCTACCTAAAGATGAAAGGATTTTATTTTTTGAAGTGTTTACTATTTTCTTTTATTTTTTGCAAAACCTAAAAAGGCGATCCAAGGGGGGGAGGTGGAGTTGGTGCATGCCACTTAGCCGTAGGGCACTAGGGCAGAGTGCCCTACGGCTAAGTTGACCCAGCTGCTGCAGCACACATGCCCGTAGCACAGTAGGTCAATGTGCCCTACGGATAAGTGACACATCCGTAGCGCACCTTGACCTAGTGCGTTGCGGGTATGTGTGCTGTGGCCACAAGTGCCCTGGCCCACACATAGCCGTGGCGCACCACCCCCATGTGCGCCACGCTTACGACAGTTAGCCATAGGACACCTGTGGGCAGTGCGCCACGCCTATTTTACCCGTGGGGCACCACTAGCAAGTGCGCCACAGAAGTGTGGATTACCTATAGCCGTTTTCCTAGTAGTGTAGCTCTGATACCACTGATGGGGTTTGTTTCATAAAAAACAAAAAAAAAGTATGGTTTGCAAATACCAAGATCGAATCTAGGCAATACATTGTAATGGTTACAGATGGACTCACCCTCGTAGACCATAAGAGGGATAATGTTCCCCCAAGAAAACATGGTTAATGTAGATGGTACACGAGCATCCTTAAGGACATGCAGACAATCAGCGCCATAGACGGGCAGCGCCTCCATAATTGATCACACCTTCGGTGTGCCGACGACTCCCGATCCCTTTCTCCATACGGGCAGCGGAAGTAGCGGATCCCTAAGAACTCCAATAGTGCTACGCCATGGTAGTGGTGGTGGAGGGGAAGGTTTAGAGAAGGGCTTCTCCAAGAACCTTTTCTTGTGGCATATGAGAGAGCTTGTGAGAGAGTGTGTGGAGAGGAGGAGGAGGCCACCTGCTTTTATAGACGCCATGGGGCTGCCCCTCCCCTCCTCTCATTCAATCTCCATTAAAGAACTTTAATTCCATTAAATTTCTATTAAAACACTTTAATTCCTTTAAAGGTCTTTCCATTAAAGCATTTTAATTCCCTTAAAGGTCTATCCATTAAAGCACTTTAATTCCATTTTAATGCAACTCAATTTAATGAACACTTCATTTAATTAGTATTCATTTAATGAATACTTCATTTAATGAACACACTAACATTTTTATCCCTTTCTTTGTTTTGATACCCTGAAACTATTTTGGTAGATTCGGCAAAACAATTTTCTGCAGCAGAACAATTTTTTGCGATGTCCATTGACTGGCCATGTGTTCCATATCCTCTCAAACGCGTCGGTTAACCTTAAGTGTGTCTCCCTAAAGGTTCAGGAACTAGGTAGACATGATCAAGGCTTTCTCCAATCAATAATCATTAGCGGGACCTGGAGATCCATATTGACTCCCACTAGTTCCTCGAAGATCTCATGATCATCCGAACCTCTTTTGCTACAACCAAATTCCTTTTGTCTCATGATATATTACTTGTCCGAGATTCAATCACTCGGTATCATCTATACCTTGTTTAATATCATTCCCGACAAGTACTATTTTTCTTGTTCCTATGATATGACATTCTAGTTATCAAATCACTTGCTTGCAAAGCTATGTCAATGTGATATCACCGAGAGGGCCCTGAGTATATCTCCCTATCATTCGGATGGAAAAATCCAAATCTTGATCCCCGAGCCTCAACTGACACTTTCCAAATACCTGCCGACACCTTTATAATCACCCTATTACAGTGTGACGTTTGATGTAATCAAAGTACTCTTCTAGTGAAAGTGATCAACATGATCTCATGGTCTATTGACATTGAGTTACTAGGAATGTGATAGCAATTTAAACTTGATGACATGATCATATTTCTACATCTACTTCGAGTGACTGTTCATCATATCATTCTCCAATGATATGACCTTGTTATTAACAACATCCAATGTTATGATCCGGAAACCATTGATCATCTGTTAATCAACAAGCTAGTATAAAGAGAGGCTTTACTAGGAATCTTTTCTGTTTATAAATCACACATGTATTAATGTTACCTTATTAATACAATTATAGCATAAAAAATAAACATCTATTATAAACCTGGAATAGCATAATAACCACATTATTATTGCCTCTCGTTCCTATTCCTTCCAGTTATACAATATTTTTGTAGTACATCACATGCTTGTCATCTTTGTTGATATCGGATGTTTCAGAGTACTTGCCAATAGTTTCGACAATACCTTATGCATGGACTGGATACTCACTTAATTCTTATCCTTAGTAAAGACTGTTGTTTCCTTCCTTAGTCTTGACCAATAGTACTTAGTGCTGACTATTATTCATCAATGCCCAGTCCTTATACTGAAATAGCTAGATGTATACTTATACTAGTTTGGACTAGTTTAATTCCAATTGTGGTTATTTCCTTGATCTTGATCATAGCTAGTTTGCACTTGCTTATTTTATACTACTTTCTAGTTGTATTTTTATACTAATTTGGAGTAGTTTATATGTTATGGTTTCCTAGTTCTGTTTGCACCTGCATTTACTATGGTTTTTGTACATTGTGCTAAAATTTTCAAACATTCTCGAGTCATTTTGAACATGTTAGTTCGTGTGTAGTTCCTGAATCTGCTATACTACCTCACTTTCCTGTCATCTTTGTTGATTCCTCTTATTTCTATAATTTAGAGCATTTGAAAATAGTTTTTCAACAATAGCTTCTGCAAGAACTTGACACTCACTTACTTCTTATCAGATATTTTAGTTATTCAAAGTTATCTATACTATTATACATCATATCGCCTTAATATAGACCATTATTTCCTTCCTTAGTGTTGAATAATAGTGTCTAGTACTGTTATTCATCAATGTCCAGTCTTTATATTGAAACATCTAGTTGCATATTTAGTATAAATATAAACCAGGGTTCTAAGATTAATAATCCTTGGACCCTATGGTTGCCAGTACGTGTCATGTTCTGTTTAGACAACAAGTGCATATTTAGTAGAAGTATTCATATTAGTACTCGATCAGCTGCTCCATTCTATATTGACACATGAAGGTTTTCTTTCCACTAGTGTGGACGACTAGGGAATTAACTGGTTTTTATTTGGTTCTTCAGGTATTCATCATAGCGATATGCATATGAAGGAGTAGTACACCACCACTTCGACGCACAATTATACACTATACAATACATAAATTTACTCATATAATTCTTAGTTTATCCATAGTACTTCACCACAGTTCATGGAGTTCTTTGCATGTTTTGTGTGAGCCTTTAGTCACACTAGTTTTATTACTCATGTTATGGTTGGTTATGCAATATATGAATTGCATGGTTTTTTGAGTTATCTATATTGGATATATACATTACACTGTTGTGTGTCTGTCATGGATGTCCTTTGAAACAAAGGAGGTGCTGCCGAATTTAAAATTGTTGTTAGTTTTGATTATAATTTGAAAATTGCATTAAGACTATTGAGGATATTATACTCCATCCGTTATATAATATAAGATGTTATAGATTTTTTGAAATAAATGTATCTAGATGACTTTTAGTATGTGGTTTACTCTGAACCTACACACTTAAAGATGTCTAGATATATTTTTTTCACAAAACCTAAAACTTCTAATTTTTTAAAATGGAGGAATTACTTAGCAATACATGCAGGGGAGTGAATACAACAGAAACAATCTAGCATATCAATCTTAGTAGGAAGCTACATGATTCCACTTGAAGATACTTTGATTCTAGCGGTGTGTTGTGGCCAACCGCAACTCAGCACGATGTCCCACTCTTTACTGAATGTCAAGTTTATTGATAAGGAATTTTTCATAAAACGTTAAATGGGAGGACAATTGAACTTTGATCGGGTTGATGAACCCGAGATACATGTGCTGAGTAGCGCAGACCCGAAAAGTGTCCCAGAGGCGGCCATAATGCGCATGTTTCCCGTGGTTACAAAGGTTGTGATCTCGGATATTTGAGTTCCTATTAAACCATGTAGGTCAGGTAACAATCAAATAGGAAGATTTGAAGAAACAATCTTTATTGTTTTGACAATAATGAACTAACTATATGCAAAGAAGCGATGATGGGGCCTGACTCCATCAAATGACTAGAAGTCATAAAATCCGTGATAGTTTACATACACGAGAAATCATGTTTTTGAACTTGGAAGACCCTCCAAAAAGGTGTGAAGCCTATCAGTCGTATTTGGATCTATATAGAAACAGACATGAATGTTTCACATCTATGAAATAGTCAACATATTGGTAAAGAGGTTACGACAATGTTCAAGGAGTTGAATATGACAAGATTTGAACTTTCATAGCGATATTCAGTATGAAAGTATTATTATAGCAACCACTAAATATAATTTTGGTATATGGTAGTTGAACAAACAAAACAAATTTCTTCTAATAGAATGGTTACATAGGACATGCACATGACAAGGTCCAAAGGGTTTTGTTAATTCAAAGGGTACTAAAAGGACGTGTGAACCTCAATTGTTAAAGTAAGCATCGCTGAGTTGGAATCTTCACCATGATAAAACAGTTAAAAGGTTTAATTTCATCAGAGACGATGAAGATGCTTGCATTTGCAAGAAATTAAGTGGGAGCACTTAGACATATTTCTAATACATTATGTAGAAGACATCTTGTTTATTTGAAATGATGTATCTTTTATTTACATAGGTTAAGAATTTCATTAAAATTAGATTTTGATGAAAGACTTAGGCAAAAATACAAATATTAGGCATCAATGTCTCTATGGATAGATTGAGACGTTAATATGGTTGTGCCAAATGTACATAGATGAGATATTGAATGAGTTCAATATGAAAACGACGAGAAAGGTTCTTATCGGATGAAAATGTTTAATCAAGATTCAAGTGTATTGACACTTGGTGAGTGAAATGAGATACATGTGTTTTGACACTTGGTGAGTGAAATTACATGAATGTTTTAATCAATCATATTATTATATGTACACATCCAGATATGTACTATGCTCTAAATATTAAGAGAATATACCAGAATGACTCATAATATGGTCATCGGACGATAGTAAGGATATTCTTATGATCTTTGGAAGAACTCATAATATGTTTCTGTATGTAGAGGTGATAGATAGTTCATTGTAAAGTGTTATAATGGAACTAGACAGATAGTTCATTGTAAAGTGTTACATTGGTACTAGTTTTGTCATAAGATACAAATTAAGTTTATCTCAATTTATACTACTGGTGGCACAATGTAATGGAAAGGAAGTTCCATTATGGATTTGGATGAGTTCCAAAGTTAAAGACATTGTGATGGATATATTTAATGACAAAGGATTAGTATATGACTACTCTAGTAGCACCAGAAGACGACATTTATTTCAAGTAGTTTGTTACCAAACTAGGTGTGGTTCACATCGGGTTAACACTATGAAGATATATTTAATGACAATAGTATCATAACATATTAACCTCAAAGAACTAAGATATCACCAAAGTACCAAATTTTATACAATACCATCTCATTTGAGAATGAGTGATGCGTAGAGATGCAAAGACATGAAAATACACATAGACCTAAAAGCGTCAGATCTAGATATTAGGTTTACCACAAGCAATGCGTTTGAACAACACCGGAAAGCCATATGTGGTAAAGTTGTCAGAGAAAGTGTCCCATGAAAGAACATTGGTCCAACTATCCCTGAGTTTGTGAGGGGCTGAACACGTGTTCCAAGTGAACTCAGCTACAATGGCGATGGCAGAGCGAGAGTACAACTGGGAGTGGACACGTTTTTTTTACCCAGGTTTGGGACCCTCGTGAGGAGGCAAAGCGCCTACTTATACTTTGTCACGTTATTCATGAGGGAACAATGGTGGATGCATGTCTAGTATTTTAGATCTATGGGATCGAACTGCTCTAAGGTAGGGGGAGGTATCCTTATATAGAGGTGCCGGGCCTCTTCCCCCAATTATTCGGAGGGAAGGGTCACAATATTGCCAGCCCTCGAGGTCCCGGTCTACAAGGAGACTTCGCGTGGACTTGGTCTTGCATGTCGGTGACTTCTCCATCCTTCTGTAAAGTGGGATTCATCGGTGTCTCCTGTCTCTGTCCGGCACCACTGGATCTCTCCCTTGCACTAAAAAGATAAAGGAGAGGACTGCCAATGCTGAGGTTGTCCGTCCTTCCTTTGCACCTTAGTGGCCAAACCAGATTTTTCTTTACCAAGGCGGACTGGGGAAAATACAGAGTTGCAGCACCCCTGGTTGGGATGCGCTATCCCTTTCGCCTCCATAGTGATATTACGGACATGACCCCAGATGCGGTCCAAGGTATCCAATGCCCTGTGGCGTGGTGAGATGCCACACGAGGGCCCCTCTTCACATAGAGCCCTCTTGAGGTCGTGTGACTCCGAGGCCGCGCCTCGCAAGGGATCATCCCACTATGCTGCGTCTAGAGGCATCATAACCTCCTAAGGGAACCCCGCTCAGACGATGGACCTGTCGACCGTGGGGACGTGGCACCCTGTTTACCAAGACCTCGACAGTATCACCGAGGTGCTTGTTGCGCACGTGTCCCTTGGTAGTCATGAGGGGGAAAGGGCCCAAAAATGGTTGATGGGTCCCGGCGCCCACTCGGTCAACACGGGCCTACCTCCTGACCGTGGATTCGATACGCCTGCACGTCCTCCACCTTTGGTCATGGGTGTGTCCACTCTGCCCCGGGAGTCATTCCCATGATGCGACGGCGCGTGGGGGCAGAAGTTAATGCCGTGTGCCTGGAGAGGCGACACGTCGCTTCGACTCATCTTGTCACATTGGGGCTCGTCCATGTTGCCCTACACTCATTTTCATTTCCTATGTTTGCTCCATCCTCCCCTTGTTTTAGCAGAGTCCAGGCCCCGCTCTCCCTGATGGCGCCCAAGCGTTTCTCTGCTGACGAGAAGGGCAAGTCCGTGATGATCGAGGCTGGGGAGACTCCTCTAGTGAAGCGTGGACACGAGAGGCTGTAGGGGAACGGCCGTGGCATCTCTTTGGATAATGCCTCCCCTCCCCGTGCCGCCACAATGGTCGAGAGGAAAAAACCAGCGAAGCACGGTCGGGTCCACCCTGGTTGTGGCTGCCGGGACCGCCGCGCTTGGTTAGGCAATATCTCGGGATGCACGCCGCTCTCACACCTGGATTCTCGGACGCCTATGGCCAAAGCTAAGGACCAGGCCGGGCCCTAACTGGTTGCCAACTTTGTCCTCATCCTCAAGGGCGACGACTGGTCCAATAGAGTAAAGCTTCCCATGCTCGTAGCCCTTGCTTCCCGGGACCACATCTAGGAGACCGGGTGGCTGAGGAACTCCGGTGGCAGTGATAGGTGGAGCATGGCGATCAAGTCCCCCACACCGGGCATGATGTCCTTACCTCCCGAAGGACTTCATCTGTGACAACAAGATCGGGCGCGACCCCATGCTGAGTGTCTCCTACAACGGTGAGAGGGACTTCTCCATGGCAGTGTATGACCCGCTGGTGTGCCACTAGTCATATGAGGGGCGATGGCCTGCAAGTGCATTGGATCGTCATAGAATGTTTTTGCGGAAGTATTAATTTCTGTTTTTATATCGATCCCAACAAGGACCTTCGGCAAGTGTTTTTAGGCGGCATTTCTGTCACACCCATGGTGTCACAAGTATTGAGTGAATTGACCACAATTGTTTATGGTGGAGGGTTGTGATTAAAAGATAGAGGAAACTTGCATAGGAAATAAATAAGGAGTAAATTGCATAAAAGGAAAGACTAGAAATGAGAGTGGAGTTCCTGCAGATGAGAAATTAGGCATGGAGAGAAACGGTTCATGATGATAGTGAACATGCCAAATGGATAAAGCTGTATAAGTAATTGTGATATTTCTTATTTGTAAGTGAGTAGGCAAGAAACCCATATACAAACTAGAAGTCCTCACGGCCAATTCTCCCTAGTCTCAATGATCCGTCTGTCTATTACCATGGCAATGGTCAACACATCATTTAAGGTCTTGCGTCTAGATCAAGGCTTTAATCTTGATGGTTCCTTGTTGTCCTCGAGTGATGCTAACTCCTTATTGATATTGACCGTGTCACTCGGGGGTCGCCGATTCCTTAGCACACAATTTCTTACCTATGATATCTTTAGATATTGTTACCTGGGCCCTTAAATTATATAACAAGCATTAGGCAAACATAGATAATCATTCTCACAGATTAATAATCACTGCTATAATCACAAATGGATGGATAGAAATGAGGCTTGACACATCTGAACAATTCCCTACATCTCCCACACCTATGGGGATTTACCCAGACACGAGAGGGAGACAAATCAAAGGCATAATTGTATTGCAAATGGAAATCATCTGAAAGTGTAAGACCCCACCTTTATAAAGGTAAAGGTCCCTATGATTGCAATGCTAGTCCATGGATCAATTGCTAGCATCCATAGTTTAAGATGAAGTACACAGAAACAAAGGTCATTATTACATCGTCATTCCAGAGATAACATAGTCTTTTACAACTCCATAGCCATAGGCTAGTACAAGAGTTTAACTTAACAATATAAATAAAAGTCTTCATCTCATGTGCCACATGCAAGCATGTTGAGTGTACACTCATAACCCTAATCCTCATCAGAGTAACCTGCAACATCACAAGTTACAACCACAGTGGGTCAATACATTGGAATAGTATTGGCAAGTGATACCTTAGTAGAATAATAGTATCTAACTTCTACATGAATTTGGATAAGTGTAGCTTAGGATTGCTTTGCTCAAAATAGGTTTTACCTATCAGTTGAAAAACTAAGTTTTTGTTTGGCAAAAACTCCCAAGGAAGCACCAATAGACATTGGTGAACCTTTACCCTTGTTCAACCACAAGTTTTAACTTATAAATTGGGATGAGATGATTCTTGATAGCTTCCATGTCTTGATGCTCAAATTGTCCATTGCCGGGGACACGTCTAAGTACTTAGATTCTTCCTTCTGCAGAGGTGGTGAAATTTCCCCACAAGACTTGACTTTCATCAAGACAGGACCTTTCAGAAGCCTTCCCTTAGACCAAAATGGACACGTTCCAAACCTATCACCCCCTACCACCAACTGTCATTTGGCTAAGTTATTGCAACCTATATGATCCAAGCAGAGCCCATAATGCCATGTGGCCGCACTAGAAGCTTCTTAACATATGGCATCTCAAATCCCTTTGTTCCTGGGTGGCATTCCACAAGTGATATACACAGGGTAAACCATTGAAAAATGGGCCCTGGTAACCACTCAACAAAAATCCAACCAAGCAATTACCATTCCACCCAGATGTTTCATTCACTAAGTTGTTTTATTAAGCAAAAACATAAGTCAAAGACTTAGAAATATTTTTCCATAGCATGTATATAATCCACCCTTGGTTGCTACTAGCTAGGCTAAGCATGGCAATAGCACGTATCTTAATTTAGAGAAAATTCTAACAATTCTACAACTACTAGGATTTCCCAAGCATAGCATATAGATACTTAGCAAAATTATCATGCAAGCCCTATACAAAATATCTCTAATGCATAGTCAAAATATTGGGACAAAAATATGAAGCACCACTTGCCTTGGTAGTTGGGGGAGTAACAACAATCCTCACAGTCACAATCACCACTAGCACCAAAATCTACACATAAAATGATAGCACCAAATTCATATTTCAAATAATCAAACAAAAATATATGAATTCATGCAAATGCCATGTGATGATTTTTCTAAACCAACGAAGACAATTAAAATAGTACTGATCAATAAACTAAACATTTATACATCACAAGAACCTAAAGTATATATTCACTCAAAAGGAGTTGAATATGAGGCAGAGAAGATGGATTGAGTTAATCAAGGATTACGATCTGGACATTCACTATCACCCTGGTAAAGCCAACATGGTAGCAGATGCCCTTAGCATATTGCCGTGCCGCTTGAACTCCATGATTTTGAAGGAGCAACCAAGTTTGCACAAAGAGATGGAAGATTTTCGAATGGAATTAGTGAGTGAAGGATTTTTGGCTAGCATGGAACTTCAATCCACTTTGATCAGGCAGATCAAAGAGGCGCAGAAAGGAAATGCTAGTATTGACGGAATCAAGCGTCGTATCGGTACAGGCAAAGTACCCGGATTCGACAAAGACGAAGAATGAGTTCTATGGTACAAAGGACGCCTTTGTGTACCAGCAGATTCTGAGTTGAAAGAAGTTATTCTCAAGGAAGATCATGATACTCTTTATTCTATCCACCCCGGAGAAACTAAGATGTATCAAGATTTGAAAGAGCAATTTTGGTGGCATAAGATGAAGAGAGAAATCGGAAGCTATATCGCCAAGTGTGATATATGTCAGCGAGTCAAGGCCGGACATCAAAGACCCGCTAGATTGTTGCAACCCTTGCAGATTCCAGAATGGAAATGGGATTCCGTTGGAATGGACTTTATCACCGGATTCCCTACTTCTAGTAGGGGAAATGACTCTATCTGGGTCATAGTGGACAGATTGTCCAAAGTCGCCCATTTCTTACCCATCAAGACCACATATCAGAGTTCGAAGCTAGCGGAGTTATACATCGCTAGAATAGTTAGTTTGCATGGAGTCCCCAAGAACATCGTATCGGATCGAGGAACTCAGTTTACCTCGAGATTCTGGTAGAAAGTTCAAAAAGGTTTAGGAACCCGCCTAGATTTCAGTACCGCGTATCACCCTCGTACCGATGGACAAACAGAGCGATTAAATCAAATACTCGAAGATATGCTGAGAGCATGTGTGTTAGAATATGGATCTAAGTGGGAAGACCGTCTGCCGTTCGCAGAATTTTCATACAACAAGAGTTATCAAGCTAGTTTTCAAATGGACCCATTTGAATTCATGTACGGAAGGAAGTGTCGCACCCCTTTGAATTGGTCGGAAGTAGGAGAGAGTCAGATTTTCCGACCCGATATCCTACGAGAAGCAGAAGAGAAGGTTCACAAGATTCGTGAGCACCTCAAGACAGCCCAGTCCAGACAGAAGAGTTACACCGACAAGAGACGTCGAGACCTCGCCTTCAACATAGGAGATTTAGTTTATCTGAAAGTGTCGCCATTGAAGGGAATACAGCGTTTCCAACTAAAAGGAAAGTTAGCCCCCAGATATATCAGACCTTTCCAAATTCTAAATCGTCGAGGAGAAGTGTCGTATCAATTAGAACTACCCGAAGAGATGTCAGCCGTGCACAATGTGTTCCATATCTCATTACTTCGCAAGTGTCTCGATGTCCCGGAGAAGACAGAAGTGTTCAAGAATATCGATCATCGGACCATAGAGATCAACGATGACCTGACCTATCCCGAAGTACCCATCCGTATTTTGGAAGAAGCTTTCCGAACCACCAGAACCCGAAGCATCAAGTTTCTCAAGATTCAGTGGAGCAACCACATAGAAGAGGAAGCTACCTGGGAGCGCGAAGATCACATCAGGACGGAGTTTCCCAATCTCTTCAAATCCTAGGTAATCTTTTCGTCCTTTTTCAAATCTCGGGATGAGATTTTTGTTTAAGGGGGGAAGGTTTGTAACATCCCAAAAATACTAAACTAGAATCATCAAACTCTAATCATCAAATTTAGGGTTATCAAAAACGTTTCTAAATAAAAATATGAAAGCATGCATGTGTGTATGCATTCCAATTTGGATTATTTTGAATTGCCTTGTTTGTGTGTTCCTTTGCTTGTAAAATGATTCTTAGGTGAAATAAACATCATCTAAACAATTCCCACACTTTTCCCAAAGACAAATAAATCAAAACAAACAAAATTAGTGAATGGTCATTTTGACCAATTTAACTCCCATGCCTACTTTGGCTGTCTCTAACTTTCAAAACTTAACAGAAACTTGTTTGGATCTTTGCACCCCTTGATAGTACTTATAACAAAGTATCAAGGCCCACTTTGTGATCATCCAGAAACATTCAAATGGATAGTTTAAAGGATAGTTTAAAATTGAATCTATATCATATGGGAAGATCCCACTTTTTCAAAAACCACTCAAACAAGCTCAACTTTCAAAACCCAAGCATCTACAGACTCACCTGCACCTACCTAGCACACCCACCAAAAATCTTTTCAAAATTCGAAACTTGAGTTCATGCGGCCATTTCATCAAACACCTTGCAGATGCAAATCAAAGAAAATCAAAACACTATTTTGAGCAGTGAGTCTGGCCTAACTTGTTCCCTCTCTGGACACCACTAGCCTTAGTACATCATCTAACAACCTAAGATAATCTCTAGCACTACTGTAAGCTAGCCATTGTCATCAATGGTGAGCAGGCCGAGTGCACCCTTGCCACCCACATGTCGACAGCGAGCTAGAAGAAGCACCAAGCCTAGCCAACATGTTTGGGAGCAAGCCAGCACCCCACCGCCACTCCCTGTCCTAGCCACGAGCGATGCCAGCCCCTGGACCACACGCACAGACCATGCCAAGCTCGCCAGCAACCATGCCGAGAGCGCGCCCCGTGCGCCACGCTCGACAGACGCCCACAGACCGCGCGCCGCCCTCGCCGCGTGCATACGCGATCACCACCGTCCCAGCAACCCCGCAGACACGCTCGTTCGCTGTCGCGCGGACCACGCACGATGTGTTCCATAAAAACTTCTGTCGGGCACGCGCATAGAACCGCTGCATTCCGACCGATCAGCACCGCCCCACGCCTCGCCACCACGACGTTGAGCTTCGCCAGGGAGCACAGCACCGCCCCTACCATCGCCCACGCTGATAGCCCTCTGTGCCATCGACCACGACGAGCTCACCTTGCGCCCGTCGGTCCCCTCTTGCCACTATAAATAGAGGCCACCCCCAGCCAAATTGAGCACACCATCTCACTCCCCTCTCCTCACTGATCGTTCCACCCTGTTCCCGGAGCAAGGCGAGCAGCGCATTGCCGGAATTTCACCAGAGCCCGCCGCTGCTAGAGAAGAAGGGAGCCAGCGATTAGAGCCGCCCCATCAGAAGCTACCGGTACCAGGAGGTTCGCCGTCATCGACTTCGTCGTTCGCCCGCCTCGCCGACCCTCGCCTGAGCCCCGGTGAGCCCCCGACGACCCCCACCTACCACGTTAGGGTTCTGTCTCGCCGGCGCTGCCAAACGTTGATGATGAACCAGGGCCGTTAGATTAGAACAACATCCCACGGCTCACATTGCCCCGTACCGCTTCACACCCCCTCGTCTCACTGACGCGTGGGGATAGCAACTTAACCAGCCCGCGTAGGCGCTATGCTTAGCAGGCCGGCCCAATATCGTTTCCCGCGCAGCCCATTTGTTTGAATTTGGATTTTTCCATTTTAATTCAAACACACTTCTGCACCTAGTTTCAAAAATCAACCCAGCTCGATTCAGTGAACCAAATTGAATGAAACCAATTTTGTTAGAAAGGTCTTGAAATAATGAATCCAAGCCTGTTGGATTTAAATCATTTGAATCTATAGATCAACCTTGGTAAAAATAACAAGGCAGAACCTTTTCCGCATTCAAACATTTTTAAAATTTAAACCATAAAAGCTTTTGAGTTGATTCCAACTCTCAAAAATCAAATTTGATCATACCTTTCAGAATATATAGAAACATTTGGGTTTACTTACGGAAATAATGTTCAAGTAATAAAATAATGCCACATAGGCATTTCTAGCCACTTTATTTAATTAAAATAAAAGGTTAAACCTTATTAAATTGTGACACCACTTTAAATCACATTCCCATGGACTAAAATATGTGGTGATGACATGTGTCAACATGATCCCATGTTTGGTTTGGAGAATATTAAATTTTAAGTAGATTTTCAATGAGTAGAAATTACTTTTCTAAAAACAAAAGGAATTAAACCAAGCTTTAATCTTGTAATGTTAGTGATGATGCTAGATCATATATAGGACCATTTTGTGTGATGATTGAAATTAGTTAAGTATTGCTTGGTGATTGTGTACCTCGTATTTATTCATAGACGCTAGTACCGACCAAGGATACGAGGAGGAAGGAGGATACTACGAAGAAGAAGCCGAGGAGAACTTCAACCACTGCTCTGCACAAGGCAAGCTGATACTATTCCTATGCAAGCCAACACTTGCAAAATACTCGACTTTAGCAAGCCTTACTAATCAAGTTGACCTATGCAAGCCAATACTTGCAAGCTAACACTTGCAATTTAGCAAGCTTATACTGATAATGATGCAAGCCTAATACTACTAGTTGAATGTGCAAGCAAATACTTGCTTGTTACCATGCCAACTATATGCCTTAAGCACATATGATCAAAACCACTTGATAAACCAATCCTAGTTTTACTTGCAAGCTTTATACTTTATTTATTTATCAAGCTTTTACTTAGAGTTTACTTAAGTGACTTGTAGATACTAGAAAAATAATGGAAGGTTGCATAAAGATCATAAAACTTGGCCTAAGATAGATAATATTTATGTCACCCCAAGGCATGAGATTGTATTTAGTTGAAACTCCACTAGTTTACCACCCCTCATTACTACTTACCCCCACTTGTAGATGCTAGTGCTAAGCATAAAACTTGATGAACATTAGATGGGAATACTTGGTGGAAAAATGGTTATGAAAACCTTGGAATGATGGATCATTCTATTGAAATGTTTTGGACATGTGTTTCCGAACACCAGATGATTTATGGTGATGAAAATGTTGAGGCATGAGCCTTAGCCCTTTATAAAACTGATGGTTGTCTGGATGCGATACCATTCCAATTTTACCGTACAACCACAATACCCGAGAATTGGGTAGGGCTTGACTGGAAACTTATATACCTTAGTATTAGTTCCCTCACGGCCAAGGTCTGAGCTGAGGCTACCTTTTGAAGATTGTCCACCTGTGCAGTACCCAAGATGACAGTTGGTCATGGTTGGGAGGCCAAACTCACAAGAGAGGTGCTTATACTAGGGCCTGTAATTGAAAGGTTAGGATTGATTATCCGCATACTGAGTATGGTGAATTCAGGATTTGTTCCTGACGGATGTATCGAATGTTTTGGTGAAAGTGTACAATCTCTACAGACTGTCAAACTATTTGAATAGCCGCGTGCGCGGTTATGGACAGTTGGAGTGGCCATACTCTTCCCCCGTCAGATGTTTTCAAAATGACCTGTGAAATGAATTGAGACTCTGACTTGACCACAACAGAGTTGTGAAATACAAGTTCCCACTTAGGTGTTATAAAACTTCAACTAGCTTTCTTCGCTTCTAAACTTAGTAGAGGTAAATTTGGCTTTTTGCAAAACAACCCTAGAGCTTAGTGTCCTACTACAAAAACCCCCTTCACTTGTTAGTATTAGTTTGCGAGTACTTAAAGAGTACTCATGGCTTTGTCCCTGGATATTCCCGTGGCCAGACTATGAAGAGGAGTACCTGGAGGATGGACCCTAGGAAGGTTACGACAACTAGGATCATCTCCCATCGTCAGCATTGCCTGTGACCCCGAAGATGGAGCTTCGCCTACGCTACCGTTATTATTACGTATTTCCGCTGCTTGAGTTGTATTAAGAACTGGATCATGAGATCCTTATTGGTGTAAGACCTTATGTATGGTTTGTAATGGATGATGTACTGTGGTATCCAATTCTGTTATGTCTCGCAAATGGTAATCCTGGGATTGCGATGTATGGCATAACAGGCATCTGGGATTAAAAATCCGGGTGTTGACAGGTATCAGGAGGTGCGCAAGGTCACGGCGAGCACGACAGGGTCAAAGAGAAGACAAGGGGCGCTCGGAGGTTACCGTGATTTCTCACCGGAGATGAGAGGGGCATCGGGCACTTGCAGTGGTTGTCGAATCTGTCGACCTAGGTCACGAGCAGACAAAATAGAGGCATGAGACAAAGCGCGTGATCAAGGGGATCACGCTAGCGTGAATGAGAAAGGGCAGGGTGGACGAAGCTCATCGGAATGTCTCGCCAGAGATGCTCGGTCAGCGGCATTGCAGGCTAAATTCTGGGCAGCCTGGTGGCGGAGAGAGTGTGGCGAGTCAGGGGAAACGCTGGCGGTGCGGAGGGGCTTAAGTAGGCAGAGGCTCGGCGAGAAACGCTCGCCGAATCAATGGCAATGACAGCGGCGACGCGGTCTATCGTGTGATTTGGGGAATACGAAGGCTGAGCTGGCGCGGGTCCACCGTGCAGTGACTGCGGGGTAGAGTGGGTGCGGGTGTGTGAGGGGAAGGGGAAGTGGTCGGGTGTGTTCGTGGGATGCTTTTGGTGCTGGGCCAGATTGGTGGCGCCGGCCTTTTCCTTATTCTTTTCTCTTTTTCTTTTTCTGTTTTGATTTTCAGAAATCCTTTTCAAATGTTTTTCAAATGAGTTTGAATTCAAATATTTTTTTGGATTTTTGCTGTGAAAACTTTGTACATACATGGGTGTAAAACCTTACTGTTTAGTCCAAGGCACTTTTACATAAAGGAAAATAAAATAATCCATGCCTTAATATGATTACAGATAATAGGCATAAAGTGGTTTTATATTTGAATTTTGTTTTGAGAATTTTTATGCTAGCTTTGCATTCATATTTGAAATATTACTGATCATAACCAAGTATTCTCATACTTTGAGAGTAGAATAGAACCATTGCCTTTCTAGCATAAAATGATAGGCATATAAATGGTTTCTCATTTTGAAATCTTGTTTGACAATGACCAAATGCTTAAGAATGCATGCATGATATGCAAACTTTTTAAAATTATGATTTTTGGGATGTTACAAATCTAACCCCCTTAAGGTGAATCTCGCCCTCGAGATTCAGATTGGCTAGAAAATAGGTGAGGGTGGTATTTCCGAAGATCATCTTCCCTTTCCCATGTTGCTTCTTCCTCAGAATGATGGTTCCACTGGACTTTGCAGAATTTGATAGTCTTTGTTCGAGTAACCCCTTCTGCAGTCTCAAGGATTTTGATAGGCTTTTCTTCATAGGTGAGATCACTTTCCAACTGGACCTCTTACAAAGGTATAGTATCCTTCAAAGAAGTCTCCTCCATCTCCGGATGGCATTTCTTTAGCTGACTTACATGAAATACATTGTGAACGACAGATAATGATTGAGGTAATTCAATATCATATGCTACTTCTCTTTTACTGCTCAGAATCTTGAATGGTCCGACATATCTTGGTGCCAATTTTCCTTTGACTCCAAACCTCTTCACTCCAGGAAGTGGTGATACTCTAAGATAAGCCCTATCACCCACCTCATAGGTGACTTCTCTATGCTTTGGATCTGCGTAGCTCTTTTGTCGGGACTATGCTATCTTCAATCTGTCCTTTACCAACTTGACTTTCTCTTCAGCTTCCTTGATTAGTTCTGGCCCGAACAAGTTACTTTCTCCAACACCATTCCATAGTAATGGTGTAGTACACTTTCTTCCATAGAGAAATTCAAACGGTGCCATCTCAATACAGGCTTGATAGCTGTTGTTGTAAGAGAACTCCGCGTAAGGCAGACTTTCATCCCAACTAGCACCATAATCTAGGGCACTTGCCCTCAACATATCTTCTAGAATCTGGTTGGTACTTTCTGTCTGTCCATCAGTCTGGGGATGAAAAGGAGTGCTGAATTCCAATATTGTTCCCAATGACTCATGCAGTTGCCTCCAAAAATGGGAAGTGAATTGAGTTACCCTATTGGACACAATACTCTTGGGTACTCCATGCAGACACACAATCCTATTCATATAGATCTTGGCTAACTTAGCACTTGTATAGGTTGTCTTCACGGGTATGAAATGAGCCACTTTAGTCAGACGATCTACCACGATCCAAATGGAATCATATCCCGATCTAGTCCTTGGCAATCTAGTGATGAAATCCATGCCAATCTTGTCCCACTTCCAATCAGGAATAGGTAGTGGTTGTAACAATCCTGCTGGTTTCTGATGTTCCTCTTTGACTCTGCTACATACATCACACAAAGCAATATGTTCGGCGATGTCCTTCTTGAGATTATTCCACCAAAATCTTTCCTTCACATCCATGTTCATTTTGGTGTTACCCGGATGAATGGAATATGGTGAGTTGTGTGCTTCCTGTAAAATCAGTTTCTGAAGCTCCGGATCTTGCAGAATGCATATACGTTTTCCATACCATAAAGTACCCTGTTCGTCTTCATGGAATCCTTTGGCTTTTCCCTTGCCAATCTTTTCCTTAATCTCTTCAATTTCCTTGTCCATCTTTTGGGATTCCTTGATTTTGTCCAACAAGGTGGGTTGAACATCCAATGACATGAGATGTCCTTCAGGCACTATCTCCTATCTGAGATCTTTGAATTGGGCACACAGATCATCTGACAACTCTCCTTTAGTAAGTCCATTCACATAAACCTTACGGCTTAATGCATCCGCTACAACATTTGCTTTATCAGGGTGGTATTGCAAACTCAAGTCATAGTCCTTGATGAGTTCTAGCCATCTTCTTTGTCTCATGTTGATTTCTTTCTGAGTGAAGATACACTTCAAACTTTTTTGGTCTATGAACACTTCACATCGCTTTCCCAAAAGATAATTTCTCCATGTTTTGAGTTCATGGACAACAGAGGCTAATTCCAAATCATGAGTAGGATAATTCACTTCATGAGTTTTGAGTTGTCTCGAGGCATAACCACAACTTTCCCTTCTTGCATCAAAACTGCACCCATTCCTTGGTGAGATGCATCACAATACACTTGAAAATCTTTCTCCAAATCTAGCAGACATAAGACTGGTGTTGTCACTAGTCTCTTTTTCAACTCTTGGAAACTGAGTTCACATCCTTCAGTCCAATCAAATTTCTTGTCTTCTTAAGTAACTCCGTCATTGTTTTAGCTACCTTTGAGAAATTCTCAATGAACCTTCTATAGTATCCTGCTAAGCCAAGGAAACTACGAACTTCTTTCACTGACTTAGGTGATTCCCACTCAGTTATAGCTGACTCTTTCACGGGATCAACTGCTACACCATCTCCTAACACAATGTGTCCAAGAAATCCCACTTCATTCAACCACTTGCTGAATTTGGCATACATCTTATGCTCTCTAAGCTTCTCCAGTATCAATCGCAAATGTTCCTCATGCTCTTCATTGCTCTTGGAGTAGATCAAAATGTCATCGATGAAAACGACAACGAACTTGTCAAGAAACTCCATTAACACCTTTTTCATCATATTCATGAAATAGGCTGGTGCATTTGTCAAACCAAATGGCATCACGGTGTACTCATACAACCCATACCTAGTGGTGAAAGCAGTCTTAGGTATGTCTTGTTCCCTTATCTTTAGCTGAAAATAGCCTGATCGAAGATCAATCTTTGAGAACACACGGGCTCCTTCTAACTGATCAAACAAGTCATTGATTATGGGCAAAGGATACTTGTTCTTGAAAGTCACCTCATTGAGTGATCGGTAGTCTATGCATAACCTTTGACTTCTATCTTTCTTTTCAACAAACAAGACTGGTGCTCCCAGGATGAAGAACTTAGTTGAATAAATCCTTTCTGCAACTGTTCTCCAAGTTGTTTCTTGAGTTCTTTCAACTCATCAACTGACATCTTGTAAGGTCTCTTTGCTATTGGTCTTGATCCCGGCAGCAAGTCAATCAAAAACTCGACATCCCCATCTGGTGGCATTCCGGGCAATTCCTGCGGAAACACATCCAGATATTCTCTCACAATTAGCACACTGTCTATGCTAACCCCCTTAAGAGAATTTAACTTACTCCCTTTTGATTCAAAGTTAGACTTGAATCTAATACTTTTATTACCCGGGGTTGTGAGTGTGACAGTATGATTGGCACAATCTAGCACTACCTTGTACTTAGTCATCCAATCCATTCACAAAATGACATCCAATCCTTGGGAATCTAGGATTATCAAATTAAGGGGAAACTTATACTTCCCAAATTCTATCACTAGATCATGACATCCCGAGTTCACTATCATTTCTCCTCCAGGAGAACTTACTTTTATAGGACACCCAATAGTTTCAACTAGAATTCCATTTCTATTAACAAATGCTCTTTATATGAATGAATGCGATGCGCCGGTATCAAAAAGAACAAGTGCTGGAACATAATTGAGTTTGAACTTACCAGCCACCGCATCAGATTCTTCATAGATTTCCTCCACATTGATGTGGTTCACTTGTCCCTTTTGGAAGGGATTGGGCTTGTTGGCACCTCCAACTTTCTTTTTGGGGCACTCATTAGCATAGTGTCCCAACTTCCTACACTTGAAACAACCAACCTGACTGATATCTCTCTTTGCAGGCTGACTTCCACTTCCACTTCCACATCCACTGTGGTGGCTCTTGTGTCCACTCTTGTGGTTCTTATACTTGTCATTATCATGACTGTAGTGATGCTTGTTGTCATGATGACGGTTGTGGTTGTGGTGGTCGTTGTACTTTCTCTGTTTGTGGGATCTAGAACTCCCACTATCATCATGATGAGAATGCTTGTGAGATGATCCTGAGTTGTGCTTATCAAAGCTGTGCTTTCTCTTCCTGCTCTCAACCTGTTTCATCTTGTTCTCCAAGATGGTAGCCTTGTCACAAAGTGATTGGTAGGTTGGGACATGGGCAACAGACAACTGCAGGTTAAACTCATCATTCAGTCCTTTGAGGAATTTTTCTTTCCTCTTGGCATCAGTATCAACTTCATCCGGTGCATAACGCGCCAGATTGTTGAATTCCTCAATGTGTTCAGCCACACTGCGGTGATGCTGTTTCAGGTTGTGGAACTCCTTCTTCAAATTCATCACTCCAGATGAGATGTTAGTTGTACGGAATCCATCCTCAAAGATAGCCCAAGTCACATCCTCAATGGGAGTGGTGATCTGAAAGTTGTCCCACCAGGTTGTTGCTGGTCCTTCAAGCGGGTGTGCTACAAACCTGACCTTCTCTTCGTCGGTGCAGCCTACAGTCACTAAGTCCTTGTTCACTGAACGTAACCAGTCATTGGCTACCATTGGATCAGTGGTTCCCGAGAACTTTGCAGGCCTTAGTCTTAAGAATCTGGTGAGCATATCAAATCCTGGCGGATTATTCTGGTTGTTGTTGTTGTTATTGTTGTTGTTGTTATTCTGGTTCTGGTTCTGCATGTAGGTTGTCATCATTTGCATCAGTTGAGCTTGTGCTGTCATCAACTGTTGCATCTCGGGTGTGACGTTGTTGTTGTTGTTGTTTTGGTTGGGGTTGGCACATCGAGGAGGCATCTGTGGTTTAATAAGGATAAGAATGAGGTACCCATAGATGCTTAACATGCACAATACATCACATCGACAATCACAATAACCAAGCACCAAAATAACATAGAGTTTGAATGACATAAACAACAAGTTTTGGAAATGCAAACACACCATAGCATGCCACCCACATGTTGGATGGTCATTGCGACTCAATAATCAAAGTACGGTAGATGAAAGATAATCGAGTAGTCTACACTACTCCTCCGCATCAATCTCCACATCAACGAGGGTAAGACCTGCATTCTCCATGGCGGTCTTGTACTCATCAACACTAGCAGTCAAGGCCTCAATCTTGGCCCTAAGAGTCCTCTTCTGTGAGCGAAGCCTCTCGATCACTCCCTGATGGTGCTCAAGCTCGAAGTCCTTGGCCTCTAACTCTTCCTTCATCTCCCGGATCTTCTTGTTCCTGTCTTGGACCCTTTTCTCCTGGCTCTTGAACTTCTTGTCCTGGCTTTCAAACTTGGCCTCCATTTCCTTGACAATCTCATCTTGCTCCGCGAAGAGCTTGTCCTTCTCTCGAAGCTAAACCTGGAGCTCGTCATTGCTAAGCATGACGTTGGTCCTATCAGTATCAAGGTGTGTAATAAGACCCTCTAGGTCCTGAATGTATAGACGAATCGGCTCCATCGTCTCTCTAGCAGCATCCTTGTACTCTATAGCCTCACCCTCCTCGCTGCGTCTCCTGAAGGGGTGAAAGTAAAGACCTCTAGGCTCGGTGGAGTTCCTACCTACCAGGCGCCCAAGTAACTCCTACATGACTACATCTAAGCCCTTCTCCTTGTCATCATGCATCAGCTTGAAAGTGATGGCCTCCGTGGGTTGCTCTGTCTGGCGTCCCGGATGTGTGACTCTGAAGCCCCATAGGTCCTTCCTCTCAAACATGGTGAGCTGAAGTGTCATGATGCTAGGAAGTGGACGGTTGAGCACACTAGTGAGCTCAATGAGACGAGTACCAAAACGAGTTCCCTTGAACTCCTCGGCCATGTTGATAACAACATTAGGCATCTATTTTTATAAGATATAGAAAAGTTAGAATCAACATAAGTAGAGAAAAATCACAAGAAAAAATATCACAAGCACATCTTTTTGCAACAAACACACAAGTCATGGCATAAACAAATCCATTACAAACGACAAAGGTTCAACATAACTTAGACAAATTTTTGGAAGTAAAACGATAAGTGTGGTGGTCTATGATGTCTCCCATTACAAACGACAAATTTTTGGAAGTAAAACGACAATTGTTCACAAGACTCCCATATTAGGTCTATGATGTCTCCCCTTAGTTGTTGGTTGGTAGTCTCTAATTCTTAGGTATGCTTCTTTTCTTCTCTAAGGTCATTTTGGGTGTTGAGCATTCTGAACTTGAGTCTATCACCAAGCTCCTTGATGGCATTCCAAGCTGCATTTCTTGCAGAGTCAAAGAATGTTGTGTCCATCTCAAAGTTGGTGACCATGGAAAATCCTAACTCCTTGTGGTTGTCTTCCTTGTTTTTGTACAAGTTAAGTTGCACCCACCAATACTCTTCTCCTTCATCCATCACAGGGAATCCCTTGTACACAGTTGCACCATGTATCGCCATGGTAACCATAAGGTTCTTGAGTGGCTTGGGAAATTCAGTCTCACACTCCAGAGTCATGGTCATGAGTGGTCCCTTCCTCACGGCTTCATTGATGGAGTTTATCTACAAATAGATATGAGAAAGAAGATTATAAAAGTTTACGAGAAGAAAAGACAAATGTGGAAATTTTTCAAAGTGTTGAAATTTTCCTTAGTGGTTTCTTAGTCTAATCCAATCCTAGGGTCATAATCCTATAGGCAACACAGTGCTCTGATACCATCTGTAAGACCCCACCATTATAAAGGTAAAGGTCCTTGTGATTGCAATGCTAGTCCCTGGATCAATTGCTAGCATCCATAGTTTAAGATGAAGTACACAGAAACAAAGGCCATTATTACATCGTCATTCCAGAGATAACATAGTCTTTTACAACTCCATAGCCATAGGCTAGTACAAGAGTTTAACTTAACAATAAATAAAAGTCTTCATCTTCATGTGCCACAGGCAAGCATGTTGAGTGTAGACTCATAACCCTAATCCTCATCAGAGTAACCTGCAACATCACAAGTTACAACCACAGTTGGTCAATACATTGGAATAGTATTCGCAAGTGATACCTTAGTAGAATAATAGTATCTAACTTCTAAATGAATTTGGCTAAGTGTAGCTTAGGCTTGCTTTGCTCAAAATAGGTTTTACCTATCAGTTGAAAACACTAAGTTTTTGTTTGGCAAAAACTACCAATGAACAACCAATAGATATTGGTGAACCTTTACCCTTGTTCAACCACAAGTGTTAACTTAGAAATTAGGATGAGGAGATTCTTAATAGCTTCCATGTCTTGATGCTCAAATTGTCCATTGTCGGGGACACGACTAAGTACTTAGATTCTTCCTTCTGCAGAGGTGGTGCACTTTCCCCACAAGACTTGACTTTCATCAAGACAGGACCTTTCATAGCCTTCCCTTAGACCAGAATGGACGCGTTCCAAACATATCACCCCCTACCACCAACTGTCCATTTGGCTAAGTTATTGCAACCTATATGATCCAGGCAGAGCCCATAATGCTATGTGGCTGCATTATAAGCTTCTGAACATATGGCATCTCAAATCCCTTTGTTCCTGGGTGGCATTCCATAAGTGAGATACACATGGTAAACCATTGAAAAATGGGCCCTGGTAACCACTCAACAAAAATCCAACCAAGCAATTACCATTCCACCCAGGTGTTTCATTCACTTAGTTGTTTTATTAAGCAAAAACATAAGTCAAAGACTTAGAAATATTTTTCCATAGCATGTATATAATACACCCTTTGTTGCTACTAGCTAGGCTAAGGATGGAAATAGCAAGTATCTTAACTTAGAGAAAATTCTAACAATTCTACAACTACTAGGATTTCCCAAGCATAGCATATAGATACTTAGCAAAATTATCATGCAAGCCCTCTACAAAATATCTCTACTGCATAGTCAAAATATTTGGACAACAATATGAAGCACCACTTGCCTTGGTAGTTGGGGGAGTAACAACAATCCTCACAGTCACAATCACCACTAGCACCAAAATCTACACATAAAATGATAGCACCAGATTCATATTTCAAATAATCAAACAAAAATATATGAATGCATGAAAATGCCATGTGAAGTTTTTTATAAACCACCCAAGACAAGTAAAACAGTACTGATCAATAAACTAAACATTTATACATCAAATAAACTTTATTTGGCCTTTAAAACATTTTCTAATTAATTTTTATACACAAAATAGGCCTACAAATGTATCTGCATAAAATTACATTTTAACAGAAACAAAATACAAAACTAAGTCCATAGATGTGTAGGATTTTTTTTATTCCAATGGTATATTATTTGTATTTTTTGGATAAACAGAACAAAAGTTATTGAATTTACAAGTTTGAATATCTAATAGATTCAAAAACAGATTTAAATCAAAATCCCACACACGTGGGCGTGTCTTATTGGTCCGTACCGGTTCGGCCGGATCGATCAATAAGGGCCGCACAATCTAAATGAAATCGCAAGGGCCAGATCTACTCGTACTCCTTCGATAAGTGAACTAATCCTACGCGCTAGATCTAGATCCAACGGCTGCTGAGCACGCGACCATGGTTGGGCGGCGCGGCGGAGCTGTCCTGCCAGTGGGGTTCCGGCGGCTACGGAGGGGGCTGGGGTTGGCAGAGGCGCTTACCAGACTCGCAAGGTCACGCTGATGCTCAATGTCTCGCTGGTGTGGCCGGGGGCGTGCTGTGTTGGCCAAAGGAGCTCGTCGAAGTTGCGGGCGGTGTCCAGTTCTTGCGAACGATGATGTTGCCAACATTCTGGACCGCCCTAGCACGAATCAAGGGTATCCGGAGGTGCGCAAGGTCGCGGTGAGCATGACAGGGTCAAAGAGGAGACAAGGGGCGCTCGGAGGTTACCGTGATTTCTCACCGGAGATGAGAGGGGCGTCAGGCACTTGCAGTGGTTGTCGAATCCGTCGACCTAGGTCACGAGCAGACAAAATAGAGGCATGAGACAAAGCACGCGAGCAAGGGGATAATGCTAGCATGAAAGATAAAGGGCGGGTTGGATGGAGCTCACCGCAATTTCTCGCCGGAGATGCTCGGGCAGCGGCGTTGCAGGATGAATTCTGGGCAGTCTCGTGGCGGAGAGAGTGTGGCGAGTGAGGGGAAAGGCTCGTGGTGCAGAGGGGCTTAAGTAGGCAGAGGCTCGGCGAGAAACGCTCGCCGAATCAATGGCATTTACGCCGCGCCATCAACGGCAGCGGCGACGCGGTTTGTCACGTGATTTGGGGAAGACGAAGGCTGAGCTGGCGTGGGTCCACCATGCAGTTACTGCGGGATAGAGTGGGTGCGGATGAGAGAGAGGGGGAAGGGGGAAGTGGCCGGCTGGGTTCATGGGCTACTTTTGGTGCTGGGCCGGATTTGTGGCGCCGGCCTTTTCCTTATTCTTCTCTCTTTTTCTTTTTCTGTTTTGATTTTCTTAAATCCTTTTCACATGTTTTTCAAATGAGTTTGAATTCAAATCTTTTTTTGGATTTTTGTTGTGAAAACTTTGTACACACATGGGTGTAAAACCTTACTATGTAGTCCAAGGCACTTTGACATAAAGGAAAATAAAATAATCCATGCCTTAATATGATTACAGATAATAGGCATAAAGTGGTTTTATATTTGAATTTTGTTTTGAGAATTTTTGTGCTAGCTTTGCATTCATATTTGAAATATTACTGATCATAACCAAGTATTCTCATACTTTGAGAGTAGAATAGAACCATTTCCTTTCTATCATAAAATGATAGGCATATAAATGGTTTCTCATTTTGAAATCTTGTTTGAAAATGACCAAATGCTTATGAATGCATGGATGATATGCAAACTTTTTCAAATTATGATTTTTGGGATGTTACAAAAAGTTATTGTAGGAAACCACAATAGTACTTGAAGATAAAATCAAATACAAACCAAAGGTGGATCAAACAATCAAACCCTAATCTTACAATTGCCAATGTCTCTCTCTAAATGATGATGGGGGTGATGATGGAGTGTATGTAGGAGAGGTGGACATTGTCGAGGAACAAGGGGGTGTTCTTCTCCTCTTCTAGATCTGGTCTCTTCTCTCTGATGAGTTTTGCAGGCTATGTTCTCTTTTTGTCCTCCCCTCTTCACAAAAGTTACTTCCATTGATATAGTGGAGCCACCGGTCGTTACGCGCACTACACATCTCCAATGAAAGAGGCTCCAATTGGGGATTTCCTTCTTTTGGTGTAATTATCTCATAAATGCCATTAGATCTTCAATAAATGTTTATTACCTGAAAACCATCACAAGAAAACTAGGATTCTCTAATCATGACATTAACATTACAAAAAACGACAATCTTCAGTGAAATCCGACAATAAATAAGAGGAAAATTATTTGAAAAATTTATGAAATTGGGGGCTATCAACCTCCCCAAGCTTAGCTGTTACTCACCCTCGAGTGACAAAGCTATAGTGAATAATAGAGAAGAATTGAATCAAGGAATAAAGGCTTATAAGTTCGAGCTTGTATCATATTCCATTGTCTCAAATCCTACAACCTTGATCATGAGAATAATATATATGAACAATTGCACTTAAATCCCTAGACGCAAATAACTTGATAGCTAGTCATTCTTAAAGACCCAAATGAGATTGTAAAAAATTTGGCTGGGATTGTAGATCAATTTTCTTTAGCGCCTCTCTTTTTGTGAGAGTAAAATGTTTTTAAGCAAGGTCGCTTTGTGTCAAATTTAAGGGGCACAAGTAGATTTCAAAATAAGGGTAATCTTAGAGCTTTTTCATTAACACCCACTTTGATAATCGTGACTATCGAACACCTCTTCTTTTCCTTGTTTTTCAAGAACTCTAATTATTAATTTTAGGTGGTGAGGTGATGCCAAACCTCTAGCAAAGTACAAAATATTTTCAGCTCATATCTTTCTTCTCCTTTTCAAGGATCAAAGATTATTTGCTTTTTATAAAATGCTTACACCAACTTTTGGGAATACTAATACTTTTGCCCATATAGCAACACATGTGCCACTCATGTCATCAACTCATAGCCGAAATCCGGGGTTATACCATAGATCGTTCGTAGGCTAGCGGAGTTGTTAGTATCTCAAAGGTGTGTATGATAAACATAGAATTGTGTCTTCTCTCTATTTTTCATCTGGGTAAAACAGGTTTTAGCATCTCCCTCTCCCACCATAAAAATTTCATTCCATCAAAAATTTCTATTTCAGAAGGTGTCATCGAGTCAACGATCAATATGCGGAGTTGAGTACTACCAAGATTAAGCCCTTAAGACAAAAACATGACACCAAAGTTGTCGATAGTCACTTTTTCTTGTTCTCAAAAGTTTTGGATTTTTATCCAAATGGTTTTTTTTCAAACTGATACCAATTGTCGCAAGTCTTAACCAAAGTAGTTACACAAACTTTTGAGCTCAAGCCTTAAAAGATAACTAGTAACGTGCGAAGTAGGACTCAAGTGAAATTGAACAAACATAAGATGTTCAAGAATAAACTTACAAGAAGACAGAAATAAGAATGTGATACCTCCTCTTGCTTGCTTGCCCCTTGCCTGAGCTGACTCGTCGTGTTTTATGTATAGCTGAGTCACTAGGGACGAATAACCTGCAGAAGAACGAGCGAGAGCGAAGAGAATTTTGCACAAGTGAAGATAAAAGCTAGTCTAATTTTTTGATTTTTCTTTTGACAATGCAAAACTGAAAATAAACATGCAAAGAGAATGAAAATAAATCAAAATAAAAATGGAAAATATGAATGCAAAAGGTGGGAGGAATTAATCCTCCCCAAGCTTAGGCTCTTGGCCTATCTGAATTAATAGTTGCCACCATCTCCGTGTGGCGGCTGCTGTTATGGGAAGTTTGGCTAGTGGTTCAAAAAACCAGTAATAAATGAAGTGAAATTCTGAGTGAGATCAACTATGTTGGCATTCGCATTGTGTATTGTATTTTCAATATGTTCGATGCGATGTACCACGTGGTCAAAATCACTCCTCAGGACATAGTTGAATCCCGACTGTGGTTGAGGAATACCTTGTTGCTACTAAGGGACAGGTTGGTTGTGGTGGTGCTTCTGGCCATAGTCGTTCCAGCCTCCTACATTCCATTCCGCTCCTCATTTCCCTTGCTATTGTTGGCCAGCTATAGCCTCTTCCCTGTTGGGATGACCTTCTAGCGATGCAATCTTCCTTGAGAGAATCAGTGTATGCTGGAACTCCTCCTCTGTGAGGACCCAACTCTATTTACCTGGCAAACCAAAAGCTTGGACAAAAGAAGCAAAACTTGGTGGAGATCACCGTCAGGCTCAAAATAAAACTAATAAGCATGAAGGGAGCATTGGGGTCTATAGACCCCCATGAATCTGGTGCTAGCCATGTGAATATCATCCAGCGTCTTACTGCCAGCTATGGCCCCTTCCTATGGCATGAAAAAACCACTTGTGTAGGTGATCTGAGTGATCAAGCCTTGTAGAGGTCCCAACCTTTAATAAGGTAGAGATCCCTGTGTTTACAATGGTAGTCCCTCGATCAATAGCTAGCATCCATAGTTAAGATGTAATATCAAGAAACAAAGGTCATAGTATAACTTTATAACCAGGAATAAAATAATTCATTACATCTTACATAGCTCATTTGGCTATCTCATTACGATGCAGCAGAAATAACTATAGCATGGAGTCCTTCATCTTCAAAGTGCCACAGGGAATCATGTTGGTTTTAGACTTGTAATCCTAATCAACACACTTCACTAACATCAAACAAGTGATACTATGGTAGAATAGTGGTATCTATCAACTATATGCATTTGGCTAAGTGGAGTCTAGGCTTGCTTTGCTCAAAATAGATTTTCCTTATCATTTGAAAACACTAAATTTTTGTTTGGAAAAATCACCCAAGGCATCTCCCAATAGAAATTGGTGATCCTTCAACCCTTGTTCAACCACAAGTTTTTAACTTAGAAAATTGGGATGAGGATATTCTTGTTTGCTTCCATGTCTTGACGCTCAAGTTGTCCATTACCAGGGACACGGCTAAGTACTTAGTTTCTTCCTTCTACAGAGGTGGTGCACTTTCCCCACAAGACTTGGTTTCACCAAGACAGGACCTTTCAGAAGCCTTCCCTTAGACCAAATGGACGCGTTCAAACCTATCATCCCTCTACCACCAACTGTCCAGATGGATAAGTTATTGCAACCTATATGATCCAGGTAAGCCCATAATGCCATTTGGCTGCACTAGAATCTTCTTAACATTTGGCATCTCAAATCCCTTTGTTCCTGGGTGGCATTCCACAAGTGATATACACAAGGTAAACCATAGAAATGGGCCTTGTGTAACCACTGAACACAAACCATTCTTTCCATTCCACCCAGGTGATTCATTCACTTAGTTATCTTATTAAAAAAAACATAAGTCCTTGACTTGGAAATATTCCATAGCATGAATATAATCCACCCTTGTTTTCTACTAGATAATCTAAGAATGATGGTAGTAGGAATCTTAACTTAGGAGAATTCTACTAAGTTTTCATCTACTATGATTTCCCATGGCATAGTTTATACTTAGCAAAAATTCCATGCATGTCCTACTTAGAAATATCACTTATGCATAGCGAAAATAATAGGACAAAAGTATGAAGCACCACTTGCCTTTTTGGTAGAGATTATAAGTTCACTCCTTGATCTTGCAATATTCACACTCTTCAAATGTCACTATAATTCAATCAAGCAAGGCACAAATTCAATCTACCATTCGAGCAATCAACACATAGAATAATAAAAACAAATCTATGCATGCAAGCATGTCAAAGATTGTTTTATTTGGAAAAGTGGTTTCTATTAGGTCATAAACATTTGAAAACACCCATTGGTCTTTTATAACAGTGATAAAACCAATTGATATCAAGTTAGTGAAAAAGTCCATTTAAATCATTTTGTTTTGCTAGAATTGATTTAAATCAAAGTGATAATTTCTAGTGTTTGGCAAATACATTGTAAAACACAAATGTTAGTGTTTTAAGGTCAAGTGTTTAATATTGAAACCATTTGCAAAAGGTTTAACCTAAAAACCATTTTTATACAAAAACAATATTTTATGTTGTTGGAAATGCCTATTAACAAAGTAATAATTTTATAGGGTTCATCAAATATATTTTTAAATCTCAAAACTTTGTGTTTAGGGTCAGGGGATTTAAATATAATCATTTTCCAAAGGTTTTACTCAAAAAGCATTTTTAACACATAAACAATATTTTTATTTGACTAGAATTGTTCTAATTCAAAGATTTATTCTTTAGCATCTCAAAATATGTTCTTAAAACCAAAAGTTGTTTTCTATGGTCAGTAGGTTCAAAACAAACCAATCTACCAAAGATGTTATCACAAAATAATTTTAAAATGAATTTTATATTCAAAATATGCCTACACAAGTTTCTGTAAAAACAATCAATTTAACAGAAGCAATTTACTAAAAAAAGTACATAGTTTTAAAGTACTTGTTTTGCTGATTCCATTGATATAAAATTTATAAGATTTGGACATGTGGATCAAAAGTTATGCATTTTACAAGATTGAACATCTATTAGAATAGTTTCTATTTTTAAAACAAAAGGCTGGCCACGTGGTGTGTTCTGATTGGTCAAAAACGGTTCATGCAGATCGCTGCTATGGAGCGTTGGATCTAACTAAAATTGCATGATGCAGATGGAGCGTACCGGTTCGTTTAAGTGACTCTATCTACGCCACAGGATCAAGATCCAATGGCTGCGGTGCGAGTGACCACGAATGGGCGGCGCTGGCGGCGGTGGTTGGCGGAGGCGCGGTCAGACGGTGGTGTTCCCGGCGATTCAGGAAGCAAGAGAGGGAGAGAGGTAGCTCACCGAGGTCGCAGGGCGATGCTGATGCTCAACGTTGTCGTCTCAGGGCAGGGGCGCACGGGATTGACCATAATTGCTCGCCAGAGTTGTCCCTGGCGTCGGGCTTCTCTATTCGTCGTCGCTGGTGAAGCTACGGTGCGTGCTAGAGGAAAAGGAAGGTGCCGTTAGATGTGTAATGACATGGCGAGTACAAGAGCATCAATGAGAAGGGGAGGCGCGGTCGGATGTTACCAGGGTACTTCGCCGGAGAAGGAGCAGACGGTGATGGTGCTCAGATGAAGACAGAGGCGATGTTGTGGGGCACGCGCGGGCGAGCGGTTGATGCTGGAAGGTGTGCAGCAGTCTGGGGAACAGTCTCATGTGGTCGAGGGGGCGAGGGGCGACATTGGCTGGCCGGAATTTCTCGGAGAGGTCATCGGAGTCCGTGGGGGTGCAAACGAAAATGGGAACGGCCTGGGGGCTCTCTTGCCGCGGTGTTTGAGGGGAAAAGGAGGGGAGAGAGGGGCGATTAAGAGGGCATAATCACTAGGAGGAATCAACGCTGCATTGACACGAATTTAATTGAGGTTTGAATGACAGAGAACGGCAGGGAGAAGGAGGAAGTAGTCGCGGGCGGGTGTAAACAAAGACTGACAGGTGGGGCTGCTCTGTCAGAGAGAGAGAGAGAGAGAGAGAGAGAGAGAGAGAGAGAGAGAGAGGGAGACGATGGGGTCCAGCGATCAGTGACGGGGTGGCTTCGTTCCCTGGTGAGAAAACGCTTCACCAGAGGGGGAATGAAATGGGTTCGCTGGGCCTGGACTGGGCTAGGTTAGCTGGGCTAGGTCCTTTTCATTTTTTTTGTTCTGTTTACATTTTTCTTTTTCCATTTCCATTTTTGTTTTGAATTTGTTTAAATAATACAAACAACCATTTGAATTTAAAACCCTCCAAACTTTTCAGTAAGTTTTTAATATGTTTTAAACATGTATTTAAAGTCCTTTTTAGGAATAAATCCTTTATTTATTTAGGGTTTATATTTTATTTAAAAAGGGCACTTTCCTTTATTAAATAAGATTTAATTAAATTCTCAGACCCTTATTTGAAATCAAAATTTCACCAAACCTTTTCAGTAGATTTTATTTATTTAATAGGGTATTAAATAATTCTCCTTGAATTATTTAAAGTATTTTTATATGATTATTAATCATTTGATTGGGAAATTGTCTTTATTCCATTGAAATCAAATATGGTTTTAATTCCATATAACTTTAAATGATTCTTTTATTTCATTTAAGTTAGTTAAATAACTTTTGTTTCACTTGGCAATTTCAATTATTATGTTCCCATCATTTAATTAATCATTGTCATTAGGGATTTGTCTTTAATCAAATGGAATATAATTTGGTTAAGGCCATTTTATTTATTTGAATATTCTTTATCCATTTATTTCATTTGGATTTGGATTATATTCATTCCATTTGCTTATGGATTAGGCCAAGTTTTAATTTGTCTTTTAAATACTCCTTTATTATTTCTTTCTTTATCTTATAAAATCCATATCTTTTTATTTAAAGATCCAAACTTGGTGATTCCAATTTGTAAAATCTTATTTAATATTTCTTTATCCTTTTATATCTCTATAGGATTAATTTGATCTCCATTTGGTATGAATTTTAGATAGGAGCATTATTTAGCTTTGGAAATTGATTCCTTTTATCTTAATCTTCTTCCATCAGGGTTTTAGAGTTTTGGTTTATTTTCCAAGTGTTTAAATTTCAAGATGCATTTATGAAGAATGCATTTCACTTGATTTGAATTTAGTTTGATTCAAACTTTATTCAAAGTTTGTTCAAGATGGGTTTTTAAGGTTCCATTTAGAAACAAAAAGTTTCTTTTCACCCTAAATTTCAACAATTATTTATTTTGTTTACTTATTTTTCACATTTCAAAATTTGGAAAATTTTGGGATGTGACAAGCCTCCATCGCGGATGTCTCCATAGGAAGCAACACGTTGGCGGTGAAAGTGCTGAATGAGGAGAGAACCCAAGTTTACCTTGTGCTCCATCTCGGGGTGTAGGGCCATATGTATTACGCTTATTTCGGGACCTGCCATTGCCCCAACATGTCCTTTCCCAAAAATAGAATTCACTAAGAAAGTGTGAAAATAACGGATAGTGCGATTCTGGATGGTTGCGCTCTTTTTGCTCAAGAAGTTAGTATTTCTGTGAATAGAAATCTTCTCCCAAGATTGCATTGCCTCCATATGGACATTGTCATTAATTCCATGTTCGCCCTCATTGGATAACCCGAAACAATCACAAAATTCATAGGTAAGGCTGTGGAGTTGCCCATTGACCAAAAACTTATAGTATTATTTCGCTCCTGGGAACCGAGATCATCATGGAATGATGACAAGAACTTGAATATGGCGAGGTTGAAGGTGTCACCGGTGTTATGGGAAAAGATGACCATGCCTGCATGCTCAACATACGCTCGAAGTCCTCCAAGACCCCTTGGTGGGAGAGAAACTCGCGATTTGCCCACTTGGTGGGTACAACATCGCGCTTGATCACCTTCTGAAAGTCTCGACTCATGTCGTCCCTCAGGTTATCCGCCTCCGAATGCCTCTTCTTCGAGCCTGGTGGCGCAGAGGAGCCCGAGGCTCCTGCCCTTGTGGAGGATTCTTCCAATGTTATGCATTGTGATACAAAATTTGTAAGGAAAAACATGGGTATCAAGTTTCTATCACATAAACAAACGATTACAGGCAGTAGTTATAAATCCTAACGTGAGGAATCAAAAATCATCTCAAAATATGATAAACTCATATAGATAGTCAATGTGAGGAATTCAACCACGGATTTCACAAAATAAAGCATGGATCGGATGAGAAACTTACCGATGTGAAGATTCCCTCACTCAAAAACACGAAATCAATGCAGAATCAAGGGTTCTAGGTTATTAGGGTATGAGGTGGAGAAAGAAAGAACTAGAGAGAAAAGAGGAAGAAGAAGGAGGCTATCTGGAGCCAGCTGCCTTTGGTCTTTACCAGGCGACACGCACGGTATGGGCGGGTCCCGCCCATACCGGTGGTAGCCACCATTTGATCAACATTAGGGTTTCGAGATCAAACCTGGAGTACTCGGTACGGGCAAACGGTACGGACGGGTCGCGCCCATACCGTAACTCATTATGGGTACTGAGATTGTCGTCGATGTTGTTGACGTTCAGTCGGGCAGGCGGTACGAGCGGGTTTGCCCGTACCGCCACTCGGTGTTGGTATGGTGAACAATGTCGGTTGCATAGATGATTTGGTATGGGCACATGGTACAGTCGCGTCGACCGTACCACCGCTCGTTACAAGCACTATAGGCTGTAAAATTTTCTCCTTCAATTTTCTCTTGTCTCTTTAACTTCTCTAGGGTAGGTCCTCTGAAATAATCAACACTTAAAACAAATTTATTAGTTCGAACAAAATAAAGATGAACTAAAGGATAGAATAAAGATCAAATTCTAATTTATGAAGAATGGGTTAGATCCCATTGAGTATTTTATTGAGGGGTTTTGGTTCTGAACCAATTTCCATGGTATTAGTATTTACTTCAAGATGTTATTCATCTCTTGTTCTTGTTGCTTGAACACGCTTGGGTGGCAGAACATATTCTCCACCTGGTTTTGGTTTCTTCGGGAAGTACCGAACAATCTGATCATCATATATATTAAAGATAATCTTACCACTAGAGCAGACTATGTTATCTCCATCTATGCTAAGAAATGGTCTTCCAATGATGATAGAAATTTTAGTGGGTATAACATGTTGGTCTATTCTAAGTAAAACATCTTCGATCATACCGACATGTTGTTTAGTTAGTTTATCCGCCATTTTTAGAGTAATTGAAGTAGGGGAATACTCTCCTAAGTTCAATTTCTTAAATAGGGAATAAGGCATAACACTAACACCTGCTCCTAAATCACAAACAACATTTAATATATTAGTTTTCCAAATCAGACAAGAGATGGTTGGTATACCAGGGTCTCCAAGCTTAGCAGGCGGCTTGTCTCCAAAGCTTGTCATTACTGCTACAGTATTAGTTACCTTATTTTTTCTATTAAGGATGTCTCGCGTAAACTTTTTATAAGTAGGAACTTGAATAACATCAATTCTAAGCGAAGACTTCCTAGTGCCTCAGCAAAAGAATCATAAATAGCTTTATCTGGTTCATATTGAACCCGATAAGGATAAGGAATTTTATTTTTGGTTGGTATTACCTTCTCTTTTACCTTTGGCACTAGAGGAGTGTCTTTCTTAGTTCTTCTTGCCGCTGATTTTTTCTCATCAAAGTGATCTTCCCGTGATGTGACAATTTTCTCTTCGTGTTCCTTTCTGAGATCAGATTCCTCTCTTGAGTCAATCATATCTGCATCTGAATCATATTGTTTATGCTTACCTCCTGCTTCATCTTCCTCTTGTTTTGTCTTGGAAGCCTCATGCACTTTTTCTAAGATTCATAGTCTATGTCATCTTGAGGATCCACAAGGTTCCCTTCTTCTTGACTCATCTCTTGAGTCTCTCTTTCCTTGCGGGCTAGTTCCTCTTGATACCAAGGTGGTCCCTATGGTTTCTGTGTTTCTGTGCTACGTTTAGTGATAATGTTAGTAGAAACTGTACCGAAATTTCCTTGGTTCAAAATCAAAATTTGGATTTCAATAATTTCATCACATTGTGTTTTAACCATTCTTATATATTTCTCTAAGTGTTTTGTAGCATGACTCAAGTCATCAAAGACTTCGGTTAGGCCCCTTATATTCTTTTCCCATGTCATCAGACATTTATAATTTTTCTCACGGAACTGATTCTGTTGGTACCTAAACTTTTGCATTACAAGATTTATATCATCTTATATTTCATAAGTTTGAAGAATATCAACTTTAGTTTCTTTAACTAATTCCGAGGCTGTACCTTTTTCTTCCATGGAATTCTTAACTTTAGAAATGAGATCGGGGGGTATATGGATCATACCTTTTCGTGGTTCAACATCCTCAATTGGATTGTATTGTTCATCATTGAAAGATCTTACCTTCAAAAGATCTACACATTTTGGCAATGTTAAGTTACATATAGCTCCCCCTGCAGATAGATTAATCATCTCTTTTGTTTCGTCATTAAGCCCATTGTAAAAATATTGGATAACCAATTGATCTTTAAAACCATGATTTGGGACTTTCATAATCATTGCATCAAATCTATTCCATGCTTGAGAAAAGTTTTCTCCAACTGTTTGGAGAAAGTTTGTTATGCTACATTTAATCTTCATGGTCTTTTAGAATGAACTTCCCCTAACTGATGTTTATGCATGAATCATCGGATGCAATCTTCCCAGCTTTTTATAGTATGATTAGGCAATGATTTTAACCAATCTAAATCATTATCTTTTAGTTACCAGCAAAAAAGTTTAAGGAGTACAAACTCAATTGGCAAACTTGTTGGTTTAAGGGTGGCGCAAAGGTCTTAGACCCTTGTCAAGTGATTACTAGGATCTTCTGCTTCTTTTCCTACAAAAGCAATCTCTTTCATCATAAAAATTAGCTTAAGATATATTTCAAAATCCGGCCTTCGAGTTTAGGACAAAGGATAGGTATCTTTCTTAAATGTCTGGATGGATTCCCATATTCTCCCAGTGGCATCTCAGGTTTAGCCCCACGGGTGATGGTCAAGTGTGCCATCAATGGAATCAAGATGTTCATGTTTACTGTATTTGAGTTAGAAAACTTTTCACTAAACTCTAGACATCTTTCAATCAGAACACGATCAATATATGGAGGTTAATAAGTTTTTCTTGATCGAGTGGTACCTCTGTCTTCAACGGAGATCATGAATGGTGTCAACAATTGTGTTATGAAGAAACAACACTTAGCTCTTAGCTCCCCGACAACGGCGCCAAAAAATATCTTGGTGGCCTGCAAGTGCACAGGTTCGTTAGAGTATGTTTTCACTGAAGTATTAACTCCAGTTTTTATATCGATCCCAACAAGGAGCTTCGGCAAGTGCTTTTAGGAGGCATTTATGTCACACCCAAGGTGTCACAAGTCTTGAGTGAATTGACCACAATTGTTTATGGTGGATGTTGGGGATATACTTTCCGAGTATACCTACAGGACTCACTAACTAGGGTTGCCCACCAACGTGTTAGAGCTTTGCTTCACGGGCGGCCCATTCAGAGAAAGAGGAGGAGCCAGTTCCGTCTATGACAAGTCCTAGAAGAGTTACCGACTTAGGCCTGTAATATTACTTGTACTCCAAGTTGTATCTAGTTACCGACTCTGTAACATAGTCGGATAGGTCTCTCCTATAACCCTAGGCCCTGATGACTATATAAACCAGCCCTATGGGAGCCTTTAGGGCAAAACCATAGAAATAACAACAATCATAACTTGCACAGGCGAACCTCTCTTGTAATCCGCTGTAACATACGGCTTATGCCGATATATTACTAGGTTGCTAGCAGCAGTAGGATCCGATCACCGTTGTCGGATCTAAACCTGGGTAAACTTGTGCTCACTGCTCCTGGAACATCCAACGTCTCGCACCCCATCTTCTCAACGCCGTTAGGACCCCCTATGGCGTAATTGTCTACAATCCGACGACAGTTGGCACCCACCGTGGGGCGGGTGACTTTTGGAGCTTCATTCCAGGCGGAATCTACACGTGCAGGAATCGGCAAAACAATTGGGTCTTGTGGTCTACGCCTGTGATGTCCCTCTCGTTCTTCTCGACTAGACTTGGATTCCGTCTAGCAAACCCGTGACAACCTACACGAGCATATCCATCGGCGAGATCGATATATATCTAGGTTTTGCTGAACCCGCCCAACCCACCCTTGAGGTGATGACCATGGCAGAACAAAAATCTGGATCTACTCTGTCCGCAGAGGCGGAAGAGTTCATGATCCCGGAAAAAATCAAACCCATCCATCCCACTCCTGTATTGGAAGAAGAGGTCGAAGAAAAGTCTGAATCTGATCTCCTTGTCGAGATCGGATACATGGACGAGGAATATATCCTCTATGGATCCAGTCCTACTGAAGCCGTAGCAGAAAAAGTACTCTTGAGGAACAAAATAAAGAAGATGATGAAACGCCCCTACATCGATTACGAAGCAATCGCTGAGATCAAGGAAAACTTTGAGATGGAGGAGGCGGAAACCCAGCTGTGCCACTACCTCAAGAACATGAACAAGAAGAAGCACTATTTCATATACCACATAAGCTCTGGATCCGACTCTATCGATGTTGGAGCCAGGAGCGATTCAGTTCTCGATGCGATCGAAGAAAATGCCGACTTACCTGTCTCCCCTCAGGAGTCAATAACGTCGTAGGAACTTTGGGACTTCGAGATGGAGATGGAGGAGTACGAAGAAGAACACGCCTCCAAACCAATGCAAGGTGAGCCAGAAAATCCCCCCAGTCCATATGATAGCATGGATGAAAGCTACACCTCACAGGATGACATGGACACCTGAGATTCGTCCGAGGTACACAGGCTATGGAAAGTACCGACGGAAGTTTATCTCCCAGTATCGGACCGAAAGCCGTATTTGCCACTTGTACGCACGTCAAGGCTACTGGGCGGTCAAAGAAGAAGAAGAAGAAGAACAAGAATCCGACACCGGCAAAGCCGGACGTCGAGGAAACCAACAAAGACAAAGTTAATGAAGAGATCGAAATGGAGAATCAGGAAGGAGATCTGATTAATACCACCCCGATCGACCCTCCCGTGGATGGACACGTCGTCACCAAGGGTGCACGTGAAATTACAGAGATGCTCTCACAATCCCAATCCCAATGGCTTCGGATCTTCCTCTAAATGCGCTAGAGAAAAGGGATGAGGACCTGGACAAGCACCGCTTATTTTTCCTCATAGAGCCCGCATGCATCATCGAGCTTAAATAGCAGTTAGACAGTGATCCTGCCAAATATCAGTCAGATTTCAAGTGACTACCGAATAAGACAAGGGGAGGTCCGGTTCTCGCTAAGAAGAACCCAGATATCCACAGATATCTATTCGACGGAAAACTGGAGAGAAGATCCGAGTCTACAATATGCCTCTAGAGAATGCTGCAGCAGCTCGAGCTATCATCGCCAATAATCCGTCTGCAGAGCAGGTCTGGCAATGCGTTGCGTTTCTAGACAAAGGATTGAAGCAGCAGAAAACGGCCGCGTCATTCAGTGGAAAGCTGGCCTCAAAGTCGGAATTCTTTCACACTGGCGCCAACCAAAGTGCTGACGAAATACCCCGCAGGAATACGGATAAACGCTATCGTCCCCGAGGAGAAGACGAAAATTCAAGGACCGGCTCAAATGGCCATTCTCGCAGACCCGCATGTGACTGGGCAAGAGTTATTCGGGCTGCGTCTGAAGATGCCATCGGGGCAATGGTTCCCCATCAGGGCAATCGTTGGCAAAACAACCGCCATAGAGAAGACCCGGAAGTGCGCCACCATGGAGAACTAGATCGGCTAAGAATGCCACCACCAAGCCGTCCGGCTGTTAACGCCGGCCAAAGAGATGATCCGGACCATCCTGAATCAAGTAGGGATGGAGCCCGAAGAAACCAGCATCAGATTCAACATAATTAGGCTCCACCACTACCGCGTAACCCAGCCAAAAACATTCCACCAGGGCCACCGTCGCCCCTAGGCAGCGACCATGAAGGATCCCTTCGTAGACATGGGAGCCGCAGGGGCGGAGGCGGAATGGTGAGAGGAGAAGAAGAAATGTGACTCCGCCGTGCAGAAGCTGCGAGCCTCCAAGGCACGGATCTCTCTCGCCAAACGACGCTCGCCACCGCATTGAGTCAGACATAGAGGCGCGGTGGTATGAGGAAGAAGACGTGTACATGGGACACATGTGCTTTGGCCCACGCATCCGTTAGAAAAAAATTCCGCTTGACTTTGGAATTGCCGAACACATCCAACCGTAAGACAGCGTGGCTCAGCCAGATACCTGGCTCCGGGATTTTTTCCAGGCCTACTGCATCGCCAAAGGAGGAAACATCCTGGTCGCAGTCCGATATCTCCCGCTTATGTTGTGGAAGACGGCTCGATCATGGCTCAATGAACTGCCAGAAAATTTAATTCATAACTGATATGATATGCAAAGTGCGTTCTTTTCAAACTTCGAGGGAACATACAGAAGGCCCTGCACAGTCAGAGACTTCCAGCATTGCACCCAAAGACCCGGAGAAACTTGCCGGGATTACCTCGGACGCTGGATTGACACGAAGAACTCCTGTGAAGGAGTAAACGAGCAAACTGCGATAGAAGCTTTCATCGCAGGACTCCCAGTCAGACTTTTGCATCATAGATTGAAGTGTGACCACGTCACGGATTTGGGAGAGATGATAGAGACGACAAGCAAATATGCTGATGCCGATGATGATTTAGAAGGGATGCTAAATATTCTGGCCAATCCCAATGTGGCCAAACAGCCAAAGCAACAAGCTCAGAAGCACAAGAACACCTCGGAAGATAAACCGGTTATGGACAACGCAGCTGTTAATGCAACCTTCGGATCCGGAGGACGAGGAGGGCGCGGAGGCGGCCAGGGTCGAGGACGTGGAAATTCCGGAATCCAGGGCACAAGAGAACAGCAACCCGGAACCTATACCTAGGCCGACATTACCAACAATCCCTATGTCCACCACATGGATAGTAACAGAGGATGTACCCACACAAATGTCGAGTGTCGTTTCAATGAAGACATAAAAAAAGACAAATCCGCTAGCTACAGAGCCAAGCGACAAAAAGGAAAGAAAAATTCCGAGAAAGGCAAGGAGCCCAAGGAAGATTCCGACATGGAAGAAGCGAATGTCGCACAACCCAAGTCGGATGGAAAGAAGAATTTTCCGACTAAGAAAGACGCATATGTCTGCTTCCTTGGATCTCAACCGGCTAAGGCCAAGAAGGCAGTTCTCTGTGAGCTCAGTGCCACGGTTTCGACTGTTCCACAATTTCTAGATTGGTCGGATGTAACCATCACCTTTGATACCTCAGATCACCCGAGGAAAACACATCGTCGGGGAAAATATCCTCTGGTCTTCAGTCCTCTTGTTGATGGCTATGAGTTCTCTAAAACCCTCATGGACGGTGGTAGCAACATTAACATCCTCTACATCGAAATGCTCCACCGCATGAAGATCCACGAAAACTAGTTGAGTTACAGCAGTGTAACTTTCCATGGCATCATACTAGGGAGACAGGCGGATTCTCTAGGTGAGATTACTTTGGACGTGACATTCATAACCCGAGAAAATTACTGGACTGAGCAACTCTCTTTTGAGGTGGTACCGTTCAAAAGTTCTTACCACGCCATCTTCGGGCTTCCATCTTACTGGGCGTTCATGGCTCGTCCCTGTTACATTTACAATATGATAAAACATCCGGGTCCAAAGGGCATCTTCACCATCTGGGGAAATCCGAGGAAAGTGTCAGAGTGCGATCAAGGATCTGCTGCCTTTACCAAAGCCTTTCTACACGTCCAGGAGTACCAGGAGATCAAAAAGACCATCAACCCGTCCGAGATGCCCGCTACAAAGAATGAGGTGCTGAAGCCAAGCATATAGTTCAAGGCGTCGGAAGAGACAAAGAAAACATCGCTGAAGGAAGATGATCCCTCCAAGATGGTGAACATAGGGGTAGGCTTAGACCTCGCATAGGAAAGTGCGCTCGTCGAGTTCCTCAAAGCTAATAGTTATATCTTTGCGTGGCAGACTTCTCACATGACCAGAGTACCTAGGTAACTTGTCGAGCACTCTCTTAATGTGTACCCTGACGCTAAACCCGTCAAACAGTCCTTACGAAGGTTTGGTGATGAAAAGCGCAAAGCAATAGCCAAAGAATTAACCCGACTAGAATTAGCTGGATTCATAACAGAGGTCATCCACATAGATTGGGTGGCATATCCTATACTCGTTCCTAAAAACGACACTATTGATTTAAGGATGTGTGTTGATTATACCGCTTTGAACAAGGCATTCCCCAAAGACCCGTTCCCTTTGCCAAGAATCGATCAAGTTATCGACTCAACGGCAGGGTCGGAATTAATTTGTTTTCTCGACGCATATTCCGGATATCACCAAATACCGGTCAAAGAATCGGATCAAATTAAGACATCTTTCATCACTCCTTTCTGAACCTTCTGCTACAAAACTATGCCTTTGGGATTAAAAGAATACAGGAGCAACATATCAACATACTATGCAACGTTGTCTCAACGATCAAATCGGATGCAACGTTCATGTATAAGTAGATGACATAGCAGTTATGTCCAAAAGGAAGGGAAATTTAATTTCTGACTTGGAGGAAACATTTGCTAGCCTACGAAAATTCAACATGATGCTCAATCCGAAGAAGTGCTTCTTTGGAGTTCCAGCCAGAAAATTGTTAGGTTTCATCGTCTTTGAGCGGGGCATAGAGGTGAACCGGGACAAAATCAAGGCTATGATCAACATCACTAGGCCGACTTGCCTGAAGGACGTGCAACGTCTCACTAGTTGCATCACATCAGTGAGCCAGTTCGTCAGCCGGCTCGGAGAAAGAGACACACCTTTATACAAACTCTTGAAGAAAACCGACAAATTTGTCTTGACCCAGGAAGCTGATACTGCCCTACAAAGTTTGAAAGACCTACTTTCAAACCCACCAATTCTCGTAGCGCCATAACCTCAGGAGCCTATGTTACTCTACATTGCAGTGACCAACAAGGTCATAAGTGTGGTAACAGTAGTAGAGCGCGAGGAGGAAGGCCACGAGCATAAGGTGCAGCGTCCAACTTATTACCTGAGTGAGGTTCTGACAGAGTTGAAACAATGGTATCCACACCATCAAAAGCTAGCCTATGGATTGTTCTTTGCATCCAGAAAGCTACGCCACTACTTTCAAGAGCACAAGATCACAATGGTGAGTAATGCCCCCTGCAAGATATATTCAACAATCACGATGCCACAGGACGTGTCGCAAAGTGGAGAATAGAGCTTGCAGCTTTCGACATTGAGTAGAAGCCACGTATAACAATCAAGTCCCAAATACTTGCCGATTTCGTTGTTGATTGGACAGAGATGGAAAAAAATACAAGTCCTCCAGACTCGGAATTTTGGACCTTTCATTTTGACGGATCAAAAGCACGAGGAGGCTCGGGGGCTGGCGTAGTGCTCAAATCACCACAAGGAGACAAGCTATTCTATGTGTTACAAATACACTTCACGGCAACAAATAACATTGCCGAGTATGAAGCATTGTTACATGGAATACGCATGGCCAAAAACATTGGCGTAACAAGACTCACGTGTTACGGAGACTCGGAATTAGTTGCTCAGCAAGTATCCAACATCTGCATTGCAAACAAGCACATGGCAGCCTACAGAGATGTCGTGGATGAATTATCTAAATCATTCGAGGGTTTTGAGGTTCAACACATCCCTCGAGCAGAAAATGAGGAAGTAGTTGCTCTATCAAGGATAGGTTCTGCGGGGAAACAAGTATCGGATGGCACTTTTTTAGAGCATTTAAAGGTCCCCTCCATAACTGGAGTTGATGAGGACTATCCGACGAAATCCGACTCACCTTTAATAGCAGTTCTGGCTATAATTCCTAGTTGGACAAAACCCTCTCTGGATTTCCTGATAGACGGAAAATTACCCGAAGACGAAGTCCTGAGCCGGCAGATCGTCCGATGAGCAAAGTCCTACACGATAATAAATGGTGAGATCTATAAGCGGAGTGTTTATGGGGTTTTTCAGCGATGTATTTCTCTAAAAGGAGTGGAAATCTTACAAGAAATCCATGAAGGTGAATGTGGTCACCACGCTACAGCCAGATCCTTAGTGGCAAAAGACTTTAGACACGGATTCTTTTGGCTTACAGCTAAGGTGGATGCCGCTAAAATGGTCAAAAGTTCAAAGGCTGCCAAAAGTACGCCCATCAGGCACATGTTCCAGCTGATCAGCTGCGAACAATCCCTATTACATGGCCATTTGCAGTTGGCGGCTTGATATGGTAGGGCCGTTTCACACGGCAAAATGTGGATTTACTCGTCTACTAGTGATGGTGGATAAATTTACAAAGTGGATTGAGGCTAAACCCATAACAAGTTGCGATGGTGCTACAACCAGAAAGTTCATCGAGGACATGATCATCTGATTCGGATATCCGCATAGTATAATTACTTACAACGGGAGCAATTTTTCCATGGGAGAACTTGCCGAATTCTGCGAAGAACAAGGGATCCGACTCGATATTGCATCAGTCGCGCATCCACAAGCTGGTGGAAAAGTTGAAAGAACTAATGGTCTTATTTTACAAGGACTCCGACCTTGTCTCGAGGCACCACTTTGTCGTGCCGCGGGGGCTTGTGCGGAAAAATTACCATCTGTGATATGGAGCTTACATACATCTCCTAATAGATCAACCGGATACGCTCCTTTCTTCTTGGTATACGGTGCAAAAGCAGTTCTTCCAAGCGATATAATTCATCAGTCTCCATGAGTCAAAGCGTATATCAAAGAAGATGCATCATTTGCTCGACAAGATGATCTCGATATAATCAAAGAAGTTCGCTTCGTTGCTGAGCAGAGATTTATAGCCTATGAGCAGAAGTTACACAAGTATCATAGTCAGAGAGTACATAACCATTCTTTCAGGAAGGGCGATTTTGTTTCTCCGACTTGTGCAAAAAAGAAAGCACAAACTTACCCCGATTTGGAAAGGAACTTTTATGATTAGCAGAGTTCTGCATAATGGGTCATATTATTTAACCGATGTGAGACCAGTCAAGGAAAGACCAGATACTCGGAAAAGAAAGAGAGCTGGTGGTAGTACAAACATGGATGAGATAGACAGTCCATGGAATATTGCACAGCTACGTCCCTTCTATTCTTAGTTATATTTCCTTGTAATCATATATGTACATGTTCAAAGCGAAATAAAGTATTGGTTTCCTCATATGTTATCTTTGAGAAGTATTTTGCCATCTTATTTCTAAAAGAGCATGTCATTTTCAAAAATCCCAGAATGCTTGAAATTACTTTATGCTCATGTTCGTTCTGGTTATGATTTTTGAATATCTAAAAAATGTTACCTGAGGGTAAACAAATCGATTTATTGTTTATACTTTTGTTTTTTATCTAATTGCTTAGACGCGGGTATCTTCCGAGTAATAAATTGCTGGTACTGGAAGCCTTCTTTGTTTCCGAGTTTAAACTGGTTTAGCAATTGAGCTCCGCTTCTCGGAAAAGTTGCCGTGCTAAAGGTTGTCCGGCTCATAAAAGGGACGAGGCAGAGAGCCAGATAAAACGACAAGTATAAACATAAAAAATAAGTTCTTCAGAAATTTTCAAGCACACTCATAAAATATATACAAAGAAAAGTGCTATGATAGTAAAAGCATTAGTTCTTATAGACCAGCATAATCAAAATATTGTTTACATCATTACATGGCCAAGTTTAGAATAATGTATTATAAAATGTTTATGCTGCAGAATCAGGTGGTGTTGATGAAGAGCGTGGAGCGCTGGAGTCGACAATGTCGTCGCCTTGAACCTCGGACTGGGAAGCTGCTTCAGCGAGGCTATCTACTGGCTCTTGAGGCGAGGGAGGCACAACGACGGATTCGAAGAATGGCGTCATGTAATTAGTCATCTCTGCCACACGACAAGCGTAACTCGCACATGAATCTTGGATAGCCGTGATGTTCTGCGGGTTACCCTCATCGTCCTCATCAGCGATACCCTTGGTGACATTCCAGATTTCCATATTGCTATCGTGGCTCATCACCATGGTAAGGGCAGTCTGTGCAGCAGTCCGAGCATAGGAGATCTTCTTGTCTTCAATATGTTTCGGCATCTCCATAGCCTTGTCCCTCACCTCTTGCACTGGGATATTATGCAAGTCGGAAAGTTTGACCGACACGCCAGCCTCTTCAAGAGTTTGGCGGAAGTCGAGCAAAATATCTCCGACGAGCTTTATGCGCTCGAGACGAGGTTCGGAGGTAGGAGAGTCAGAAAGGTTCAGTGGGACTAGGAAAGAACGAAAAGTCAAAATTCGACTCAAGAGAAAGTCGAAAAAATCAATCGAATAAAGAAAGTCGGAAATCTTACCTAGCACGAAATGATTCCACTAAGCATGCTCCTCGCGGAGGCTATTCAGTTCATTCACTATGGCCTGGGATAGATCCCTCTGGCTATCAAAGTCCTTCTTGAGATCATCCAGTTGTTTATCTTGGAGGGCTAGCAGCTTCTCGACCCTCTCGGTCTCCATATTGCTTGACTCCAGGACAGCATTTACGGATTTCTCCGACTCAATAGTAAGCTTGTCAAGCTTGTCCCAGAGCTCAGCATTCTCCATCTCCAAGACCTTGAAGTTCTCGGATTGCTCCACCATCTTGTTGGATTCACACATCAATTCTGCAAAGGGAAAAATATCAGTCGAACAAAACAATTTTGGCTATGACAATAACTAACTGACAAAGAGGGAGTCGGAAATGTTTACCTTCTGCTTCATCTTTCTCCACTTTCAGCTTTGAATTCTCAAGGCGCAGGGCCTTGATTTCCTTGCGTTTATTGCATATATTCTTGAGCAATTCCTCGTTGGAAGATGCAATTTTCTATAAGTTTAGAGATGGAATACCGTCAGACGGCTAGTAAGACTCGGGCTACAAATTTAACTAAGTAAAAATAAAGCACGAGCCTTGGGGGGCTACACTACATCATTCTTTTGTATCCTATAAGCATCAACTCAGATTCAACGACGTTTATCCGGCTTTATGCTTGTGGGCTATAGGATATGATAATAAAACACTACAAATAAGAATCACAAAACATACAATGTGTTGCAGGTGCAACTTCTCAAATCCGAGTTTAGTGTTTCGAAACACTTTCTCGACAACAGAGAGGGAGGGAACGTCCATCGCTGGGAGTTCGCCAGATTCTATCTTCGCATCCCGGACCAAAATTTGGTCTAGGAGGCTAACCAGCTTCACGTCCTCCATCTCCTGGCTCGCTGCCTCTAGAGTGAGGGTTTGCTTCTCAAGACTGGACTGAGCCAGCTTAAGGATCTCCTCTTTCTTCTTCCGTTTTAGGCCGGAGACAGCAGAGCCGGCCACTTTATCCAACTGACCTATAGATATTACCATGGGATCATTACCCTTGATAGTTTCACACTTGTTAGTTGCCTGGCTACCAATAGTAACCAGGCTTTAAAGATGTTCCTAGCATCAAAAGAGGTGGAAACCTCTAGTGTTGATGATGGGGTACTAGTTGGAGTTGGGGGCGGCATCGCTAGGGAGATAACAAGCTTCTGCTGACGCAGTGGTTTGCCTGGCTTGGTGTTTGGCTTCACTTTGCTCTTCAAAACTGCTTTAGCTTTGAAGCACGCGAATCCAAATATCAGGTGTACTTTGGAAAGAAATAAATGTACAAAGTATTGAAAACATCGACAGGGTGCTTACTTTTTAACTACTGGCAGCACTTGGCTACCAGCAGTGATAACAACCTCCTTCGTCTTGCGCTTCTTGGAAGCGGAGGTAGAAACTTCTTGCACCTCGTCATCCTCCATCGCCTCCGGATCGTCTTAGAGATAGCCCTCTAGTGGAGCTAGCTCAGACTCGGGATTTTCTCGAGCTGACAAAGTCAAAAAGCATCGATGAAAATAGAGTCGGAGAAAGAAACAGAAAAGAATGACAAAACATAAATGCAGAGTCAAAATATTTACCGGAGTCAGAGGATGGGTAGACGTGAACATCCTCAGGGAGACATCCGGACCTTTTCATTCCACTCTCTCCTTGATCAAATACTGCATGAGGGTCTTGTAATCCTTCGTATGAATACGATGTGGGCTAAACCCCAGGTTGTCTTTCTTGTCGCTGGTAAATGTGTGCATGAGTCGATCTCCGTGATGCTGCAGAGGCTGGATCCGGCGATCCATCCATCAGTGGATCAAGTCGGATATGCCGAGGCCCTTGTGCTTCATCAGAAACACAATCTGCCTCTTGGATAGGATCAAGATATCCGATAATTCCGGCGCCTCCGCAACCCATGATTTTTGGTGGGGAGCGGCACCGTCGACGAAGGCCGGAAGACCTTCCGCCTTACCAGGGGCTGGAATATCCTTATGACATAAGAAAGTTCTGGCCCAATGTTTAATAGATTCCCTACTGTTAATCCTAGGATAAACTCGATTTATCCTAAGGACCAAGCTAAGAGTGCTAGTGGTGTAAGGAACATCGACACTGATGGAATTATTCCAGGTACCATAGTAGTACCGGAAAAGGGTGAGACTTGGCCTAATGCCAAGAAACCCCTCGCACAAAGCTGCATGAGTGCTAAGCTCTAGCAAGGAGTTGGTAGGAAGATTATGGAGTTGCACACTGTAGCATTTGAGGACCTCGATGAAGAAGTCCGACGGTGGAAGGCTGAGGCCACGGTCGATGTGCGTGCCGAACAGCACTCGCTCGCTGTCGTGTGGAGTACGGGTGGCGCGTCCAGCGGCGCTCCGCCACGCGCCGGCGAAGACGTAGCCCTCATCCTCCATGACCAGGATCTTGGCGTCGTCCATGACTCTTGGGACCCAAAGGCCCCGCATCTTCCTTTCATCTGCCACTGATGTACCCGCTGCCTCTTCAGAGCCAGATGCAGTCGCAATCACTCTTGGGGAAAATGAAGTATTGGTGGGGGAAGGAGATTTTTCTCGTGGTGTAAAGATGAGAGTGGATGCGGAGGGCTCGAGGAGTACGAGGAGGCAATAAGTGAGAACGGTGGAGAGATGAATCTAGGAGATAAGGGGTTCACCTCTCTTTTATTTGCCTCTGCGCCAAGATTCATGCTTCAAACGCGCGATTTATGCCACACATATAGGAGAGAGGGAGGTGGATTCCTCATGACTCTTCCGCCCCCTCGATTCTCGCGTGAGCATTAAAATGGTGCTATGTTCCGTAGGGAGCGGGCCCACCAATGATCGTGTTGATGGGACTCCTGTCAGTGATAGGACCTGGTCTGAAAAGTTGTCAGCCTTCACGCCGCTAATTGAAATCCAGCTCATGTTTCAAACTGAGCAAAGAAAAAGACTAAGGTTAGAACAAAACATATCTGACTCAAATGAATTAGAATCCTACACTATTGAAAGAAGTTCTCGGGAACCCTTCAAGATTCTCAAGATGAAGAAACCATCAAGCTAGACGATTTATCCGACTTTGGATCTTGGAGACTTTCGGGGGCTACTGTTGTGGATATACTTTTCGGGTATACCCACAGGACTCACTGACCAGGGCGGTCCACCAATGGGTTAGAGCTTTGCTTCACGGGCGGCCCATTCAGAGAAAGAGGAGCAGCCAGTTCCGACTACGACAAGGCCTAGAAGAGTTACCGACTTAGGCATGTAATATTACTTGTAGTCCAAGCTATATCTAGTTACCGACTCTGTAACATACCCGGATAGGTCTCTCCTATAACCCTAGATTCTAGTGACTATATAAAACATCCCTATGGGAGCCTTTAGGGCACAACCATAGTAATAACCACAATCACAACTCAAACAGGAGAACCTCTCTTGTAATCCGCTATAACATCCGGCTTACGCCGATATATTACTAGGTTGCTAGTAGGAGTAGGATCCGATCACCGCAGTCAGATCTGAACCTAGGTAAACTTGTGCTCACCGCTCCTGGAACATCCGACGTCTCACACCCCATCTTCTCAACGCCGTTAGGACCCCCTATGGCGTATTTGTCAAAAATCCGACAACAGTGAGGGTTGTGAGTAAAAGATAGAGGAAACTTGCATAGGAAATAAATAAGGAGTCAATTGCATAAAAGTAAAGAGTGGAAATGAGAGTGGAGTTCCTGCAGATGGGAAATTAGGCGCGGAGAGAAACGGTTGAAGATGATAGTGAACATGCCAAATGGAAAAGTGGAATAAGTAATTATGATATTTCCTATTTATAAGTGAGTAGGCAAGCAACCCATATACCGACTAGAAGTCCTCATGGCCAATTCTCCCTAATCTCAATGATCCATTTGTCTGTTACCACTGCAATGGTGCACACATCATTTAAGGTCATGTGACCAGATCAAGGCTTTAATCTTGATGGTTCCTTGTTTTCCTCGAGTGATGCTAAATCCTAATTTATATCGGTTGTCTCACTCAGGGGTCACCGATTCGTTATCACACAAGTTCATACCTATGATATCTTTAGATCATGTTATCTAGGACGTTAAATTAGATAACAAGCATTAGGCAAACATAGATAATCATTCTCATAGATTAATAATCACTACAGCAATCACAAATGGATGGTTAGAAAGGATGGATGACACGTCTCACCAATTCCCTACATCTCCCACACCTATGGGGATTTACTTAGACATGAGAGGGAGACAAATCAAAAGCATAAATGTATTGCAAATGGAAATCATCTGAAAGTTATTATAGAAAACCATAACAGTACTCGAAGATGCAATCAAATACAAACCCAAGGTGGATCAAAGTATCAAACCCGAATCTTACAATTGCCAATGTATCTCTCTCTCTCTCTAAATGATGATAGGGGTGATGATGGAGTGTATGTAGGAGATGTGGAGATTGTCGAGGAACACGGGGGTGCTCTTCTCCTCTTTCAGATCTGATATCTTCTCTCTGATGAGTTTTGTGGCGGCTGTGTTCTCCTTTTCGTCTCATGAAAGTTGCTTCTATTTATATTGCGTTGCCGCTGGCACGTAGTATGGGCGGGCGGTACGGGCGTGTTCCAAGTGTACCGCTGGTCGTTACGCACATTGCACGTCTCCAATGAAAGAGGCTCCAACTAGGGATTTTATTCTTTTGGTGTAATTAGCTCATAAATGCCAGTAGATCTTCAGTCAATGTTTATTACCTGAAAACCATCACCAGAAACCAACGATTCGCTAATCATGACATTAACATTAGTGGAAGAGGCAATCTTCAGTGAAATCCGACAATAAACAAGAGGAAAATCAATTGAAAAGGTCATGAAATTGGAAGCTATCAGGGGGTAGACGTGATCTCTGGCGCTTATTAGCCTCTTTCTTAGTAGGCAGTGACTGTAATGGACTTCTTTAAGCATATTTGCATGCTAGTTGTTTTTGTTTCAGCATGCGTTCTTGCGATGTCGTCCCCTGAGCGAGGTCATGCCATGGTGCTAGCTCGAGGAAGCCGGTGGTGGTCGCCTATAGGGCTGTCAACGAGCCGAACTCGAGCAAACATTATTAGGCTCGTCTCGAGCTCGGTAGAAGCTCGAGCCAATCTCGAGCGATCCTAGGTTGACCTTCGAGCCTACATCTAAGCTCGAGTTCGGATCGACCAAAGCTCGAGTAGGCTTGAGCTCGGTTCGTTGAAGCTCGGTAAGAAATTTTTAGTACATCCAAAGATAGACATGCAGCTACATAGGAAGAAAATAGTAAAGCTTGAAAATCGAATAGGAGAAATGTCTCGGAGTCTCACATAATAATAGTAATGTAGTAGCAACATGCGAGCACAATTATTTTAGCAGTCTTACAACAGATGGAATAATAATAGAAGTCTCAATTTTGCGTCTATACAAAAATCACGAGCTTTATCGAATAGTTTGAGTACGGTTCGTCTAAGCTCGCGAGCTTGAAAACAGGATTGAGCTTGATTTGTTAAAGAGATGAATCAAGCTTGAGCCGAGTTGTTAACGTGCCGAACTCGCACAGTTTGTCAAGCCCGAACTTTTTTGACATCCCTAGTCGCCTACACGGTAATCTCGGGTGACTTGCCTCGCGAGGCTCTTGCGTACCTGCTTTCCGTAGGTCGCGCTCTTGGCAGTGCATGGGATGCGTTCTTCACCAGGAGGGAATAGTGAGCACCTCGCAGGGAAGCAGAGATGACCCCAAGCCTTGTCGCCCGGAGTCAGGCTTTACTGAAACGACTGCATCGTTCCCGAGGTAATTAGAGAAGGCGAGCCCACTCGCAGGTTGCCCCATTACCCTTTTTCCACGAGGATCGTGCACTTCCTGCAATTCTTTAGAGAGATGTTTGTAGGCCTCGCGCGTCATGGTCCATAGGTTCTCTTGTAAAGGGGCTTGTGGAGGCCGCACTCACCTTGTTTTCTCCCTTGGGGATAAATCATGGGTGCAATACGTGCGAGGGGTATTTTAGGTCGTGATGACCCTTGATGGCTGTGCGGCGGGTTCCGCGTGGTGATCCCCATGGGTTTTCAAGCATTTCTGACTAGGAAGCCCATGTCCTTGTCGAGGATCTTGGGTAGCAGGCGTGTCGATCCTTGTGGGATTTCTTGAGCCGGGCTTGAGCGCGAATAGCTCCCCTGCGTGCCCTCTCGAAGGGATGCACTTCTAGCTCCCGTGTCAAGGGCTCCCGATCGGAGGTGACCCATTTCGCATGCTCATCAACCTAGAGGGAGGACCACGCGCGCTTAGGTTTTGGCCATTCGAGGGGCGTTACCCTCGTGATCCCTGCGTAAATCCTTGCCCACTAGCAGGAAGCGATTTCTTCAGCCACCTTTCGAGGGAAAGGGGCATGGGTGAGGAGTTTACCACATAGACTCCGAACAGAGGGATGGATGCAAGCATAGCCGGTATTTAGGCTGATGGTGGGGGTTTTCCCCATGATCCACCCCGTAAGCTTACAGAGGAGGAGGCCGTAGGGAAAATGGTTATCCTGCTAGCCGCTCTAGGAGAAGACCGTAGTTTTACTGAGAAATTATGATGTTGGTGGCACTTTGCCTTGCGAGCCGCCTTGTAAGCCTCTCGAGGAGAAAACCGTAGGGAAAACATGCGTCCCGCGGAGACCCCGAACATGTGCCATGCAAGGGTTTCAAGTACCAGGAACCGTGGGTGAGATGACTTACTGGCGGAAGTGGTCTGTAAGTTCAGAACTCAACACTTTAGGTCCTGAGATTTTGTCCGTTGGAGGGGATTTACCACATGAGACTCCCCATAAGCCTCGCGAGAAGAAAGCCGTAGGGAAAATAATCGCGCTTCTAAGATCCCAAACATGTGTTGTGTAAGGGTCTCGATCTCCAGGAACCATGGGTGATATGATTTATTGCTGGAGCTAGTCTGTAAGTTTAGAGCTCGACACTTCAGGTCTTGAGGTTTTGGACGCTGGAGGGGGTGTGCCTCACGATCTGCCCCGTAAGCCTCCTGAGGAGGAAGCCGTAGGGAAAATTCTTATCCTGTTTGTCCCCTGAAAAGGAGACCGTAGGTATAGCATGAATTTTTTGTCCGCTGGAGGGTTTTCCCTCACGAGCCGCCCCGTAATCCTCTCGAGGAGAAAGCCTTAGGTAAAAACATGTATAGCCGAGATTCTATACATGTGCCACACGCGGGTCTCAAGAAAAAAGAACCATGGGTGAGGTGACTTATCGCTGGAGCTAGTCCATAAGTTCAGAGCTCGATAATTTAGGCTCTGATGTTGACAGGGAGTGACCCGTGATGGATACCATTCCTAGCCCCCCGCTCACATGGCATATGCAGGATAACTCCTTCCATTCACGAATTTGAAATATGTTTTTTCAGGAGAAAGCAAATACCAAATACATGCAGAGTGCAAGATCCAAAAAACCGCTAGAGAGATCCAAGCTTATTATAATACCACCGTGATCCACACGAGGTCTTACAGCTGATAAGGATGCAAAGGATGGAGTTCGAGGGTCACCTTCAAAAGGTTGAGAAGACTGGCGTGCCGCTCGGAGGGGTGTGTCCACCTTCTTGACACCTGGTCCCGCTGCTAGGCTGGTAGCTTTTAGATGCTGCCGCGGAGGCGGTCGACGTTGTATGGCCGTTGGGTGCAGTCCACCAGGAAGTAAGGAGACCCTAGGTCGACGCTGCCCTCATGAGACTCTCTAGTGCCCGTGAGCGCGAGCAGGGGTGGCCCTGAGACCCTCCCAAGGATGCGGGTGTCGGACGTGGTTTGCCCCTCTCGCGATGGATACAAGGAAGCAGCTGCCCTTTTCTTTTCCTCGGCCACCATTTGATTCATCCTCGTCGTGCCCCTGATGTAGTCGATGGAATACACGTCCTCAGGGTAGATAGAAGTCACGGTCTTGTAGGAGTGCTCGAGGGAGTGCATGGCCTATTTCTCATTGCAGCGGATGGTGATGACCTCGCCGCTACCCCTGGCACCTTGATGATGTTGTAAGCGTGGTGGGTGGCTTCCATGAACTTGGCCATAGTGGGGTAGCCAAGGATGAAATTGTAGGGAAGACCGATGTGCACCACCTGAAGTCGATGAGCTCGATTTGGTAGTTATCACGAGACCCCGAATGTGATAGAGAGGCGCACATGCCCGATGGGTATGGTTGTTGTTGGGCCACGTCGAGATCAAACAAAAAAATTCCCTCTAACGTGGTGATCCCAAGATCCAGCCTAGGTAGAAGGCGACGAGGTTTACCACTAGACGTGCAGTTGTAGATTACTGATGAAGCACGTCAGTTGATGCAGTGCAGTTCTTACGATCTGATCGTCTTGGTGCTGATCGTACAGCACCTCTGCTGGTATCCACACGTACAAGGAGGAGCACTGTTGGCGAATTGCTAGGTTCGTAACGATGATAGGACTGCTGTGGATCTAGGGTTTCCAGCACATGGAATGACCTAACCGATCAACGATTAACCCTTCTGGGTTACACTACTCCACTATATATAGGGAGTGACCGTGGGCTCCTTTTTCATGGCCCATTCACTAAATCCCATATAACACTAGTCACCGTGAGTCCGACTCACTGACTCAGTCCAAATCCGGCTCAGGTCCAACCCAACCAGATTTTCGGTTCAGATCCAATCCGAACTTGCTCCCGCTCTTAAGTCTGTGACCTCGCAGGCTCTTGGCTACTTGGACACAATTGGAGTCCGACACTCAATCGATCAGTCAGTAGCGGCTCCTAGCAGAACGTGTCGACTCCCAAGTACCAAAGATTCATGAAGACTTGCCTTTCCAATGCGACTTGCGTCCGAGTCCCTTTTGCCTCACGATATACCTTGTCAGACTATAGGCGAATATTTGTCATCCCTTAAATAGTCCGACTCTCTTCTCGATCCGAGATAAGTGATTGACCCAACTAACTCTTAGTCGATAGACTCGGTTAACACTTAACCGAGTCGTGCATGGCCATGCTTTCCGAATCATCTCATCCGAGAGGGCCCAGAGAATATCTCTCCAAGTGGAGGGGAAAAATCCCGTCTTGGTTATTCACATCACGTAGCTTGATTCTCAGTCGACCCGAACTCTGCCTTTATGACTGCCCAGTTATGGATCAGCGTTTGACATAACCTAAGTCGGTGATCCTCAACTCGGACTATGCAAAAACCTAAGGTCTAAGGATTAAATTGATTGAGATATACAAATGACAACTTGTTCGTTGTACCTCAATATGGGTTAATCCGACTTGCTAAACTCTTTAGCCAAATCTGTGTAAATCAGAATGGCATCACCATGACCATGACAAGTGGAACCGAGTCATCAAGCCGACTTTCACATTGGTCTAAGTTGTGTGTCCAGCACAACCTCAATGACCAAGGACATCTAGTACAAACAACATGAATGCCTAGTTCCACAACCGAATCACATATTCAATGATATACATCAGATGCTCATACAAGGACAACTTAATAACTTTATGAATACAATAGGAAATATCATCATACATGATTGCCTCTAGGGCATATTCCCAACAGTCTCCCACTTGCACTAGAGTCAATCTTCCGACATCACATGTCTAAGCATCTAATGCACATGGCTCTCAGGTGCGCCTCATGCTTCAGCTACGGTAACGGCTTTGTTAACGGATCCACAATATTTGCATCTGTGTGTACATTGCATAACTTGATATCACCCTAATCCACGAACTGGCGAATCAGGTGGTACCGCATGAGTATGTGCTTGTTCTTCTGGTGTTGTCTAGGTTCCTTGGCTTGTGCAATAGCACCATTGTTGTCACAATACACTTCCAACGGATTGGACGAGCCCTGAACCACGCCAAGATCCATGAGGAAATTCCTCATCCAAACAGCTTCCTTTGCTGCCTCCGAGGCGGCAATATACTCAGCCTCTATTGTAGATGCAGACACAGTCTCTTGATTGGAATTCTTCCAGCTCACAACACCTCTGTTTATAATAAACACGTATCCAGATTGCGAACGAGAATCATCAGAGTCAGTAAGATAACTCTCATATGTGTAACCCTTTACATTGAGTTCATCTTCACCACCATAAACCAAAAACATATCCTTAGTCCTTCTCAAGTACTTTAGGATATTTTTAGCCATTGTCCAGTGGATTTCTCCAGGATCAGCCTGGTATCTGCTCAGAACACTTAGAGAATATGAAACATCCGGCCTAGTACAAATCATGGCATACATGACGGATCCAACTGCAGAAGCATACGGAATCACACTCATCCAACTTCGCTCATCATTTGTTGAAGGACACTGATTCTTGCTATGTTTTATGCCATGGGACATCGGTAAGAACCCCTTCTTAGACGATTCCATGTTGAACTTCTTCAACACTTTGTCCAAATATGTACTCTGACTCAATCCAATGAGCCTTCTTGATCTATCTCTATAGATCCGGATTCCGAGAATATATGTTGCCTCACCCAAGTCTTTCATTGAGAAACTCCTTTCCAATGATTACTTGGTTTCTTGCAACATCTGGACATCATTTCCGTCATCCACATATAAGATTAGAAAGATTACTTTGCTCCCACTAAACTTCTTGTATAAACAAGAATCATGATCACTCTTGATGAATCCAAACAATTTGACTACCTCATCAAAGCGAATATTCCAACTCCGAGATGCTTGCTTCAACCAATAAATGGGTTTATGAAGTTTGCACACTTTGTCAACATTAGCTGGATCAACAAAACCCTCGGGTTGTATCATATACACGTCCTCTGTTAAATTTCTGTTAAGGAAAGCCGTTTTGATATCCATCTGCCATATCTCATAATCGAAATAGGCTGCTATAGCTAACATGATCCAAACTGATTTAAGCATCGCTACAGGAGAGAAAGTCTTGTCGTAATCAACTCCTTGAACTTGTCAGAACCCCTTCACGACAAGGCGTGCTTTATAGGCGGGAAACATTTCCATCCATGTCAGGTTTCTTTTTAAAGACCCATTTGCATTCGACGGGTCTTGCACCGTCTGGAAGATCAACCAAGTTCCAAACTTGATTTTCATCCATGGACTTTAACTCGGATCTCATGGCTCCAAGCCATGACTTAGAATCAGATCCCACCATCGCTTCCGACTAATTTGTCGGATCATCACTGTCTAACAGTAACACATCACAAACACTTTGTAATCTCGCCGATCTTCGTAGTACAGGTGTTGCTGCCAGCTCAGCTGCCACGACTGGCTCAACCTCCAAGGTTCTTGCCGACTCGCTACTAGCCGGTTCCTCTCGAATTTCTTCGAGCTGCACCGTGCTCCCACTTACTCCCCGACTGAGAAACTCTTTATCAAGGAAGACACCGTTCCAAGCGACAAACACTTTGCCCTCTTCTCGGTTGTAAAAGTAGTAACCCAAGGTTTCCCTCGGATACCCCACGAAAATACACTTATCCAACTTGGCCGTAAGCTTGTCCGACTGAAGTCGCTTGACAAATGCTTCACAACACAAAATCTTAAGAAAAGACTAACTCGGCTTTTTGCCTTTCCACATCTCATGCGGTGTCTTCTCTACCGATTTTGATGGTACTCTGTTTAGTGTGAGCGCCGCTGTTTCTAGACAATAACCCCAAAATGATAAAGGCAGATCTGTCCCACTCATCATTGATCATTCCATGTCCAACAAGGTCTGATTCCGCCTTTCCGAAACACCGTTCCTTTGCGGAGTTCCTGGCGGAGTAAGTTGGGGAACTATTCCACAACTTTTCAGATGGTCATCAAACTCATGGCTCAAGTACTTGCCTCCTCGGTCCGACCGAAGAAACTTTATTTTCTTGTCGAGTTGATTCTGTGCTTCATTCTGGAATTCTTTGAACTTTTTAAAGGCTTCCGACTTATGTTTCATCAAATATATATATCCATACCTACTCAAATCATCAGTGAAGGTAATGAAGTACTCATAACCAACTCTGGCTGTCGTTCTCATTGGTCCACATACATCACTATGTACTAGTCCCAACAAGTCAGACGCCCTTTCGCAAATCTTTGCAAAAGGTGTCTTGGTCATTTTGCCGAGTAGGCAAGATTCGCATGTCTCGAACGACTCCAAGTCGAACAAAGTTAGGAGTCCATCATCATGGAGCTTCTTCATGTGTTTCCAACTTATATGACCAAGCCGGCAGTGCCAAAAGTAAGTCATATTCAGATCATTTGGTTTCAACCTTTTAACTTTTATGTTATAAACCAACTCACCATCAAGATTCAAAATAAATAACCCGTCCTGGACAGGTGCAAAGCCGTGAAACATATCATTCAAATACAAAGAACAACCATTATTCTTGATATTCGACTCATAGCCTTGCCTCATCAAACATGAAGCAGAAATAATGTTTCAACTGAGCACTGGAACATAATAACAATTATTTAGTTCCATAATGAATCCGGAAGGTAAATTAAGCTGCATCGTGCTGACTTCCAACGCAGAAACTCTTGCTTTGTTGCCAACTCGAATATCAACCTCGCCTCTTGCTACGCTCCTAGTTCTTACCAGTCGCTACAACAAGTTGCAGATGTGAATAACTGATCTGGTATCATATACCCAAGACTATTAGGTGCATCAACAAGATATATGTCTATAACATTGCAAACAAGTGTACCTGAGTCAGAAGTCATACCTCCAATCTTGGCTTTATCAGCCAAATACTTGCTGTAGTTCCTCTTCCAGTGGCCATCCGCCTTGCAGTAGAAGCAAGTGGATCCGGCTGAAGGAGATGGCTTAGTCCCTGAGGAAGCGCTTGGGACCGGATCCTGATCCTACTTTCCTCCTGACTTAGCCTTCTTCTTGGTCTAAGAACTCTTCTTGAACTTAGCCTTATTCTGCACCATCAACACTTGACTGGCGCCCTTCTTGAGATCCGCCTCTGCCTGCTTGAGTATCTCATGCAATTCAGTGAGCTTCTTATACATACCATGCATGTGGTAGTTCGAAATAAACTACCCATATGCACTAGGAAGAGAGTTCAAAATTATATCCGTAGTGAACTCTTCGCTAATGGGATAGCCAAGCCTCTCCAGAGACTGCACGTAACCAACCATTTTGATCACATGCGGACTCAGTGGATCACCATCCTTAAGCTTGCAACTCAGCAAAGCCTGAGAGGCTTGATACCTCTCAGTCTTCGCCTGAGCCTAGAACATACTTTTGAGGCTTTCGATCATATCGTAGGACTAAACATTCTCGACTTTCTTTTGCAAGTCCGGTTCCATGTGAGCAATCATAAGACAGCTAATATCCATGGACTCATCCTTAGCCCAACGGTAGGCATTGGTGGCAGCGACAATCGCATTCTCATTCGGCTCATCTGGAAGTGGGTTGTCTAGGACATGGTCCTTCTTTTCTTGTTTGAGAACAAGTCTCAGATTTTGATACCAGTTGGTAAAATTAGTGTCATTTAGTTTATATTTCTCAAGAATGGTTCTCAACGCAAAACCGGATATCTGAGAGTGACTGCTACTTGGTGCCATGATCTACAACAGAAAATATGCAAAATACTTAAGACATGTATTCATAAAAGAGCAAGCATATTAAACACTTTAATAATTTATGCTCCCACTAGAACCAACACCCCTCCGATGGTTACTTAGTGATTCAGGATCCTAAATAAGCAAGTCGGCTAGTGAGCTTTAGCATCACCGCTAGCCGCCAAGTGATCTAGGTAGACAACTCCTTGTCAATCGTATCTCATACGACTCATGTTGGACGGGTGGCATCACATGCCCCGGCTCCCGTCCGGCTTTTCCCCGAGCCCCACAAACGTTGTGATAGACCCGTCTAGCTTACGGAGTGTTTCCGCAGTAAGAGTCTGACTCGAACCCACCTAGTTGGATAGAATTGGCAGCACCTCAATTTTATGAGCCCACTACCAAAAATGTCCGACCTGTGATGCTGCAAACACTGGCGGGAAAACCGACTAGACCTTCTTTGAGGGATTAAACTTTACCGACTATCTAATAGAGGTAAAACAGAGACATAACAATAACACAAATAAAGCAATTATAATGTGAAATGGTATGGCTCTCTTCATGGCGATCTCCATCTCCACAAAGCCTGTAATCCGACTCGTGCCAACTCTTGCCACTTGCCGTCCTACTCCATGTCGCCGACATGTACATCTCCTTGCTTGCCATCCGGGCTCTCCAAATAGCTACACTAGCTTAGTAAAATAAATTACATGGAGAGTCCGACACGCAGGTCGTTAGACAATAATATGACAGGACCTAGGCTCCAGCCGGCTGACAAAACTGTGATTCGCAGATCACGTACGTATTACACACATACATCACATGCACATGAACCATACCATTCACAACTTCCTGCAAAAACAAGTTATGCATATATACGCTATCTACCGGCATTGTGAAACTCGCAACGACATCAAAGGCGCTACGACAAGGCGAAGCCGGCGGTCTCGCTAGCCGGATAGCGGGCGGGGATCGAAGGGGCAGCGCCTCTGGATAGCGGGCGGGGACCATTGTTCCAATTCGATCAAACTTTTTGATCTTCGATCACCGCCTCTGGATTTACGTGTCACGGTCTACCCCGATGGCGGAAGCCGGCTGGTAGGGGTATGTCGTTCCACGACCTCAGCAGTATGATCACAGAAATCAGATCTACCATTCCCCGAGTACAATTCATCCAATCAATCTCGTACAAAACCGATCTACCTCATAGATCAACCACCAAATCAGCACCTAGATCTCATCTACAGCCAACCGCATATCACATATGCGAGATCTCGAGCCTAAAACCAGAACCTATCGCTCTGATACCACTGTTGGGCCACGTAGAGATAAAACAAAAAAATTCCCTCTAACGTGGTGATCCCAAGATCCAGCTAAGGTAGAAGGCCACGAGGTTTACCACTAGACGCGCAGTTGCGGATTACTAATGAAGCGCGTCAGTTGATGCAGTGCAGTCCTTATGATCTGATCATCCTGGTGCTGATCGTACAACACCTCTGCTGGTATCCACACGTACAAGGAGGAGCACCGATGATGAACTGCTAGGTTCGTAACGATGGTAGGACTACTGCGGAGCTACGGTTTCCAGAACATGGAATGACCTAATCGATAAACGATTAACCCTTATGGGTTACAGTGCTCCGCTATATATAGGGAGTAAACGTGGGCTCCATTTTCTGACTCACTGACTCAGTCCAAATCTGGCTCGGGTCCAACCCAACCAGATTTCCGGTTCAGATCCAATCCGAACTTAAGTGTGTGACCCCGCAGGCTCTTGGCTACATGGACACGATTGGAGTCCGACACTCAATCGATCAGTCAGTAGCGACTCCTAGCAGAACGTGCCGACTCCCAAGTACCAAAGATTCATGACGACGTGCCTTTCCAATGCGACTTGCATCCGAGTCCCTTTTGCCTCACGATATACCTTGTCAGACTATAGGCGAATATTTGTCATCCCTTAAATAGTCCGACTCTCTTCTCGATCTGAGATAAGTGATTCACCCGACTAACTCTTAGTCTATCGCCTTGGTTAACACTTTACCAAGTCGTGCATGGCCATGCTTTCCGAATCATATCATCCGAGAGGGCCCAGAGAATATCTCTCCAAGTGGAGGGGCAAAATCCCGTCTTGGTTATTCACATCACACAGCTTGATTCTCAGTCGACCCGAACTCTGCCTTTATGACTGCCCAGTTACGGACAGTGTTTGACAAAACCTACATCGGTGATCCTCAACTCGGACTATGCAACAACCTTAGGTCCAAGGATTACATTTATTGAGATATAGAAATAAAAACTTGTTCGTTGTACCTCAATATGGGTCAATCCGACTTGCTAAACTCTTTAGCCGAATCTGTGTAAATCGGAATGGCATCACCATGCCCATGACAAGTGGAACCGAGTCATCAAGCTGACTTTCACATTGTTCTAAGTTGTGTGTCCAGCACAACCTCAATGACCAAGGACATCTAGTACAAACAACATGAATGCATAGTTCCACAACCGAGTCACATATTCAATGATATACATCAGATGCTCATACAAGGACAACTTAATAACTTTATGAATACAATGGGAAATATCATCATACATGATTTCCTCTAGGGCATATTCCCAACAGTTGTCCCATTGGTCATTCCAGAGAAAGACATGGTTGGTATCAGCTAGTCGTACGGCACTTGCAGTTTGGCGAACGTCTCTATGAATCACGTTCAAGCCAGCACCTCCATTAATGAGATTTTTCGCAACTACAATGTTGTTGATGGTGGGGGTGCACATCAAGGATAGTTTGCCCATGGCCCTGGTGGAAGTTGGGTGGTCGCCGACGACGAATGTGATGGAGATGTCGGGGCCCTGGCAACTGGGGTGCCATGACCCTATGGTTGAAAGGTCTAGCATTGGGAATGTTGCCCCCTCAAGAGGAGATAGTGCCTCCAGAGGTGGCTCGGGCACACGATCCCTTGCGAGGCCTCGCGTCACGAGGGAACAACCTTCGAAGGATATATATTACAGGGACCCTACTGCTACGTCTAACCATGTCTCGGAGCGTTGGATGCTTTGGAGAGTTCTAGGGGCAGTTTGGTAACCTCATCGGACAGTGCGCGAGCCAGATCCTAATAGGGAGCACAGCAGCCCTGCGGCTTCGGTATGCCTCGGTAAAGTAAGAACCGGTCCGCCAACTTTTTATATGGATAGGATAGACGACCTCATCATGGAAGGCTCCTCCCTTTTCTATTTCGGTGCAAGGGGAAAAGCAGAGAGAGCTGGATGAAGACAAATAATGCTAAACAGGGCAATTTTACAGGAGGACGGTGGAGAGCGCGGATTCCTAGACTCTGTCCAAAAAAAGCAACCTCGTTGACTAGGATCTCGAGGAGGGGCATTGTAGAAGCCCTTCTCGCCCAAGAATTGGGACAAGAGTCCCGCCACATCTATATAAAGATCCCTTCTCCTACCTTAGAAAGGGTCGATCCCAGAGATCTCAAACCCTAGACTTCCATCCACCATTGTACCCTCACGAAGCATGCGAGCAAATCAACATATCAGGAGTAGGGGCTTTACCTCCTCACAAGGGTTTCGAACCTAGGTATAAAACCCCGTGTCACCTCTCTGTCACGCACTTGCTCCGCCGCTGCCATCGTCATCGAGAAATCTTGGAACCGTGTGTTCAGCCCCCTCACGAACCAATGGATCGTTGGGCCCTAGTTTCCTTCACAGGACAAATCTTTGACATTTGGCACGCCAGGTAGAGGGCTGCGGCGTGCTTTCAAGGCCTTCATCAACCCTGACACCATGTTTAATTGCGACAAGACCCGCATCGAGCGCTCCCTATGACACATGGCGAGCAAGGCTCAAATGGAGCCCGCCCCACGGCGAGCAGCCTCTGAGCAGACCCCGTAGACGGAGGGTGCAGGGGGCTCTTTCTACCGCCCGTTGCGGGATCCCTTGTCCTTATCGCATGGCGCCACATCGCTCTCCCGCACCGCGTCTTTGCATGACCGCTGTAACACCCTCGCCTGATAAGGCTGAGTTCAAGTGTATAGTGCCAATCCCTGTATCGGTTCACTAGCACATAAAGTACATATGAATACCAAAGAATTTAACAGTGCATCATAAATAACGAATTGATCCAGAATTTGCAATTATTACAATAATACTTAGCATGCAGGCTAGCTCAATAGTTTAATAACAAACGGAAGCATAAGTATATATAGTAGACTCCATCTTCAATTGCCCACAAGCGAACAAATGTTGAGTGGAGTACCTCAACCTAGTCGATCACTCAGAATCGGAAACATAACCTGCAACATAAAACATAGCAGCCCCGAAGGTTAATACATGGAATGTATGGCAAGTAGAGCTATTAAAGGAGACAATAATCCTAGCATCTACATGCTTATTTGGCAAGTGGAGTTGTGGCTAGCTTGCATTTGCAAATACCTTTGTCCTACTTTCATAAATAGTTTTTGATTTTCTTTGAAAAGATCCCAATTAAGTTAACCCATCAACATTAAAGCAATTAGGAAATTGGAATGAGCGAGAAACATGTCATGAACTCAATATCAAGCAACTCAGTTGTCCATAACCGGGGACACGGCTAATCGATTAGATTATACACCCTGCAGGGGTTAGTACACTTTACCCATGTGACTTGGCCAAACCAGCTCGTACCACCACTCTCATATTGGGTGATGATAGGGAGAAGTCCAAGAAGGGACCGTTCAGGAAGTAGCTCCCCAAACCCAACACACAACGTACCAACCTACCAAAATTCTACATCTCTGGATATGTGGGTTCGAGTTACCACAACCTACTGAGTCCAACCAACCGCCCATTTCATTATTGGCACATGGATGTACATGTAAGCTACCAAATAAAGAAGCCAATCATTTTATCTCGATACCTGGGTGCCTTTTCGCAATGATACCACCAAAAAATGTCAATCCCATCACACCTAGGAGGTTCATTGATTAAGTTGTTTTTAGTTTTCGCAAACCAATACTTTAGAAACAACTTTTAAGTGATGTAACCCAGCCCTCAACTATCATAGCACGGCTAAGCACATCTACCAACGGTGGCTCAACTACAGGAGATTCCTGCCACATAATAGGACATAGCATAGCGATAATACTTTCCTACACATTCATCTACAAAATACACGACAATGCATTCAAAATAGTAGGACAACATCATGAACAAAGTATCATCTACTTGCCTTGATTGTTGTTGAAGTCGTTCAAGCACTCGTATCAATCACACATGCTGCACTCCTCGCAATCTATCGATCAAACAATTGCATAAACATAAACAATAGCACAAGAGATTAAAAAAATGCAACACATGCATGCATGACAATTTAATAAGTCACAGTGATTGTTATTTTAGTTCTCTAAACAATACTGAAGTATATGATGCATGCAAGAGACCAATTAATGCAATGGAGTACTTGTTATTAATAATTACTTGCCAGCTTAGGGGTTTTAATAGTTATGTTGTAACACCTGTACTAACTGCAGAATTAAATTTGTTTATGTGGTTTACTGGATAGAGGACATTAATACGAACCAGTAGGCATTGGATTCACCCTAATCGGAGTTATAAATCTTTTCTTATGATTTAAATAGTGTTTAATGGGTTTTAAATCATTTAAATAGTTTTTGTTGCCTAAAATCAAACTAAAATTAGATATGTAATCTTCACGGGATTATGATTCCAGGGACATTATTTGTAATTTTATGAGCAGTACTCGAATTACTATGATTTTAATAATCTAAATAAGCCATTAATATTTTTTTTTAATTTCTCCAAAACCTTATAGTATTTGCCTGAACCATTTGCATATTGATGATCTACTTGGAACTAGCTTTCCATCGGTATATTATTTGCGATTTTTGGACCAGTAGATCATTTTCTATGAATTTATTAACCTAAAGGACCATTAAAACTAATTAAATTATTACAGTAAACACGTACTGTAAAAGTTAGATCCAACTTGATATTGATATTCTACTCAATTTTATGAATCCATTGATATATAATTTACTATTTTTGGATCCACGAAACTTTTTATATGATTTTCACAAGTTTATACAATTTCCTGCCAATTTTAATCATTTTCTTAATTCGCAGATTGACGGTGCTAACTGGCGCTGACTGGGCAGACACGTGGCATGTTCTGGTTAGCGGGTACCTCTTCGGTGCTGGAGCCGATTCTGGCCGTTGGATCTTATGCCGATCTGACGGTGGAGGTCGTCCGTGGCGAGGATGACATGGCGGCGTCGGGCTCGTCGGGCGGCGATGCAGGCAGCGTCTACAGCGGTCTCTGACATGGGCGAGGTGGTCCACGAGATGCGGGCGGCCTCGGCGAGAGTCTGGGTGGCGTTGGTGTTCTGCGTTGCTTCCTAGAGTGGCGGCGAAGGGCGAATGGAGCGGTGCGTCCATGGTGGTGCTCCAGTGGCATCGCGAGGTGGCTCAGATGCTCCTGCTCGGGGGAAACAAGGTTAAGGAGGTGCGGAAAAAAACGAGGGGAAGAGCTTAGGTGAAAAGGGGAGGGTGCGGCGGCTTGGAAACCTCCTCTTCGAGCACGTCTTGACGACGGTAATGGCGGCGACGGCGGGAAAGATCGAAACTCGCTCCTGTGGCGGCTAGGCTTACCAAATCGGCAAAAAAACAATGGGAAGGATGCGGTGGGATTTATAGGGATGGAAAGAGTGCTAGAGGGGCAACCGAATCGAACTAAATGGCGAAATCGGCGGGGAAATCAATCGGGATCGAACCATGTTCGGTTTGTCACCGTTCGGAGGAAGGAGACGGGGTGGTCCCCAGCGGTCAGAGAGAGAAGGGAGGCGGGCTGCTAGGCCGGCTTGCGCGCTAGGCGGGTGCAGCGGTAGGCAGGTTAGGCCGCTCGGTGGGCTGCACTGGCTGGGGATGGCCGGCTACACTTAGTTTAGGAATGTTTTTTTCCTTTTGTTTTATTCTTTTTCTATTTTTTGTTTTCCTATTTCTTTTATAACTTTTAATTAGATAATCTAATTGAATTAATTTTAGTTTTCAATTTTTTCTAAAACTCAGAGGATCAACATAGGATCATTTTTGTATCTTTTCCACTAGTTTGCAAATAGTGAATTTTTAAATCCTTGCATATTCCTTTGTAGGTGCATTTTAGTAATTCGAAATAGGTTTTATAAATGAGGTTTTGCAATTCAAATTTTCATGAATGCAATGTAATGCTTATGAATGACATGCAAATGATTTTTTTCTAGTATCAATTTCTAAAATCTTGGGATGTGACAACCGCTCCGAGCGCCTCACGCGGAGGCCGCCAAGCGCATGGTGTACGAGCTCCTGGACCACCCGCCGGCCGATCCAGCCAAAGGGAGGTGGTGTGACCGTCTCACCAAGCTCCTCGACATTGCTACCCTCTCTGCAGACAGGCAGGGTGCTCGGGCCAATGGGAGAGCACCGGGGGCTTAGGGCTCCCACCCGACTTAGCGCCGTGATGATGCCCCTAAGCCTGACAATGCCACTTCCAAATTGACAAACAGCTGCCAAATCGTCTCGCCTCCAGCAACCGCACCCCAACTGCGTAGGCGTGAAGACAATCTCGCTGACGAAATCGCTGCCGCAGGTCAGCAAAACTGCGCTGCCCACGCTGGCGGCAACGAGGTGCAGGCCACGGCTACCTCGCTTTCACCAAGGAGCTCCGTCGCGTGGTCTGGTGGCACAAGTTTCGTTCAGAGGTGCCGACACGCTATGACAAGATGGCCAACCCATGTGTGTTCCGACAGCTTTACACCAGAAGCATCGAGGCTGTAGGAGGCGACGACTGCATCATGGCGAACTAGTTACCCCTATGCCTGAATGACGCCGCCAGCACATGGCTAATGAAACTCCCTGCAGTGACCAAGCATATCATTGCATGATGTCGTACACTATAGTCGTTGAGATAACACCAATGAAACACCGTTCACTAGTATTACATCCCTCAGAGTGGTACAACAGAAACACAGCAGGTCCAAGACATGACTATAGGTTACAACTCAACTCTTTACACAAGATCCAGAGAACACTCTAGGTTAAAGAGAGAGAAAGAAACTTCTTACAAAGAAGAATCAGAAATAAACAACTCAAAAACTATCATATTAATAAGACTAGTATTTTAACTAATGGTCTGGAATTGCTGCTACTGCAATACGCTACAGAAATAGGTTCTACAGATAGAGATTATATTCCTATCTTATCGGTAACTTTGTCTTCACTTGAGTTGATGTATATGTTGACTTTTTGACTTCATTGAAGAGCTTTAGCTTTTGATGATGATTCCTAGAGCATAACTTGATGTAGACGTCGTATGTATTGGCTTTAGAATCTAGCAAGGGTTAAGAAGATACGTTGAGTACGAGCGTACTCAGCAAGTTCACTAGAAAAGGATTGTTTGATGCACTATATCTACAGCCACAGACCATAGGTCATAGGCAATGCAAGTTTTCATAAACATTTCTTCAAAGGTTGCTTTTATTCTAAAAAGCTATGTCCGTCAGCCTTCACGGGTTTACCAGAACTTTCATGGAGTTCCTTTCCCGCCGCGTTCGCAGCTCCTTCCGGGAACAGGGAGTAACAAGTTATAGTTCTTACACTCTGTAGAGGTGTGTTACTTTACCCATGAGAGATCTTAGATTTTCTGCACATCCAGGCCACGAACCCGTTCATACTTCCTTGGTATGAGGCCCATACTAAGACCCAAGACAATCACTGCCCTCTCCGCAACCTCATATGTCTACACGATCCTTCGGGGCCGGCTCACATCCGTTAAGCCCCCTTACGGGGAGGCTAAAATCCTGATGAGTTCCCGAAGACTCTATGACCTGGTGATGCCCAAACGAGTACCATTTAAATGGACTATATCCCTAAACACCATTCATAGATAATCTAGACACCAAAAGTGTGGGGCATAAGGGTGCCCACCCATATGTTGGATCCGCAAAAGCAATCGCAACGTCACATTAAGGTCTTCTTGCCTCCATACGAGCTGACTTCTCTGTCCCATTCCAAATCTCATGGTTAACGCGTAATATATGGCGCAAGAATCACTGGCGACATTGGTTGTTAGGTCCTAGATAATATGATCCTTTACCACCGGAACTTTCATAGTAGGTTATTACCTCATGGTAAATAACCTATAATCATATTATTGTGAAAATAGTGTTTTCTGACCTTTTTCAAATGCAGGTGATGACAACACTGGATTTATAAAATACTTTACTGAAAATAATCAAAGGACATGAGCAAGTGTGAACTTGCCTTTTATGATTGCAAGATTATGCACTCACGGTCTTCAAGATAATATAAGATCCAATATCTGAAATCAACATCATTGGTCCGGTAAGGACTAATGTTTAAAGAAGCAAGATGCGTTTATGTATAAGTAATGTAATGCACTTTATAAACGTGAATCACGGGGATAACGTTGGTCTAGGATTTGGAAACTAGAAATGGTTCCTTTAGAATGTGTTGTCCTTTTAGATAAGTTTCATACTTGTGCTTCTTATTAAGTCTTGTGAGTGTGTTTGAAACAACATGTAATTATAATAAAGCATGCACAATAATTGAATACTCAAGTGGGAAATGTATCTGAAAACTATGTATATAAGGTTCGTTCATCATTTAGAGCTTTCATAAAAATTCTTATGTTTTGTTTTATAATGTATCTTAAAAGAATAACTTTTGAAGAAAATCTTACTTAGCTAAGTGAAATTATTTAAACTTTAAGTTAACTTTATTAGATGTTCTTTCTAGTTATAGTCCTTAAGTAAGAAAGAATTACTCCATTTGAATAACGATATTAGTAGTATTTGAGACTTATCTATCTTGGTTTTTAACTTGGTTAGTTTGGTATTGAGATGCTTTAGGTCTTAGTTAAAATAGACCAAAGTTAACTATAAAACACATAATAAAGTCTTTATCATTATATTTAAAGTCTTGCTGACTAAAGTTAACTTTAAAGACATAGATAGACTTATGGTGTATTACTTATGATACTTGTATCTTGTTTCCTTAAAGTTACTTAAGAATGGCATTACTTCTATTTGAGTAGTGGTTTCTTAATTGTATAATGGAATACAATCATTTATCTTTTTATAACGGTGAGGTTATGATTTGTAATCAAGGAAATAATATCACTTGGATTCACTATAGTGTTTTGGTATGTTTGTAATCTTGTGGTTGGGTATGAAAAAGATTTGATTTAGTCACAAATTATTCTTGAAGATTTTATATTGGATAAGAATCTTTTTAGAAAGTAATCTACACTTATGGTTGAATGATAATTCAATAAAATTTTATTTAAAATGTGTTGAACCATTTTGACTTCATAATATTATATTTATTATACTTTAATTGGTTAATTTTAGAAATATTAACAAATTTTATTTAACATTATATGAATTATTAATTAAATAAATAGGTTTAAATTCAAGTTATTAAAGTGTTTAACTTTTTATTTAACTCAAAAGTGGAATATTGTATTTTTAACATGTAGATATTATTTTTGTGATCATTTTGATATACTACATTTATTTTTGTGATTTATAAATAATAAAATATGATTTTTATAAGATTTATTACTTTATAAATACTTAATAAATAACAAATATTTATTTAAGTGAAATAATAATGTATGATTATAGATTTAATTATAATATCTAAGATTTTTGGTATTTGATTTATATTTTTAACATTTACCATTATTAAAATATGAATTATCTAAGTTTTATTACTTATAAAACCTTTATTATATAATATTTATTTAAATAATTATCATAATAATATTTGATAATAGTTTTAAGTTGTAGATTTTATTTTTCTGAAAATTTTCATATATTAAACATATTTTTCTGAATTATAAAACAAAAGTTATTGATTTTATAAGATTGAATCATTTTATTTAATTTCTAATGCTGCTCTCAGCATGGGGAGAAAGGTTTTTATTACTAGGTCGATTCTTACCCCCAGTCATTGACTAGTGTGGCCTATGCCATGTCATTTACAGATCAATTGAACATATCAATAAGAGGGGTTATGACCTCAGCACGATATCATGCTGACATCATCTGAGAATGATCCTCTCAGATCGATTGTCCATCGAGGGATTCCGTTCACGTGTGCGGCTGTGGTTGTGTTTATCAGAAAGAGGGCGTCGCAAGGAACTCTAAAATGGCAGCACCGCTCCATTTTGGTCATCGGAGGTTGGTCGGCGACGAGCTTGCACGGCAACGCGACACTAACTCACGCGGTTAGATAACTACGACGAGCGAGCGATGAATTGAAGGGTGCTAGTATACTCAAAAACTCACCAGGAACGCGAAGAAGGGCTCGGAGAAGAGAATCATGACCGGAATCAATAGGAACCACGACGGCCGGACTTCGGGCAGGAGATGTCGTTTGAGGGGCTTAGGGCCTCTTCGGCTTGCGTTCTTTGTTAGAGAGCTCGAGGAATACACGGCGGAGCTCGCAGCCTGCCCAGAGAGCAAAGGGAAACCCCGAATGGCATCGCCAGAGTTCTCTCGCCGATCTAGGGTTTCGTCCAAAGAATATTGTCGAGGAAAAAAGGAAGCTAGGGTTCGTCGGTGCGGCGGAGGGCTTCTTATAGGCATCACACAGAAGCGGCGTGGATCTTGGCTTGGTGCGACGGTGGTGTGAATGCCAGCTTGCTGCTTGCTCGATCGGGAGGTTGACGATGACATGATGAAGATGACGACGAATAGAGGCCGAAGGGGTACGGGCTCCTGGCGGGCTGATGCTGGGCTAGGTGGGCTATAGTGTGGTGTGTGTGAGCGATAGATAGGGCGAAGTAAAACTGGGACGTGGGCCAGATTTGATTGATGCCTCTTCTGCTTTTATTTTTTTCTGTGTTCTGTTTTGAATTTTACTTTCAGATTTTTATATTACTCATTTGTTTGAATGTTTCCCATAGAATTTTATCTGCTAAATAATTGCTGCAATAACAAGGTTATTTAGAATCCATTTGTGAACTTTTATTCTATAATGTTACATTTCTTTATTTTCTTATATGTATATATATTTCCTTTTAGTATTTGTAAGGGCCTTTGTTAATAATTTCCTTTATATGATAACCCATTGATTTATTATATGATATTTCCTTATTTCTTTATAAAACTTAGTTCTAATTAATTTAGAGTTTGGAGGGAAATATATGTATGGTGATCCTTTTCTTATTATAAGATTAATAAAGTTTTAGGGAATTACGATGATTAATATTATTCTCATGAGTTTAGGAATAGCAATGTATTATAACTAACATAGGAGTTAGGGTTTGAATTGTAAATGCTTATCCTAGGTTTTAGGGTACTTAATATATTTATATTCTTTTGTTAATGTGAATAAATATTAATGACTAAACATATTGTCTTTAGGTTTGTGATCTTTAATGATATCACCCTCTAAAACAGAAAGTTATTTTCTGGAATGTCTTATGGAAAAAATTGATAAATATAACTCCTAAGCACATATGCTTATGATAATTGGAAATGATAAAGATGTGCTTAATTGATTTGCTATAGGAAAATATTCCTATAAGCCATTGTAGAAATAAGATGATAGATCAAGCATAGAAAGTGGATATTATGTTTGGTTGTAGATTTAGGGTTTAGGGTTTACCAAGAATTCCTATCTTCCATAATTCACAATCCTAGACTTCTATTTAAGGAATTCCTTTCCTAGATATTCTACCTCTTCCTATCCATCATCATGTGTTAATCATGATGAGCTTTAATTCACAAAAATATCCTTATCCACCTTTTATTACATTTGATCCATTTATAAATCCATTTATAAATCCAATGAGCTTGACACTAAAGATTTTCATATTCTTCTCATATCTATACTTGATTATCAAACTATTCTACTACTAATAATCTCCAATCCAATAGATGGTTACAGTTAACTTCATTCATACTCTTTCTTTATCATCAATCACCAACATTACTCTAATAGATTCACATATCTAATTCTTCTCTTCTCAAAAGCTTACCATCCTTTAAGAGGAATAACACTACTTCAATAACTCCATCCTACTCTAGTTTCAGCTTATTCATACTATCTTATATCCATTTATCTCCAATATCTTATATTCAAACTTCACATCATATCATGGTGACTTGTCATGGCTTACCTAGAATAACATATCTATACTAGGGTTCAATCATGTTCTATCCAACAATGTCACTTATACATGATATAAGCATTCAATCTTGGTGACTAAAGTATGATCATTATAATCCTTTGATCCTTTATGGTTTAGGTTTCCAGTTGGCTAATCAAGGCTTCTTCAATACAACATTACAGTTGTATTGAAATTATATTCTGTGTATCCCTATTGGACTAAGAGATAATATTCATTGACTATACCTACTTGATCCAATAGGATTGCTCCTTGGTAACTATATTCAATATTCATCCTTGGAATCCTTTTTTTACCATATGAATATATATTCCAATTAACTCTTCTATCATTACAGGAGTGAAATAACTCCATCAATTATCACAATGATCTTATTCTCTTCCAACACTCCCATCCTATAGATGATATCTAAATCTAGCATTAGCACTTACCTCTTCCTACTTCTTTCTCTAAAAGAATTTAAGTGAATGCCAAGATAAGAACAAGAGCTGATAGATCAAGAATTGATAGGTTAAGAATTGGTGAATCAATAGTTGATTATTCAACATTGCTGAACAACAGATATTAGAATAAGATTTAATAGAGATGATAAGGATTGATATGGAAACAAATATATATGGTGAATGATCTTGACTTGGTTTCTTTCCTACTCAATCTCAATAAAGAGTTAAGATTGTATTACCATGATGTTCATGGTATAAGTAGATGAGATTAAGATTTAGTTGTTACATTCCTATTACTTAAGTTATATTTATAACTTGGTATTCATGGGTTGTTGTAATGAAAACTATGATATGATCACCTAAGGATCAAATTTAAATCATTAAGTAATGTATTAGGGCTTAATTTTATTACATTTGATCTACCCTTAGATTAAATAATGTTTACCCAAAATAAGGTTTTAGCAAAGGTCATATTGAAAGTTATCGTAGTCAACTTGATGATCTACTTCAATTCCATCAAGTTGAGAGAAGCTTAATCACTTTGACAAGTTTTGTTCAAAAGCGCAAAAATTATTCGGATTTTCTATGCATGAATGCAATGCACACATCTGTGTTCAGCTTATTTCTAAGCTCTAATGCTGGGATGTTACACTCCCTATGGATTCCATCAACTCCTAGGCGGACATCTGCTCCCTTTTCATCGCCAACTTCAAGGGAACCTATGAGCACCCCCTCGTCTAATACTACCTCCTCCAGGTACGCCAGCAGCCTAGAGAGACCCTCTTCAAGTTCCTCTATAGGTTCAGCCGAATCCACAACAAGATCCCAAAGATGTGGATTCCAACGTCATCACCTCCTTTTTTGATGGTTTCACGGATGTCAAGATGAGGGAGAAGATTAGCATCCATGGGGAAAACCTCACCAGGTGGAAGCAGGGCGGATGTTTGGCCTCACCAAGGTGGAGGCCACCACCAAGGCCTCAAGCTTGTCCAAAAGCAAGGATAAGGACCCCAAGTGTATAACCGCCATTTTCCTCGCCAAGGAGCCAGACCGAAAGAGCCCTCGTGAGGGGAACGACAAAGGGGAGTGGGACGAGCGCCCATAATGCCTCCTCCACAAGATACACGGGCAACCCATCGGCGACTGCTATGAGCTCAAGAAACTTCATGAAATGCGTAGAAACTAGAGGAAATGAAGGCAAGGCGGCGGGTGAGGCAGCCTGCGAGCCATTTACCAGGGGGCGAACACTGGAACAATAACTCTGGTAGCCATGACCCTGCGTAGGTGGGCCACTAGGCGAACATCGTGTAGCAGCACCAACACCCTTTGGAGAAGAGCCATGCTGATGCGAGTGTCAGGGGCTACCAGGAGACACACCGCACCATAGCATGTATCCATGGTGGCTCCCAGGATCTAGCGTCAAACAGGCACTTCAAGCTGCTCACCCTCGAGGTCGCCTTCGCCAGGCATGGGGTCCCATCCCCAAAGCTCAAGTGGTCCTAGTGTGCCATCACCTTCGATGCCGGTGACCACCCCACCTCCACCAGGGGCGTGAGTGCACTACCCATGATCTGCACCCCCATGGTCAACAACATCACAGTTGCGACGACCCTCATCGACGGAGAAGCGGGACTAAACGTGATCTCCACCGAGACGTTCAACAAGCTACAGGTGCCGTATGACAGGATGATGACGATCATGCCGTTCTCCGGAGTGACCAACGGGACCACCATACCGATACATCGGAAATGTATCTATAATTTTTTATGCTCCATGCTTGTTTAGTATTTACTTTGCTTTACTTGGCTACACTTTGAGGTGCTTTTTACATGTTTTCTGGTACTAACCTATTAACAAGTTGCAACAGTGCCAGATGCCTGTTTTCTGCTGTTTTTGGTTTCAGAAAAGTTAGTAAAGAAATATTCTCGGAAATGGACGGGACAAACGTCAAAGTCAATTATTTTCCATCGGGAACAATAAGTCCAGAGGAGAGACGAGGAAGCAGGCCAGGGCAGCCAGACCCCCCCCCCCAGGCATGGACAGGGGTGGGCCCGCGACTGGCTAGGGTTTGGCCCCCCTGGTCGCCTCCTCAGCCTCGCCCTTCGCCTATAAGAAGCCCCCGATGCAGAAACCCTAATCACCCGATCAAATCTCCATGAAACTGTCTGTAGCCGCCACCACCATCGTCCCTAGATCGGGGGGGATCTAAAGTTCTTCCCGGTACCCTGCCGGAGGGGAGATCATCCTGGAGGCCTTCTCTCCGGTATGATGTGTGAGTAGTTCCACCATGGAATATGGGTCCATGTAATATTTAGATGGCTGTATCTCCTCCTTTGTGCTTTCATGTATAGATCTTGTGAGCTCCGTTCATGATTAAGATCTAATCTATTTGTAATGATGCATGTTGTGTTTGCAGGGATCCGATGGATATTGAGATTATTATGTTGGTTTGATTAATGGTTTTGTCTTTATGATTCTATCATGTCTGTGTTGTTTGTGATCTTGCATGCTCTCTGTTGTTAGTAGCTATCCTGGCCAAGTAGTTGCTAGTGAATCCAAGAGGGGGTATTTATGTTCGATAGTGGGTTCATGCCTCTAGTTTCCAACGGAAGTGACAGAAATATCTTCGGTTGTAGATGTGTTGTTGCTACTAGCGAGAAAAAAACGGTCTCTTGTTCATGGAACATGTGGACTGTTTAGCTTACACACTTTTCTTAAATCCGTTGTCTGTTGCTTGCAACTTAATATTGGAGTGGGTTCGGATGATAACCTGAATGTGGACTTCTAGTCATAGATGCAGTTGGATGGTGGTCTAATGTATCTTGTTGTATTGCCCAATCGAATACCATAGGATCTTTCTGACTAGTAATTGTATTGTTATGCCTTGCTTAGTTCCTGTCAATTGCCCTGCTGTAATTTGTTTACCCTTCATGCCATGTTGTTTATCTAAGGAGAGCACCCCTAGTGAACTATGGACCCCGACCCTATCTTTACCATTGATACATCTTCCACTGTTACTTGTTTACTGGCTGCAAATCATTACCTTCCACACCATACGTTTAATCCTTTGTTACAGCAAACTGGTGAGCTTGACAACCTCACTGATTCATTGGGGCAAAGTCTTGAGTTTTTGTTGTGCAGGTCTCCTCGTTGCTTGCAACATCTGTGTGACGTTTCCTTCCTCCTTCTCGTTCGGTAACTTCAGTCTCAACTGAGGGAAAACGTGCCGCTTGCTGCTTCACACCTTGCTCTTGGGGTTCCCAACAGGCTCCACATCGACAGGCGCCATCAACAAGTTTTTTGGCGCTGTTGCCAGGGAGGCTAAGGACGTCTACACTAGGGGAGTCCTTCACTTCCTTTCTCTTTACTTTGTTTTTAGTTTGCTTCATTTCTTTTGCTTGGTTTTATTTTCCTCTTTCCAAAAAACCCAAAATAATTAGTCTAGTTTGGTTTGCTTGATTTACTCAAAACCCCCAAAAAAATTAGTTCCTGCTCTAGCTGTTGCTGTGTTTTTGGCTTGCCCACCTTTGCCAAAATGATCTCTGCTGAGAACACCAAGTTGTGTGACTTTACTAGCACCAACAACAATGATTTCCTAAGCACTCCTATTGCTCCACCTGCTCCTGATGCTACCTTTTATGAAATTAAGCCTGCTTTGTTGAATCTTCTAATGAGAGAGCAATTTTATGGTGCTGGTTCTGATGATCCTACTGCCCATCTCAATAGCTTTGTTGAACTTTGTGAGATGCAAAAGTATAAGGATGTAGATGGAGATATTATTAAGCTCAAGCTTTTTCCTTTCTCCTTGAGGGGAAAAGCTAAAGAATGGTTGCTTTCTTTTCCTAAAAATAGTATTGATTCTTGGACTAAGTGCAAATATGATTTTATTGGAAAGTATTATCCTCCTGCTAAGATTATATCTATGAGAAGTGACATTATGAAATTTAAACAACTTGATAGTGAACATGTTGCTCCAGCTTGGGAAAGAATGAAGTCTTTGGTTAAGAATTTCCCTACTCATGGACTCACTGCTTGGATGATTATCCAGACTTTTTATGCAGATTTGAACTTCTCCTCAAGAAATCTGTTGGATTCAGCTGCTGGAGGTACTTTTATGGGCCTCACTTTGGGTTATGCAACAAGCCTCCTTGATAATATGATGGTTAACTACTCTGAATGGCATGTTGAGAGAGCTCCACATGGTAAGAAGGTAAACTCTGTTGAGGAAACTTCCTCTTTTAGTGAAAAGATTGATGTTATTATGGCTATGCTTGTTAATGGGAAAGCTCCTCTAGATCCTAATGGTGTTCCCTTATCCTCTCTGGTTGCTCAAGAAGAGAAAGTTGATGTGAACTTCATTAGAAACAACAATTTTGGCAATAATACTTATGGTTATTATAGGCCTTATCCTCCAAATAGAAATGTTTATCATGGTAGATCTGGAATGCCTAGTGAAGAAAGGATTCTAGAAGTAGAGAGGTCCACTAAGAATTTTATGCAGATGCAATATGATCAAAATAAGATTTTCACTAAAACTATGGAGGAACAATATATTATCTTGAAAAACATTAGCCATCAGCTTGAGAATGTTGATAAATAAATTCCTAGTTTACAGTCAAAAAATTTTGAGTGCTGAGAAAAATATATCCTCTTTGTCTGAAGCTCAGTCCTCTTTGATTAATAAAATGGCTACTAAACCTGAAACTATGGAAAACACCTTTGCTACTGCTCATGCCATAAAAGTTACTATTGATGAAAATGTTAGGCTGTTAGCTCAACTTCATGCTAAGTGGGAAAGGGAAGCTTAAATTGATAGAAACAATAGTGTGTGCACCATCACCACTAAACCACAAGTAGTCCCTATTCCTCCTCATATTATGCCTAAGCCTATTGAGCCTACTACTAGTGATGCTAAGTTTGACTTTGATATTGATGGTTGCAATATTTCTGAAGTGATTATGTTCTTGCAAAAGCTTGGTAGAAGTCCTAATACTAGTGATATGCATGTTGCTTTCACTAAACACATTACAGATGCTCTTGTTAAGATTAAGGAAGAGAAGATAAAACACAAAGCTTCTATTCCTAGGAAAGTAGAAGATAGTTGGGAACCCATTATTAATATGCAAGTGAATGACTTTTATCTCAAAGCTTCATGTGATCTTGGTTCTAGTGTCTCTATTATGCCTAGGAAGATTTATGAAATGCTTGATTTGCCACCATTAGAAGATTGTTATTTAGATGTCCCACTTAATGATAATGCTAAGAAGAAACTCATGGGGATTATTAATGATGTTCTCATTATGGTTAATAATGCTTATGTCCCTGTGGATTTCTATGTTTTGGATGTTGAATACAATGCTTCTTGTCCTATTACTTTGGGAAGACCTTTTAGAACAGTTGGTGCCATCATTGATATGAAAGAAGGCACCATTAAATATAATTTTACATTCAATAAAGGTATTTAACACTTCCCTATGGGGAGAGAGAAGTTGCTTTTTTCTCCTCCTTTGAAAGCAAGATTTGATGTTAATGCTTCTTCATTTGAAAATACTTGATTCTTCTTGCTTCTTGTGCCTAACTTAAAGGCGTTAAAGAAAAGTACTTGTTGGGAGATAACCCAAGAGTTTCCTTGAGTATTGAAAGTTATTTCTTATGTAATGACCTCTCTGTATCCTTTTTTGTTTGCTTTTTGTGCCAAGAATGACCTCTAATGAGAGGGAAATAAGATTTGGGGAGTTGCTGTCCTGAAACAGATTTCTGTCCTCCACCAAAAACATTCGTGAGGAGGCTATGTAACTCGGATTGAGCACAAAATTTACAAATAAATCCCCCAGTATGTTAGCTAACTTTCGTTAGTTCAACACTTTTTTATTTGAGCAACAGAAGATGTTCGAAAAAAATCGATTTCTACCTGCTGGTCTGTTTTGAAAGATTTCTGCCATTATTTCCATTTGCTTCTTATTGATTCCTTTTTGAGTTCTCTTTAGGTGAATTGAGATTTTTGAAGGATTTACTACAGTATCTTGTGTTTTTAGTGAAAATCCTTGCTGTTCCAAAGCTTTGTCAGAGGTCTAACATCTTTTGAATAAACATATGTTGCTAATGAAGATTGTGTGAAGGAAAAAATTTCAGGTGTAAAGAGAGAATGATGCAATGATATGAAGAATGGACAAAAGCTCAATCTTGGGGATGCCACCATGGTGTCACCCCAAGAAATATCCAAGAGGTACAAGCGTCAAAGCTTGGGGATGCCCAAGGCATCCCCTTCCTCATCAATAAAAAGCTCAGGTCTGTCTAGACACTTCGTTTTATTGTTTCATGCATAGTTGTGTTTTTCTTGGAGCGTCTTAGTTTTAGTTTGCTTTGCTTAGGCTGTTTAGTGTGCTTGAATAATTTAGTTTGGACCCTGTTCTCACTATGTTGTTTTGCAAATAAGTTGCTTGCTGTTAGAAAGGAGTAGTAAGTTCTTGCTTGAAGTGCAAAAGGAGCTTGCATTGACTGTGACTTAGACTTTAGCATGACATGCTAGGTGTTGTTTTGACCTTATTATTAGTGATTATTGTTGTAGCATGTGTTGTTCCAAACAATTGGGATTGCTTAGTGTGCCTTCAAGAAATTATGCGTTGTTTTAGCATGTAAAAGCATAGTATTGTGGTATTCTACTTTGACGCTTTACTTGGGTTGACTTGAAACATGCTCACACCATGTTATGACTATGAAAAGTCACCATTAGCCTCTATGATCAATTAGTACTTTACTTTTAGTACCACTATTTTCTTTGATTAGTATGATTTGTTGGACTGCATGATTATGGCCATTATTGCTCTCTTAGTTGGTTGCTCCCAGTCTTTTGCTAGCCTCCACTTATATGAGTAAGTTCTACTCATGCTTCCAACTCCCAAGAAACCAAGTTATAACAAAGTGTCCACTATAAACTCCTATGAATGGTGTGCTACACCATTCCAAGTATATTCTTGTTTTCAGCTATCTTCCAATTAAAAAATATTTTGTTATGTGAAAAATTAGTGACTAGAGCCCTCACGAACTTGATGGCACACTTTATATTTGCACCTAATAAACTTGAACCATTGTGACAAATTTGTTGTATATGCTTGCCCTTATAAGTTGGAATTAGCAAAAACGTGTTGTCACGGGGAACATTTTCAACATTGTACTTGTACTTTGTACTGAGTTGATATCATGCTCTTTTGTCTATGGATGTCACCAATGTGAAATAAAGAGGGAACTTGTATGTCCATGGAGTTTGTATCTTGTGTTACATAAACGCCTGGGCCGCTAGCCTAAGCCATGCCTAATCATGGTGGAAACTTGCAGCATCACCATAATAAAAAGCTATCCATATGGTAAATAAAAAGATTGCTGAGATGCTCATTGTCTGCTTGCCTTATCATTTTGGTTAAGGGAAAGCTCATGTACCATGTGCAAGGGGTACCCCGTTGGCGTTTCTCAATGATATGCAAATACTTACAATGACAAGAACTTACCTGGACCCAAAGTTGAGTATGCATGAGGTGTGGCCCTCATATTCAAGGGACTTGAGATTGCCAACTTATACTTCATCAAGCATATACTCCATCTTTGCCACTTTAACCTTAACCACTTCAATATTCTTATGATAGGGGCAATGAGGGCTGAAAGCTAACAAGTACCATAATTTTTGGAAGCTCTTTTTGAAAATTGTAATCCCTGCTTCCTTTACAAAAACGCCTTTCTTCCACCATTATTGAGTCTCCACCTTCTACCTTTAGACACCATTGAGAGAGCATAGTTGTCATTCTGTGTCAGTGTTCCAAAGCTTATTAATTGATGCATATTGTGATATTACTTGTTCTTGTGCTATTTGTTTGTAGTCACATTTGTGAACTTTGAAGGTGTCCTATGCATCTATATTGCTACTCTATGAGGGACAAGCTGATTGCCACTATGCTATGTTTTCTGTATGTGAAACAAACATACGTTTTTCAATGCATGTTATTCATGATCTTTGTTTGTAGCTTGTCATGTTGCATGTATAGTTACTATGTCCTATTGTTAGAACTCCATCTTTCATGCACATGTTTAGAGTTCTTTGATCCCAGCTTTCAATGCTTGCAAATGGTTGGATATTTATTGTGAGGGTGCATGTCACCTAAAAAATTATTATTTTATCACTTACCTACTCGAGGACGAGCAGGAGTTAAGCTTGGGGATGTTGATACGTCGGAAACCTATCTATAATTTTTTATGCTCCATGCTTGTTTAGTATCTACTTTGCTTTACTTGTCTACACTTTGAGGTGCTTTTTACATGTTTTCTGGTACTAACCTACTAACAAGTTGCAACAGTGCCAGATGCCTGTTTTCTGCTGTTTTTGGTTTCAGAAAAGTTAGTAAAGAAATATTCTCGGAATTGGACGGGACAAACATTAAAGTCAATTACTTTCCGTGGGGAACAAGAAGTCCAGAGGAGAGACGACGAAGCGGACCAGGGCAGCCAGACCCCCCAAGCGCGGCTAGAGGTGGGCCCGCGCCTGGCTAGGGTTTGGCCCCCCTGGTCGCCTCCTCGGCCTCCCCCTTCGCCTATAAGAAGCCCCCGATGCAGAAACCCTAAGCACCCGACCAAATCTCCACGAAACCGTCTGTAGCCGCTGCCACCATTGTCCCTAGATCTTGGGGATCTGAAGTTCTTCCCGGCACCCTGCCAGAGGGGAGATCATCCCGGAGGCCTTCTCTCCGGTATGATGTGTGAGTAGTTCCACCTTGGACTATGGGTCCATGTAGTAGCTAGATGGTTGTATCTCCTCCTTTGTGCTTTCATGTATAGATCTTGTGAGCTCCGTTCATGATCAAGATCTAATCTATTTGTAATCATGCATGTTGTGTTTGCGGGGATCCGATGGATATTGAGATTATTATGTTGGTTTGATTAATGGTTTTGTATTTATGATTCTATCATGTCTATGTTGTTTGTGATCTTGCATGCTCTCCGTTGTTAGTAGCTATCTTGGCCAAGTAGTTGCTAGTGACTCCAAGAGGGGGTTTTTATGCTCGATAGTGGGTTCATGCCTCTAGTTTCCAAGGGAAGTGACAGAAATCTCATCGGTTCTAGATGTGCTTTTGCTACTAGGGAGAATAGAACAGTCTCTTGTTCATGGAACATGTGGACTGTTTACCTTACACACTTTGCTTAAAGAAGTTGTCTGTTTCTTGCAACTTACTACTGGAGGGGGTTCGGATGATAACCTGAAGGTGGACTTCTAGTCATAGATGCATTTGGATGGCGGTCTATGTATCTTGTTGTATTGCCCAATCGAATCTCATAGGATCTTTCTGACTAGTAATTGTATTTTTATACCTTGCTCAGTTCCTGCCAATGGCCCTGTTGTAATTTGTTTACCCTTCATGCCATGTTGGTTATCTAAGGAGAGCACACCTAGTGAACTATGGACCCGGGTCCAATCTTTACCATTGATACATCTTCAACTATTACTTGTTTACTTGGTGCAAACCATTACCTTCCACACCATACGTTTAATCCTTTGTTACAGCAAACCGGTGAGCTTGACAACCTCACTGATTCGTTGGGGCAAAGTCTTGAGTTTGTGTTGTGCAGGTGTCCGCATTGCTTGCAATACCGACGTTTCCTTCCCCCTTATGGTTCGATAACCTCGGTCTCAACTGAGGGAAAACTTGCTGCTTGCCGCTTCACACCTTGCTATTGGGGTTCCCAACAGGCTTCACATCGACATGCGCCATCACATACCCATTCGGTATGTGAGCTTCTCTGTCACGTTCGGGACACGCGACAACTACCTCACCGATCTCACCTTCTTCTACATGGAGCACATCGCCCTACCATACAATATCATCCTCGGCTACCCCACACTGGCCAAGTTCATGGCGGCTACCCACCACGCTTAAAAAATCATCAAGATTCTCGGGGGTAGCGGTGGAGTCATCACGATCCGGTGTGACGAGGTCCAGGCCATGCGCTCCCTTGAGCATGCATACAAGACATCGGCTATGTAACATCCCAAAAATACTAAACTTGGATCATCAAACTCTAATCATCAAAATTTAGGGTTAACAAAAACTTTTCTAAATAAAATTATGAAAGCATGCATATGTGTATGCATTTCATTTTGAATTCTTTTGAACTACCTTGTTTATACGTTCCATTGCTTGTAAATGGATTCTTAGGTGAAATAAACATCATCTAAACATTTCCCAAACTTTTCCTAAAGACAAGTAAATCAAAACAAATAAAATAAGGGAATGGTCATTTTGACCAATTTAACTCCCATGCCTACTTTGGCTGTCTCAAACTTTCAGAACCTAACAGAAACTTCTCTGGATCTTTGCATCCCTTGAATGTACTCATAACAAGGTATCAAGGCCCACTTTATGATCATCCATAAACTTTCAAATGCACAGTTTAAATGACAATTCAAAATTGAATCTTTATCATATGGGAAGATCACACTTTTTCAAAAACCACTCAAACAAGCTCAACTTTCAAAACCCAAGCATCTATAGACTCACCAGCACCAATCTATCACACCCACCAAAAATCTTTTCAAAATTCAAAACTTGAATTCTTGCGGCCATTTCATCAAACACTTGGTAGATTCAAATCAAACTGGCCTAACTTCACTGTTTGGAGCAGTAATTGGGCTAAGCAATGTTCACCATTGATCACCCTTGTCTCCCCCAGTGCCAACCAGTGCTTGGACCAACCCTAGCCCCTACCCTTTACTCCATGCCATGCCAACCCGAGCACCCCCTTGCTAGCCGACAATGGCTAGCTAGCCAGAGCAAGCACCAAGCCAAAGAGCATGCGCGCCAGCGCCACGCCGACCGAGCCACAGATCGCTGCACAAGGCTTCGCCACGTGCATACACGATCGCCATCGACCCAGGAGACCGCCAGACATCTCCGTTTGCTGCCCCGTGACGCACAGCAACCGCTCGCCGTCGAAGACGCCGCCTCTGTCGCGCAGAGCGTCGAGTGTTCCAGACCAAACCGCACCGCCCCTACAAGCGCATTAAAGCCGTAGAGCATCGCCAGGAGACCACCAAGCGATCTCCACCGCCGGCCATGCCTCTAGCATCCCATAGCCATGTCGCCACCGTCGCCTGCCCATGCCGTTCGGTCTCACCATCGAGACTATAAATAGAGGACTCCCCCGCTCGAATTCTTCACAATATTCCACTCCTCTCTCACCCAGAACCACCCCACCTCAGTCCCGGATCAAGGCGAGCAGCGCATCGCCGGAATTGCGCCGGAGCAGGCCGCCTCTGGAGAATAAGGGCGCCGTCGATTTCGTCCACCCCAGGAACTGCCGCGACCACCCCTGAGTTCGCCGTCGTCGACTTCGTCGTTCGCCCGCCTCGTCGACCCTCGCCCAAACCCCGGTGAGACCGCAGCAACCCCCACTATCCGCGCTATGTTTCTATCTCGCCGGTGTTGCCCAACGTCGACGATGACTCCCAGCCGTTGGATTAGAACCAGATCGAACGTCCCATATTGCCCCGTACTGCTTCGCGTTTAAAGAGCCAATGACCGGTGGAACCCTGTCACCCTGAGCCCAGCTGGAGTGTCATCACTGGCCGCCCGTTAACCTTTCCCGCGCAGCCCAGTTATTTGAATTAAACCTTTTCAATTTAATTTCAAACACACTTCTATACCCAGTTTCAAAAATCAACCCAGGTCGATTCAATGCACCAAATTGAATGAAACTAATTTCTTTAGAAAGGTTTGGGAATTATGAATCCAAGCCGGTTGGATTCAAGTCATTTGGATCTATAGATCACCCATGGTAAAAATAACAAGGCAGAAGCTTTTCTGCATTCAAACATTTTTCAAATTTAAATCATATTAGCTTTTGAGTTGATTCCAACTCTCAAAAATCACATTTAACCATAACTTTCAGAATATATAAAAATATATAGGTTTACTTGCAGAAATAATGTTCAAGTAATAAAAGAATGCTACATAGGCATTTCTAGACACATTATTTAATTAAAATAAAAGGGTAAAACCTTATTAAATTGTGACACCACTTTAAATCATATTCCCATGGACTAAAATATGTGGTGATGACATGTGTCAACATGATCCCATGTTTGGTTTGGAGAATATTAAATCTTAAGTAGTTTTTCAATGAGTAGAAATTACTTTTCTAAAAATAAAAAGAATTAAACCAATCCTTAACCTTATAATGTTAGAGATGATGCTAGATCATCTATGGGACCCTTTTGTGTGATGATTGCAAGTAGTTAAGTATTGTTTGGTGATTGTGTACCTCGTATTTATTCATAGACGCTAGTACCAACCAAGGATACGAGGAGTAAGGAGGATTCTATGAAGAAGAAGCCGAAGAGAACTTCAACCACTGCTCTGCTCAAGGCAAGCTAACACTTGCAACATACCCTACTAATGCAAGCTTATATTGAAACTAATGCAACCCTAATACTACCAGTTGATTGTGCAAGCTAACACTTGCAATTATGAAAGTTAGATAACCTATGCACTGCACTAAGCATGCTTGGTTAGACATATTTGATGACACCCAATCCTAGTTTTATTTACAAGCTTTCTATTTTATTTCCTTATCAAAGCTATTACTTGGAGTTTACTTAAGTGACTTGTAGATGCTAGAAAGATATATGTGAAGGTTGCATAAAGAGCATAAAATTTGGCCTAAGATAGATAATCTTGATGTCATCCTAAGGCATGAGATTGAACTTAGTTAAAACTCCACTAGTTTACCACCCCTCATTAGTGCTTACTCCTACCTGTAGATGCTAGTGCTAAGCATAAAACTTGATCAATTTTAGATGGGAATACTTGGTGGAAAAATGGTTATGAAAACCTTGGAATGATGGATCATTCTATTGAAATGTTTTGGACATGTGTTTCCGAACACTTGAGGATTTTGGTGATGAAATTGTTGAGGCATGAGCCTTAGCCCTTGATAAAACTGATGGTTGTCTGGATGCGATACCATTCCAATTTTATCGTACAACCACAATACCCGAAGATTTGGTAGGGCTTGACTGGAAACTTATATACCTTAGTATTAGTTCCCTCACGGCCAAGGTCTGAGCGGAGGCTACCTTGTGAAGATTGTCCACCTGTGCAGTACCCAAGATGACAGTTGGTCATGGTTGGGAGGCCAAACTCACAGGAAAGGTGCTTATACTAGGGAATGTAATTGAAAGGTTAAGATTGATTATCCGCATAGTGAGTATGGTGAATTCAGGATTTGTTCCTGACGGATGTATCGAATGTTGTGGTGAAAGTGTACAATCTCTGTAGAGTGTCAAACTATTTGAATAGTCGTCACATGTTATGGACAGTTGGAGTGGCCATACTGTTCCCCCGTCAGACTTTTCAAAATGACTTGTGAAATGAATTGAGACTTTGACTTGACCACAATAGGGTTGTGACATGAGTTACAAGATCCCACTTAGGAGTTATAAAATTGTGATTAGCTTTGGAACTTCGTAGAGATAAATCTGGCTTTTGCAAAACAACCCTAGAGCCTAGTGTCCTATTATCCAAAAACCCCTTTACCTGTTAGTACTAGTTTGCGAGTACTTAAAGAGTACTCATGGCTTTGTCCCTGGCTATTCCCATGGCCAGACAATGAAGAAGAGTACCTGGATGATGGACCCCAGGAAGGTTACAACAACTAGGATCATCTCCCATCGTCAGCATTGCCTGTGACCCCGAAGATGGAGCTTCGCCTACGCTACCGTTATTATTACGTATTGCGCTGCTTGATGTTGTATTAAGAACTGGATCATGAGATCCCTATTTGTGTAAGAAATTATGTACGGTTGTAATGGATGATGTACTATGGTATCCAATTCTGTTATGTCTCGCAAAAATGGTAATCCTGGGATTGCGATGTATGGCATAACAGGCATCTGGGATTAAAAATCTGGGTGTTGACAAGTTGGTATCAGAGCCATCCTGACCATAGGAGACCCTAGTTAGACTGGACGTTTGAATCAAAAACTTAGTTTCAAAACCAAAGAAAACAAATATTTACAAAAACTTATTCTCATTCTTATCCCTTTGATTCTTTCATAAAAAGTCATGTTCCTCAAAAACCCTTGCAAAATACCTAAAATGTTGACACACTTGATCACTCTGCTAACCTACTCATCCTCTATTCTTATAGATGGACGTGAAGTACAGCAAGTTTTATCAGTTGGGGAATGTAGGAGACCTTATCTTTGAGAGGGATTTGGACCAGCTTTCGGAACTTCTGGAGCGTCCGCACCCCGAGTTCTTCGGAGCTCAGCTCAATGATCAAGGAGGAGAAGATCTGCAGTGCCTAATTGTGGCAAGTCTCAGAGGAAAGATTGAACCTCCCACTGCTCAGGGAATTCAGTTTACCTTAAGAGAGAACAACTGGCTCAATGGACTTGCCAGGGCCATGCAGGAAGCTCTTTCCCGTCTGTGTGGGCAGAGCATCAACCAGATGAAGGGTACTCGCTTTGAGTTTTGCCCAAGGCGTGATGCAAATGGACAACCCTTGGAAGCCCCATACCACCCTGAGCTAAAGACTCAATTGGACCACCTTAGCTTCATGATGTACGATCGTCAGCAAGAGTTGGATAACTGCCGTGACTACTCCAACCACAAGTCTGCCATCATCAAGACGAATGACCAAACCATCGCCATGCTAGAAAGGGATCGCAAGTCTCGCCGCCGTCAGCTCGACAAGAAGGAACGCATCATTGCCCGCCTTCACCACCGCATCTCATCTTTAGAGGAGACCTTCCACGAGAGAGACATGTAGTTGGAGGAAAGGGGGAATGCCAGAGAGGATCTTCGTGGAGACCCCTACTCCTATCTCAGCGATGACGATGATTTTCTGGAGGATCAGGCTATGGACTTCTTCACCGATGAGGACGATCTCGCCTTCATCGATGATGATGAGGCCAAAGATTCCGAGGAGTAGTAGCACTTGAGCACTAGCGTAGTAAGTAGTATTCGGTCCCACTGTATCGTAGTTCGCAGAATGGTTCTTAAAACCATCTGTTTTTCTTTGTTGTGGTGTGTGTTGTACTGGGTGCTATGAATGAATGAAAAAGCAAGTTGCTAGAAAATCTGAGTCAAACTTTAAATTTTTTTCAAAGACCCCAAAACTTTAGAAATTCCCCTCTTTTCTCATGATCTATCTCAATCTTCAGATGCCACGTGGAGGAAGTGGTTCATCCCCGGACCCGATGTTGCAGATTCTGCAAAGGTTGACTTCTGACCATGAAGCTGAAAGAGCGGAACGTCAAGCCAACCTAGCCACCCTTCAGCAGATAGCCCAGCTTGCCCACAACAACCAAGGCCACAGAAATCAGGACAACCATGGATCTAAGCTCAAAAATTTCCAGAATACCAACTCACCTGTTTTCACTAAGTCAGAAGAGCCCCTAGACGCTGATGATTGGCTGCAAACCATGGAAAATGTAACATCCCTAAAATCATGTTTCAAACTCATGCAAATCATTTCAAAACAGAAGCATATATGCTTATTATTTCATGTAAGTTGCTCTAGCCTTAGTACTATCTTCCAATGATAAGAGTACTTGTTTTGTTCAGTAAAGTTTGAATTCAAACTTAGGCACTTTCCAAAGCTTGAGCAAAGTTTGCAAAACAAAATGAGTAAATAAAACCAATATTATGCCTATAGTATATATCACATAAAGGCTTGGTTTTATTTTTATTTTCAAATGATCAAAGTGTTTTGAGTAAACAGTAGTGTTTGACACACATTTGAGTGAAAGGTTTGCAGTATAAAAACCTAGAGAAGATTTGAATTCAAACTCATTTCATTTGGAGTTGAAAATCATTTCAGAAAAATCAAACAGAAAAAAAAAGGTTAAAAGGGAAAAAATAAGCCAAACAACCTATCTGGCCCAACTAGCCCAGCATCCCCCCCCCCCCCGTGCGAAACATTTTCTTCACTCACACCCGCACCCGCTAGGTCGCTGACAGACGGGACCCACTCCCTCTCCGTTTCTCTCGCTGACAGCCGCGGCCCACACGACGTCATCGTCTCCACCCGACGACGTGTTCTTCCCCCAATTCACGCCGTGCGTTTCCTGATTTGATTCGCGTTGTCAATTCCCGTTGAATGCAGGAGTGATTCACGCCCCCATCTCGCCTACTTAAACCCCCTCTGCCCCATCTCCATTTTCCCCCAGACTCCAAGCACAGAACGCCCCCAGGCTGCCCACAATCGCCCTTGCACCGCCGCAGACAGAGCTCACTCCGGCGACCAATCCCGGTGAGCCCCGTGCGCCCCTTCTCCTCTAGTTCATACGAACAGCTTCACAATCTCTTTGCGCTCCTCCTGATGTATTTGGTCCGTCCTATACTGCCCCAGGTCGTCGTCTTCATCAAGCTCTACAAGCCCCCGACGATGTCACCAACTCCGGCGATTAAATTCGGTGAGCTCTGTGTTCCCCTTCACTTCTGATTCACGTGTTCGCCGTAGTCTTGCGCATCTCCTGATGCCTTTTATTCATGCTAGGGTGACCAGGAGCGTCGCCAACGTCGTCGTCCACCCGAGCCTGACGCTGTCAGCAACTCCGACGAGCCCGTGCAGCCGTGTCCGTGCGCCCCTTGCCAAGCCGTCGCCAGGTTGAGCATCAGTGCATCGCAACAAACCTGGTAAGCGCCTCCAGAACCCCACAGCACCCGCCGCCGTAAACAGCAGTCACGCCAGATGCCACCGCCAGCGCCGCCCATCTATGGTTGCTTGGTCGATGACCGTTGGATCTAGATCCAGCGTGTGTAAATAGATCACTTATCGAAACGTTATGAGTAGATATGGACCGTGCAGGATAAGTTAGATCTAACGGCTTGTGAGCGCGATCCTGAGCAAACCGGTACGCACCAATCAGGTTATGACGCGTGGCTAGAGTTTAGGTTTAAAAACAGGATTTGAATCTATTAGATGTTTGAATTTGTTTTATCCATAACTTTTGATCCCCATGTCCAAATTAGACAAATTTTATATCACTGGAATCAGGAGAACAAGCCCTTTATAAATATGCAATGTGTTTAATGTTTTGCTTCTGTTAAAATGATTTTATTTACAGAAACATGTGTAGGACTATTTTTGTGTATATAAATTATTTGAGAAATGTTTTAGTGTTTAAATAAATGTTGTTTGGCAACTTTTGAACTTGTTTATGAACCGGTACTGTGCACTTGTCTTGTTGTGTTTAGAAAATCATCACATATCATATTGCATGCATTCATATATTTTTGTTTGTATATATTTTGTATGTGATTTGTTGCTATGATTTTATGTGTAGATTTTGGTGCCAATAGTGATTGTGATTGTGAGGAGTGTAACTACTCTCCAAACTACCAAGGCAAGTGGTGCTTCATGATATTTTTATCCCTATGTTTTCTACTAAGCATTAGAAATATTTTTGCTAGTCTTGCATGTTATATTTTGCTTATATGCCATGTTGGGAAATCCTAGTAGTTGTAGAATTGCTCGGAAATTTCTAAGTTAAGATGCTTATCTATGCCATGCTTAGCCTAGCTAGTAGCAACCAAGGGTGGTGAAATATACATGCTATGATAAAAATATTTCTAAGTCTTTGGACATGTGTTTGGCCTAATAAAACAACTAAGTAAATGAAACACCTGGGTGGAATGGAAGGAATTGTTTATGTTGAGTGGTTACACAAGGCCCATTTATATGGTTTACCTTGTGTATCTCACTTGTGGAAAGCCACCCAGGAACAAAGAGATTTTAGAGGCCAAATGTTAAGAAGCTTCTGGTGTAGCCACTTGGCAATATGGGCTCTGCCTGGATCATATAGGTTGCAAGAACTTAGCCATTTGGACAGTTGGTGGTAGTGGGATGATAGGTTGGAACGCGTCCATTTGGTCTAAGGGAAGGCTTCTGAAAGGTCCTGTCTTGGTGAAAATCAAGTCTGGTGGGGAAAGTGCACAACCTCTGTAGATGGAAGAATCTAAGTACTTAGCCATGTCCCTGGAAAAGGACAACTTGAGCATCAAGACATGGAAGCTATCAAGAATCTCCTCACCCCAATTTCTAAGTAAAACTTGTGGTTGAACAAGGGTGAAGGACCTCAATGTCTATTGGTGGTTCCTTGGGAAAAGCTTTTGGACAAAGAAAAACTTAGTGTTTTCAACTAATAGGCAAAACCTATTTTGAGCAAAGCAAGCCTAAGCTACACTTAGCCAAATTGCATATAGTATCTAGTCCACTAAAATTATACTAAGGTATCACTTGCCAACACTATTCCAATGTATTGACCCACTGTGGTTGTAACTTGTGATGTTGCAGGTTACTCTGATGAGGATTAGGAGTCACGAGTCTACACTCAACATGTTTGCCTGTGGCACATGAAGATGAAGACTTTTATCTATTTACTTATTTAAACTCTTGTATTAGGCCTGTGGCCATGGAGTTGTAAAGACTATGTTGTCTCTCGAATGACTGTAATAATGACCTTTGTTTCTGTGTACTTCATCATAAACTGTGGATGCTAGCATTGATCCAGGGACTAGCATTGCAATCATAGGGATCCTTTTCCTTTATAAAGGAGGGATCTTACAGATGGTATCAGAGCACTGTGTTGCCTGTAGGATTATGACCCTAGGATTGGAAACCACTAAGGAAAAAAATTCAACATCTTCTACACTTGTCTATTCTTCTCATAAACTTTTCTAATCTTCTTTCTCATATCTATTTGTAGATGAACTCCATCAACGAAGCCGTAAGGAAAGGACCACTCATGACAATGACTTTGGAGTGTGAGACAGAATTTCCCAAGGCTCTCAAGGACCTCATGGTTGCAATGGAAATACATGGTGCAGCTGTGTACAAAGGTTTTCCTGTGATGGATGAAGGAGTTGAGTACTGGTGGGTGAAACTTAACTTGTATAAAAACAAGGAAGACAACCACAAGGAATTAGGATTCTGCATGTTCACCAATTCAGGGGTGCACACTACATTCTTTGATTCAGAAAGGGATGCAGCTTGGAAGACCATCAAAGAACTTGGTGATAGAGTCAAGTGCAGAATGCTCAACATCCAAAATGACCTAAAGGAAGAGAAGAAACATACCCAAGAGTTGGAAGCTACCAACCAAACCTTAAGAGGAGACATTATAGACTTAGTGATGGAGTCATGTGCTCAAGATAGACTGATTACTTCTAGAAATATTGTGTTAGCCAATCTGTCTAGTGAGATAGGATTGTAAGCGTACTTCGTTAGTTGGACCACCACTTATCACCTTATTTTCCAAATGTTGCTAAAAATAAGTTGAACCTTGGTTGTTGTAATGGATCCATGTATGCATGACTTGTGTTTTTTGATTCTCAAAGTTATGCATGTGATGTCTTGTCTTGTGATTTGTCTTAAATTGTGTTGATTCTAACTTTTTCTATCTTATAAATAGATGCCTAATGTTACCATCAGCACTGTTGAGGAGTTCCAGGGAACTCGCTTTGGCCCTCGTATTATTGAGCTTACTAGTTTGCTAAATCTCCCTCTTCCTACCATCATGGTGCTTCCCCTCACCAAGTTTGAGAGGAAAGACCTTTGGGGCTTCAAGGTCAATCAGCCGGGGCCTTGTGAGCCTACCACGGAGGCTATCATCTTCAAGCTCATGCACGATGACAAGGAGAGAGGCCTATAGGTAGTCATGCAGGACTTGATTGGACGCCTGCTAGGGAGACACTCTCGACAGGTTAGAGGTACTCACTTCCACGTCTTTGGTAGATGTGATGAGGATGGAGAGGCCATTGACTTCGAGGACACTTCGAGGGAGACAGCAGAGCCGATTCGCCTATACCTCCAGGACTTAGAGGTTCTTCTTAGGCACATGGACACTGATAGGACCAACGTCATGCTTAGCAATGACGAACTCCAGGTGCAGCTTCGTGAGAAGGACAAGCTCTTCGCGGAGCAAGATGAGATAGTCAAGGAGATGGAGGCAATGTTCGAGAGCCAGGACAGAAAGTTCAAGAGCCAAGAGAAGCGAGTCCAGGATAGGAACAAGAGGATTCGGGACATGAGTGAAGAACTGCAGGCCAAGGACTTCGAGCTCGAGCATCAGCAGACTGTGATTAAGAGGCTTCGTTCTTAGAAGAGGGCTCTCAAAGCCAAAGTAGAGACCTTGACCACCAATGTCGAAGAATACAAGACCGCTATGGAGAATGCAGGTCTTACCTTTGTTGAGGAGGAGGTTGATGCCGAGGAGTAGTGATGACTACTCATTTATCATACTTTATTTGAGTCGCAATGACCATCCAACATGTGGATGGCTTGTTATTGGTGTGTTTACTTTGCAAACTTGTCGTTTTTGTTGTTGAACTATTATTACTATGATGCATGCTTGGTGATTGTTTATGTGATGTATTGTGCATGATAGCATCTATGGGTATCTCATTCTTATCTATATTGAACAAACCACAGATGCCTCCCCGTCGTGCCAATCCCAACCCCAATAACAACAACATCACTCCTGAGATGCAGCAAATGATGACAGCTCAGACTCAGCTAATGCAGATGATGACCACGTTCATCCAGAACCAAAACAACAACAACAATAACAACAATAACAACAACAACAACAACCCACCGGGTTTTGATATGCTTACCAGGTTCTTGAGATTGAGGCTAGCAAAGGTCTCAGGAACAACTGATCCTATGGTGGCCAATGATTGGCTACGCTCTATGAACAAGGACTTGGTAACTGTGGACTGTACTGATGCAGAAAAAAGTCAGATTTGCAGCACATTTGTTGAAAGGACCAGCCGCCACTTGGTGGGATAACTTCCAGATCACCACTCCCATTGAAGATGTGACATGGGCTATCTTTGAGGATGGCTTTCATACTACTCATATCTCATCTGGAGTGATGAGTCTGAAGAAGAAAGAGTTCCATAATCTGAAGCAGCGCCACCGCAGCGAGGCTGAATATATTGAGGAGTTCAACAATCTGGCGCATTATGCACCGGATGAAGTTGACACTGATGCTAAGAGGAAGGAAAAGTTCCTTGAAGGGTTGAATGATGAACTGAACCTACAGTTAGCTGTGGCATATGTTCCCACATACCAGTCTCTTTGTGATAAGGCTGCTATTTTGGAGAACAAAATGAAGCAAGTTGAGAGTAGGAAGAGAAAGCACTCGGACAAGCACAACTCGGGATCGTCTCACAGGCGTTCCCATTATGATGATAGTGGAAGCTCAGGATCCCACAAGCATGGGAAATTCAACAAGCACCACAACCACAACCGTCATCATGAAAATAAGCATCACCGTAGTCATGACAATGACAAGTACAAGAACCACAAGGGTGGATATAAGAGCCACCATAGTGGTAGTGGAAGTGGCAGTGGAAGCCAGCCTGTCAAGAAGGATATTAGTCAGGTTGAGTGTTTCAAGTGCAAGAAGATGGGGCATTATGCAAATGAATGCCCAGAAAAGAAAGTTGAAGGACCCAACAAGCCCAACCCTTTCAAAAAGGGACAAGTGAACCACATCAATGAGGAGCCTGATGCTGTTGCTGGTAAGTTCAAACTCAATTCCGTTCCAGCATTTGTTCTCTTTGATACTGGTGCATCTCATTCATTGATATCAAGAGCATTTGTTGAAAGAAATGAACTACCGGTAGAAACCATTGGGTGTCCTATGAAAGTAAGTTCTCATGGCGGAGAAATGATAGTAAATTCAGGGTGTCATGATCTAGTGATAGAGTTTGGGAAGTATAAGTTTCCTGTTAACTTGATAATCCTAAACTCCCAAGTATTGGATGTCATTTTGGGAATGGACTAGATGACTAAGCACAAGGGTGTGATAGATTGTGCCAACCATACTGTCTCACTCACAACTCCAGAAAATAAAAGGATCAGATTCAAGACCAACTTTGAAGCAAAAAGGAGTATGCTAAATTCTCTTAAGGGGGTTAGCATAGACAGTGTGCCAATTGTGAGTGAATATCCGGATGTGTTTCCGGAAGAATTGCCGGGAATGCCACCAGATAGAGATGTGGAGTTCCTTATTGATTTTCTACCAGGATCTGGACCAATTGCAAAGAGACCGTACAAGATGTCAGTTGATGAACTGAAAGAACTCAAGAAACAACTTGGAGAACAATTTCAAAAAGGATTTATTCAACCAAGTTCTTCATCTTGGGGAGCACCAGTGTTGTTGTTGAAAAGAAAGATAGAAGTCAAAGCTTATGCATAGATTACCGTTCATTCAATGAGGTGACTATCAAGAACAAATATCCTTTGCCTAGAATCAATGACTTGTTTAATCAGCTAGAAGGAGCTTGTGTGTTCTCAAATATTGATCTTCGGTCAGGTTATTTCCAACTCAAAATAAGAGAGCAATACATACCTAAGACAGCTTTCACCACAACGTATGGATTGTATGAGTATACCGTGATGCCATTTGGTTTGACCAATGCACCAGCATACTTCATGAATATGATGAACAAGGTGTTCATGGAATTTCTTGATAAGTTTGTTGTCATTTTCATCAATGACATTTTAATCTACTCCAAGAGCAAAGAAGAGCATGAAGGACATTTGCGTTTGATACTTGAGAAGCTTAGAGAGCATAAACTGTATGCCAAATTCAGCAAGTGTGAATTTTGGCTAAATGAAGTTGGATTTCTTGGACACGTTGTGTCAGGAGATGGTGTAGCAGTTGATCCTGCTAAGGTTTCAGCTGTAACTGAATGGGAATCTCCCAAGTCAGTGAAAGAAGTTCGTAGTTTCCTTGGCTTAGCAGGTTACTACAGAAGGTTCATTGAGAATTTCTCCAAGGTAGCTCAGCCTATGACAGAATTGCTAAAGAAAGACAAGAAATTTGCTTGGTCTGAGGGATGTGAACTCAGCTTTCAAGAATTGAAGAAGAGACTTGTGACAGCACCAGTCTTGTGTTTGCCAGATTTGGAAAAAGATTTCAAAGTGTATTGTGATGCATCTCATCGTGGATTGGGTGCAGTACTTATGCAAGAAGGGAAAGTTGTGGCTTATGCCTCGAGACAACTCAAAACTCATGAAGTAAACTATCTTATTCATGATTTAGAGTTAGCCTCTGTTGTCCATGCACTCAAAACATGGAGACACTATCTTTTGGGAAAGCGTTGTGAAGTATTCACAGATCACAAAAGTTTGAAGTATATCTTCACCCAGAAAGAAATTAATATGAGACAAAGAAGATGGCTAGAACTCATCAAGGACTATGACCTAATTTTGCAATACCACCCCGGTAAAGCAAATGTTGTAGCGGATGCTCTAAGCCATAAGGTTTTTGTGAATGGCCTCACTAAGGAAGAATTGCCAGATGATCTGTGTGCCCAATTTAGAGATCTCAGATTGGAGATTGTGCCTGAAGGACATCTCATGTCTTTGGATGTTCAACCCACCTTGTTGGACAAGATTAAATAAGCTCAGAAGATTGATAAGGAAATTGAAGAAATTAAGGAAAAGATTGGCAAAGGAAAAGCCAAAGGATTCCATGAAGACGAACAGGGTACTTTATGGCATGGAAAACGTATCTGTGTTCCACAAGATCCAGAGCTTCGGAAACTGATTTTGCAAGAAGCACACAACTCACCATATTCCATTCATCCGGCTAACACCAAAATGTACATGGATATGAAGGAAAGATTTTGGTGGAATAATCTCAAGAAGGACATCGCCGAGCATATTGCTTTGTGTGATGTGTGTAGTAGAGTGAAAGCGGAACATCAGAAACCAGCAGGTTTGCTTCAACCACTACCTATTCCTGATTGGAAGTGGGACAAGATTGGTATGGATTTCATTACCGGATTACCAAGGACCCGGTCAGGATATGATTCTATTTGGGTAGTAGTGGATCGCCTAACTAAAGTGGCTCATTTCATACCCGTGAAGACAACCTATACAAGTGCTAAGTTGGCCAAGATCTATATGAGTAGAATTGTATGTCTACATGGAGTGCCCAAGAGTATTGTGTCTGATAGGGGAACTCAATTCACTTCCCATTTTTGGAGACAGCTACATGAGTTATTGGGAATGAGGTTGGAATTCAGCACTGCTTTTCATCCTCAAACTAATGGACAAACAGAAAGGACTAATCAGATTCTTGAAGATATGTTGAGGGCATGTGCCCTAGACTATGGAGCCAGTTGGGATGAAAGTCTGCCTTATGCAGAATTTTCTTATAACAACAGCTATCAAGCCAGCATTGAGATGGCACCATTTGAGTTTCTCTACGGGAGAAAATGTACCACCCCATTGTTATGGAATGGTGTGGGGGAAAGAAGTTTGTTCAGACCAGAACTAATCAAAGAAGTCGAAGAGAAGGTCAAGTTGGTTAAGGACAGATTAAAGATAACACAGTCCCGATAGAAGAGCTACACGGATCCTAAGCATAGAGAAGTCACCTACGAAGTTGGAGATAGAGCTTATCTTAGAGTGTCACCACTTCGTGGAGTGAAGAGATTCGGAGTTGTCACATCCCAAGATTTTCCAAATCTTGTAATGTGAAAAATAAATGAATAAAATAAAACTTTGTTGATTTTCAGAGTGAGAAGAAACTTTTTGAATCCAATTGGAAACTTTCAAAACCTAATTGGATCAAATAAAATCCTAAAGGGATTTAAAAAGTTAAATAAACAATAAACTTGAAAATATTTAAAAATTACTATTTTAGAATCTTTTAATAAAAGATTTGGTTTTCAAAAGAAAAGGTAGATTTATAAATAAGGATTATTTTATAGAGCCAAATTAAACCTTGGCCAAACTTTTGAAATAAATCTTTTTGCTTTTATTAAAAGAGTAAAGGTTTATTTAAACACAATAATGAGGATTTATTAATATCCAGTTTTATTAAAAATAAAGGTCTTTTCCATTTTAAATAAACACTAAAACTTATTAAAATTATTTTAAATAAGTTTTCCAAGTATTTTATATTCTCAAATAAAACCTACTGAAGTGTTTTGGTTTTATTTTTCAAAATAAAGAAATAAATAAAACAAACCCTATTTTATTTAATAACTAAGGTCCATTTTATTTAATTATTAATGGACCCTAAAATAAAATGTTATTTTATTTTAAACAAGTTTTCCAAGTATCTTCTATTTTCAAATAAAACCTACTGATTTGGTTTTGAAAATATTTAGATTTCAAATGGAGTTTTTAAATAAATTAAAACCCATTTGATTTATTAACTAGTGTCCATTTTATTTAATTATAAATGGACTCTAAAATAAAATTATTTTATTTTATTTTGGACTTTGGTTTATGTTGTTAAACAGAACCAAAACTCATTGCAAAGTGTGATGAATGTTTGAATTGTTTTGAATGTTTGATTGGTTGTTTGAATTTCAAAACAGAAAATAGAATCAGAAAAAGGAAAATCAATCAGGAAAAAAAATAGAAGTGGACAGCAGCCCAGTCGGCCAGCCCAATAAGCCCAGTGTCTCTCCCCCTCTGCGAAACGTTTTTCACTTAGAGTCTCACTCGCAGAGCAACTGACCGGTGGACCCATTCCCCTCTCTCTCTCCCTCACTGCCAGATAGACTCCACCCCTCCTGTTCATCGTCCTCACCCGCCGTGACCTCTTCTCCCCCAAACCTCGTCGCCGTTTCGGTCAAATAACTGCACGCTTGATTCCTCTTAACCACGCGTTGAATCAGCCCCATGACCGCGCGCATTTAAGCGTCCCTCTCCTCTCTCGTTCCCCTTTGTCGCCCCACCTCAACACGCCCCTAGGCTGCTCTAATTCCTTCCCGAGCACCTCTGTCTCCGACGACCCTCCTTGCCGATTCCGGCCAGTATTCGCCACCTCTTGCCTTCCCAAGCACACAGACGCACTCCTCACCTCCTGGCACATCTCCCCATGCCACTGGTTCGCCCGCGAGTGCCCCGTAACGTCGGCTTCGTCAACCTCAACTCGCCACCGCCGTCTGTCGTTTCTCCGACGAACTCCCCTGGTAAGCCTCGACCGACCCAGCACCTCCCGATCATGCTCCCTTACTCGCGACCCTTGTGCGCATCTAACCGTGCCTCTCTTTTGGCTTAGCGTGGTTCCAAACAACGCCAGCAACGACGACCCGAGAGCACCACCGCCCATACCAACTCCGGTGAGCCATTCCTCCTGTCCCCGTGCGCCCCTTTCCAAGACGACTCCACGTTGAGCTTCCCCAAGCTTCGGCGAACGCGGTGAGCATCTTCCCATCCTCCCTCGCTTCCTGTTTCAGCAGCGCCGCCACCATCTGACCTCGCCGCCACCAGCCACCGTCGCTGCACCGCCAGACTTTGGTCAACCTCATGTGAGTCGTTAGATCATCATCCAGCGGCTAAGATAGAAAGAGAGCGAAGGGGTAAGAGTGAACCTGCGCCGTGCGATATCAGTTAGATCCAACGGCCTGCAGTACGTGATCCAGACGAACCGGTACCGCCCAATAGGAACATGACGCGTGGCCAGTTTCTGCTTAAAACAAAATTTGAATCTGATTTAGATGCAGATTTGAAACTCTTGTAACTTTTGATCCACACGTCCAAAAATTACAAACTTTATATCAATGGAATCAGTGAGACAATCCCTAGCCAACCATGCCATTTGTTTAATTGTTTGTTTTTGCAGAAACATTTGTATGCTTGTTTAGGTTAAAAACAAATTGTTCCAAAATGATTTTAGGGATAAAATCTTTGGCAAATGGTGTATTTTGAACCTACTGACCATAGGAAACACTTTGTGGATTCAAATATGTATTTGGTGCAACAAAAGAATGATTCTTTGATTTAAAACCATTCCTAGTCAAAGAAAAATATGGTTTATTTATTAAAAATGGTTTTGGAAGAAAACTTTTGGGAAATGTTTTGTTTTAAACTCTCTGACCCTAAACACCAAGTTTTATGGTTTGAAAACATATTTGGTGAACCCTATAGATTAATGCCTTAGTAAAAATATTTCTACACCCCATAAAATGATACCTTGTTTTTGAAAATGGTTTTTGAAGTGAAACCTTTTGCAAATGACTTTGCCACTTTATAAAATGACCATTAGGTGTTTTAAAATGTTTATGTCCCATTAGGAACCACTTGTCCAAATAAAACAATTCTTGGCATGCTTGCATGCATTATCTTAGTTCTATGATTTTATGTGATGTTTGGCTTGATTGGTAGATTGAGATTGTACCTTGCTTGATTGAATTGTAGTGACTTGAAGATTGTGATTGTGGCAAGGACAAGGATTGAACTTATACCCTCTACCAAAAAAGCAAGTGATGCTTCATACTTTTGTCCCATTACTTTCACTATGCATTAGTGATTTTCTCTAAGTAAAACTTGCATGGAAATTTTGCTAAGTATAAACCTTGCTATAGGAAAACCTAGTAGATGAAACCTTAGTAGAAATCTTCCTAAGTTAAGATTCCTATTACTCTCATGCTTAGCTTAGCTAATAGAAAACAAGGGTGGAATATACATTCATACTATGGAAAATTTCTAAGTTTGAGGACTTATGTTTTTCTTAATAAAACAACTAAGTCAATGAATCACCTGGGTGGAATGGGACTTGATTGGTGGTTTTTGGTTGAGTGGTTCACAAGGCCCATGTCTATGGTTGACCTTGTGTATCTCACTTGTGGATGGCCACCCAGGAACAAAGAGATTTGAGATGTCAAATGTTGAGAAGCTTCAAGTGCAGCCACTTGGCATTATGGGCTCTGCCTGGATCATATAGGTTGCAAGAACTTAGCCATATGGACAGTTGGTGGTAGAGTTTGATAGGTTGGAGCGCGTCCATTTTGGTCTAAGGGAAGGCTTCTGAAAGATCTTGTCTTGGGAAACCAAGTCTTGTGGGGAAAGTGCACCACCTCTTCAGAGTGTAAAATCTAAGTACTTAGCCATGTCCCTGGTAAAGGACAATTTGAGCATCAAGACATAGAAGCAATCAAGAATCTCATCATCCAAATTTCTAAGTTAAAAACTTGTGGTTGAACAAGGGTTAAAGGATCTTCAATCTTTGATTGGGAGAAATGATTTTGTCAAGCAAAAACTTAGTGTTTTCAAATGTTAAGGAAAAATCTATTTTGAGCAATGCAAGCCTCAACTCCACTTAGCCAAATGCATATAGATGATAGATTCCAGTATACTACCATAGTATCACTTGCCAATACAATTCAAATGTATTGACCCTTGTGGCTGTAACTTGTTATGTTGCAGGTTTGATTGTTTTTAGTGAAGATTGATTGATTAGGATTACAAAGTCTACAACCAACATGTCTGCCTGTGGCAGTTTGAAGATGAAGGACCCCATGCTTATAGATATTCTGCTGCAATGTAATGTAATAGCCAAATGATCTATGTAAGATGTAATAAAATTATGTTATTCCTAGTTATAAAGTTGTATTATGACCTTTGTTTCTTGATATTACATCTTAACTGTGGATGCTAGCTATTGATCCAGGGACTAGCATTGTAAACACAGGGGACTCTACCTTATTAAAGGTTGGGAACCTTAAAGGAGTCAAAGGAAAGTTGGCCCCAAGATATGTTGGACCATTCAAGATTCTAAGTCGCAAAGGAGAAGTAGCTTATGAGATAGAACTGCCAGAGTCTTTATCAGGTGTTCATAATGTGTTTCATGTGAGTCAACTTAAAAAGTGTCATCCAGAAATGGAAGAAACTTCTTTGAAGGATACTATACCTTTGGAAGAGGTTCAATTGGAAAGTGATCTCACTTATGAGGATAAACCTATCAAGATTCTTGAGACTGCAGAAAGAGTCACACGGACTAAGACTATCAAGTTCTGCAAAGTTCAGTGGAACCATCATTCCGAAGAGGAAGCAACATGGGAAAGAGAAGATGATCTTCGGAAAGACCACCCTCACCTATTTGCTAGCCAATTCGAATCTCGAGGGCGAGATTCACCTTAAGGGAGTTAGATTTGTAACATCCCTAAAATCATGTTTCAAACTCATGCATATCATCCATGCATCCATGATCATATAAATTTCACTTCAAACAAATCATTTCAAAACAGAAGCATATATGCTTATTATTTCATGTAAGTTGCTCTAGCCTTAGTACTATCTTCCAATGAGAAGAGTACTTGTTTTGTTTAGTAAAGTTTGAATTCAAACTTAGGCACTTTCCAAAGCTTGAGCAAAGTTTGCAAAACAAAATGAGTAAATAAAACCAATATTATGCCTATAGTATATATCACATAAAGGCTTGGTTTTATTTTTATTTTCAAATGATCAAAGTGTTTTGAGTAAACAGTAGTGTTTGACACACATTTGAGTGAAAGGTTTGCAGTATAAAAACCTAGAGAAGATTTGAATTCAAACTCATTTCATTTGGAGTTGAAAATCATTTCAGAAAAATCAAACAGAAAAAAAAAGGTTAAAAGGGAAAAAAATAAGCCAAACAACCTATCTGGCCCAACTAGCCCAGCAACCCCCCCCCCCCGCGCGAAACGTTTTCTTCACTCACACCCGCACCCGCTAGGTCGCTGACAGACGGGACCCACTCCCTCTCTGTTTCTCTCGCTGACAGCTGCAGCCCACACGGCGTCATCGTCTCCACCCCGACGACGTGTTGTTCCCCCAATTCACGCCGTGCGTTTCCTGCTTTGATTCGTGTCGTCAATTCCCGTTGAATGCAGGAGTGATTCACGCCCCCATCTCGCCTACTTAAACCCCCTCTGCCGCCTCTCCATTTTCCCCCAGACTCCAAGCATAGAACGCCCCCAGGCTGCCCACAATCGCCCTTGCACCGCCGCAGACAGAGCTCACTCCGGCGACCAATCCCGGTGAGCCCCGTGCGCCCCTTCTCCTCTGGTTCATACGAACGGCTTCACAATCTCTTTGCGCTCCTCCTGATGTATTTAGTTCGTCCTATACTGCCCCAGGTCGTCGTCTTCATCAAGCTCTGCAAGCCCCCGACGACGTCACCAACTCCGGCGATTAAATTCGGTGAGCTCCGTGTTCCCCTTCACTTCTGATTCACACGAGTGTGTTTGCTGTAGTCTTCCGCATCTCCTGATGCCTTTTATTCATGCTAGGGTGACCAGGAGCGTCGCCAATGTCGTCTTCCACCCGAGCCCGACGCTATCAGCAACTCCGACGAGCCCGTGCAGCCGTGTCCGTGCGCCCCTTGCCAAGCCGTCGCCAGGTTGAGCATTAGTGCATCTCTACGAACCTGGTAAGCGCCTCCGACGACCCCAGAACCCCCTGTAGCGCCGCGTCCCCGTAGACAGAGCTTGCCGCCGCCAGATGCCACCGCCAGCGCCGCCCATCTATGGTTGCTTGGTCGATGACCGTTGGATCTAGATCCATCGCATGTAAATAGATCACTTATCGAAACGTTATGAGTAGATCTGGACCGTGCAGGATAAGTTAGATCTAACGGCTTGTGAGCAAGATCCTGAGTGAACCGGTACGCACCAATCACGTTATGACGCGTGGCTAGAGTTTAGGTTTAAAAACAGGATTTGAATCTATAAGATGTTTGAATTTGTTTTAGCCATAACTTTTGATCCCCATGTCCAAATTAGACAAATTTTATATCAATAGAATCAGGACAACAATCCCTTTATAAATATGCAATGTGTTTAATGTTTTGCTTCTATTAAAATGATTTTATTTACAGAAACATGTGTAGGACTATTTTTGTGTATATAAATTATTTGAGAAATGTTTTAGTGTTTAAATAAATGTTGTTTGGCAAGTTTTGAACTTGTTTATGAACCAGTACTGTGCACTTGTCTTGTTGTGTTTATAAAATCATCGCATATCATATCGCATGCATTCATATATTTTTGTTTGTATATATTTTGTACGTGATTTGTTGCTATGATTTTATGTGTAGATTTTGGCACCAACAGTGATTGTGATTGTGAGGAGTGTAACTACTCTCCAAACTATCAAGGCAAGTGGTGCTTCATGATATTTTTATCCCTATGTTTTCTACTAAGCATTAGAAATATTTTTGCTAGTCTTGCATGTTATATTTTGCTTATATGCCATGTTGGGAAATCCTAGTAGTTGTAGAATTGCTAGTAAATTTCTAAGTTAAGATGCTTATCTATGCCATGCTTAGCCTAGCTAGTAGCAACCAAGGGTGGTGAAATATACATGCTATCATAAAAATATTTCTAAGTCTTTGAACTTGTGTTTTGCCTAATAAAACAACTAAGTAAATGAAACACCTGGGTGGAATGGAAGGAATGGTTTATGTTGAGTGGTTACACAAGGCCAATTTCTATGGTTTACCTTGTGTATCTCACTTGTGGAAAGCCACCCAGGAACAAAGAGATTTTAGAGGCCAAATGTTAAGAAGTTTCTAGTGCAGCCACTTGGCAATATGGGCTCTGTCTAGATCATATAGGTTGCAAGAACTTAGCCATTTGGACAGTTGGTGGTAGTGGGATGATAGGTTGGAACGCGTCCATTTGGTCTAAGGGAAGGCTTCTGAAAGGTCCTGTCTTGGTGAAAATCAAGTCTGGTGGGGAAAGTGCACAACCTCTGCAGATGGAAGAATCTAAGTACTTAGCCATGTCCCTGGAAAAGGACAACTTGAGCATCAAGACATGGAAGCTATCAAGAATCTCCTCACCCCAATTTCTAAGTAAAACTTGTGGTTGAACAAGGGTGAAGGACCTCAATGTCTATTTGTGGTTCCTTGGGAAAAGCTTTTGGACAAAGAAAAACTTAGTTTTTTCAACTAATAGGGAAAACCTATTTTGAGCAAAGGAAGCCTAAGCTACACTTAGCCAAATTGCATATAGTATCTAGTCCAGTAAAATTATACTAAGGTATCACTTGCCAATACTATTCCAATGTATTAACCCACTGTGGTTGTAACTTGTGATGTTGCAGGTTACTCTGATGAGGATTAGGAGTCACGAGTCTACACTCAACATGTTTGCCTGTGGCACATGAAGATGAAGACTTTTATCTATTTACTTATTTAAACTCTTGTATTAGGCCTGTGGCCATGGAGTTGTAAAGACTATGTTGTCTCTCGAATGACTGTAATAATGACCTTTGTTTCTGTGTACTTCATCATAAACTGTGGATGCTAGCATTGATCCAAGGACTAGAAGTGCAATCACAGGGATCCTTTTCCTTTATAAAGGAGGGATCTTACAGAAAATAACCTAGAAGTCGTCGGAGTGGAAGCCAACGAGAAAGTCCTCTTCACAACCCACTATCTAGCCGGAGATGCCAGGGCATGGTGGAACAGTGTTCGCGCAATGACCGGAGGCCAGATGATGACCTGGGAGGAATTCAAGGTCAAGTTTAGCAGAATCCATGTGCCACCAGGTTTGATCAAGAGAATGAGAGATGAGTTAAGAGAGCTGAAGCAAGGAAGGATGAATATAGTGGAATACCGTGACAAATTTTTGTCATTAGCTAGGTATGCCCTGGATGAGATCGACACGGAAGCCAAGAAGAAAGAAAGATTCCTGAATGGTCTGCATGACGAAATGCAGACTGTGTTAGTCAATATCCCCTTTGCTAATATTGAAGCCCTTGTGGACTCAGCTATCCATATGGAAGGAAAGATCAACCAAGCCAATGCGAACCTCAAGCGTCGCATGATGCATCAATCAGGAACCCATCAGACCCCAAAGTATCGCCCCAACCCATCTCCAGGATTTTCCCCAAGAACCAACACACCCTCCCGATGAACCGTCCGACCTACCCCAATTGTGGAAACCCTAGGCCCGGAGGAAATCACAACAACCCCGGAAACACTAGAAATTTCAATCGTGCCCCACCCAAGTTTAACAAAAACAATGCTACAGCCAACACAACACTGCCCCTAGGACTGGAAGCAATGCTGTGCCTGTCGCAGCCAAGGACAGGTCGCAAGTGACTTGTTATGACTGTGGAAATAAAGGCCACTATTCCAACGAGTGCCCCAACAATAAGAATGCTACAGCCCCCAATGCCAATGCCCCAGCTCAGCAGGCGTGTGCGACCGAAGAAGATTTGCCCCAGGGAATTCACTCAACCGCAATGGCCGTCTTTTTCTCATGCATGCTAAAGAAGCTCAGGAAGCGCCAGACGCCGTGTTGGGTATGTTTTCTGTTAATTCAGTACTTGCAAGAGTGTTGTTTGATTCTGGTGCATCGCACTCATTTGTCACCGAAGAATTTGCATGCACTAGTAAAATTCAACCAACCAAACTGAAGCATGTTATGATTGTTCAAATTCCCGGATCAACCACTAAGGCTAGGAAAATTTGCAAAGTCGTCCCTATCCGAATCCATGGCATAGATTTTTATGCAAATCTGATAGTACTCGGAACTAAAGGTTTGGAAGTAGTACTAGGAATGGATTGGATGTCCAAACATAAAGGATTGATTGACTGTGCCAAGAAAGTCATAACCATGACCAATACTGCCGGAATATCAGTCGAGCATATATCTGAAACCTTACCTCGCCAATTCAAATGCAATAAGAGTATAGCCCAACCTACCATTGACCAAGTCCGGATAGTCTGTGAATACCCCGATGTATTTCCAGATGTCTTGCCCGGTATACCCCCAGATCGGGATATCGAGTTTATCATCGAACTAATTCCCGGAACAGGACCCATAGCCCAGAGACCATATAGTATGAACCCGTCAGAGCTAGCAGAATTGAAGAAGCAACCGGATTCCATGTTGGAAATTGGATTAATTCAACCAAGTGCGTCACCATGGAGATCACCTGTCTTGTTTGTGGACAAGAAGGATGGAGGTAACCGTTTGTGTACGGATTATCGGAAGTTGAATGATGTCACCATCAAGAACAAGTACCCCTTGCCCAAGATAGAAGATTTGTTTGATCAGTTGACCGGTGCCAAAGTGTTCTCTAAGATTGATCTTAGAACTGGCTATCATCAACTCAAAATTCGTGCAGAGGATATTCCAAAGACTGCCTTTACCACCAGATATGGATTATATGAGTATACAGTCATGTCTTTCGGACTAACCAATGCCCCCCCTTATTTCATGAATCTCATGAATAAGATTTTTATGGACTTCCTGGATAAGTTTGTCGTTGTTTTCATCGATGACATTCTGATTTATTCCAAATCAGAAGAAGAACATGAGCTACACCTAAGGACCATTCTTGGAACCCTTAGAGAGCATCAGTTGTATGCAAAGTTTCACAAATGTGAATGCTGGTTGCAGGAGGTAGGATTCCTTGGTCACATTGTATCAGCGGGAGGAATTGCCGTTGACCCTGCCAAAGTGAAAGATGTAGAAGATTGGCAAGCCCCAACCACTCAAACCCAAGTTCGTGCATTTCTCAGATTGGCGGGATATTACCGCAAATTCGTAGAAGGATTCTCGAGTATCACCAGACCCATGACCCAATTGCTGAAGAAAGACAAGAAGTTTGAATGGACCGACAAATGTGAAGCGAGTTTTCAAGAACTCAAGAGGAGATTGATTTCAGCCCCAATCTTGATCATGTCGGATATCACGAAGCCCTTCGATGTGTATTGTGACACATCCAAGATCAGTCTCGGATGTGTGCTAATGCAAGAAGGCAAAGTTATATCTTATCTATCTCGACAACTGAAGCAACATGAGCAAAACTACCCAACCCATGACCTCGAACTCGCAGCCGTAGTTCTAGCCCTGAAAACATGGAGACATTACCTCATGGGAAACCATTGTGAGATCTATACGGATCACAAGAGCCTAAAGTATATATTCACTCAGAAGGAGCTGAATATGAGGCAGAGAAGATGGATAGAGCTAATCAAGGATTACGACCTGGACATTCACTATCACCCTGGTAAAACCAATGTGGTAGCCGATGCCCTTAGCAGATTACTGTGCCGCTTGAACTCCATGATTTTGAAGGAGCAACCAAGTTTGCACAAAGAGATGGAAGATTTTCGAATGGAAGTAGTAAGTGAAGGATTTTTGGCTAGCATAGAACTCCAGCCCACTTTGATCAGTCAGATTAAAGAGGCGCAGAAGGAAAATGCTACTATTGACGGAATCAAGCATCGTATAGGTACAGGCAAAGTACCTGGATTCACCGAGGACGAAGAAGGAGTTTTGTGGTACAAAGGACGCCTTTGTGTACCAGCAGATTCTGAGTTTAAAGAAGTTATTCTTAAGGAGGCTCATGGTACTCTTTATTCTATCCATCCCGGAGGAACTAAGATGTATCAAGATTTGAAAGAGCAATTTTGGTGGCATAAGATGAAGAGAGAAATCGGAAGCTATATCGACAAGTGTGATATATGTCAGCGAGTCAAGGAAGGACATCAAAGACCCGCTGGATATTTGCAACCCTTGCAGATTCCGGAATGGAAATGGGATTCTATAGGAATGGACTTTATCACTAGACTGCCTACTTCTGGTAGGGGAAATGACTCTATCTGGGTCATAGTGGACAGATTGTCCAAAGTCGCCCATTTCTTGCCCGTTAAAACCACATATCAGAGTTCGAAGCTAGCGGAGTTATACATCGCTAGAATCCTTAGTTTGCACGGAGTCCCCAAGAACATCGTATCGGATCGAGGAACTCAGTTTACCTCGAGATTCTAGAAGAAAGTCCAAGAAGGTTTAGGAACCCGTCTAGATTTCAGCATCGCGTATCACCCTCAGACCGATGGACAAACGGAGCGAGTAAATCAAATACTCGAAGATATGCTGAGAGCATGTGTGTTAGAATTTGGATCCAAGTGGGAAGACTATCTGCCCTTCGCAGAATTTTCATACAAGAACAGTTATCAAGCCTGTTTGCAAATGGCCCCATTTGAATTCTTGTACGGACGAAAGTGTCGCAGCCCTTTGAACTGGTCGGAAGTAGGAGAGAGTCAGATTTTTGGACCCGACATCATACGAGAAGCAGAAGAGAAGGTTCACAAGATTCGTGAGCACCTCAAGACCGCCCAGTCCAGACAGAAGAGTTACGCCGACAAGAGACGTAGAGACCTCGCCTTCAACATAGGAGATTTTGTTTATCTGAAAGTGTCGCCATTGAATGGAATGCAGCATTTCCAACTCAAAGGAAAGTTATCCCCCAGATATATCGGACCTTTCAAGATTCTGAACTGTCGAGGAGAAGTATCGTATCAATTGGAACTACCCGAAGAGATGTCATCCGTGCACAATGTATTCCATATCTCATTACTTTGCAAGTGTCTCGAATTCCCCGAGAAGACCGAAGTGTTCAAAAATATCGACCACCGGACCATAGAGATCAACGATGACCTAACCTATCCCGAAGTACACATCCGTATTTTGGAAGAAGCTTTTCGAACTACCCGAACCCGGAGCATCAAGTTTCTCAAGATTCAGTGGAGCAACCACACAGAAGAGTGCTCTCTACTTTTTCCTCTTTTAACAAAATGGCAATGGAAGGAGTCCTCCACCACGAGATTGTTTGTCCTTTGCCTGCAAAAGGGAAAGAGAACCGAGGCTTCCTTTACCGATGCAGCTGGTGCTGCAGGGCCACTGCGCTCCCTGTTGGAACATGGCTCACGCTTCGCTTGATGAAGTTACCATCCTTCCCTCAATGCTCTCTGAGGTATCTGAGGATTGAGGGTGTGGAATGGCGCTGTGGCAGGCTCCCTCGGGAGTCCGTCCGGAGGTTCAATCCCTCGCGAGGCGGTGGCCTCATGGCATCATCATGGTTGGACCACATCTAGAGGTGCTGCTTCCTCTCGAGGCTGGCAGTGTCTCTAGCACCGGGCTCGTCAATCGTGGGGACGTGGCACCCCGGTTGCCAGGGCCATGACAGTAGCCCCCATGTTCTTGGCTTGCACATGTCCATTCATGGGCTCGAATAGGCAAGCGGCCCTAGACGATGGACGGGTCACCGTGCTCACTTGGTCAACACGGACCTGAAACTCTTGAATCTAGGACATGAAGTCCAACCGGCTGCGCGCTCTCGACCGTAGCTGTGGGGTGTATTTTTCCTGCTTTGGGACATGTTCCCACAACAAGATGGTGCATGGGGACTATCAGTTAATAATAGAAGCAGTGATGCGTCTTTTCAACTGGCCTAGTTAAATCAGGGAGTAGGGAAGAAGTATTTTCACTTCCACGCCACCGCTCCCCTTCTTCCTTCTGCGTATCTGAGCTGAAGCTTCGCTCCTTCCCATGGCACCCAAGCGCTTCTCAGCTGCGGAGAAGGGAAATACGGTGATGTCCGAGGTGGAGGAGACTCCACTGGTGAAGCGCAGCCACTCGAGGCCACGTGAAAGCGGCCGAGGGAGACGTGGAGGCCGTGGTGCGGCACTTGTCGTGGTTGCGTCCTCAGTGGCGGGAGTGGCCGTTGGAGAATCTCCCATTTGGCACGGGTGCGGCCACCCCTATGGAAGCGGACGGGGTCGCCATGGGGGGCGTGGCAGTAAGTTCGGGGATGAATCCGGGCCATCCTCTCCCGCCCCTACCGAGGATCTTGCTCCCATGGTCATCAATATTGAGGATGGCCCTGAGCCTAAAAGGGTCATCGACTTCATCGTCGTCCTCACCGACCTAGACTGGTTCATGAGGGTGAACCTCCCCGAGCAATTCGTGCTTGGGACTGTGAATGACCTTCCTGAGGAGGTGTAGCTTCACCACTCTGGAGGACGCGTTAAGTGGGAGGTGCACTTCGAAACCTTCTCATGGGGCGAGAAGTTACTCTCCGGTGGCTGCCACAACTTCCTCTTCGAGCACCGCATTCAGCGCAACTTCATGTCGCGGCTTCGGTATGCCGGCAAGGGAGACTTCTCAATCTCACTGTTTGACGCTCAGTTGTGTCGTGACGACTATCCACCACACTTCAGGACATCCCAAGAGGTGCAACCATCAGGGCACTATCGGGGGCCCGTCTCCCTGCCCGTGGAGAGGGTAGTGTTGTATCTCTTGTTGACCCTTTTGCATTGTAATTAGGACTTAGGATGAACTTTCCGTACAGACCCCTATGTTGTTTGTCCCCTGCTTCTAGTTCTTGTTCTCCCTGGAGCTTCGTTGTATGTGTGTTCATGGCGTGGCGCCTTCTTGAAAAGGTTGGCCGTGACCTCTTATGTCTTCTTTCTCCAGGAACAAACCTCTTGTGCCTTCGAGAGTTTCTGCCGAATGGCCGGGTGTTATGGTACAACAACCTCATGGATTGAAGCCGTTAGAGGCGCTTTTTGAAGATGGCGCCTTGGGGGCAGCACTCACGGGCTCTTCCAGCCGGTGGGACAAACTGCTCCGTAGCAGGCCTCACGAGGCTCTGGCATACTTATGGGGTGTGGCCCCCCGCCCTTTCAGAGCACAATAGGCCTTTGGAACTTAGGTTGCCCATGCGTATTTATACTGTTTGCCAACGCAACATGTTGGGGGTTCCTCTCGGGGAGATACCTTGATGTGCACCCCCAGTGGAGGTATCCGTTGTGATTTCCTAAGCCTTCATCGCCGAGGGGCAGTACTAGCCTCACGAGGCTCATACGGAGCGTTGTTTCTTGGTTACGCGGGCGAAAGAGCTATCCATCCTCTGAAAGAAGGGGAGCGAGCCCTTGTGGGGTTATCACACATGTATTCGTGACCAGGGTTGTCCCCTGAGCTGCTTGGTAGGTCTCTTAGTGGAGTACCATAGGGCCAGTGCCTGATGTAGCGGAGGCGACCCGATGGTGGATCTTTACGCGTCGGGCGGCAGTTGCGATGCGGAGGGGCTCTGCCTTGTGTGTCGTTCCTGGGTGCCTCCCGAGGGGATGACCATAGCGCATGCTACTTGAGTCTTGAAATGCATGTGTGTGAAGTGTTTTGAGTGCCAGGAACCATAGGTGAGGTAACTTACTACCGGTTGGGCCCATAAGTTAAGAGCTCACACTCTAGGACCTATGGGATTTTAACCACTGAAGAGGGTGTCTCTAAGGTCGCCTCGTAAGCCTCTTGTGGAGAAAGTTGTAGGAATTAGTGCTTTTCCCGTCAGCCCCTGAGCCAAGGGCTTTGTGGGTTTCATATAAGTTTTTGTAGAAGTCAGGAACCGTGGGTGAGGTGACTCGTCGCCGGACCCGGTCTGTGAGTTCAGAGCATGACACTTTAGGTCTTGAGAGCTCGGGTTGCGGAGGAACATGGCCTCATGAGCCGTCGCTTAAAAGAGGTGTTTTTCAAAAATCAGGAACCGTGGGTGAGGTGACTCATCGCTAGACCCGGTCCGTGAGTTTAGAGCTCGACACTTTAGGTCCGGAGAGCTTGGGTTAGGGATAAACAGGGCCTCATGATCCATCACTTAAAACATGTGTTTTTCAAAAATCTGGAACTGGGGGTGAGGGGACTCACTACTAGGAAAACGCCTATTCGTGGCCTCAAGAGCCTTCTGGCTATCTAAGTGGCCGTGGCACACTGCATGGTGTGCCACGGTTGTGTCGAGATAGGCGTGGCGCATTACCAGGTGCGCCACGGCTAGGGGTACAGCGTGTGCCACGGATTTGTTTTTCAAAAAACAAAAAAAAATGCAAAAAACACAATCATTTTCTAGTGTTGTTGCCGGGGAGTGAAGCGCAATTGAAGAGTGGAACTTGTAAAGAAAACTTCTACTGTGAGTATTGTTTTTATTTATGTTTGTTACGTTGTTTCCAATATAGACAACCCACTTGGTTTTCTGTTTGGAAAAACTACTACTATTAGGGTAGTAGATGAACCACCTCCTGTTGAGATAGATCCTTTTAAGATACCTACAAGTATTGTTGATCGTGTTATGGACAATTATTATTTAGGGGATGGAACTATCCATCCTGGTGATCATTTTCTTTTTATCCATGAATTATGCGGGTTGTTTAAGTGTGCAGGTATCACAACTGAACATGTGAAGAATAAGTTACTCTCTATATCATTGAAAGGAAGAGCTGAAGAATTGTATAAGTTGCTTAAGAATGGACAATCCATGGAATGGGAGGAAATACTACCTCTCTTTTTTTCTAAATTCTATCCACCTAGTGATATTCATAAGGATAGGAATCTGATATATAACTTTTGGCCTCGTGATGGAGAGAGTACAACTCAAGCTTGGGGGAGATTCAAGTTACTAATGTTTAAATGTCCTATTCATGAACTCGCTAACAATATTATTATCAATAAATTTTATGCAAGGATTTCTCTTCATGATAAAGATTTACTAGATGTTTCCTGTGGTGGATCATTCACACGTATGAAGGAAGAAGCTAAATGGGATCTCCTAGACCGTATTCAAGAGAACACTGAAGCATGGGAGAATGACAAAGGAAGAAAGTCAGGTATGAACTATGATTATGAATGCATTAAATCTATTATGGGAACTAATGACTTCCGTGATATTAGTACTGGGTATGGTCTTGATTCTCAAGTTCTTGCAAAATGTTTTAAGGCCTTTGCCTCTTGCATTGAAATTCCCAAAAAGGAGTGGGACAAGTACCATGCCCCTTATAAGGACATTGTTACCCATGTTCTTGCTAGCATTGAAGTTTGTATTGTTGATCCTATTTTGCCTGAACCTTATGTTGAGAAAATCCCTTTTCTTGCTAAGGTAAAGGAACATTCTATCATAGCTAATGTGGTTAGCAAAAGTGGAAAGAAAACTATGGAACCTAATGAGAAAATAAACATTGAACCTATGGTAGCTATTGTGAAAGACCTAGTCACTAAAAATATAGAGGATGATCACATTGTCTTCTGTGAAGATGCTTCTAATATTTTTTCTCATCCTAGAAAACCTAGAAAAGCCAGTGTCTCTGTGCTTTCTGTTAGAATTCGTGATCATTGCTATTATGGTTTATGTGATATTGGTGCTAGTTCTAGTGCTATTCCTTATGAGATTTACAGGGAAATTATGCATGAAACTGGTCCTTGTGATCTTGAGGATATTGATGTGGTTATTCACCTTGCTAATAGAGAGACAGTCTGTCCAATTGGAATTGTAAGATATGTGGAGGTTCTTTGTGGTAAGATTAAATATCCTGCTGATTTTCTACTGCTTGGTTCTGAAGCTAGTAGAGCCTGTCCTATTATCTTTGGTAGACCCTTCTTGAATACTTGTGGGGCTATCATAGATTGTATGAAGGAAAAAGTTTTGACCAAGTTTGATGGAGAGTCTTATGAGTTTAATTTTTCCAAATTTGCTAAAACTCCTTATGAAAATTAACTGCCTAATGAGGATTTCAGGGTTAAACAACTTTCTGCTATTTCTCTTGCTCCTAACAATTCCTTGCAGCAGTTTATGGAAGATCATGAAAGCGAGGTTTTCATGAAGGAAAGAAATGAGATGGACGAGGTTTTCCTTCGTCAGCCTGAGTTACTTAAGCATAATCTGCCTGTGGAAGACTTGAGTACCACACTACCACCTAAAGGGGACCCTTTTTCGAATTAAAACCTCTACCTGATGATCTTAAATATGTTTAACTAGATGATAATAAAATATATCCTATTATTATTAGTTCTAAACTTTCAAGGAAGGAATAGGAAAGATTATTTGAAATATTGAAGAAACACCGAGGAGCTATGGGGTATAGTCTTGATGATTTAAAAGGGATTTCTCCTAATATATGTCAGCATGCTATCAATATAGAACCTGATGCAAAACCAGTTGTTGACCACCAACACCGTTTAAATCCTAAGATGAAGGATCTGGTAAGAAATGAGGTATTAAAACTCCTTGATGCTGGTATTATTTACCGTATTGCTGATAGTCAATGGGTTAGCCCTGTTCATTGTGTCCCAAATAAAGGGGGAATTACTTTTGTGCATAATGAAAATAATGATCTCATACCTCAAAGAGTAGTGGTTGGTTATATGATGTGCATTGATTTTAGAAAGGTTAATAAAGTTACTAAGAAAGATCATTATCCTCTGCCCTTTATTGATCAAATGCTAGAAAGGTTGTCTAAAAAGACCCACTTTTGCTTTCTTGATGGTTATTCTGGGTTCTCTCAAATCGCTGTGAGAGCACAAGACCAAGAGAAAACCACCTTCACTTGTCCTAATGGAACTTATGCTTATAGGCGTATGGCTTTTGGTTTATGTAATGCTCCTGCTACCTTTCAGATATGTATGTATGCTATCATTCATGGTTTTTGTGAAGAAATTGTGGAGGTTTTCATGGATGATTTCTCCGTATATGGAACTTCTTTTGATAATTGTTTTCACAACCTTGATAAAGTTTTGCATAGATATGAAGAAACTAACCTTGTTCTTAATTGGGATAAATGCCACTTCATGGTTAATGAAGGAATTATTCTTGGACACAAAATTTCTGAAAGAGGTATTGAAGTAGACAGAGCCAAAATTGAAGCAATTGAGAAGATGCCTTGCCCTAGGGGTATAAAAGGTATTCGTAGAATCCTTGGTCATGCTGGTTTCTATAGGAGGTTTATTAAAGATTTCTCCAAAATTTCAAAGCCCCTTACTAATCTTCTTCAAAAGATGTACCTTTTGTTTTTGATTATGACTGTATGGAAGCTTTTGAAACTTTGAAGAAAGCTTTGACTACTACTCCTATTGTTCAACCACCTGATTGGATTTTACCTTTTCAAATTATGTGTGATCCTAGTGATTTTGTTGTGGGTGCTGTTCTTGGGCAACATGTTGATAAGAAGTTGAATGTTATTCATTATGCTAGCAAGACTTTAGATGCTGCTCAAAATAATTATGCTACTACCGAGAAGGAGTTCTTAGCTGTAATCTTTGCCTGTGATACGTTTAGACCCTATATTGTTGATTCAAAGGTTACTATTCATATTGATCATGCTGCTATTAAGTACCTTATGACAAACAAAGACAGTAAGCCTAGGCTTATTAGATGGGTGTTGCTTTTACAAGAGTTTGATCTGCATATTGTAGACAGGAAAGATGCTGAAAATCCTATTGCCGACAATTTATCTCGTTTGGAAAACATTTCTTTTGACCCTTTGCCTATTAATGGTAGTTTTCCAAATGAACAGTTGGCTGCAATAAGGGTAAGCCCACATGAGAGTTCTTGGTATGCTGATTACGCTAACTTTATTGTTTCAAAGTATTTGCCTCTAACCTTTACAGCCCAGCAAAGAAGAAAATTCTTTTATGATCTAAGGCATTACTTTTGGGATGAACCACATTTATATAAAGAAGGAGTAGATGGTATTATGCGAAGATGTGTTCCAGAGTACGAACAACAAGAGATATTTAGAAAATTTCATGGCAGTGCTTATGGAGGACATCATGCTGGGGATAGAACTGCACAAAAAGTATAACAATCTAGATTTTATTGTCCTACCCTCTTCAAGGATGCAAGGAGGTTTGTTTTATCATGTGACGAATGTCAAAGAGTTGGTAACATTTCTAGACGCAATGAAATTCCTATGAATTATTCTCTTGTTACTAAACCTTTTTATTGTTGGGGATTTGACTTTATGGGTCCTTTTCCTCCTTCAAAAGGGTATACTCATATTCTTGTTGCTGTTGATTATGTTGCAAAGTGGGTAGAGGCCATACCTACAAACAGTGTTGATGGTAAGACCTCTTTAAAAATGCTTAAAGATGTTATTTTTCCTAGGTTTGGTGTGCCTAGATATCTCATGACTGATGGAAACTCTCATTTTATTCATGGTGCCTATATATCTCATGACTGATGGAGACTTATCACCCCCAAACCAGTGGGCAAGTAGAAATTTCTAATAGAGAAATTAAATCTATCTTGCAAAAGATTATTAATAGATCTAGGAAAAATTGGGATAAAAAAGTTTGTAAGACCTCACCATTTAAGGTAAAGGCCCTTGTGATTGCAAAGCTAGTCCCTGGATCGAAATGCTAGCATCCATAGTTTAAGATGAAGTACATAGATACAAAGGTCAATATTACATCGTCATTCCAGAGATAACATAGTCTTTACAACTCATTACCCCATGGTTCAAACATAGAGTTCATACATTAGCAAATAAATAGAAGTCTTCATCTTCATGTGACACAGGCAAACATGTTGAGCGTAGACTCACAACCATAGTCACCATCAGAATAACCTGCAACATCATAAGTTACAGCCACAGAGGGTCAATACATTTGGAATTGTATTGGCAAGTGATACCATAGTAGAATAGTAGTATCTAATAACTATATAAATTTGGGTCAGTGTAGCTCAGGCTTGCTTTGCTCAAAATAAGGTTTTATTATCAGTTGAAAAAACTAAGTTTTTGTTTGTCAAAAACACGCAAGGAACCACAAATAGACATTGGTGAACTTTTACCCTTGTTGAACCACAAGTTTTAATTTAGAGAAATTGGGATGAGGAGATCCTTGATTGCTTCAATGTCTTTGATGCTCAAATTGTCCGTTACCGGGGACACGGCTAAGTACTTAGGTTTTACCCTCTCGAGAGGTGGTGCATTTTCCCCACAAGACTCGAAATGCATCGAGACGAGACTTTTCAGAATAATTCCCTTAGACCACCATGGACACGTTCCATCCTATAAACCCTACCACCAACAGTTCATCTGGCTATGTTCTTGCAACCTAGTTGGTCAACGTAGAGCCCATATGCCATGTGGTTGCACTAGAAGCTTCTCAACACTAAACATCTCAAATCTCTTTGTTCCTGGGTGGCCATCCACAAGTGTGATACACAAGGTAAACCATAGACATGGGCCTTGTGTAACCACTCAACATAAACCAATCTTTCTATTCCACCCAGGTGATTCATTCACATAGTTGTTTTATTAATCAAAAACACAATTCATAGACTTAGCAATATTTCATAGCATGAATAATCCACCCTTGTTCTCTACTATCTAGGCTAAGCACACTAGTATAGTAGGATTCTTATCTTATGTAAAATTCTACTAAGACAACATCTACTAGGATTTCCCAAGGCATAGCATAGTATATTCTTAGAAAATTCCCCATGCAAATCCTACTAAAAAATATCTCTAGTGCATATATAAAATAGTAGAACAAAATATGAATCATCACTTGCATTTGTAGCTAGGAGAGTAGCAACAGTCCGCACAATCACAATCACCACAATCACCAAAATCTACACATAAAATCTTAACACCAAGTTTACATTAAATATTCAAACAAAAATACTTATGAATGCATGAAAATGCAATCAAATGATTTTCTACACTAAACAAGCCAAATAGTATTGAACACAAAGTAAACTTTGTAAAGTCTAAACAAACTCAATTTTACCTCAAAACAATTTTCCAAATAATTTGTATATGCAAAACAGGACTACAAATGCTTCTGTAATTTATACAATTTTTCCAGAAGAAAATTACTAATGCAAGGCCATATATGTGTAGGGCTTAATTTTCTGAATCCATTGATATATTATTTGCAATTTTTGGACAAACAGATCAAAAGATATGAATTTTACAAGTTAATACATCTAATAGATTCAAATTCAGATTTTAAAACAGAACCAATGACATGCGGGATTATCCTATTAGCCCGTACCACTTTGCTCAAGATCGCGCTTCCGCGCCGTTGGATCAAATCATATCTAATGTGCTAGATCTAAACATACTAGTTCAGTAAGTGATCTAATCTACACCGCAGGATACAGATCTAACGCACCAGATCTAAACGACCAAAACCTAGCAGCGTTGATGGCTACTGCGGTGGCGAAGGATCTGCCGGCGATGTACTGGCGGTGCTAGGGGGTAAGAGGGGTGATGGTGAGGCTTACCAGGGTCGCGAGGACGCGAGGAAGCTCAAGGTGCAACTGGCTTGGAAAGGGGCGTACTGTCGCGGGTGCGGGAGCTCGTCGGAGACCTCGCTGGTGTCGGGTGGTTGCTGGCAGAGACGAAGATGACGACCTAGGTCACCAGAAGGAAAACGAATGGAATTAGGAAGTGCAAAAGTTCATGGCGCACATGCTGGTTTGAATCGAAGGGCAAGGGGAACACAGGCCTCACCGGAATGGCTCGTCGCGGTCTGCGTCGGGTGCTTGCAAAGCTTGTCGAGGCCGATGTTCTGGGGCACAATGGAGCAAACGGCGAGCATCAGAAGGAGCGTAAGAGGATGGCGAGCAAGTTAGAATCAACCAGAGGGAGAGGGGTGGACGGAGCTTACCAGGATTGGTCACCGGAGACGTGCGGTGCTGCGGTGGTGCGAGCTCGATTACTGGCAGCCTGGGGGTGCTCTAGCGATGGGGCTTGAGGGGAAATGGCCACAACAATGTGGGGGTTAACTAGCCAGAGCTGGGGCAAGAATATCGCGAGCAATCAACGCCAATTAAGCATATTTTCATCGGCTTTGAAAGGGGAAGAAACGGGCGGTGATGGTGTGGTCTATGGGTACGGGGTCTGGGGACGAAGAGGTGAGGTGGCATCGGGCCAAGTGGTTAGCGAGTGAGGGTGAGGCGCGTGCGAGTGAGAAAGAGAGAGGGGGAGGGGGAATCCCGGGTGGGCTTACTGGGCCACAAGTGGGGCTGGGCTAGATAGGTAGCGCTTGTTTTTATTTTTTTTCTCCTTTTTCTTTTCTGATTTGATTTTCAGTAATGGTTTTGAAACCCCAATTCAAATCTGTTTGAATTCAAACTTTCTCCAAAATTTTGCACTGTGATCCTAATATCCAAAAGTGTGCTAAACACATCTATTCACTCAAAAACATTTGGTCTTTGAAATAAAAATAAAACCATGCCCCATATATAATATATAAAGAGGGGTTTAAATATGGTTTTGCTTAGGGTTTTGATTTGAAAAAATTTGTGCAAGATCAAAATGCTTGGATGATATGAAGGCAAATCTAACCCTCTTAAGATGAATCTCGCCCTCGAGATTCGGATTGTCTAGCAAATAGGTGAGGGTGATCTTTCCGAAGGTCATCTTCTCTTTCCATAGTTGCTTCTTCTTTGGTATGATGATTCCATTGTACTTTGCAGAATTTGATAGTCTTAGTACAAGTAATCCTTTCTGCGGTCTCAAGAATCTTGAGAGGTTTCTCCTCATAAGTGATATCACTCTCCAACTGAACCCCTTCCAAAGGTATAGTGTCCTTCAATGAAGTTTCTTCCATCTTCGGATGACACTTCTTCAACTGACTCACATGAAACATATTGTGAACTACAGACAGTGACTTTGGTAGTTCTAATTCATAAACCACTTCTCCTTTGTGGCCCAAAATCTTGAACAGACCAACATATCTTGGTGCCAATTTTCGTTTGACTCCAAACCTCTTCACACCACGAAGTGGTGAGACTCTAAGATAAGTTCTATCACGTAACTCATAAATGACTTCTCTATGCTTTGGATCTACGTAGCTCTTTTGTCGGGACTGGGATATCTTCAACCTGTCCTTTACCAATCTGACTTTCTCTTCAGCTTCCTCGATCAGTTCTGGTCTGGATAAATTTCTTTCTCCTACCCTATTCTATAGTAATGGTGTAGTACACTTCCTTCCATAAAGGAATTCCAACGGAGCCATTTCTATGCTTGCTTGATAGCTGTTATTGTAAGAGAATTCCTCGTAAGGAAGAATTTCATCCCATCTAGCACCATAGTCTAGTGCACATGCTCTCAACATATCTTCCAAAATCTGAATGGTCCTTTTTCTCTGTCCATCGGTCTGAGGGTGAAAAGTTGTGCTAAATTCCAACCTTGTTCCCAATGATTCATGTAGTTGTCGCCAAAAATGCAAAGTGAACTGAGTTCCTCTATCAGACACAATACTCTTAGGTACTCCATGCAGACATACAATCCTGTTCATATAGATCTTAGCCAATTTAGCACTTGTATAAGTAGTCTTCACGGGTATGAAATGGGACACTTTAGTTAGGCGATCCACCACAACCCATATAGAGTCATATCCTGACCTGGTCCTTGGCAGTCCGATGATAAAATCCATAACAATCTTATCCCACTTCCAATCAGGTATAGGTAGTGGTTGCAATAGTCCTACCGATTTCTGATGTTCGCCTTTACTCGACTACACACATCACACAAGGCAATATGTTCCGCAATATATTTCTTAAGATTGTTCCACCAAAATCTTTCCTTCACATCCGTATACATCGTAGTGTTACCCGGATGAATAGAATATTGTGAATTGTGTGCTTCATGCAGAATCAATTTCTGAAGCTCCGGATCTTCTGGAATGCAGATACGTTTTCCATACCATAAAGTTCCTTGTTCATCTCCATGGAATCCTTTAGCCTTCCCTTTACTAATTTTACTCTTAATCTCCTCTATTTCCTTGGCCAACTTTTGGGCTTCTTTGATCTTGTCCAACAATGTTGGTTGAACTTCCAATGACATGAGATATCCTTCAGGTACTATCTCCAATCTTAGCTATTTGAATTGAGCACACAAATCATCTGGAAATTCTCCTTTAGTGAGGCCATTCACATAAACCTTATGGCTTAAAGCATCCACTACAACATTTGATTTACCGGGATGGTATTGCAATCTAAATTCATAGTCCTTGATGAGCTCTAGCAACCTTCTTTCTCTCATATTGAGTTCCTTCTAGGTGAAAATACATTTCAAACTCTTGTGATCCGTGAATACTTCACAACGCTTTCCCAAAAGATAATGTCTCCATGTTTTGAGTGCATGGACAAAAGAGGCTAACTCTAAATCATGAGTAGGATAATTCACTTCATGATTTTTGAGTTGTCTCGAGGCATAAGCCACAAATTTCCCTTCTTGCATCAATACTCCACCCAATCCTTGGTGAGATGCATCACAATAGACTTGAAAGTCTTTCTCCAAATTTGGCAGACATAAGACTGGTGTTGACACTAGTCTCTTCTTCAATTCTTGAAAACTAGTCTCACATCCTTCAGTACAATTGAGCTTCTTCTCTTTCTTAAGTAACTTTGTCATTGGCTTAGCTACTTTTGAGAAATTCTCAGTGAACCTTCTATAGTATCCTGCCAAGCCTAGGAAACTAAAACTTCCTTAACTGACTTGGGAGATTCCCACTTAGTTACAGCTGACACCTTTGTGGGATCGATAGCTATACCATCTCCTGACACATTATGTCCAAGAAATACAACCTCATTCAACCAAAATTCACACTTACTGAACTTGGCATACAACTTGTTCTCCCTGAGCTTCTCAAGTATCAAACACAAATGTTCTTCATGCTCTTCTTTGCTCTTGGAATAGATCAAAATGTCATCGATGAATACGACAACAAATTTATCAAGAAACTCCATGAACACTTTGTTGATCATGTTCATGAAATAAGCTGGTGCGTTTCTCAATCCAAATGGCATCAGGTATACTCCTACAATCCATACCTGGTGGTGAAAGCAGTCTTAGGTATGTCTTGCACTCTAATCTTTAGCTGAAAATATCCTGATCGGAGATCAATTTTTGAGAACACACGGGCTCCTTCTAGCTGATCAAATAGATCGTTGATTCTAGGTAAAGGGTACTTGTTCTTTATAGTCACCTCATTGAGTGAACGGTAATCTATGCATAACCTTTGAATTCTATCCTTCTTCTCAACAAACAGAACTGGTGCACCCCAAGACGAAGAACTTGGTTGGATAAATCCTTTCTACAACTATTCTCCAAGTTGTTTCTTCAGTTCTTTCAACTCATCAACTGACATCTTGTAGGGTCTCTTTGCTATTGGTTCAGATCCTGGCAGCAAGTCAATCAAAAACTCCACATCTCTATTTGGTGGCATTCCTGGCAATTCCTCCGGAAACACATCCGGGTACTCCTTCACAATAGGTACACCGTCTATGCTAACCCCCTTAAGAGAATTTAGCTTACTCCCTTTGGATTCTAAGTTAGACTTGAACCTAATCTGTTTCTTATCCGGGGTTGTGAGTGTAACAGTACGATTGGCACAATATATTGCTCCTTCATACTTAGTCATCCAATCCATGCCCAAAATTACATCCAATCCTTGGGAATCTAGGATTATCAGACTAACTGGAAACTTATACTTTCCAAATTCTATCACTAGATCACGACATCCAAAATTTACTATCATCACTCCACCTAGAGAGCTTACTTTAATAGGACATCCAATAGTTTCAGTTGGAAGTCCATTTTTATCAACAAATGCTCTTGATATGAATGAACACGAGGCGCCGGTATGTCACATCCCAAGATTTTCCAAATCTTGTAATGTGAAAAATAAATGAATAAAATAAAACTTTGCTGATTTTTAGGGTGAGAAGAAACTTTTTGAATCCAATTGGGAACTTTCAAAACCTATTTGGATCAAATAAAATCCTAAAGGAATTTAAAAAGACAAATAAACAATAAACTTAAAAATATTTAAAATTACTATTTTTGGATCTTTTAATAAAAGATTTGGTTTTCAAAAGAAAAGGTAGATTTATAAATAAGGATTATTTTATAGAGCATAATTAAACCTTGGCCAAGCTTTTGGAATAAAACATTTTGTTTGGATAAAAAAATAGTAAAGGTTTATTTAAATAAAATAATAAGGATTTAATATCCAATTTTATTTAAATAAAAGGTTTTACCATTTTAATTAAAACATCAAAACTTATTAAATTATTTTAAATAAGTTTTCCAAGTGTTTATTGTTTTCAAATAAAACCTACTGATTGGTTTTGTTACTATTTTGGATTTCAAATAGAGTTTTGAAAATAAATAAAACAAACCCTATTTGATTTAATAACTAAGGTCTATTTTTATTTAATTATTAATGGACCCTAAAATAAAAATGTTATTTTATTTTAAGCAAGTTTTCCAAATATCTTCTATTTTCAAATAAAACCTACTGATTTGATTTTGATAATTATTTAGTTTTCAAATAGAGATTTTATTAAATAAATCAAAACCTATTTGAATTAATAATTAAGATCTATTTTATTTAATTATTAAATAGATCCTAAAAAGAATAAAAATATTATTTTTGTCTTTGGACTTTGGTTTATGTTGTTAAACAGAACCAAAACTCAATAGAAGTTTGGAGGAGTTTGAATTGAATTGAATGTTTGTTTTGTTGATTGAAATTCAAAACAGAAAATCAAAAGAGAAAAAGAAAAAGATTCAGAATAGAAAAAAATAGAGCAAAGAAGACCTAGCCCAGCTAAGCCCATCCCGGCCCAACCAGCCCACTCCCTCTCTCCCCGCGAGAAAACGCTTCGCACCATGAAAGAAACCCGCTTAGTCACTGACTCGTGGACCCCTCCCCCTCACTCCCTTTCTCGCTGACCAGCCGACCCCACCCCTCCTGTTCATCGTTCTCACCCGCGGTGACCGCGCCTCCTCTCCTCGACCGTTTCTGGTGAAATTTGCGAGCATCAATTCGGGTTAACGCAGCAGTTAATCGCTCATGCGACCACGCATTCTTAAACGCCTCGCCCTCCTCCTCATTTTCCCTCAGTCACCAGCTCCTCTCCGCCCAGGGCTGCTCGAATTGCTCGTGGCAAACCCACTGGCTCCGACGAGGTCCCGTGTAAATTCCGGCGACGCCTGACCATACCTTGCCCCCTTGTGCACGCGAGCTCACTCTCCAGTACCTTGCACACACACCAGTAGCCTCAGCTAGTCCGCGCGCGCCTTAGAACGTCGCCTCCGACAAAACCATCTCGCCACCGACGACTAGCTCAACTCCGGCGACTCATCTGGTAAGCACCTGACCGCCGCTCCCCTTCTCCTTCAAGCAGGCATCATCGCCGTGACCTTGCGCGTCTAATGCACCCTCTACTTTGCTTCGGCATGCCCTGTAGCCTCGCCCACAACGACGACCAGAGCACGCCCGACGCCGAGCGAACTCCGGCGAGCAATCGCCAGCACATGCGAGCGCCCCTTCGTCTGCAACCAGCACGTCGAGCTTCCCCACGTCCTTGCGATCACGGTGAGCCTCTCCTCCTCTTCTCTCGCTTCCTAGAACGGCCGGACCACCTCGGAAAGAGCGTGCGCCGCCAGTCGTCGCCGCCGATGCCGCCAGCTGATGGTCAAACTCATCTAAGCCGTTAGATCGTGATCCAGTGGACGCGATAGATTAACTTAAACCGAAACGGTACGTGTGATCTGAGCCGTACGATATGACTTAAATCCTACGGCCTACAGCGCGTGATCCAGACGAAGCGGTATCAGCGAATAGAAACACGCCACGTGTCTCTGTTTAGTTGAATTAGAACAGAATTGATCTGTTAGATTTCCAATTTTGTAAATTGCACAACTTTAGTTCCACACGTCCAAATTTTGCAAACTTTATATCAATGGAATCAGTGGAACAAGCCCTAGCCAACCATGCAATTTGTTTAGTAAAAAGCTTCTGGTAAAATGTTTGTTTTTGCAGAAACATTTGTATGCTTGTTAAGGATGTGAAAATTGTTCAAAAATGATTTTGGGGATAAAATCTTTTGCAAATGGTGTGTTTTGAACCTACTGACCATAGGAAACACTTTGTGGATTCAAAAATGTATTTGGAGAAACAAAAGAATGATTCCTTGATTTAAAACCATTTCTAGACAAATAAAAATATAGTTTATTTATTAAAAATGGTTTTGGAAGAAAACTTTTGGGAAATGTTTTGTTTTAAACTCTCTGACCCTAAACACAAAGTTTTGTGGTTTGAAAACATATTTTGTGAGCCCTATAGATTAATGCCTTAGTAAAAACATTTCTACACCACATAAAATGATACTTTGTTTTGAAAATGGTTTATGAAGTGAAACCTTTTGAAAATGACTTTGCCACTTTACAAAATGACCAATAGGTGTTTTCAAATGTTTATGACCCATTAGGAACCCATTTTTCAAATAAAACAAAGCTTGGCATGCTTGCATGCATTTCTTAGACTTTATCATTTTATGTGATGTTTTGCTTGATTGGTAGATTGAGATTGTGCCTTGCTGGATTGATTTGTAGTGACTTGAAGAGTGTGATAGTTGCAAGGACAAGTAGTGAACTTATACCCTCTACCAAAAAGGCAAGTGATGCTTCATACTTTTGTCCCATTATTTTCACTATGCATTAGTAATATTTCTAAGTATAGGACTTGCATGGAATTTTGCTAAGTGTAAACCATGCTATGGGAAAACCTAGTAGATGAAACCTTAGTAAAATTTCCTAAGTTAAGACTCCTACTACTATCATGCTTAGCTTAGCTAATAGGAAACAAGGGTGGAAATATATTCACACTATGAAAAATTTCTAAGTCCGAGGACTTGTGTTTTTGTTTAATAAAACAACTAAGTTAATGAATCACCTGGGTGGAATGGTAATTGCTTGGTGGTTTTTGGTTGAGTGGTTACACAAGGCCAGGGGACTGGTGAACCTTGTGTATCTCACTTGTGGATTGCCACCCAGGAACAAAGAGATTTGAGATGTCAAATGTTGAGAAGCTTCAAGTGCAACCACTTGGCATTATGGGCTCTGCCTGGATCATATAGGTTGCAAGAACTTAGCCATATGGACAGTTGGTGGTAGGGTTTGATAGGTTGGAGCGCGTCCATTTTGGTCTAAGGGAAGGCTTCTGAAAGATCTTGTCTTGGTGAAACCAAGTCTTGTGGGGAAAGTGCACCACCTCTGCAGAGTGTAAAATCTAAGTACTTAGCCATGTCCCTGGTAAAGCACAATTTGAGCATCAAGACATGGAAGAAATCAAGAATCTCATCATCCAAATTTCTAAGTTAAAAACTTGTGGTTGAACAAGGGTTAAGGAATTTTAAACCTTTGATTGGGAGATGCCTTGGGAAAGATTTTGTCAGAGCAAAAACTTAGTATTTTCAAATGATAAGGAAAATCTATTTTGAGCAATGCAAGCCTAAAAGCTCCACTTAGCCAAATGCATATAGATGATAGATTCCACTATACTACCATAGTATCACTTGCCAATACAATTCAAATGTATTGACCCTTTGTGGTTGTAACTTGTGATGTTGCAGGTTTGATTGAGTTAGTGAAGTGTGTTGATTAGGATTACAAAGCCTACAACCAACATGTCTGCCTGTGGCACTTTGAAGATGAAGGACCCCATGCTTATAGATATTCTGCTGCAATGTAATGTAATAGCCAAATGAGCTATGTAAGATGTAATAAAATTATGTTATTCCTGGTTATAAAGTTGTATTATGACCTTTGTTTCTTGATATTACATCTTAACTATGGATGCTAGCTATTGATCCAGGGACTAGCATTGTAAACACAGGGGACTCTACCTTATTAAAGGTTGGGAACCTTACACGGTATAAAAAAGAACAAGTGCTGGAAAAGTATTAAGATTGAACTTACCAGCCACAGCATCAGATTCTTCATAGATTTCCTCCACATTGATGTGGTTCACTTGACCTTTCTGAAATGGGTTTGGCTTGTTGTCTCCATCAGCCTTCTTTTCTGGGCATTCATTTGCCTAGTGCCCAGTTTTCTTGCACTTGAAGCACTCAACCTGACTTATGTCTCTCTTAGCAGGATGACTTCCATTGCTATTCCCACTGTGACGGCTCTTGTGTCCCTTCTTGTGGTTATTATATCCACCATTATAATGACTAAGGTGGTGCTTGTTATCATGGTGACGATTACTGTTGTGGTGGCTGTTATACTTCCCATGTTTGTGGGATCCAGAACCTCTGCTATCATCACCATGGGAACGCTTGTGTGACGCTCCAGAACTATGCTTATCAAAGTGATGCTTCCTCTTCCTATTCTCCACCTGTTTCATCTTGCTCTCCAAGATGGTGGCTTTGTCACATAGTGATTGATAAGTTGGAACATATACAACAGATAGCTGCATGCACATGTCATCCTTCAGTCCTTCAAGGAATTTTTTCCTTCCTCTTGGCATCAGTGTCAACATCATCCGGTGCATAGCGTGCCAGATTGTTGAACTCCTCAATATATTTTGCCACACTACGGTGACGTTACTTAAGGTTGTGGAACTATTTCTTCTTCAAACTCATCACTCCTAATGAGATATGAGCAGGGCGGAAACCATCCTCAAATATTGCCCAAGTCACTTCATCAATAGGATGGTGATTTGGAAGTTGTCCCACGAAGTGGCTATTGGTCCTTCCAGAAGATGTGCTGCAAATCTGACCTTTTCCACACCAGTGCAGCCCACGGTGAGCAATCCTTGTTCACAGAATGTAGCCAGTCATTGGCTACCATAGGATCAGTGGTTCCCGAGAACTTTGCAGGCCTCAACCTTAGAAACCTTGTAAGCATATCAAAGGCTGGTGGGTTGTTTTGATTGTTGTTATTGTTATTGTTATTGTTGTTGTTTTTGTTGTTGTTGTTGTTTTGGTTCTGATTCTGATTTTGCATGAACTGGGTCATCATTTTCATCAACTGAGTTTGGGCTGTCATCAGCTGCTGCATCTCATTGCCATTGTTGTTCTTGTTGTTTTGGTTGGGATTGGCACGGCGGGGAGGCATCTGTAGTTTCAATAAGGATAAGTAATGAGATATAACCCATAGATGCTAACATGCACATTACACCACATAACAACAATCGCAAATAAACAAGCACGAGATAAATGTAGAGTTTAAACAATGTGAACAACAAGTTTTGGAAATGTAAAGACACTAGCAAAGCCATACACATGTTGGATGATCATTGCGACTCGATAAATAAAAGGATGATAGATAAATAGATAGACGAGTAGTCAACACTACTCCTCCATGTCGACCTCATCGTCCACTAGAGTAAGTCCTGCTGTCGCCATGGCTGTCTTGTACTCCTCCACGTTGGTGGTCAAGGCATCGATCTTCGCCCGAAGGGCTCTCTTCTCTGAGCATAGCCTCTCTATCACTCCCTGTTGAGTCTCTAGCTCAAGGTCCTTGAGCTCTATCTCAGCCCTCATCTCCTTGATATTCTTGTTCCTATCTTGCACTCTCTTCTCTTGATTCTTAAACCTCTTGTCTTGGCTCTCGAACCTAGCCTCCATATCCTTGATGACCTCAGCTTGCTCCGTGAAGGACTTATCCTTCTCCCTCAACTGAACCTGTAGCTCATCATTGCTAAGCATGACGTTGGTCCTATCAGTTTCGAGGTGTCTAACGAGGCTCTCTAGGTCCTGAAGATATAGATGCACTAGCTCGATAGTCTCTCTAGTGGCGTCGTCATATGCTACAGCCTCTCCCTCCTCGTCACATCTCGCAAATGGGTGAAAGTAGAGGCCCTTGAGCTTGGTGGAGTGACGTCCACAAAGGCATCCAAGTAGCTCCTGCATGACAATGTCGAGTCCCTTCTCCTTGTCATCATGCATAAACTTGAAGGTAATCTCCTCGGTGGGTGGCTCCGTCTAGTGTCCTCCATACGAGACTCTAAATACCCATAGATCCTTCCTCTCGAACTTCATAAGCTGAAGTCCCTTAATGCTAGGGAAGGGGAGATTGAGCACACTAGTGAGCTCCACAATACGAGAACCAAAACAAGTTCCCTTGAACTCCTCGGCAGTGCTGACAACAAAGCTAGGCATCTATTGCATAGGATAGAGAAAAATTAGAATCAACACAAGTAAAGAGAAAAACACAAGGTAGTGAAACAAAAGCCAACATCATACATAAAACACACATGTCATGGCATACAACATTCAATCACAAACACCAAGGTTTAAATTACTTAGACAAATTTTTGCCATACCACATAGGTTGGTATGATTAAAATTGTTAATGCGAGAAAAACGATAAGTGTGGTGGTCCAACTATTGGAGTACGTTACTACTCTCACTCACTTGTCAAAATAGCTATCAGGGCATCCTTGGAGGCAATCTGTTTGTCTTGGTCACAAGACCCAAATGCTAAATCTATGATGTCTTCCCTTAGATGTTGGTTGGTAGCCTCTAAGTCTTGGGTATGCTTCTTTTACTCTCTAAGGTCATATTGAGTGTTGAGCATTCTACACTTGATTCTATCTCCAAGCTCCTTGATGGCATTCCAAGATGCATTCCTTGTAGACTCAAAGAATGACTTGTGCATTTCTGAGTTGGTGAACATGCAGAATCCTGACTCTTTGTGGTTTTACTCCTTGTTTTTATACAAGTGGATTTGTACCCACCAATACTCTTCTCCTTCATCCATAACGGGGAATCCTTTGTACACTGTTGCACCATGTATCCCCATGGTAACCATAAGGTTCTTAACTGCTTTGGGAAACTCCGTCTCACACTCCAAAGTCATGGTCATGAGTGGTCCCTCCTTGACGGCTTTGTTAATGGAGTTCATATACAAATGGAGATGAGACAGAAGATTAGGAAAAGTTTTACGAGATGAAAAGAGACAAGTGTAGAAATTTGTAAAGGAGTTTGCATTTCCTAGTGGTTTCCTTAGTCTAATCCATCTTAGAGTCATAATCCTACAGGAAACACAATGCTCTGATACCATCTGTAAGACCTCACCATTTAAGGTAAAGGCCCCGGTGATTGCAATGCTAGTCCCTAGATCGAAATGCTAGCATCCACAGTTTAAGATGAAGTACACAGATACAAAGGTCAATATTACGTTGCCATTCCAGAGATAACATAGTCTGTACAACTCATTAGCCTATGGATAAAACATAGAGTTCATACATAAGCAAATAAATACAAGTCTTCATTTTCATGTGCCACGGGAAAACATGTTGAGTGTAGACTCACAACCCTAGTCACCATCAGAATTGAAGGGAATATGCCCTAAGAGGCAATAATAAAGTTGTTATTATGTATATTCCAAGTTTATGATAAATGTTTATTTTGCATGCTATAATTGTATTAATACGGAAACGTTAATACATGTGTGTGTAATAAACAAAAAGGAAGTTCCTAGTTATGTCTCTCTTATGAACTAACTTGTTAATTAACAAGATGATCAATGGTTTCCTGGTCATGGACATTGGATGTTGTTAATAACAAGGTCACAACATTGTTGGAATGATGTGATGAACATTCATCTGAAGTATAGCATTACGATCAAGGTCATTGTGTTTATATTGCTATAACATCATACGAAGTAATCTTAGTCCTTAGACCATGAGATCATGTCAATCACTAACACCGGAAGAGTATCTTGATAACATCAAACGTCACACCGTAAGAGGGTGATTATAAAGATGGGTTCAGTGCTACGAAGGTGTTATGTTGAGGCTCATGGATCAAGAGTGGAATTTGTCCATCCCGATGATGGATAGATATACTCTGGGCCTCTCGGTGATATCACATTAGTTAGCTTGCAAGCAAGTGATTTGATCACTAGAATGTTATATCACGGGAACGAGAAAAGAGTAAATGTTGGTAACAAGATCAAACTAGGTATGGAGATACCGATGATCGAATCTCGGACATGTAATATATCGCGAGACAAAGGGATTGAGTTACATGCGTATAAGATTCAAACGATCACATAAGTCATCATTAATTGTGTGGGAGTCAGTACGGATCTCTAGGTCCCGCCGCTGATTATTGATCGGAGAGGGGTCTCGATCATGTCTACATTATTCGCAAACCGTAGGGTGACACACTTAAGGGATACCGACACCATTTAGAGCAAATGATATGCCAGAGAAAGAAAAAGAAAGCGCAGGAATTTATTTCACTAGACACTGAAATCATTTTGGTTGATATTGATGAAACTGGTTCTTCATGTGAAATTGAAATGTTATAAGGGGTTTTATGTGAATGTTTGTTAATTATAGTAATTAAAAAATTCTTCATAAAATAAATAAAAGAGTTTTATTAAATGAGAGCTTGCATTAAATTTGGTGGAAATTTAATGCATGTGAGTGGATTTTTGAGTGGAGGCATGTTTATGTGAGTGGGAGCTCCACCCAAATGAATGTGGAAGAGGTGGGGGCATCCACCTTGTCTGGGTTTCATGCCCCTTGGGTGCCCCCCTCTCCCTATAAAAGGCCCACCTCTCCTCCTCTCACAACACACCTCCTCGCGAAGGATCTCTCTCCCCCTTTAGAATTTCCCCATGGTCTCGGATCAGCGAGATACATGTTCCAGGTGGCTTTTTCTGGAAGGATTTTTTTCTTCCGCTACTTTGCTGGAGAGAGGGCGTGGAGGTTGTCAAGGTACCCGAACATGTTTGCGATCACGGATGCACCACTGCTTTGCGGTGCTGGACTAGATGGTGCTGGACCGGATGGACTTCTTCTCGATCTTGAGATCAGCAAGTGTTCGACTACATCATCCATGAGTAAAACCTCGTTAACTCTATTAGGTCTTCGAGGGTATGTATTCCATGGATGTATATCCACCCATTGCTTGTATCTAGTAGATAGATCTTGGTACTTAGTTGTTCCCATCATAGGAAACTTTTTGTTTTCTATGCTGCGAATCCTACAGTGGTATCAGAGCCGGATCTATGCGTAGATGCTTTGCACGGTAGTACACATATGTATATGTGGGCTATGATGATCATGTTATTGCTTCTTAGTTGTACTTTGGATATTGGTGGCATAGTGGGATGAAGCGGCCAGGACAAACTTTACATGTCCTGGAAAATGAGACATGTTCCACGCTTGACATGCAACTAGTTTTGCATACATGGCTAGCGAGTGTTTGTCTCTCCTACTATAGTCAATATCTAATTTGGAACGAGTTGTCAGTAATTTGGTTATCCTATTTGTGGTTCATGTTCGTAGATAAGAACGGTTCTATCTTCGAAATCCCTGAGCCACGTAAAACTTGCAATGGATAAATTAAAAGCATCTAGTTTAGATTGTTGTTGGGCCAGTGTCATGATATGGTGATGTTGTAAGTAAAAGTATAAGTAGATACTCTTACAACACACATAACATGTAAGTTCCATAGACCTTGGCCTTACACATTAAGGAATGATGAGGATCATACCATGATGCACATGATAACGATCAAGTGCAAGGCCATATCATTTCACTTTTTCACATGTGATATTTTTTGCATCTTATATTTCTTGTTTGGTGTTTTATTAGCATAATAAGATGATCCCTCATTTAGATATCAAGATAAAAATGTGTTCTTCCTTAAGTATGCACCTACAATGTTTCGCCGCTTCAAGACATCACATGATGATCGGGTGTACTTGAATCCACGAGCATATCTCGGGTGTAAGATAGTTTTACACACGCGAATACTAAGGTTCTTACTTGGCGAGCCTAGCATGTGTAGACATGGCATCGGAACATGGACCGAAAGGTTAAGCATGATTCATATGTTTTGATATGATGACCATATGGATGCTCGCCTTTGAAGCTACACCGACTCATGTGATGATCGGACTTGGTGTAGTGGATTTGGTTCATGTAATCACCAAAAAGACATGAGGGATGTCATTTTTGAGTGGGAGTTCATTTCTAATTTGGATTAGTAGAACTCAATTTATCATAAATTAAATCAAAGTGAATTTGCATAATTTGTTGAAGTCATTGGCATTCGTTCACCGCCTTATTCTTAGTGCTAATTGAGATAATAGAACTATAGAATTCTGGATATTTACTTTACGAACTGGTATCGTATTGTGTTGAGTGTCAATCTAAAGTTTAAAATCCTATTGCAAACTTTCAGCAAACTCTGTTTACTCCGTGAAGTTTAATAATTAATATTAAATCGAGAGTGACAATTCCAGTGTTAGTATCTTAAGTATCATGTTTGTGTCACATCCCAAAATTTTCCAAATTTTATGTGAAATAAATAAAATAAGTTTGATTGATTGTTTGACTTTGTTAAAAATTCTCAAAGGAAAGAAACTTTTTGAATTGAAAATTCAAAACCGCATTTTCTTTGTTATGACCTAAGTAGCCATATAGGCAAAAGGGCCTAGGTTGTTTTTGGATTATAGAATTTGTGTGCAAGACTTCAAAAATTTAAAATCATGAAGCATGCATAATCATCCTTGCATTTAAACCTTAAGGAATAATTATATTGTCTAGAAAGAATACCTAAAACTCTAAATGGGATTTTCCCAATTCTAAGTACAACCTTAGAGCTATGGCTTTGTCCATAGTAAAAAGTAAATTGATCAAAAGTATTCATAAATGGTTTAGATTGATAGACAAAAATTCTAGAAAACCATGGAAAGTGGTTTGAATGATTTTGGAGCCCTAAATCAAAAGTTATAAACAAATAAAGGACATGAAAACGAATAAATAAAAAGAAAAGGCTAAATTAACCTAAACCAGCGCCTGTGCCGGCCCATTCCTTTTCGCCCCACTCCCTGCCAAGCGTCTTGTGAGCAGAAAGCACCACCAGCCCAACCATGGCCAGCCTCTCTCTCATTTGGGCCACCGGCAGGGGCCTCTTCGTCATCCCTATCCATCGCCAAGTTCGTAACAGAGACGATCTGTCACCGTGTTCCCCTCCCAATTTTGTCGCGGTTTTGTTGCCCAATGCCAAGGTATCTTCACTATAAAAATTCACTGCACCCCTCTTGTTTTTCTCTTTGGCAAAAATCCCCCCGAAAACCATAGTAAAATTGGAGATCGAATCTCATCTATTACCATCTCCATTGAAGCTCGGGTGGAGATCCAATCCGATGATTATAGTCACCCCCTCTCCCTCTCATACCCCTAAATGAGTTCCCCATGATCCATCACCTCGCCCTGACCTGTTTTCCACTTCCACAAAGCCCTAGGACGCCCGGGAGAAGCCGCCAGAGCGGCACCTCTCCAGCCGCCCTCCGTCGTTGCCAGAGGAAGCACGTCGCTGTGCCAAGGAAACCAGCGAGCTCCACGCGGTCGCCCACATCCCGTGGACCAACTCAACGCTGCCAGGGACCGCCAGAACACGGCCACCATCATCCCCTACGCCGCCCCCGTCGCACCGCCGTCCACCATCATCAGTGCTGCTGCCACCTCGCCATCGTCACCAGCCACCGTCCGATCTAATCGGGACGGTGCGGATTGCAGAGAGCCGAGCAATAGCCGCAGCCCAAGCCTAGTCGGGACTCAAGACGAGATGCCCCCAGCTGCCAAACTCTAGCCGTCTGATCCAGATCTAGTGGCCGCGAAAGCCCCACTCAAACGAAGGGGTATGGACCAATCCAGTTACGCCACGTAATGAAGAATATTCCCTGTGATTTCAGAAATTGTTAAAATAGACAGAAAATGCTTGAACCTTGTAAAATGCATATAAAAATATTTGTAAGTCCAAAAGTTACAAATTATATATCGTTGGATTCATAAAAATGTGATTCAAATTGGTACTGTCTCTAAATTGAATTACCTATCCAGTAGCATTTGATTCACAATTTAATACAATAGAAACATCAGTAGTTGAATTAAAGTGAGATAAACCATATTAAATCCATATAGCTTTAATAATAAATGCTTTAATGCATTAAATGACTTTCCACATGCATCATTTAATCTAATAATGTTTAGAACACTAAATGCAACAAGAGTGACCTATTAAATCATCATGCATGCATTTGTTCATCATTGTTTTACTGTATTGTTGCATTGTTACATGTTTGCAATGTTTTGAATAGTATGTTGTTGTGCCTTGTTTCCATCGTTAGATTGCGAGGAGTGCAACTATTGTGATTGCGACTACTATGATTGCAAGTATTTTGGCTATGACGAGTGCAATCACTATATCTATAAGGATTGTGAGGATTATCTAATCGACTACATCTAAAACAAATGCAAGTGGTGCTATCTTGGTCATAAATGTCCTATTGTTTTCCTATGCATTGTAGATGTTTTGTAGAATTGCATCTGTAAGAATTGATGTTTATATGCTATGCTATGTCCCATATTATTCCCTAGTATTCCTTGTTTATAAGACATCGTATTTGTAGATTGCTTAGCTATGCTATTTAGACGAGGAAGGGAATCACATCATAAAAATTTATATGTTTTGAAAAGCTTATGTTTTGCTAAATGACAAACCAATATGTTTTAATGAACCACCTGGGCGGAATGGCATTGATTGGGTCATCAAGTTGGATTTATGGTGGGGAATGCCGCCCAGGGTACTAAGAAAGGATTGGCTTCTTAATTTGGTAGCTTACGTGTACAACCATGTGCCAATAATGAAATAGGCGGTTGGTTGGACTTATTAGGTTGTGGCGACTTGAACTGTACGTAGCCAAAGATGTAGAATAGTGTAGGTTGGTATGGTGCGTGGATGGGTTTGAGAAGCTCTTCACGAATTATCTCGTCTTGGACTTCTCCCTATCATCACACAATATGAGTGTGGTGGTCCGAGCTTGGTTGGCCAGGTCACATGGGTAAAGTATACAAACCCCTGCAGGGTGTCTAAACTAAGTACTTAGTCGTGTCTCCGATTATGGACAATTTGAGCCACCTGATATTTACGCTATGACATATTTCTCACTCATCCTTATTTCCCAACTACTTAAAACTTGTTGGGTGAACATAATTGGGTAAGAGCACCTGGGAGTGTATCAGAGTGTACTATTTATCATATTGGAAAACTACTTTGTTACAAATGTTAGGATAAAACTATTTTTTATGAAAATGATCCTGAACTCCACTTGGCCAAATAAGCATGTAGTTGATAGATCTGTTGTTAACCACTTTAGCCTACTTGCCATATATTCAATGTATTGACCATTCGTGGCTACAACGTTTTATGTTGCAGTTTATATCGTATCTGAGTGATCGACCATAGGTCGCGAGACTCCACTCAACAATTGTTCGTCCCTGGCACATTTGAAGGATGGAGATCTACCTTGTAATTTCTTTCCGCTGTAATATAATGAAAATTCTGGATCATATTTGTTGTATTTATGATGCACAATTATATTTGGTATCATTTTGTACTGTGTGTGCCAGTGAACCGATCCAGGGATTGGCACTATACACATGAACTCAGCCTTATCAGGCGAGGGTGTTACAAGATGGTATCAGAACTGTGTGTTGACTGTAGGATCGTGACCTTAGAAATGGATTAACAATAAGAGACCTCTATTATGAGAACAATCATATTTTCTACTTATTAGAGTTCTTATATTTCTTGTCTATCGTTTCCAGAACCTCTTCTTGTTCAAAATTTGTAATTGTCCATTATTTTGATACCTATATGAGAGTTTGCCTACAAGTAATAGAATAAATAAGATGACATAAATGAACATCTCACCAAGTTTGGTTAGATCTGGACCACCATATTTTATCTCTTTAGGAGATCTTCGCTATCGTATTAGCATATTGATCTTACCAACTTATGTGGTATGACAACATATGTTGCTTGCTTGGTTGTATTGAGACATATATTGTGGTGCCTTGTTTAGGATCTGTTAGTTTAGAAACTCTAATGTTTCTATATTCTTTTTGTGAGGTTTTTAGATTAGTTAATGGTGTGAATTGGTTGAAATTCGTGATTTTACTACTGTAGTTTTTTGCCTGACCTGCTGTACTGTATGATTTTTCATGTTTTTTGGTAACCGGCAAAATCTGAAAAATAGGGTTTGGTGCGAAAATTCCTTTACTATATGTAAAAAAAAATTCTAAAATTCCTGACGAGCTTAAGTCATTCAGAAAAGTTCGTGAAACCTGTTGTACTGTTTTGACATATTTTGTTTATTGCTCATATGTTGCTCTATTTTACTCTAATATTGTTCCCAATACTTTCAAACTATTTTGTGGTTATATACTACTAAGTTAGGCCTCTGTATTATTGTTATGCAAGTGTTTGCTTGTGTGTTGATTGCTTATGATTGTTTGTTTGTTTGTAACACTGATTGCTTCGTATACTTATGGGTAGGATTATTTCCTTAGTAGGTTCTTTTCCCTATAATCAAGTCTTCCCTATCTCAAACCCATGGAGCTATAATGATGTGTTGAATACACGGAGAAGGATTAACTGAAAAGTTTTACAACATAATGCATCGATAAAGGAGAATAGTTCATCTAGTGCAATAGAAGGATGCGGAAGTACGAAGTGTTGCAATGATGTTATGTAGTAGATTACGCAACCTGAAAGTTGAAGTATCGATAGTTTAGTTTTAGTAGTAGCTTTGTTGATTGAATACATGGGAGTCTATATTGAGCATTAGTTCGTGCCCATGGAAACCTTCTTCAAGGCAAGTGAGGATGCTCGAGTGATAGAAAAACGTGATCCACCTATCCTTATACGGGGTAATGATTTGGGTGTAGGATGGATTGATCACCATTCCTACTACTCTTATTATTTGCTCTTGTATTGTTGGATTTGCGAATCTTGAGTGCCTTTGAACCATAGTAGAGAGCCGACGTTGAGCCTAGACCATAGAATGGCATGATTTTAAATCCTTACAGGAGCATCCATTTTCTAAGCGTAGAAATGTATGGTAAGGATGAATCCCAACCATGACTAATGGGTATCGTGAAGCAAGCGTTCCCTATTTGCACACCATGAGAGTTTCTCTAGTTTAAGAAGTGCTTTCTCAAAAACTATCAATCATGAAGGTTAGAATGTGCAAAAGACATTGTGCCAATAAAATCCTAAAGGATAACCAATCTAAGTGAACCTAGCTAGTTTTATTTTAAGGGTGGTAGCGCCCTAATGGATCCCAAACCATCTTTCTTTCTAGCCTTCTCAAATCTCGGGACGAGATTTCTTTTAAGGGTGGTAGTCTGTCACATCCCAAAATTTTCCAAATTTTGGAATGTGAAATAAATAAAATAAGGTTGATTGATTGTTTGACTTTGTTATAAATTCTCAAAGAAAAGAAACTTTTTGAATTGAAAATTCAAAAATGCATATTCTTTGTTATGACCTAAGTAGCCATATAGGCAAAAGGGCCTGGGTTGTTTTTGGATTGTAGAATTTGTGTGCAAGACTTCAAAAATTCAAAATCATGAAGCATGCATAATCATCCGTGCATTTAAACCTTAAGGAATATTTATATTGTCTAGAAAGAATACCTAAAACTCTAAATGGGATTTTCCCAATTCCCCCGTTAGGAAACCATTGCACAAGGAGTGTAGGATCTCAGAGTTTAAGGCTGTGGTTAGGTTTATACCTTAATTGATTTCTTATAGTTTCGGATGCTTGCAAGGGGTTTAAACACAAGTATGTATTAGTCAAAGTAAGGTTGGTACATTAGCACAAGTTCACCCACACAACACTTATAGAACCAAAGAATACTACTCAGCTATATGAAGTGAAAGCACTTGATAGAATTCCCATGTCTCCTCGAGAACGTTTGGTCCTCATTAGTATTTCCACCGGCTTGTCATTTGCTAAGAAAGGATTGGGTCACTTGCTATAATTGTTTGCTGTTTTATTTACTTTCACTTTATTTACTTGCTTAATCAGAAAACCCCTAAAAATCCGTTTGCTAAGTATTTACAGAGATTTCCTTGTCCATTCCACTAGTCAACACCTTCTGCTCCTCGTTGGGATTGACACTCCTATTTATCAAAAGTACTACGATACACCCCCTATACTTGTGGGTCATCAATGACTTAGCCTCCCGGATATGCGTAGGGTGAAGATGGATCCCCGGTGATTGAGTTCCCCCTCCAGATTCCTTCCGGAGGTGAGGTTTATGCGGTTTCTGGTCGTTCGGTATGTCGTCTCTCCGATCTGATTGCACGGGGCAAAAATATTTGAAGATATGGCGGCGGCAACTATACAGCGGGAACTATACGGCCGAAAAATATTCCCGCCGTATAGTTGGTCGTTAAAGCCCCTGCGTCCTGCGATTGCCTCGGGTTTTCTTTTGGTGTTATTGATATTTCCCAAATTAGCGATTTACGCCATTTTTGACTCCTTTTCGCTCCAATACAACTGGTCCAATAATTTTGTCCATCGTATCCATCATCTGTCCTTATGCTGGTGAAAATAGACAAGCAAGATGCGTGTGAACGCTGTAAATACCAAGATCCTACCACTACAGTGCAAAATAATAATATAAAATATGATGCAAATTGTTGGGTTCACAGCATAGAAAACAAAAAAATTCCTACGATGGAAACTATATGCACCAAGATCCATCTATGTAGATACAAGCAACGGGTGGACATATACCCATAGAATACATACCCTCTAAGACCAAAAATATTTACGAGTATGACATTGTTGGTGTAGTCGATCTCTTGCCAATCTCAAGATCGTGATGGAGTCTAGCTGGTCCAGCTGGTCCGGCACCATCAAGTCTATCACCACAAAGCAGTGGTGCATCCATGATTGCACACACGTTCGGGTATCCTGACAACCTTCGCACCCTCGCTCAAGAAAATCAGCGGAAGCAACAAATCCTTCTAGAAAAAGCCACTTGGAACATGTATCTCGCTGATCCGAGAACATGGGGAAATTCTAGAGGGCGAGAGAGATCCTTCGTGAGGAGGTGTGAGATGAGAGGAAGAGAGGGGGCCTTTTATAGGGAGAGGGGGCATCCCAAAGGGCATGGCATGCACCTCTTCCACTTTCATTTGGGTGGAGCTCCCATTCAAAATAAAAAGCCTCCACTCACATTAACACGCCTCCACTCAAAATTCCACTCACCTCCATTAAATTTCCACCAAATTTAACGCAAGCACTCATTTAATAAAACTCTTTTATTTAATTTATTCAGAATTTTTTTAATTACATTAATTAACAAACATTCACATAAAACCCCTTGCAACATTTCAATATCACATGCAGAACCAGTTTCAGCAATTTCACCCGAAACAATTCCGGTTTCCATTAAAATAATTATAGCGCTTTCACAATCTTTGCCTAGCATCTTATTTGCTCCAAATGGTGTTGGTATCCTTAAGTGTGTCACCTTACAGTTTGTGAATAATGCAGACATGATAGATACCCCTCTCCGATCAATAAACAGTAGTGGGACCTGAAGATCCGAACTGACTCCCACACATTCAACAATGACTTATGTGATCATGAGAACCTTTTACGCATGTAACTCAATCCCTTTTCCTTGCGATATATTACATGTCCGAGATTCGATCATCAGTGTCTCAATACCTAGTTTGATGTTTTTATCTACATGTACTCTTTTCTTCTTCCCGTGATATAACATTCTACTGATCACATCACTTGCTTGCAAGCTAACTAATGTGATATCACCGAGAGGGCCCAGAGTATATCTATCCGTCATCGGGATGGACAAATTCCACTCTTGATCCATGAGCCTCTACATAACACCTTCGTAGCACTTAACCGACCTTTATAGTCACCATGTCATGATGTGATGTTTGATGTTATCAAGATACTCTTCTAGTGTTAGGGATTGACATGATCTCATGGTCTGAGGACTAGGATTACTTTGTATGATGTTAGAGCAATATAAACACAATGAATTTTATCGTAATGTTATACTTTGGATGAATGTTCATCACATCATTCAAAAAATGTAGTGACCTTTTTATTAACAACATCCAATGTCCATGATCAGGAAACCTTTGATCATCTTGTTAATCAATGAGCTAGTTTATAAGAGAGGCATAACTAGGAACCTTCTATTTGTTTATTAAACACACATGTATTAACGTTTCCAAATCAATACAATTATATCATGCAAAATAAACATTTATCATAAACAAGGAATAAGATAATAACCACTTTATTACTACCTCTCGGGCAGATTCCCTTCACAAATATGAACTCATCAACTTCCCCAAGCTTAGACTCTTGCTCGTCCCGAGCAAGGTTAGTTTAATGGATGTGATCCTCATATTCATGAAGATGAGTCAATAAAATAAATGAGGAAGTAGTAGCATGTGTTTATCTTATATGATACATAGGAATACATTCATGAATAGTACCTTAGTCGAACCATCTGAATAATATTAGCAGGCTTCCACACCTTAGTATTTAACAGTTCACAAAAGATTACTCTCAATATGATTTAAAAGTGTTTCAGTTTGACCGAATGAGTTAGCGAGGTACTACCAAGCGTTATAGGATTGGAATATTCACTTAGGATTTAAAATCTCAAACATTCCTTTGTCTCACCACAAGATAATGGTGTATGCCTATTTGCTCTTTGCACATTTTCTTTTCTCTTTTCTTTTTTATGCTCACACTTTTCTTTAAGTGTTGTGCAAAGGAGCTAGCCATACATTACACTTCATGTAGGAATTCAAAGTTTAACGATCTCAATTACCAAACTCCACTTGTATATGAAGCATATTTATAGCTAGAATACTCAACCATGTCTTGTTCTCACTCTAATTTTATAGCACTTTTAATTTTCCTTTGTTCAAGGTTTCTTTCTCAACTTAACTGATTAGATAATTTTTCCCTTCGTAAATCAAACCATGAACTTACAACATATTGACCAAATTATCTTTGTATGTTCCATTAATACCAATGGTGTGGAAGACTCCTCTTGCTATCTTCAAGTGCAAATAAAATTATACTCAAGGCATTCATATATCTAATAAGACAAGCACAAACTCAGTAATACTCCATATATGATAATAAACTCGGAATTTCATAAAAGGGATCGGCTATTCCTGAAGGGAATTCTAATGATGCAAACTTTATTTATAAGCTCAAACTAATGCAAAGCTAAAATAGTAATATAAAACTTATAAGATAGATTACAAGGTCTTAAAGATCTCCCTATGCTTGGAATCAAATCAGGCGGGATCAAATAATCCCTCGTGATTATTTGATACCATGATTATTGTAGATCACTATGGCGTCATGTCATGTGGTATATTCTCTTCACGGTCCAGCCTAAGACGGAGGGATTGATTGACAGCCTCCGGTTCTTTAATACACAGCTTGTAGAAATGATTATTCCTCTCTAGCACTTTCACTTGTTATTTAATGAGCTCATTGTTATGTTGGAGGGTTTGTATCGCCTTAAGACTCATAGAAAAACCTGATTAGGTTGTCTGCTTAATAACTTCATCAATTTTATCAAGATAAAGTCGTAGCAACCGAAGATGCCTAGGTGTCCCTGGCGCCTCCTTATCCACCTATGCAATCTTCAACTCTATGGCTTTCAACTCCCTCTTCAGGCATCCTTTGTCGTTGTCAATAAACTCTATAGGGATGGTCTTGATCTCCTTGTTCTGCTTGCTATTGCTCCCGATCTCCATAGGAACTTCTATCCTTGGCTTCCCAACCCCTGGTTGCTCAGTGGTTGTGTATCCTAATGTATGAGCAAGAGGTAGATGGGTTCCTAGTGATTATGATTAGAGAGAAACACAATGGAAGTATATAAAGGGATCAGAGGTTGGTAAAACTCATGAGAAACACAAAAGTTACACCCAAGAAAAGAATCTTAACAAAACAGGGAAAGAAATGACGGATTTGAAAAATTCCAGCTTTGTAACGACCAACTATACGGGAGCGGCCCGTATAGTTGTGGTCGTATAGTTGTTTCCGGGTAGATATTTCCAAAATATCTCGAGTCTAGGTCGGTTAGGTTACTAACTTGGAACCGACACATTTTTTGATGAATAAAACGAAAAAGAATGGAGATGCCAGAAAGTTTAACGACTAGCTATACAGCGGGAGAAAATTTTCTGGCCATATAGTTGTGGTCGTATAGTTTTCAAACATCGAAAAATTTCGCGAAGGAACTACCGTTAGCTTAACGACCAACTACACGGCAGGATTATTTTCTCCGGCCGTATAGTTGCGGTCGTATAGTTGGTAAAAACCCTCATAAACTTCAGAAAAACATGAGGAATTCAAAGATAAAAATTTCAGGAGTATAAATTGTGAAAACAAATCACTTATTTAGAGAAAGAAAACATACCTTGTACTTACCATTTATTTAGTCGGGGTGACAAGATCCTCCAACAAGGACTTCTTCTCTTTTGGAGGAATTGAACTTAGCTCATCTAATAATTCTCGTAAAAGAAAATCACCAGGACTAAAGTTCCTCTCAATAAGATTGGCGCCTTGCTGGGAAAATATGGATAATACATCCAATATCTTTATTTCTTGACACTTCATAATCTGCAACTCATATTCTTGAAGTAAAAGAATCTAACAGATCAGTCTTGTCTTATGATTTTTCCTCTCAATGAGTTCTTTTAAACCATCACGATCCATATGAACTCTTACTTTTGCATCCACTATATCAGAACAAAATTTATCGCAAGAGAAAAATACAGCAAAAAGTTCTCTTTATTCCTTAGGATAGTTCTTTTGAGCACTATTAAGAGTGCTACTAGCATGATGTAAAATATTAAATCTATGACCTATATGTTGTCCCAGAGTTACTCCTACAACATCATCACTAGATTCACATATTAAATCAAAATTCATATCCCATATAGGTGGTTTAATGATAGGAGCATAGGATAAAGCATATTTAAATTTATCAAAGGCAATAAGGCATTTATCATCAAAATTAAATCTTACTCCTATTTGCAAAAGGTTAGTTGCATACTCTCTATTGCTTTGATCTTATCTTTGTCTACTTCAATACCCTTACCTGATACCTTATGTCCAAGGACTATACCTTCTAGGACCATGAAATGACACTTCTCCCAGTTTAGAACAAGATTGGTTTCTTTGCAATGCTGCAAAACCCTTTTGAGATCATCCAAGCAACTAGCAAATGAAGTTCCATAGACAGAGAAGTCATCCATAACACTACAAGAAATGTGTTAACTTGTGACCTTCTTATGGTGACGGGGAATAAAATCGCCATAGATCTATGATGATTTCGCACAAGGTGGTCATATGTTGTCTAGAGAAGTTAAAACCTTATAGAATTATGACGTTTTGTGTTGAAATCATCGTAATTTCATCATGTTAAATCGTCATAACCTACATAGTACAACTTAGATCCTTATTTATACCCCATCATGACCAATTTAAATCATCATATCGTCTAAAATATGGTACATTGAATTGACTAGTTGGCCACATCAGCAATTATGCCTACGTGGCATGTCTATGTGTCTATTTTTTAACTATGTGTCTCGTATCCATGTGTAAATATCGGCGTATGTGGCACTAATACTAAAAAAGAAAGGTCGGGTCGAACCTGCGACCTCTCGTATAGCACAGCACAACGCACCTAACCGTAGGGGTGTTCCCTTCTATGGATTAAGTCTCTGATCTCTCCCATCCTATTCCTTTATTACTTGGTTTATAGGCTAAGGTGCCATGACATATTATTTTGTTGAGTTCCTATGTGATGTGGAAAGGTATTTTTTGAATAGCATTTTATTAGGATCCTATTTTTATTGCCCGCTTAATCTGTGGACTAAACCTGTGTAGTATTTCCTGGATCTTAATTTTCTTGTTGCTGCTCTTCTCGTGTACATGTAGTATTTCCATGGTACTCTAATCTGTTGATTTGGAGTTGGGTTCTTGTAAATCTATTCTTTGTAGTGTGCTAGTAGTGATTAGTTTGTTGCATTTGATGGTCTGGTACATGTAGAATGCTATGGCATTATCATTTCTGAATATATTTTGTAATTGTAGCCTATAATAGGATTGCAAAACAGATCTTCAACTATAGTTCCATCCACTTCATCGACAAGGAAGTCAGGTATCTACTTGTCTTCTCGAACAGATACAAAACTTATGCTTGATTATCTGATGCTTGATGTATGTATCATGTGACAAATACATTAGTAAATCTGATTACTTTGATGTAGTTGCTCTGTAATCTTGCATTGGGTTAATATGAACTAAGTAGCAATAAATTTGAAATGCATACTGCACCAAGATGTTACTGCTACTTACAACTGTAAGTATGTGTAATTGTTTGATGATTGTGTATTAGTTCATGCTTGATCATGTGGATAATTCTGTCTGAATGTAATGCATCGAGGATTTCAAATTAGTGCACACACGCTCATTCAAATTGTTTCCTAAAATTTCCATATAGCAGCTGCTATCTATAGTAAAATAAGATTTCATATTAGCATCTGCTTGATAATTGATAACGTTGATGTTTTATCTTGTACCCTGTAGTTCTTCATGGAACTAGTTTTATTATTCTATTGCTTTTACTCCTAGAGAAATCTCAAGATGAAGCCTATGTGTTCTTTAGAAGATTGTTCTTCTACAGGTCAAGGAGTAGAAGCTACAGGTCGAGTAGGTCGAGGAAGAGAAGTGTGGCAGCATGGCAAAGGAGTGGCGCTATGGCCTAGAGGAGGACCTGCGGCTCGATGCACAGAGCAGAGGAGGGCCAGCGGTGAGCGCACAGAGCAGTGTGGTGCGCTTGAAAAGAGAATAGGCTGGTAGCGAGCGACGCTGATCTAGATAGTTGAGATTTAGTGTATTTTGATAGCTGAATACCTAATCAGTACTGTGAGAGTGATTGTAAAATAGTTTTTGGATGTCATATAAAATACTTATGACTTTATTGGCTTGTTTGAATTGGATTACTAGTTATTGAACAAATACATGACTAATGAGTGGTGCCTAAATAGCACGTGATTCCCGGCGACACCTGCTCTAAAATAGGAAAGAAAGAAAAGGAAACTGACAAGTGGGACCAAGCACGCATCTGCCTAGTGGGACCAGATTCATAATACGATTTAAATTTCGAAATAAAAATAATGCAAAAATGCAAAAGTCCAGAAATAAAAAGGCTGCATTGTTGGGGCTTGGCCCATGTAGCCAACCAGAACTAGTAGAACAAGAATCATAAATTGTCCAAATTATTTGGCTCGTCCCACATAAATGACCGAATGGACCGGGCTGAATTTGATTTAAGACGATTTAATTTCACCAAAAAATTTCCTCGTTGGATTGGCCACGTCGGATCTGACCTGGCCTGGCTAGATGGCCCGTGACGATATTGAATCGTCATAGAGGTTATGACGATCCAATATTGTCATAGACAGTTATGAAGATTTTAACAGAAACATCGTTATAGTTCATTTGCGACGCTTAGCTTTCGATGATCTCAAAATCGTCATAGAATCGTCATAAACAGACTATTATGATGATTCTATAACGAAAATGGAGGGTCATATATAGCCAGATTCCTTGTAGTGTAAATACTTCCATTATAAATTATGTAAAATCTGCAAAAATAGAGGTCATGCATCTTTGAAAAGTAGCTAGAGAATTACATAAACCAAAAGGCATGCTTTGGTAAGCATGTAAACCATAAGGACTAATGAAAGTATCCATCCAAGTAGCAAAAATGAGTGTGGTTTGCTAACCTCTCTAATCTTTGGTCTATGAACGGTAAAGGATAGTGATCTTTCCTCGCTTCTTTATTCAATTTCCTAAAATCTATACACATCCTATGTCCAACAATAGTTCTAGTAGGTATCAATCCATTGTTTTCAGTAGGAACAGCAGTAAAGCCACCCTTCCTAAGAACACAATCAACAGGACTTACCCATTCACTTTATTTTACAGGATAGATTATACTTGCATCCAGTAAGCGTACTATTTCTTTTCTTACTACTTCCTTCATTTCGGGCTTCAGCCGTCTATTAAATTCTGCAACTGGTTTAGCACCTTCCTCCATGAATATTCGTTGAACGGCAATCTTGGGACTAATGCCCTTCAAATCATCCATTGAGTACCCAAAGGCCTTGCGATGCTCCTTAAGTAATTTCATGAGTTCTTCTTCTTCATCCCCTGAAAGTTTAGCACCAATAATAACAGGGAATTTATTTTTATTGTCCAAAAATCCATACTTAAGATTATCTGGTAATGTATTCAGTTCTGGGGGAGGTAATTCCTCGTCCCCTCTCTTTTTTGGCTCTTCAAAATCCTCATCAGTTGGAGGCCCTAAAATGGGAAGAGAATCGAATTCACTTTCTAATTCTTCTAGGGACTTGTCCTCCATAATCATTTATTCATAATTTGAGTCTTCATTTGCTTCTTATACTTGATTACTAAAGAAGAAAGATGCCATCTCCTCAATAGTTTTTCCTTTCTCTTCTTCTTGTATTTGTAGAGGTCTGTCTTTATATTTGGAAAAGTGGAATTCTTGTTCCGCTTCCCCAAGCTTAAGAGACACAATCTCATTTTTGAAATAAACTTTGGAACCTAAATCATTCAAAAAAATTCTTCCAAATATAATTGGGCAAAGAGTGTCAGCTGGCATATCAAAAACTAGAAAATCGATAGGAAAATTTTCATTGCCAATTGTGACAGTTGCATCTTCAACTACTCCCATTGGAACTCTAAGATATTTATTGGCTAACATGATTGTCATATCAGTATTATCTATGGTACCTGGTACTATCACTTCTTTTATTTCTAAATAAAAATCATAAGATATAACATTAAATGTGGTTCCAAGATCACATAAACCACAATGTGAGGTTTCTTTAAATATGGAGGGAAGAATAGGCTTACCCACATCTCTTACCTTAATTTTATCTTCAACCAGTATGGAAGTCTCTTTATCAAGTTCAACTATGTTACAATGTGCATACATAGCCATAATTTTTTCCTTGGTTACCTCTTCATATTTGGTTTCATCCAAATGTTCTTCCACTTCTGGCACACTTTCCTATTCTCTCTTCTATTGTACTTCTTTAACCTATTCATATTCCAAAATATGTTACTGCGCAGTGTTAGGGAAAGGTATCTCATACATTGGTTCTAGGGAGGCCAGTGTTACTTTAACTTCTCTTTTCTTCTCAGGTTTAGGTGGTGGATCATACGTGACCCAACCCTCTTTTGGAGCTTTGATATGTTATGTAAAAGCCTTAATAACATGCAACACAAGATCTGAATCCAAATAAAGTTCTTTACATAATTCATTAACATTGCCCTTTTTATCATAGTCATGAATACAATCATAATATTTCTATGCCTCCTTCGCTTCCTAGACCAAAATTCCAAGAAACTCTATGATCATGAATTCTATTAAGTAAACCCAAGCTTTAATTATGGGAAGATTCATAAAATATCCTCTCGCGTAAGTGTCTAGTTCCGGTTTATTAGGTTCAATTAAACTGCCATAAAAGATATGCAATAAGTACCATTCAGGCAAATCATGATGCGGACATTGATTAAGTAAATCTTTAAATCTTATATAAGATCTTATTAGTCCTTCATTAGGACGGTTCCTCCAAGTCATTATAAGACGCCTGATTCCAAAAGATTTTGATAAAGGATAATACTTAGCTAGAAACTCACAAGCTAAATTATCCCAGGTAGTAGTGGCTTCTGGGGTAAAGATCTATACCATGAGAGAGATGTGCTAGTCAAAGTCTGACTAAAGAGTTTTATCCTTACCTCATTAGCAGTATATCCCGGTAATTGGAAAGTGCCACATATATCCTTAAAGCATGCAATATCCTCATATGGATTAGGATGTTCTTCCTCTCCAGTAAATTTCTTCTTGTCTTCTTGTTGGATTTGTCTCTTTTATTAATATCAGAGGGCTTCCCAAAGTGGTTGAGTGGGTTAGCACTAGTCAAATGCTCAGAGTCCATCTTGTTGGTGGGACCCTGTAACTCAAAAGAAAACTTAACAAGACTAAAATAAATAAGCAAGAACTAAAAGACCTACAGCGATTAGCTCCTCAGCAACGGCGCCAGAAAATAGCTTCATGACTACAAGTGCACATATCATTTATAGATAGTTTCGAAATAAAGATATCGATCCCATAGGGAGCGGGAGTTCTGAAGTCTAATAACTCTTAAATTAAATACTGAAATAGTAATGATAAATAACGTTCTAAGTAACAAGATAAACTGCGAGTTTTGTGTAAAAACGTATTTTTGGGTTTTTGTATAAGAGGTATGAATACAGAAAGTAAGTACCTCATATGTAAAAGAAGTATGAAACTGCAATGGGAAAAAGTGTTCTCAGGGAGTAGAGGATACACCTCTAGCATTATAAAGGATTTAAGGTAAATATTATTATCATGAACATTCTCAACAATGTATGTGTGAGATGAACTCCGTAATTGGAAGAATAGGCAGCAACCACTGCTCACATCATCCTCATAACCACATCAGACAAGTAATCGACATCATTCAAATTACTGCACTATTAAGGGGTTTTATCCCATAGAATGTATCCCGTGTCATGGACAATGTTCCGTGAGTTTCCACGGTTACCAAATTGATACGTAAGGGGTGATAACAGCTTTATAGTCACTGTAAGTGCTAGAACATCTCCCTCTACCAACAAGTAGTTCCCTCCATCAAGTCCCCACAAGAGGCCAATATTGAGAGGTCGACTTCTCTCAGCATCTAGATGAAGACAATCTAACACATGGTCACAGCGATGAATATCATAATAAATTTTATCTTATTTCAATATCATGCTAGGGTTTCTTCATCTCCCCAAGAACTAATGATATACTCAATCATGGAGGCAATCAACATCATGGCAAAGACAATGGAATCTATCATAGATGAATAATACTTATATAAATCCACAATGAGTACGGAAATTACAACAAGATCTAGACAAGATGTAGATGAGATGGATGGAGATGGAGGTGATGCAGCGGTTGATGATGAAGATCAATGCCTTAGCCTCCCGGATCTGTGTAGGGTGAAGATGGATCCCCGGTGATTGACTTCCCCCTCAAGATCCCTTCCGAAGGTGAGGTTTCTGCGATTTATGGTCGTTCTGTATGTCGTATCTCTGATCCGATTGCACCGGGCGTAACAATTTGAAGAGGCGGCGGCGACTATACAACTAGAAAAATATTCCTGCCATATAGTTGGTCGTTAAAGCCCCTGCTTCCTACGATCACCTCGGGTTTTCTTCTGGTGTTATTGATATTTCCCAAATTAGCTATTTACGCTATTTTGACTCCTTTTCGCTCCAATACAACTGGTCCAAGAATTGTGTCCATCGTATCCATCATCTTTCCCGAGCCTGGTGAAAATAGACATAAAAGATGCACGCGAACGCCATAAAATACCAAGATCCTACCACTACAGTTCAAAATAATAATATAAAACATGATGCAAATATGCACTCGTCATGTCGCCCTAGGGCACTCAGCCCCTCAACAGCCATGCCCGGAGGCTCATGAGGTCCGCCGCCTGAAAAAAGGTACAAGCAGCCGCTGCCAGCTTCGTTGAGCAGGTGTCACGCCATGGCCACACACAAGAGAACTCCAACATCATAACAAGAACATGCAGAAGGATAAATGAGTAGAGCGGAGATCCTCTTACAGACATGCATAACAGTGTTCCTTACAAACCTTGTCCCCAAGACGAGAAACTAAGGGACACTATGGCCCCATGGATACACTAGCAAAAAGACTCATGGCACCGCTGGCGCGGCAATACCCGTGGTAGGGATCCCGCTTCGGCACCCTCAGAGGAGCGGCGAGTAAGCGACCCGACACAGCAGGGTATCGAACACCGATATGGAGAAGTTCACCCCCCCTCCTCTGGTGTAGCAAAACCACAATACGGAGTGCCGTAGTTCCACCTCCTGAGGAAGGTCCTCGATCACCCCAAGGGAAAAAGCGTGAAGGGAGCCTCACCTGGGCGAACTAGTCAGAGTTCCATAGGATGAAAACAAAGTGGATCACCCGAGAAGGCTCGGGGTCATCTCCACGGCCTCCATGCTTCCCTCGACCGCTCCCGTGCAGGCACCCGCGGCCATGCTTCACTGGAGGGGCCTCCTCCGTATCAAACAGAGCAGGGGCCTCCTCCACCTCAACCATCATGCCCTCATCCGTCTCGTCCAGGGAAAGGTGTGGGGACGCCACCAAGGATAACAATGCTTCATCTTGGATGCGCAAGAAGAAGAGGAGGAATAGTGACGTGGAGTGAGAAAATGTGGTGCCCATGCCTCGATATAACTGAGACAATTGAAAAGACTTATCACTACGCCACACGCGTGGTATTAACCGTCAGGCCCCACACGTTGTCGCGTCATGGGAATAACTCCCGGAACGGGAACAATGTGCTCGAGATCTACTATTGAGGGTGCGTGGTTGTTTTGACTTCACGGCCAAGATAAGGGCATGGCAGGCCCTTCTTAACCAAATGGGCGCCAGGACCCGTCAACCATCTAGGGCCGCTTGTGTTGGGTTCGCAGCATAGAAAACAAAAATTTCATACGATGGGAACAACTGAGCACCAAGATCTATCTATCTAAATACAATAAACGGGTGGATATACATCGATAGAAAACTTATCCTTGAAGATAGACAAAGCTTTACGAGATTGGTTCTCATGGATGATTTAGTCGTTCAATTGTTGATCTCAAGATCGTTATGAAGTTGAGCCGATCCAGCACCAGCAAATCCAGCACCAGCAAAGCAGTGGTGCATCTGTGATTGCACACACGTCCTAATATCCCGACAACCTTCGAGCCCTCGCTCCAGCAGAGCAGAGGAAGAAGCATATCATTGCTCTAGAAAATGCCATTAGGAACATGTATCTTGTTGATCCGAGACCATGGGGGATATTCTAGAGGGGGAGGGAGATCCTTCACGAGGAGGTTTGAGATGAGAGGAGGAGAGGGGGACCTTTTATAGGGAGAGGGGGAAGCCCAAAGGCCATGGCATGGCAGCCATGGTGGATGTCCCCACCTCTTCCATGGTCATGTGTGTGGACCTCCACTCAAAATAAAAAGCCTCCACTCACATAAACATGCCTCCACTCAAAAATCCACTCACATCCATTAAATTTCCACCAAATTTAATGCAAGCTCTCATTTAATAAAACTCTTTTATTTATTCAATTCAGAATTTTCATAATTACATTAATTAACAAACATTCACATAAAACCCCTTGCTACATTTAAATTTCACAAGCAGAACCAATTTCAGCAATTTCACCCAAAACAATTTCGGTGTCCATTGAAATAATTCCAGCTCTTTCATATTCTTTATCTGGAATCTTATTTGCTCCAAATGGTGTTGGTATCCCTTAATTGTGTCACCCTACGGTTTGTGAATAATGTAGACATGATCAAGACCCCTCTCCGATAAATAATCCGCAACAGGACCTGGAGATCCATACTGCCTCCCACACATTCAACGATGACTTCTTGTGATCGTGTGAACCTTTTACATTGCAACTAAGTACTTTTGCCTCGTGATATTTTACATGTCCAAGATTCGATCATTGGTATCCCCATACCTAGTTTGATCTCATTACCGATATGTGTTCTTTTCTTGTTCCCGTGATATAACATTCTAGTGATCCCCATAACTTGCTTGTAAGCTATATCAATGTGATATCACCGAGAGGGCCCAGAGTATATCTCTTCGTCATTTGGATGGACAAATCCCACTCTTGATCCATGAGCCTCTACATAACAATATCAGAGTATCTGAACCCACCTTTATAGTCACCCTGTTACGGTGTGACGTTTGATGTTATCAAGTTACTCTTCCTGTGTTAGTGATTAACATAATCTCATGGTCTAAGGACTAAAGTTACTTGTAACGATGTGATAGCAATTTTAAAATAATGACTTCAATCGTATAACTATACGTCGGATGAATGTTCATCACATCATTCCACCAATGTTGTGACCTTGTTATTAACAACATCCAATCTCCATGATCCAGAAACCTTGATCATATTGTTAATCAGCGAGCTAGTTTATATGATAGGCATAACTAGGAACACTTTATTTGTTTATTAAACACACATGTAATGACATTTCCAATTAATACAATTATAGCATGTGAAATAAACATTTATCATAAACAAGGAATAAGATAATAACCATTTTATTATTGCCTCTCGGGCATATTCCCTTCATCTTGCCCCTTCGAGCCCACCAAGAGAAACATGCGATCCAAGCGCCTGGGGGCTACTGCCGGGCCCTAGAAACCGGGGTTCCATGTACCTATGGTTTAAAGGTTCAACATTGGGAATGTTGCCACCTCATGAGGCGGCAGCACCTCCAGAGGTGGCCCGGCTACACAATCCCTCGCGAGACCCAGCATCGCGAGGGAACAACCTCCGGAGGATATATCTCTTACAGGGACCCTTCTTATACGTCTTGATATGTATTAGAGCCTTGGGTGCTTTGGAGTGTTCCGGGGGACGTTTGGTAATCTCATCGGATGAGGCACAAGCCAGATGCCGACAGGGAGCATAGCAGCCATGTGGCTCTGGTCCACCTTGGTAAAGTAAGACCTGGTTCGCCTACTTTTTTGTAGGGACAGGACAAACGACCTCATCGTGGAAGGATCCTTCCTTTGCTGTTTGGGTGCAAGGGGAAAAGTAGAGAGCATCGAATGAAGAAAAATGGCGCTAAATAGGGAAACTTTACAAGAGGACGGAGGAGCACACAGCTTCCTAGTCTTAGTCCACCAAAAGTAGCCTCGTAGACTAGGCTCTCGAGGAGCGGCACTATGGAATCCCTTACCGCCCAAGAATTGGGGGAAGAGACACGACACCGCTATACAAAGAGCCCTTCTCCTACCTTAGAACAAGCTGATCCCAGAGATCTCAAACCCAAGATTCTCATCCATCATTGTACCCTTGCAAAGCACGCGAGCAATGCAACAAAGCAGGAGTAGGGGCTTTACCTCCTCACGAGGGTCCCAAACCTAGGTAAAAAACCTTGTGTCAGCTCTCTATCATGCACTTCCTCCGCCGCTTCCACCATTGTCGAGACTTATTGGAACATCGTGTTCAACCCTCTCACGAACCAAGGGATCATTGGGACCTAGTTTGCTTCGCGGAACAAATCTCCGACAGGTGCAATATGACCACTTGAGCTTCGGGGACGAAATCGCGGGCCGGGCAGCGGTGACCTCACGAGTGAGCTACTTGAAGTTCCTATTGGATGTCGGGGCCTAGGATCCGCCAAGGACGCAGGATATGATGCCCTTCGACTCTTGGTAGCCCCTATTGTTTTCCTCGGCACGACCCTTCTACGGGGTGTGGTGATGTTGTTGCGCAGCGTTGGCCTGATGACCAACTCGGTGGGTGGCATGGCCGTCGCGGTTGTTGTTCTAGTGCCCCCCTCCTTGGTTACGATCGGGCCTATTTCTTCACTCACCTCCCTTACTTCTCTTCCTCTAATGGCTAAGTAGGTCATGCAGGCTCTTGAGCTCGTAGAAGTCATCAATGGGATGCCCATTCTTCTTGTGGAAGAGGCAGTATGAGCGGTCTTCTTGCTCCCCTTCACCATCGCCCTTGTGAGGGATTTTATGATTAGGATCAACAGTGAGGACGGCGACGGTCTTGCGCTTGGGGTCTTTTCTCTTGCTCTCGGGCGCACTTGAGGGCTTCGGGGTGCTCTCTGCTTCGACGAGGCCAAACATTCGACCCACGTCCGCCAAGGCACACTTCTCCGCCATGATGAAAAACTTTGCCGCCGTGGTGAGGTTTTCACCTCAGATATCAACCTTCTCCCTCATTCGAACGTCCTTGACACCCTCGGAGAAGGTGGCGAGGACATTGGAGTTCGAGATCTTTGGGATTTGGTTGTGGAATTGGTGGAACCTCTGCAGGAAATTGAAGAGGATCTCTCTAGGCTGCTAGCATACCTGGTGGAGGTCGTAGTAGGCGAGCGAGTGCTAGTAGGTCCCATTGAAGTTGGAGACGAAGAGGGAATAGAGGGTCGACCATGAGCCGATGGATCCCTCGTGAAGGTTCATCAGCCATGTACGGGCTATGTCCTTCAGGCACAAGGGGAACAAATTCGCTATGACGCGGTCTTCGCCGCCCGTGGCCTTGAACCCTATGGTGTAGAGTTGTTGGAACTCGCATAGGTTGGTCGTCCCATCATAGTGCGATGGTATCTCTAGGTGGAACTTGTGTGGCCACACCATGTGGCGGATCTCCCTGGTGAAGGCGAGACAACTGTTGTCTTGCACCTCTTTGTTGTTGGCGAGGGCCACACCATTCGGTTGATCCGTCATGGCAATTGTAATCCCCTGGACCCTATGCTCTAAATCACAAGCCGGTATAACCAAAAAGTGCATAAGGTGGTGCTACCGCAGAGGGCCAAAGGCCACCCATGTGCAGGCCTGTCTAAGCGGAGCAGGGCACGGTATCGGCCTAAAGGGAATATGCCCTAAGAGGCAATAATAAAGTGTTTATTATGTATATTCCAAGTATATGATAGATGTTTATTTTGCATGCTATAATTGTATTAATACAGAAACGTTAATATATGTGTGTTTAATAAACAAATGGAAAGTTCCTAGTTATGCCTCTCTCATAAACTAGCTCCTTGATTAACAAGATGATCATGGTTTCCTGATCATGGACATTGGATGTTGTTAATAACGAGGTCACAACATTAGTGTAATGGTGTGATGAACATTCATCAGAAGTATAGCATTATGATCAAAGTCATTGAGTTTATATTGGTATAACATCATATGAAGTGATCCTAATCCTTAGACCATGAGATCATGTCAATCACTAACACCGAAAGAGTATCTTGATAACATCAAATGTCACACCATAACTGGGTGATTATAAAGATGAGTTCAGTACTACTAAAGTGTTATGTTGAGGCCCATGGATCGAGAGTGGAATATGTTCATCCTGATGACGGATAGATATGCTCTAGGCCCTCTTGGTGATATCACATTGATTAGCTTGCAAGCAAGTGATTTGATCACTAGAATGTTATATCATGGGAATGAGAAAAGAGTACATGTCAATAACAAGATCAAACTAGGTATGGAGATACCGATTATCGAATCTCGGACATGTAATATATCACTAAACAAAGGGATTAAGATACTAGCGTAAAAAGGTTCTCGTGATCACAAGAAAGTCGTCGTTGAATGTGTGGGAGTCAGTATGGACCTCCAGGTCCCGCTTTTGATTATTGATCTCAGAGGGGTCTCGATCATGTCCGCATTATTCGTGAACCATAGGGTGACACACTTAAGAGACACCGACATCCATTTGGATCAAAAGTTTCATGCCGGAAAGAATAACAAGCGCAGGAATTTATTTCACTAGATACCGAAATAGGTTTTCGGGTGAAATTGGAGAAAGTGTTTTTGCATGTGAACTGAAATACTAGCAAGGGGTTATATGTGAATGTTTGTTATTAAAGTAATTGACAAAAATCTGAATAAATAAAAGGAGTTTTATTTAATGAGAGTTTGCAATAAATTTGGAAATTTAATGGGAATTTGAGTGGGTTTTTTTGAGTGGAGGGAATTGAAAGGCTTTTGAGTGAGTGGAGTGTCCACCCACATGAATGAAGGAGGGCAGGGGGCAGCCCCCATGGACAGAGGCCACCCCCTTGGGTGCCCCCCTCCTCCTATAAAAGGAGCCCCCTCTCCTCTCTCTCACTCACACCTACTCGTGAAGGATCTCTCTCCCCCTATAGTATTTATACCTCATGGTCTCGGACTAGAGAGATACATGTTCCCGGTGGCTATTCGGCAAGAAAGAGTTATGCTTCCACTGCATCGCTGGAGCGAGGAGGCGGAGGTTGCTCGGTGCCTCGGACGTGTGTGCGAGCACAGATGCGCTGCTGATTTGCGGTGCTAGGACTTCCTCTCGATCTTGAGATCGGCAAGAGATCATCTACATCAACCACGAGTTTAACTCGTTAAGCTTTGTCGATCTTCTAGGGTATGTTCTCTACGGATATACATCCGCCCGTTTATTGTATCTAGTAGATAGATCTTGGTACATAGTTGTTCCCATCGTAGGAATTTTTTTGTTTTCTATGCTGCGAACCCTACACGGCCAACCATCCTACCCACTTCTCGTGGTTATAGCTTCAAGTGCGAGAGACATAGCTGGATCGATTGCGAGTCAAGCATACATAATTGAGTATGTATGCCAACAACATACAAGAGTACATCATAGCCAAACCATCTAAAAGAAATAGAAATATTCAACACCATACCACAATATCCAAATATCCTAGATAGTTCTAATAGTTTAGGATACATCCTCATACATCACACAATAGAGTATCAAGCTTTAGAGGTAGACAAGATCCAAGTATGGATAAGAAGAAAATTGTAACATTCCAAATTTTTATTTATGAAGATGTTACTAGAAGCATGCATAATATCATTTGCATCATAACTGTAATATCCCTAAAATCATGATTTATAAAGTTTGGATAGCATTCATGCATTAATAAGCATTTGGCCTTTTCAAATGAATTTCCAAAATAAGAAACCATATTTTGCCTGTTAACTTTATGCAAGTAAGGCAAGGTTTTATTTTACTTTCCAAGTATGAAAATTCTTGGGTTTGATCAGTAATGATTGGGAAGAGAATACAAAGCCCACACAAAATTTTTCAAAACAAATTCAAACATAAAACCATTTACATGCCTATTACCATTATATTAATAAAGGCATGGTTTTATTTTATTTTTCAAAGCCAAAATGGTTTTTGAGTGTAAGTAGATGTTTGACACATATTTGGACATTACAAACACAGTACAAAAGTCTAGAGAAAATTTAAATGCAAATAGATTTGAATTAGGCATTCAAATTCAAACTAGAAAAACATAACAGAAAAAGAAAAGGAGAAAAGGAGAAAAAATAATAATAAAACACAGCAACCTAACTAGCCCAACCCACCCGCGGCCCAGCTACCAGCCCACCTAGCCCACCCGGGAAACCCCTCCCTCTCTGTGTTTCTCACCCGCGCACAGACCCCCTCCCTCGCTGTCAAGTGGACCCAACGCCAGGTCAGCTCGTCGTCCCCAAACCCCACCCACGACCAGGCCTTCGCCGTTTCTTCCTCCCTTCACTGCCGCGATTTCAATTTTAGTAAATGGCGATGAATGCGTGCGTAATCCCCGACCCAGCTCTGGCTACTTAATCCCCTCCCCCTCACGATCATTTCCCCTCACACAGCCAGCACAGAGCGCCACCAGGCTCCCCAAATTTTCCCTCGCACCGCCACAGTACCGTAGAACTCCGGCAAGATATTCTGGTAAGCCTCATGCGCCCCTCTGCCCGTCGTTCACGCGAGCGTGTTTCCCTTGACCTTGCGCATATACTAATGCCTATGGCTTTTCCAATGGTTCCCCAGGTCGTCACCCCCGTCGTCGTTTGCAAACACCCGAGAAGCAACTCAACTCCGGCGAGCAAATTTGGTAAACCCCGTGCTCCCCTTGACCCCTGTTTCACGCGACTGTATTCGCCATGTCCTTGTGCGCCTCCTGATGCCAGCCGCTTGATCTCTTGCACCATAGGTCTTCTTCTTCGACTCCGACAGTGAGCACCCGACGCGCGGACGAACTCCGACGAGGAATAGCTGCTGTGTTCTTGCGCCCCCGCCCCAGCCGCATCCACGTTGAGGATCCCCACGCCCTCTGGACCTCGTTAAGCGCCAGGACACCCTCCCTACCCTTCTGACCTCGCCGACATGTCACGGTCAGTGGCGTCGCCACCGCCTGAGCCATTTGCGCCACTGATTTCTGGTCAGATCGATCTGATCCATCGGATCCAGATCCAAAGGCCACAGTTAGATCTTGATCGAAGCAATATGATTTGATCTAGGCCGTGCGCAGTTAGTTAGATCCAACAGCCCACAAGCGTGATCTGCCCGAACCGGTATGCGCTAATCAGACGCTGCCGCGTGAGCCTGTGTTTAGATTTAAAAACAGAATTTAGATCTATTAGATGTTCAAACTTGTAAAATTCATAACTTTTGACCCACATGTTCAAATTTTGCAAATTTTATATCATTGGAATAAGGAGAAATAATTCTATCCGACCATACAAATTGTTTAATGATTTTCTTCTAAAAAATTGGTTATTTTTGCAGAGACATTTATAGGCTTATTTTGAGTATAGAAATTATTTGAAAAATGATTTCAAGACTAAATAAAGTTTATTTAGTGTATATTTGTCTAGTTTGTGATTCAGCACTATATACTTGTCTTGTTTGATCTAGAAAAATCATCACATGGCATTGCATGCATTCATATATTTTTGCTTGTATATTTTTGAAATGTGAATTTGGTGCTATCATTTTATGTGTAGATTTTGGTGCTAATAGTGATTGTGGTTGTGAAGATTGTTGCTACTCCCCCAACTACCAAGGCAAGTATCTATATGCTATGCTTGTGATATCCTAGTAGTTGTAGAAATGTTAGAATTTCCTCTAAGTTAAGATACTTGTCGTTGCCATGCTTAGCCTAGCTAATAGCAACCAAGGGTGGAATATATTCATGCTATGGAAAATATTGTTTTGTCTTTGACTTATGTTTTTGCTTAATAAAACAACTAAGTGAATGAAACACCTGGGTGGAATGCAAAGAATGGTTTGTGTTGAGTGGTTAAACAAGGACCATCTCTATGGTTTACCTTGTGTATCTCACTTGTGGAAAGCCACCTAGGAACAAAGGGATTTGAGATGCCAAATGTTAAGAAGCTTCTAGTGCAGCCACATGGCATTATGGCCTCTGCCTGGATCATATAGGTTGCAATAACTTAGCCAAATGGACAGTTGGTGGTAGGGGATTGATAGGTTTGGAGCGCGTCCATTTTGGTCTAAGGGAAGGCTTCTGAAAGGTCCTGTGTTGGTGAAAATAAAGTCTTGTGGGTAAAGTGCACAACCTCTGCAGATGGAAGAATCTAAGTACTTAGCCATGTCCCTGGTATTGGACAACTTGAGCATCAAGACATGGAAGCTATCAAGAATCTCCTCATCCCAATTTTCTAAGCTAAAACTTGTGGTTGAATAAGGGTGAAGGTTCACTGATTTCTATTGGTGGTTCCTTGGGAAAGTTTTTGCCCAACAAAAACTTAGTGTTTTCAACTGAGGTAAAACCTATTTTGAGCAAAGCAAGCATAAGCTACACTTAGCCAAATTCATGTAGTAACTAGATGTTAATATTCTACTAAGGTATCAATTGCCAATACTATTCCAATGTATTGACCCACTGTGGCTGTAACTTGTGATGTTGCAGGTTACTCTGATGATGAATAGGGGTTATGAGTCTACGCTCAACATGCTTGCCTGTGCCACATGAAGATGAAGACTTCTATTTTATATTGTTAAGTTGAACTCTTGTACTAGCCTATGGCTATGGAGTTGTAAACGACTATGTTATCTCTGGAATGACGTTGTAATAATGACCTTTGTTTCTGTGTACTTCATCTTAAACTGTGGATGCTAGCAATTGATCCAGGGACTAGCATTGCAATCACATGGATCCTTACCTTTATAAGGGTGGGATCTTACAGATGGTATCAGAGCACTGTGTTGCCTGTAGGATTATGACCATAGGACTGGATTAGAAACCACTAAGGAAAATTTTTCAACAATTTCCACACTTGTCTTTTCTTCTCGTAAAATTTTCCAATCTTCTTTCTTAACTCTATTTGTAGATGAACTCCATCAACGAAGCCGTGAGGAAGGGACCACTCATGACCATGACCATGGAGTGTGAGACAGAATTCCCCAAGGCCCTCAAGGACCTCATGTTTTCCATGGGAATACATGGTGCAGCTGTGTATAAAGGATTTCCCGTGATGGATGAAGGAATAGAGTACTGGTGGGTGCAACTTCACTTGTACAAAAATAAGGAATACAACCACAAGGAATTAGGATTCTGCATGGTCACCAACTCAGTAATGCACACCACATTCTTTGACTCTACAAGAGATGCAGCTTGGAAAGCCATCAAGGAGCTTGGTGATAGACTCAAGTGCAGAATGCTTAACACCCAAAATGACCTTAGGGAAGAAAAGAAGCATACACAAGAGTTAGAGGCTACCAACCAACGTTTAAGAGAGGACATCATAGACTTAGCAATGGAGTCATGTGATCAGGATCGACAGATTGCCTCTAGGGATGCCCTATTAGCCAACTTGGAAAGTGAGATGGGATTGTAATGTACTTCGTTAGTTGGACCACCACACCTATCGTTTTATTTCCAAAAATTTTATCTAAGTTATGTTGAACCATTGATGCTTGTAATGGATTTTTGTATGTCATGACTTGTGTGTTTGTTGCCAAAGATATGCTTGTGATACTATGTCTTGTGATTTTTCTCTATTGATGTTGATTCTAACTTTTCTCTATCTTATAAAATAGATGCCTAATGTTACTATCAGCACGGCTGAAGAGTTCAAGGGAACTCGTTTTGTCACTCGTCTTATTGAGCTCACTAGTGTGCTCAACCTTCCACTCCCTAGCATCATGATGCTTCCCCTCACCAAGTTTGAGAGGAAGGACCTTTGGGGCTTCAAAGTTACTCAGCCAGGACGACAGACTAAGCCAGCCATGGAGGCTATCACTTTCCAGCTAATGCATGATGACAAGGAGAGAGGCTTAGATGTAGTCATGCATGATTTACTTGGGCCTCTGGTAGGGAGGCACTCCAGAGAGCTTAGAGGTGTTTACTTTCACGCCTTCGGAAGATGCGACGAGGAGGGTGAGGCTATTGAGTTCGAGGTTGCTGCTAGAGAGACGGTGGAGCCGATTCGTCTATACCTTCAGGACCTAGAGTTCTCATTAGGCACCTAGATACCGATAGGACAGGAAATGGAGGCCAAGTTTGAGAGACAGGACAGGAAATTCAAGAGCCAGGAAAAGAGAGTCCAAGACCGGAACAAGAAGATCCGGGAGATGAAGGAAGATCTAGAGACCAAGGATTTCGATTTCGAGCATCAGCAGGGTGTGATTGAGAGACTTCGTTCACAGAAGAGGGCTCTTAAGGCCAAGATAGAGGCCTTGACTACCAATGTCGAGGAATACAAGACCGCTATGGAGAATGCAGGTCTTACACTTGTTGACAAGGAGGTTGATGCAGAGGAGTAGTGATGACTACTCATTTATCTTTCATTTACCATGCTTATGATTATTGAGTCGCAATGACCATCCAACATGTGGGTGGCTTGCTATGGTGTGTTTACTTTTTCAAACTTGTTGTTTATGTCGTTGAACCTTATGATTATTTTGATGCTTGTTTTGGTGATTGCCTATGTAATGTATTGTACATGTTAAGCATCTATGGGTATCTCATTCTTATCCTTATGAAAACCACAGATGCCTCCTCGACGTGCCAACCCCCACCTAGACAACAACAATGTCACCCCGAGATGCATCAGCTGATGTAGATGATGACCACTTTTATGCATAATCAGAATAACAACAACAACAATCAGAACAATCCACCAGGATTTGACATGCTCACCAGGTTCCTAAGACCGAGGCCTGCAAAGTTCTCAGGAACTAGTGATCCCATGGTGGCCAATGATTGGCTACGTTCGGTGAACAAGGACTTGGTAACTGTCGGCTGCACCGACGAAGAGAAAGTCAGGTTTGCAGAACATCTGTTGGAAGGACCAGCAGCCACTTGGTGGGATAACTTCCAGATCACCACTCCCATTGAGGATGTGACATGGGCTATCTTTGAAGATGGTTTCCGTACAGCTCACATCTCATCCGGGATGATGAGTTTAAAAAAGAAAGAGTTCCATAACCTGAAGCAGCGCCACCGCAGCATGGCTGAATATATTGAGGAGTTCAACAATCTGCGACGTTATGCACCGGATGAAGTTGATACCGATGCCAAGAGGAAAGAGAAATTCCTCGAAGGACTAAACGATGAACTGAATCCGCAGTTATCTGTGGCCTATGTCCCCACCTACCAATCCCTTTGTGACAAGGCTACCATCTTGGAGAACAAGATGAAACAGGTTGAAAGCAGAAAGAGGAAGCACAGCTCTGACAAGCACAACTTGAGATCGTCTCACAAGCGTTCTCATCATGATGATAGTGGGAGTTCTGGATCCCACAAACACGGAAAGTACAACAACCACCACAGCCACAACCGCCATCATGACAACAAGCATCACCGTAGTCATGATAATGACAAGTACAAGAACCACAAGAGTGGATACAAGAGCCACCACAATGGAAGTGCAAGTGGTAGTGGAAGCCAGCCTGTCAAGAAGGATCTCAGTCAGGTTGAATGCTTAAAGTGTAAGAAGATGGGGCATTATGCAAATGAGTGCCCAGAAAAGAAAGTTGAAGGTGCCAACAAGCCCAACCCTTTCCAGAAGGGAGAGGTGAACCACATCAATGTGGAAGAGATCTATGAGGAACCTGATGCTGTGGCTGGTAAGTTCAAACTCAATTCTATTGCAGCACTTGTTCTTTTTGATATTGGTGCATCGCATTCATTCATATCAAAAGCATTTGTGGATAGAAATGGGTTTCCAACTGAAAATATTGGGTGCCCAATAAAAGTAAGTTCTCCCGGTGGAGATATGATAGTAAGTCTTGGATGTCGTGATCTAGTGATAGAATTTGGGAAGCATACGTTTCCAGTGAGTCTGATAATCCTAGATTCCCAAGGACTGGATGTAATTTTGGGAATGGACTGGATGACCAAGTATGAAGGAGTACTAGATTGTGCCAATTGTACTGTCGCACTCACAACCCCGAAAAAGAAAAGGATAAGATTCAAGTCTAACTTTGAATCAAAAGGGAGTAAGCTAAATTGTCTTAAGGGGGTTAGCATAGACAGTGTGCCAATTGTGAGTGAATATCCGGATGTGTTTCCGGAAGAATTGTCGGGAATGCCACCAGATAGAGATGTGGAATTTCTGATTGACTTGCTACCAGGATCAGGACCAATAGCAAAGAGACCTTACAAGATGTCAGTTGATGAGTTAAAAGAACTCAAGAAACAACTTGGAGAACAGTTGCAGAAAGGATTTATTCAACCAAGTTCTTCATCTTGGGGAGCACCAGTCTTGTTTGTGGAAAAGAAAGATAGAAGTCAAAGGTTATGCATAGATTATCGTTCACTCAATGAGGTGACTATCAAGAACAAATATCCTTTGCCCAGAATCAATGATTTGTTTGATCAGTTAGAAGGAGCCTGTGTGTTCTCAAAAATTGATCTCCGGTCAGGTTATTATTAGCTTAAGATAAGGGAACAAGACATACTTAAGACAGCTTTCACCACTACGTATGGATTGTATTAGTACACCGTGATGCCATTTGGTTTGACCAATGCACCAGCTTACTTCATGAATATGATGAACAAGGTGTTCATGGAGTTCCTTGACAAGTTTGTTGTCGTTTTCATCGATGACATTTTGATCTACTCCAAGAGTAAAGAATAGCATGAAGGACATTTGCGGTTGATACTTGAGAAGCTTAAAGAGCATAAGCTGTATGCCAAATTCAGCAAGTGTGAATTCTGGTTGAATGAAGTTGGATTTCTTGGACACGTTGTGTCAGGAGATGGTAGCGATTGATCCGCAAAAGTGTCAGCTGTAACTAAATGGGAATCTCCTAAGTCAGTAAAGGAAATTCGTAGTTTCCTTGGCTTGGCAGGATACTACAGAAGATTCATTGAGAATTTCTCTAAGGTAGCTAAGACAATGACGGAGTTACTAAAGAAAGACAAGAAATTTTCTTGGACTGAAGGATGTGAACTCAGCTTCCAAGAATTGAAAAAGAGACTAGTGACAGCACCAGTCCTATGTCTGCCAGATTTGGAGAAAGATTTGCAAGTGTATTGTGATGCATCTCGTCATGGATTAGGTGCAGTTCTAATGCAAGAAGGGAAAGTTGTGGCTTATGCCTCGAGACAACTCAAAACTCATGAGGTAAATTACCCTACTCATGATTTGGAGTTAGCCTCTGTTGTCCATGCACTCAAAACATGGAGACATTATCTTTTGGGAAAGAGATGTGAAGTGTTCACAGATCACAAAAGTTTGAAGTATATCTTCACTCAGAAAGAAATCAACATGAGGCAAAGAAGATGGCTAGAACTCATCAAGGACTATGACTTGAGTTTGCAATACCACCCCGGTAAAGAAAATGTTGTAGCGGATGCACTAAGCCGTAAGGTATTTGTGAATGGTCTTACTAAGGGAGAGTTGCTAGATGATCGGTGTGCCCAATTTAGAGACCTCTGATTGGAGATTGTGCCTGAAGGACATCTCATGTCATTGGATGTTCAACCCACCTTGTTGGACAAGATCAAGGAAGCCCAAAAGACGGACAAGGAAATCGAAGAGATTAAGGAAAAGATTAGCAAGGGAAAAGCCAAAGGATTCCATGAAGACGTACATGGTACTTTATGGTATGGTAAACGTATCTACGTTCCGCAAGATTTGGAGCTTCGGAAACTGATTTTACAAGAAGCACACATCTCACCATATTCCATTCATCTGGGTAACACAAAAATGTACATGGATATGAAGGAAAGATTTTGGTGGAATGATCTCAAGAAAGACATCGCCGAACATATTGCTTTGTAGTAGAGTGAAAGCGAAACATCAGAAACCGGCAGGATTACTACAACCACTACCTATTCCTGATTGGAAGTGGGACAAGATTGGCATGGATTTCATTACCGGATTGCTAAGGACCAGGTCAGGATATGATTCTATTTGGGTAGTAATGGATCGCCTCACTAAAGTGGCTCATTCCATACCCGTGAAGACAACCTATACAAGTGCTAAGTTAGCCAAGATCTATATGAATAGGATTGTATGTCTGCATGGAGTACCCAAGAGTATTGTGTCAGATAGGGGAACTCCATTCACTTCTCATTTCTGGAGGAAACTGCATGAGTCATTGGTAACAAGATTGGAATTCAGTACTGCTTTTCATCCCCATACTGATGGACAGATAGAAAGGACCAACCAGATTTTAGAAGATATGTTGAGGGCATGTGCCCTAGACTATGGAGCTAGTTGGGATGAAAGTCTGCCTTACGCAGAATTCTCTTACAATAACAGCTATCAAGCCAGTATTGAGATGGCACCGTTTGAGTTTCTCTATGGGAGAAAGTGTACTAACCCATTGCTATGAAATGGTGTGGGAGAAAGAAATTTGTTTGGACCAGAACTAATTAAAGAGGCTGAAGAGAAAGTCAAGCTAGTAAAGGACAGATTGAAGATAACACAGTCCCGACAGAAGAGCTACGCAGATCCTAAGCATAGAGAAGTCACCTATGAAGTGGGTGATAGAGCTTATCTTAGAGTGTCACCACTTCATGGAGTGAAGAGATTCGAAGTCAAAGGAAAATTGGCCCCAAGATATGTTGGACCATTCAAGATTCTGAGTTGTAAAGGAGAAGTAGCTTATGAGATTGAATTGTCGGAATCATTGTCTTCCGTTCACAATGTGTTTCATGTGAGTCAGCTAAAGAAATGCCACCCAGAGATGGAAGAGACCTGTTTGAAGGATACTATACCTTTGGAGGAGGTCCAATTGGAAAGTGATCTCACATATGAGTAAAAACCTATCAAGATTCTTGAGACTGCAGAAAGAGTCACTCGGACAAAGACTATCAAATTCTGCAAAGTTCAGTGGAACCATCATTCCGAAGAAGAAGCAACACGGGAAAGAGAAGATGACCTTCGGAAAGACCACCCTCACCTATTTGCTAGCCAATCCGAATCTCAAGGGCAAGATTCACCTTAAGGGGGTTAGATTTGTAACATCCCTAAAATCATGATTTATAAAGTTTGCATAGCATTCATGCATTCATGAGCATTTGGCCTTTTCAAATGAATTTCCAAAATAAGAAACCATATTTTGCCTATTAACTTTATGCAAGTAAGGCAAGGTTTTATTTTACTTTCCAAGTATGAAAATTCTTGGGTTTGATCAGTAATGATTGGGAAGAGAATACAAATCCCACACAAAAAATTTCAAAACGAATTCAAACATAAAACCATTTATATGCCTATTACCATTATATTAATAAAGGCATGGTTTTATTTTATTTTTGAAACCCAAAATGGTTTTTGAGTGTAAGTAGTTGTTTGACACATATTTGGACATTACAAACACAGTACAAAAGTCTAGAGAAAATTTAAATGCAAACATATTTGAATTAGGCATTCAAATTCAAACTAGAAAAACAAAACATAAAATGGAAAGGAGAAAAGGAGAAAAAAATAATAATAAAACAAAGCAACCTAACTAGCCCAACCCACCAGCGGCCCAGCTACCAGCCCACCTAGCCCACCCGGGAAACCCCTCCCTCTCTGTGTTTCTCACCCGCGCACAGACCCCCTCCCTCGCTGTCAAGTGGACCCAACGCCAGGTCAGCTCGTCATCCCCAAACCCCGCCCACGACCAGGCCTTCGCCATTTGTTCCTCCCTTCACTGCCGGGATTTCAATTTGATTAAATATTGATGAATGTGTGCGTAATCCCTGTCCCAGCTATGGCTACTTAATCCCCTCCCCCTCACGATCATTTTCCCTCACACAGCCAGCACAGAGCGCTGCTAGGCTCCCCAAATTTTCCCTCGCACCACCGCAGTACCGTAGAACTCCGGCGAGATATTCTGGTAAGCCTCGTGCGCCCCTCTTCCCGTCGTTGACGCGAGCGTGTTTCCCTTGACCTTGCGCATCTACTAATGCTTGTGGCTTGTCCAATGGTTCCCCAGGTCATCGCCCCCGTCGTCGTTTGCAAACACCCGAGACGCAAATCAAATCCGGTGAGCAAATTTGGTAAACCCCGTGCTCCCCTTGACCCCTGTTTCACGTGACTGTATTCGCCATGTCCTTGTGCGCCTCCTGATACCAGTCTCTTGATCTCTTGCACCATAGGTCTTCTTCTTCGACTCCGACAGTGAGCACCCGACGTGCGAACGAACTCCAACGAGGAATAGCTACTGTGTTCTTGCGCCCCCGCCCCAGCCACATCCATGTTGAGCATCCCCACGCCCTCGCGACCTTGGTAAGCGCCAACACACCCTCCCTACCCTTCTGACCTCGCCGGCGTGTCACGGTCAGTGGCGTCGCCGCCGCCTGAGCCATTTGCGCTGCTGATTTCTGGTCAGATCGATCTGATCCATCGGATCCAGATCCAAAGGCCACAGTTAGATCTTGATCGAAGCGGTATGATTTGATCTGGGCCGTGCGCAGTTAGTTAGATCCAACGGCCCGCAAGCGTGATCCACCCGAACCGGTATGCGCCAATCAGACGCTGCCGCGTGGCCTGTGTTTATATTTAAAAACAGAATTTAGATCTATTAGATATTCAAACTTGTAAAATTCATAACTTTTGATCCACATGTTCAAATTTTGCAAATTTTATATCATTGGAATCAAAAGAAAGAATTATATGCAACCATGAAAACTGTTTAATGATTTGCTTCTGAAAAAATGGTTATTTTTGCAGAGACAGTCATAGGCTTATTTTGAGTATAGAAATTATTTGAAAAATGATTTAAAGACTAAATAAAGTTTATTTAGTGTATATTTGTATTGTTTGTGATTCAGCACTGTATACTTGTCTTGTTTGATCTAGAAAAATCATCACATGGCATTTGCATGCATTCATATATTTTTGCTTGTATATTTTTGAAATGTGAATTTGGTGCTATCATTTTATGTGTAGATTTTGGTTCTAATAGTGATTGTGGTTGTGAAGATTGTTGCTACTATCCCAACTACCAAGGCAAGTGGTGCTTCATATTTTGTCCCAATATTTTGACTATGCATTAGAGATATTTTGTATAGGGCTTGCATGAATATTTTGCTAAGTATCTATATGCTATGCTTGGGAAATCCTAATAGTTGTAGAATTGTTAGAATTTCCTCTAAGTTAAGATACTTGTTGTTGCCATGCTTAGCTTAGCTAATAGCAACCAAGGGTGGAATATATTAATGCTATGGAAAATATTGTTAAGACTTTGACTTATGTTTTTGCTTAATAAAACAACTAAGTGAATGAAACACCTGGGTGGAATGGAAAGAATGGTTTGTGTTGAGTGGTTACACAAGTCCCATCTCTATGGTTTACCTTGTGTATCTCACTTGTGGAAAGCCACCCAGGAACAAAGGGATTTGAGATGCCAAATGTTAAGAAGTTTCTAGTGCAGCCACATGGCATTATGGCATCTGCCTGGATCATATAGGTTGCAATAACTTAGCCAAATGGACAGTTGGTGGTAGGGGATTGATAGGTTTGGAGCACGTCCATTTTGGTCTAAGGGAAGGCTTCTGAAAGGTCCTGTCTTGGTGAAAATCAAGTCTTGTGGGGAAAGTGCACAACCTCTGCAAATGGAAGAATCTAAGTACTTAGCCATGTCCCTGGTATTGGACAACTTGAGCATCAAGACATGGAAGATATCAAGAACCTCCTCATCCCAATTTTCTAAGTTAAAACTTGTGGTTGAATAAGGGTGAAGGTTCACTGATTTCTATTGGTGGTTCCTTGGGAAAGTTTTTGTCAAACAAAAACTTAGTGTTTTCAACTGAGGTAAAACCTATTTTGAGCAAAGCAAGCCTAAGCTACACTTAGCCAAATTCATGTAGTAACTAGATGTTAATATTCTACTAAGGTATCACTTGCCAATACTATTCCAATGTATTGACCCACTGTGGCTATAACTTGTGATGTTGCAGGTTACTCTGATGATGCATAGGGGTTATGAGTCTACACTCAACATGCTTGCATGCGGCACATTAATATGAAGACTTCTATTTTATATTGTTAAGTTGAACTCTTGTACTAGCCTATGTCTATGGAGTTGTAAAAGACTATGTATCTCTGGAATGACATTGTAATAATGAACTTTGTTTCTGTGTACTTCATCTTAAACTGTGGATGCTAGTAATTGATCCAGGGACGAGCATTGAAATCACAGTGATCCTTACCTTTATAAGGGTGGGATCTTATAATAACACCACATCTTTAATTGCATCAAAACCATTCTCTCTAGGCCTTTTTTTCTAATATAGTCCTATAAAGAAAAAAAGAAGTTATATGAACCTAATCTTCAAAGGTTATGTAAAAGTTCATTTTTATCATCCTACGACGATCTCCTCCTTTTTACAAATTTTAAGAGACAAATTTCACTAATCTTGGAGTTAGTATGCAAAAGTTATAAAAGGTGTAGATTAAATAGAAAATAATAAATGTATAAAAAAATAAAAACTAGCCTATCGGGCCAGCCGAAGCCAGCCCGCAACCTATCTGCCGCGCGGGCCACGAAGTGAGCGCTGCCTAGCAACTGGGCCGGCCTGCAGAACCTGCCAGCCCCGCACCTAGCGCGCGCGTCACTGATAGCTCGGGCCCACGCCATAGTCTTCCCCACAGATACCGGGCGATAACGACGATGCCACCGCGACGAGTCGATCTTCTTGGACGAATCGGAGCAGACTCACGGCCCCTGCTCCTAGATTTTCCCCGCCTATTTAAACCCCGCACCCCACCGCCTAAAAGCCCTAAACCAATTTTGATCTACCGCCACCGGGATGCTGCTTCCGAGGTTGTTCCGATCTCGATGGAGAGCACCGCCCCCGAGGCTTGGGAGCTCGAGTAGGGCACCATTTTTGTCGCCCCTTGCCCCCTTTTCCCTCTAATCCTATTCCCTGTGATGCACTGCCTCACCCCGCGCTCTTCTCTCCCTCTTACGTGCAGTACACCATCGGGAATTCGTCGCGAGCGTCTCACCGGAATTCGTGAAGGTCAGCGGAGCACTGCCACGGTAGGAGGAAAGCAGGAGCGACGCCGAATCTGCCATCAAGACTGCGAGGAGGAGGCGAGTATTTTCGTCAAGAACGTCACCTCGGAGGAGCATCACAGCCATGACCACAACCGTGACCGACCGCATCAGCGTTCCGTCGGCCCAGCGTCGGACGGGCCGAGCCAATCGATGGCCGCCACCTGTCGCTAATCTATTAGGATTAATTTTAAATATGCAAAATATTGTTAAACTTGCAAAATTTGTAGTAAAGTAAATACTTGGCCAAAAATTACAAAAAATATATCGTTGGATTGCTAAAATTGTGTAGAACACATATCTGAAATTAAATTACAAGTTAACTGTAGTAATATTTCTATGGAATTGAAACACTAGATTGGAGTATTTAATTCATAGAAAAATAACCGTAGCTCTGTTTTAGTTGAATCTTGTTGCGTTGGCTTTGTTATTATGCTGTCTACTGTTTAAAATTATCAAACTTAGCTTAGAGGTTTAGATCCATTTCATGGTAAATTTGAAGGTTGGATCTTCTTATGGCCATATTTAATCAAGTAATAATTCAGATTACTTAAAATCCATGGGAAATCGATACTAGTAACATCCCGAACACAATAACATCCCTGAATAATACATTGGTCATTTTGGAAACTCATTCTTGCATATTACCATATTGCATGCATGCATTACTTCTATGGCATTGTTTTTGTGCAAGTAGTGATTAGATCTATGTTTGTGCTTCGTTAGATTGTTCGGAGCTTGCTGAGAAGTATTGTTGCGTAGATTTCTTCTCGGACCAATGCAAGTTACACCACTTGTTCATATTTTGTTCCAGATTTGTCTATGCATGTGATCTTACAATTCTGTAGTATGCATGTGTAGGATGTTCTGGTAGAATTTTTCCTTAGTATTACTTTTTGCAAGTGCGATGATTTTGTAGTATGCCATGAGTAGCTCTATACTTTGGAATTTTCCCTCCTAATAGGTTACCTATATTTTTGCTAAGTACTTGTTATGATATATATACATATAAAGTACTGTTGGGTGATTCGAAAGACTAGAAATTTCCTAAGTATAAAGACTCTCTCTCCAGCAATCTTTTCTTCTCAAATCCACTTCAAAATAAAACTGAGTTTTCTTCTGGGCAGAATAGTTGTTGGGTCACTTGGTGAGTAATATACTCGTGTTCCATTTGACCCTATATTACTTAAGATAATATTTACGAAGTAGGGTAAAACTCTCTCTCTCTCTCTCTTCCCCATATTAGAGAAAAACTAGCTTTGTGAAAATGAACCCCACAGCCCAAACTAGCCTTGCATGTAGAGTTAGTCTCATGCCTTCCTTGGTGTAATTTCCCAATATATTCAAAGTATTGACCCAACTTGTTGGCTACACATTTTATGTGCAGAATCCAAAGATTGAAAGGTGTGTAGGGATCGCGAGTCTACACTCAACAAGCCCAGGGCATTGATGGACTCAAGTTATTTATGTTTATCTATTATTTGAGCTAGCTATATGCTAAGCAAAGTTGTAATAATTTCATTCTCTCGATTATTCGTGTAATAATGACATTGTGTTTTACATGATATACATCGAGTGTGAGTGCTAGCTATTGATCCACGAACTAGCATATAAATCATAGGGACCAAGGATCTTTATTGATCTGAGGTCACACCAGATGGTATTAGAGCACAAAGTTGCCTGTAGGACGTGACTCTAGGATTGGAAACCACCTCTAACTTTGTGTGATTTAATTGCTGTTTTTTCTAAGTTATTTGTGCACTTCTAGTACCTGCATTTCCCTACTTATTTAAGTATATAATATTCTTTCTTCTAACTTAAAGATGACAAGCTTCTCCTACGACATAATCGCGAACATCGAGCCCCTTTGCTTTGGAGGATGCCTGATCGACCTCGTCTCGCATTTGGGACTTCCCCTGCCATCAATCCAGGGAAGCCCAATGAGGAAAATCCACAAGGACGGCTGGTGGGGAGTCAAGGTCATCTTGCCAACATGATATGAAAGGGAGCGCCCGACGGAGGACATAGCAATCCACACCATCAGCGACTCCAAGGAGAAGGCACTTAGCATCAGCTTGCAAAAGCTCATTGGACGCCTTTGTGGGCGCCATCAGGAGGATCTTCAAGGTCACTTTGGCACACTTTTTGGAAGGCGTGTTGAGGAAGGAGTTCCAATAGAGTTGAGCTTTGAAGAAAGTGCTACGACCAAGTGTCGAAGGACGCAATATCAAGACTTGTAGTGCCACATCCATGACATTGAACAGGGTAGCTCCCTCGAGATGCTAAGGAATGATGAGCTGTGCGCTCTCATCAAGGAGAAGGAAGAAATGATCAAGCAGCAAGAGGAGGCGATGAAGGTTCAATAGGAAAGGTTCAAGGACCAAGAGAAGAAGTTCACTAACCAAGAGAAGAGGGTGATAGAAAAGAACAAGAAGATTAGGGATCTCAAGAAGGAAACCGAGAGCAATGATATGCAGACCGAGGGCCTTTTCAAGATAATCGATGATGTGCGTGCCTCCAAGAGGGGCTTGGAAAAGCAACTTGCAGCCGCTAAGGAGTCAAGCATAGTGGAGGAGCTGCAGGGCGAGAAGGGGGACTTCAGGAGCAGCTAGAAGCCACTACCAAGAAACTGCAAGAAGAGATAAAGGACCTCCACGAGAAGCTTGAAGCCGCCACAAAGGAGATGGGGCTATAAAAGTTAACTCTAGGGAAGGAAGGTTACTCGTTCGAGGACGAGGAAGTGGAATTCATGGAAGAGTAGAGTAGTTCGTTGGACCACCCTTAATTTTTTTTAAGTTGAACGTTATTCACGATTGTAATAAATACCAAGAAATATTTAGTTTAGTTAAACTTGGATGATTTATGTGTTATACTTGTGCTGCTTATGCCTTGCATGCTTTTATGTGTTTTCATAAGGGTAGGGGTTTACTACTTTAGTCTTTCTATCTATCTCTTAACTTGTTACCCAAACCCCATAGATGCCGTTGAGACGTGTGAACAAGGATCTCCCTCTAGATATTTCACAGCTTTTGGCCTCTCAGAACCAGCTGATCGAACTACTCACTCAGAATGTGCAAAACAACAGCAACAACAATGCACCACCTCCGCCACCCCCACAACCACCTCAACGGGATCACTTGACTCGGATTTTGAGGTTGAACCCTCCTACCTTCACTAGCAGTGCGGAACCAATTGTTGCGGATACTGGCTCCGCACAATCAACAATAAGCTAGATACTATCCATGATGCTGGAGCTGATACGGTGCGTAATGCTGTGCACCAACTCGAAGGACTTGCTGCAGAATGGCGGGACAACTACCAATTCACCCACCCGGATATTGATGATATTACATGGAACCAGTTTGAGACATCTTTCTGCACTCACCATGTGGCTGCTGGTGTCATGACTCTGAAAAGGTGCGAGTTTCGCGACTTACACCAGCTGCACCGTTCTTTCACCGAATATGGGGAGCTTTTCAACAAGCTGGCCCGTTACACACCCGATGATGTTTCCAATGATGCCAAGAGGCAGGAGGATTTCTTAAGAGGGCTCAATGATCAGCTATCTATTCAGCTTGTGGCTCAGAAATTTGACAACTTTCAGGAACTCCTGGATAGGACTATTGTGGATGAATCCAAGAGGAAGAGCATACAAAACCGCAAGAGGAAGTCTAACCCACACAAGCACTCTGTTCTATACCAAAAGAAGCGCACTTCATCACCACCACCTCACAACAGTAAGGGCCATAACCATAGCGGTCATCACCATGGCAGTCACAAACACAATGGTCATAAGCACCACAATGGAAATGGAAGCAATGGAAAGGATATCAGTGAGGTGACATGCTTCAAGTGCAACAAGACAGGGCACTATGCAACTACTTTCCCCAAGAAGATGAAGAATGGAAATGGAGATGGGAATGGCAATGGACACAACCATGGTAATGGAAATGGGAAGAAGCCGAATCCGTTTTTCAAAGCCATGGTGAATCATGTCTCCATGGAGTATGCTTGTGACGCACCAGACTCCATGATTGGTAAGTTCAAGCTCAATTCCATTCCCGTAGTTGTTCTTTTCGATACTGGTGCACCACATTCATTCATATCAAGGGTACTTGTGCATAGAGGCAAGATACCTACTGAGACTATAAGTTCTCCTCTAAGGGTCAGTTCTCCTGGAGGAGAAATAGTAGCCAACTCTGATTACCGAGGGTTAGAACTAAGGACTAGGACACACATCTTTCCCACAAGTCTAGTAGCTTTGGAGTCACAGTGATTATACATAATTTTTGGAATGGATTGGATGACCGAATACGAGGGAGTCATAGATTGTGCCAAAAGGACTGTCACGCTCATAACACCGGAAGGGAAAAGGATTCGTATCAAGTCAACTTTTGCACTTAAGGAAATTATGGTGAATTCCCTTAACGGAGTTAGCTTGGAGGATGTACCCGTTGTGAAGGAGTATCTAGATGTCTTACCGGAGGAGTTACCATGGATGCCTCCCGATCGTGATATTGAGTTTCTTATTAACTTGATGTCGGGCATATGACCGATAGCCAAGAGACCATGAAAGATGGATGTGGAAGAGTTGAAGGAATTCAAGAAACAACTTAGGGAGTAATTGGACAAGGGATTCATTCAACCAAGCACATCATCTTAGGGAGCACATGTATTATTCGTGGAAAAGAAGGATAAAACCAAGAGGCTAGTTGTGGATTACCACTCGATGAATGAAGTGACAATCAAGAACAAGTACCCTCTACCTAACATCAATGATATGTTTGATCAGTTAAAGGTAGCTAGTGTGTTCTCAAAAATTGATCTGTGATCAGGCTACTTTCAGCTAAATATTTGAGAACAGGATCCGCCCAAAACAGCCTTCACCATATATGGGTTGTATGAGTACACAGTGATGTCGTTTGGTGTAACCAATGCCCCGACATATTTCATGACTATGATGAACACGGTGTTCATGGAGTATTTGGACAAGCTTATCGTGGTGTTCATAGATGATATCCTTATATATTCCAAGGATGAGACGAAACATGAGAGGCATCTACGCCTAATTATGGAAAAACTAAGAGAACACAAGTTGTATGCCAAGTTCAGCAAATGTGAGTTGTGGTTAAATGAGGTGGGTTTCATTGGTCATGTTGTGTCAGCAAAAGGAGTTTCAGTAGACCCTAGTAAGGTAGCTTCCGTGACTGAATGGGAATCGCCTAAGAATGTGGGAGATATTAGGAGTTTCTTGGGCCTCATAGGATATTACCGGAGGTTCATTGAAAACTTTTCCAAGATAGCAAAACCTATGACCGAATTGTTGAAGAAGGAGGAGAAGTTCCTATGGATCGAGGCATGTGAAGCAAGTTTTTTGGAGTTGAAGAAATGCCTTGTAACGACACCAGTTCTATTTCTTCCTGATATCCAAAAGGATTTCCAAGTCTATTGTGACGCTTCTCGGCAAGGACTTGGTAGTGTACTAATGCAAGATGGGAAGGTAGTATCCTATGCCCCCCGCCAGCTTAAGAACCATGAACATAACTACCCCACACACGATTTGGAACTTGCATTCGTGGTGCATGCACTCAAGGTATGGAGACACTACCTCATGGGAAAACATTGTGATGTGTTCACGGATCATAAGAGTTTGAAATACATCTTTACCCAAAAGGAGTTAAATATGAGGCAAAGGAGATGGCTTGAACTCATAAAGGACTATGACCAAGATCTGCAGTACCACCTCGGAAAGGCTAATGTAGTAGCCGATGCCTTAAGTTGTAAGGTTTATGTGAATGAACTTACCGCGGGGGAACTTCCAAAGGATTTATGCAAGAAATTTAAAGATATCAGGCTTGAAATAGTTCTGGAAGGGGACTTAACAGCTATGGAAATAGTGCCTATGCTTCAAGACAGAATTGAAGAAGCCTAGAAGGGAGACAAAGAGTTGGAGGAAATAAGAGCCAAAATAAGTGAAGGAAAATCAAAAGGTTTTCATTTGGATGAACAAGGAACCCTTTGGTATGAGAAGCGTATGTGTGTTCCCGATGATCCCGATATCAGGAAGCTAATTCTTCAAGAGTCCCATGATTCACCATACTCGATTCATCCGGGTAACACAGAAATGTACATGGATGTGAAGGATAGATTCTGCTGGAACAATTTGAAAAGGGAAATTGCCGGGTATATTACGCTATGTGACATGTGTAATAGAGTTAAGGCAGAGCATCAGAAACTGGCAAGGTTGCTACAACCATTACCTATAACCGACTAGAAGTGGGACAAGGTAGGCATGAAATTTATCACGGGATTTTCCCAGATTCGTTCAGTATATGATTCTATCTAGGTAGTAGTCGATCACTTCACCAAAGTGGCTCACTTTATTCCCGTAAGGACCACATATACGAGTGCTAAGCTCATCAAGATCAATATTTCAAGGATTGTAAGTCTGCATGGTGTTCCCAAGGTAATTGTGTCTGATAGAGGTACCCAGTTCACCTCGAGGTTTTGGCGACAGTTACATGAGTCTCTAGGAACCAGGATAGAGTTCAGTACAACTTTCCGCCCACAAACAGATGGCCAAATAGAAAGGGTTAATTAGATTCTAGAGGATATGTTGAGAGCTTGCGTACTAGACTATGGGTCTAGTTGGGATGACAACTTTCCATATGCGTAGTTCTCATATAACAATAGTTATCAAACAAGTATCAAGATGGATCCGTTTGAAGTTCTATATGGAAGGAAATGTAGGACTCGGCTGTACGGAATGGAGTTGGAGAACATAGTCTGTTTGGACCTGAGTTGATCAAGGATGCCGAGGAAAAGGTAGGACAAATTCAAGATAGGCTAAAAGTACCCCGATCCCAAGAAAAGAGATATGCTGATTCCAAGCGCAGGGATGTGACTTATGAAATAGGAGACCGTGCATACCTCTGAGTTTTGCCACTACGAGGAGTTAAGAGGTTTGGAATCAAGTGTAAGTTGGCCCCACGATTCATAGGGACCTATAAGGTTCTAGCTCGTAGAGGAGAAGTTGCTTATCAGTTGGAGCTACCGGAGGGACTAACCGTTCATAATGTGTTTCATGTGTCGCAACTAAAGAACTGTCACCCGAAAATGGCCGAAAGTCGGCTGAGAGATATAGTCCCCCTGAGTGAGGTTTAATTAGAAAATGATCTTACTTGTTAGGAAAATCCCATCAAAAGTTTGGAAATAGCCGGGAGGATTACTTGTACCAAGACTATAAAGTTTTGCAAAGTTCAATGGAATAACCATTCTGAGGAAGAATCCACGTGGGAGCGTGAAGATGATTTGAAGACAGTACACCCACACCTATTTGCTAGCTAACCTGAATCTCGAGGACGAGATTCTTCTTAAGGGAGTAGGTTTGTAACATCCCAATTTTTTATTTATGAAGATGTAACTAGAAGTATGCATCATATCATTTGCTTCATAACACCACATCTTTAATTGCCTCAAAACCCTTCTCCCTAGGCCTTATTTTGTTTTCTCATATAGTCCTATAAAGACAAAAAAGGTTATATGAACCTAATCTTCAAAGGTTATGTAAAAGTTTATTTTTATCATCCTACGATGATCTCCTCCTTTTTACAAATTTTTAGAGACAAATTTCACTAATATTGGAGTTAGTATGTAAAAGTTATAAAAGGTTTACATTAAACAAAAAATAATAAATGTATAAAAAAACTAAAACCTAACCTATCGTGCTAGCTGAAGCCAGCCAGCAACCTATCTGTTGCGCGAGCCACAAAGTGTGCGCTTGCTAACTGGGCTGGCCCATGACACTGCTAACTGGCAGCCCTAGCAGTCATGAACATCTCGAGCCCACTCCATCGTCTTTCCCGCAGAGGTCGGGCGATAACGACGACGCCACCGCGACGAGTCGATCTTCCCTTTCCCCATTTTCTCCCTCTAATCCTATTCCCCATGATTCACTGCCTCACCCTATGCTCTTCTCTCCCTCTTATGTGCAGTAGACCGTTAGGAATTCTTCACCGGCGTCTCGCCGGAATTCACGAAGGTCGGCGGAGCACTGCCGTGGTAGGAGGAAAGGAGGAGCGACGCTGAAGCTGCCATTAAGACCGCGAGTAGGAGGAGGCGAGTATTTCTGTGGAATTTAAACACTAGATCGGAGTATTTCATTCATAGAAAAATAATCGTTGCTCCGTTTTAGTTGATTCTTGTTGCGTTGGCTTTATTATTATGTTGTCTACTGTTTAAAATTATAAATTTGTGCTTAGAGGTTTAGATCTATTTCATGGTAGATTTGAAGGTTGGATCTTCTTATAGGCATATTTAATGAAGTAAAAATCCAGATTACTTAAAATCTATGGAAAATCGATACTAATAACATCCCCAAAACAATAACATCCTTGAATAATACCTTGTTCGTTTTCCAAACTCATTCTTGCATATTACCATGTTGCATGCATGCATTACTTCTATGGCATTATTTTTGTGCAAGTAGTGGTTAGATCTATATTTGTGCTTTGTTAGATTGTTCGGAGTGCGCCGAGGAGTATTGTTGTCTAGATTCCTGCTCGGATCAAGGAAAGTTACACCACTTATTCATATTTTGTCCCATATTTGTCTATGCATGTGATCTTCAAATTCTGTAGTATGCATGTGTAGGATGTTCTGGTAGAATTTTCATTAGTATTATTTTTTGCAAGTGTGATTATTTTGTAGTATGCCATGAGTAGCTCTATATTTAGGAATTTTCCCTCCTACTAGGTTAACCATGTTTATTCTAAGTACTTGCTATGATATATATATAAAGTACCATTGCGGGGTTCGAAAGACAAGAAAGTTTCTAAGTATAAAGGCTCTCTCTTGAGCAATCTTTTCTTCTCAAATCCACTTCAAAATAAAACTGAGTTTTCTTCTGGGAGGAATGGTTGTCGGGTCAACGAGTGGAATTTGGTGGAGGACGGCCGCCCAGGAATCAGAGAAGTCTGCCATGTTTTAAAATTCATAAGCTTCCAGTTTAACCATAATACATATGGGCTCTGTCTTGGCCTAGTACTTAGTAGGAAACCTCACCTAGGTACCAAAATTTGGTGGTTCTTGACATGGTTGGATCCAGAAGGTAGAGGGGATACTAAGGGGAAGCCTCGACATGGTCTCGTCTGTAAAAGGACTTGATCGTGGATTGTGGGTAAAGTGCACAGACTCTCGAGAGTATTGCAATCTGATCGATCAACCGAGTTCATGGAAAAGAACATCGGAGCATCTGAAGGATCTTCCTCTCTCTCTTTCCAAATTTAAAGTTTTCTAAAACCCCATGGCATGAGTCCTATCGCTAATTGGTGGGATTTTGGGGACTTGGTGAGTAATATCCAAGTGGTAGGTTCTTTGGATACTTCATGAGTAATATCCTCGTGTTCCACTCGACCATATATTACATAAGAAAATGTTTACAAAGTAGGGTAAAACTGTCTCTCTTTTTTTTCTCCATACTTAGAGAAAACTAGATTTTTGCAAATGAACCCCACAGCCCAAACTAGTCTTGCATGTAGAGTTAGTCTTATTCCTTCCTTGGTGTAATTTTGCAATACATTCAAAGTATTGACCCAACTTGTTGGCTACACGTTTTATATGCAGAATCCGGAGATTGAAAGGTGTGTATGGATCGCGAGTCTACACTCAACAAGCCTGGGGCCTTGATGGAGTCAAGTTACTTATGTTTCTGTTGTTTTTTTGAGCTAGCTATATGCTAAGCAAAGTTGTAATAATTTCATACTCTCGATTATTCGTGTAATAATGACATTGTGTTTTGCATGATATTCATCGACTATGAGTACTAGCTATTGATCCACGGACTAGCATGTAAATCACAGGTACCAAGGATCTTTATTGATCCGAGATCACAACAAAAATTGGCATAAGATGTCCTAAAAAGAAGCACATCCCGCCCATAGATCTCACAGATGTCCAATCCCGGAATCTCTACACCAGACGATCATTGCCACCATCATCGACCTCTTTGAACCAGTAACCTTCCTTAGAGTATACCTTTCCATCTGAACTAATATTTTATCGTGTGAGACCCTAAGGGACATAGCAAGTCTTTATGCATCTAAAGGGAACAACCTGAGGGTGACGCAATTGTAGTGAAAACAAAGTCTAGCAGTTCTATACAGACACGCTAAAACATCCACCTAACCAATGAAAGATATACACTTGTTAATTAAACAAATGTTAATTACCCAATAGTTATATATCAACATAAATAAACATCTCTCTCCCCCGTCCCCGTTCATGAACAAGAAGGCAGAAGAACATCCCATCCATTGGCAGCTTTATTAATCATTCCGTAAATATGGCACTATTACTAGTCAAGTTTTAGTCGATTTAAAAGTGGTACTTTAGTTATGCTTGTCTATGATCGAGAAACTATTCTCCAAGTCGTCCATAACCGTGGACATGGCTTTCAGAAAGATTTATCCTGCAGGGGTGCACAAATAGCAACACATGCACGATTAACCTCGAAAAAACCAAATGAAAAACAAACGAGGTATCACGAAAACACATTCTCAAGATTCATAAATGATTTCAGGGGGCCACCCTGCTAAGCTTCCCGCTAAGAAGTTGGCCCGCTCCACGATGGACCGAGGGGTTTGTGCTAATGTCTATAAACGACAGGGAACCCAAAAGTGTGACTGGGCTTGTCGATACCGCAAAAACATTCCACATTCATAAACAGTATAGTAGTAAACGCTCCTCGAGCAAAAGTAGTAAATTAAGAAGTAAAATATGGCATAAGGACATGATAGTAATAACGCCCCAAACTACTTTTGGCCCCAAGAAATTAAATATGACTCAAGCTAGGACTAAGGGGATTCATGGTCCCATATGCGGATAGTACGATAGTTAAGGAACAAGAATCAAGTACTCGGGATCCTACGGGACACAAGTGATCTTAAAGAACCAAATAACAAATAATGCCCACATGTGCCTTTTTTTAGTTATCCCATTACTACTCTATTTAGTTGTTTAGGTACCTCATGATTCAAAGGCACTCACAAACCCTACACATGCAATTCTACGACTCGCATGGCTCAAACAACTCCTGTAGTAGTGTCTCATAGGATGGAGGGAACAAGCTTTAGTGGGGTTTAAAAGTAAAGGCTATGCAGTAGTTGAGATTCAATTTAATTCGGATCACGAATAATGATGCAAGAATAAGATAGATTCAATAGGTACTATATGTAGTGAAAGCATGGGGAAATGCTTTCCTGGCTTCTTAGTTGATGAATAAGATGGATCTGGGTAATACTCTTGAGGCTCCTGATATTTTCCTTGCTCGGCGTCTATCTGGATAAAAACCAAATACACAAGGGGCCAAAATAAATACATAGCACAATCATGTAAATCATATGGAAAAATCACCCAAGTATGTCACGATGGAATTATGCAAAATTTACATGGCATAAAATAGCATGACATGAGTGAGGTGTGGGGTACGAGAATAAAGCATTTTATTAAGTTTTTAGTCATGTTTTGCTCCCATAAACATTGATGTATACTTAATATTTATATGACGTCTGCTTTGATTCATAACAAGGAATTCATAGTTTGAACAGACTCGTTGAGCTAATCGATTTGGACATATCATTAGTTGAATTCGGAGTTACGGATTTAAAGTTATGCAATATTCAAGAAATGGCATTTATTAACAATTAAATTAGTTTGAAATTTTAAATTGCCCAAATTATATTATAAAGAGCATAATCAGATTCCTCATGTTTTTCTGATTCAAAATCATATATTATTCATATTATTTGAATTTATGAATTTAAATTTATATTAAAGTCAAAATTATTTAAATGGGGTCAAAGGTAAACGTTTGACCAGATTGAATTAGTTTGGAAATGTTTTGAATTTACAATTGGATTCATCTTCTATATTTAAATATAAATCCCCCACTACCTCATTTTCCTGCGTTCCCATGGCTCCACGTCATCCTTTTATCTCTGCGCTGTAGCACATCGTGTCTTCGTACCTTCCTCTCGTGCCGCTTTTCCCTCCGTGTGAGGTAGGCATCACATCTTGGTTCATGTGCTGGGTCCCTAGCTGGGCCGGACGAGAGCCCCCAACATGTACTGGATAATGCATATCGAAGTGACTTCGACGGAAAAAAGAGTTGTCCGTCGTTACTCCCTGGTTGCTCTCCATCATCGTGGATTCTTTGATTCCTCGCCACTACGACCTATGGTATTCATCAACCTTTATTTCCCTTCAAATGCGCAAGGAACCGCTCGGTTCAGCTGAGCCTCCACCACTTGCATGTTTAAAAACCTAGTCGTCCTACCATGGACATCGAGCGTACGCCGCCTGACATCAACATATATAGAATACGCTTCAACCTGGTAGTTGTCCAATAATTATGTTCTTCTTCTACCTTTCTTTTGCTATCCCCACTCAGGTTTGCCAATCAGGTTGCCTTCCAGGTTGAAAGATGGTCGAAGTTTTCTATCCCCATGACTTGATTCGATTTTCATTGGATTTTGCGTGTTGCTCACATAAGCCCTCTCGATTTGATTTTGGATTATGCATGCTGGTCATTCAAGTAAGGAGACAAAGTTGATCATCACCTATGCTGGTCATTCAAGTAAGGAGACATAGGTTATCAAACTTATCATCATGTATGCGTTCTATGGAATCTAGAGTTCTGGACAACCTTAGCTGCATATCTTACTCTTAATTTTTAATTTATACTGAGGATTTCTCACTACTAGGTTTATGGATCAACGCATATCTCCCTCCGCTAACGAATATTGAAGGCCCAACTTCTATATGGGAAGAAAGCTTGGATAAAATTTTTCCTTATGTTTGGTATGTATTGATAGACCATGTCTCCTCTGCCCTTCTTTTTGTGAAATTATTATGTTTTGAGTTGTTTTTTCCAAATTATCCACTATAGAGTGCATCAATTTTACATGGGTTTCGTACCCTGGACATTCTTTCTGATTAGGGTCCAACGCGTCCACAGAAAATTTTGGCCAGTGTGGAAGACCCGACTACATATAATTTCGTTGCTATTTCATCTTCAGATTTTGTATAGCATCTATTTCATTATTTTCATAATTGTAGATGTTATTAGGCCCGATCACCTGCTATACATATGAATGGTGTTCCAACAGATTATGAGCATGAAGGTTTACCTAAATAATGGTGTTTGAATTTAATTGGAGGTTGCAATCAGTTTTTTTCATCCACACTAAATTAACTATTGAGTTCAACATCTCATAATTTTTTTGTTGCAACAACTACGAGCTGTATAAACATATTGGATGTAGGCTAGTATCCATTAGATGTGATCTCCTTTACAATGTTTTCTCAAATGTCTTAGACTTTTATAGTCATGGATCAAGTTAATATCTCCATAGTTTCTATATCTGCTAGCATGCTCAATTCTAAGCTACTGTTTAGGCTATCATTCAGTTTTTGATTGATTGAGATAAAATATTATCGAAATTGGTATTGCGAAAACTTGTGAAATTGAAAAGCATGACCTTCTTCTATATCAATCATATTTCAAATTTCTTATCTTCTATCCAAGAAAATCACTTGGAGTATATGTTTCTTGGTTTTGAGGTAATGTGCTAATACATAATTGCTAACTGCACAATATGACTACGTGATGTTCTAGCGTTTATTCATAGCTCTCATATGCGGTGCAATGTAATAGGATGTCCGTCACCGCTCTTAGATAATAAATATAAACTCTTGGTAATCAAATATTGCTAATCCATATGCCTGAAGATTGATACATATCTTGGTTCGTAGGTTTAGAAAACTTACTCTACTACCGGTAGATAAATTACTCTATGGATTTTTTAAAGCCGATTTTACATTCTATTCATTACATAGTCACACTATAAACTTGTATAAACATGAATATCTCACATTTAGATCCATGTTTATATGGGAACTCGATTGATCAAGAGTTCAATGTCTGGTGAGATGCTAAGCATATCAATCATCATTGCAATCAAAAAATCAACTATCAGAAATCTTAATGTCAATTGTCAACTGAAATTCCCGCGGCAATGCGCGGGGTATCATCTAGTATTTAAAAACTGAACACAATTCATGTTGTATTTATATTCAAATTCGAAAGTATTTGAAAGTTATGAATCAATTCATATATATTTATACTTATGGATTTTATTTGTAATTAGAAAATAGTGGGAACTTTTGTTACCGTAGGCAAAATAACCCTCAGAGGATGACAGGTGAGGACAGGAGGAGATGGGGCCACACATGCATAGGGTATTACCATGAGGGACGCAATAGGTCTGCGGGTTGAGTTCCAAGAACTTGGGGTCCCTTTTTACAAATGGGCTGGTCTATGGAGGCCGCGGGTTGAAGGGAGGGGAACACCAGGGGCTTCGGTGTAAAACTTTGGATGGTTCTGATCGAACTGAACCTGCCAGGACAAAATTTGGCTTGCTCCTGCGATTTTAGATGGAAGAAAGCAAGCGATGTGGAAAATTTGGGAACTCCGAAATAGAGAAAGAGAGATATGAAGAAAAGGTCTACAAAGTTGATGTTGGAATATTTGTGAAACGAGCGCTTCACTAGCTGATCTGGGACATTGAAAAGGGTAGGATCACTGACAAAACTGTCAGATGAACTCGACAGACAAAACAGTGCCGTCTGGAAGTTTGCGCATCTTCAATGGTTGATTACGAGGCGCATAGAGCTTTAAACCAAGCGTTCTCCATGTCATCCTTTTATCTCTGCGCTATAGCACATCGTGTCTTCGTACCTTCCTCCCGTACAGCTTTTCCCTCCGTGTGAGGTAGGCATCACATCTTGGTTCATGTGCTGGGTCCCTAGCTGGGCCGGACGAGAGCCCCCAACATGTACTGGATAATGCATATCGAAGTGACTTCGACGGAAAAAAGAGTTGTCCGTCGTTACTCCCTGGTTGCTCTCCATCATCGTGGATTCTTTGATTCCTCGCCACTACGACCTATGGTATTCATCAACCTTTATTGCCCTTCAAATGTGCAAGGAACCGCTCGGTTCAGCTGAGCCTCCACCACTTGCATGTTTAAAAACCTAGTCGTCCTACCATGGACATCGAGCGTAGGCCGCCTGACATCAACATATCTAGAATACGCTTCAACCTGGTAGTTGTCCAATAATTATGTTCTTCTTCTACCTTTCTTTTGTTATCCCCACTCAGGTTTGCCAATCAGGTTGCCTTCTAGGTTGAAAGATGGTCGAAGTTTTCTCTCCCCATGACTCGATTGGATTTTCATTGGATTCTGCGTGTTGCTCACATAAGCCCTCTCGATTTGATTTTGGATTATGCGTGCTGGTCATTCAAGTAAAGAGACAAAGTTGATCATCACCTATGCTGGTCATTCAAGTAAGGAGACATAGGTTATCAAACTTATCATCATGTATGCGTTCTATGGAATCTAGAGTTCTGGACAACCTTAGCTGCATATCTTACTCTTAATTTTTAATTTATATTGAGGATTTCCCACTACTAGGTTTATGGATCAACGCATATCTCCCTCCGCTAACGAATATTGAAGGCCCAACTTCTATATGGGAACAAAGCTTGGCTAAATTTTTTCCTTATGTTTGGTATGTATTGATAGACCATGTCTCCTCTGCCCTTATTTTTATGAAATTATTATGTTTTGAGTTGTTTTTTCCAAATCATCCACTATAGAGTGCATCAATTTTACATGGGTTTCGTACCCTGGACATTCTTTCTGATTAGGGTGCAACGCGTCCACAGAAAATTTTGGCCAGTGTGGAAGACCCTACAACATATAATTTCGTTGCTATTTTATCTTCAGATTTTGTATAGCATCTATTTCATTATTTTCATAATTGTAGATGTTATTAGGCCCGATCACCTGCTATACATATGAATGGTGTTCCAACAGATTATGAGCGTGAAGGTTTACCTAAATAATGGTGTTTGAATTTAATTGGAGGTTGCAATCAGTTTTTTTCATCCACACTAAATTAACTATTGAGTTCAACATCTCATAATTTTTTTGTTGCAACAACTACGAGCTGTATAAACATATTGGATGTAGGCTAGTATCCAGTAGATGTGATCTCCTTTACAATGTTTACTCAATTGTCTTAGACTTTTATAGTCATGGATCAAGTTAATATCTCCATAGTTTCTATATCTGCTAGCATGCTCAATTCTAAGCTACTGTTTAGGCTATCATTCATTTTTTGATTGATTCAGATAAAATATTATCGAAATTGGTATTGCAAAAACTTGTGAAATTGAAAAGCATGACCTTCTTCTATATCAATCATATTTCAAATTTCTTATCTTCTATCCAAGAAAATCACTTGGAGTAAATGTTTCTTGGTTTTGAGGTAATGTGCTAATACATAATTGCTAACTGCACAATATGACTACGTGATGTTCTAGCGTTTATTCATAGCTCTCATATGCGGTGCAATGTAATAGGACGGCCGTCACCACTCTTAGATAATAAATATAAACTCTTGGTAATCAAATATTGCTAATCCATATGCCTGAAGGTTGATACATATCTTGGTTCATAGGTTTAGAAAACTTACTCTACTACCGGTAGATAAATTACTCTATGGATTTTTTAAAGCCGATTTTACATTCTATTCATTACATAGTCACACTATAAACTTGTATAAACATGAATATCTCACATTTAGATCCATGTTTATATGGGAACTCGATTGATCAAGAGTTCAATGTCTGGCGAGATGCTAAGCATATCAATCATCATTACAATCAAAAAGTCAACTATCAGAAATCTTAATGTCAATTGTCAACTGAAATTCCGGCGCAATGCGCAGGGTATCATCTAGTATTTAAAAACTGAACACAATTCATGTTGTATTTATATTCAAATTCGAAAGTATTTAAAAGTTATGAATCAATTCATATATATAATTATACTTATGGATTTTATTTGTAATTAGAAAATAGTGGGAACTTTTGTTACCGTAGGCAAAATAACCCTCAGAGGATGACAGGTGGGGACAGGAGGAGATGGGGCCACACATGCATAGGGTATTACCATGAGGGACGCACCAGGTCCGCGGGTTGAGTTCCAGGAACTTGGGGTCCCTTTTTACAAATGGGCCGGTCTATGGAGGCCTCGGGTTGAAGGGAGGGGAACACCAGGGGCTTCGGTGTAAAACTTTGGATGGTTCTGATCGAACTGAACCTGCCAGGACAAAATTTGGCTTGCTCCTGCGATTTTAGATGGAAGAAAGCAAGCGATGTGGCAAATTTGGGAACTCCGAAATAGAGAAAGAGAGATATGAAGAAAAGGTCTACAAAGTTGATGTTGGAATATTTGTGAAACGAGCGATACACTAGCTGATCTGGGACATTGAAAAGGGTAGGATCACTGACGAAACTGTCAGATGAACTCGACAGACAGAACGGTGCAGTCTAGAAGTTTGCGCATCTTCAATGGTTGATTACGAGGCGCATAGAGCTTTAAACCAAGCGTTGTTTGGTCCTTCGTGATGCCCGGACATCAGGGAAGAGTTACCTGCAAAGGGAGCCACCGAAGAACGATGGGGGAGGTCGGAAACCTAACAGAAAAAGGAGGTCTGCGGCTAACTATTGTTACTGCGGTTCCTGCGAGCGCGTCTGTCCGTGGAAGCGTGCGACACGATGAGGATGCATAGCGGCGGCGCGGAGCTGCAACGGTGTGAGGTGAGGCGAGGGAGAGATGGGGTGAGGCAGAAGCTCATCGAGGTGATGACGGTGGAGGTGGACGAGACGGAGACGGCGAGGCGCCGCAATAGTGATGAATGGTGAGGACACAGATTACCGGCGATATCGTCGGGGTACATGCGGTGACTTCCTGGTACTGCCACTGCTCCTTCGTGTCCAGGAGCTCAAGCCGGAGACGTTGGGGAAGGACAGTCGGGCCAGCGACATGGAGGCTATCGGCGCGGCGAGGTCAGCGGATACAGGAGATCGCCAGAGGTGGCGGTGACATGGAGGCGGTGTGGATCATGGTGGCGACGGTATGGGCAGCCCTGGGGGTTTCCCTGGCATGGGGGAAAGAAGAAAAGTAGGCAGGTGATGGATCGATGTCAATGTGGGCTTTCTTTGCTCGTAGCTTTGAGGGAAGTGAAAAAGTGGCGAGACCATAGGTTTGGTGTGTGTATGTATAACCTGGCAATCAATTGGCGAGAGAGAAGAGTAACAAAAAACAGGTCGGTGGCACCAGGTATAGGGCGATAGGATAGCTAGCGGTTTGGTCCAGCTAGGGAGAATAAATGGGAAAGGTAGGGAGAGAGAGGACGCAAGGCAACGGCTGTTGTTGCAGGTTGCGACAGATAGAAGAGAGGGGCTTCGGTTTCGGTTTGGGTCAATGTGGTAAGGTAGCTAGCTGGTTTGCGGGGCGTGGCTCGCTTAATGCGTGTGAGAAAAGGAAAAGAGATGGAAGTCAAGGACTGGCGTGGAAAGGAGCTGGCAATGACACGTGATCGGGAGGTAGAGAAGCAGTGCAGGTAACTTGGTCTCTACTGGGTTGGATTGAGCCATAGAGAGGAAACATGAAGAGGGGGTCACGAGGTGGGGAGGCTTGTCATGCAAAAAGGAGGAAGAAAGGGTGTGGGAGCTGATCTGGTGTTAATCAAGGAGAGCCACGGTTTTGTAGACAGATGTAGAGTGATTAGGTTTATATATAGAAGTGGGTTATAGCTAATAGGTAGATCACTAGCTAGATACATATTTAGGTGGCATGCTTAGGTATATAAGATGTAACACCTCTTTGTGCTGGAAAAACTGAAATAGTGGGTCAATGCAGGGAATAACCACTGTCACTGCTGCTTTGTGAAATAACCTCAATAGTTAACGTAGGAGTCCTCAGCTTCTGTCTCCATAGCCTCAAGTGCAGCCTGAAACAAAGAAAACAAGTCAGCACAGCATACCAGCAAACTGGAGGCCAACTTATATTTAAAATAATTTTAATACGCCATTGGACAGGAACAATCAATGATGTGCCTCACACATATTTTTCCAAAATAACAGGAATAGTTGACGTCCTAGACCGATGCGAGCATGTGCCTGTATCATGTCCTCTCTATAGAACAAAAAATACAGATTATTTGCTGGACAGGAACAATCAATGATGTGCCTCACACATATTTTTCCAAAATAACAGGAATAGTTGACGTCCTGGACCGATGCGAGCATGTGCCTATATCACGTCCTCTCTGTGGAACAAAAAATACAGATTATTTGCAGGCTGAACCTAATACATATTAAGTTAGTGCAACAAAGGAGGCAAAGAAACACTCTGTTTGTTGTCAATACAATTCAAAATCAGTATTATTCTAATATAACAAATCGAGCAATCAACATGTGTCTCATGCAGTCTAACTAAACTACTTTCAAAGTAAATGTAGTGAACCAAGAAACTAATCTTTTCCTCATAAAACAAATCATATCACTGCCTAATGGAAATATAGGAAATATAACAAAAAGAGGTGCCTGGGATCCCTTGAGATTCTTAGAATTCGTCAATACAACAAGCATTAACCTATAATATAGAAATAGCATTTAGAAATGGTCTATTGTACAAACTAGCCAGATTAGTGTGCAGTTCGAGAAGTTATGGTTGCACCTCCAACCACAGAAGGTGGCATTGTTTTAATCATCGTTGAACTATGATAGTACCTTAGAAAAAAGCAATAGGTCAAGTGTGTGTCTTAAATACACTACCAACATATTTTCAGAGAAACAATATGTCAACCACTTCTTTTTAGTAGCCAGGTCATTCAAATATTTTGATCATCCGGAGAGTTAATAAAAAAGAAGAGAAACAAAGAGATGGTTCTTTTGCTGCCAAAACAATAGTTCGATGTAGCCAAAAAGTAGTAGAAACCTTCTTTGTAATTCCTACAACTATTGTATTTCCAACTGTTGACAATATCATTTTGCATATAACCAGGCAACTAAGAAAATCGAGTAGACAAACAAGCAACTGATACATTGTGCACCTTGCAAGATCAATAAAGTATTTAAACAATGTATGGCTGGTATGAAGTGGAATATAAAATTAAGCAGAACGTGACATTCTTTCGATAGAAGCACTTTGTTCACCATATAGAGTTGATAGCTAGAAAATGTATAACCGCCGTATGCAGCATATCAACTGCTATTTGAAAAAATACAACATACATAATGTCAAGTAAACATGTACAAGGTCTGTTATTCACATTATATCCATAGAAACCACGACACAATATCGAATTGTTGCAATCACAAGTCAACTAATGGAAAGGACGCATAATCAATTGAACCATCTGGTGGCTAATATTACACTAGCAAGATCATCTGATCATCTATAGATTAAATCGAGCAGACATGAGTCAGAACATATGCATAATGTCTCATGTTTCTTAGTAATCAATAATTGTATTCTCAATGAAATTTTCATCGTTTAAGTTATGAAAATCATGACATTGCTTTAAACATGAGCAAACTAAAGAATCAAATTAGCAATAGAATCTATATGTGCATCATGTAGAGTAGCTAGTGAGGTTATAAATTAAGCAATCAAACACCAGGTGTATGATAGACATCCAGATCATAGTAAGATGGTTATAGTACATATATATAGTAACTAAGTATAATATGAAGCTTAATTATGCTTTTTATATCTTGGGAGAACATTGTGTTAATGGTCATATTGTTCTAATCATTGGCCACACGCGTGGTGCCAACACTAGACAATGTGACTACATCCAGGGTCATACAAACTCTTAATAGCATAAAAATACTACAATAGACTAGAAATTATCATAAAAAGTGGTTATACTAAAACTACCACCACCTAATAATAGTCTACTTAACGCATAGATAGATAGATTTGATAGTTAGTCAAATATAACAAATAATAGAGTATCACCATGATTGAGTGAGATAATTGGATTATAAAGAGAGATATTTACATTTGGTCTTTGTTACATAGTATAAAAGTGGATATACTTAAATCACCACCACCAAATCATGGTATATATATAGATAGATGAACATACGTCAAATATAGAAAGAATAGATCAGCACCATGATCAAGTGAGCACATTGAATTATAATCTAGCGATTCACGTTTGGTTTTTGGCGAGTCTTGTTTAAGGTCAATCTTGCTCTAATCAATAGTTGACTCATGTGGTGCCTCATACAATCAAGCACCTGACACTAAGCACATCTTGGTAGAAACATGGGACTTACTATTTCTCTTTGTGTAGTCTCGTTGGATGACATCATGTTATTAGTTCGTTTGTTGAGGACATCCACCGCATCCAGCACTTGGATAGACGATTCATCTGCTTTATTGTTGCTCCTCTGCATATAGGTTCTGGCCACTCATTAACATAAAACATGTTTGCATCTAGCAATAGAAAGCAATAGGTACTTACAAGATTGTAGGGGAGATTCACTCTATGTGCAATTGTCAGGACAAACACGACGTCGTCCTGCTCCCCGACGAGGATGAGCCAGCGGGACACCCTCGCCCACCAGCGGTACCGGCTCCTAGAGTGCTTTGTTCATGGCATACTGGAACTTCTGCACTTGGATCGAGTGGACCGCCACGAGGTGGGCGACGAGTGATGACCCAGAAGTATAGGGGGTCGTAACACTTCGAGAGAAGTAAAACCCAAATTTATTGATTCAACACAAGGGGAGCCAAAGAATATTTATAAGCCTTAACAGATGAGTTGTCAATTCAGCTGCACCTGGAAACAGTTTTGCTCGCAATAGTTTATCAGTAGCAACAATTTTGTAATAGCAACAGCAAAGTAATAGCAGTAGTAAAATAAGGACAGTGGTAACAATTGTAGTAACTAGCAGGATTTAAAGTTTGGTAGGCATAGGGATGGGCATTGTATGGACAAGACAATCCATATAATAATCAAGACCAAGGGAATTTGCAGATAAATAAGATAAAGCATCCAAGTACTAAGTAATCATAGGAATGTGTTTCATATATAGTCATATGTGCTCGCAATGAGAACTTGCACAACATATTTTGTCCTGCCAGCCTGTTGCACCGGGTCCTCTAGGGAATCTACTGGCAATTAAGGTGCTCATTTTAATAGAGCACCCGTGCAAAGCATTAACACTCCACGAACACACGTGATCCTCGCATCACAGCCATCCCCTCCGGTTATCCCAATTTCTGTCACTTCGGGGCCTCGGGTTCCGGACAATGATATATGTATACAACTTGCAGATAAGATCAAAAACAATAATATCATCATGAATCAATAACATGTTCAGATCTAAGATCATGGCACTCGGGCCCTAATGACAAGCATTAAGCATAACAAGTTGCAACAATGTTAAAAGGAACTAACAATAGATACTAAGCACCTTGCCCTAACAATCTTATGCAATTACATGAACAATCTCATCGACTCGACTCCCTACCATCCCCATAGCCTATTGCGGGGGATTACTCACTCATGGATGGGGGAATCATGGATGGTTGATGGAGATGTGTTGCTGATGATGATGGCGATAATATCCTCCAATTCCCTGTCCCGGCAGGGTGCCAGAACGGAGTTTGTGGTTCTGAATCGCTGTTTCTGGTGGTGGCGGCGTCCAGAGGGTATATGTAGGCGAACCCCCGGTGTTTTTAGGTCAAAGGGTATATGTAGGCGAAAGGAGAGGTCGAGGCGGAGTACGAGGCAGCCACACCATGCCCTGGCGTGGCCAGGCCTGGCCCGCGCCTCGGGGTGGTGTGGGCCCCTCTAGCCTCTTCTCCCCTCCGTCTTCTGGCTCCGCGAGTCTTCTGGACAAATAGGATTTTTGGCACATTTTCCGGAATTTTTCTTGAAAGTTGATTTCTTGCACAAAAACGAGACCCCAAAGAAATTATGCTGAAAACAGCGTCAATCCGTGTTAGTTATATCCAAATCACACAAATTAGAGGAGAAACAATAGGAAAAGGAAAGTAGATACGTTTTGGGCGTATCAACTCCCCCAAGCTTAGCTTATTGCTTGTCCTCAAGCAATTTAGTTGAAAACTGAGTGCGATAAAATAAACTTTCATGAACACATTTGCTTCATAAGATGTATATATTCTCAACATATGGTCAAATACTTAGGCAAACATAATAAGGAGTGTACAAATAAGTTTATCCAATAGTCATGCAAGCTTATGAAAAGATTCCAACACAATAATAATAAGCAACATGAAACATAAGCATATGCAATATTGTAATAGTCATAAGAAGATATGATAAAGTGGTATATCGATTGCCTTTCTTTTGGAGCAAAACATAAATGTCAAGGCACCTCTAAAGTTCAAGTGAAGACTAGAACTAAAAATATCAAAGATACAAGCATCAAACTTATATCACAATCAACTGTGTTCTGGGACAAGCACATTACACTAAGAATGATAGTTATGCTCTCAGGAAGATGCTCATAGAATAAATGGTGACTCGACATAAAAAGTGAAAGAAAAGATTTAAAAGTTTGAAAGTATTCCAAATGTTGAAAGTATGGTACTCATTAGCTTTTAGCTCTCATTGCTCCTATCATAAGCATCTTTAAATGGTTAAGGCTAAAGTGAGGTCAAGTATGAGTTATATGCTTGACAGATCTTAAGTTGAAAATCTCATACCCCTTGAGTACGAGGGTCGTTCCTCATGCTACTCAACTTTAGTCACAAGCAAGTTCTTGTCATTGTAAGTATATGCGTATCATACAGAACCGCCAATGGGGTACCCCTTGCCCCATGACACAGGAGCTATTCCATATCAAAATGACAAGGCAACAGACAATGAGCATCTCAGCGATCTTTTTTATTTACCATGAGTATGGTGCCCCTTTTTGTCTTTTTTTTATATATTTTTTTCTCTGAAGATGCTTCATAGATTTCTCACTATGTTTATGATGCAAGTTTCCACCATGATTAGTCATGGCTTAGGCTAGCCGCCCAGGCGTTTCTCTAAAACATATACAATACTAAATGGACTTACAAGTACCCATTTTATTTCACACCGCCGACATCCATAAACAAAATAACATGATATCAACTAGATAGATATGTACAAGTGTTGAAAGCGTTCCCCATGACAGCATGGTCTGCTAACTCCCAACTTCTAATTTGCAAGCATATAACTACATAGATAGTCACAATGGTTCATGTTTATTAAATGCAAGAAAATAAAGTGTGCCATCAAGTTCATGAGAGCTTTACTAACTAATTTTCTCATAACAAGCAAACATTTTATTTGGAAGAAAACAAGGCATAATAAATATGCTAGGAATAGCAATGATGCTAATAGGTAGATATGGTGGACAACTTTGGTCTTGGGGAGTCGGATGCACAAGTGTAGCTCATACTCTGTGCAAGTGAAGGCTAGCAATAGAAAGGGAGGGACAATCAAGAGATCATTAACTGTCATAATCATGCTTGCGACAAAACAAAATTAATAGTGGCATAAAAGTGACACAAGAACTCTATGGAAAAATAAATCATCGAGGCTTAACTGACTTTTTGTTTAGTCATATGCATGCGTGAACACGTACCAAGTCGATTCAAATAAAAAATTTAGAGGAGGATACCACAATGTCATACCATGTTATGAATAGAACAATGCATGAAAACATTTATGTGGAAAGCTACAAATTATTATTAAATTGGAACTAATCATAAGAGAGCAAGAACTATTAAGCCTTCATTAAATAACATACACCTTACATAAACAGGCTAAGCATGCCCACAATGATGAGTATATGTACAAAAATTAAAACTAATAGAGTTCATACCAGCCTCTTACCACACCTCGAGTTGTCGTAAATCATCATTGCCTTTTACTTGTGTGGCTTGAATAATAATATGAAAACCAAACTCCAAGGAGTCACTGAGGACCGCTGAACCCTGCAACGAACTTCACAAAACCGGAGAAGAACAACAAATATTTTTGGGTTTTCAATTTTTTAAAGACAAGAAATGAAGGAAAGATTAACCAAATAAAAATCTTTTTGGGGTTTTCAAATAACAAACCAAAGCTAAAAAGAATGAAGCAAAACAACGCTAGAAGATAAAGAAGCGACAAAGAGAAATAACAAAAAAAAATTGTCTTTTGTGTTTTGGAATGCAGAAACAAAGCAAGAACAAAAACTAAAAAGAAAGCGAAACATGGATATGCAAAGTGCCGATAGAATATGATATGTAGATGAGTGTGATTTCGGTATACCTCCCCCCAAGATTAGGCTTTTTGGCCTAAATGGAGATCAACCCCAAGCTGGCCAAGAAGGGGCGCCTTCATATATGACGAAGAGGTGCCTTCATCCTGATACGAACTCGAGGATACCCCGGCGTAGTGCGCAGAGTAGTCATAAGAGGGCGCACCCCCCTATTGCTGCCTGTGGAAACCAAGCAAGCGGAGCTACTCGTCCATATCCTCCTTGGAGAGCGACCATGGCCTCCTGCAAATACTGAACAAAGTAGATTGTGGCAAGAGAATTTTCCTCTAATCTCCATCAGTAAACAACATCCTGTAAACTAAACTCTTTGTATTAGAGTTAGCAGTAACAAAGTGATGTGCTTTTATAGCAGCTATATTAAGCCTTTGTGGGGACAACACTGTATCATTAGGATCAATAGAAAGTTCCAAGGCAACAACCATGCGTGCAACAATAATGCCCCCATAAATGGGTCCTCTAGCAGCTAGGCGGCGAGCAATGAGAGAACCAATATTATACTTTGTTTCATTATTAAGTGCAGCAGCAAGAAAATCTAAATGATAATTAGAAATACTACTAGTGTTCTCCCTACAAAGAATGCTAGTGGCAAGATAGTAAGAAAAATATCTAAGGGCTGGTAGTTGAATGTTTCTTATCTTCCCGCGCTGGGCTGTGCGGTCATCATCATTTGTTTCACCTCGGTAGAGCTCTAGAAAATCAGCGGGTCGACCTTGGATCTTCTTTGCTATCCCAGTTATGCCAATACCTATAATGCTTCAAAATCTTTCCAATGGAATGGTAATAGGCATATCATAGATTTTTAATTAAATAGTTGACCTATAAGGGGTGTTAGTGAAAGTGAAGCTTTCAACAAACGTTTTGGTGAGCAAAGCATATTGTTCACTCTCATCCTGCATATAAGTGGTTAGACCAACCCTCTGAACAAGAAGTAAGAAATCATCGAGGATTCCTATAGCTTGCAAAAAGGAAAAACAAGGGAAGGTAGATGGGTGCACATCTCCATCATCTCCCTCATTGCCGAAATGCGGCGCAATAAGATCTTCATTATAAGATGGCATAAATCGAGAAGCTGATCTCAAAGCCCTTGCTCTCCTAGGTGTGTCTCTCTCAAATACTTATCCAAAAGTATGGTTGTCCATCTCTCTTTTTTTCTAAAATTTTAGACAAACATCACAAGAAGTAATTGCAAACCAACTACATAATGAAGGGAACCACTATAGGGACTTGCAAGAGGGCTAAACATGCATCAAAATAATTTCTCTAAGCAAAGAACAAGCATGCAAGCTCACATAACATGTCACCTACAGTAGAAAAATACTCAAGATATAATCCACTAATCACAAATCTACTTGGACAAGCGGAGGAGTCACATACCAGCGAACAAATGCTCGAAATCTCAGCAACAAAGGTGGGCTGATCAAGGAGATAAAAAATCGCGAGAAAGAACAGCAAGAACACAGGTTTAAGCAATGAAATGGTGTTTTCTTGGGAGATAGAAAGGAGTGGCTGGTAGGAGAATAAGTGGACGTCCAGGGGTGACCCACACCATGGCTAGGCGCGCCCCTTGGTGTGGCCGCGCCACCAGGTGGTGTGCCTGTCTGGTGGGCCCCCCTGGGTCACTCTAGGATCTTCTCTGCCCTTTTTTGGCGTAAAAATTTAATATGAATTTTCTGAAATTTTTCGAGAAACTTTATTTTTGAGCAATTTTCAGGAATTGATAAATGATTTTCTTCCAGAAAGATGATTTTGGAATGATGAAAAAACAAATCAAAACTAGAACTACAGAAGTTCTAAGACTCTCTAATATGCAAGAAACTAGCAATACAAAGGTGAGCAAGGTGAAAGTAGGAATTGGAATAAAGAAAATAGGAGTAAACAACAATAATCATGGTGAAAACATTGTTTTGTTCATCAAAATCCCCTCGTTAACAAGGTTGATCAAGCCTTGTTACCAAAACAGTTTTATATGAAGCAAAACTTTGCATTTCACTAAATGATTATGTTTCATAATAGTTTCATATTTTTGTTGTGGTATGGGAAAATATATTTCTCCAACTTTGATGCCTTCAATATTTTCAATTGAATTTAGGCCATAATTCTTATCAATCTTCTTGGGGAAATAGATAGTATGCTCCTTGTCATTAACATTTAAAGTCACTTTTCCTTGATTGCAATTAATGATAGTACCTGCATTATTAAGAAAAGGTCTTCCAAGAATAATAGACATATTATAGTCTTCAGGCATTTCAAGCACAACAAAGTCAGTTAATATCAAACAATTATGAGCCACTTGAACAGGAACATCCTCACATATACCAACATGAATAGTAGTAGACTTATCAGCCATTTGCAAAGATATATCAGTTGGTATCAATTTTTCCAGTTGAAGTCTCTTGTAGAGATAAAAAGGCATAACACTAACTCCTGCTCCCAAATCACACAAAGAAGTTCTAACATAATTTCAATGGTAATGTTCCAAAGAAACTTCGATACCCAGGGATTCCAACTATTCCAAGTAAAGTGGAAATTTCCTCATTAGGAATCTTCCTTTTATTAGAGACAATATCCTTCATATACTTTGAATAAGGAGGCAATTTAATAGCATCAGTCAAAGGTATTTGCAAAAACAAAAGTTTCATCCACTCACAAAACTTGTTATATTGTTCTTCTTCCTTTAACTTGTGCTTCTTATCAGGAAAAGGCATTGGTTTTTGCACCCAAGGCTCTCTTTCACTATCATGTTTATTAGAAAAAAATCTTCCTTGGTGTACTTAGTATTCTTAGTGTGCCTTTCAGGTTCTTCTTCAATTTCTTACTTATCAGGAGCATCATTTTTATCATTACCACTTTTAGTTTCAGCATCAGAGACAGATATACTATTAGGATCTTTAGCAGGTTCAGAAGATTCCACAACTGTTTTATGTTTCTTTTTCTTTTTTTAAGAAGAAGCGTACCACTATTTTTAGATTGTTTAGGATCTTGCTCAATTCTTTTAGGATGTCCCTCGGGATATAAGGGGTCCTGAGTGGAAACACCACTTCTAGTTCTAATTTCATAAGCATGTTTTTCTTAAGAAGAATTAACTAGCAAATCTTTTTGTACTTTAGTAAGCTAATCAATTTGAGTTTGAACCATTTGGAAATGTTTAACAAGAATTTTAACATTATTAGAGGTTCTTTCCACAATATCTTGCAACTTATTAATATCTATAGAGTTTTCCATTAGATGATCCTGCACTCTCATATTAAAATCATCTTGCTTAACAACATAAGTATCAAATTCTTCTAAGCATTGATCAGGTGGTTTAGAGTAAGGAATATCACCATCATCAAAGTGTTGGAGAGAGTGTACCTCAATGGTGGATGAGTGAGCGGTTGGCTTACATAGTTCTTCTATAGGAGGTAAATTCTTCACATCTTCATATTTAATACCCTTCTCCTTAAGACATTTCTTATCTTCCTTTATCACTTCATTATTTAATTCAATCATTCCTATCTTCTTTGGTGTTGGTTTTGGGGTTGACTCAGGTGTAGTTGGCTCAGGTGTAGTCCAATCATCATAATTCTTGCTTATTTTAGCCATTAATTCCTCAGCTTCATCGGAAGTACTTTTCTTGAAAACACAACTAGCACAACTATCCAGGTATGTGCTAGATTCATCAGTTAGTCCATTATAGTATATATGAAGAAGCTCATTTTTAGGTACTAGAGATCCAGGCTGTGCTTTAATTAAAGCACAAAACCTTGCCCATGATTCAGGCAATTTCTCTTTTTCTCCCTGTTTAAAATCAAAAAATTCCTGCAAATGGCATGTTGAGCACTGGGAGGGAAATTTCTGAAAGAAAGTATTAATCAAGTCATCAGGACTCTCAATAGATCCGGGTGATAAATTATTAAACCAAGCTTTAGATTCACCTTTCAATGAAAAAGGGAAAATTTTAGCAACAAAGTAGGTGTGTTTCTTAATATCATCAAAAAATAATCCACTCAATGTAGAGAGCTCAGTCATATGTACCACAACACTTCCATTTTCAGTCCCACAAAAAGTTTCTTTCTCAACAATGGTTATATAAGATAAATCAAGAGAGAAAGCATAATCCTTTTCATTAATGTTTATGGGAGATGTGGCAAACTTAGCATCAGGATATAATTTAGGTCTAATAGTGCGTCTCTCAAGAAGACTTTTAATAGCACTTGCACCATGAGTGTTTTGACATTCTTCAATAAATTCATCAGTCATTTCAATATAACCGTCATCAAGATCATAGCTAAGATACTCTCTAGACTCAGGTCAACTAACAGGTGTAACAATATCTTCATTAGGAGTTTCAGTGTTTCCCATTATAGTTCTAGCAATTGTAGCATCTAGGAAAGGACCTAATGAACCACTCTCATCAAGCATAGTATAAGTAACATCATGAGTATCAGAAGCAATTTCACATTCAACAGAAGTAGTAGTATGTGTAACATGTGTATGTGGTGGTGGTGTAAGGAGCTTACTCATCACAGATGGTGAATCAAGAGAAACAGAGGTGTTTAGAATTGTATCTCTTCTTGTAGTGGATGGTAATATAGGAACTTTTCCATCACGAGTTTTACCCATGATGAATGGATAGAAGCGAACAATAATAATTCCATGTGAACTTATAAATAAAGCTATGCTCCCCGACAACGGTGCCAGAAAATAGTCTTGATGACCCTCAAGTATAGAGGACCGCAACAATCTTCGAGGGAAGTAAAGCCCAAGTTTATCGATTCAACACAAGGGGAGCCAAAGAATATTTATAAGCCTTAACAGATGAGTTGTTAATTCAGTTGCACCTGGAAACAGTCTTGCTCGCAATATTTTATGAGTAGCAACAGTTTTTTAGTAGCGATAGCAAAGTAACAATAGTAGTAAAATAAGGACAGTGGTAACAATTGTATTAAACATCAGGATTCAAAGTGCGGTGGGCATAGGGATGGATGGACGGGCGTTGCATGGACAAGACAATCCATATAATAATCAAGACGAAGGGTTTTTGTAGATAAATAAGATAAAGCATCCAAGTACTAAGTAATCATATGAATCTGTTCCATATATAGTCATACATTCTCGCAATGAGAACTTGCACAAGATCTTTTGTCCTGTCATCCCATTGCAGCAGGGCCTCTAGGGAATCTACTGGCAATTAATCTGCTCCTTTTAATAAAGCATCGGACCAAAGCATTAACACTCCATGAACACATGTGATCCTCACATCACAGCCATCTCCTCTGGTTATCCCGATTTCTGTCACTTCGGAGCCTCGGGTTCCGGACAATGATATGTGTATACATGCAACACCCTCGCCTGATAAGGCTGAGTTCATGTGTATGGTGCCAATCCCTGGATCGGTTCACTGGCACACACAGTACAAAATGATACCAAATATAATTGTGCATCATAAATACAACAAATATGATCTAGAATTTACATTATATTATAGCAGAAAGCAAAAACAAGGTAGATCTCCATCCTTCACATGTGCCACAGGCGAACAATAGTTGAGTGGAGTCTCACGACCTATGAACGATCACTCAGATACGATATAACCTGCAACATAAAATGTTGCAGCCACGAATGGTCAATACATTGAATGTATGGCAAGTAGGCTAAAGTGGTTAAAAACAGATCTATAAACTACATGCTTATTTGGCTAGGTGGAGCTTAGGCTCATTTGCAAAAAGCAATAGTTTTATCCTAACATTTGTAACAAAGTAGTTTTGCAATACGATAAATAGGACACTCTAGTTCACTCCCATGTGCTCCTACCCAATTAAGTTCACCCAACAAGTTTTAGTTAATTGAGAAATTGGGATGAGTGAGAAATATGTCATAGCATCAGAATCAGGTCGCTCAAAATGGTCCATAACCGAGGACATGGCTAAGTACTTAGTTTAGACACCCTATAGGGGTTTGTACACTTTACCCATGTTACTTGGCCAACCAGCTCGGACCACCACACTCATATTTTGTGATGGTAGGGAGAAGTCCAAGACGAAACAATTCGGGAAGAGCTTCCCAAACCTATCCACGCACCGTACCAACCTATACTATTTTACATCTCTGGCTACATAGGGTTCGGGTCGCCATAACCTACTAAGTCTAGCCAGCCACCCACTCTTACTGGCACATGGTTGCACACGAAAGCTACCAAACAATGAAGCCAATCCTTTCTCAGTGCCCTGTGCGGCAGTCCCCACCATGAATCACACTCGATGACCCAATCAATGTCATTCCGCCCAGGTGGTTCATTAAAAACATATTGGTTTGTCATTTAGCAAAACATAAGCCTTTCGAAACAAATAAGTTTTTATGGTGTGATTCCCTTCCTTGTCTAAATAGCATAGCTAAGCAATCTACCAATACGATGGCTAATAAATAAGGAATAGTAGGGAATAATATGGGACATAGCATAGCATATACACATCAATTCCTACATATGCAATTCTATGAAAACATCTATAATGCATAGGAAAACAATAGGACATTTATGACCAAGATAGCACCACTTGACTTTGTTGTAGATGTAGTCGATTAGATAATCCTCCAGTGGCGGCTCCGTTCGGTGCTAGGGTTCCTGTAACATCACAAAAATATTAATCAAGATTACCAAGTTCAAATCACCAAAGTTTAGGGCTAACAAAAACTTTTGTTATTAAAATCAATATGAATGCATGTGTGTGTGTTCAATGCATGAATGCTTGCAATGACTTGTTTCATTGCTATGAATGGCAAGGATTGGTTTAAAGATGGAAACAACATCATCTAGATCATTTCCAAGAAGAATCAAATGAAGAGAAAATCAAAAATAAGATATATAAGCAAATGGTCATTTTGCCCAAACTTGTTCACTAGACCAATTTGAGTGTTTCTAGTCCAAGATTTCTAACAGAAACAAATCCAATTCTTTTCACCCCTTGCTGGAACAAGTACAAGTGAACCCAATCCCACTTTACAAAACCAACAGAAACAGATTTCAAATGTATTCAGATGACAATTCAAAACTGAATCAAGTGTAGGTACTAAGATCACCATTTCTCAAAAACTACTCAAACCAGTTCACCTTGACAAATCGAAGCAACCATATACTACCAAGCATGCGAACAGAACACCCACCAAAATTCATCCAAAAATTCAAATTCAAACTTCATGCAGCCATTTCATCAAACAGATGGTGAGCATAGTAATCACTGCCTAACGTCTATTGTTCTTAATCAAAGCTTTGTCCAAACCTTGTCCCCAATTCTCTACCTTGTCTCCCCCAGTGACCACACTTGCATTGAACAAGCTATCAAGCTACCCCTTGCACCAGTGCCATGCCACCTGAGCCTTCCCTTGCCAGCCGACCATGGCCAGCACACTGGAGCAAATGCCGCACCCGTCCACCATGTCCAGGAGGGAGCTCAACGTCCACCGCCACCCCCTGTCCAGCCCTCGAACGCATCTAGGTCCTGGACCACGGAGAAAACGCCGCGCCCAGTTCTTCTCTGCCATACCGAGAGCGCGCCAGAGCGCCACAGTCGACACGCCTACAGTTACCGCGACACTAGCTACCCCCTAAACATGCCCGTTCGCCGTCGCACGACCCATAGCAACTGTGCAACGTCAAAAATGCCGTCGGTGCCGCTCAGAGCGTTGACCCGTTCCGACCAACCTCGACCGCCCCTTGCTGCGCCATTAAGCCCTTGAGTATCGCCAGAAGACCGCGCACCGGCCTACACCCTTTGCCATGCCAATAGCTGGATGTGCCGTCGACCCCATCGAGCTCTGCCCATGCCGCATTGCCCCTCTCACTCGGCCATAAAAGGAGTGAAGAGAATATGCCTGAGAGGCAATAATAAAGTGGTTATTATCGTATTCCTTATTTATGATAAATGTTTATTTTACATGATATAATTGTATTAATACGGAAACGTTAATACATGTGTGTTTAATAAACAAAAAGGAAGTTCCTAGTTATGCCTCTCTCATAAACTAGCTCGTTGATTAACAAGATGATCAAGGTTTCCTGATCATAGACATTGGATGTTGTTAATAACAAGGTCACAACATTAGTGTAATGGTTTGACGAACATTCATCCGAAGTATAGCATTACGATCAAAGTCATTGAGTTTATATTGCTATAACAACTTACGAAGTGATCCTAATCCTTAGACCATGAGATCATGTCAATCACTAACACCGGAAGAGATTCTTGATAACATCAAACGTCACACCGTAACTGGGTGATTATAAAGATGGATTCAGAACTAATATAGTGTTATGTTGAGGCCCATGGATCAAGAGTGGAATTTGTTCATCCCTATGACGGATAGATATGCTCTGGGCCCTCTCGGTGATATCACATTGATTAGATTGCAAGCAAGTGATTTGATCACTAGAATGTTATATCACGGGAACAAGAAAAGAGTGCATGTCAGTAACGAGATCAAACTAGGTATGGAGATACCGATGATCGAATCTCGGACATGTAATATATCATGAAACAAAGGGATTAAGATACTAGCATAAAAGGTTCCGACGATCACAAGAAAGTCATCATTGAATGTGTGGGAGTCAGTATGGGTCTCCAGATCCCGCTTCTAATTATTGATCCGAGAGGGGTCTCGATCATGTCCGCATTATTCACGAACCGTAGGGTGACACACTTAAGAGACACCGACATCCAATTGGAGCAAAAGTTTCATGCCGAAAGAATGAACATGCGCAGGAATTTATTTCACTAGATACCGAAACGGGTTTTCGAGTGAAATTGCATAAAGTGGCTATGCATGTGAAATAGAATTCTAGCAAGGGGTTATTTGTGAATGTTTGTCATTAAAGTAATTGAAAAAATTCTGAATAAAATAAAAGAGTTTTATTTAATGAGAGTTTGCATTAAATTTGGTGGAAATTTAATAGGAATTTGAGTGGGTTTTTGAGTGGAGAAAATTGAAGGGCCATTTTGTGAGTGGAGTGTCCAACCACATGAATGAGGGAGAGGTGGGGGCACCCTCCATGGCCAGCGGCCATGCCCCCTTGGGCTGCCCCCCCCCCCTCCCCTATATAAGGACCCCTCCTCTAACTTCTCACTCACACCTCCTCGTGAAGGATCTCTCTCCGCCTCTAGAATTTATTCCCCATGGTCTCGGACTAGCGAGATACATGTTCCAGGTGGCTATTCGGCAAGAAAGAGTTGTGCTTCCGCTGCATCGCTGGCTGGAGCGAGGCGGAGGTTGCTCGGTGCCTCGAGCGTGTGTCGACACGGATCGCTAGCTGTTTTGCGGCTCTAGGACTTCCTCTCGATCTTGAGATCGGCAAGAGATCGTCTATATCAACCACGAGTTTGGACTCGTTAAGCTTTGTCGGTCTTCAAGGGTATGTTATCTACGGATGTACATCCGCCCGTTGTTTGCATCTAGTAGATAGATCTTGGTACATAGTTGTTCCCATCGTAGGAAATTTTTTGTTTTCTATGCTGCGAACTCTCTGATGGTATCGAGCCGGATCTATGTAGATGCTTTGCAGGTAGTACACATATGAGTATGTGGCGATGATGATCATTTTATTGCTTCTTAGTTGTACTTTGGATATTGGTGGCATAGTGGGATGAAGCGGCCCGGACAAACTTTACATGTCCTCGCACATGAGACCTGTTCCACGCTTGACATGCAACTAGTTTTGCATAAGTGGCTAGCGGGTGTCTGTCTCTCCTACTATAGTCAATATCTAATTTGCAATGAGTTGTCAACAATTTGGTTATCCTCGTTGTGGTTCATGTTCGTAGGTAAGAACGGTTCTATCTTCGAAAGCCCTAAGCCACGTAAAACTTGCAATGGATAAATTAGAGGCGTCTAGTTTAGATTCTTGTTGGGATAGTGTTATGATATGGTGATGTTGTAAGTAGAAGTATGAGATGATACTCTTACAACACACATAGCGTGTAAGTTCCATAGACCTTGGCCTTACACATAAAGGTATGATAGAGATCATACCACGGTGCACATGATGGAGATCATATGCGGGAACCATATCATTTCACTTATAAACATGTGATGTTTTGATTGCATCTTATATTGCTTGTTTGGCGTTTTATTAGCATAATAAGATGATCCCTCATTTAGATATCAAGATAAGAATGTGTTCTTCCTTAAGTATGCACCGACAATGTTTCGTCACTTCAAGACATCACGTGATGATCGGGTGTACTTGAATCCATGAGCATATCTCGGGTGTAAGACAGTTACACACGCGAATACTAAGGTTCTTACTTGGCGAGCCTAGCATGTAAAGACATGGCCTCGGAACACGGACCGAAAGGTTAAGCATGAGTCATATGTTTTGATATGATGACCATATGGATGCTTGCCTTTGAAGCTACACCGACTCACGTGATGATCGGACTTGGTGTAGTGGATTTGGTTCATGTAATCACCAAAAATACACGAGGGATGTCGTTTTTGAGTGGGAGTTCATTTCTAATTTGGATTAGTAGAACTCAATTTATCATAAATTAAATCAAAGTGAATTTGCATAATTTGTTGTAGTCATTGGCATTCGTTCACTATCTTATGCATAGTTGTAATTGAGATAATAGAACTATAGAATTCTGGATATTTACTTTACGAACTGGTATCGTATTGTGTTGAGTGTTGATCAAAGTTTAAAGTACTATTGCAAACTTTCAGCAAATTCCGGTTACTCCGTGAAATTTAATAGTTGGTATTAAATCGAGAGTAACAATTCCAGTGTTAGTATCTTAAGTATCATGTTTGCCTCCATGATTCTTGATTGTTTTAATATCAAGTTTATCTAGGAGCTGAAAGAATTGTTTCAGAAACCATCATGTGTAGAAGATATAACGATATCTGAAACAATGTTTTGGTTGCAATATGATAGAGTATAATATATATTCTCATATTGGATGAGAATTTGCAAAGGTAGGAGATGCTAGACATCCTAATCATCCAAAAGGGTTTTGGAAAGTAAAGTTATACTCACGATTCGCCTTTATAAGCTACAGTAGCTTGATCATGAAAGTCGTCATGATAAGGATGAATAGAAGATGTATGTAAAGTGTTTACTACACTAAAAGATCACTAAAGAATGGATTTTGAAAGAATACCGATCATTTTGATGATGGTGATCTACTTCAAAGTGCAAGTCCAAATATATTATTATTTGAATATACACGCTTTGGACTATGTGTCATGTATATGGTGCCACTTTTGATGTTGATAGATTCTTTTAAAAAGGAAAAAAGGAAATGCTGAAAGAGAATCTATAAAATATATTTGGCAGAAAAGAAAAGATTGGAAATATCCAATTTAGGTATATGGATGATGTAACTACCTCGGTGAATTACGCTCTTAGTTACAAGCCTGGATGATCGGAAATGGTTAAAATAGTGCGGTGGGGCCAAATGCCACTCACAGGTAGACCTTTTGGCCGTCCTAACCATTTCCAAACATCGGGACAAGAAGGAGCGGCGTAATCGGCAGGCGAAGGGATCAACTACATACACAAATGAGTATGTATGCAAGCCACCATACAACAGTCCTCAGAGCCATTCCATCTAAAAGAAATAGAAATATTGCAACGCCATACGGCAAGATCCAAATATCCTAGATAGATATAATAGTTTAGGATATCTCCTCATACATCAAACATCGTAGTATCGTGAGCGGAAAACAAGATCCGAGTACGGATAAGAAGCAAATCGGCATAAGATGCCCCATAAATAAACACATCCCGCCCACAGATCTCACGGATCCCCGTTCCCGGAATCTCTACACCGAGTGATCGTTGCCAACATCGTCCGTTTCCTCCACCCAGTATCCATCTTGCGAGTTTACCTGTTCATCTGAATCAAACAATTTATCGTGAGACCCTAGAATACTCAGCAAGTCTTTATGCCTCTAAAGGGACACAACCTGGGGTGACGCAATTGCAGCAAAAGATAATACCTAACAATTCTATAGATACTACTAACCATCCGCTAACCAAAGATAGAGCGGATGTCCGTGAATAACAACAGTTATAACAGTAATATTAACAGATCCAACCTCCTCCTCGCTTACCAACGAGGAAGCGGATGAACAACCCCCCCCCCATCCGGTGGCAGTGGTAGTATCCATTCCATGAGTGTTCCACTATTTACTAGTCGTACTTAGTCAAATTAAAAGCGGTACTTTAGTTATACTTGTCTATGATCGAGAAACTGCTCCATGTCGTCCATAACGCGGACACGGCTTTCGGAAGATTTACCTGCGGTGCACAAATAGCAACACACACTCGATCACCCTCGGAAAAACCAAATCAAAACCCAACGAGGCATTCACGACAAAGCGATCATAGGATTCAGAAATGTTTGAGGCCACCCATTAAGCTACCAGCCGAAGTTGGCCGGCTCGAGACGGACTCAAGGTTTGCGTCAATGGTCATAAACGATTGGGAACCCGAAAGTGTGGCTGGGCTTGTCGATACCGCAAACACTCCGCATCCAAAGCAGTCTGGTGCTCCTCGCACAATCTTAAGTAAAGCAGTAAATCATGGCATAAGTACAGGATGGTAATAAAGCCCCAAACTACTTGTGGCCCCAAGAAATAAGAATGAATCAAGCTCTGGCTCAGGGGGGTTCATAAGCCTCCCGGATGTGGATAGCGCGAATATTCAAGGAACAGGAATCAAGTACTCGGGGTCCTGCGGGACACAAGTGAGCATGAAAAACCAAATAGCAGATATTGCTCACCGGTGCCACTTTCATTAGTTATCCCATTACTACTCAGGTTAAGTTGTATAAGTACCTCGTTATCCATCAGACACTCACATACCCTACACATGCTGTTCTCGACCGCATGGCTCAAACAACTCCTGTAGTAATGGCTCATGGGATGGAGGAACAAGCTTGGTGGGGTTTAAAAGTAAAGGCTATCAAGATGCTTGGGTTTCAGATTAATGCAATCGTGACTCCATGATGCAATAATAAGATAGAGGCAATAGGTAATATATGTATGCAAGCATGTGGTAGTGCTTGCCTGGTAGCTCAGTTGAAGCGAGAGAAGGATCTGGGTAGTGCTCCTGGGTTTCTTGATATATCCACCTTTCGGCGTCTATTCGAAGAAGAACCAAACAAACAAGGGCCAACATAAATAAAGTGCACAAGCATATGAATTAAAATGCGACAAGCAAACAATCATGCCATGATGAATGATGCACAATTTGCATGGCAAGAATGTAGCATGGCATGGGTGAGGTGTGGGGTACAAGAATAAAGCATTTTATGGTGTTTTAGTCACCTTTTATGCTCACATAAGTTGCTGTACACTTGATATTTATATGATGCATGCTGCAATTCAGAACATGGAATGCATAGATAGAACGGCCTCGTCACGCTGATCGATTTAGACATATTATTTGTCAAATTTGGAGTTATAAAACAAAAGTTATTAATTAATTAAGGCAAAGGGCATTTTATTTGTAATTTTAATCAACTCGAAATTTAAAGTGTTCAAAATATATTTTGAAGGGCATATTTGAATTCCTCACATTTTTCTGATTCAAAAACATATATTATATGTTGAATTTGGAATTATATTTTAAAAGATATGAGAAACAGATTTGAATTTGAATAGAATTTGAATTTAAATAAATTTTGGAAAAGATTTGAATAAAACAGACTCAGCGAAAAAGAACTAGGGTTACTCAGGCAAATCTAGCCACGGTCACTGACGGGTGGAGTCTGGCCATGGCCCAGCCGCATGAAAACCTTTTGTCACCGCGGGCTCGCCTAGCCACTGAGGCTGCGGGGTGGGCCATCTGGCGCAGGCCCACGTGACAGCGGCAAGAGAGACAGGGCTGACAGGTGGGCTGAGGCTGGAGCGCGGGTTGCGAGAATTAAAAAGGGGGGGGCTTTTTGTAAAACTACCACATGCCCGTACTGTTCTTCGTCTCCATGATGCGAGAAATCGGTCTTGGCTGGGGCGGGGATCGAACCAGTCGCGGGCGTCTTGTGAGCTAGCCAGTCTGCGGTGGTTCTGAGGTGGTGACAGAGGAGAGGCGGGCGGCTAGAAGTCACTACCGAGGAGCTGTGACTGCGAGCGCGCCGCACAGAGAGCGCTCGACGGATTGACTAGCGCGTACAGGGGTGGATCGGCAAGAGAGGGTGTCTAGGAGGTTCGGAGGCTCACCGCGGGAAGGTCGATGGTGTCAGATCGAGCCAGAAAGCAGGGGATCGTCGACGAGGCTCACGAACGGCGGCTAGGGTTTCGTCGGGGCGTCTCGGTACTGCGGCGGAAGTGGAGCTCCTCCTCCTCGCCGGCGGGTACAGGGCGAAGCAGCGGTTGGTCCTCGTCCTTCCTTGACAACCACAACTCCTCGCCACTGGCTGCAAGAGGGGAACGGAGGAAGCGGATCGATCGCCCGGGTGGAGAGAAAAGTAGAGGGGAAGGCGAGATGGTTGCGGCGCGAGGCCAGGGGGTTTGGCGAGGCAGAGGAAGGAGGGGAAGGGATAAGGGCAAGCCTGGAGGGAGGCGATGTCGTGGGGATCACGGCGGTGTAAAAAGGTGGCTCGGCCACCTTTCCACCTCGCCCTCACGTGCTCGGGCTGGCTCGGTTTGAGCAGGGCAGGCAGAGGCAGGCAGGTGGGCCAGGAAGAGGGAAGGTAGGTCAGGTCCAGGTGGGGCACGCATGGCAGAGAGAAGAGAAAGAGAGAGGAGAGGGGAGGCTCGGTGAGCTAGGGTTGGCTAGGGGAGAGGCTCGGGTTAGGGCTGGTTAGATGGGGTAGGAGGGTAGCTGGGGTCGGGCCTGCATGGCATAGAGGAAGGGAGAGAGGCCGAGAGAGAGGGTCGGGTAGCTAGGGTTAGCTAGAGAGGTGGCTCGGGTTATCTAGGTGGAGGGCTTGGTTAGGGTTTAGGTTTAGAGAGGAGGTTAAGGATAGAGAGCCTAGGGAAGTGGTGGTGAGGTTGTTTAGGGTTTTTGGAGAGAGGATAGAGAGAGGGTGATGTGGTGGTAGGGTTTTTAGCAAGATCAAACAAGATCAAGCCAAAAGGGAGTGGTAGAGAGAGATGGTGGTGAGGGATGGATAAGATCCCTAAAAGAGAGAACCCATATAAACCAAGAGAGAAACAAATGGCTAAAGTGGTGGTACTCTTGCATGGCCCATGCAAAATAATAAATGCCTTGGTTAAATTCTTGTGAAAACAAAAATAATAGCATGGCATTATTCTTATGCATTCCCAAGAAGTGGACTAAAGGCCAAGCCAAAGAATTTATAGAATTGGATCCACCCTATCTCCCATGAGCTAGATTAAATACCAAAAGAAAATAAAATACAAGCTCCTGGATAATGGGATGGTGGAATTATAAGGTGGTGAAAAGAAAGGGTGGTGGAGTAGAATAAAAGATATGCCCCCAACTCAACTTGGGCATTTAAACAATATATCAATAACCAAATACAATATCAAGAGGCAAATACAATTTACAATGCATATGAGAGAAGAACCAAAACAAAAGGGTTTTAAAAGATGCTCAAATGCAAGGTGGCATGATGACATGAGCATGATATAATTATGATGCAACAATTATATATAGGAAGTAGCCATTATATTACTAGACCAAGTAGCATTACAATTGTTAGACAATTGGGGTGCTACAACTCTCCCCCACTAAACAAGAATCTCGCCCCGAGATTCCTAGGAAAAGGAAAACAACACAAGGAGAGGCGGTTGTTCGGAACGAAGGTGACCCTCATGTTCCCAAGTTGACGAACAACGGAATGGTGCGACCGCTACACCTTGCAAAACTTGCTAGACTTGTTGCGAGTCTTGCGTTTTGCTTGAAAAACAACGGTTAGAAGAGTTGAAGGATTGTCGTGAGACAAGAAGGATAGGATGAACATAGCTCCGGTTTTCTCAAGAAACATGATAAAAGAATAGAACCACTTGTGAAAGAAAGGACAAGATGATGTATCATGGATAAAGAAAGACACCTCATTAAGATTAACGGTTTATCGATACTAGAGAGGGTGAAAACTTTGTCTCGCTGGAAGAAAAAAGCTAGATTGGAGAGGTTTTGAACCACTATGACAATAGCATCGTATCTTCTCTCGGATTTGAGAATGAAGTATGGAAACAATATTGCCTTCAAACAATAGAGTCCCTTGATATCAACAGAAAGATTTAGTTAGACATCGTCGGATTAGATTCTTGTTGCAACGGTAAGAACCAAGGATCACACAATTGAGGTGCGCGGATATAACTTCCAGAGACGGATGTGAAGCCAGATCATGGTGGAATCCCGAGAAGCAAAGAATATGGAGGATCTGGAGTTTATTGTAGAGATACTTATTGCTTTCTTTAGCCTTGAGGCTAATGCAATAGATTTTGGTGATGGCATCAACCATAATTGGCTTTACCACGGAAAAAGAATTGATGAAACGAAGAGATAGTTTCCTTTCATCTTGATTGGGGATGCCGAGCATCGTAGAATGACGAGACGAGAAAAGAGTTTGCGTTTGTTTCCACCAGATAATTGAAGATTTTGCTCCATCTAGAATAGACAGACCACCAACAAGAGATTATTGATTACTTTCTTCGAGAGAGCACTCCGGAAAAACAAAGACGGAAGTAAAAGTATCAAGGGATAAAGGCCACTTCTAACTTCCGTGGAATGAGTGAAATCACATTAATTCACCAATTCAATGTACAAGAGCGAATGATAAGAGTAGTGGTATGGTAGCTACTCCATCCCGCACTCAAAGCATTACTCCGCACATGAATAAGAAAACCATGCAACCCAACTACCGAAACAGACTGAAGGTATTGACAATAACTCATGGAACTTCGTTAGAAAACAAGGATAGATGCAAACGATTCGCCGGATTCATAGATAGATAAAGATGATGATGTTGTCGTCATGTCGGAAGTACCAAGCCGCTGGAAAGATATGAAGGAAGATTACGGAGAACAACTGCAAGATTCAACAGCTACAGAAAATATAGCACCAACTTGAACAGAAGGAATACAAGATCTAGAAGGTCTCCATGGCCTCCGGTGGATTGAGCGTAGACGACAGAGCGAGAGGGTTTCAAGAGATTACTTGACGAGACTGAGGTGAAAAGAACTCCATGTTGTTCTTGAAAAGATTGAGAGAGATTTAGCAGTCTTGAGGAAATCTTCGGCGGAACGACGATGATAACTTGCCAACAAGGAATAACTCCAGATTGGTTGAAGATGGAGGATGGAATTAACAATGGACTTGCTGATTCCAGAGTTGAAGTAATGTATTTAGCAGAAGGACGTGGTCGAGATAGGTGACTTCAAGAAGCCAGAATTTCCACTTTGGGAACTTTGCACACAGGCAGTGCTCACGAAGCTTGAGAGAAAGAGACACAGATGATCTTCCATGTCCTTCCATTGATATCGAATAGGCAAGCATATTATCAACATATACCATCATGGATTAACAGGATATTCCCAGAATATCAAGTTCAAGAGGCGGGAGAAACGAACAAATGCTCGAACACTTCCTGAGCTCAACGCTCTTAGAAAGGTCAATATTAAGAGCACGGGTTCGTGTTGAAGAAGATGCACTGGAAGAATAGATTATCTGGTCCTTCGGAAGAAAAATTTTCCACATTTTTCGGCAGTAAAATACCAATAGACGCGCAAAATCGCTTATCAGGTAGAGATTAGCAACTCCACATTCTGTGAAAGCATGCTGGAAGGAAGAACACCCTTAAGAAGATGGCACCGGTTAACAAGGAGTCGGATAGATCGCGCCGGTTTTCAAAAGCCTGTCAGTATGGAAAATAATAAATGCCTTGGTTAAATTCTTGTGAAAACAAAAATAATAGCATGGCATTATTCTTATGCATTCCCAAGAAGTGGACTAAAGGCCAAGCCAAAGAATTTATAGAATTGGATCCACCCTATCTCCCATGAGCTAGATTAAATACCAAAAGAAAATAAAATACAAGCTCCTGGATAATGGGATGGTGGAATTATATGGTGGTGAAAAGAAAGGGTGGTGGAGTAGAATAAAAGATATGCCCCCAACTCAACTTGGGCATTTAAACAATATATCAATAACCAAATACAATATCAAGAGGCAAATACAATTTATAATGCATATGAGAGAAGAACCAAAACAAAAGGGTTTTAAAAGATGCTCAAATGCAAGGTGGCATGATGACATGAGCATGATATAATTATGATGCAACAATTATATATAGGAAGTAGCCATTATATTACTAGACCAAGTAGCATTACAATTGTTAGACAATTGGGGTGCTACAGATGATATACATGTTATGGTTGTATTCTTTGCTTGTTAAACAATGTGGTTCTTGGGTATTGGATACCGAATTGATTGGTATGAAATTTCATACAGAACGACGCAATTCATGAACCACAATGGCCTAAGTAACTAGCAAGAGAATATGTGATGATGTTTATCGAAAACAAACAAACCGTTGTTTGTATTTCTCGTTGACATCAAAGCTTGACTTCAAGATTTGTTTTAATAATTGTTATTTGAATCAGGTATTATGAGAACAAAGGTTGTTCAAATAATTACCGTATTCCATATAAGATGGATGATTTACAAATCTAGTTGGTGAAATCACATCCATAAAACCTAATGCTAAAATGTCGCAAGACAAATGATTGAAAGATCACTTACGAAGTGACATCGCCGTTTAAATTATATTGGAAAGAAAACATGAAGAAACTCCATATACATGGATTTTTGGAGTCTTTGATTTGATCAAGTGATGCTTGTGAGACTTTCCTCGGGATAATTAAAACTTCGTTCAAAGGCCAAAGAAGAACGAACGACTAAATTATTAGAATTTATACATATGGATGTATGTACTCCATTATGTGTAGTCGTAAGCGATGGGTTTCAACTTCATATGCTTTGTCCAGAAATTTGAGTGAATATTCACTGAATGAGAAAGAAGTATGAAAAACATTTCAAAGACTTTCAAGATGAAGTGGAAAATCATTATAACAAGAAAACAAATGGTTTATGATTTTATCATAAGGGATTTGTTTGAGTTACATGTGTAACAAGATGTAATGCCCAGAAAATATTAAAAAATAGAAATTGATTGTTATTTTATTTTGTGCATCATCATGATATTATCATGCATATTTTATCCGTAAAATTATTTTATCAAACCATATTTTTGTTTTATCAAATATCCATTGGTTTTATTAAACCCGTCCCTCGTTCTTATTTTAAAATTAAATCAAATAATATTTCTCGCGGCAAAAGTTTTTTTTGTTTTATATAAATAAAATTAGGCTAAAAGCCCGTCTAAAGTTTTAGGCCAAAACTAGCTTCATCTAGTCTATTTTAGACTAGATAAATACCCCAATCCCCTTTCTTCCTCCAAACCCTAGAGCCAAATTCCCCAAATCTGAGATCTCCAAATTCCCGTCCTGTCTTCCAGAAGAGCACCTACGTACGAGCATGCATATCTCAGCTGTTGTGCCATTTCCTTTCCTTGTCCCCTGCTCGTGTTGTCTTCTTTCAATCAATTTCCGCTAGATCTCCAATTAATCCACACCAACGCCACTAGCAGACGAGCAGCATGCGAGCACCATCAGCCGCTGCCTTTTCTCCTTGGTCTTTGGGCTGTCCTGCTTGTCTTCCGCCCCCTTTAATCCCATGTACACATGCCAATAGTGGAAGCACCCTGCCCCCATCGCGTTCAATCACCCGTTCACCGACCAGCAGGCTGCCTTACTCCTTGCCCCTTCGATCAAGTCAAGAGCCACCCAACGCCCCATCTCCACTTGCTTTCCTCTGGTCAACTCACCAACGCCCGTTCGAGCGTGCGCCATTGCCGGCAGTTCATGGTCGAGTGCGCCGTACGCCTGCATGCAGCATCTCCCGTCAGTCCTTCTTATGCCACCAACCGGAGTTCCTTGTTCCCTGCACCAAGAGATCTCGTCACCCGTGTGCGTTGTGTCTGCGGCAACAGTGTAGAAATTCAGAGCATATCCATCTTTGTCTGCCTAGCCTGCAATGTGTTCGGTAAAATGTCTACGACAGTTTTACCTCTGTTTTCTGTTACCTGACACCTATTTCTACCTTTGTTGTCAACCGATCGTGTTAATCTGCCAATTCTCTTCCACTTTCCATGATGTCTGATGTCGTCGCCTTCCGAAAAAGCGTTATTTCCGGGTTCGCTACTTCAGTATTGCTGGCTGCCTCCTGTACGTCCTGAAGATAATGGTGGGATGCAAAGACTTCGGCTTCGACTACTTCCGCGAGATCAGCTATTTCCGCTACTTCGCCCATAGCCTAAAGATCAATCTCCCCGTCTCTCCGATCCGGTGAGACCCAACTCATAACCCTATTTTGTATAAATGTCATCTACTTGTTGCATTAAATCATTCATACTTGCATACATATATACTGTTGTTCGCGGATATATGGCGATTCATCAACTAAATAAATATGGAATAAATGAGAGTGCTATTTGTCTTGTTCTGGATTCCATTTAGATTTGTGTAGCGAACAGATTTCATGCTTTGCCTTGTTAATTCAACATTTAATATGCGGGGTAGATAAATAATTTGAACCTAATAATAAATGTCGGAATCCCGATTACGCTTAATATTGCTAAGTGGGACCGCATATTGCCATGCCATGCATCATATCATAATCATGCCGGATCTTCTAGCGTTGTGCTTCTTCGCGGACTAGGCCGATGATTTGATGCGAGTGTCGACCTGACCTTCGGGTGAACCTTCGACAATGTTTTCAGGCGAGCATTCTCCCCCTTCCACCTATTTCGCATTTATAGTCTTTACTTCCATCCTTTGATCTATTGCTATCCTTATTGTCGATGTTGTAGTACCGTCCCATTATTTACCTGCTCCACTATATTGCCTTGGTTATCCTATTGCCTTGTTTGACTAGCTAGCCTTGTCTTTGCGAGCCGTAGGCATGCTTAGTACCGCTCTCATACAGGTGGAACATGATACTCGGATATGATTGGTGATAAGATAATTAATCTGATGTTGGTTATGGTTTCACCTAATGATAAGGCCCCTGCAGGGACCACCTTTGGGAACTGCTTGAGCCGACCTAGGACCCGTCCGTTCTACGATACCAGTTCTGAGTTGATCACGCTAACCAGACGTGGAGGCCTCTAGGATCCTTCCCTCAACTACCGGCGCTATTCGTATATCCAGAGGGTTACAAATTTGGTTTTCCATTTGGTGCATACGTATAATATGTCCTCGGACATGGGTGAGTTGACATGTCGTCGGACTTGATGTTTTGGTGGACTGCCATGGCTTGCATTGCATAAAATCGAGATATCGTGTCAGAGGTGGGATGGAGCTCTACAAGTTACCTTCCGATCATCGCCTGACCGTAGACTCAAATGCTGTGCCTTCCTCGAGAATCGTCGTACCTCTTGGTTGGATCAACACAGTAGGTGATGCCTCTGGATATGCGCGTAGTTATGGGATAGTTCTTGTTGTGAGATTCGGATGGCACGCGTGTTATGTTGCCTGATGGGTTGAGCATGCGTTTAGTGCGATGGTGCACCGCAGGTAAATCTTTTCGAGAAGCCGTGTGTCCACGGTTATAGATACCTCAGGAGTACAGTGTCATGATCATAGACAACGCCATTAATGTTTTGTCTCTAATAATATGATTAGTAATTAGTCTTATCAACTAAACACCTGCTTAACTAAAATTGCCACCGTGTGTGTTTCGCTAGAGGACTTCCTCGACTGGTCTTCGAGGGGGAAATCTTCGGATGGGTTATGTTTGGTGTTATATTATTGTTACCGCATAGCGTTCTTTTATCTCACTCTAATAGCCGAAGTTGTAGTGTGTCTCTATAAGTTAGATAGTGCAAGCTTTGCTGCCGCTGAGCCCACCATACCTATGTAGGCGAGGACCGCCGAATTCTAGTCTCGTCGTGTACTGGCCTCAGTACTGACTGCTCTCTTTCTGTTTTTCCTTTGCCCTTTGTCGGCATCCTTTTTGGCTTGACAGGTATGTGACTGACGACGTTAGCAAGGTTGCCCTTCCGGATTGGCCTGGGCAGGGTTATGGACACCGCTTGGTTATTCTTCAGGACTCTTAGTCTCATTTGGATCTTGTCCGTACTGGGATATCATCTTGTTTCTTTTTGAGTTGTATCTTCGTATTGTACCTTTTATATTCTTGACTCGTTGAGTCGTTGTTGTGTATATAAGTTCTTGTGGACTCTATTGTAAATTACTGTGATGTATCTACTTGTATTCAAATCCTACCCTCACGAAAGTGTCTGGTGGGCGTCTTTGAATCGCTTCTATGCGGATTTTGACGGGAAATGCTGAGATCTGCATAGACCCGATTCGGGGGCGTTACAAGTGGTATCAGAGCAAAGGTTTACGATCCCCATTGGTCCATCCTGTAGGATAACCTAGCTAACGGCCGATGTCTAGTGTCAAAACTATTTTGGTAAGAATTCAGATAGATCTGATTAGCTCTGATTTTACTCCTTACCTCTACTCTTTCTCCTCTTATCTTTGCGTGTTTGAATCTGATCTCTTATCTTTATTCAAGTCTAGGATTTCTCACGGTTGGGTTTCCGTCGTATCTTTAGGGTTCCGCTTCTCTCCTTTTGTAATGGTGGTGCTACATCTGGTTTTTATTCTATCTGATCTTCCTTCGTATGTTTTCCGATGTTTTGCAACTTCTAAGACGACGACCTCTTTATCTTTGGATCCTTTTTCCGAAGCTTTCCAAATACCGTTTTGTCAAGATCTATAATATGAATTCCCAGAGTTTAGTTACACGATTCCCTAATTCATGTACAGAGTAATGCTTTGAGTGCGGGATGGAGTAGCTACCATACCACTACTCTTATCATTGGCCTTGTACACTAAGTGGTGGAACCATGCAATTTTACTCCTTCGACGGAAGATAAAGGTGGCCTTATCTTTGATACCTCTACTTCCTCCTTTGCCCCTCCGGAGTGATTCCTCGAAGAATGCAAGCAACAACCCCCCTGTTGGTGGTGTCGAAAATTCCAAGATGGAGCAAGAATTATTGATAGTGGTGTCGCGACCATCAACCTGATGCAAGAAGATCTGATCATCACCCCCTTCTCCTTGGTGTCCTTGCTTGGATCTCGGGACGCGATCCTTGTTAGTGGTGTCGAGTTGTAATGCCCGAAAAATATTAAAAAATAGAAATTGATTGTTATTTTATTTTGTGCATCATCATGACATTATCATGCATATTTTATCCGTAAAATTATTTTATCAAACCATATTTTTTGTTTTATCAAATATCCATGTGGTTTTATTAAACCCGTCCCTCGTTCTTATTTTAAAACTAAAACAAATAATATTTCTCGCGGCAAAAGATTTTTTTTTTATATAAATAAAATTAGGCTAAAAGCCTGTCTAAAGTTTTAAGCCAAAACTAGCCTCATCTAGTCTACTTTGGACTAGATAAATACCCCAATCCTCTTTCTTCCTCTAAACCCTAGACCCAAATTCCCCAAATGTGAGATCTCCAAATTCCCGTCCTGTCTTCCAGAAGAGCACCTACGTACGAGCATGCATATCTCAGCCGCTGTGCCATTTCCTTTCCTTGTCCCCTGCTCGTGTTGTTTTCTTTCAATCAATTTCCGCTAGATCTCCAATTAATCCACACCAACGCCACTAGCAGACGAGCAGCATGCGAGCACCATCGGCCGCTGCCTTTTCTCCTTGGTCTTTGGGCTGTCCTGCTTGTCTTCCGCCCCCTTTAATCCCATGTACACATGCCAACAGTGGCAGCACCTGCCCCCATCGCGTTCAATCACCCGTTCACCGACCAGCAGGCTGCCTTACTCCTTGCCCCTTCGATCAAGTCAGGAGCCACCCAGCGCCCAATCTCCACTTGCTTTCCTCTGGTCAACTCACCAACGCCCGTTCGAGCGTGCGCCATTGCCGGCAGTTCATTGTCGAGTGCGCCGTACGCCTGCATGCAGCATCTCCCGTCAGGCCTTCTTATGCCACCAACCGGAGTTCCTTGTTCCCTGCACCAAGAGATCTCCTCACCCGTGTGCGCTGTGTCTGCGCTGTGTCTGCGACAACAGTGTAGAAATTCAGAGCATATCCATCTTTGTCTGCCTAGCCTGCAATGTGTTCGGTAAAATGTCTACGGCAGTTTTACCTCTGTTTTCTGTTACCTGACACCTATTTCTACCTCTGTTGTCAACCGAGCGTGTTAATCTGCCAATTCTCTTCCACTTTGCATGATGTCTGATGCCGTCGCCTTCCGAAAAAGCCTTATTTCCGGGTTCACTACTTCAGTATTGCTGGCTCCCTCCTGTACGTCCCGAAGATAATGGTGGGATGCAAAGACTTCGGCTTCGACTACTTCCGCGAGATCAGCTATTTCCGCTACTTCGCCCATAGCCTAAAGATCAATCTCCCCGTCTCTCCGATCCGGTGAGACCCAACTTATAACCCTATTTTGTATAAATGTCATCTGGTTGATGCATTAAATCATTCATGCTTGCATACATATATACTGTTGTTCGGGGATATATGGCGATTCATCTACTAAATAAATATGGAATAAATGAGAATGCTATTTATCTTGTTCTGGACTTCATTTAGATTTGTGTAGCGAACTGATGTCATGCTTTGCCTTGTTAATTCAACATTTAATATGCGGGGTAGATAAATAACTTGAACCTAATAATAAATGTCAGAATCCCGATTACGCTTAATATTGCTAAGTGGGACCGCATATTGCCATGCCATGCATCATATCATAATCATTCCGAATCTTCCGCCCTAGTATTAAATATTGCATCCGTTGCCTCTTCTAGCGTTGTGCTTCTTCGCGGACTAGACCGATGAGTTGATGCGAGTGTCGACCCGACCTTCGGGTGAACCTTCGACAATGTTTTCAGGCGAGCATTCTCCCCCTTTCACCTATTTCGCATTTATAGTCTTTATTTCCTTCCTTTGATCTATTGCTATCCTTATTGTCGATGATGTAGTACCGTCCCATTATTTACCTGCTCCACTATATTGCCTTTGTTATCCTATTGCCTTGTTTGACTAGCTAGCCTTGTCTTTGCGAGTCGTAGGCATGCTTAGTACCGCTCTCATACAGGTGGAACATGATACTCGGATATGGTTGGTGATAAGATAATTAATCTGATGTTGGTTATGGTTTGACCTAATGATAAGGCCCCGGCAGGGACCACCTTTGGAACTGCTTGAGCCGACCTAGGACCCTTTCATTCTACGATACCAGTTCTGAGTTGATCGCGCTAACCAAACGTGGAGGCCTCTGGGATCCTTCCCTCAACTACCGGCGCTATTCGTATATCTAAAGGGTTATAAAATTGGGTTTCCATTTGGTGCATACGCATAATATGTCCTCGGACATGGGTGAGTTGACATTTCTTCGGACTTGATGTTTTGGTGGACTGCCATGGCTTGCATTGCATAAAATCGAGATATCGTGTCGGAGGTGGGATGGAGCTCTACAAGTTATCTTCCGATCATCGCCCGACCGTAGACTCAAACGTTATGCCTTCCTCGAGAATCGTCGTACCTCTTGGTTGGATCAACACAGTAGGTGATGCCTCTGGATATGCGCGTAGTTATGGGACAGTTCTTGTTGTGAGATTCGGATGGCACGCGTGTTATGTTGCCTGATGGGTTGAGCATGCGTTTGGATCTGATGGTGCACCCTATGAGGTAAATCTTTTCGAGAAGCCGTGTGTCCACGGTTATGGACGCCTCAGGAGTACAGTGTCATGATCATAGACAACGCCATTAATGTTTTGCCTCTAATAATATGATTAGTAATTAGTCTTATCAACTAAACACCTGCTTAACTAAAATTGCCACCATGTGTGTTCCGCTAGAGGACTTCCTCGACTCGTCTTCGAGGGGGAAATCTTCGGATGGGTTATGTTTGGTGTTATATTATTGTTACCGCATAGCGCTCTTTTATCTCACTCTAATAGCCGAAGTTGTAGCGTGTCTCTATAAGTTAGATAGTGCAAGCTTTGCTGCCGCTGAGCCCACCATACCTATGTAGGCGAGGACCGCCGAATTCTAGTCTCGCCATGTACTGGCCTCAGTACTGACTGCTCTCTTTCTGTTTTTCCTTTGCCCTTTGTCGGCACCCTTTTTGGCTTGACAGGTATGTGACTGACGACGTTAGCAAGGTTGCCCTTCCGGCTTGGCCTGGGCAGGGTTATGGACACTACTTGGTTATTCTTCAGGACTCTTAGTCCCATTTGGATCTTGTCCGTATTCGGATACCATCTTGCTTTCTTTTTGAGTTGTATCTTCGTATTGTACCTTTTATATTCTTGACTCGTTGAGTCGTTGTTGTGTATATAAGTTCTTGTGGACTCTATTGTAAACTACTGTGATGTATCTACTTGTATTCAAATCCTACCCACACGAAAGTGTCTGGTGGGCGTCTTTGAATCGCTTCTATGCGGATTTTGGCGGGAAATGCTGAGATCTGCATAGACCCGATTCGGGGGCGTTACACAAGAAAATAAATGAATTATGATTTTATCATAAAGGGATTTATTTGAGTTGCAAGTTTAGCAAAACACCTAGATTTACATATCACGAAACACCATAGGAATATGGAGTGTTTGAGATTTGTAATGAAACCTTGTTTGACATGGTTGGATCAAAGGTGTTATTTATAAAACTGCCATTATGTTTTAAAAGATTAAAGCTTTAGAGACTTCCACTTTTACACTGAAAAGAGCTCCATCTTTATCCGTTGAAATGACACCATGGAAGTTATGGTTTGGGGTAAAACCCAAGTTGTCATTTCTTAAATTTTGGTATGCTAAACATAAGTAAGATGTTTACAACCGAAGTCGGATGAGCATGTCTTTGTAGGTTATTTCGAATAACAATTGGTTATTCCTCCATAACACCAAGGACAAAAGGGTTTGTCGCTTGAAACATGAAGTTTCTTGAAGAAGGAATTTTTCATAAATGTTAAGTGGGAGCACAATAGAACTTTGATAAGGTTAACGAACCTTAGCTATATGTGCTGAGTTGAGAAGCGCCGGAAAATGTTCCGGAGGCAGACAAAATGCTCATGGCTCACGTGCCTCAAAGGTTGTGGTCACAAAGGTCTAAGTTCTGATTGAACCAAGTCGGTCGGATAAACAATCAAATATCGAGATTTGAGAGTAAATCATTAGTGTTTGACAATGATGAACCGAATACATGCAAAGAAGCGATGATGGGCCCTAACTCCGTCAAATGGCTTGAAGCCATAAAATCCGTGATAGTTCCATACACGAGAAATCAAGTTTTGAACTTGGAAGACCCTCCGGAAAGGTGTAAAAACCTATCGGTCGTATTTGGATCTATAAAGAAACAGACATGGATGATTCACATCTATGAAATAGTCGACATGTCGTAAAGTATTTTATGACAATGTTCAAGGAGTTGACTATGACAAGATTTGATCTTTCATAGCGATATTTAGTCTGGACGGATTAAAGTAGCAACCACTACATATAATTTGTTATATGGTAGATGAATAAACAAAACAAAGTTCTTCTAATAGAATGGTTACCTAGGACGTGTACATGACACGATCTAAAGGGTTTTGTTAATTCAAAGGATGCTAAAAGGGGCATGCAAACTTCAATGGTTGAAGTAAGCATCGCGGAGTTGGAATCTTCACCATGATGAAAAAGGAGTTTTTTCATCAGGAGACGATGAAGATGCTTTCATTTGCAAGAAATTAAGTGGGAGCGCTAAGACATATTTCTAATACATTATGTGGAGGATAACTTGTTGATTAAAAATGATGTATCTTTTATTGGCAAAGGTTAAGAATTTCATTTTGATGAAATACTTAGGCAAAACCCGAATATTTAGCGTGAATGTCTATAGTGGATAGACTGTGACGCCAATATGGTTGTGCCAAACGTACATATATGAGATATTGAAGGAGTTCAATATAGAAACGACAAGAAACAGTTCTTGTTGCATGGAAAGGAATTGAATCAAGATTAAAGTGTATCGACACTTGATAAGTGAAACAAGACTCAAGTGCTTTGACACTTGATGAGTGAAATCACAAGGATGTTTTGATCAATCATACCATGATATGTACACATCCAGATATTTCCTATGCTCTAAGTGTTATGAGCATATACCAGAATGAATCATAAAATGATCATTGGACGATAGTGAGTATATTCTTATGATCTTTTGGAAGAACTAAGAATATATTTGTGTAGAGGTGACAAATAATTACAAATAGTTCATTGTAAAGCGTTACATTGGTATTAGGTTTGTCACAAGATACAAATTAAGTTTATCTCAATTTAAACTATGGGTGGCACAATGAAATGGAAAGAAAGTTTCCGTGATGGATTTGGATGAATTCCAAAGTTAAGACATTGTGACGGATACTACAACAAAAGGCTAAGTATATGACTGCTATAGTAGCAGCAAAGGAGGGAATTTGTGTCAAGTAGTTTGTTATCAAACTAAGGTGTGGCTTGCAACGGGCTAACACTAAAGATATATTGTATGACAATAGTATCGACGTGTTTTAACCCCAAGGAACTAAAGGTCTCACCGAAAGACCAAATTTATACAATGCCATCTCATTAGAGAATGGGTGATGCGTGAAGACGCAAAGACATGCAAATACACACGGACCTGAAAGTGTCAGATACGTAGATTATGTTAACCACTTGCAATTGCGTATATGGAACACTGGAAAGCCTTAAGTGTTCAATACGCAAAGTTTTCAAACTAGATTATTGTCTCTAGTGCAAGTGGGAGACTGAAGAGAATATGCCTGAGAGGCAATAATAAAGTGGTTATTATCGTATTCCTTATTTATGATAAATGTTTATTTTACATGCTATAATTGTATTAATACGAAAACGTTAATACATGTGTGTTTAATAAACAAAAAGGAAGTTCCTAGTTATGCCTCTCTCATAAACTAGCTCGTTGATTAACAAGATGATGAAGGTTTCCTGATCATAGACATTGGATGTTGTTAATAACAAGGTCACAATATTAGTGTAATGGTGTGATGAACATTCATCCGAAGTATAGCATTACGATCAAAGTCATTGAGTTTATATTGCTATAACAACTTACGAAGTGATCCTAATCCTTAGACCATGAGATCATGTCAATCACTAACACCGGAAGAGTTTCTTGATAACATCAAACGTTTACACCGTAACTGGGTGATTATAAAGATGGATTCAGAACTAATAAAGTGTTATGTTGAGGCCCATGGATCAAGAGTGGAATTTGTTCATCCCGATGACGGATAGATATGCTCTAGGCCCTCTCGGTGATATCACATTGATTAGCTTGCAAGCAAGTGATTTGATCACTAGAATGTTATATCACGGGAACGAGAAAAGAGTGCATGTCAGTAACGAGATCAAACTAGGTATGGAGATACCGATGATCGAATCTCGGACATGTAATATATCGTGAAACAAAGGGATTAAGATACTAGCATAAAAGGTTCCGACGATCACAAGAAAGTCATCGTTGAATGTGTGGTAGTCAGTATGGGTTTCCAGATCCCGCTTCTGATTATTGATCCGAGAGGGGTCACGATCATGTCCGCATTATTCACGAACCGTAGGGTGACACACTTAAGAGACACCGACATCCAATTGGAGCAAAAGTTTCATGCCGAAAGATTGAACAAGCGCAGGAATTTATTTCACTAGATACCGAAACGGGTTTTCGGGTGAAATTGCATAAAGTGGTTATGCATGTGAAATAGAATTCTAGCAAGGGGTTATTTGAGAATGTTTGTCATTAAAGTAATTGACAAAATTATGAATAAAATAAAAGAGTTTTATTTAATGAGAGTTTGCATTAAATTTGGTGGAAATTTAATGGGAATTTGAGTGGGTTTTTGAGTGGAGAAAATTGAAGGGCCATTTTATGAGTGGAGTGTCCACCCACATGAATGAGGGAGAGGTGGGGGCACCCTCCATGGCCGGCGGCCATGCCCCCTTGGGCTGCCCCCTCCCCTGTATAAGGAGCCCCTCCTCTTACTTCTCACTCACACCTCCTCTTGAAGGATCTCTCTCCCCCTCTAGAATTTATTCCCCATGGTCTCGGACTAGCGAGATACATGTTCCCGGTGGCTATTCGGCAAGAAAGAGTTGTGCTTCCGCTGCATCATTTGGGCGCGAGGCGAAGGTTGCTCGGTGCCTCTAACGTGTGTCGAAACGGATCTGGCGCTGCTGTTTTGCGGCGCTAGGACTTCCTCTTGATCTTGAGATCGGCAAGAGTTCGTCTACATCAACCACGAGTTTGGACTCATTAAGCTTTGTCGGTCTTCAAGGGTATGTTATCTACCGATGTACATCCGCCCGTTGTTTGTATCTAGTAGATAGATCTTGGTACATAGTTGTTCCCATCGTAGGAATTTTTTTGTTTTCTATGCTGCGAACCCTACAAGGAGGCCTCCTCGCCTCAATTCTGCACACCACGTCACTCCCCACTCCTCACAGAACACCCCTGACCCTTCCCCGGAGCAAGGCGAGCTCCACATCGCCAGAATTTAGCCGGAGTCCGCCGCTGCAGAGGAGGAGAAGAGCCGTTGATTGGAGCCATCCCAGGAGCTGCCATGACCACCATTCGAACCGTCGTCGTCGATAACGTCGTTCGCCCCTATCGCAGACCCTAGCTGGATCCCTGGTGAGCCTCACATGGAGCTGTTCGTCGTCGATGATGCACCTCAGCCATTAGATTAGATTCTAATCGCACGGCCTAGACTAAAACTTACCGCTTCATGTAGATGGATCCACTAATGCGTGGGACCGGTCTGTAAGAAACCCGATGCGCATGCGCTGTGCAGTTGGGCCGGCCCAGTTTAGTTCCCGCGCTCAAGCCAGTTTCAAATATAGATTTTCCAATTTATTTCAAACTCTGGTTCTGTCAGTAGATTCAAAAATCAACCATAAATACTTTTGAGTTGATTCCAACTCTCAAAAATCACATTTGACAAGATCTTTCTAAATATGTAAAGATATTTAGGTTTACATGCAGTGATCTTGGACAAGTATTAAAAGAATGCCCCATAGGCATTTCTAGCCACTTTAATTATTTAAAATAATAATGTTAAACCTTATTAAATTGTGACGCCACTTTAAATCACATTCCCAAGTATTAAAATTTGTGGTGATGACATGTGTCAACATGATCCCATATTTTAATTCGAGAATATTAAATCTTAAGTAGTTTTCAATGACTAGAAATTACTTTTCTAAAATAAAATAAATAAGACTAGGTCTTTAGTTCATGTGATGATTGTGATGATGCTAGATCATCTAGTGTGAACCTTTATGTGCCAAATAGAAGTAGTTAAGTATTATTTGGTGATTGTGACCTCGTATTTATTTATAAATGCTAGTACGGACCAAGGATACGAGTACGAAGGGGACTACTACTACTACGAAGAAGATAACTTCAATCACTACACTACTCAAGGAAAGCTAACCCTTGCATGATAACTATGCCAACTAGAGGCCTTAGGCATATTTGGTTATGCAAACTTGATTATACCAAAGCCCAGTTTTACTTGAAAGCTTTGTTCTTTTATTTCTTCATCAAAGTTCTGTATTTACTTCTAGATAGTGTTTTGTGAATTTTGGAAAGATATTATAGGTAGCATAAAGAGCATAAAACTTGGCCTAAGTTAGTTAGAACTAGATGTCATACTAAGGCATGAGATCTAGTTTTGGATAAGTCACACTTGAGTAGAACCCTCATTAGTGATTACCCTCAACTATAGTGGCTAGTGCTAAGTATAAAAGTTGATCACTTTAGAGGGGAATACTTGGTGAAATGATTATGAAAACCTTGGAATGATGAGTCATTCCAATGAAATGTTCTGACATGTGTTATGAACACCAGATGATTTTGATGATGAAAATGTTGAGGCATGAGCCTTAGCCCTTTATAAAACTGATGGTTGGGTTTGGATGCGATACCATTCCAATTTTACCGTACAACCACAATACCCAAATTTGGGTAGGGCTTGACTAGAAGTTTATGTATCTTAGTATTGGTTCCCTTGCGTAAGAGGTTTGATATGAGGCTACCTCATAATGAATGACCACCTGTGCAGTTCCCAAGATGACAAATAGTCATGGTTGGGGGGCCAAACTCATAGGGGAGGTGCCTATACTAGGGTGTGTAATTGAAAGGTTAGGATTTATTATCCGCATACTGAGTATGCTAAGGGAATATGCTCGAGAGGCAATAATAAAGTGGTTATTATCGCATTTCTTATTTATGATAAATGTTTATTTTGCATGCTATAATTGTACTAATACGGAAATGTTAATACATGTGTGTTTAATAAAGAAAAAAGGAAGTTCCTAGTGATGCCTCTCTTATAAACTAGCTCATTGATTAATAAGATGATCAAAGGTTTCCTGATCATGGACATTAGATGTTGTTAATAACAAGGTCACAACATTATTGGAACGGTGTGCTGAACATTCATCTGAAGTATAGAATTATGATCAAGGTCATTGTGTTTATATTGCTATGACATCATATGAAGTAATCTTAGTCCTTAGACCATGAGATCATGTCAATCACTAACACCGGGAGAGTATCTTGATAACATCAAACGTCACACCGTAACTGGGTGACTATAAAGATGGGTTCAGTGCTACGAAGGTCTTAATGTTGAGGCTCATGGATCCAGAGTGGAATTTGTCCATTCCGATGACAGAGAGATATACTCTGGGCCCTCTTTGTGATATCACATTGGTTAGCTTGCAAGCAAGTGATTTGATCACTAGAATGTTATATCACGGGACGGAGAAAAGAGTACATGTCGGTAACGAGATCAAACTAGGTATGGAGATAGCGATGATCGAATCTCGGACATGTAATATATCGCGAGACAAAAGGATTGAGTTACATGCGTTTAAGGTTCACATGATCACAGAAGTCATCGTTGAATATGTGGTGGAAATTTAATGGAGGTGAGTGGAATTTTGAGTGGGTGGCTATTTATGTGAGTGGGAGCTCCACCCACATGAATGTGGAAGACGTGGGGGCACCTCCATGGCTGCCACGCCATGGGAGGGCGCTGCACCCCTCTCCCTATAAAAGGCACCCCACTCCCTCCTCTCATCTCACACCTCCTCGCGAAGGATCTCTCTCCCCCCTTCAGAAATTCCCCCATGGTCTCGGATCAGCGAGATACATGTTCCCGGTGGCTTTTTCTGGAAGGATTTGTTGCGTCCGCTGCTTCGCTGGAGCGAGGGTGTGGAGGTTGTCGGGGTACCTGGAGGTGTGTGAAATCATGGATGCACCACTTCTTTGCGGTGCTGGACGTGATGGTGCTGGACCGGCTGGACCAGATGGACTTTATCACGATCTTGAGATTGGCAAGCATTCGACTACATCATCCACAAGTACAACCTCGTTATAGCTATACGGTCTTCGAGGGTATGTATTCTATGGCTGTATATCTACCCGTTGCTTGTATCTAGTAGATAGATCTTGGTGCTTTGTTCCCACCGTAGGATACTTTTTGTTTTCTATGCTGCGAACCCTTCAGTATGGTGATTCAGGATTGATCATGACAGATGTATCGAATGTTGTGGTGAAAGTGTACCACCTCTGTAGAGTATCAAACTATTCGATAGCCGCGTCCGTGGTTAGGGACAGTTGGAGTGGCCATATTGTTCCGTCGTCAGATGTTTTCAAAATGACTGGTGAAATTACTTATGGCTTGGACTTGACCACAACAGGGTTGTGACATGAAATATAAGTTCCTAGTTAGGTGTCGTAAAACATTAAGTAAGTTTTCTTTACTTCTAAACTAAGTTAGAGATAAACCTGGCTTTTTGCAAATAAACCTAGAGTTTAGTATTCCTACTTGAACCACTTTACTAGTTAGTGTTAGTTTGCGAGTACTTAAAAAGTACTCATGGCTTTGTCCCTGGCTATTCCTATGACTAGACTATGAGGAGGACTACCAGGATGATGGACAGCAGGAAGTCTATGACAACTAGGATCATCTCCCATCGTCAGCATTGCCTGTGACCCTGAAGATGGATCTTCGACCATGCTACTATTATTATTATTCCGCTATGTTGATTGTATTAAGACTAGATCATGAGATCCTTTATTTGTAAGACCTTTATTATGGTTTGTAATGGATGATGAACTATGGTACCAATCTATTATTTCTCGCAAAAATGGTAATCCTGGGATTGCGATGTATGGCATAACAGGCATATGTGATTAAAAATCCGGGTGTTGACAGTTCCCAAAAGAGCGAGAAAAAAAATCGGAACGAGGTGGAGTGGGGGGGTATATGAAGGGATGGGCGTGCATCAAGCAAGGGGTCAACGGCATCGCGGATTCGGCGTGGGGAATTTGAGTCGGGACAGGAAGGCGTGTGTTCGTTGGTCTCCAACCCCGGGAAGAAGGAGACGCAGGTGGGGTCCACTAGCAGAGTGAGTGGAGGGCGTTGCGGGCTACTGCTACCACTGGCTGGGCCTTAGTTGGGTTGCACAACTGCTCCTGGCTTGCTGCGGCTGTGCGTGCGTGGTGCGGTAGCTAGGCGGTAGGGTTAGGTGGGATGGGCCTCGTTCGGTCGGGTAGGGTTTAGTTTTTTTCCTTTTCCATTTTCTTTTTCTGTTTTATTTTCTAGGTTTTGTTTTAGGCATCCAATTCAGGTCAAACAAATTTCTAAAAATTTGTAATTTGACAAGGTTTATTTTAGGACAACAATTAACCTATTTTTCATATATTTCAAATACTTCAACTATTTGAATTTGAGTTTGGTTTATAGGGATTTACTTCATTTATTTTATTCCTTTTTTTATAATTCATATCTTTTGATTTTGAGCTCCAAAATCATTCAAACCACTTCCTATTGTTTTATAAATATTCACTCTATCAATATAAGGTTTTAAATTTAAGGTTGAGAGTCTTTTGAATTCAAGAAGTTTCTTTTCTTTGAGAATTTTCAAGAAAGTGAAATAATCAACCAAATTTATTTTGTTTATTTAACATTCCAACATTAGGAAAATTTTGGGATGTGACAGACTACCACCCTTAAAAGAAATCTCGTCTTGAGATTTGAGAAGGCTAGAAAGAAACATGGGTTAGGGATCCACTAGGGCGCTACCACCCTTAAAAGAAAACTGACTAGATTGCATCTGGAGGATTCACTTGGCTTAAGTAAGTTCTCCTTGCACATTCTGGATTTCATGATTGATAGTTTCTGAGAAAGCACTTCTTAAACTAGCGAAACTCTCATGGCGGGCAAACAGGGATCGTTTGCTTCACGATACCCATTAATCATGATTGGGATTCATCCTTACCGTATATTACTACGCTTAGTAATGGATGCTTTTGTAAAGGTGGGACATTATACCATTTTAACATATCGGCTCAATGCCTTCTCTATGCTACGGTTGAAAGGCACTCAAGATTTGCAAAGCCAACAGTACAAGAGCGAATAACAAGAGTAGTAGGAATGGTGATCAATCCATCCTGCACCCAAATCATTACCCTGTATAAGGATAGGTGAATCACATTTTTTCTATCACTCAGGCATCCTCACTTGCCTTGAAGAAGGTTTCCATGGGCACGAACCAATGCTCAACTTTCGTTACTTCAACTTTCAGGTTGGGTAATCTACTACATAACATCATTGCAACACTTCGTACTTCCACATGCTTCTGTGGCATTAGATGAACTATTATCCTTTGTCGATGAATTATGTTGTAAAACTTTCAACTTAATACTTCTTTGTGTTTTCAACACACCATTATAGATCCATGGGTTTGAGATAGGGAAGAATTGATTGTAGGGAAAAGAAACTACTAAGGAAGTAATCCTACCCATAACTATATGGAGCAATCAATGTCACAAACAAGCAAACAATCATAAGCAATCAACACACAAGCAAACACTTGCATAAAAATGGTACAGAGATCTGAACTTAGCAGTATATAACCACAAAATAGTTTAGAAACGTTGAGAACAGTACTAGAGTAAACTACAACAACATATAAGCATTAGACATAATCTGTCAAAACACTACATCGGGTTTCACGAATTGTTTTGGCCAACTTAAACACATCAGGAATTTTATCCAATTTTTGTGCATGTAGTACAGGTAATTACGCTCCAAATCCTATTTTTTGAGATTTTTGCGAGTTACAAATAAAATATGCAAAAATCGCGCAGTACAAGAGGTCACGCAGAAAACTGCAGCAGTAATCTCACGAATTTCAATCAAATTACACCATTAAAATGATTTTAAAACCACACAAAAACTCCAGCAACTTTAGAGTTTCAAAATAAAATATTCTAAACAATACATCACATAATATGGTTCAATACAAACAAGCAATCAACCTATATTGTCATACCTCATCAGTTGGTAAGATCAATATGCTAACACGATAGCGATGATCTCCTAAATAGATAAAATATGGTGGTCCAGACCTACTCAAACATGGTGAGATATTTATTTATGTCATATTATTTGTTCTTTTACTTTGCGAACTCTCATATAGGTATCAAAATAATGGACAACTACAAATTTTGAACAAGAAGAGATTATAGAAAAGATAGACAAGGAATATAAGAACTCTAATAAGTAGAAAATATGATAATTATCCTAATAGAGGTCTCCTATTGCTAATCCAGTTCTAAGGTCACGATCCTACAGTTAACACACAGCTCTGATACCATCTTGTAACACCCTCACCTGATAAGGCTAAGTTCATGTGTATAGTGCCAATCCCTGGATCGGTTCATTGACACACACTGTATAAAATGATACGAAATATAACTGTGCATCATAAATACAACTAATATGATCCAGCAATTACATTATATTACAGCGGAAAGCAAAAACAAGGTAGATCTCCATCCTTCAAATGTGCCACAGGCGAACAATTGTTGAGTGGAGTCTCGCGACCTATGAATGATCACTCAGATACGATATAAGCTGGAACATAAAACGTTGCAGCCATGAATGGTCAATACATTGAATGTATGGAAAGTAGGCTAAATTGGTTAACAAAATATTTATATACTACATGCTTATTTGGCTAGGTGGAGCTCAGGATCATTTTTATATAGCAAAAGTTTTATCCTAACATTTGTAACAAAGTAGTTTTGCAATACGATAAATAGGACACTCTTGTTCACTCTCAGGTGCTCCTAGCCAATTAAGTTCACCTAACAAGTTTTAGTTTATTGAGAAATTGGGATGAGTGAGAAATATGTCATAGCATCAGAATCAGGTCGCTCAAATTGTCCATAACCGGGGACTTGGTTAAGTACTTACTTTAGACACCCTGCAGGGGTTTGTACATTTTACCGATGTGACTTGGCCAACCCAGCTCGGACCACCACACTCATATTGTGTGATGATAGGGAGAATTCCAGACGAGACAATTCGGGAAGAGCTTCCCAAACCCATCCACGCACCGTACCAACCTATACTATTCTACATCTCTGGCTACATAGGGTTAGGGACGCCACAACCTACTAAGTCTAGCCATCCACCTACTCTTACTGGCACATGGTTGCACATGAAAGCTACCAAACAAAGAAACCGATCCTTTCTTAGTGCCCTGGGCGGCAGTCCCCACCATGAATCCACACTTGATGACCCAATCAATGCCATTCCGCCCAGGTGGTTCATTAAAAACATATTGGTTTGTCATTGAGCAAAACATAAGCCTTTCAAAACAAATAACTTTTCATGGTGTGATTCCCTTGCTCGTCTAAATAGCATACTAAGCAATCTACCAATACGATGGCTCATAAACAAGGAATAGTAGGGAATAATATGGGACATAGATAGCATATACACATCAGTTCCTACATATGCAATTCTACGAAAACATCTATAATGCATAGGAAAACAGTAGGACATTTATGACCAAGATAGCACCAGTTGCCTTTATTGTAGATGTAGTCGATTAGATAATCCTAACAATCCTCATAGATATAAAGGTTGCACTCGTCATAATCGCAATACTTGTAATCATAGTAATTGCACTCACAGTAGTTGCACTCCTCGCAATCTAACGTTTGAAGCAAACACAACAACACAACATTCAAAACATTGCAATCATGCAACAATGCAACAATACAATAAAACAATGATGAGAAAATGCATGTGTGATGATTTAATAATTCACAATGGTTGTATTTAGTTCTCTGAACATTACTAGATCACATGATGCATGTGGAAAGTCATTTAATGCACTAAAGCTTTTATTACTAAATTTATATCGATTTAATATGGTTTATCTCTACTAACATTTCTGTAATATTAAATTGTGAATTAAATGCTCCTAGGTAGGTAATGCAATTTAGAGACAACAATTTGAATCGCCTAAAAAGGAGTTACAGATCTTTTCTTATGATTAAAATACTATTACGATAGGTCTAGATATTTCTGTACGAAATTCTATTTTAATAGTACCAAATAATTTGTCACCCAATTTCTATGGATACATATTTTCAATACAAAACCTTAGCAATTGGTTTCACTAATTTTGGAGTTTTGGTTAATGCTATGTGATTTAAATACTAGTTAATAGGGTTTAATTCATATAAATATTTTATTCTCCAAATACTATATCCAGTGCCATATTAATGTTGATAGTGAACCAGGGATTCCATAGATATCTTATTTTTATTTTTATGATCTGTAGATAATTTACTACTATTTATTTACTCCATATAGGCCATTAAATCATTTAAATAACTAAAGTAAATATGTATTGTAAAAGTTATATCTATTCTTGTATTAATGTTCTTCACAAATTTCTGAATCCATGCATATATCATATGTATTTTTCTGACCAATATTTATTTTTCTTTTAATTTTACAAATCTGCTTATTAATCTGCCTATTTAAATTGAGAATACCCAGTCACCATACACGTTTGCCACACGGCTACTGTGATTGGATCTTGTGGTGACGGTGACTTCGAGGCATCTTGTGCGGAGGCCAAGTGGCGAAGCGTCGATGACGATACCCCTTCGCTGCGGAAAAGAACATGGGCCGTTGGATTCGAGGAGGATCAGACGACTGCCGTTGTCCTGGACAAGACTCACCGGCGAGGTACTGTGGGCGAAAGCGGTGGCGGAGGATGACGGCGTTCTGGTGGTCTTCGATGGCGGGGAGCTTGTCACTGAGATGCGGGGGAAGATGGCGATATTCCCAGTGTCCTCGTAGGGGTGGCTGGATTCCTCGAGAGACGGAAAAAACGCGGCTGGATGCGGCTAGGGACTACGGGGCTCCGGCGTGCAATCGACTACCCTCTGGTGCACCTGTGAGGGGGAAAACAACGCGGGGTGAGGGGGTGGAGCACGGGGATCACATGAGGCGGTAAAAGGGGTGAGTGGGGGCGTCGGAACTCTCAGTTCGGAGCTCGATCTAGAGCTCCCTGAAGAGGCGGCGGCGGCGAAGAACTCCGGTGGCGGCTTCGTTCGGTGCTAGGGTTCCCGAAAGAGCGAGAAAAAAATCAGAACAAGGTGGAGTGGGGGAGGTTATATGAAGGGATGGGCGTGCATCAAGCAAGGGGTCAACGGCATCGCGGACGGCGGGGGGAATTCGAGTTGGGCCAGGGAGGCGTGTGTTCGTCGGTCTCCAACCGCGAGGAAGAAGGAGACGCGGGTGGGGTCCACTGGTAGAGGGAGAGGAGGGCGTTGCGGGTTGCTACTACCGCTGGCTGGCCCTCGTTGTCTTCTTGCAGCTGCTTCTTTCTTCTCTTGTGGCGTGGCTAAGCGGTAGGGTTAGGTGGGATGGGCCTGGTTCGGTTGGGTAGGGTTTAGTTTTTTTCCTTTTCCTTTTCCATTTTCTTTTTCTGTTTTATTTTCTAGATTTTGTTTTAGGCATCCAATTCAGGTCAAACAAATTTCTAAAAATTTGTAATTTGACAAGGTTTATTTTAGGACAAGTATTTTTCATATATTTCAAATACATCAACTATTAAAAGTTGAGTTTGGTTTATAGGGCTTTTATTTCATTTCTTTTATTCCCTTTTTTTATAATACATATCTTTTGATTTTGAGCTCCAAAATCTTTGAAACCACTTCCTATTGTTTTATAAATATGCACTCTATCAATATACCCATTCATGAATGTCTTTTCCCAAGTTTTTCTATGGAAAAAGCATAGGTATTTGGTTCCACTTAGAATGGGAAAATCCCATTTAGGGTTTTGACTTTCTTTTTGGGAAAAACCATTTCCTTCTCAGGGTTTATATGTAATGATGTTCACGCATGCTTCATGATTTTAAATTTTGAAATCTTGCACACCAATTCTACAATATGGAATCAATCCATGCCCTTTTCCTATATGGATACTTAGGTCATAACAAAATAATATAAGGTTTTAAATTCAGGTTTGAGAGGCTTTTGAATTCAAGAAGTTTCTTTTCTTTGAGAATTCTCATCCAAGGCAAACAATCAACCAAATTTATTTTGTTTATTTAACATTCCAAAATTAGGAAAATTTTGGGATGTGACAATACAACTTGCAGGTAAGATCAAAAACAATAATATCATCATGAATCAATAACATGTTCAGATCTGAGATCATGGCACTCGGGCCCTAGTGACAAGCATTAAGCATAACAAGTTGCAACAATGTCAAAAATCACTAACAATAGATACTAAGAACCTTGCCCTAAAAATCTTATGCAATTACATGAACAATCTCATCCAATCCCTACCATCCTCATAACCTACTACGAGGGATTACTCACTCATGGATGGGAATCATGGATGGTTGATGGAGAGGCATTGGTGATTATGATGGCGATGATCTCCTCCAATTACCTGTCCAGGGAGGGTGCCAGAACAGAGTTTCTGGTTCCGAATCGTGGTTTCTGGTGGTGGCGGCGCAGCGGAACTCTTATCTGGAAATTGTCAAACCCCCCAGTGTTTATGGGAGTTCGAGGTGGAGTCCGAGGCGGTCACACCATGCCCGGGAGCGACCAGGCCTGGATTCTTCTCCCTCTGTCTTCTGGCTCCATGTGTCTTATGGACAAATAGGATTTTTGGCATATTTTCTGGGATTTTTCCTGAAATTTGATTTCCTGCACAAAAACGAGACACCATAGCAATTCTGCTGAAAACAGCCTCAGTCTGTGTTAGTTATATCCAACACTACTAGAGAAAAGCTTATGCGAGGCACACCTAAAAGCTTATGCGAGGAGCATATCATATGCGCCTCTACCTTTGAGCCTCGGCTATTTTTTATGCGAGGCGCATATGATATGCGCCTCCTATACTTCACATATGCGAGGCGCATTTCGATATGCGCCTCCTATATATTATAGGAGGCGTATATCGATATGCGCCTCCTATATAGGAGGCGCATGTATATGCTACGCATATGTGATATAGAGGCGCATATAATATGCTTCATATGTTTCACAATACGCCTCGTATATTTATAGTATATGCGCCTCCTATATTGTCCTATATGCGCCTCCGGTAATATTTTCGAAATTCAAGTTTTACAGACCACTATAAATAATAATATACAGATATTCAAATATACAATATAGTCCAGAATACAGTATAAATAGCAAAGAATTTTCCAGAAACATGCAATTGGCCAAAGAATAATAGAACCAACATGAATACAAGTACATTGCACATCAATCGCGACATACGAGTTCATACATCAAGTAGAATCAACAAGTGCCAAGTTTTCACACAACACCAAGTGTTTGTGCCACAAGATCACACCTCCGATTACAAGTTCACAACCACATTACAACTCCGACGATGGAGCTCTAGCTAGATGAAGTAGAGCACATAACCTACCATGAAGAGCAACAAGGTGGTGATCACGAGGAAGTTCCTCCACTTCTTCCTTCTGTGCCTCCTCCACTTCTCTTCCGCCACCTCTCTACTCTCGTAGCCTAGGTAGTTGTTGCCCGAGAAGTTGTGTCAGTGGAAAGCAATAGCAGTTCACAAGATAGAATCATGCATATATATATATGGGTGCAACAAGATGTAAGAAATCAGGTTATAATCATCGGCATTTCGAAGAAAGACCAAAAAAAGCAAACCAAGAATGACTTGGATTAGTGCCTCATACTTAGATTGGGCACTGAAATAACAATGCTCGCTGTTCGATCTCATGCAACAAGTAGAGTATATGCCCAAATTACTAGTCTACTTGGCACACCAGATCGAACAACGGCATAGTCATACACATGACATCACAACACGTTCTAATCATCGGCATTTCGAAGAAAGACAAAGAAAGCAAACCACAAGAAGTAGGGCATAGACAAATAGTTACACGTAATACTAGACCATGAAGTGGCTTCAGTGTCCCAAAAATACAAATAAGGAGTTAAAATAAAGTCTCCCACGGTTCAGATAAAATACATGGGACAGAAAAAGGGCACTCTTACAAATTCTTTTTGGGAAAGGAGAGCTGTAAGCATGTGCATCGATTCAAATTTAACTGCCGTGTGAAGAACATCAAAAAGCATAGCAAGAGAAGTCACCTGAATGGACATAGCAATTGTAGACCAAATCATCAAACTAGCAATGCTGACATACAGAGCATATAATAATTAAGGTAACATAATCCAGTGTGCCATAATGCCATCCATACCATGCTCGCCACCCCTTGCAGATTCTCCACACTCATGTTATCTGCCCGGAGTTTATGAACAAGTAACTTCATTAGGTGAGTTGCAAGCTCTAGGCACCTTGAACCTACAATGAAACAATTGGCAACTGCATAAGAATTCAACCTAACTTTCGAAACTATGATGTGTTATTGAAAGGCAAGACTAAACGGAATCCATCAATCAACTTCTGTAAATACTTCAAACTTGGACAACAAATTCAATATACTATAGCTAGCGTTTGCAGATTTAAAGCTATCTCTAGCTACTCTCCTGGGTAGATACTTGCTTATACAAGTGTTTTTGTGCTCATCTTTCTGGTATCATGTTGGTCTAGTTTGTATGGTTACTATCTGACACGTGCTCTGCTACTTGTGTCATTTTGCTAGGCATAGAGGATCCTTCTGTGCCATTTGTAGAGGTGCTCCCTGCCTATCTTCGACACATCGAGAAGCAGAGGGTTTAACATTCGGAAAAGGAAAGCAGAGCATTCTTGAAAGAACTAAGCAGTGATTTTTTTAATGTAACCGGTGCGAACTCCTTTTAATTTCTTTATTATCTACTCTTAATGTTGGTACACTTCTATTTTCTGCAAAAGGAGAGGAGCTCGCCGAACTGCATTTCTCTCTCTGATACAAACTATAACTGCTAACTGTAGTACTATTCGTTGACTTAATTGTCGTACATATGGTGCCTCCAGCCCTTGTTCTTTCCTCATTACATGAATACAGAGCATCCTCATCTACAATTCGTTTTCAAAAAATTCTAAAAGATTGGGTTGTTAGGCATTCGAAATATTATAATCCTATATCGTGGGTCAAACTTACATCAAATCACTAAGTATTTACCATTTCCTTGGTCCTGTACTGTTTGGGTGTACGAGTCCCCTTGGTTTCAGCTTCCACAGAGAAGATGCATGGTATGCCACTTCAGAGACAAATGGAAATTAATTGGATTTTCCAAACGAATGGTGCAAGCTTATGATTTCGATAATGTAGCATCCAACTTGGCTGCAATCATTGCAATCTATGCCTATAAGGAAGAAATCACCGTATGATGAGTAACTCTGAATCAAGTTTCATTGTCTTATGCCTGTTGTTCTTGCTTGTACTAGTATTACTAGACGGGAACTACCAAACATACTAAACAAGCTTGTATTCTTTTTTACTGTGGGGAAAACAAACTCAACTTCAGAGAAATAATATACCTGGTCAAGATTAGTGAACCCCCTTATAGTGTCACCACCAATGACCGCAATTCCGTTATCACCAATTGGCTGCGGATTAGAGCACCATACACGACGTTAACAGCTTTGCATTCGAACTTTCAGTTTCAGACAACCAATTGATTTATAGTTTTTGAATTCAAGCATCTCTAGACACGACAGGGAGTTTATTTATGCTACTAATAAAAACAAAATGGATGAATGCCTTCAGATTCCCTGCCTCTTAAAATGATATTTTGCGCTAAAATAGTTTGAATGCAAGCTGACACAGAATAAGTTATATATAAAAATGTAATGAATTAGCACCTGTGTGTTCGGTGGCAGAAATGGCAGCTCAGTCCTTCCAGGATACAAAGCAAGATTTGCTAGATATGATTCTGCAAGAAGACCGCGATGAAATTTCTGAAAAGGAACATCAAAACTTGTGAAGAACAGGAGACACTCACGCTTCTTGGATTCATTGGCGCTGGTGTAAAGGGAACCAGGCGAGCCGTAGGTACGCCTCCTGCTCCTCCTCCTTCCCGCCCTCCACTTTCCCCAACCCTGCAGCGCGCACAGAGCAAAAATCCCCAATGAGACACAGACGAGGGCGCCGCAAACCATGAAGGTAGGCCCTAGCGATTCTCACCGGTGTTGAGGAGGCGGCGTAGGAACCGGGGCCTGACGGCGCGGTAGACCTGGGCGACGGCGGCGGCGTCGCCGGCGCGGCAGACGTTGGCGGCGATGAGGAGGCCCGCCACCTTTCGTCGCGCCATGAGGAGGCGGAGGCGATCCTCGGCAGCGGGCGGCAGCTTCAGGAGAGAATCCTGCAGGAATGGGGTGGAAGGTGGCGAGATGAGTAACGCGAGGAAGGGGCTAGCTGTGTGTTTTGATCTATCTTGGATTATGCGGCGCATATGCATAAAAGTCGCCTCGTATAATATTCTGTGAGGCATCTGGGCTAAATGCGCCTCGTATAATATGCAATCCTAGACAAATAGAGAAGTACGCAAGTTTCTGTCAACAAACACACAGCATCCTAGTGGTAACATGCCTTGTCCTATTTCACTGGCCACCCAGGTTCGAATCCTAAGGTTAACAATTTTTTGGAAATTTTTTTAAAGGCCATTTTTCATGTAAAAGCATTGTCCAAACACAATATGAACTATGAAATAGACGACAAATATTTTCAATATTCAAATATTGCTAAAACAACAAAAGTGAGTATTCTCAATGAATGTGTCTTGTCGATACATAATATTCTCAATGCAATATTATTATAACACACACATAATGAAAATTAAGAATGTTTTGATACATAATAGTAGGCCACACACACGACGGTTCTTGACACAAGTGAGTGGGGTGGTAGTTGGCTCCATGTGCAAAAAGCTGGAAAAAAGTGGTGCCAGGTTATAGGAGGCACATATTGCACAATATGCGCCTCCTATAATTCAAACTATAGGAGGCGCGTATAGCAATATGCGCCTCGCATATGCGACCACCTATTTCGCCCGGACCCGAAGGAGTTACTTGAGGCACATATGACCATATGCGCCTCGCATATTATCAAATATAGGAGGTGCATATAACCATATGCGCCTCGCATATTCGTGCACCTACCAACACGCGGGCCCACACAGATTATGCGAGGCGCATTCTGCCCATATGCGCCCCGCCTATCTAATATATAGGAGGCGCATATGAATGGAATGCGCCTCGCATAATATAGGGCTGCTAGATTCAGTCCGTACAGGGATTATAGGAGGCGCATTCTTATCATATGCGCCTCGCCTATTTTTATACTAGAGGCACATGGAGAAGGAGTGTGCCTCGCCTATTTTATAGGAGGCGCATATGGTCTAAATGTGCCTCGCATAAGCATGTCTCCTATAGCCTTTTCTCTAGTAGTGCAAATCACACAAATTAGAGGAGAAGCAATAACAAAAGTGTTCGGGAAAGTAGATACGTTTTGGGCGTATCATGAGCTCTAGCGGCAGGGCAGCGAAGTCGCAGCCAGTCTCCATGAAAGTGCAGAGGGCGTACCGGCACGTGATTTCGTGATCATGGAGTTTGTAGTAGGGAAGCAAGCTCCTGCAGCCTTTGTGGGCGCACTTGACCCTAGCCGCTGATAGGATGGCATCCATGGCGGGCTCGTGGGTGAATCTGCATCTAGGGTACTCGCACTTCTAGCAGAAGGTGATCTTGCAGACATAGCTATGTCATATTAGATGAATATCCATGCACTGGTGAAATGGAAGTTAGAAAAATAAGATAGTTGCACGGACGAACTGACAAAACAAAAATCATTTGATTTGTGAGGGAGAAAGGGAGCAACCTTGTAGACCCGCCAGGGCTTGAGGGGCTAGGAGCAGGAGGAACAGTTGAGCATGGTGGCTTCCATCTATAGAGTAAGCGTTCCAAGCATTGTGATTTGGGAGGGGGGAAATGTGGACTCTCTGATCCGGCCTCGAGCCGTACCCTTCTTTTTATACCACCACCGATAATCAATGAAGCTCTACCTGATTGCTTTATTCCGATCCTAGGTACCTTGGTTGTATATTTTGAGTCCTTATATTTATGGGGGAGAAGGAAACATCCAGCCAGAGCTCATTTTTTGGTGGAAGCACGAGGCAAACAGAAGGAAAGTTGGGCTAGACTAGGACGGTCCCCAACTTTCTCTGCACTGCTGATCCTGCACGGTTGTACTCCATTGTGCGGAAGCTTACATGTTAAGGAAGAGATGAACATTGTGTGGAAGCTGTGATACTTCCTACCTGAACAAGTGCCATTAATAAAAGGCATAGAGACACCGAATGCAGAGTGCAACAGAGCAAACAATGGTGCATTGAAGAGGAGAAAGGGAGGATGTTCTCCTTCGTCTAGGTGGCTTTGCTCTGCCGAAAGACATAATTTTGGGTGGAGGAGCCCTTTATTTTTGGAACAAGGCAAAATATTTGTGGTGGAAGGAGCCTTTGCTCATCTTGCTAGTAGTACGAGATAGACTAGGCACCAAAAGCCGAGTACTAACACAAATAGGAGTACTAGTAGTTTCTCAGTTATATAGTTCCATCCAGGAGCAATAGTATCTAATATAAGTATAGTAATTTTTCAGGAACCTTCTTGGTTCCTAGAATGCCTCCTGGTCACATAGGAGTAATACAGGTTCGATGAATTTCATATCACAACCTCCAATTAATGGGGATACCGCTGAACACGTTGAGACGAAATCCATGTGGGCGTTCCTTGAACCAGAAGATAGCCATTTCACGTTCTAAGAGCTCCGCGTCCCTAACAACATATCACTAGCTCCTACGAGTAGTGATCACGGCACGCCCGTCAATGCCCGTCAACGCCCATGGCAATCACGAATTCATGATAACCTTTGTACAAATCGTTGGTCACACGCATATTTCTTTCTTCACACAGATGATTATTCAAGATGTTCTGACTGTAATCCAGTGAGAAGCACTGAAACCAGAAGAAAACAGTTATTCGAAGTTTAGGGCTTGTTGACTGGCGAAACAGTAAAAAAGTTGCCTGCTTGATTCGAAGTATGATAGAGAAAAAAAATGTATGATTGTAATGTTATGCCCACTCCAATCCTACGGGAATTCATCTGAATCCAAGTTTGTTTGACTCTTATCATAGTAGGACAAACAGAGGATTCTTAACAAGAGATGTGAGTGGATATTTGATTTCCTATGAAATCTAGTGCAAAGGAATCCTTAGAAACAATTCCTGTGGGAATCAATCCTACAAATGTAACAACCGTCTTGGTAAAATTTCCTATATACATATTTAATCCTACAAATTTCTTAGGCAAATCTTTTGAATTAGACGACTACTTACTGTGGCACCCTAGATTTAAGGTCTGAGAATACCCGTTATGCATACAATTCACGTTCCCATGATTAGTGAGTCGTGAGCATAACCGACTAGTATCATTACATCATCCATACAATATCGAGTACAAATTTACAAGGTGGCCGTTATGGCGATTACAACACAACTAGCGGAAGTCTTCGGTGTAGAGACCGTGCCTTAACCTACAGGCAACTGACTGGGAAGACGGCCTAGATCTATAGACATCAGCACCTTCGTACCTTCTTAACATCTGCAATCTGGCCAGGTAAATAGCCAGGGACAATGCCAGTGAGTACTTTGAATGTACTCGCAAACCACCAAGACAAGGGTAATAAGACTAATGCATTTTTGGCTGTGGCGAGAAAGCTCTACACTATAGTTGTTTTTGAATGACTTAACATTGGCATCTCTATATCTTTGTTGAAAAAGAGTTTTTAGAAAATATGCCTCCTTTTTGAAAATCTAGACTTCTCCACATCCTTGTTAAAAAGATTTAGAAAACATTTTGTTGTAAAACCCGTGTTAGAACCTTATCGACCATCTCTGGTCAAAACCAACTTATTCTTTATCTTTTCTCGTGACCAAGTCACTTTCTTTAGTTCATCTCAACTTATCCGAAGGGTCCTCCTAGCACTTGCCATTCCAACCATCCTTGTCCGTGGACACGGATATTTGAATAGATTAGACTCTGCAGAGTTTGTGCACTTTACCCACAAGAATCAATACATCTGTCGGGATAAAACCACGGCCTTCTACACACGGTAGACAGGGGCTCGGATAATCAAACTTACGCTTTTCATTTGTCCATCCCTAGCAACAACGGCTTTTCCTTTTGGGTTTATCTCTCCGGTACGAGTATGGGGTACAACGACCCTGGTCCTTCCTCTCGTACTGACCCCTACCTCCAGACTGAAGTCTGACCGGTAGCAATAGTGAAAATCTTCCATCCATACTACCCAAAAGCATTGTCGTGGTGTGGAACACGGCAAAGCCATCGGGGATGGCAAAGAAGGGGCACACGGATGCATTCGGTGGCTCACGCAATGGGTTGGCCACGGTGCACTGCAAACACAGGGACGTACCCAGGTTCGGGGCCCTCTTGGCGAGGTAACACCCCTACTCCTGCAAGATGAACTATGTATGGGAGCTCGATGCTCAGTACAGGTGCTCCTTGAGCTGTTTCCTTAGCTACTATCGGTGGCTAGAGGAAGATGGGAACTAGATGCTAGCACTTCTCTCCTTCTGTTGTTGCCTACCTAGAACCATGGCTCTGCCCTCCCTTATATACTGGTCTAGGGGGCAGATTACAGGTCCGGTCCTAGGGTTTACTGTTTGGATATGGGTTTACAGGGCAGGGCCAGCTGCAGGGCCCAGCCGGTGGGCCAGGACCCAGTCCGCCCTTCTTTTAGCGTCATCCTTCTCTTTAGTGGTCATCTGGGCTTCCTTTGGGGCGTCACCCTTGCTTTAACGGTCACCCGGACTGCTTTCGCCAGTCTAGTCGACCGTCTCGCTTTATCTTCTTCGGGTAGCACTGGTCATGATGGCATGCCAGCTTCCTTGATGATGAGGGAGAGCCAGAAGCATACCCCGCACGGAGCGCAGTCCTTCTGTTCTCTCCATCGAATCCAAGGTGAGCCGGGTGGGAACGGCCAACCGGCCGGTTCTTCTGGCCACCGGCTAGACGGGCCAGCCGGGAAGGTTATATGCCCAGCCAGTCTCTTTTGCCAGTCAGCTAGAGTTGTCTCTCCTGGGGACCAGGCGGCCTGCATCTTCTAGAGCCGGCCTACTTATGCCTGGCTTTCCCCACCCGGGGATTATCCCCCCGACACTAGTCCCCAAGCACGTATGGGCTTGGCCGGTGGGCAAGATCTTCTATGCTCCTTCCTTTCCTGAGAGGTTGCTTTACTTTCTCCGGCTGTGGCTTTGCTTTTGCTTTCCAGCTGGAATTAACCGGCTGCGAAATTGATGACCGTCCACTGGGTGTAAACAGCGAAGGCAGGTACCGGCTGGCGGAGCTAAAGACGAAACGTTTGGCTAGATGACGTCGTTGATGTCGTCACCCATGACTGTGGCTCTGGCGCACGTCGCGTCAGTTTGACTTCCACGTCGCTACGTTAGTTTTTGGCAACTGCAGACGCAAACTTGCCGCATTGTTTCCTCAGGGCAAGTGCGCACGCCTCGTCTCCCGCTAATGCCCGTGGATCTTCTGTGGCAGTCGCGACGGCGCAAAGGATCTGGGGCCGAAGCGTCGCGCGGTTGTGGCACCGTGACGCCACGCATCACGCAGAAGCCGAAGGGGCGACACTGCCTCTTGCGGGGATAAATAGGGCTCCGAGGGGGATCGGTTCCCACACTTGTCCATCCTCCGGCTCATCTTCTCCTCGTGCCCCAGCGCTCCTTGTTCTTGTGCGCCCTCTCCTTGTCGCCGCCGGCCACTTTCTCACCGCCCGCCACGACCTCCTCCTCTTCCTAGATGCTGCCTGAGCAGCACAGCGGTTGGTGCGGGTCCTTTGTGACCGACGAGCTCATAAACAAGTATCAGCAGGGGAGGTTTCTTCCTTCGTCGATTCTTGTGAAGCACCGGCTTGCACCGGAGGGGGAGCAGGTGTCGAACCCTCGGTCGGGGGAGCGCGTTGTCTTCCTCGCGCACTTCGCGCACTTCCCCGTCAACCCGTTCCTCCTCCAGCTCTTCCTCTTCTTCGACCTCCAGCTTCATCACCTGGGCGCCAATGCCATGCCGCAACTGTCGCATCACACGGCCTGCTGCGAGTCATATCTTGGGGTGTGGCCCGAGGTGGCGAACTTTCTTAAGTTCTTCCACTTCAAGGGCCAGAACATCGCCAAGGGTTGCTCGCTGACGTGGACGGGCTGCTGCGCCATCTATCTGCGGTCCTCCTCGCTGATGCCGCGTTTTGATCTCCCCAACACCGTCAAGCTGTGGCAGCGCTCAGATTTCTATGTGAGCAACACCATGGAGATTGACTAGATCTGCCTTCCACCCTTTGTCGACGTGCCCTCGACGCAGAAGGCCTGGACGACGAAGAGCATGGGCGCGGTGGCGGTCCTTGATCGGATGGCCGCCCAGCTGGAGATGATGGTGGAGACGGAGAGTCTCACCGCCCGGGACATCTCCTTGTCGTGGATGGTGCGTCGTGTGCTTCCGCTGCAAAAGCGGTCGCACAAGATGTGCCATCTTTCTACCGCCAACGATCCGATGAGGATGTCGCAGAAGGATGTGCCCTACCAGGACCTGCGGAACTTGATCTCCATGATCTCCGTGTTCCGCATTGAGGCCAACTTGGCATACTCCGCCCCCCATACCATCGCGGCCGCCTGCCGCTGTCGGTAAGTTTTTCTCTGGTTGTTTTGCGTCTCGCTTCTTGTATTGTCTAGCTTTCCTTGGGTGTCTTATACCCCTCTTTTGATTAGTTGTTCATGGCGGAGATGGCTGAGGATGCCATTGGTGACTTCCCGCTTCCATCCTTCTTGGAGGACAGGAAGCCGAAGAAGTACCCCCAGACGGAACACGAAGGGTTTCCCGTTTGGGCAGACGACGGCCGCTCGGATCCTCATGGTATGTTGCTGACCGTAGCTTTTCTTTTCCCCTTTGTTCTTGAGGTTATGGTCTTTACTCTTTGCATGTGCCACAGTCGATGTCACCGACAAGGAGGGTGGCCGAGAGAAACCCGTGGCGAGAGCCCGGGGAAAGAGGGCGGCACCTGCCGTTCCCGCTCAAGTTGAGAAAAAAAAGGCGCGCCGAGGGCGTCAGGTTGTTGCCCTTTCTTGCCACTCTGCGTTTTTGCTCGTTTCTCCTTTGACTCTTCATTTTGCGCAGCGAGGCCATGGTGCTTAGCAATGGTGGTGCCGCTTTCATGCCTCCTCCGCCGGTTGAAGAGGTGGTGAGGTTGCTGGCTGCGCCCGCGCCGGCTGCGGCTGGCCCGGCTACGTCAGCCATGCCCTCTCCGCCGAGGGCGCCTGAGGGCTCTCCGACCATGGGGCTGCTGCATCAGGCGCCTGCGTCCTCGCGGTTGGGCCAGCTGTTTGCGGCTGTGCAGGACCCGAAGACCCCCCTCCTTCGTCCCGGGTCTGGCGTGAACCCGGCTTGGAGCGATGCTCCAAGCAGTTCCGCTAGGCCCATCATTACGGAGGTGACGGAGGGAGCGGGGGCCGCACAGGCGGCTGAGGCGGATGCTGGCCAGCCGGATGGTGGTCAGCAGGCTGGGAGGGAGCTGGTGGTGGCTGCGCCTTCGGGTGTAGCTGCCGATGATGACGAGGTTATTGTTACCGGCATGAGGACAGCTCCGGCTGTTCTGACGACCAGGTGCGATCCTTGCCCAGCTTTCCAGCTCGGCGCCCGTCGCACTCAGCCAGGTTCGCCACCTGGTTGAGGGAATGGAAAGTGGCCTTGGCGAGGCCAAAAAATTGCTGTTTTGATGGAGGTAAGTCGTTGCCCTTCACACATTTTCTGTTTTTTCATCCGGCTTGCTTCTCTGTTGCTCATTTGCTTTCTTGCTTGCAGAAAGTGTTTATGGAGTCTGTGCAGAACACTCGGGACCTTGGCTGTAAGATTGCTTCTTCGGATCTATCTTGGCGGTTGGCTCCCTTTTCCCTTTTTTTGTTGACCATCGGTATCCTCCTATAGCCATGATCCAGGACAAGGAGAAGGAGGTGGAGCGCCTCAAAACTGAGGTTGCCCGGCTGGAGGAATCAAACAAGGTGCGACAGGCGCAGTTCGATCAACTTGCCACGGCCAAGCACCAGCTTGAGGTTAGTATGGAGCGGGGCAAGAAGACGGCTGACATCCGGGCATAGGCTCTAAAGAACTTTGAGATGATTTCTCCACCCAACAGGAGGAGACAATCCAGGTTCTTCGCCGCAGGAGGAGGAGCTTACTCAGCACCTTCAGAACATCTCGGAGATGGTCATCAGTAAGTTCTTCTGCTTCCTTTGTTCGTTGTGTCGTGACTTGCTCGATCTTGTCCGTTTATCCTGCTTTGCGCCTGGCTGCAGCTCATTACCCTGAGGCGACCAATATGGCCACGGAGAAACTGCCAGTGGAAGAGGTTGGCAGTGACCTGACCGCCTTGACTTGGTCAAGGTGGTGGCGGAGGAGAGCAATGGCTTGCGCACCGTTGGCAATGATCTCTTCCACTACATCTGGACGGACGCGGGCGATGTGCATGACATGGCCAGCCTAGCTGTGGCACTGTCGAAGGGCATCGACGTGCTGGACGTGCACAAGGAGTGGGCTGCTCGAGGTGGAGTGGAGATGGCTCTTGCTCTGGTGAAGTCGTGGTACCCTGGTGTCGACCTGAGCGTTCTCACCTGCGGATTTCGCCTTTGGATGACCTGTGAGGGTCTTCGCGCCAGCCTGCCTGCGCTCTAGGCCTGCGGGGTGAAGATCGGCATCTACGTGGACCTGGAGCATGACTTCAGCGCCCCCGGTGAGCCACGGCCGTTCCACTGGGACCCGGCGCCTTGGAATCCTCTTGACGTCGCCTCCAGCAGCCAGCCTCCTTCTACTGACGCCGATGCCGCCCCTGTTGATCCAGCCTCTACTCCTTCTACTTCGCAAGTTCCTGACTCTTGATCCCCGGGATGCCGGGTGTATTTGTGAAAGTTGATACTTTGCTGTGATACACTTCGGCTGACTTCTGTTGCCGACTTTTGAATCTGCGCGGAGCCTTCGTGCTCGTCTTTATGGCTTGGTGCCTTTTTCTTATCTTTGTTTATGCCTCTGTCATTTGCGGTCTTTTATGCTCGCACTGACTGGGATAGCCAGCCGGGTTGGAGCTCTTTTGCCGTCCTGACTTGAGTTTGTGAGTGCACGAGAGCGTGTC